>OY728127.1:75612466-78112466 GCA_963277665.1 Viscum album | reverse complement strand
TAACTCCATAAACTAATAAACTAGCCCACAAGATGTTTCCCATTGTAGATTATGTTTTCAATATGGATCTTCACCATGAATATGTAGATGCGTTATTTGGGAAAATATTTCATTACTTATAATGTTCTGTGATCCTATAATTTCACTTAAAATTGACTGTTTGACGATTCTGTAATCATATTAATTAAAGAATCATAAACTGTCATGGTTATGACTACATTACATGTAACGCCCTGACCCCAGTTACCCAAAGTCGGTGCATTATTGCATAAATTGGCATGATCACAAAGGATCAAGTCTCGAAAGACCGATTAGTTTAGTATCCTTGGAAACACTAGATACATTCATAAGTCTTACATTACATCATAAAGTAGACAAAATTACAACAACATCTTGTCTTCATATCCCCTCATACTATCCTTGCAGGTCATTCATAATATACTTCTTCACATCCTGGAAAAATTAAAACATTGGAAGGGGTGAGCTCAGATGCTCAGTAAGGATAACAATATAGCAGAAGCTTTCATAAATATACATTAACATTTAAGGCAATTTATAAATAAAACAAAAGCCTTTTAAACATGAACATCAGCATAATATGGCAAAAATAAAATGAAATAATGCCATTTACTTATTCATATGGATATTCTACTAGTCGATTAATCACATTAAATATCAATAACCATTTTCATAATGATGGAATGCATAATTACGGACTATCATAACCATGTATCCAAGGCCTTGTGCCAAGACTACAAATAAGATTTTTTCAAGTCCTCGATCCAAGACACTAGTTTATCTCATGAGACCTACCGATGCATCGGGGAGCTATAGCGGCCACCACCCGTCACTTATTAAGTCCAATGCAATCCTTATATGAAAAGGTTTAAACATATCATAAACCATAACATAATCGTATAACATAAAACATGCATAAAGGAAACATAAAATTTACACATTTCAATCACAAGATGTCAACACAACACATTGATATAATAAAACATTAAAAACCCATTATCAATACCAAAATAAAAGAAAATTAAAACATGGTATTTATTTTTCATTTAAAAACATGTTATGGCTTGTAGAGGAAGCTGAAACTCAAATAATGGTCATGGAGGCGGAGGAGTCGTTGTCACCACATACGTATGACAAGAAAAACATTCCTTTTTGTCATTTATTAAAATACTTTGTATAAAAATATTCCTTTTAAATAAACATAAAAGTCAAAGGGGTTTATACACCGTATAGAAGAAATTTGTGTATAAAACAAAATATGCCTCAATGAATGGAGACTGAGATGAAGTCCCATACAAAGATAATTTTTTAAATAAAATATATCTATTATGTGTATTCACTATAATTAAACATAAAAAAGTGAAAATACAAGATAGGACATAATAATATCATGACATAATTTGAAAGTAAGATATTAACCCAATGAACAGAAATTGGGTTAAGATGTTCCCTAACATCGCGTTCGTCTTGAATCGACCATTCTTTAACCTCCTGAATAATAAACTAGAGTTAATTTATAATTTATTTAGAACCATTTTAAAGTTTATTATTCCTTTTATATCACTTATTACCATGTTTTGAACATTATGTAATTATTTATGTTAATAACGGTCATTTTGTCGATCTTTGGTACTTGAGTCAAAAATAAACTTCGTATAATTACAAGTTGTTATTGTGGTAAAATATCCATTATATCCAGAATTATATTCATGATGTAGATATAATATAAATCATATATATCATGTATATATATTCATTCATAATATTACGTAAAATTTAGAGGTAAGAAATGAAATGCACCATTCGGGGAGACGGTAAGCCGTACGTACGCATGAACGCTACTTTCATTTATATTTCATATTTAATGGAATGAAATCATAATGATATAAAGTCATATTATAATTCCAGTATAATATCATATATAATATCATTTACCCCATCCTTTATAAATCCCACATATGGCATTAACGATTCAAATCACTTTGAGGGGGCGGTAGTCCGCACTTCCTAAAATGAAATTATCGCGTTTACCCATAATGGAAATAATAAAGGATTGACATAAATGAAAAATAGAGAATCAAAATTAAAACAAAATCATAATATATATCATATATAAAAATTGTTTCATCATAATGGACACCATGAGATGTGTTAAAAGAGGATCGAACAATCATCGTTTCGTGAGGCAGTAATTCGCCACCCACAGAAACAGTATGTTCTTTAACCATTAGACGAAGGTGTGTGTAAGTGTAAATAAAATACTTCTCATAAAAACACCCAAGTATATTTAGGATACTGGTGTTGTTACAAAATAAAGTAATAAATAGATTTTAGGGGGTTGGAGAAGCAAAATAAAACAAAACAACCCAAGGGAAGACATTAACTTGAAATCAGGTAACTCTTTCTCATTTGAGACAAAGGCTTCCTTGGAAAGTATTCTGCCCAGAGTTAGGATTCTAGGAGTAAGATAAGGACGTTGGGAGAGTATTTGGGCAGAGTTTGGCCGAGCCAAATGTATTTGATGGTGTGAATAAGGTGGTAGATGTGGGGGCCTTTTATAAGAGGATAGGAGGGGAACTCTTGGAAAGTCATGAAATATTACATTATTATGAAGTGTTTTTCGGTTTTAAAAGGTCCAACAATAATATATATATAGGATATGGAGATAAGGGTTATAAATATACTTATTAAATAGGTTTTTGACAAGTGTAAGTCTTATATTTTACATTATCTTTTCATTTTATTTAAATCATTAATTAATGAGGTAATGGCTTCATCATCATGGTGTCATTAAAAATTTAATTTATTTAATGTCTAAAAATTATAGAAAAAATATCATGATGTAGGAAATCTTTTTATCTTTCCAATGAATATTTATAGTCGAAAATTTAACTTATATAACCCCATGTAATAATATTTTTAGTAAAACAACACATGTTTGTAACAATTTTTTTTTACTTTAAATAAAAAGTTATTAATGTCATTTTCTTACCCAAGTGGCTCCATGGGGTCCCCATGTTGACCCATGGATTGTATTGATTGGCCATGACTCATCCAATAATGGTAGGAAAAGTGTAAACATATTTTCATATTTTTATAATATCATTTTTACCTTAAATTTCACTAATTACCTTTAATAGTGATTAATTAAACGTAAAAGTTACTATTCACAAAAAAATTAATTTAATCCCATTAAACCAAATTTTACTTCTTAATGACAACCATGTATGTCGGATTTTTGAAAATCAACTCACAAATGTGGTAATGTTTCATTTAAACAAAAAATTAGTTTTTTAACTACCACTTAGTGGTTTCACTATTCATCAAAAATTGATGTTTTTCAGAACAATGCCAAAATTTCACCCTAAGCTATAATTGATATTCCGAATTCAAAAATGATTTCTATTTTAGAAAATTCCAAACATATACGTTTCATTAATTAATTTAATAATTAATTCCCGCTTTCACAACAAATAGCGTGTTTTTAAGAAACAATATATATCAAAAGATTGACAACTGTTTATGTACAATTCCAAAGTGAAATTAATTCTAATGAACAACATTGGATAAAATGGTAAAAATATATTGTAATTATACATTAAAACCACTCAATAGTATAATTTATCACAATAAATTATTTTGATTAAAAAAGTTATTTTTTAAGTATTTTTCACTATTCAAAAAAAATAGGAAGTTCTCAGAAAAATTCCCAAAAATAAACATAGGCTAATTTCGATATTCTGAATCCAAAAATGAAGTCCATTTTAAAAGATAAAATTTATAAAATTTTAAAAAGTATGTATTACTATTCATGACGACTACTTTTATTGGTCGCGGTGTGTTAGAACTCGAGGTTGCGTACAAAGCAAGCTATTACATTATTGAAAGAAAAGTGTATCGTAAAAGCTTGCAGTGTTATATTCTCCCCTCCTTCAATAAATTGTGTCCTCACAATTTGAAATTTTTCTTTGAAAATAAAAGGTTTAAAATAGAAAATACCTTTGTGGAAAACCCACATCGGTAATAGGGTTAATAAAAATATAACTTTAAAAGAAATAAAGAGATGTACAAAGGTCACCCAAGATAGCCCATACTAGGATTCTATGAAAATATGGATATGGAGGAAAAAAACCATCAAGGTCTGATGGAGAGTTGTAGAGAACAGGATTAGGAGAAAGTTAACCACAAGAAAATCACGAACTTGTGATTGGTTAAACGGTCATTGAATCCCCAGTTGGAAAAGTTAACCGAAAACATTTTTGTTTTAAGATACATTTAATAAAGGTTAGAAATTTATTTAAGAGATTTACTAAGAATGTAAGGAAATATACTTACTTGTCATGTAGACTTTCATTCTTTAATAAATTTCTACCACAAACCCATCTTTCACTCCAAATAGTGACACAACTAAAAAATATTCTATTTATCCTAACTGTATAAGGTTCCAAATATTACCAAATACCATTTAGATTAGGAAAACTACTTTTTAATAACCAGGGACTTCTTGTAGGATAGTGGTAGGTAATAATGGCATGTCGCACTATGGTTGTGGGTTTGATTCCTGCAGCTTTGTCCGAAGCGACGGGTTATCCCCCAACCTGCAGGTTGTCCTTTTCCTAAAACTATAGTATTATAATATTGAAAAAATAATCTTCAGAAATTTTTTAACCTTAAAAAATACTATCCAAGGGTAAACATAATCCATTCCAACTTTATAGTTATCCAAAATACATCTATCCAGACTTTCTCTAAAAGGTCTCCAAATTCCAAAATCAATTGTAACATCAGATTCCCCAAACAAAGTAAAGTTTCTCTTATTGTCACATACTAAAAATATGATTACATTCATCATATTAAAATCCTAATGAAAACAACAAGTACTGTAGTACAATCCTTATATATATCACATTATTCTTATAACTAGAATATAATCCTTGAGTCCAAAAGCACCAATACATTAATTATTCCACTTCAACTGTAGTAACAGCATAAGATTTTTCTTGATCCCTTCGCCTTTTCTGAGGTATGTTTCCTCGAAACATAGGAAATTAATTTTCATAATGCCCCACTTCCCTACAATTGTATCATTCAACATTGATAGCCTCTTTCTTTCCCACACAATCACGAGCCTGGTGTCCTTTTTCTCCACATTTATAACAAACTCCAATTCCTTTTAGGAAAGTACCGAGGTGATTATTCCCAAAAATATCGCATAATGGAAAATCTTTCTTTCCATTTTTCCCTTTATATGTCTCTTGTTCCACTGTTCTCTTCTTCTCTTGCTTCACTTTATTGTCATAAGATTTTGAGAATTCCTTTTCTGTCTTGATAGAACACGAGACTATATCTTCATATGCCGAGAAGGATTGTGAGACTAATTCTCGGTGGAGAAATGGTTTTAACCCATCATAGAAACTATCAATATTACTTCTTGGGTTACGTATATAATCTGTAGATTGCCACACTAACCTTATAAAGTTAGACTCATACTTTGCGACATTCTTATCCTCTTTCTGCCTCAGTCTCAGAAATTTCCTTCCCATATCTGCTCGATGGTCATGTGGAAAGTATTTTTCTAAGAAAATTTCCTTAAACTCCCTCCATTCCATACTTGATACATCTTCATCTTCCTTTGTGTTTTGAATCAGAAACCACCATTGATCGACATCTCCAGTGATGTGGTAAACTTCCATGACAACCTTCTCTCTTTCGCCGCTCCCCAAGGCGTGGAATATTTTCTCTAAGGATTTTATCCATTTCTCACCCACTAATGGATTTGTACCCCCATTAAATGTTGGCGGTTATTTCCTCATGAAGAGGTCTAACATTGATCCTCCACATTTCAGATCAGGGTGCTCCATACGAGTAAGGTTATTATTCATAACCCGAGTGAGTTGTCCCAGTATGGTGATAAGTTGACCAACACCAATTGTATCACCGGCTCCACAATAATTATTTTGAGCAGGAGGGAAATCCCTATATGAAGTGCGTGCATTGATACAGTTTCCATTCCTTCCACTAGGATCCATATCTAAAAAATGGCATAAAATAGATTATTTTATGAATCAAAATACATAATTCTATACTTGTAAAATAATTAACATAAATTGAAAAATTTATGGATATAATCCATAATCATAAAAAAAAGTCTTTGAAGAAGTATATACTCATAAACCATTCATAATGGTTTGTAATGAAAATGAGAATTATCCTAAGAATATCCCCCTGGAGTGTCGTAACCAAGAGTGCAGCAAGTCATCTTGTCATGCACCAGTTCTTGTTCGAGTCTAGATCAAAGCGGTGTTTTCGGGTTTTTCCCCTAGGTACATCTGTGCCAGAGCCGCCTTTACCTGCTCGTATCCAGACATGGATGTATTGCTCGTAAAACTCACAAAATCTCTACAAAAACAAAATTCTAGGAAGTTCTTATATACTAATCTTCAAAGGATATCTTATGGCTATGTGCTCTAATAAGAGTTTTTATAATTCTAGCTTCAAATGTTAGCACTAAACTGCCTCTGATACCAACTGTAACTCCCCGACCCCAGTAACCCAGAGTCGGTGCATTATTGCATAACATTTTCATGATCACAAAGGATCATGTCTCGAAAGACAGATTAGTTTAGTAGCCTTGGAAACACTAGATACATTCATAAGTCTTACATTAAATCATGAAGTAGACAAAACTACAACAACATCTTGTCTTCATATCCCCTCATTCTATCCCTGTAGGTCATTCATAATATACTTCTTCACATCCTGAAAAAATTAAACCATTGGAAGGGGTGAGCTCAGATGCTCAGTAAGGATAAAAATATAGCGGAAGCTTTCATAAATAAACATTAACATTTAAGGAAATTTATATCTTAAACAGAATCGTTTTAAACATGAACTTTAGAATAATATGGAAAAAATAAAATGAAATAATTCCATTTACTTATTCACATGGATATTCTACTAGTCGAATAATCACATGCAATATCAATAACCACTTTCATAATGAGGGAATGCATAATGCCAGACTATCATAACCACGTATCCAAGGCCTCTTGCCAAGACTACAAATACAATTTTTTCAAGGCATCGTGCGAAGACACTAGTTTGTCTCATGAGACCTACCAATGCATCATGGAGCTATAGCGGGCTCCACCCGTCACTTATTATGTCCAATTCATTCTTTATATGAAAAGGTTTAAACATATCACAAACCATAACATAATCGTATAACATAAAACATGCATAAAGGACACATAAAATTTCCACATTTCAATCACAATATATCAATACAACACATTGATATAATAAAACATTATCAAAACCATTTTCAATACCAAAATAAAAGAAAATTAAACATGGTATATATTTTTCATTTAAAAACAAGTTATGGCTTGTATAGGAAGCCGAAACTCAAATAATGGTCATGACGGCGAATGAGTCATTGTCGCCGCATACGTATGACTAGAAAAAACATTCCATTTTTTCTTTTAGTAAAACTCTTCATATAAAAAGATTCCTTTTGAATAATCGTAAAAGTCAACGGTCTTTATACACCATATAGAAGAAATTTGTGTATAAAACAAAATATGCCTCATTGAATGGAGACTGAGACGCAATCCCTTACAAAGATCATTTTTTAAATAAAATAGATCTATTATGTGTATTAACTATAATAACACATCATGAAATTACAAATACAAGATAAGACATAATAATATCATGACATAATTTGAAAGTAATAGATTAACCCAAAGAACGGAAATTGGGTTAAGAAGTTCCCTTACCTCGTACACGTCTTGACTCGACCGTTATTTAAGCTCCTGAATAATAAATTAGAGTTAATTTATAATTTCTTAAGAACCTTTTTCATGTTTATTATTCCTTTTATATCACTTATTACCATGTTATGAACATTATGTAATTATTTATGTTAATAACGGTCGTTTGGTCGATCTTTGGTACTTGAATTTAAAATAAACTTATCATAATTACAAGTTGTTCATGTGGTAAAATATCAATTATATCCAGAATTATATTAATGATTTAGATATCATATATATCAAATATATCCAATATATGGATTCATTCATAATATTACATAACATTTAGAGGTAAGAAATGAAATGCACTGTTCATGGAGACGGGAAGTCGTACGTACACATAAATGCTACTTTCATTTCTATTTCATATTTAATGGAATGAAATATTAATGATATAAATGTGTATTATAATTACATTATAACATCATATATAATATCATTTACTCCATCTTCTATACATCCCACATAGGGCATTAACGATTCATATCAGTTTGAGGGGGCGGTAGTCCGCACTTCCTAAAATGAAATTATCGCGTTTACCGATAATGGAAATCATAAAGTTATGCCATAAATGAAAAATACAGAATCATAAGGAAAATAAAAACATAATATATATCATATATAAAAATAGTTTAATCTTAATTTCCACCATGAGAGGTGTTAAAAGAGGATTCAACAATCATCGTTTTGTGAGGCAGTAATTCACCACCCACCGAAATAATATGTTCTTTAACCAATAGACGAAGTTGTGTGTAAGTGTAAATAAAATCATTCTCATAAAAACATTCAAGTATATTGAGGATACTGATGTTGATACAAAAAAATGTAATAAATATATTTTAAGGGGTTGGAGAAGCAAAATAAATCAAAAGAACACAGGAGAAGACATTACCTTGAAATACTGTAACTCTTTTTGATTTGAGACAAAGGCTTCCTTGGGAAGACTTCATCCCAATGTGAGGCTTCTAGGAGTAAGATAGGGAATTTGGGAGAGTATTTGGGTAGAGTATGGCCGAGCCAAATGGATTTGAAGGTGTGAATAAGGTGGTAGAGGTGGGGGCCTTTTATAAGAGGAGAGGAGGGGAACTCTTGGAATGTCATGAAATATTACTTTATTATGAAGTGATTCACGGATTTCAAAGGTCCCACAATTATATATATCTAGTATAAGGTGATAAGAGTTCTAAATATACTCATCCAATAAATTTTTGACAAGTGTATGTCTTAGATTTTACATTATCTTTTCATTTTATTTAAATCATTAATTAATGAGGTAATTGCTTCATCATCATGGTGTCATAAAAAATTTAATTTATCTAATGTATAAAAATTATAAAATAAATATCATGATGTAGGAAATCATCTTATCTTTCCAATGAATATTTATAGTCGAAAGTTTAAATTATATAACCCCATGTAATAATAGTTTCAGTAAAACAACACATGTTTGTCAAAATTTTATTTTTACTTTAAATAAAAAGTTATTAATGTCATTTTCTTACCCATGTGGCTCCATGGGGTCCCAAAGTTGACCCATGGATTATATTGGTCGGACATGAATCATCCAATAATGTTAAGACAAGTGTAAAGGTATTTTCATATTTTTATAATATCATTTTAACCTTAAATTTCACTAATTACCTTTAATCGTGATTAATTAAACGTAAAAGTTACTATTCAGTAAAAAATTATTTAAATATCATTGAACAATATTTTACATCCAAATGACAACCATGTATGTCAGATTTTTGAAAATAAAATCACAGAAGTGGTAATGTTTCATTTAAATGAAAAATCAGTTTTTTAACTACCACTAAATGGTTTCCCTATTCATCAAAAATTAAAGTTTTTCAGAACAATGCCAAAATTTAATCCTAATCTATAATTGATATTCTGAATTCAAAAATGATGTCTATTTTAAAAAATTACAAACATATAAGTTGCATTTATTAATTTTATAATTAATTCCCATTGTCACAAAAATTAGCGTGTTTTTAAGAAACAATATATATCAAAACATTGACAATTATTTATGTCCAATTTTAAAATTGAAATTAATTATAATGAACACCATTGGATAAAATAATAAAAATATATTTTTATTATACTTTAAAACCACTAAATAGTATAATTTATCAGAATAAATTATTTTTATTAAAAAAGATGTTTTTGAAGTATTTTTCACTATTTATAAAAAAATTGGAAGTTCTCAGAAAAATACGAAAAATTAATCATAGGCTAATTTCGATATTCCGAATCAAAAAATGAAGTTCATTTTGAAAGATAAAATTTGTTAAATTTCACCAAGTATATATTACTATTCATGATGGCTACCTTTATTGGCTTCGGTGTGTTAGAACTCGAGGTTGCGTACAATGCAATCTATTGCATTATTGAAAGAAAAGCGTATCGTGAAAGCTTGGGGAGTTACATTTCATGTCCTCAAATCTAGTACTCATTAAAATGGTAACATGTACATCCAAAAAAATTACATTAGTAATAATTTCCACAGTTGATCATGGTTGTATCGTATAAAAAATAAATTCTAGTTTTACCAATCATCTTTTGATGGTTTTTAATATCTCAAAATAAAATTCTCTAATTTATAATTTGGGGGATAGAATTCATGGTCTTATACCCTCTAGTAACAATGGTGAAGTTTATGACCACTATTACTGCTACCCATTTATTCTCCAAATTGGAATAACATCTACGCATAATGGTTTTTGTGAAAAATTAAAATGTCAATTTATTAAAATAAAACATTATTACTAAATTCAACATCCCTTATACAATACTGATGTTTATTGGTAAAATTTTTTGTCCCTCAAAGTGAATTGAAATTTAATTAGAGAAAATAATTAATCTCTCACTCATCATTCGATTATAAATTTGTACGCATTTTGATTAATTCATATTAAATTTCTCTATATAATATAATTGATAAATTTTTAGATATTGAGATGAAACTTTATCATTAAAATAATCATAATGGTTAATGGGAGTTTAAAAACACTACTCATACATATATAAAAGCAAGAATATATTGATTATTACTATTGATGGAAGTGTTTAGAACCATTGAGGTGTAGGTACATTCACCTCACATTATGTCACACACATTTTTTTATTTCATATTTTATGTTTCAGTTAGTTGGGATTCAATGTATTTCTCTTGCGATCTCAGTGTGAACGGTTTTAAAATTTTAAGTTATTATTCTTCTATAACTTATCTCATTTTTATCACTCATTTCCGTAGGATTTTTGGAGAAAACACATGATCATTGGGTTTCTAGAAAAAAACCACATGGATAGCTCAAATGTTGTTAAAATGTACGACAAAACCTATGTACCCTTGGACTAGGTGGTGGGATTGAGTATTAACCATGCAATGATATGTTCATAGTAGTTAAAACTATTTAGGTTGGCCATGTGGTCGATCTTCTCATAGGATTTTTCTACCTCATGGTTGGAATACAGTTTGGTTAATCGTATGACCAAACCGTGCGAATTACTAATAACATAAAATATTTGAAAACCCAAAACTACCATATTCTTTTCTTAACCATAAAACCCTATTCTTCTCTCACATGGCTTCTTCCACCCTATTATGCCTCTCCACTCTTCTTCAAACCTCCATTATAATTCGCGGGTGATAACAAGTGGATTTCATCTTGTTTTGAGGGTGATTCTTCAAGTTAATCCCACCTCCTCTTATACTTATTCGTTCTTATTCCATTTATTCGTGAGTTTATATAATACCATGGTCATTTTAACCTAGATTTTATATTTTACTAGATTTATGATGGGGTTTATGGTGTGTTTATTGTTCATATTCGTATATCCTAGGTTTTGGAAACCTTTTGGGGTGATTTTAGGCATGCATTGTTGATGCGCCAAGGATTTGAGTAAGGTTTCCCATGCACATGGCTTTATAATTCATAAATACTTGATTTTATGTTTTTTTCACCTTATTTTATTATTAATTAATGATATTGGACACTTTTAGTATTCATTTGGTGTTGAAAGTTTTAATTTATTACATATTTGATTTTAAAAAGAATTATTTCTCTTAATATTGCACACCAAATGTTCGATGAAATTTTCTTTTGAATATTTCATGTGTTTTTTGGTGTTTAAAGAATGTTTTGTCCTTGAGAATATATTTTTAATATGTGAAATGATGTTTCAGATTCCTTTTATAGGATTACCATGTGGACTAAGTTATAATTTAAATGTGTATTTTCATTTCAATGCAGTTTGGAAAGTGTTTCTAGATAATGGATCGATTGGTATCATTATGATAAATGACCATGTCTTGAAAATATAATTTCTGTGCTTTAAAATTTTTTTTTACTGATATGGAATTGGAAAATGAACTATTTTCATCTATTATTGAATGGTAAATTTGTATCTTTGATAAATATTGGTTTTTTAGAGAATACATAAATTCTCGTTTAGAAATTTTGTAAAAATTATAAAAGTGTAAATTATGAAAACCACTATTGGATGATACTTATTCCATTTTCATAATTAATGGATTATATATACTCGCTGTCAAATCCCTGCAATTCATTATGGTAATTGGAGATCCTTCGTAAGGACTCCTTGAGATCTAATGTTTTTATGGCATGTCAGTCGATCCATGGGGTGGATTGGGCTGAGTCATATTGTTGGATTATATATATATATATGTGTATATATATATATATATATTTGAGTGGATGATTATTTTTCATCTGTTTGTTGACAACAATATATATACATGAGACATGGGAACCTGGAATAGTGAGACAATTTTGCGAGAATGATTTCTTCACTGGGTATATTATGAACTAGATGGTGGACCATTATATATAGATATATTGGGTTTTTTAAATGGTTGTTCCCATTGGTTTGTCCAGAGTTATGGTGGATGGTAGTGTTAGGGAATTTTTTATTTCATCGTATGAAGCATGCTTCCAAGTATGTATCTCATGTATTTTTTGTTCTCGTTTAATCACATTCACATAGGTTAACCCATGATTGTTAGCACATACAAGCATCTAGTGATGATGGAGATACTTGGATTCATTAGAATGTTGATTTCCATTTCCATCATTGGTTCAACCATGTGTGGTTCTTTTCTAGGAAAGTTATTTGTTTTATTCTAGGGTTTTATTAAAAGAAGAAAAAAAATTAGATCAAAAAAGTCCAGTCAGAGGCTAGGCCACTGAACATTTATTAAAAAAAAGTGTACCCGCAAACATTATAAGTCATAAAAACAACTAGATATCATAAGATTCAAACCTTTCACAACATCCAGGATAGATTTCTTCCTCTTCAGTAGCCGAATCCCACTCCAAGATCTCATAGTGTTTCAAGACCTTGGCATATTTCATTCTAAGATTCATCTTCTCCAAATAAATTAACTCCTTAGCAGACTGCATACCCATTTGTAGGCCAGAGGCAACCCATTATTCTTTCCAAACAGTGGACCTGGTAGACACCGACATTGGTAGATAGGAATAATCTTTCATCAACCTTGTTCTTTTGGGAAGTGACATGGATCCCTTACTCCCATACATCTTCTTCTTCGCATCCTTAACAATTTCACTATAGGAGGATCAAACCAAGATGCCAACATTCTCCATTACACTATCAAGGAGTTCCCCCCATTTTTCAGTGATGCACACCTCTTGGTACCCCTTCATTTTCTCCCTGCTCCTACTGAGAAATACTGTTAGCATCAATCATATACATAAAATGTGGTTGTTCTGCAAATTGATAATCATCATGAGTCCCCCTATCCTTTGCAGTTTCCCCAGAAAATGCATTATTACTACCAATTACATTCAGTGAAGTACATCCCTCATCATTATAGTTCTTCTCATTCAACAATTCTTGGAAGAAATTAGCATTGAGAACATTGAATACCACACCTCCAACCCCATCTTCCTTCCCGTTCAACTCCTCAACATGGTAATCCAAACCTCCCAGGATTGTACCATCCACTATTGCAGCGGGGTCCAATGTAGGTTCTGGCCGTGAAGAGCAACCAGATGCATCAACTGGGAGATCCTTAACTATACCAAGATCACGCCATAGAGTTCTGAAGACCTGCCTCCCAAATGGATTTTCTGGCTTCTGCTGCTTCTCCTTCTGAACAGCACCACCAATGGTTTTTGAGGGACTATGCTGCCTCGTTGCCTCAACTTCCTTCCCCACATGCTGCACCTCAGCCACTTTCTACCCAATAGACTTCTCTTCCACATAATAACCCTTCTCCAAATCTCCTTCCACAAAGCTCGGTCTTAAAGGCATGCTACTCAGTATAACATTCAAAAATGGTATATCAAAATCAAGTGCAACACTTCCAATTTTTCCCGTCCTCATCGCCTGTTGTGAAACCCTAGCCGAACCATTTATATGACAGACCATTTCCACATGTCCAAATTGACCAAAATTAACACAATAAAGAATCCAAGAATCAATCTTACATCCTGATTCTAATGAAATTCCTTCCAAAAAGTGATCAAATCCCACTTCACCGGTGGCTGCATGATATCAATCTCAACACACATCCACAGACAGATAGGATGACAGAATGCCTTCGTTCGATGATCAGAGCACATATATCTACCTATCAAATTCCCAATAGAACAAATAATGGCAGGATTTTGGAATGACAGAGGGAGGCTAGAGAGACTCACCCATGTTGCCATCTTCTAGGGAACAGACCTCATGTGGAAATCAGGACAACATCGAAACATGAAAAATGAGTCCCCATTGCATCATTGAGGGGATTTGGACCAGGAAGTTATCATAACGTCTTCTGTCTCAAACTGAATCGTCAAATGACTTTTTTCAACTAATCTGACTACTACATGCTCCTAAAGATCCCAAGAGTTAAAAACAAACCGATCAAATTCATCAACTGAAGTATTCTTAAGATGAAACCGATCCACCATTGTGAGACTACATAAATTTGTGGCATGATTGAGCTCCATCAGGAAAAGGAGGAGCTGCGGTGCTCTATATAAAAGATTCTAAACATTCGAAGAAAGCTGTATTTTTGGTAATGAAGGGAGATACTCAGGATTATAGAACTGAAAGAACAGATTCCTTCCATGAGATTGAGAATGTGGGACTCCCACATCTGACCAAGAGGGGGGAGCAATGCTCCACGACATCTGATTAGGGCATCACTATGAGGGATCGCCGCCTGCGAGAGATAAGAATCCTAAAAAAATATTATACTCTCTTATAGAATTTGAAAATGAAAGCCTCACATTCCCCCTGAAATGTTAATGTCTCACAATTTTAAAGAAAATATGTTTTTAAATGAAGTAGTGAAATGGACTGACATTTTTTAATTAAAATGTGTATGAAATCGTACTTCAATATATTATATTTCAAATATGAAAATTATGTTTATTTTATTTTAAAGGATATGAATTGGGAATAGAATATCGGGCTTACCTACTGATATTTAATACCCAGGGTTGTAGTTTCATCTAGTTTTTATAATTTTTTTCATGTAATAGGTTTAATGTTATATCCTTGGGTGATGGATGATATTTTTGTTGGAGGGTGACCTTCGGGGTCAAATATAGATTATGTAGTCATCATGATCATTTAGTTTTTGTGTATAGTTCTTCTACCTTTCATTCTTGTGTACAAAATATTCATTTTAATATTATTATATGTACTAGGATGTTTGGTTTCTTTCCACTATATGGTTTATTTATTATTTATTGTGTTAAATTGTTCCCTAGGAGTACTCTTTTGATGACCGACAATATTTTCTAACCCTTGGGGACATCGAACACCCATCGGTCCATGCCATGGATCAGCACAAGTGATCGATTTTGGGTTGACCCAGGTTAGTTAATCACATATTATATATTATGGGTAGTTAACTAAATATAAAAAATCAAAAATCATTCTAAATGGTCTTTAATATATCAATAAATAATTAGTGTGCATTAAAAACATCAATGCTCTTAAAATTTGGGCTTTATGAGTGCTCAACAATATGGTTTCACTTTAATAATTTATTCAAGGAGAAATAATACTAGGAATGAGAATATTTATGATACATTGGAAAGAAAATATGGTGTTTAATGAAATTTGATGGTCTTGTTATATTATATCAACTATTCACCAATGGATAACAATCCACCACCCTGACTTTATATATGTATATCGGGTGATTATTTTTATTAAATTGTATACAATTAAAAAGATCAAAATATAAAAGATCAATTTTTTTTATTTTTTGAATCCTATATTAAAATATCATTAATACATAAGATATGAAACATCATTACAAGTCATGAAATATTGTTCTTCTATATTTTCAAATATATATTTTTATTTCATAGGTAGTTTCTTATTTTCCTGAGGTAATAGGTAATCAATGGATTGAGATCAGGTCAAATTCTAAAAATGTGAAAACATTTATCAGAATATATCATAACATAATTAAAATATACTCTATATAGATGTAATAAAAAAAACTATATAACAGAAATTGTGTGAATAATATATCCATAGACGATATAGATATGGAATTATTTAAAAAATAAAATGTAAAAAATAATCTCCTTTTGAAGGAATGCCTAAATCACAATATCACAACAGCTTTGTGAAATAATCATCCAAGACATCATATAAAAATAGTTTGAAATACAAAAAAATACCCAAGCTATTTTTTCCCATGGGACCCACAGATGCATCGAGGGGAAATATAATTCATGGCCCAACCATTACGTACTATATCAAAAGAATTTATCATATGAAATGAATAAATGGATAAAAAATAAAATAACTAATGTACACTAAGGATACCCCTACATAAAAATGGATAAAATATTAATAATTACTAACATTTAAATAATTTAAACACTAATTATCAATATGTTCAACGTTCCACAGACCATATGGGTTAGTGGTATGACTATTTCATGTGATCGATCCGGCAATATAAATATAATGTCTCTCTGAGTGTTTATTTGTTTATTAATAATTTTTCATGGGATATGTAACTTTATATTTTATTCTTTACTATGATAAATAAATTTAATTTGTTTCTAAGTTACTATACTTTAACATGGAATACCAAATTTGTTGAATTCACACAATATAATGTAATTGGTATAAAGTCATGATAAATATTTAGAAATAAAATTGTGGTTATTTTGTGTATGACTTCCGAGAATAATATAT
Organism: Viscum album; assembly: GCA_963277665.1. NCBI lineage: Eukaryota > Viridiplantae > Streptophyta > Magnoliopsida > Santalales > Viscaceae > Viscum > Viscum album. The sequence goes on along the minus strand of OY728127.1, from coordinate 78,095,421 downwards.
TTACATAATGGAAAGATCAACATGTCTATAGTGAAGAATTATCAGCTTATAATATGGAATTAACATTCCTAAATTGTGTATTTCATTACTAGGCAATTAGTTATTGATATCAATATGAAATTTTTATTTTTATTTTTTTCTCTGTGCGCGTTATGCTATAAACACTATTCAATTATTGAATAATTTTTTATAATATAATATTCCATTAATATTTATTTCATATTTATTCCATGAATTCCACTATGTAATTCTTTCCAGTACTGATCATTTGATATCACCCATTCTAATGTTACAATTTTATAATTCCATAATCTAATGCACTAAAGAAGATATTCATATCAAGATTACATGGGTGTAGATGTTTTGAATGTTTTAGGAACATAGTTTAGGGAATAATTATGTTATAACCCAAATTTACATTACCTTACTTTAAATATTCACCAGGGGTTAAATTTTTTGTGATGTTCCGTACTAATAAATAGTAATTTTTCTTATTATTAATGTGATTATTGAATATTTAAATGGGTTTTTTCTAAATAAAATTGACAAAATATGTTATACAAAAAAATACAAGAAACTACTCCTAGGGTTTTTACAGATCCCAAAACCAAACATGTTAATAAAAAAAATTGTTTCACACATCATGTGATATATTATATATATGTGTAAATGTATATAATTTGATGGGATTTGTTTTTGCAAAACACCATAATTTTTTTGTTCCAAAATGATATATATATATATATATATATTTCTCTGTGTCTTTATATTTATATATATGCATGTGTGTATACATATTTAGAACATTGTTATATAAATCATGATACTATATAAATTGTATTTATATATATATAGGAGAGAATATATTTATATATTTTTAAAATAGAATATATATATATATATATACTCATATGTATTTATGCATTGAATTGTTATATATGTTTTTAAATATATCATTATGATATATATACAAATATTTGTATATATGTATATATTACTACAATGTGAAATTATATAAATATATACATATATAAATATATTTATATTTATATATGTGAGTGACATGGAGAAAAAAAGTACAATGATATTTGGAAAGAGGGAGTAAACAGTAAATATGTATAATTTCATGCCATATATGTATATTAGGTTTTAGAAAAGAAAAAATTAGTATAAGATTAAAAAAATTCTTCTATTTGACAATGATAAATAATGTTACAACCCTAAAAATATGCTACATTAAAACAGACATTTAAAAAATATAGTTAATTTATGTATATTTTTAATGATTAAATTTGTGAAATTTGTTGGAAGGAGATAGAATGTTATTATTTTTTAGTTTAAAAAATTGAAATGAATTAGAAATCAGTTTTATGAATTAAATGAGTTACAATATTTAATAACAAATGAATTAATTATGATAATTCATGTAAAAATCTAGTAAATAAAATACCTGAAATTTCTCATCATGTCTATAGATTATGACCTACAATATTAATCATATCAACGATCCATCAGTTTCATTGTATTCATCATGAAGAGAAAATGATATTCTCCTCCTTTTTTATTTAATTGACTTATAATTTAAAGAAATAATTTAATATGAAATTTACATTTGAATTATTGAAGATAGAGAATTCGATGATTATAGCTCCATTTATGGTCCAATGAAATATATTTCTAATTATGTTGGGGTTCCAGATTCATTGTATCAGATTTTAAAATTCACTTTATAAATATTTTTCATTTATGGAATTATCAGTCATTAGATTGTTAGTTTATATAAATGTGATTAATGATAATCATATTATAATCTAAAAAAACAAGTCACATTAAGATATTATGTTATGATTGAAAATTTTATAAGATAATAGAAAACTTCATGTTGTGTAGTTAGAATGTCAAAATATTAATATTAAAAGAATATAAATATATGTTACACCACATGTGGTGAATTTTTTTTCATATAATTATTTATAAAACATTAATTAAAAACCTATAATTTCATGTTAGATGAATTATATTAAATATTATTGATGATAATTCTAATAATGAAATAATGTAAATTAACACATACAGTGGTTAATAATGATTGATAGTCAAAAATATTATTGTAATAACATGAAATAATTAATTTCATGTTTTATAATAATGTAACTTATTTAAGAAAATTATATAGAAAACGGAAATGGATAATCCCATGACATTGTATAATTATTATTTGATGAAATCCATGTTATTGCATGTTACAGTGTTACACTACATAAATAATGTTGATGAATATTGTTTTTATAATATGGATAATATAGGTTTGAAATGGGAATTGTATTTTAATATTAAAATTATATTTCTTATAATGAAATTATTTTTAGGTCATGCTTGGGAGTTATTAATAAAATAAAAAGTTAATTTTGAAAAAATAAATTACTTATCTTATGTTCCTTGGGGTTATTAATTTTTTAATAGTAAATTATTTATATTATAGGTCAACTATCCTTGTTTGAGAATGTTATTACATGTTATAATTAAATTAGATTCCTTTAAACAAAAGTGTTATTTCTAATAGAAGTATTAATAATCAAATTTCAATATCGTTGGATGTGTGATAATTGTTTTTGATATGTATATGTTTTATCGAAACACAAATTTACTCGATATAATGATATTTATATTTATTATATAGAAAGAATGTATAATTAAATAATAATATTGAAATAATCTACAAAAATTAATGTTGGCTAGTTATAACCTTAAATAGGAATAGTGAAATTATTAAAATTATCATTGATAATATATTTTAAGGAACATATTTGGGAGGAAATCCATGTTAAATAAATAACATTCAACATTGGAAAATTTATAAATCAATATTTGATGGGATTAGTTTTTTAATTAATTTATTTGTTAAATATTGTTATCAAGATTGAATAATTTCTTAAATCATTTCTTTGGCTATGAGTGAGCATGATTACTTTTTCTGAATGATGGATTTCAAAGTTTGTTTTGGCAGCATTGTGATCGAAAGTGTGTGTGAAATAACACATTTAAAATGTTTTTATTCTCTATGGATTGAGATTATTTATTTTAATAATTGATAAATTATTGTAGATGGAATAACGTGCGGTGATGCAAGAGTCTGTGATCTGAATCTATGAGGGAAGATGGTTAGTTTACTATGGATATAGATTCATGAGGCTATGATGGTGGTATATGGTTCTTATTAAGATGATGGTGATATTGTCATGGGATTTTGGATATGTTATTACATGATTTGGTTTCATGGATGGCAATGGGACTGAGTCAGTGGTTTGAAGATGGACTTAAACATTGATGTGATAAAATATATTTTCTCTTTTAATAATGATTATTCTTTATTAATTATATGATGATCAATAGGTTTTTATATAGTAAATGTTCTAGAATTGGAATAAGTTAGATGCAACAAATTATGATGTCACTATTTATGTGCTTTCTTGTGATTATTCCTAGAGTACCCAAATTATTGAGAAATGAGAAATGAATAAATAATATAAAGGTTCCGTTCTTATTTCTTTCAGTTATGATTGTTTTCTTGAAAATAAGAAAATGAATTAATAGTTCCACAGTATCACAACTCAAGAGATTTATGATTTTAGTCATGGAAATGAAAATTGTAATATTTAAATAATAAGATATTATTTAATTTTGATGAGTCTTCATTCTTGTGTTCTAATTGGATATATTGGTCTTAATAGTGGATGTATGGAGTCTATGGCACATTAAAATTAAATGAGATGAAGACTATGTTATACCAATTGTGTGTTTGTCAGTTATATTATTTCACTTATGTTATTTTATTTCATACACTACCCACCCACATTTGTTAGGGATATTTTCTGCCATTGAACTATAGGAGGTTGTTTTTCAAAACATCCCTGTGAGAGGGTGGATGATTGACTTCCCCCATAGACCCTTCTCTTTCAGCATTGAATTATTATATGCACCGATGTATGAAATCTAGTTTTCCCATATATGTATGTAGAATACTGTAGTTTCTTGGGTTAATTTCTCACAACTGTATTAATAGATATAGTATTCACAAGATTATTATATGTATGACGTGTCTGGGTTGTGATGGGTCATTGTACATTACTATTTGTGTGGGATGTAATGAATTAACGTATAATAAATGATGTATGATACTTGAATTATGGGAAATAACAACTACCATAAACTCTATGATTACTATATGTCTGTATGGATGAGATAATGTGATAATGCAATTCATGTGATTCATGTTGTGATATATATCCTATGTTTTTCTAAGCTAGCTTCTTGTTTGAGAGATATGTCTCAGGTAATTAAATGTTATAGAATAGTAGAAAACCTAAGAGGAAGTGGTAGTAGGGTACCATTGTTGTTTTAATTAAATTATATGATCTCTTATATCCTATAATTTGTGATAAGTATCTTCAGTGAGACACGGATAATAATAAATAACTTGTTTTGGGGATGTGTTGGATTCATTTTATTACACACTAGGATTTAGTAAGCTTCATTCATATTTTTCATGAGACGATGAATGGGGATCCCACTATGTATATATTTTGGGCTCACCATGCATATATATTACCTCTTTTTATAAACTAAAAAATTGTTGGTTATTGAGATATAAATTATTATTTTTTGGCGTTTCTCATAAGATATTTGTTCTTTAAGGATAACAAGGAGGCTTTCTTATTGTTTTTTCGTCTCCTATCAGTTTTATTAGTTTTTCTGACATAAATTTCATGTATTTGGGATAATCATACATTATGTTGGAGTTGTTTGGTGATTGTTCTATGTTGTATCCTAGTTTATAAATTATAGTGGGTAATTAATCCCATATAGTTTTATGTTATACCTTTGGTACCATTCCCTATCCCATGGAGTATTTGAGATTGGATTCAACTATAATTTTTTGTCATCTCCCATTTTTTTCAAGATGCGATACCATTATGGGAGTGTAGGCATTAAAGCGTTGTCACCGAATTTATGGTTTATGCATAGGATATATTTTGGAGTTGTGAAATAATAATTATCCATGGGTTTGTAGGGAAATACTATTAGTTGGAGTAAGTACATGATATAAATAAGGGGGACTGGTCTGGACATGGGATTTACCCCCCCCCCAATGATCTAAGGCATGGTGTATCATGTTTACTAGATATACATAGTGAAGTTATTATTCATTTAGGGTTGATACATATGAAAGGTTCATATATCATACATTTGTACAATAATGTTATAATCTAGTAGATAGTTGGAAATGGTAGACAAATAATTAAAATAATGAACCGTAAATAAATGGTGTCCTGGGATATGATTCCCTAACATTTTTTCTTTAATATAAGTGGATCAAATTTAGTCTCACATCCATGTTCTTGGGAATTATATATGACATCTTTTTTTTAACATATCAACTTGGAATGTCGATTGACGATGAAAATACTCCGAGGATGACACTATGAGAGTAATATAACTACAGTCTATATAAGTATGGGTTCCTTTTTTGGGATCATGGGATGGATTTTTTGCTATTAGAGGTTCTGATAAACTTTATTTTGAATTGTAATCAATGATAGAGCACTAATAATAGTTGGTATTGGTAATGCTACATGGGACATCTTGATATTGGTGGTTCTTATTCCTAAGAGTTAATGAGGATTCAACTATTTTGTGGGGGATATTTTTAAATTAGTTCCTCACCTTGTTTGTTTCTATGACCATAAGATTTGGTGCCTTTTTCCATTGATGTTTTCTATCTATTATAGAATTTATTAGTTCCCCGCATAACGTGTGATGAGAATTGATGTTAAATTTTTACACATATACCCATTTTTAAGCACATGAAGATTATAATCTTGTTTATCATAATTATTTCATTTCTATCACATTGGATGTATTTTCGATAAACCCTTACATTAAATTATTTTTACCGACAATATAATCCATGATTCATTGATTTTTTTACCCATTCAATTTTATGAATCCAACCCACAAATATTAAATATAAGATTTGGTATAGATAAATGATTTCATAGACATGGTGTAGAGGAAGTGATACGGTTTGCAGAAAAGGTTTTATATGAAATAGATTATGTCATTCAATTACACTCCCCACTATCCCTTTTTTTATTGGAAGGGGTCTATATTTAAACTCTCATCTTCCCTTGATTAATCATCAAGGAGGGGTGGTTATCAACAAATGTTTCTAATACTCTTATATTGGTCCTATTATGGTAGATATTTTGTTAGGGAAGGATTTATTTTATGAATTATATTTATTGATAAACATATTAATCACTTTTTATACATAAGATGGTATGTATTTCATGAATGAAGAATATTGTATGTACTATTTAATGATTTCTTATGTAGCCCTAGATTAATTAATCACCTAGTTCGGTGTTAAATTTGTTTATGTCAAGGGTTTTGTGTGTGACCTTGTTCATGAAGGGACTTTGGTATACTTTTCCTAAATCATTCAACATTAAATCAATTTTTTTGGGTATTCTGTTATATTTATTTTAGAAAACGGAGAGATTGGATACTTTACCCATCCTTACATATTCTACATGACATGTTCTATAATTTTGTAGGCGAGATAGTGAAACCCAATGTAGATAATATTAGCGTCTAGTGGATTAGTTCCTCTAACATTTATGATCATGTAAGCTCTATTAATATTGGTAAGGATGAGGATGGGATAATTTTATTAGATATTGATATATATCTCTCAACAAATTACTATCATCCACTTTTTTAAAATGGAATATAGAAAATTAAATGGTCAATCCATTGTAGTTATTACATGAGGGTTCTCTTTGTAAATATTTTTTTCAAGAAACCTGGGATAATGTTTAAAGGATATATAAAATGGATTAATCCGACCATAGGATTTGGTTTATGTTTATTTTCATATGTATAATTTTCAGCTCTAGATGATTGATTTAAAATGGGAAAGTGTATTTCATGAAAACCATTGAGAGTGACATCATTTTTTATTTATATAAAATAATTATGAGTTGATATAATTATTTGAAGAATAATTTTTTAAAAAATATAAAATGGTGTGGAATATTTTATGAGTTCACATTTTTTTTATATTTGAAATGAGTGACGTTGGATTTTTATAAAATGACCAAAACAAATTTCAAATGAAAGGTATAAACTTTATAAATAAAATAATCTTTTTAATGTCATCAAAATGTTGTGTTAAATATGGTTATATTAATAATTACATGAAATTAAAAATAATTTTTTGAATTTATTAGTATTTAGATTAAAAAATGACATTATATGAATGATGATTTTGAATAGAATGAGTTTTTTTAAAACATGATTTGGATTTGAACAGAGATTTGGGAATCTAAACTATGATTGATGAACTGAGGTAGAAAAGAATATTTTCCCAAAAAATTATTGAAATTAATTTAAATTCGGTTTAGTATTGGTTATCAACGTGAATTTTCTTGGGAGTGAGAGTCACATATGCATGATTAAATTTCCACATTTTAATGATTTATTTTTTGGGATTAATTATTTGATATCAGATTGATATATGTGATGTATATCCTCCTTTGAAATAATTCATTAATAACATTCTTACTCTTATTTGAGTGGAATATCCTTTTAGAAGTCAATTTTTTTGTTCTGTTGATTTACACAAATTTTTCGTTGTGGATTTTTTGTTCCAAAAATATCGTGAAACATGAGATGTATCTTGTGTGTTGGTTCTCTAGACCAACATTTTATTTTTCTTTTTTTTTATTCATAAAGATTATATTTATTTTAGATGTGTATAATGTAATAACCAAGATTTAAATGCCCTTAACGTATCTATTTTATATGTTCATAGGGTTAGTGATGTTTTAACCGAATAATTAGTCTATTTTTGTATAATTTGTTTCTTAAAAAATTAAAAAATTATAGATTATGTTTAAAAATATTATAATTAAAATGAATAAATTGTGTATATGTCTTTATAATATAATAAAATAATAAATCTTAATAATTTATTTCACACATCCTATGACATGTTATATATTTTTGTTAATATATTTTGATATATACATGAGTTATATTGTTATGAAACATTTCAATTTTTACTTCAAATGAAATAGGTATATTTTTTTTGGTGGGTGTATACATATATATATTTTATTGATTCAATATATTTATATATAAATTACAGGGTTATGTATATAATGATTCAATATATATCATATTGATATGTATTTGTGAGAATATATATATATATGGTAATATGTATAAATATATAAATATTATGTAATATATATATAGATGTTGCATTGTTATATATCTGTATATATATCATTGTGATATGTGAACATATATATATATACTATTAGTGTGCTCAATTATGTACATATATGTGTGGAAATATATATTGTAATATATTATTATGGTTTATGGGGGAAAATATATAAAAATATGATTAAAAAAGAGAGAAAATGTATATATATATACACACAAAGTGTCATTATATATATATAGTATAAAAATGGGATAAAATGATGACTACAAAAATATTTATTTCCATTCATAACATTAAAAACATATACAATATTTTAATAACACTACATTATTAGAACCCTAAAAAATATGTTACAACCATTTATTTTAAATTTAATTGAATAAAAATGGTGATATGTGTTGATAAGATATAGAATTTTAGAACACAAGAGGGAAAATGTTTAAAATAAAGGTTAAATATATTTTTTATATAAAATGGTATTATTTAATTAAAATCATCTGAATTAATTATAAGAATTATTGTAGGAATTGGATAAATAAAATACCCAAGATTTCTCAACAAATATTTACCATATCTATATTATTATTAATTAGATCAACAAATCATTAGATTTTTATATTCATTATAAAGAGAATATAACAGTCCACAAGTTTTTCTTCATATTAATTGATTTATATTTTACATGAATAGTTAAATCCAAATTTTACAATAATATTTTTGAATATTGAGAATTAGATGATTAGTGATTCTTGTCCGGCTTGATAAAATAATTTATAAACCATGTTATGTTCTCAAATAGAGGTATTTGATCTATGAATTCAATTATTCAATATTATTCAAGTGTTTAATTACAATTCATTGTCTTATTTTTTTAAACATATGTGGTTAACCATCAATAAAAATTAATCTTGAAAAAATAATCTAATGAATTTTACATATGATCATACAATAATTATAAAAGACATGGATAAATGTATGTTTTTTTATTATGTTGATGAAATTATAATATTTTTATAGTTAAAATAAAATTTATATTCCATGTGGTTTTGTTTATATAATAATTTATTGAATTTGATTTCGTAATTCTAAATTTCATATAGAAAGGAAAATATAAAATAATATTGTTCATATTTCAATGATTGAAATATAGTAAATTATCACATTTAATAAATAATAATTTTTCATAACCACGAATAATATAAGAATAATATGTAATAAATAACACCATAGTCTCTAATAATTTTAATTAGTATAGAAATTTATATTCAAGATGGAAATGGATAAAAAATTTCTTTTTATAGTAATTATTTGATATAATAAAAGTGGAAAACGGTCATAGTGTTCGACTGCATAAATAATATTGATAATAATTATGTTCATAACTGTTGATATTATAGTTTTGTAGTGATAATTTTGTTTTAAGATGAAATTTAATTATTTTTTCATTAAATAATTATCATTGCATGTTTGGGCCTAATTGAAAACATGAGAATTTAATTTGGGGAAAATAAAACATTTCTCGCAGGATCCTTCTCATATTTATTTTTTTATGATAATATTATGTCATACTTATGTTTATTATACTTATTCAGGGAAGTTTTTAGATGTTATAATTTTTTGAAAGTATATGCACTCAAATTATTATCAAATGTGTACATATTAATATTAATATTTCAGTATTTTGTTACGTGTGTTAAATTTTTAAGTCTATCTTTATTCTTCCCTTTAATAATTATATGATAGTATGATATATTTACTTATTCAATTTTAAGGAAGTTTGTTTTAATTAAAATTGATAATGAACATAAATCACATAATGATATTTGGATATGGAATTAAAGAGGCATAATGAAATAATTATTATTGATAATGGTAATATATTAGAAAGATAAGATTATGGATAAAAGTCAAATTAAATAAATATTATTTAGTCTTGTAAAATTTATAAGTATTTATAAGTTGTGCTTTATTGTTAGATAAATTAATTTAATATTTATAGCTATGAAAATTGAAGGAGTTATTATATAAGTAATATAGGGATTCTTGGGGATGATGTTGTTTGATAAAGGAAATATTGTGTTTCTCCAATATTTTCAGGAAATTACGAGTCTGATAATACATAATATATGTATTTAATCTCCATAGATTCATATCATTGATGTTATAAAATAGTATATTGGAATGATTTGAAAATTGGGATGTAATGTCTGAGGCTATGATGTGAACATGTGATAGAAGATGGATGATGTGATAAAGGTGGGGATGCTTAAGGATGTGATAGTGTAATTGGGTGCCTTTATACTCATAGTAATATTGTAATGGTATGCTAGATGTTTTATTATATAGAGTGGAGTTGGAATAACACTAGGATTGATAGAATGGGTTGATGTTTCTTATTCTAATTGATGTAGGAAAATTTATATTATCTATTTATAATGAATTAGCTTGATTAATTGGATGATGATCAGTTTTCATTTATGTAAAAAATTTACAACTATTGGAATATGTATTATAGTACATAATATGAGATATCCTTTTTTTATAGCTTTAGTAGAGTCGTAGAGTGTCCAGATTCTTATGAAATGATAAATGAATGTATGAACGAATGGGGAGATTCTACATTATTTCTTTTTTAATGACATAATTAAAAATAAAATAATTATATTAATTGATCCATTATAACTTTTCTTAGAATATTTTTTATGTTAATAATGAAAATTATAATGGTAATAATTAATTAATATATAATTAATTAAATCAAATGAGGCTTTATTTTTTTATTCATATAGGATAAATAGTTTATAATATGGGAAAATGAGAATGTGAGAGATGTTAGCTACAACTAATTCTATGAATAGGCAATTACCATAGTGTAGTTTGGAATGATACTATATCCTATATGTTTTTTTATTTTATATCCAACTGACCTACATTATTTAGGGAAAATTAATCTTAGTGGTCTTTCAGATGATTATTTATTAGACATTTCCATGGGAGGATTGATGGATTTATTCTCCCTTTAGCACCACACTCTTCTCTTTGTAGTATTATGTGCTGATATTCATAGTGGGTAGTTTCTACATATAATTTTTTAGGGTAATATAATGGATTTTGGTTATCTCACACTCTTGAATCATCAAATATTGTATCAATAGTGTTATTATAGTTATCAATAGTATGGGCTATGATGGATCATGATAACTTACTTGGTATTAGGGATATAATGAATTTATGTATAAGACATGATATATGGTACAATGTTTACATGATACAGATTATCCCAAAAACTACATAGTTACTATATGGATATATGGATTAGATTATTTATGAATTGTTGCATGAGTTTAATGTTATGATTCATATCCCATGTTTTTTATTGATTCTTTTATATAAAGATGAATCAATAGATTTGATGTTGTGGTATGGTGGAAGACTAGTGGAGTAGTGATATCATGACATCATTTTTCTTTTTGTTATATTATATTATATGTAGTATGCATTAAATGGAGAGAGGTATCCTGGAGAGGTTGGGAATGCGATAGTAATCATGTATATCTGACAAGTTAGTTATATTTGTTTACTCAATGGTAATCAATATGGTTAATTCACATTTTACATGAGATGTTGTAGGAAGGATCCTTCTAGGAATACATGTTATTCTCAGCCGATATATGTATAAACTATTTTAATGTCTTAGAGTTGGTTAGTTATCAAACTAGACCTTCCCATTTTGAGGAGTTTTTCAATAGTTTTTTGGACATTGAGGCTACTGAAGATGATTTATTTGGGTTTTTTCAATTCCTTTTACTTGTATGGGTATTGTATGCCATTGAATATATGTATATAAAATCTTTTTACCAATATAATGTATAGATTTTTTTTTCTCTTATATTATCTCCCTATTTGAAAACAAATTGGTAAATTCCTCCCACATTAGTATATACAATACCCTCATTGATTATCGCTTACCCATGGCCTATTATAGGCTATCTTCATGCAACATTATCTCCCTTCACTCATTGTAGGCCAAGGGGTGACCTTAATGGGAGGGGGACATGAAAAATTACATTCTTATAAATTTGAAAAAATATACAATAGTTAAGAAAAATGAGTATTATTTGAGTATGATTATTTATATTTATATAATATTCTAAAACAATGATATCTTTTAGATGAATGAAATTAAATGTTTTCATTAATTATTGTAATTACATAATGGTTATGATTGAAAATATATTTTTATTTTTTTTATTTTTATTTAATTTATGTGTCAAGAAAATAAAATTTGGAATCATTGGTCAGTGTCATCACAATTGGTATCGTTGTAGGATTTAAAAAACATTTGATATCTGGATGTTTTTTATATTTATTTAATGGTTTATAAGTCATGTAAAATAATAAAATAAAATGTATAAATAAAAGATAAGGAAAATTGTATGATTTATTTTTAAGTTATTAATCAATATTATACTTTCGTATTAGGGTTATAGAACATTAGTGAAAACCATAGAGGTATTTCAATGTACCAAAGAATATCCTAAAATATTGATAAGGACTTGAGTGGGTAGATTTTGAAGAAATACTTTTGTATGTGGACACAAGAACATATATATAGTTGTGGAACAAATTCACCCAGGGGTTATCACAATGAAAAAGGATGGATAAGAATTGACCCTATCAGAACATTGATGCAAAATATGTGAGACTATGACTACATAGTATACTATATATACATAAGGTATATTATTGGGTTGATTATATTCCCTCCACAACTGATAAGGATGGATTAATTTTCTATTTACATTAGGGAATTATGTTATGAAGTACCAGATATATAATGTTTAAGAAATGTATATTTAACTTAAAGAATCATATGATGAAATGAAAGTGAGACGGAATATCCATGTTGATGATATTATATTCATTTTTCTTTATCAAAACCATTTTTAATATTATATAATATTTAATATATAATAGCTTTCAATTTATGATAAAAACATTAATTTTTAATAGATAGAAATATTTAATCGTGATAAAGATGTTGAATTCCTTTTCTTTTGATTTTAGAGTTCATCATCCATGTAATGTATAGATCCCCCAACAATATCCCTTCTGAATGAGATTCTTGGGTACGATGAGGAACAAAAATCTATGGATTATATTGGAAATCATAAAATTTAGGATGTATCTATTGTGTTGGGAAACAACCATATCTCTTGTAATGAATTATCTAGACATTCAATGGAGTGTGAAATTGAGACTTGCATTTATTTAAATCTCGATTCATGACCAATATCAATGACTCTCAATATAATTTACAATATAAAATTGTTGGAGTTGAATAAAATATTCAATATTTTTATGAGAATAGATTTATATGCCCAATTGTTTCATTGTATAATCCTATAGTAATTATAATGAATAAGAAATATGTATCAATGAGGATAAAACTTGATTATTTGGAATTCAATGCTATTATGATAATGAACTATTATCATATACCTATGATTTATGACTTATTCATTATTCTTTGTTAAGATAAATATTTTCCAATGATTTGGCGATGTTCTATGTATATAAACTACATGTAAAGATGGAAGATAGTCCAAAGGGAACATTTTTATTAGTTACTCAGATTATGAGTTTACGATAATTCTATTTGGGTTTACTAAAGAACCCTATAACAGTATGGATAAAATTAATTTAGAATTCAAGAAATATTTTGACAACATTGTTGTGGTATTTAAATGATGGTATAATTGTTTACTCTAATAGGTTTGAGGACCACAAGAATCACTAGAGGACCATTGATAATACTCTTAAATTAAAATTTTTATATAGTATATTGACCATTTTTAAATTATTGATTTATAAAATTCTATTTATTGTATATATATTTTAAAAAGTTAGAATATTTTTTGTTCCTTCAATGAAAAATTATTTTCAAGAATGGCCATCACAAATGAATATAACTGAGGTACACATTTTCATTTACTTCATAGTTTTTTATCAATGAATGTTTCAAAAAATATAATGAGTGTCAAACTTGTAAAATAATTTGTCTCATAAAGGGGTTATGTAATATTGAAAAAAAAAATCAGTTACGTTTGGATGAATTCATGTAATGATTGGTGTATGATTTTTTTTAAATAACAATTCATAAATTATGGGGTTGTGATATAAAATTATCCATCAATAAAGGGACATGAATGTTTCATTATAAATTATTAAAAAGTTATATCCAATACATCAATGATGATTATGCATCATAAGAAAAATTATCCAACCCATGAAATTTATTTAGAATGCATAATAATTTCTTCAATAACAAGATGATATTCTTTGTATAGTGAAATATTTTAGATATACAAGGATCACAAGAGTTTGTAATTTCTTTAATAGTGATATCGTAAAAAGATCAAAAGCTGATGTATTGGGTTATTCATATAGTTTCATTTATCAACACACTAACACCCATTAATGTAATAGATGATAATAGATTCAATTATTGATAAAGATGATAGATCCTAACCAAAATGATTATTTGAAATGGTCTTATATTTACAGACATAGTAAAGATGGGTCATAGAATTTTCAATGGTATGGATACATTACTCCTATATTAGGTGATTTACAAATGATGTTTTTTCACAAAAGATAGAAAATTATCATTCCGATTAAGAGAAAATTCAAATGAAAATTATTTCATCGAATAATGGGAAATTATAAGACTTCATGTTTGAAGGAGTCTTTAATTTCTTTTTTAAATTATATGTGTTCTATATATATCGATGAGGAAGAGAAAATTATTTGATGATGATCATAACTAAAATTTCCTAATAAACTATGGTAGCAAGAATATTTATAGAGATATTATGATTTATTTTTGTGGGATAACATGTGAAGATAAATTACTAAATATAATAAATGATGTCTATATTTTCAATAAGATATGAATGAGAGACGACACCATAAAGGACTTAATCATCAACTCTATATTTCTATGTAGAAATGGGAAAACACAAAAATGGACATTGTCATGAGACTACTCTATATTCCTAGAAATAGTGATGAAACAAGGGTTATTGATGACTAAATTTCAATCTATTTGTATTTTTTTCTATAAGAGATTATTTACCCCTAACACACTTTTCACAGTTCAATATTAATCTTGTCTTAAAACATCATGGTCTGCTTTTCAAAATATGTCTTAATCATGATATTCTATTTAAATTAACATTATAAACACGTTTTTAAAAGGATATAGTTTTTGAATTTTGTTTGAGATGTAACATAATAAAATTTAGTAAACGTAATATTTTCACCATTTGGTAATATATTTTGGGTAAAAATGTAATGAAATTATTTTATTTTCAGAAATATATTAGTATTTAACAATAAGTGAAATATTTTATGTATATATATATCGATGGGGTAGAAAATAAAATTTACTTATCAATATATATATATAATTCAATTTATATAGAATTAAAAAAAATAAAATAAACAATAAAGATTAGTTTATATATAAGATTTACATTTTATTTGAATTTATGGTTCTTCAAGAAATATTTATTTAAAATTTATATATGTATCTTTTCCCAAAAATACATCTATCTTAAGAATTATTTATATATATATATTAAAATTATATGTATTTTTAATGAATATATATGTTAAATATAAATATATAAATATATATATTAATATTTTAAAATAATTATTTCTATATTTTCAATGATATATTTATAGTCAAAATGTAATTAATTTTCAATAAAATAATTTAATTTTCTTATATAAATGGGATTTTTTTGAAAATTTATAATAGTTAATTTTTTAAAAAATAATAATAAAATTCATAACCATTATTTTTTATTCGATTATTTTTTTTGATACCCAGTAAAATATAAAAATAATATTATAGGAAATATATATTTAGTAATATTAATATTATTTAGTATATAATAAGAAATTGTTATATTATAACGATAATTATTTTTTATTATATAATTAATTATGTAACATATATTAATGAAAGAGTATACATACATAATTCTTTGTATAATAAGTATAAAAAATTAAATAAACGCAATTGGTGAAAAATATTGATTTTTTTAATTTTAACGTCACATTATGAGAATAGTACAAAAAATTTTATATAATAATTCAAAATATATAATATTGATAACTATAGGATCGATATTGATAAAAAATGTATTATATTATCAATTTTTTCAATTTTTTAATAAAAATTATATATTTTGTTTGTATTTATTTTATATTTAGATAATTAATAATATTATTATTTATTTAATTTTATGGTCAAGTACATAATTATATAAATTATATACATTTGAACATATATATACATATATGAATATATGTTTATATAAATTTGTAATATACATATGTATGAAAAATAATTATATAAAATTATAATACAATTTTTTATTAATAATAATTAAAGTTATCTCATAAAAGATAAATAGGGATTCTTTTTTTTTATAAAAGAATAGATAGAATGCACCCACATCATATTATTCCTCTAGTACCCATAGGTCGACATCTCACCCACTGATTCACCCAAAACATCACTACACTTACACACCACTAAAAATCTGAATGAGTCATCTTGCTGAGATTGGTATATAAGATGGTTGAGTATAGATAATATTATTATTGTCTAAGGTGGATATCATGTCGTTCACATGTTTAATTTATATATATATGCTTATGATGATATGGATATAAATGTATATTGATAAATATCTATATGTTCACATATTTTAAAGTCTTCTTGGAGGAATGCTGGTTTCTGGTTTATTACTTTTTTCCATCCCAAAAACATCCCTCTACTAAGATGACTATCACTTAGCCTTTTGGTATTAAAAAATTACTTTCAGTAGAACCATTATTTATTTATTTTTTCTTTTTGTAATAGTTATTAACAAGATCAGATATTTTGTAAAAAATTTATACTAAATGATGTAAATATAAGGCGATTGTTTTATTATTTCTTAAATTTTTTCAAAACATTTTATATTCTCTCTATTTATCCGATAAAAATTTATTCTAGACCCATAGTATTTTATTAATGAATTTCTTTTTAGAAAGGGTAATAAATGTTTTTCCTCTGATATTGTTTTGCAAATTCTGGTTTTAAGAATTACACAAAATTATGTTAGTTTCTAATATATTGTTTCATCCTCTATATTATATGAGTAATATATATTATATGAAAAATGATTAAAATTAATATTTTAATTTTATTAATTGTTTTATTCCAATTTTTTTCAGGAATGTTCATCATAAATTTCAATGAATTATTTTATTCCCGGGAAAAAATAATTTTTAAAAAAAATTGTATTGTGATTCTAATTTGAATTCTATTTCGTTGAATATAAGGGAGGATATTTAATTTTCAATAGTATTATTAATATTGGTACTATATAATAAATTTTTTATGTCTTAAAAAGTTGATATTCCCAATGAGTGCTATATATTACCTAAAAAATTGTGGATAGATTGAAAGGATAATTAAAAAACTATATGTTTTATTGTGGTCATAGACTCTTTACATTATGGTTTTGTGGGATATTTATTTACCGTTGCAGAAGATTTCTTATAAAAATATTTTACATTCAATTTTTCAAATGCTGATATGTGAAGAATTATTTGGACGGATTGGACATACTACCACTTGTTTTGAATGATGTTATTTAAAGGAATCTTGTAGATATAAAACATGTGAATGAGATGATGAAAAATTTAAAGACAATTCAAACCCATTTTAAAGAATCTTATTGTAGTAAAATGGATATTAGGATTCCCAAAGGAATGAATTTATATTATATATAGGATATAATTAATTTTTAATGTTATCTCCATGTTATTGTGTTTTATTTTTTGGTAACAAGGGGAAACATAACTTAAGGTACATCTGAATATTAAAAATCATTGAATGAATTGGATGTATGTCCCAAAATTTTAAAATATTACCAAGTCTCTCAATTGTACATTATATTTTTATATATTATAGCGAGGGATTTTTTTCCAAACTTAATTCATGTTCCACTGATTAAGTAATATAAGTAGATATGCATATGTCTTTGTATGATGATCCTATTAGGATTCTGGACACTATATAACATGTGTTGAGGAATTTGAGGACTCGGCAAACAAAGGTACTATGAAGAAATCATAACATATAAGAGGAGATGGGGGAACCAAAAGATATTAGTATATATAACTACCCAAATCACTTCTGTAGGTGAAATTATTGATGTCTAGAAGAACAATTTTTTTCTTGTAGGGAATAATGTTTCAAACCAATAATCTATAATTTATTTCATCTTAATTAAATTTATTCCCTTCAATAGCATGATATCCATGAGCACCTGAGTCTAAATGAAAAATAAAATAGTATAATATTATATCTTACAATATAAATTGACACATATGAACATGGATGAATAAACTATAAATATAAAATTTTATCCATATAAAAAACTTAAAATAATAGGTATATATATTATAAATATATTATAATTATATGAATGAAAACATGTTTTCTAGAAAAATATATTTTCATAAATGAGAGTTTGTCACACAATGTGAATATATATTAAAATTAATGTTTACCAATTTTAGATAATTTATTTTAAAAAATGGATTTAATTGTTTAATGAATCTTGCAAAAAATATCTTAGTCTGAATTTTTTATATTTTTAATAAAATATAATTTTTTTCTATTAATAGTTAAAATTATAGTTTTTATTGAAAGATGAATCTTCATTTACAGTATTTACAGTAAAAATATTATACGTTATTTTAAAATTTAAACTATTATAGTTTAAATCCATATTATTTATATTATTTTAATCAATATTCTATAGAATTATTTTATTATATGTTTTTTTACTTAAGATATAATTTCATTGGAAACATAATTTCATCATGATTTCATGATTACATTTTAATTTAATTCAACCACCAATGTCAATTCAAATTTTAAATATCTATTCAATATTTATAATCAAAATAAATTCTACTATATTAAATGTAAAATTAGGTTTTACTCACAATTAATATAAAAATGGTAAAAATTATTTACCATGGTTTATGTTAAAACGAGTTAACCATGAGGTTAAAATAGAATCACATGGGTTTGAATAAAATAAAAACATGGAAAATCATATTGTATATCCATTTTCATCACAATATCATATATTGGTTAATAATGATTTAATTTTGTTCCTTTTTTCTTGTGAAAAACATGGGTATAAATTTGTCATTTAAAACATTCCATGTGATTCCTCTCCCCCACTTATAAAAGGCCACCCATTCTACCCTATTATTCTCACTAAAAAATACATTTTTTATCCTGGTATAACAAAAATATCTTCCATAAATTACTCACCGCATTTTATAGGTAAATATTCATCATATTTCAAATATCTATATGCTTTAGATATAAATCTATAGAGTTTTTCAATAATAATCTGAACTATTATAAATAAAATTCCCCTTGAAATTTTTTAATTGTATTATTATGTAATATGGATATCTAAAAAACATGTGCGTGTTTGGTTTTATAATAATATATCGTGTTTAACTGAATGTTTACAATCATTACAATTGATAACACATTCATTGAATAGTGATCACCTGATTAATATTAATATAGGGGTTTAATAAATCCAATTAACACAGAACATGGAAGTGATGTCATAAACTAGTAGGTTTGTACCCATGAAGGCCATTTATGAAGGAATGTATGTGATAAATATTTCTAGGCATATCCCTTGACCATGCTCAAATTGAGATCAAATATATCAAGAATCTGAGAAACTATATATGGGATAAGATCATGATCACCAAGATCTCGAACCGAACCATATTTTCCAAACTGTCCCAGGAAAGTCCCACCACCTAGAACCATAGACTTTTGGGGTTTACTGGTTTATTAAAGGGATATGTATCAAGACCCAATAAATATTATTATTTAAATTATTCTGTTTTGAATAATTAATATATTTTCTCTATTTATTTTTTACATTATTATTGATTATTATTTTGACACGATAAAACAAAAAAAGTGTGTTTTGTTAATATTCAAATAAAACTAATGAATTTATTTGATAAAATAATGTATTTTTCAAATGTTTTTCTTAATGTTATTAATATATAATTTAGATTAAATATAAATGATCATAAAATTTTTATGTCAAAAAATTTTATTATTATAAGTGTTTGAAAATTGTTATTTTAAAAAAACACATCATTTCATTATAAAAATGGATTTTATTTTAAATTTCAAAATAAAAATATTTTTAAAAATATGTAGATAAAAATAATATAAATTTTTGGAATCATAATTTCAAAATTGGCCAATGGTGAATTTTTTATAATTTTCAGAGTATGTCGATAATATGGGTAAAAATTAAATCCCATATAAATATTCTTAGTGTATAATTACATAATAATGATTTAAATGTTATTTAATAAATATAATAAAATGTATGCATGACCAAACATAAGTTTTTCATTCAATGAAATTTTATTTTAGGTTAATTTGATTAATTTTTAAGGCCATTATGAATCGTAGAAACCCATTAATATATTTTATGGTTTTAAAATAATTTCATTAATATTTTGACTCAAATTCACATAAAAAGGAATTATTTATTTAGTTTTTTCCTTTATACATGTAAAATAATTATAAACACTTACATTTTTATGAAACAATGGGAAAAAACCAAGTTATCATTTCTGTTTTTAGTTTTTTTATTATATAGAGTCGGAATACAAAATAATAAATAAACCCCCCTCTATTTCTTATATAAACGCAACCAAGAAAACATTAATCATAACATAAATTATAATTAACACTTCTATACTATACTATAGACTCTAAATAGTCCACTAAAGGAACCCCCAAGCTCTTATGATTCCCCTACCTAGCATTTTGAGTCACACACTCAAGTAATGGATATTTTTATTTCTCCTCATTATTCATGTATCTTTTGTACCTTATGTCTTAAATTTTAATTTAATTATTATAGTTTAGTTTATTCCATATAAACTATAAATTTAAATTTATTTCCATGTTTTTAGAGACTAATTTCTCTCTTATACATCTATTTTATGATTTTTTAGTTGATGTCGTTGTGTTGTCGAAATTTCATGACGATTTTCATCACCAAAACTATTTTGTTGTGAATACCATAACCGTTGCCTATCATGATTATTAATATTTATAAAATTTTAGTTATTTAACATGGGACATAAGTTATGATGGTTATTTAATCGATAATATATTATCAATGGGCCACACCTTAGAATGATAATAAAATAAAAATGATGATTGCATCGATAATTATCCGACACTACATTGTATTGGGAAATGATTAGTCTAATGATATTTCATGTTTAGAGGGGAAGTGAACCTTATTACTTTATGAATCATTTTCCATGATTTTTACTTTTCTTTTTAAAATTAACCATTGTTAATTATGTAATGTTTTATGGTTTTCCTACAATTACCAGGTTATGATTATCATGTTATATAAGGTCGTATTATTCATGTTCCTTTTTTCCACATTGATAATATTATTTTCTAGAATGTATTACAAGATTATTTTAATTCCATGTGTATTAGTTTTTTAATCGTTACTTCTTAAACCTTTGTAAGTATGTTTCTAGTTTATCTGTGAAGTTTTAAGCGCAACTATGATAAAGAAGTTCCCAATAATGATAATGGTTTTCCAGTTTTAAATATTTATATAATAGACCTAAATACCAAATACAAAATAATTAAAGATAATATGGCTTTTAAAAAGTTTTATTTAATGTAATAAATAATTTATTAATTTTGAATAAAGATTAGTGTAGTAATATTTTCAAAAAAATTGGCAATGGTCTGAACCAGGCACTTTGATATAACTTCTTCGTATAACCACTGAAAATCGTAAAAAAATTATTCGAAAATAATAAAAGAAATAAATATTAAATATTATGTTTTTGTATTATTAATATAATAATCTATATCTACCTCATTTATATAAAATGGGAAATGAACCTGTCAATCATAAATATAGATGATTAGCACCTCCTAAACCGATGTAATTCATTTTCCATAAACACCACACTAGGTTGGATATAATGATGGATTTAAAATATTAGCATGATATTTATTAACTTGATATAAATATTTAATTATAATATTAATTATATACACATATTCAAATATTAAATGTTTTTCATAAAATTATTACATCACACATGTGTAGATGTGGACTACCACATCTACATAGTGATGTGAAATATATTTCATTTTATATTTAAATTTATGGTAACAAGGAAATATTTAATCAATATAAAATAAATATTTTATTTAATAATGGTTATAAAAAACATAAAAAATATTTACCCTTTTTTATTATGTCAATTATAAAAATAAAAATAGTGTTCATACGTACATACAACCTACCAGGTCCATGAACGGTGTAACTAATTTTTCCATCTATAACATTTATAGTGAAATAAAATTTTTTATAAAATAAATATATATTATATTTATTTAATGGATAAGGTTATAGAGATTATTTATACTAGATTAATTTATAATTGGCTAAACTACCAAACAAAACCATAAATATAATGCAGAGCAATTATCACCTTAAATAACGATTTTTCAAAAATAATTGTTATTTCAAGAGGTCATAATTGACTATAACTGTAATACCCAGACCCCAGAATTCCAAAGTAAATGAATTAATATATAAAAATATAAATATTAAATGGAATAATATCAAGAAGTTAAAAACAATTTATTAGTTTTGTAAAACCAAATTATATACATCATTCCAATAATACACTGGAAAAAGAAAATAAATCCCCACGTATGTAAAATATCCTCATCCTTGTAAAAACATTTAACTTATTCATATTTATATCCTAGATAAAATAATCATAAAATGTTTGAGATCAAATTCTCTTTGTGGGTATGTAATTCAAATTTAATTATGAATAAATGAGAATAAATCAACATGGAAAGGTAAATAATTGAGCACACATGAAAATTATATAACTCAAAAAGGTAAAATTCAAATTACAAGGTATGTCAAAGAAAAAAATACAATTTAACAAATAAAATGATAATTACATATATCCATAGATAATATAAATGAAAATTCTATTGGTTAAATAGTAATAATAATAACTGAATTCATAATTAGAGAAATGAGTTATTATTCTGTGTCATGTCTGGGGCACATGATAACCAGTACCATCAAGGAATTTCACATAATTTTTAAAACTAACGGTATAAACCCATTTCATTCAAATAAATGATTTATCTCATTAGAACCTATAGATGCATTAAGGGAATATATAATTCCTTTAACCCACTTATCGCAACAAGTTTAATACATTCATCATATATCAAGTTACTGATTTAATTAATAAATAATATTATTTATCCAAAAACCATATAGATTAAACGATATAGATTGATCAATATTTCCTCAGCTAATCAATTATAATTAAAATTGAAATCAATATGTAAAAATTGTTTATGTTTTAGGAAATATTAATTCCAATCACATACTTTTTTGAATATTTAAAACAATATTAAATTCTAATGAAAAAGGTAATAATGAAGTGATTGTATCAATAGAATGTTAACAATCACAATTTAATGTGAGATTACACGGATAACTTTAACCAAATAGTTATTTTCATATTAAACCCATTAGAAGAGATAATTAAAATTGAAATATATAATAACATAAAATATAGGTTCATTGTGATATTAAATGTAAAATGGTTTGTACTTACACCAATCAGTAGAAGAAAGTTGTGAATATGATATTTATCTCACAGATGTAAAATGTGAGAATAAAATCCCTTACCTTACTCTTCATTTAAGTTGAAGTCCATTTAAAATATTATATAATTTTTAATTAATGTTATTAAATTATTCCATGACCATATTAACATTTATAATATTATATAAAATATTATTATATTTTTTTATTACCATTTTTTTAAATGGATTTTATTATTTTTATCATTTTCATTGTTACATGTCCTATTTTTCGAGTATGTTTTGATTTTTTTCTTATTAAATGGAGAAAGTTTTAATCATATCTAGGATATAAACTATGATTTATGTATCAAGTACATTCATTATGTATTTATTCTTATAAAAATAAAATATTGATATAGGAAATGCAATGAACCATTTATGGATTCTATATGACTTATGTACATAGGAACACTACTTCCATTTCATTGTCATATTACAGAATTATGATATATATATATATATTTGTGTATATTATCATTCTATTAACATAATTATTATTATATATATATAATATTTAAAAAACCATCCTTAATACATTCAATGTCATTTATGAACAAATCACATCACTTTGAGGACGCGTTGTCCACAAGTCGATAAACGATGTTATCACATTCTAAAAAAATAAACATCATGAAAAAACATGTTATAAAAAAATTAAATGTTTTTAATCAAATAATAAATATCATATATATCATATTTATTTATAAAATCCGTATTATTCCCAATTTTTAAAGGTTGTAATGGATGCAGAAATGACATTGGTTCATGATATTGTAGTTTATCACACACAAAAACAATGACTATGTATCCCATTTGATGGAAGTGTGTCTGATTTTATGTATTACCCTTCATATAAATTTATTATATTATATTTTGATTAATTATATCATTATATATGAAATATATGAGAATAATTAATGTGTTGGATAATGAAATTAATAAATAGTGATCATTGAAGAATATTACCTCTTTTTTGGGTATCTATTTTTGGATTATACCAAAACATTTCCTTGGATAGATTTATGACTATATTTCCTCTAGTAGGATGAGTTGAGGTATGATAAGAGATTATTTGTTTATTTTTTGTGTGATATAAATTCATTAAGAGGTGTAAATAACTGGGAAGGATGAATGGATTTTTGTAGTGGTGGATGAGTGTAATTCTAGTAAAAATCAAAATGTTATAACTATTGAGTGGTATCCCTTAAATAAATTTCCTATAATAACTATATAAATTCATTAAAAAGTATTCTATGAATGAAATACAGCCATCAAATGGCGTTTATACTAGTTTTGAGGTCATTTTGACTCTAAACATATTAAAAATAACATGTACTATAAAACTAATTCATCATTAAAACAAATATAAGTCATACATTAACAAAAAAAATTAGATACATGAAAAAAAAATTAAAATTCAGTATTTTTTACTATAAATCATAAAATTAAACATGTTATTAAATTTCCAATAATTCACCCTAGCCTAATATTTATGTTTTACATTCAAAAAAGATGGTAATTTTTGGGATAAAATATTTTTAAAGTGTCAAAATTTCGATTTAAAATAGTGACTCTATTAAATTCAAATAAATATTCCTTCATAAAATTATATCTTTTTATGCATAAAATTATATTTATTCTTATCCTATTCTAATAATATCAATTTTATGAATGTAAAAAATATCTCATTAAATATATAATTCGTAAATGTCATTAATATAATTCAATCATATAAATTAATTAAATTTATCAAGAAAAAAAACATTTTTGAGAATAGAATCCATTTAATTATATTCAATTAGATTTTATATACATTTATAATTTATTGGAATATAATGAATCAATTATATATTTTTTTAAACCATATTTCTCAGGAATCTAATCTTATTCACTAATTCTAATTTAATAACTACTTTATATCATATTAAATATTAATAATAATAATAATCAATAACTCTCGGGCATCCATGTTGTCACGACCCACCTTCACCATGACGAGGGAAGGGACATCATATTACCAGACCCTTCCTTCTTAAAGTTTAAGGAGTGATAATGCCCCATGAAACCCACCTTCAATAGGTCCCGGAGTGGTGACTAGCACCAAGGGTATAAAATCAATCACAAGATGGAAGACATTACCCTTTTTCTTTAATAGGATCAGGAGATAAGATGGTAATATCCCAAGAAAACCAAAGATGGAAGTAAAAGTAAATCCAAATAAATATTCCCATATGCATGATACAAATGGAAAAATAATAAAAGCCACAAAAAACCCAAAGGTAATGTACCAAGAAAAGGAAAACAAAAATAGAAATTGCCCTAAGGTCTTATTTAGTATGGTCCCGCACGATCCCAGATGTCCTCTTGGAAACCTGAAAATAGTTTTATATACATAGGGCGAGCATACATGTACATTCAGTAGGGAAAACCAAAGAATCTCATACACAAGTGAGAAGAAATTCTAAATCCCCGTAGAAAAAGAGATAACCAAACACCTAACAATGTAAGCTATCCACCCAAGCCTCACCAAGGCACACTCCCAAAATAACTCAAGTCAAGTAATGTATAGTTATAGCACATCGATGTTTGGGTACCCCTCACTGCTTTCCCACTAGTTATTGAAGACATCATACGCATCGAACCAATCCTTTCATTCTCACCGCAATACCATAGCCAAACTCGCCCAGACACACTTGGGCCCCAACCACACATCCAACCCGCAAACACCTGGGCCACAACCTCTATCACGCCCGTAGACAACTGGGCCACAACCAATATCCTGCCCGTAGACACCAGGTCCACAACAACCTCATTTAACCATTCCTACAAACACCTAGGACAGAACAACCACCACCACGCCCAAAGACACCTAGGCCAGAAAGCTACTGTCAGGCCCGAAGTCACCTGGGCCAGAAAGCTATTGTCACGCCCAAAGACACCCGGGCCTCATCCCGAATATACTTGGGAACAACCTGACCATAAACACCTAGGCCAACCACCACAACCACCTCACCCGAATATTCTTGGTCTAATAATGGTCCTCAGGACATCACATCCAACCCGAAGAGTCTTGGGCTATCCGGGAAAGGGAGCAGAAAAGGATCTAATATTCAGCCACTCATAGGAGTGTTCGAAGAAACACCCTCCCAAAAAAATGGGTTTTCCACACTACGTGCTCAACTTGGGTGGGGCGTGAATAAGAAACATAAAAGCTAAAGATATATGTATAGGTAACAAACACTCATCCCAACCTAGGTGTTCCAAAACCTAAGCACAAACACCCTTATTACTATTCATTCACAAAATAAGTCACAACAATCACAGCCAAGTCACATCTCATTCCCAAACTAATTTTCCACTCAAACATTCTTGTTTTCATGTTCAAGTGATCCCATTAGGGTGAATTATGCACTACCGGTCAACTAACGGGCATAACCACAAGGAAAAAAAAGGAAGAAACAACAAAACAAAAATTTAAGCATTCACACCCGGTTCTCTTGAAAAGTCACAACAACAAAGGGATAAGTGAGATCCCTCTATGTACAGGAACCAAAGAAAACCCCGAGATACATCCCCATGTTCCCAAAATCTTGGAACCAACATTTTCTCAACAACAGCGGATCCAACCCAAATTTGTGAAATAAGCATAGTAACCACGCGGCCTCAAATTCACAACCAGCGAATGTACAATAATAGGGGATCCCATCTCCACCCATATCACCCCAGCAATCAGCCCGTGAAAGGAACAAACATACCTCTACTACCAACACAAGGCAGTCCCATGCATGTATTTTCATATTTAAATGATTTAACACACTCCATGGTTTCGATTCCACTATTCTTTAACTAGGGTTATCATCGAAAAGGGCTGATCCTGGTGCTTTAATTTTATTTAATCAAGTATATGTAATTAAAAAATTCCATGTTATGGTTATTTAAACATTTAGGAGCACCAAGGTTCAATAGTGCACATGGAAAGTCCACCAACGACCATGATTTTCAGTGAGCATATGCCCTTACAATTCACAACACATAACAGCAAAAAGAGTACAGCAAAACATCGATCACACCCCCCTTTCATTCTTTAAAGTTCCATTCATTGTCTTCGTCAAGTTCGGTTTCATCAATTTCCACAGAGGCAAAATCATGCCCACCCTGCATGATACACAGAAAGAAGAGAAGAAGGAGAAAAATCCTACATTATTGATCAATGATCGAAGTTCCAACTCCATATCAGGAATGGGGATACGATGCGCAACTTGTAGGGCTTAGGTACAGGTGCCCCACATTCCTCGGGAACAAAGTACTTCAAACACACAGGGAAGAGAAGGATAATAGCCAAGAGGAAGGAGAAGAAAATCCAACGTGATAAATAGATGAGAGCCCAATGTTACGGGATAAGAAATTTGAACGCCTTGGAAGTCAGATCGTTGTTCTTCCACGTGGTTGGGTGGTTACACACGATGGGATTATATTTTATTTAGTAGGGAGGTTTATCGGGAGTTTTAGATATTAATAATGGGATTAAAATGGCCTTAAAATTATTCAAAAGGTTAAAAAGTCCTAAAAGAGGAGTTACGGGAAAGACTGTAGAAGGAATGACCCGACAAGTCTGGATAACACCGATCAGTCACACCAATCGGTCGTGCCAAAATGATGTGTGACACTTTTGGATCCCGGAATTTGGAAAAGGAATGGGCCATGGGGGTCTGGGTCATTACATCATATACCTCTCAAACAATTCTCATCCTTGAGAATCCAGAACCAGATTCGAAGGAAAGAGGGGGGGTCTGAACAACCACCCTGAAGATACCTCTCAAGAGTGATCCCCTCTAACACAGGAACACCTTATCTCCTAAACAATTACAGACGTCCTATAATCCTTTCACATGTAGCCACGAAAAACATAAGACTAAACCATCAGGCCATGTGGGAGAGGGGTTTCCCTTCTTCCGTGTTAAGATACTATCCGCTTTGTGTGGAACTGACTCACCCGCACGGGTTTAGGCGCATCCACTTTAATGCGTCCTAACTAAGAATCAGGTCCTCCCCTCCCCATACTTTAGTGCAATTCACACACATTCACAGAAAAAGGAAACTGCATATCCTATAGTCAACAAGGTAAAGCATTACATAGAAAACAAGTACTGACAAAGAAGAATAAAACTCAAAACACCTCTGGATACTAGGAACGTATCTACGCTTCCCTCTCCTAGGTACTCTCCTCAAGCCCACCATGCCTCCATAACATGTGAACCCACGAGATTGTTCATCCACGAAGAACCTTCTCCTCATGACCCTCGATCATCACTGGCCGTTCCAAGAAGGTTGCATCATCTTCGATATCTAACTCTCCCTAGTCGAGGATGTGCGAATCGTCATGAAGATACCAACGAAGCTGGGAAACATGGAAGACATCGTTCACCCTTTTCAGTTGTGGTGGCAACACTAGATTATAAGCCACCTTTCCGACCTAGTGCAACACCATAAAGGGTCTAACGAACCTGGGAGATAGTTTACTTACCCTGCCAAACCTCTGCTGCCCATGCTGAGTGGATACCTTCATGAAAATGTGTTCCCCTACCTCGAACTCCAAGGGCATTCTCCTATCATATGCATATGACTTCTGTCCTTCTGGAGCTGCCTTCATCCTCTCTCGTATAAGCTGCACCTTCTCTGTTGTGCTCTG
The DNA here is from genome assembly GCA_963277665.1 of Viscum album. Lineage (NCBI taxonomy): Eukaryota > Viridiplantae > Streptophyta > Magnoliopsida > Santalales > Viscaceae > Viscum > Viscum album. The sequence continues at coordinate 78,065,565 of OY728127.1, read as the reverse complement.
TACCACTTCTAGGCCAATAATACTTGCCTCCCCGACTTATGTCCAGCACACGGGTGAGTGGCACGACCCCTTGTACAAAACTTCAAATGGATCCATTCCAATGGTATAGTGGTAGCTATTGTTTTAGGAAAACTCTACCAGTGGAAAGTGTAGCACCCATGATCCTCTGAATTCCAGGACGCATGCTCGCAGCAAATCCTCCAATGTATGGATAGTGCGCTCTGTTTGCCAAACTGTCTAGGCGTGGAAAGTAGTGCTAAGGTGCATCTGGGTGCCAAAAGCATGTTGCAAACCCCTCTAGACTCATTAGGTTTATCATGCATCCCTATCCGAGACTATGGACCTAAGAACTCCATGAAACCACACCACCTCGTCCACATACCTCCATGCTAGAGAATCCACCACACTCGATTCCCTGATCTCCAGAAAGTGAGCTGACTTCATCAACCGGTCTACTACTACCCATATGGTTTCATAGCCTCCTTGAAACTTGGGTTTCTCCGTGAAAAAATCCATCAAGATGTCATCCCGCATCCACTCGGGAACATATAAGGGTTGCAACAAACCAACCGGAACACAGTTTTCAACCTTCACCTGCTGACACACTATGCACTTTTCCACAAACTCTTCCACTGCCTGATTTAACCCAGGCCACCAAAACTATCCCCTCAGACCCTGGTACAATCTAGAAACTCCTGGATGCACTTCCAGGGGTGATCTGTGGAACTCGCCAAAGACCCTCTCATGCATCGCCTCTGTAACAAACATTATCCCACGGAAAAGAATCTAGTTCTGACCATCCTCTGTCCACCAATCCAGAGCATCGCCTTGGCTAACCTGGTCATGCATCACTTCACTCTCTTGTTCTCCCCACTGAGACTCCCCCACCTAACGTCATAGAGAAGACTATACTGTCATCTCACATAGGAAACCCCTTCCACTATCCATCCTTGCATCGAGGAGTAGGGAAACCAACTCCTCCATCGCCCTCAAGGCGTCTGCTGACTCTCAGACTGCACCCCTCTGTGACCTTCTTCTCAAGGAATCAGCCACCATGTTTCCTTTCCCTGTGGTGTAGGAAATATCGAAATCGTAATCCCAGAGGAACTCCCCCCACCATCGATGTCGTAGGTACAAGACTCACTGGGAGAAGATATACTTCAAGCTTTTGTGGTCCGTGAAGACCACAAAGTGCTCTTTGATGAGGTAATTCCACCACAACATTAGTGCAAAAAACCACCATTCCGAGCTCCAGATCTTGGGTGGCATAATTACGCTCATGGGGGTGTAGCTGTCTAGACCCATAAGAGATCACTCATTGTCGTTGCATTAGAACACACCCAAGTCCCTTCCCTGAAGAATCACAATACACCTCACACGCCACCCCTTCTTCTGGAAATCACAGCACCGGGGCACTCACTAACTTCTCCTTCAAATAGTTGAAGTCTACCTCACACTGCTCATCCCATACGAAAGCTTGGTCTTTCTTCGTCAAGGTTGTCAATGTTGCTGCAACTTGGGAAAAGTTGGGTACGAACCTCCTATAGTAACCTGGCAGCCTAAGGAAGGTACAGACCTCTACTACGTTCTTGGTTACTTCCCAAGAAACAAATTCCTCAACCTTTGATGGGTCCACTGCTATCCCCCGCTCGGACACCACGTGTCCAAGGATGTGCACATCTCGCGTCCAGAACTTGCACTTGGACAAGTTCCCATAGAGCCAGTGCTAACAGAGGACCTCCAAAACCTTCCTCAGGTGCTCAGCATGATCCTCCTCTAATCATGAGTAGATTAGGATGTCGTCAATGAACATGAATACGAACAAATCCAAGTACTCCCAGAAGACAGAGTTCATAAGACCCATTAATATAGCTAGAGAGTTTGTAATGTCGAACGACATGACCAAAAACATGAAGTTCCCATATCTGCACCTGAAGGCATTCTTCGGGATGTCGCCCACCTTCACCCTCAACTAGTGATATCCAGACTACATGATGATCTTCTAGAACCATCCTACCCCTTTCAACTGGTCAAAGAGATCGTATATCCTTGGAAGAGGGTAGCGATTATTGATCGTTACCTGGTTCAGTCTCCTGTAGTATATGCACAGCCTTAGACCACCATCCGCATTCTTTGAAAACAACACAAGAGCACCCCCACGGTGATTCACTCGGTCGAACAACACCCTTCTTCATCAGATCATCAATATGAATCTACATCTCCCGTAGCTTCGAAGGTGCCATTCAGTAGGGGTCCATCGAAATTGGATGAGCACCAGGCTGCAAGTCTATCCCAAACTCGAAATCACGATGAGGGGGTAGAGTCTTCATCTTCACTTTGAATACTACTATAAACTCAATGAAGATCCCCGAAATCTCCACCATCTCTGCATCCACTAACTCCACTAATAGCTCAGCTAACTAAGAGAGGAGGGGTTCCTCTCTCTTGATGCCCTTCTGGCCACCCTGGTCATCGGTGAATGTAACATGTCAGCCGCCTAAGTCTGAAAACACAGCCCTTCCTCAGAATCAGTCGATGAAGGAACATACAAAGAACAGTTAGTAAAGTCCTAGGATGAAATCGTATGGTTGTATCTGTAATAGAAGGAGGTCCCTGACTTACTGATGTGGCCCTATCGTCAGTCTGCATCCACGAAAAACATATATAAAGTCGGTCTGACCTCCAACTGGTGTGCTCAACACCAGGGGTACTTGAATTATCTCGAAATCTAGACCTAAATCATAGGCTAGATTGGGAGTAACAAAGGAGTGAAAATCTCTAGTATTGAACAAGATGAAAGAAAGGGTACTGAACAAACTGATCGTACCTCGAACGACCTCCGGTCTAGCTACAACTGCTGCCTCTGTGGCGTGCAACTTCCCGCGCCTGGCTCCTCTGCCCCTCGGCTATCAACCACCTCCCCGACCACGCCCTGGTCAAGGTCCCTATGGAGCGCCCTGAGGTCAACCTCCCCATGCATCATCTACCCTCGGAGGTGCGGGTGCTCGCTGACCCTACTACTGCTGCAGGAAAGGACCTGCTGGATATTGCTGCAGCTGAGGCGGCTGCTGAACCTGCCCACCACCACCATACTACACTCTATCGGGGAAATGATTCTAGAGGTTCCCATGTCTCCCACATATGTAGCATCTCGGACCTGGGCTCGAAGATAAACGGAGAGGTCTTGGAGATCAGAACTGGAACTCCAGGAGCCTGCTCCCGGCCCGTCGAAACCTATAGGGCCCAGATGCTGGAGGCCTGGTGCTGACGACCTTCCACTTCGACGATCCCAACTGGATCCCTTATTGTGACACACCTCCCAGCATGTGAATCTTCTATAACACCTCTTCCTTCTTCTGGACCTCCAAGTATGCCGACAAGGTGAAGGGGGTAACAGCGTACTGGAGGGATGGTCGGAGCGCATCCTCTAAACCACTCGCCCGAGACTCCTTATCCCGAAAGTGGTCTAGAAAAAGAGAAGGAGATCCTTGAACATGAGCCCCAGCTCCCTTACTGACATTCTCCCTTGCTGGAGGGAGAGTAGCTCTTGCCTCTTCTGAGCTTTCATCGTAGAAGAGATGAATTCCACCCAGAACTCCTTCTCGAAATCAGTTCATGCCACCTCAGCCTCACTCCTCTCCCCCAGGTGGAGCATCCACCACTGACATGATGCTCCCCACATATGGATCATGGCCAAAGGAACCCAGTACTCCATCGTAGCCTAGATCATGCCAAAATCTATCACCAGATCCTCAAGTCATCTCTATGTCTTCATCTAAGAGGTGATGCCCTCAATATTTTCCAGGGACTGTCTCTGAAAGTCTTGAAGCGTCTTCTGCCACTGGTAATCCTCATCCTCTCGATGAGCCCTCTACCGATCAGCCACATCAACCCTCTGGGCCTCTATTGATCGCACCACTCGTGGTCGTCTCCCAGTTGTCGTAGCTGCAAGGTAAACAAGGAAAGCCTAAGCCCATGTAGTGCAGAATATTGTTCTTAAATTTTCTTAAAAATATTATTTATTTCAATCCCCAAACACCCCATAAAAACCAGAAAATAAGTCATTATGATTCATGTACCTTTCCTAGGGTCTCTACCCTACAATCTGTGTAGCCTCACATGGTTTTTCAGTAGGTCCAGAGTCCTTGCATCGGATCACGGGGGCCCCCTAAAATCTCATGTCCTAGTCAATATTCCCTGGCCTAATTCACGCACCAAGGTCACCCCACACTGTTTCCCTACCATCCCATGAAATCCTCATTGTGCCTAACTCTATACTCCAAAATATCTCTCAACAAACACTCCTTTGATACCATTCTGTCACGACCCACCTTCACTAAGATGAGGGAAGTGACATCAGATTTTAGACACTTCCTTATTCAAGTTGAAGGAGAGATAATGAACCCTGATACCCACCTTCAATAGGTCCCGAAGTGGTGACTAGAAACAAGGGTATATAATCACTCACTAGATGGAAGGCATTGCCCTTTTTCTTTAATAGGATCAGGAGATAAGATGGTAAAATCCCAACAACACAAAAACTGGATGTAAAAGTAAAACCAAAGAACAATTCCCATATGCATGATACATAAGGAAAAGAATACAAGACACAAAAACCCCAAAGTTAAAGTACCAAGAAAAGGAAAACGTCAATAGAAACTACCCCAAGGTCTGAGCTGGTACAGTCCGCACGATCCCTGAAGTCCTCCTGGAATCCTGAAACAGTCTTATATACGTAGGGTGATCATAAAAGTACACTCAGTATGGAAATCCAAAGACTATCATGCACAAGTGTGGAGACATTCTAATGCCCCCTGGAAAAAGAGATAACAAAACAACTAACAAGGTAAACTATCCACCCAAGCCTCACTAAGGCACACTCCCCAAATAACGCAAGTCAAGTAAATTATAGTAATAGCACATCAATTTTTGGGTACCTCATGCCGCTTTCCCATTGGTTAATGAAGACATCCTATGCATCGAACCAATCCCTCCATTCTCACTGCAATCCCACTGTCATACCTGCCCGCACACACCTGGGAAACTACCACTCATCCCACCCGCACACACCTGGGCCACAACCGTTATCCCGCCCATAGACACCTAGGCCACAAACGCTATCCTTCCCATAGACACCTGGGCCACATCAACCTCAGATAATTCTGCCCGCAAATACCTAGGCCAAAACAACCACTGCCACGATAGAAGTCACCTTGGCCAGAATCTACCATCACGCGCAAAGTCACCTGGGCCTCATCCAGAAGACTTGGGAACAACCTGCCCGTAAACACCTAGGCCAACCACCCCGCCCGAAGATTCTTGGGCTAATAATGGACCAAAGGCCATCCTAGCCTGCCCGAAGAGTCTTGGTCTATCCAGGAAAGGGAGCAGAAAAGAAGCTAATAACCAGCCAGTCATAGGATTGTTGGTAAAAACACCCTCCCCATAAAATGGGATGTTCGGCAATAAGTTCTCAACTTGGTTGGGGCACGAATAAGAAACATAAAAGGTATATATATATGTATAGGTAACAAACACTCATCCGAACCTAGGGGTTCTGAAACCTAATCACAAACACCCTTGTTACTATTCATTCACAAAAGAAGTCACGACACTTGTGGCCAAATTACAGCTCATTCCCAAACTAATTCATCACTCAACCATTCATGTTTTCATGTTCAAGGGATCCCATTAGGGAAAATTATTCACTATCGGGAAACTAACGGGAATAACCACAAGAAAAAAAGGAAGAAACATCCAAACAACAATTTAAGCATTCACACCCGGTTCTCTTGCAATGTCGCAATAACAATGGGATAAGTGAGATCCCTCTAAGTACTAGAACCAAATAAAACCCTGAGATATAGACCGATGTTCCCAAAATCTAGGAGCCAATGGTTTCTCAACAACAGAGGATCGCACCCCAATTCATGATATAAGCAGAGTAACCACACAGCCACAAATTCACAACCTGTGAATGTACAACAACAGGGGATCCCATCCCCACCCGTATCACCACAGCAATCGGCCCACGAAAGGAACAACCAAACCGCTACCACCTACACAGGGTAGTCCCATGCATGTATTTTCAGATTTAAAAGATTTAACACACTCCATGGTTTTGATTCCACTGTGTTTTAATGGGTTTTTTCACTAAAAAGGGTTGATCCTTGTGATTTCAATTTATTTAACCGAATATAAGTAATTAACCAATTCCATGTTACGGTTATTTAAACATCCCGGAGCACCGAGGTTCAATAGTACATAGAGAAATTCCACCAACGGCCATTATTTTTAGTGAGAATAGGCCCGCACAATTCACAACACATAACAGCAAAAAGAGTACAGCAGAACATTGATCACACCCCCTTTCATTCTTTAATGGTCCCTTCATTATCTTCGTTAAGTTCGGCTTCATCAATTTCCACAAAGGAAAAATCATGCCCACCCCACAAGATATATAGAAAATAGAGATGAAGGATAAAATAGCTACATGGTTTATCAAAGATCGAAGTTCCAACTCCGCGTCAGGAATGGGGATAGGATGCATGACTTGCAGTGCTCAGGTACAGGTGCACCACTTTCCTAGGGAAAAATGGACTTCAAAAGCACAAGGAAGAGAAGTAGAATAGTCAAGATGAAGGAGAAGAAAATCTATAATGATAAATAGATGACATCCCAATGTTACGGGATACAAAATTTGAACTCCTTGGAAGTTGGAACACGGTTCTTCCATGCAGTTGGGTGGTTACACACGACGGGATTAATTGTTATTTAGTAAGGAGGTTTCTAGAAATTTTTAGATATTAATTATGGGCTTAAAAATGGTCTTAAAATGCTTCAAAAGGTTAAAAAGGCCTAAAGAGGCGTTACGGGAAAGACTATAAAAGGAAAGACCCACAAGGCTGGATAACACCGATTGATCGCTCCGAAATGAGGTGCGACCCCTAAGGGTCCCAGAATTTGGAAAAGGGATGGGCCATGAGGGTCTGGGACATTACACAAGTACTATAAGCTATAAGAAAAAAAATTAGGTGTTATGTTTCACACATTATATACTCATCATTTCAAGTAGTCCCATAAAAAATGTAATTGTTTGTATCATATGTTTTACATATTATTTCACATAAATAATTCTATCAAAAAAATAAAGTTATTTTAATACAAAAATATTGAAAATTCATGGGGATTTACATTTTACCAACACAAAATAATATCCATACACAAAATTTAAATGTGATCTATATAATAAATGAATTTACATATAAAATTACTATTGTGTAAAAACCACATGTTAAATAGGGTTAGTAAGACATCTTCAAAACAATAGCGGAATGGAAATGGGATGGTCACCACAAAAATAATCATTTGAATAGGAGAAAATTTCCCAAAATATTGACATGGAAAAAAATATACTAAGTAATGATTGAGAGTGATAGAGAAAATACATACAGGAATGATAATGAATAAAAATACATAAACCATATGTGTGAAAATGTTCCTTGAAATCATCAATGATTATGATAATATGAATATTTTTTCAAAAAAACAAATTTCATATATTTGATAACTTATTTCACTCTATAATAATGTAAGGAAATATAATTTCAGAATAGAGTTCTTTTTAATGTGAAAATTATTATCATTTGAATGTGACTTAACTATTTTTCATCATCTATTAGCACAAGTTCTTTCACATGGTGACACAATCCATCAATATATAAATCCAAAAAAAATTGAACATAAATCCTTTTATAAATTTTTAACCATTACAAAATATTGTTATACAACACTTTAAAATCATTTCCATGGTAGTTTGTGGCAACGAATTTTCTTTAGCCATATCAATCATATATTTATCTTATATCAATAACTCTATATCAAAAATATAATAAGTATTAACATTCACTGGTCCATGTGTTTTCCAAAAATGTTCAACTATCTCCCGAATCAATTTTCCTAAAACCATTCAATATATGATCTCAAATCATTATTGAAAAATTAATGCAACAAATATTTATTTATTTCATAAATTGGATGATGAAAACATAATCAATAATATAATTTTACAAAACATTTCATCAATCCAAATATTAAAGCATGTAAATCATTCCAATTTGGATGTATCAATAGAATAAGCTTGACATAGATCCCTTATATTATTTTGTGGTAGATTCCATTTATGTTTGGGGGTATTTTTTTCCATATTTCCACATATCATTTTATTTTTTACAATGAATATCAGTGTTTTCCTTAATTCAATTTCATTCGTTTTCATTGGGACCCTTTCATCTATAATTATAAAAATTCCAAATTGATTCTATAATATCTAAAAGATATTCATTACACAGTTATGACAATTTCTAAAAAATTTATTCCACTTATTATATTTATCCATGATATTTTTTCCATCCTAGTGTTATCTTTGATACCTTTGAATCCTTAAGACATGGAGATTATCTCTTTATATGGATTTCACAAAAAACTCTTTCATCGTATGTAAAATTTTATTTGGAACCAGGTCCCTAAAAAACATGGGTTTATTCCATTAATGAAAATTTCAATCATGCACATTATGTTTACTATGAAATATGTAGAATACATTTCTAAATATGTATTGGTATCTTAATAATATGTAACACATTCATCCTCCATTTTAATTAAACTATGTAAACATATCTTTATCTTTGTTAATTGTTCATAGGAATGTATTTTTCAGAAAAAATAACATTAAAATATTTTCAATCCTTAGGTTATACTTTTTCATTATCCCTAGTATTATGTATCAATGAAAAAACAATTATTGGCATCACCATTGGATCAATACACTAAAAGTGTATCATTTTCCTTTTCCCCATATCCCAATACAACAAATATGGTTTTTAAATACATAATGAATTCCTCCAGTACCACTAGTTTTGCAGTCCCATAAGATGATGGGATCCTCTATAACATAAAGCGATCTAGTATCAAAGAGAACTTCAATAGAATTGGTTTCTCAATTCCGGAAAGGATATGTGTCATTACCTAATTAATCTACACCAAAAAATATATATACATCTAGTACTAATACAATATGTATTGAAATTATTACTAGAAAAACCACTACATTATCCACCAGTAATGACATCGTTATACTCTTTGTTAATAATCATTCATTATTTTCATTATTTCGTGTCTTAATTACCATGTTTTTTGAGTATGTATTTACTTGTTGTATTATTCGTACATTGATCATGATTTAATAATTAACAAGATTTAAACCATGATTAGAATATAATATATTTTAGTACATCTGTATTTATAAAAATCCATAAAATTTGGAGATAGGAAATAAAAGACATCATTCATTGAGGCAATAGGTCACACGTACACATGAACACTGCTTCTATTTCATTATCGTATTTAAAACAAGAATTAATACTTTTACAAAAAAATAAAAATAAAAAAATATATATAGATAATTATTCAATTATCATATTTATTCTATATTTATAACATATTTTTACTAAAACCATCCTCAATACATTCCACAAAATTTTTAATAAATCACATTTTTTTGAGGAAGCAGTAGTCCACACGTCCACAAACTATTTTTTCATATTCTTAGAAAATATAAAAAATGGAAGCATGTAATATATATAAATTATATAAGAATAATGATAGTATTAATATAATATATATCATTTCTAAACTATAAATCCATTATTTTCTATCCATATAATGGTCGTAATGGACGAATGAACTACATTGGTTCACAAGGTTGTATTCTGCCACTCACATCAATCAAGATTGTGTATCCCATTTGATGGATGTGTGTGTGTGTGTGAGTGTAGTTATTTTACATCAAATAAAACAAATTCCATTATGTTGAATATAAATATGATATTTTATTGGACGGATATATGATTAATTAATTGTGTGGAAAATAAAATGAAACAAAATTTAACATTTAAGAACATTACCACTTCTCTAGGGTAAACACTTTTAGCTTATAAAAAAATACATCATTGGATTGATTTATTCAAAATGTGATGATTCTAGGATTAGTGGACGTAATTGATTATCTTATTTGGGTATGTTTTGGATGATAAAAATTTCATTAGTTGTAACATCTCAGTTCTGAAAGTCACCCAGAGGCGCCCCGTACCTGGTTGGTCACATGGTCTCAAGTGCATTCCCCCAAATGCCTGAGGCGGCCAACTAGCAGTGAGGCCCTTGGGTGTGATAGTGGCGAAACTATGCCCTCATAGGTAGAGTAACACATTGGAAGGTAAAAAATGCACAATAGTAGAAGAAGTAAATATACCAACAACAGTAATAGTAGAAGACTGGAATAAAAACCAACTAAAGAACATATATATATGTTGCATGGTACATATGTCTATGAAAGCAGCCAATCATGTCACAATTTGGGAATATAAACATTACTAAACCAATGTAAAAAAGTAACAGATAAAAAACTCCTCAGCATCGCAAGCCTATGCTTGGTCCCATGCACTCCAGCTCCTCAGCACTTCAAGTACCTATAGTAGAAGGTCGTTTTCCCTTGTCTATACATGCAGTAATATAATCTATTTTGGCCCAAAAGCATGGCCCAAACATGGTGTGTGACTAAATCCCTGTAGGAAACCACCCAATGATCTATGCCTAACAATCATGGAATATATATCAGGTAAAAGTACAGAAGCAGTAAATAAGAAAGTACTCAGTAGAGAACAATTCAACATATCATAGGAAACAAATCAAGAACAGTAACACTCTAGGAAGCGCTCACAGACTATCCCCTCTAGTTCAGTAATAAGAATATATAAAGACTCTCTGTGGAAGCACTCACTCTCAATTACCCTTATAGTCAAAGGTAGTTCAAAACTCTCTGAGGAAGCTCACACGGTAAATTCCCATTATAGTATAAGGTATTTCAAGGTCTCTCGGAGGAAGCTCACAAATACAATTCCCCTTATATCCCCATTGTCGAGGAATATCTGAGGAATCTCACTCGTTCAATTCCCCTTATATCCCCAACTTGTTCAACGACTCTCTGGGGAAGCTCACTCGATCAATTACCCTAATAGCCTCAAGTGGTTTGAAGACTTTATGAGAAATATCACTCGGTCAATTCCCCCTATAGTCTAAAGTGCTCAAAGACTCTCTCAGGAAGCTCCCTCAGTCAACTCCCCTTATATTCTAGTACTCCAGATTCACACGGCCCTGTGTAATGAAAATGAGAATAGGAATGAAATATGGACAAAGTAAATCTACATAGCTAATGGGATAATCAGTCTACAACATTTCATGCATGTCAAAATACAATCACTCTACCCTACAACACTAGGCATGGAAAACAGGCAAGGCGGCCAAACATGCTAAGCAGACCAACGGTCATAAATAGAACATGCATCGGAAACACATCAAAAGCATAGAAATCAACACTATTAATACCCAATTAACCTCTATAAAATAATACCATCATGGAAGACAATCAACATGGGTAAAATGGTAAACACTCAATACCTCATTCAAGGGTATTGGTCAAAATGGCACAAAATACTCAAAGACTTTAAATATAAAGACACAAACCACCTACCTCAGTGTTTGGAGATCAATATACTCTATATTTGTCCCTTGGATCAACCTATAATGTGGTAGATCTATAAAAACTCCTATATCTTTCTACATATGATAACTCAAAAAATAGGTGGAATGGTTAAAATAGGATCAAAGATAAGAGAGTGCTTACCGAGGAAATCCCAATGCAATCGATGGCAGTTGAGTCCAAGATTGGATGGAGGATCGAGGGGTTAGAGGATGTTCGTGGCCGTATGGGAGCTCTCAGCTAAACAAGACCTATAAGGAGACATTTCTCACGATTATACGTGACCCCGGTACGTTTAATGAAAAAAAAATATGCGTCATGTACATTTGATGTACACGACGTGTACTTTCCGTTTCCGTATTCCAAATTAGGAGGCCTCCAGGTCACCCCACACGGCTGTGTGTGTGACATTACATAGCCAGCACATGACCCCCTATGGCAACACAGTACAAGGAATTTACTCATTAAGTACACGTCATGTACTTTCAAAATTTCTAGAAAATCCCCTTTTTCCCAAAAAAGTATAAAAAAGTAAAACATACCTGAAAAGAAGGTCTGGTTTCATAGAAACATCCCCCATAATGAAATTTATCACCTAATTTCCCTAGCGCAGTGTAGAAGAAGAAACCACAAATAGCTCCATCCATTATATTCGTACATCAGCCTCCTTCTCCCAAGTCTCGTCCTATACCCGCCCGTGCTGCAATAGCACTCGTACGAGAAGAATAGACTGGCCACAGAGAAAATTTGTACTGCGATAAAAAATCTATAAAGGATACTCCTCGAATGACGGATCCACTTTGAGATCAACCTCCTCTAGTTTAAATACATGGTACTGGTCTAAAGAGTAACATCAGAGGTGAGAAATGAAAAAAAACATCCTGCATAGCCTGGTACCTCTGTGGTAACTGCAACCGATAGGCAATCTGCCCAACTCTCTCCAACACATCATAAGGCCAGATGTACCTCGGTGAAAGATTACCTTGTCTCTTAATCCTCATGTTTTCAAACCTCAAGGTAAGGCGTAGGAAAACTTGATCCCTGACCTCGTACTCCAGCAGTCATTTCCATTGATCAGCATAAGACCACTATCGATACAGTCCAGTAGCCATCTTCTTTCAAATTAATTCTATCTGCTCTATGGTATCCTAAACAAAAAAAATCTCCCAACAAAGCTACCTCTCCTACCTCCAGCCAACATAAGGGTGATCGGCATGGCCCTACGTACAAAGCCTCATAATGTGCCATGTGAATAGTTTCTTGAAAACTATTATTGTAGGAAAACTCCACAAGAGGTATGTGCTTCTCCCCAGAACCTCTAAAATCCTTGATGCATGCTCAGAGCATGTCCTCAAGCTCTTGAATCTTATTGTCATACTAGCCAACTATCTAGGGGTAGTAATATGTACCCAAAAGTACATGTGTACCCAAGTCCTTCTGAAGTAACTTCCAGTCCCGAGAAGTAAAACATGCATCCTTGTCTGAAAATTGGAGTGTGGAACTCCATAAAGATGTACAATCTCACATATGTACAACTATCCCAACTCCTCAACACTGAAAGACTCCTTGATCGGCAAGAATTGATCGACAATTGTAATCCTATCAATGACAATACAAACCAAATCATTCCCTTAAGGCGACCATGGAAAACCAGTCGCGAAATACATCACGGCATCATTCCACTTCCACTCACAAATGGGTAACTGTTGTAAAATCCCTGCTGCTCGATGATGCTCTTCCTTCACCTACGGATAGGTGGGACACTTAATGACATAACTATAAATATATTGCTTCAAACCTAGCCACCAATAATTGAAATTTAGGTCAAGATAGATCTTGTTGACACCTGGATGAACTGCCCAAATTGGGGAATGAATGTCCCACATCATCTCATTGCGAATGTCTGATGGCACCCATACGCGCCCCTGAAAATGAAAGATCTCCTCCTCACCTACAGTCCAATTAAGAATAGGTTCCTCTCCAAAAATATTTTCCAGTAGGACTAGTCCTTCTGAATATGATAAATTTGTCATTCGCACACGATCAAGAAGAGTAGAGGTAACATTTACAGAAGAAAGAGACATCTTACCCTAACTGTCATGCCCCACCAAATTCATCTTAGAGAATAGAGACATAAGATTCCAATCACTTTTGGCCTCTTGAAATTCCTATATCTATGTCCTCCTACTCAACTCATCACCCACCACCTTGCCTTTCTTTGGTGTATAGGCAAGTACAATGTCAAAAGACTGAATGTACTCAAACCACCTTCTCTGTCATAATTTCAGATCACGCTGAGTGATGATATACTTGAGACACTTGTGGTCGTTGAAAACCAAGAAATACTCTCCTAGATGATAATGTATCCAACAGCATTGTTGGAGACAAAATATTGGATGAAAAGAATGAAGAAAAAAAGAGGCCTCGTGCCCTTCCTCGCGAAGCCCCGACGCGAAGCCCCCTGCATCTGTGGCCGCCGTGAAGCACCAGAGGCGGTAACACTCCGCAAAATCCCTGAAGTTCGCAACCCGCCTCTAAGTACCAGAGGCGGTAAAGCTCCAAGAATTCCCTTACCTTCGTGAACCCGCTGCGAAGCAGAGGAGGCGGTACCTCTTCGCGAATACAGTTGACGTTTCACGACCCGCCACGAAGCCACCGAGGCCCCCTTCATGCTGCTTGAGCTCTACATCACGGTGCCCCTGCCGATAAATACCAAGCTCCCCCTGAACTTTCCGAATGTACAATCGGACCCTTAGGATTCTCAACTCCCAAATCACGAAGAACCCTTCGCTCTGGGAATCATGAGCTATGTGGGATATTTTTGCTTCGTGAGAGGCCTTTGCCTTGTATCATTTTGATCCCCTCTTACGATAGGGATTCCATTTGAGAAGCCTAAGGGCCTACGCGAAGGAAGGTTATTCCCAAGGGAACCTGGGAAGTTGCAGAGTGTTTATGTTTCGCGAAATGCCCATCCTGTACAAGTGATCCACATGCCAAGGCAGGGTAACTACACATCGCGAAGCACACTGCTTCACATCACCTTACTTCGCGAGGCACCTCTACTTCATGAGTAAGTGCTCCACAAACACCATTCCACTTCATGAAGCACCTCCCACTCACACCTCTACCCTATGCTAAGGCCATAGTACTCAACTTCGTGAAGCACACCCCTTTTGCATGTTCTCTCCACCATGCAAAGCAACCAAGCTCAACAAGGTCCCTACCTGTGGACCCCTTCGCTTGGCAATTCCACTTCCCCGTGCGACCCTCCAGGTTTGCACGATGTGATTTCAAAGTCCCATAGACAACACCAACCGTATCATTGATTTTCCTAATGATTCTTCACATAGGCATGCTAACGGCTATTGCTTCTTTTCATAGCCACACTAACGTGGCCCCTCGATGGTTCTCTATGTGACCCGCCTTCACCACGGCCTTGCCGATACCTTCCATCCCACCAAGGGGTAGAGGGTGCCGTTTATGTAAGTCCTAGGGGTGTGGAGTAAACCCACCCCATCTGAGCTGTAGGCTATTAAACTGCCAAGCACCTCATCCTCAACACATGACGTTAAACTATGACACGACCTCGTGCCTCTCATTCTAGGTCCCCCCAGATCAGACATTATTTAGGCCACTCATCTCTATGGGAATTGAATCACCCTCACATGGGATGATAACCTCCTTATCGGAGTGGTGTTTGTCCACGGGGGAAGGGATGCCTCAGTGTGTAATCCCCAAGCCTCTCTTACGGAAGGTAGCACCCATGCACCTCCATACTTCTCCACTTCCATGGCCATTGGATGGCACGATAAGGAACGATGCACCTCCCATCTTCGGTCCCAAATCCCTCTCCCACCGCGCTTTGCAGCACTTTGGTCCTCCATCTTGGAGTAAGTCCATGAACCATGGGCCGCCTAATGCATAAGCCCCTCTTTGCTTCCCTCGGACTTACCCTTTGCGACGTGATCATCAGGTCTCTACTACCTCTTGTTTCTCACACCGAGAATGAATCGTGTGGTCTTAGAGTAAGAATCGACCATGGAAATGCCCTCGTCCAACATGACGTTAAACGGTATGCACTCGTCCAGCATTGCGTTAAACTGTATTCCCTCTTCAAGCATGACGTTAAACTGTATGATGACTCGCATGACATTAAATTGTACATCCATATGAACTAAGGGGTCTTTAATCCATGTCAAGGCATGGTACGTAGGAAGCCCCCACGAGGCTCAAGCCCACCGCTTGTCGTTTATTCATGTCAGTTCACACCCTCGTCCCTCATTACGTTAAACTACATTCTAGTCTAGCGGTAAGCCTTTGTTACTATCCCGAACCACGAGGTCTTTGGTCCAGCTCAAGGCATGGTATGTAGGAAGCCTCATGAGGTTCAAGACCACCAATAGTGGACCCACGGGCTCACCTTCACGTCAGTTCGCTGACGAAAACCACCACCTGAACTACGTGGTCTTTGATCCATGTCAAGTCATGGTACGTAGGAAGCATTCCTGAGGTTTAAGCTCGTCACCCATCGGACCAAGGTCATTTCTCATGTCATTTCATCGACACCCACATCCCTCCCGAACTACATGGACTTTGATCCATGTCAAGGCTTGGTACGTAGGAAGCCTCCCTGAGGTTCAATCCCAATAATCATTGGCCCCAACCGTCTCCGTGTCAGTGTGCAAAACCCCCATTTTCATCTGAACTACGTGGTCTTTGATCCATGTCAAGGAATGGTGTGTAGGAAGCCTTCCTATGGTTTAAGACCACCATCCACCAGGGACAAGGTCCTTCTTCACGTCAGTTCTCCGACACGTCCCCATCCTGCATGACATTAAACTCCATCCCGATCCAGTAGTAAGCCATTGTGACCCTGCCATCCAATTGTTCTGACACCCCTTCATGTCAGTATAACAGCCCCTTTTCCCGAACTACGTGGACTTTGATCCATGTCAAGGAATGGTATGTAGGAAGCCTCAAGAGGTGAAAGACCACCACCCATTAAACCAGGGTCCTTTTTACGCCGGTTTTTCAGCGCTCAACCTGAACTACATGGTCTTTGATCCATGTTAAGGCATGGTACATAGGAATCCTCACGAGGTTCAAGCCACCACCACCTGGTCATTCAGACTGTATTCACGCCGGTTCTTCCAACACCTTGGGAAGCCTAGAGTGTAATCCCCACACTTCCATCCCGAACTACATGGACTTTGATTCCCTGCCACTGGCATACGTAGGAAGTCTCTTCGAGACACAATACCATCACCACCGCCATCTCCATGATGTCTCATTTCATTCCTCCTTCACTCTATGCAATCATCCTTCATCCATCATGATTCTTACCCAGGCCGCCACGTCCAGGGGAGATCATGCCACCCCATTCCCTTCCACAGCATTCAGGAAGACACCCACGGGCTGGCTCTGATATCGGCATTCCCTCAAGGGGGATTTCTCTATCTGACCCACTCCAGCTGGTGTTATGATTAGGCTGATCCGTCTCTGATGGACGTTAAACTCGTGGCATACCCTGTGATAAACATGGGAAGCTGACGAAAACCTTAGATATATTCCTAGGGAATATGATTCAAGCACTCGATGTGGGGTGCCTCGGGCTTCTGCGCCCACTAGAAGCCCTATAATAAGGTAAAAAATACAAACACGCTAATTCCCCAGCGTTCAGACATGTTACTGATGCCTCGACATGACTACTCCCCTGACTGAAGGTTTCTACCCTGACCGGACCCTTTGTAATGTCCTGAAAGAAGCAGTGTAATTAACCAGACTCCATAAAAACATGACACTAGGAAGAGTTTCACGAACAACGTATTAAATCAATGAGGGAGACCCGGAATAGGTGACTAGTTCTGAGGAGTAATCCATGAAAGGATGAACTGACATCCCATTATCCCGATTTCGATCAAGGAGTAGACATCCCTGAATAAGGTGCGGATATCGTCCGACATTGGAAATTGGTAATGCGGGGTAACACAGAAGTTGTGTCTGTAGCGCCCCAGTGGACGGATGGGCGCACCCGAGCGAAAGAGTCAGAAACAGAAATGGATAACCCGACGTGAAGGTCTTATCCTCAATCTGGATATTGGTAGAGCTCGAAACATCAGTAGATTGACGTGTCACCAGATCCTAATATCATGTTTCGGGTCCCGCAAAGCAAATAGCGGGCCTGGTGTGAAACTCACTAGAAGTTGGGGCAGTAGAACTTCCAGAATTCCGTTCTGCAACGTTGTCTGTGTGGATCGTTCTTGCCGACCACGAAAGATGGAATAAATCCGGGGTACTGGTTGTCGATCACTTTTCCTCACAGTGCTGATAGGTTAATCTCCCTGCTCCTCAAGAATCAGGTTGCTGCTATAGGAACATGATCGCTACCCACCCGCCTATGCAGGGGCCGGGGAAATACCAGTGAAGTCGCTCTACGTGGCTCCAATGTTACTACAACGGCCTCTGAATCTACGAGTGTGGGGTACCCATGCCCCCTCTCCCCATCAGAATTAATCCAATGAAGGGTGATTAAAAAACTTTTGCGTCATTAGAAGGAGGTGGGAGTAATCCAAATTCGGGATATCGCCTGCCTGGACTTGGAGGCATCTAGGCCCCGCCATCAACACCACCCTCGAGGGCCGCACAGGGATCCCCTACTCTCCACCCCAACGTTCAATCGTTTCGGGAGCATGTCCTCGAAACGCCTTGACAACTTCCTACCATACGCTGATGTGGTGGGTGATGTCTGGCTCTGCCCGGTCAGAGTCCCTACCCATGAACTCCAAGAAAGGGCCCCTACCTGGCCGCATCAGCGGCGCCGTTTGGCCTTTCCATATGAGTAGGTAGGCTATGCCCCTACACCACCTGCACCGGCTCACCTGACCCGACGCCAGCGTTGGGCCCGAGATGAGGGTGCCCGCCAAGGGGCATCGATGTCGACAGATACTATTGCCCAAGACACCACCGACATATATCATGAAGCCCCTGTATACAATGAGCAGGAACACTCCTATGCCCAACCAGGATCGAGGCCCCAACCGCCCCATGGGCTGGCTGGGTTGACCCTCCGGGTCGCAGGCCCGAGTGGTGATCGATGCGAACCAACCCGCGGTGATGTCACCCCGTACTGAGGTCTTCCCCGTACCACCACTCCATGGAGCGTGGACCATCCCCACTCCGAGGTTCTTCATGGAGGTATGCCCCGTGCTACCTACAGTCCGAATGAAGACCTCCCCTATGGCAGTGACACTCGGTAAGGAAGTCTTTCTCGTGCCCACCACACAGGTTATAGAATTCTTCTTCCTACTCCCGACCGTTGATGTGAAGGCATTGCCCATCTTGTCCCTCTCCAACATGGGGATCCTCGCTACATCCTCTCCGCTTTCGGTGAAGCTCCACCTCGCCCTGGAAACCAAAGGAGTGTAGGTCAGCCTCGCTACACCCGTACTAATCATGGAGGTCCTCCCCATTCTCCCGCTGGTTCCAACAGAGGATTCGACCGCTCAAGTGATGTCCATGGGGGTCCTCCCCATGATCCTTCTAGTTCCAACAGAGGTTTCGTCCTTTCAGGTGTTTTCCATGGAGGTCTTCCCCATGTTCCCTTCGACATTTTCCACGGTGCCCCTCGCACCCCAGTTTTCTCAAGTTGAAGTCCTCTCCGCTCCAGCGCTAGCACGGCCCCGAGACTACATGTCGGGAAAAAACATTGTCCTGAAGAACCATTTAGGGGTAGGAGGGTGGGTCATCATTGCTACAAGAAGAGTCCAGGGAAAGCCCGGGCGGTGATCAAATGGGACCGCTTCTCGGATTCTGAAGCAGAATGTGACTCAGCATTGGAACCCTCCCCTCGTTCCTCCATATCAAGGATAGGGGTAGGAAAAAGGATTGTTAGCCTCATCCTTCCAGAATGTGAGGTGCACTGGATTCCCTCCTCTCGTCGCAGCTACATCCAAGAGGAGGAAATTGTTGGAATCCCGCAGGTTCCGACCGTACAGTCACCACCGTTGTCACCAAGAGCACCCTCTACCTCGATCAGAGATCACAGAGAGCTATTCTGAGGACCGATAATGGTTGAGCAACAGTGTGACCCATCACATGTAACCATGAACCATGCACCAGATGTTGTGGTTGTCATCCTGTCGTATCGTGACATTATGGTTAGGTCACCACACTCTTCGTAGGATGTCCCGGAATTTGGCGGCCATTCAGCTCATTTGCCGTATTCTCCACCGCCCATTTAACTGTCCCAGCAGTCCTCCTCAGTACTGCTACCGGTTCCACAGATACCCCCGGTTGATGAGTGGGGCAATATGGGGCCAGACCCTGAATCTGAGCTCAGGTGCTTCTGAAACATTCTCGCAGCAAACCACTTCTCGGGGAATTTCTGGCTAGTGGCAGCATCGAACTTTTGTGTGCCAGAATCCCACACCCCGGCAGAAGTCGAGTGCTTCCGTCAAACCCTATGGGCAACGCACTTTCGTCTTATTTATCAATGAGTGTTGTACCCTATGATCCAACTGCACTTCGAGGAAATCGGTGATCAATGTCGTCTGTTCGATTTGGCTGCACTCCCCGTGAACCAGCTCCCTGAGTCACCAGGTCGCCAGAGCGCCCTCCAACAAAAATACTTTCAAAGTTTCAAGGTACTCCGCAAAATCATCAGGGAAGATACCCCCATGTGAAAGTCCATGGATGGGGACATTATGTTTCCCTCCTCTTCAGTCCTATCCGGCGACAACCCGATTCGTTATGCGACATTGAGGACATGCCCCCAAGAAGGGTTGTGGTCCACTTGGCTGATATAGTGGACAAAGAGGACGAGCTGGAGTTTCTTGATGGAGAATTACCTCAAGAGGGTGTAAAACCATTGGTTGGACCCATCAGGGAGGATTACTCGTCAGTAGAGGAACCTTCTAGGCCTCCATGTGCCCACCGAGTCGCTGGAACTCAGCCGAAATGCCGGTAAGGATAAATAGCAGGTAGGAACAGTCAAGCACAATGACTCGTCCACAGTACAAAAAAACGGACGAAGACCCTAATAAGGCCATGTTGCGCCAACATCCTTCCAAGCCGAAGAGGCTGGTCAAAGAAATCGTAGTCGAGCGTTCTATAGAGAGGCGACCCGACTATGGTGATCCTAATCCGGGCCAGCAGGGGAAGGAACAACTTCCCTCGGGCGAGATGCCTCTGGGTAACCCTGATCATGCTACTCCAACAGACAGGGCCGAATCTGGAACTCATGGAAAGAGAGCGTGATACGTCTCACCAAACCCTCTTGAATAGTGAGGCAATCCGAGGAATCTTGCTCGGGTTCCCACAGCAGCCCCGAGGGCCATTCTTCCAGTCGCTCCACGAGCCATTTAAGCCGTTTACCTTATCGAAGAGCCCAACAACGCACTCGTGGTTTGGATCCTTGTCAAGATAGGGACCCCCATTCGGATGATCCTATAGTGGCACTAATCACCCGCCTCGAGTTGTTGGAAACGTGGTAGGTGGCAGTCCCTCCAGATGGCAAGCCATACCTTGTGTGGGTGGATGATATGCCCGCACCCCCGAGTTTTGGGAATCCCACTTTCTCTCCCTTTAACGGGACTAGGGAACCGCCACAACACTTGGCTCACATTTCTCCAGTTGTGGCCCCATTTTGGGGACCCCGACATAATAGGAAGCCGCCATGATCCGATGTTTTATGAAGACATTGGAGGGACCTACCTTTGTCTGGTACAGCCAGCTCCCTATCGGATCGGTGACTGGCTGGGAGGATATCTTCCGGCAGTTCTTATACCAGTTCAGCTCCACCATGTGAAAGACCAGCATCGCAGACCTATTCAGGTGTAAACACATGCCTGACGAGCGAGTCACGGACATCATTGCCTGGTGGAAGGGGCTTACATACTCCCTCAACATGCCACTGACTTAGGAGAAATTACTAAAGATGTGCGTAGGGAATGTTAAAACAGAACTGGTTCCTTCCCCGATCACCCAGAACTGTCGTGGAGGGTTCTGGGACTTCTCAGATAAGGCTTAGCGCCTCAAGGAAGCTCTGCATAATGCTAGTCAGGCATGTCTGCTGCCCCCTGTGATCCCATCCATAAGGGATTCTAGAGCCGAACCCGTTGTGATGGCCTAAATAGAATCCCCCCAGGTAGCTAGAATTGCTGCCAGTGGCATCGGCCCCGAAACCCCGCAGATTCCCTCCACCTCAAGCACAACCTCCTGCCTAGTAGCGAACACCTCTGAACCGACAGGTTCCCCTACGCAATGCTCCACCACCACCTAGGTGGGAAATCAGGCTCCGCCTCTTCGGCAGGCCCCTCCAGCCCCACGTCAAGGCCAGGCTCCCAGGGCCCCCTATCCGGAACGAAGGCACCAGACTTACTTTTTCAATGAGAATCAGGTCCCTGGTTACTTCCAAATTTCCCTAGAGCAGGGGATTTTGCATTTGCCCGAGTGCAGAAGGCCGACAGAGGCAAATCTCATCGATTGTCCCAACTACTACCCCTATCACCGGATTTTGGGGAACACCCTCAAGCTGTAACACCCCGAGATTTTATGAAAAATATTCCTTTTAATTTCATTAATGTCTTCTGTTGTACGCTACACCAAAAGGAGCTGGCACAACACGCATCCTTGACTTTCCTTGCATTACACGCAATCACGACCTTCCTCGATAGCGTGTGTAGTACACAATACCGAGTTTCACTAAACAACGATATGCTATTAAAATATTATTAAAACTAGCCTTTATGAATAGTAATAACCACATTTTGAAATTTTGTAAATATTATTTTTCAAAATGGACTTCATTTTTAGATTTGGAATATCGAAATTAGATTACAGTGAAGTTTTTGTACTTTTCGAATAAATTTCATTTTCTGATGAATAGTGAAAATTACTAAATTTTAATTAAAAACAACCTTTTTAATCGAAATTATTAATAGTGATAAATTATAAATTTGAGTGGTTTTAAAGTATATATAGAATATATTTTTACAATTTAATAAAATGTTGGTCATTGTATGTAATTTCACATTTAAACCAGACATAAACAAGTGTCAATCTTTTGATAGTTATTATCTCTTAAGAACATGTTATATGTTTTGACGACGAGAATTAATTTTTAAATTAAGTAATGAAACTAATATGTTTTGAATTTGGAAAAATATAAATCATTTTTGAGTTCATAATATCAAATATAGCTTAGGCCTAATTTTTGGTATTTTTCTGGAAACTTTCATTTTTTGATGAATAATGAAACCACTAAGTGGTAGTTAAAAAATGAATTTTTCATAAAACATAATTTTACCACTTCTATGAGTAGAATTTCAAAAATACGAGAGACACGGTTGATGTCATTAAGTAAAATGTGGTTCAATGAGATGAAAATAATTTTTGGTGAAAAGTAACTTTTTACTTTTTTTACCACGGTTAAAAGTAAATAGGGTAATTAAGGGTAAAAATGATATTATTATTTCCCTAAAAGATGTCCTAATTCTATTGGATAAATTTAATTAGACCAAAAACAACCTTAGGAATAAAATATGACAATTTAGGACCACTTGGATTAGATTAGGACATTTATTATAAATTTATTTAAAGAAGGGTTAAAATAGGTTAAATCAAAGCTTAATAAGTAAATAATTTTTAATATAAGGTTGTACATAAGATAAATTCGACTATAAATATTCATTAGAAATATAAAACGATTTCCTACATAATTGTATTTTATTTGTAATTTTTAAAAATTAAATAATTTATTTTATTTATGACACAATGATGATGCAGTAATTATCTTATTAATGAAATATTGACATAATTGATGTTATAAATACCAACATAAATGTAATTTTAGACTTTTTATGAATTACACTAATTTTCTAGGTTAATATGACATTTTAGTATTGATTTAATTAACTTTTTTCGAACTAATAATTCTGTTATAATTTTCACCAAAATCAATTACTAAATAGTGTCAAAATTGACATAAAATTGTTTTTATAACCAATATTATATTATTAATTGTTATTTTATTCCTAAAAATCTAAGGATAGGAAAAATGACTTATATAAGGTTATATATATTAATAATAAACAACATGGGGTTCTTTTGTCTTGTTATAGTATGTTAATTAACCTTATAGTGTAAGAACACAAAAAGACGCTATAAAAGTAAAATTATCTATCTTAAAGTTAAAACTAAATTATAAGTTTAAAATAGAAAACTAAACTTGTCCAAATTCTATTTTATGAAGTTATTTTGACCCATAACCACCTTAGCTTCGAAATAAATCAATTTGGAGCTATTTAAAACCGAATTTGGCTTTATAATAAAATAATATTTTTAGTTTTTCCAAAAGAGCCCCTCTCCTCCCTTATAAAAGGGAACCTCCTCCCTCTCTTCCTCACACCACCTTGATCATTCATGCTCGGAAAATCCCTGAAAAATTCTCTTCTCCACTTTCCTAGAAACATCCTAGAGGTCCTGGTAATTTTCAAAGACGAATTTAGTACCCTAAGAGGAGGAATCAAAGAGGCGCTTCAAAGATGAGGTAATGTCCATTACCGATTCTTTCAACTTTATTTCTTCTTCCACTTCATATTCTTAGGATGTTTAATTATGAAGTAATAAAATCAGTATCAATCATATAATAATATGTTATTATAATTATGAAACAACCATATTTCACCATCTATCCATCCTACGGAAAATGAAATCACCGCCCGTCCGTACGTACGGAATACCGTCTCCACGCCGTGGTGTAATCTATTATCCACCACCACCTTAATTGGATGTGTATAATGGTGAAAATAATAACTATATATGATTATTGTAAATTTATATTGATTCTGAAATAGTATACATACACTCCAATACAATTCCGTGATCATGAGAACGATATCATCGCTCGTGCGTACGTACGGACTACCGTCTCCACGACGCGATGAGATTTATTCTCCATGTTTACCATTCATGAATGATTATAAAGTATATATAATAAGTAATAATGAAATATATGAAATAATAATGATACTGAATTTATGTTTAAATATATGTATGTCTTCTACTTAATTCCATTCAACTCAATAAGGAAACGAAAACAGCATTCATGCGTACGTACAACCTACCGTCTCCATGAACGGTGTATTTATTTCCATTTAATGATCTATTATATATATGTATATTCTTATTATATATTATATATAAATCATGTTTTATATTCTGTAATTAAGTAATCATGATCTATGTAATCTTATGAATAATTTCAAGTCAAAACACGGATGACAAATGAAACGATTTTACCCAAAACGCTCTTTAACATGGAATTTACAAAAGAACGGGTAATATAAATTCATAAGTGAACCATATATGATATCATAACAATGAGTATGACTCTGGAATAGGTCAATGGCATTATTTAAATCATTATACAGGTGTTTCAGACACAGACAAAGCAAATAGGACCTAAGGTAAGGGAAATATCACAATCTCATTTTTATCCGAGATTGTTTATAATTTGGTATTCACTGGGGGTGTATTTTATCATCCACATCCATGTTTCCTCAATATGTAATATTTATATCCTTCTACAATAGTTTATATCAAATTTTACCCTTCGATTAGTTTTTAGTAAAAGATATGGAAGGAATCTTTTGTCGTTTTTCATACGAGGTACTTTTTGACTTTTCCTACAAAAGTATGAGAAGAATGTTTTCTTTTAACTTATATGGCATGAATGGATTTTTAAAAAATTATTTCCAAGAAGCTTACCTTAAATGTTTTCAGGTTTATTTTTAATCAACTTTTTTTAGTTTAAAATTGTATGACATGTTAATAAAGGAAAAATGTTTTTGAAGTAGAAATGATATTTTCCTCAAGAATGGAGTTCAAGTGTTTTATCAAAATTATTTTCCATCTAAGATAATATAGGATTCTGTTTCTATACCTATTATTAAATTGATTTGATTACGTTGTGATGGAAATGTTTTTATGAAATCCTTTATCTTATATGAATTTTTTTATGATGTCATGATGTTTAAGAATCCCATTTTTATTACATGGGTTATGCTATGATGTATGGTTTCTGATTTTGTGGAACACATAAGAATGGTATCATTATGAGATGGATGGGACCTATATCTCACTCAAATGCATTGGGTAAAGATTTTATATCTCATGAGATAGTCATGGATGGAACAGCAGGTTAAACCAGTTCAGCGAAATAGGACTGAAACGAGGAGTGAACTCAGTTCAGAAATGGATTTTGTCCACTAAGATAGTCTTGGAAATGAGTCTTGAATAATAAGAAAAGATTATCCATGATTATGTGTGTATGCCACAAAGTTTCATGTTTTAAGTTATGATTATTGGTATTACATTTCACTAATATGATTTATCTCATTTTATGAAATTATGATTTATTTTGAAGGTTATGATTTCCAAAAGTTATGTTCTTATGTATATGATGTGATTGATATTTCATTTGTTTACCCTTACTGAGCATTTGAGCTCACCCTTTTATGTTTTCTTTTCCCCAGGATATAAAGAAAGGTTTTATGTAAAAAAAAGGGAAGATATTTATGGGAGATGTTGAAGATCTTTCACCACGATTAGAAGATTATATTTCGAGTTTCCAAAGACACTAAGCTATTACGGTCCTTGTGTGTGTGTTTTTATTATGTACTAAGTATTCTGCAAAAGTAATGTAATTTCAATGTACGTTAAGCTTCGAAGCTCTACAGTTGGTATCAGAGGAAAGGTTTAGTCAACCTTTGGATAATAGGATGCGATAACTTTAGTGAGATCCCTATAGATATTTTTAAGGTATGTATAGGGATGTCCCTAAGGTTAAGTATAAGTATAGGTTATAGTACTAGAATTATGGTAACCCAAGATGTTAGATATTTAAGTTACTCCCCCTTTATTATATTGTTTTCCCTAGCGTGATTTTTTCCTCTCACACTATTCTTTCTGGGTTTTAGACGATGGCTGGAACCCGAAGGAACGGTGTTGATCAATGTAATGGACAATGCAATGATTGTCCTCCTGAACAGTCAAATGTTATGGGAGATGGAGTGAAAAATCTTATTGCTATACTTACTCAAGCTATGAATCAATCGGGACTTCCAAATGGTAGAGAAGGGAACAATATTCTATTGAGTCCTTCATGAGGAATCATCCACCGTCTTTCAGTGGGTCTTCTGATCCACTTGTTGCTGAACAATGGATCAGTACTAATGAAAAGATATTTTCAGTTCTTTAATGTTCTGAACATGATAAATTCATCTTAGCAGTGTATCATTTGGAAGGTGATGCTGATCAATGGAGGAATCTTATCAAGAATACGAGGCCATGAAATGAAATTGAGTCCATGGAATGGGATGAGTTCAAGAACATATCTTTCAATAAGTACTTCCCTTGTATTCTTCAAACAAAGGTGGAGAAGGAGTTTATTGAACTAAATCAAAAGGATGATAAATCTGTTGGTATATACGAAGCGAATTTTACAAGGCTTGCAATGTATGCATCTAGATTTATCAACCAACCTAAAATTAAAGTTGATCAATTCTTTAGTGTCTTAAAACCAAATCTTCTAAGGGCAATAGCTATAAGAGACTTCAGTAGCTATGAAGAAATTTTGCGTTGTGCTATCAAGGTAGAAATGGAAGATGGTGTTACTTATCCATCTCATAGTTTTTAAATGAAATGAAAGATGGAGGTCAAGGAGAAATCTCAGAATAATGGTGAAAAGAAGATGAATGTTTCCTTATGCTAAAAGTGTGGAAAGAAGCATGGTGGAGATTGTCATAAAGGGACTAGAAAATGTTTTAAGTGTGGAAAAGAAGGCCATCGAGTAGCTGAGTGTCGAAGTAACTGAAAAAGGGTTTCTAATGATGTGAATAAAGAAAAGACTGCAGAGAACGCACCACCAACTCTTCAATGCTTCATGTTCAAGGAAATGGGGACTTATGCTAATAAATTCTGTAATACAAGGGTTAGTGATGATAGCCATGAGCAACCACTTAAGGCAATGGACAAAGGGAAGTCACATGCGATCACTATTTGCGATGTTGAATATGACAACAATGTGGTGGAATGATTAAGTGTTTATATAATTGGATTCCAAAATAATGTTGTATATAGTATCGTGGAAAATTGGAATATTTATGTATTGGTCTATTATGGTTTTTAATGGTACCAGTAACCATGGAATGTGATTGAGATATTTTTTGAAAAAAAGATGATATGCACATAATGAAAGGAAAACGAGAAAATGAAATGTTTGACCGTATTCATGAGCTCATGCCAGATATAAGGAGAATGTTATATAATGGTTTGAGTATATAGAATTTTTGGATTTTGGAATGTGGAAAGAGTTAACTTTTGGCTGCATTCATGTTTTCAATAAGGTTCAATGGGTATTCATTATTCATGAAAATACATGATTAATGTATTCACATGATTGTAATTTTTCAACAAGATATATCTTATGATATATGGGGGATAAATGATCGCATTCACGTGATTGTTATGTGACATTTCAAGTAATAATTTTCTTTATACTATGAGCTTGGACCAAAGTATATTAGATAAGCCTAAAGATTGGAATGTATTATATTGGACATAAGTTTGGATAGAACTTTTTTCGATATTATTGATGGGATGTTATAGTAATATAGCTTTAGAAAAAGGACAACCTGCAGGATGGGCGACAACCCATCGCGTTGGACAAGGCTGTGGGAATGGAACCCACAAACGAAGTGCGACTGGCCTTTATCGCCTACCACAGGCCTACAGGAAGTCCCTGTTTAGTAGAAACTAGTTTTATTATATTAAGCAGTATGATATATGATGTATAAGTCCATTTTAGGAACCATATATGATTAATCTCACTATAGATGGACTAATGTATTTTTTGATAACTTCTCTAACCTTGTGTTTGAGACAGATGAAATGACCCATCATTCTATCACATGATCTGCTAACACATCACGAATGACAAATTCATTTTCATTTCATTAAGTGATGAAGTGGAAATTTTCTAATGAACCACCAATGGTGAGACTATACCAAAATCACGAAAGTATTTCTTCTAATTCCAACTTCATCAACTTTAGGGAAATGATCTTAAAAACCAAAGATGTTGTCCAATTGCTCTTATATCTGATGAATCAGATGGTACCTTATGTCATCACAAATTTATGGCTTTGTGATTTCTGGCATTTCCATAGACATGTTCTCTACCACTCTCCATCAGAACATGATGGTTAGATTTTCCTTCCATATCCATATTTTCACCTATGTGGAAACCCAATGATTAGTTTATTTGGGTAACCGTTACATTTCATACTTTTGTTTTTAAAGATTGGTTTTGGTATTCCTTTTTAAGATGTGGGTTTCTATTAAAGAAACTTTCGAGTAGTAAACCATTTATAACCCCGACGAATTTCGAGGGCGAAATTCATTTTAAGGGGGGTAGAATGTAACACCCCAAGATTTTATGAAAAATATTATTTTTTAATTTTGTTAATGTCTTCTGTTGTACGCTACACCAAAAGGAACTTTCACAACACGCATCCTAGACTTTCCTTGCATTACACGCAATCACGGCCTTCCTCGATAGCGTGTGTAGTACGCAATACCGAGTTTCACTAAACAACGATATGCAATTAAAATATTATTAAAACTAGCCGTTATGAATAGTAATAACCACTTTTTGAAATTTTGTAAATTTTATTTTTCAAAATGCACTTCATTTTTAGATTCGGAATATCGAAATTAGCTTATGGTGAAATTTTGGTACTTGTCGGATAACATTCTTTTTCTGATGAATAGTGAAAATTACTAAATTTTAATTAATAACAACCTTTTTAATTGAAATAATTAATAGTGATAAATTATTTATTTGAGTTGTTTAAAAGTATATTTAGAATATATTTTTAAAATTTAATATAATGTTGTTCATTGGATGTAATTTCACATTTAAACTAGACATAAACAAGTGTCAATCTTTTTATAGTTATTATCTCTTAAGAACACGCTATATGTTTTGACGACGAGAATTAATTTTGAAATTAATTAATGAAACTGATATGTTTTGAATTTGGTAAAATAGACATCATTTTTGAGTTCATAATATCAAATATATCTTAGGCCTAATTTTTGGTATTTTTCTGGAAACTTTCATTTTTTGATTAATAGTGAAACCACTAAGTGGTAGTTAAAAAAATGATTTTTTCATAATACTTAATTTTACCTCTTCTATGAGTGGAATTTCAAAAATCCGAGAGACACAGTTGATGTCAGTAAGAAAAATGTGGTTCAATGAGATGAAAATAATTTTTGGTGAATAGTAACTTTTTACTTTTTTTACCACGGTTAAAAGTAAATAGGTTAATTAAGGGTAAAAATTATATTATTATTACCCTAACACATGTCCTAATTCTATTGGATAAGTGTAATTCGACCAAAAACAACCTTAGGAATAAAATATGACCATTTAGGCCCACCTGGATTAGAATAGGACATTTATTATTAATTTATTTAAAGAAGGGTTAAAATAGTTAAAATCAAATTTTAATAAGTAAATAATTTTTAATATAAGTTTATACATAAGATAAATTCGACTATAAATATTCATTAGAAAGATAAAAATATTTCATACATAATTGTATTTTATTTGAAATTTTTAGAAATGATATAATTTAATTTATTTATGACACAAAGATGATGGAGTAATTATCTTATTAATGAAATATTGACATAATTGATGTTATAAATACAAAAATAAATGTAATTTTAGACTTTTTAGGAATTAAAAAAAATTTCAAGGTTAATATGACATGTTAGAATTTATTTAATTAACTTTTTTAGAACTAATAATTCTGTTATAAATTTCACAAAAATCAATTACTAAATAGTGTCAAAATTGACATAAAATAGTTTTTTAAATAAATATTATATTATTAATTGTTATTTTATTCCTAAAAATCTAATGTTCGTCCATAAGACTTATATAAGGCTATATATATTAATAATAAACAAATTTGGGTTAGTTTGACTTGTTATTGTATGTTTATTAACCTTATATTGTAAGAACACAAAAAGATGCGGTAAAAGTAAAATTATCTAACTTAAAGATAAAACTAAATGATAAGGTTAAAATAGTAACCTAAACTTGTCTAAATTCTATTGAATGAGAGTATTTAGACCCATCCCCACCTTATATACGAAATAAATTAATTTGGACCTATTTAAAACCGAATTTGGCTTTATAATAAAATAATATTTTTTGTTTTTCCAAAAGAGCCCCTATCCTCCCTTATAAAGGTGCACCTCCTCCCTCTCTTCCTCACACCACATTGAGAATTAAAGCTCGGTAAATACCTACCAAATTATCTTATACACATCCCTAGAAACATCCTATAGGTCCTGGTATTCTTCAATGACCAATTTTAGTGCCCTAAAAAGAGGACTCAAAGAGGTGCTTCAAAGAAGAGGTAATGCCTGTTACCGATTCTTTCAACATTATTTCTTCTTCCACTTCTTCTCCTTAGTTTGTTTCATTATGAAGTAATAACATCAGTATCAATAATATACGGATATGTTATTATAAGTATGAAACAACACTATTTCACCATCTATCCGTCCTACAGAAAATGAAATCACCGCACGTGCGTACGTACTGAATACCGTCTCTACGCCGTGGTGTAATCTATTTTCGACCACCACCTTACTTGGATGGATATAATGGTGTACATAATAACTATATATGATTATTGTAAATTGATATTGATTCATAAATAGTATAAATAAACTCCAATAAAATTCCACGATCATGAGAATGATATCATCACTCGTGCGTACGTATGAACTACTGTCTCCACGACGTGACGAGATTCATTCTCCACGTTAACCATTCATTAATGATTATAAAGTATATATAATAAGTAATAATTAAATATATGACATAATAATGATACTGTATTTATTTGTATATATATGTATTTCATCTACTTAATTCCATTCAACTCAATAGGGAAACGAAAACAGCGTTCATGCATACATACGGCCTACCGTCTCAATGAAAGATGTATTTCTTTCCATTTACTAATCTATTAAATATATGTATATTATGATTATATATATTATATATAAATCATGTTTTATATTCTGGAATTATGTAATTATGTTATAAGTAATCATATGAATAATTACAAGTCAAAACATGGGTGAAAAATGATACGATTTTCCCCAAAACGCTCTTTAACATGAAATTTACAAAAGAACGTGTAATATAAAGTCATAAATGAACCATATATGATATCATAACAATGATTATGATTCTGGAATAATTCAATGACATTATTTAAATCATTATACAAGAGTTTTGGACACTTACGAAGAAAATCAGATCTAAGGTAAGAGAAATATCACAATCTCATTTTTATCCGAGATTGTTTATACTTTGGTATTTACTGGGGGGTATTTTATCATCCAAATCCATGTTTCCTCAATATGTAATATTTATATCCTTCTAAAATAGTTTATATCAAATTTTACCCTTCGGTGAGTTTTTATTAAAAGATATGAAAAGAATCTTTTGTCGTTTTTCGTACGAGGTACTTTTTGACTTTTACGACAAAAGTATGAGAAGAATGTTTTCTTTTAACTTATACGGCATGAATGGATTTTTAAAAAATTATTTCCAAGAAGTTTCCCTTACAAGTTTTCAAGTTTATTTTTAATCAACTTCTTTTATTTTAAAATTGTATGACATGTTAAGAAAGGAAAAATGTTTTTAAGTAAAAAGGATATTTTCCTCAGGAGTGGAGTTCAAGTGTTTTATCAAAAAAAATTTCCATCTAAGATAATATAGGATTCAGTTTCTATCCCTATTATTACATTGATTTGATTATGTTGTGATGGAAATATTTTTATGAAATCCATTATCTTATACGAATTGTTTTATGATGTCATGATGTTTAAGATTCCCATTTTTATTACATGGGTTATGCTATGATTTATGGTTTATGATTTTATAGCACACATAAGAATGGTATCATTATGA
This sequence comes from Viscum album, assembly GCA_963277665.1. Taxonomy (NCBI): domain Eukaryota; kingdom Viridiplantae; phylum Streptophyta; class Magnoliopsida; order Santalales; family Viscaceae; genus Viscum; species Viscum album. The sequence continues at coordinate 78,032,902 of OY728127.1, read as the reverse complement.
GATGGGTGGGACCTATATATCCCTCCAATGCATTGGGTAAAGATTTTATATCTCCTGAGATAGACATGGCTAGAACGGCAGGTTAAACCAGTTCAGTGAAACAGGACTGAAATGAGGAGTGAACTTGCTTCAGAAATGGACTTTGTCCACTAAGATTGTCTTGTAAATGAGTCTTGACTAATAAGAAATGATTATCTATGATTATGTGTGTATGCCATAAAGTTTCATGTTTTATGTTATTATTATTGGGATTACATTTCACTACTATGATTTTTCCCATGCTATGAAATTATGATTTCGTTTGCAGGTTAATATTTCCAAAAGTTATGTTCTTATGTATATGATGTGATTGATATATCTTTTGTTTAACCTTAATGAGCATTTGAGCTCACCCTTTTATGTTTTCTTTTCCCTAGGATATAAATAATGGTTTTAGGTAAAAAAAAAGGGAAGATCTTTATGGGATATGTTGAATATCTTTCACCACGATTAGAAGATTATATTTAGAGTTTCCAAAGACACTAAACTATTACGGTCCTTATGTGTGTGTTTTTGTTATGTACTAAGTATTTCACAAAAGTAATGTAATTTCCATGTATGTTAAGCTTCAGGTCTCTACACAAGCAGTGCTATATGTTTAAAGACTGGCTCCATGACCCAGTCAACAAAAACATAGTCAGGTTGGGCCCGGCCCCGACACAAGCGGCACGTGTTTTTGTAAGGTCAGAACGCGTTAGCGATGACGAAGGAGAGTGGAAGCAGGTTCCCAGCCATGGGTCCCAGAATAACGATGACTAGATGGCTCATAAAACCGTTGCTCGATCCCTTGGTATCATTTGGGCATGCCTGAATCATCCAGAGCCTTCAGAAGATGCGACCAGTACCACTGCATCGTCATCTTAGCCGACCTCTTCCCAAAAGGGCAAGCAGCAGCCGCACAAGAAGAACAAACATCCTCCACCACTGCCATCGTCCTCCCACACATTCGGTGAATTCATGTCCCCTGAGATGGGGATTCCTCCTAGAATCCTCCTAGTGGTGGATGAATCTTCAAGCGACAGCCAGGGGTAAGATTTGGTTAATACTGTGGAGCTGGTAAATCTCTATATGACTCCCGACTAGGTGAAACTCTAGGAGAACCTCCCCAATATCCCCAGCTGACATCAACGTCAGTGGAACCACAACCACATGGGTCATTGAGGAATGTCAGCAGGTTCTTTCAATCAGGTCGTTCATGCTACTGAAACCTGACAGAAGGCCCAGCGTGGAGCTCAGCACGCGCAACCTCATCAGGTGCCCTCAGATCTACCTCCACCACTATTTGTGGTACTATATCTGGCATGTCTGTCTCATCTTTACCATGGCCAGTCATGCCCTGCTATAGGCCAATCTCAGTTGTTAGGTCCTCATCTTGCAGCTACTCTTCAGACATCAACTAGTGGTCAGCGGGATGTACCCAGTACCAGCTAGCAGCCTGTCCATCCAGTAGGGCCCGCCATGCCTCTAACTGCAGAACAACCTCCTGTAAGTAGAGGTTCGCATTTGGCATGGAAGTATGATGTTCTGAAGAAACTTGCCGGAATTCCAGCAAGGCTTTCTATTCTTGAGGCTCTTCTCCTGTCATCTGAAATGTGTGAGTCACTTGCCAAGGCCCTAAGGAGCCCCCTCCAGTTTGAGACGGAGTTAGCATCTACATAAGCCTTACATGCTGAGGCAATTGAGAATTCTAATTCCAGGAGTTTATCTCATTCTCCGGTGAATATGAAGACCCTCCCATACATGGGCATATTCTCTCACTATACGTCACCGACCAATTCAATGGCGTGGAAGTCCACCACTGCCTTGTTGAGACAGGTTCTGGGATTAACACAATCTCGACTCAGACACTGTGACAGATGGGTTTTTCTGAGGATGATTTAACTCCCTCCGACTTGAAAATCCAGGGATACGATAGAACTGAGAAATCCCCAGCCAGCAAGATCCTCTTGAAGACCAAGTATGGTGGCCTAATTTCCTACTCCGAGTTTATGGTTGTCTCCCAGGGCACCGCATATAATGCATTGATGGGAAATCCATGGCTCCATATGCATGTAGTGTTCCCTTCGTCGTATCACCAATCCCTTATGTACTCCCTCAATGGTCGAGTAGGCATGCTCCAAATAGATGTGTCTCATTTTTCCTCTTTTGAAGCCTGCTATCTGGACGAAAACTATTACAAGTGCAAGGATAAGCAAATCTTGGCAAGTGAGGATGAACCCGCCCCGGTCACAAGTGATCCTTGGGTAGGCCTGGATGATGCCTACATATTCCCGATCCATCGGTTGGAGGACACGACCCCTGACATGGGGCAGTGTTTTTTTGTTTTGGTTACAAGAGGAAGGCATGTTCCCATGTCCATGAGATGGCGTAAAATCACCTCGTACTCCTACACCAATCAGGATCAGGTGATCCCGGAACCTCCTACCCCTGTGCGGTATAGGGATGTCAGGATCATAGAAACAATATTAAGTCATATGTGTCTCCTCCACTGGGCTGGAATCAACTGGATCAGGCCGACACATCACTACTGCTTTGATGTCATCAAGCATAGCCCTTTGGGTCGAAGGACAGATGTGATAGGATCGACTACCTTCATCGATATGGTCTCAATGGCGCATGAGTCTCTTGATATGATGACCGCATCTTCCCAAGCCGGCACCAGCTTCCCATCAGGGTTTGATAACTCAAAAGTATCTCCCCCCGTAGAAGATCACTCTACAGGTGGAAAAGAGGATCTGGAGGATCCTACCCCTGCCTTGGAAGAAGGTATCTCTACGACGGTTTATGAACTAGTACAGGTGAACCATGGTAGCGTGGAAGATCCAAGACCCACATTGATCAGAGCAGCCATGCCCCTAGAGGAGCAGTAACAGTATGTGGACTTTCTCAAACAGCACCGGGATGTGTTTTCATTGAGTTACAACGAGATATCAGGACTAGATCCCCATGTATCTGTCCACCGCCTTGGTCTCCCGAAAACCCATCGCAGGTTCAAGAAGCCTCCCAGAAAGATGAACCCTTCTCATGGTTCCATGGTTGGGGATGATGTTGACAGGCTTATCAAATCCAACTTCATCAATGAAGTACAGTACCCCAGGTGGGATTCCATCATTGTTCCAGTCAGGAAGAATAATGGGCAGATCAGAGTCTGCATCAACTTCCGCGATCTCAACCGCCACTGCCCGAACGACGATTTTCCCCTCCCAGTGATAGAGTTGTTGATTGATGCCACGACCGGGTTCCAAGACCTCTCCTTCATTGATGGGTATTCCGGGTACAACCAAATCCAGATGGCACTCGAGGATGAAGATTCCACAGCCTTAAAGGATCCCCATGGTACTTTCTGTTACCAGGTCATGCCATTCGGCCTGAAAAATGAAGGTTCCACCTATCTACCAGCCATGCATCGCATATTCAAGCCGATTCTCAGGAAATTGGTGGAATGCTACGTGGATGATATGGTGGTCAAATATCACCAGCACCAAGTCCATCTCAAGGACCTAGAGAAAGTGTTCGGCTTCCTCTATTCCCACCACCTAATGATGAACCCGCTAATGTGTTCCTTTGGGGTAACCACCTGGAAGATTTTTGGATTTTTTTAAGATACTGAGGCATCATGATCGACCCGGAGAAGATCAAGTCCATAAGACAAATGCATCCCCCAAGTAATATTCGGGAGCATAGATGTCTCCAAGGCCACATAGCCTATATACGATGATTCATTGCGAATCTAGATGGAATGTTTAAGCACTTCTACCGGATCATTTAGAATGGAACCACCTATGAATGCGTTGAAGAGTGTCTGAATGCCTTTGAGGAAATCAAGCAGTGTCTACTCCAACCTCTGGTCTTGATGCCACCCATCTCCGGAAAACTGCTGGTACTTTACATGACTGCCCTGTAACGGTCCCTTGGCGCACTTCTCCCCCAGAAGAACAATGAGGGAATAGAGAACAGTCTCTACTACCATATCTGCATGCTCCTCAATACAGAGACTAGATACTCCCCCATCGAAAAGAGTTGCTTGGGGCTTTTGTTTGCCATACCGAAATTGCGGCATTACCTGCATCACCATGAGGTACAGTTGGTCTCTCGGGTAGACCCACTGAAGTACATTCTGAACCGCCCCATGTTGACTATCCGACTAGCGCGGTGGGCGGTGATCCTCCAGCAGTTCGACATTAGGTTTGTGCCTCAGATGGACATCAAGGGAAAAGCATTGGAAGACATCTGAGATGCTCATCCAACCTCCGCAGATCAATCCCTAGACCTGGACATTCTGGATGAGGAAATCCTCTTAGTCGATCTTGTCATCTCATTTTGGAAAATTCACATTGACAGTGCCTCTCGGAACCCCACCGGTAGGAGGCCCAACGACCCTAAGCTCAACATAGTGGTTATGGGTATTGTCTTCATCACCCCAACGCAAGACGTTCTTCCATACTCATTCCTATTGTCAGAAGGCTGCAACAACAATGAGGCAGAGTATGAGGCTCTTATCACTGGCCTCGAGCTGGCCCTTGAGATCGACGTTCCCTAGTTTCATGTGAAAGGGGATCCCGAACTAGTCATCAACCAGGTCGATGGTGTCAATGTTTTCAGGAAGCCGAAGCTTGTGCCATTGTTGGAGTTCACCCTCCATCTAATGGCCCAGTTGTCTTCTCAACCAGCTGTTACCCATGTCCCTCGGTCACAGAATGGTTGAGCAGACGCTTTGTCCAGCATAGCAACATCGCTCGCAGAACCCGAGTAAGATGATTTGATCATAAATGTAGCACACTGAGGAGTCATCACCCCCGTTACCCCAGAAGCTGACGATGGCCTACGGGTAAGCCACCTTACCGCCGAACCCTCTGCGTCAGGGGTCCCAGGTTCTTTAGATGCAGTAGATGAGTCCACTCCTGACATGAGGGCACCTTTTGACGAGTCTCTCCAAAATGGTTGCCTCCCAGATGATCAGGCTGAGTGCGAGTGAATTCGACGCCACACACTGCAATTTCCCCTCCATAGTGGTCACAGTCTTGAGAGGATCCTCTATAAGTGGGGCTTCAATGGTTTTCTCATTCGTTTCATTCTAGGAGTCGTGATTTCTCAAAAAATGCAAGAGGTTCATGACGGTTTCTACGGTTCTCACCAGGTTGGGCCCAAGCTTTCCCATCAGATTCAGAGTTTGGCGTACTTATGGCCCTCTCTGATCCATGATTGTATTGAGTTTTCCAAGAGATTCCACGTGTTCCATGTTCATGAAAACATTCTGCATCATCCTCCAGAGCCTCTCCACTCTAACAAGTACTCTTGGCCATTTGCGGTGTGGGGACTCGATGTCGTGGGACCATATTCACCAGCGATAGCTCGTCTGTATAGATACATCTTGACTGCTACAAATTTATTCTCCAAGTGGGTAGAGTCTATTCCACTCAAAGTGGTCATGTCCCATTCCATCATTGACTTCATGAGCTCCAATATCATCCAACGGTTTGGATTCCCTCATGCTATCCTCACCGATAATGGTACCAACATCTGAGCAGCCAAACTCAAGAAATTGTACGCCAATTACAATATCCATTCAAACCATACCTCTTACTATCATGCATAGGAAAATGGAGAGATCGAGGCGTTCAATAAAACACTCTCTAACATTCTGCAAAATATGGTCGGTCAGAACAAGAAGAGTTGGCCGGACATGCTCCCCAATGCCCTCTCGGCTTATCGGACGATGACTCGTAATCCACCCAGGTGACCACATATTCCCTGGTGTATGGAGCTAAGGCCATCCATCCCATTGAGATCCAGCTGCCATCGTTACACACTGCAGTCTATGACCAGAAGACACCAGATAATGTGGCTTAAATCCTCCTAGCTAAATTGGAAGCACTGGATGAGAATAGGGTCTGTGCCCTGCACAATCTGGAAAGGCATCAGAATAAGACAGCTAGAGCCTTCTACAAGAAGGTCCAACTTTGATCTTTTCTGCAAGGTGACTTGGTGTTGGCCCTCCGAGTGCCAATGATCCATTGTGGGAAACCACCAAAGCATGAGCCCAAATGGGAAGGACCTTATGCCATTCATAAGGTTTACCCCAATGGAGAATAATCTTTGGTGAGCATGGATGGTGAGCACATAACTCATCCCACCAATGCCAAGTTCCTCAATAAATACTTCGTCTGAGACCCTTGGTCCTACAAGACCATAAAATTCATGGTCCCACATGACCATAAACTGCACATTACAGTACCGTATGACCTTACAATGCACCATAATCCTGCATTACATTAAACATATCATCTTTTTTTATCATGACGTTAAATTGTACATTATGGTCCCGCATGACCCTAAACTACAATATCGTCCTGCATGATGATAAACTGCAAAATGGTCCGACCCCTATGACCATAAACTAAGATCTCCCCCATCCTTACATGAAAGAAGTTAAACTTCATGCCGGTCATGCCTTCCTGACCAAGGCTCAACCTCATGCTCTTTAGCCACCTCGGGCCCCTAGACCTCGTCCTTACTGCAAGACGTTAAACTGCAAGTTGGTCAGGCCTTCCGGACCGAGGCTCAGCCTCATGCGCTTTGGCCTCCTCGGGCCCCTGGCCCCCATCCTTACTGCAAGACATTAAACTGCAATCCAGTCAATCCTTCCTGACCGTGGCTCAGCCTTAGTCCCCTGGGCCTTCTTCGACTCAGACTCTCTTATGGGATTGCACAGTGTGGTGTGGGATTACGTCCCCATTCCTGTCGGGTTACCCTCCATACCGTACATATCCCAAGATGAGACGTATCTATCATCCAACACGACGTTAAAATATGCTTCGAGAACAACGTATGGCTTGATTACAATCCTAATGTGATATGTAGGAATGCTCAGATGTCATGTCTTGAGCCCAGCACCGATCTCTTCTCTTTGACTTTCCCCTTGCGTATAGTTATCTCGAAGGATCCTCATATGATGAGGAGTAGGATTACTTATCCCCCCTCATATGAGGATTATAGTGTTCTCACCATGTTCCCACTCCCGTTCTTCTATCCTCCCACGTCCTTACCGCATGACGTTAAACTGCATGGCCTTCAAGAACTATGTATGGCTTGATTCCCATCCTCATGGAAGACGTAGGAACGCCCGAACATTTATTCTGTTGGCCGAGGACAAAAGCCAAAATCTTCCCCTCAGGTCAATAAATATGGCAGGGTGCACAATTTTTCCCCAACATACTTTGAGAAAGCCTCAACTCGGCTGTATGTCCCCTCCCCTGGAGATGATCGCCTCTCTCATAGATGGGTACAACTATGCTTCACCCACTCCTTGACTGGGATTCTGTCACTTCCCTCATCTGGAAGGGCCCCTGAATGGTATGGAATCTCACCCTAAGGGCCCTCATACCACTTTGGTCCAACGCCCTCAAGTATGTCGAGCAACAAGTCGATACAAGTCCCGCGTTTCGAGCGTGGTCAGCGGTCGACGCTCATTTGTTGCTCCCATGCCAGTTCACCATCTCTGATCATTAGGTCCACCCCAAGATGTCCCAAACATTGAGTTCAGTGATTCGTTCTACCCCATCCCAAAGAGATGAACTTCCCTCTCGGTGGTTCCAACGGCTGGGCGCACGGCCCCGATTCTTTTATTGGGATTGTACGGCGTAGTGTGGGATTACGTCCTCACTCACATCGGGCTACTTTCCATGTCGTACGCATTCCCTTACCGAGGCCCATCCTCAGGACTCTTGGCCTTTTCTGGTACTATCCCATGTTCTTACCCGGAGTGTATGGTTTGGTGAGGGATTATGTCCACACTCACGTTAGTGTTTTCACCGTACCATACACCTTGTCTCTCCAGGGAACCCTACTCCCCAACCTTCGTCCTCACTGCAAGACGTTAAACTGTGAGTAGGCTAGGCTTTCCTGACCCAAACCCAACTTTCAGGCCCCTTGGCCATTTTGGGCCCCGGGACCAGGTTCCTTCCTACGGGACTGTGCGGGGTGATGCGGGATTATGACCCCATTCAAGTCAAGTTACTCGTTACGCCGTACACATCCCCGTTAGAGTATCCTGCCCCTGGGTATCTTCTAGAACTACGTGTGGCTTGATTCCCATTCTTATGGGATACGTAGGATCACCCGAATGTCTAATCGTTGGGTCAAGACCCATCTCTCGAAAATCTCCATCCCATCCTAGCCCCTTGGCCTACCTCTCATGAGACACTTCGTTGACCTTTTTCAGCGGTTCACCAATGTGCCTAAGGGTACTCTGGTTTATGTTACCTACAATGTCAGACTCTATTCGGACACATCCTCACCCACTTTTCAGGATTTGTGTTCCTCTTCATCAGGGCTTTCATCATCTTGCACACTTAAAGGGACCCCCAAGAACAGCCTGAATACCATGCCCAAGGGCTCTCCTACCATTACAGGCCAACTCCCCTGAGGGTTTTTGAAAAAAAAAATCAATAAAAATCTCATTTTGCGAAAGGAGTCCTTCGGGCTGCCATCATCTTTCACACCCATGTGATGATGCGCACTGGGGAATAGTATCAAGAATTTTGAAGCTCTACTTGGACAAGAGTTTCACCCATGTGTTAAGAGTACTCTGGTCTAGGACCAAGAGTTTCAGATTCAATTTGGTCATGTTCCTTCCACTTTTCAAGCTTCGTTTTCCCCTCCATTCGGGCTTCCATCATCTTTCACACCCAGAGGGACCCCCAAGAACAGCCTTCATATAACACCCAAGCTCTCTCCTACCATTACGGTACAATTACCTCGAGGGTTTTGGACAAAAAATTGATACAAATCCTACATTACGAATATGGTCAGCAGTCGATGCTCATTTGTTTGTCTCCATTTCATACTAACGTGACAAGTTGTTGTGTTGCGAACATGGTCAGTAGTAATCCTCCGTCATCACGCCAGCCCATTTAGGCCTCAAATGTTGGTTGCATTATTCACATTATGTACCACTCCATTATGTCTCGTTGGAATCTTGACCCTCTTGGCGCTATCCCTCAGTTCACCTTTGCATTTTTGGGGGATGGAACTGCATACGTTGTGGTGTGGGATCATGCCCCCATCCACATCGTTTGTGTCACATGACACCATACACATTGCCCGCCTAGCATCGTCTCTACTAAGTATGCGATGCATGACATTAAAATGCATGCTTGGTCCTATCACACGGCCCTAAACTATAACATTATCATCCTGACCACACGACGAAAAACGACACTGCATTGTGATGACCCCATCATAGGGGACATAACGTTGGGTATTGGTCATGTGCCATGCCATTTTTCGATGCCTATCACAGCTTAATTCTTGTGGAGACACCAGGGCTCGCTACCCTAGTCCCGTCACTTCACATAAAAAAACCTCTCACCTTAAAAGACAAACAAGATTTATCAAATTCATCTTCTTTTGGTGCGAGGGCCATGCCCACACTTCCCTTTTTTTTCTGGCACTGGTACCTTGCCGTGAATCATTCAAGAACTACATGCGGCTTGATCCCCATCCTCATGGGGTATGTAGGAACGCCTTTTCACTTTTCTCAGGAACATATCAACTCTCATTTTCAGTCCCTTGACCTAAAACCTCTCCCAAGGGGGTTAAGCGGTGTGGTATGTGATTATGTTCCCTTCAACTTTGGGTTTTCATAATTACCCGCCATATGCCTCCTGTGTTTCCTCCCATCCAGGGTCCGATTTCTATGACCCTAAACTAGGATCTCCCTATGGGAAGGGACTTGACTCCCTCTATCTAATACACCTCATTGTAATATTTAGATGCTATTTGAAGACGTGCTCAGAGTGTGGGATTTTTAGGGGGACATTCCCTTCATCCCATGACCAAGCCTCGTGAGCTCGCTATTTGGATCCTCATCATCTTCCACATCCAAAAGAACCCTCAGACGACATGGATTCTAGGCTTAAGGGATCTCCATGGATGTTGGGACTTAGGGATCTCCAGTCGTTTCGGGCCAACGTCCCTTCGGATCTCTGACAACATTTGTGACATGGTATCGTGTTTCGAACATGGTCAAAGGTCGATCCTCATTTGTATGTCCCGATTCTAGGCTAACGCGATATCAATGCTGAGTTTCCCCCACAGTTAATAGTTATCCCCTATCATCATGACGCCATCATTGTGATCCAAATCGTGAGAATCATGATTCACACATTTCCACTCCCACATGTTCACGTGGAATTCCAACATACTCGGCTCTACCTCTTTGCACGTCTAGGTGCATCACACGAATGATTTATTGTCATTGGGCCGGTATTCACCGAGCATCGCTTAGCCCTAACATGTCCCTTCCTGTGTTGGGAAAGTTCCCCATTACATCTCGTTTCCCACATCGACCACGACTCATGTGGGATTAGTAGTTTTGGTGGGATATGTACCAGCACAACCAAGCTTGTCTTCGTCCTACAAGACATTAAACTGTGCATCCATAACTACGTGTGTCTTGATTCCCATCCTCATGGGATACGTAGGGACACCCTGGTATTTTTCTTAGGGTCCAGCCAATAGGAATCATAAATCATGTTCTTCACCTTTTCGGCCCCCTGGCTGGACCCCTCATAGGGGACCGTGCAACTATGACTCTGCCATGAACAAGGTTAGGATGACCCATGATTACATTGGGAAGCGACAACACCCTTGCCAGAGAGGCCCTGTATAAAAGAAGGAATGATCCATGATCAAAACGATGCGCCAATCTGGTGTACTCCAACCGCGGTGGTGTAATTACATGAGTGTTGGATTCTGTTCAGACAAACCATCACTCCACATTCCATGCTTTGTGTGCCCCTTATTCAGACCCTCTTCCCATTTCATGTTTCGAGGGACCCCCTAACTGTATGGATGCTCGACTTATGGTCTGCCTTCTATCCTAGGACAACTTCCTGGAAGACTAATTGACGATATTTGAGTTTGGCCCCGTGTTTCGAACATGGTCAACAGTCGGCCCTCATTTTTTATCCCCATTTTAGGCTTACGCAGTAAGGATACTGTTTTTCCACCACAGTTAATGGTTGTCCTTTATTGTCATGCCACCATCACATTTTTCCGAATTTTTGGCTATCAGGATTCACACTTCCCATTCTGATCTGTTTGGACCAATTTTAGTGCCCTTGGTGTTTCACCGTTCATGCACAAGAGCACAATGGAAAAACAGTAATTCGACTGTTTTGAGAACTCCCTTCTCTGGTCAGGTCTCTCCTATTTCCTGGAAATCCGGACCAGTTATCCAAACCCTGGATTCCCGATGCTTGGTTTCCACTCCTATGTTTGGATTGGACGATGAGGCGACTGTCTGTTGTTTCTCACATCGTCCCTGACCCACTTGTGCTTAAGGAATTGTCACTGAATGTCCTACAAACATTTTAAAGATGAAAAATGAACCAGTGGAAATAACAGAACTCGTGCATGCTACGACATTCAATAATATTTAATGCACGAAAGTAAATTTAAGGGTTTGTAATTATTACAGTTCACAGGGGTCTACTCCCCCCATGGAAGGATTGACCCGGTAAAAAGAGCATTGCAGCTCCGCAACCCTTTGAATTGTGGCGTCCAGGAATTAATGTCGCCGACTCAGCTCCTGCTCCTCCTCAGTAGTGATGGGGCACAGTTCGTCAGCCTTGGATCAGGTCCTCTCTATGTCAGCCTGAATGAAAGACATCTCTCCAAGAAGCCTGGATCATAGGCTATTCTTCCTCTGCCAGCTGGGCCTTCAACCACGAGACCGGCTCGGATTATGCATTAAGTGAGGATGAGTGCTCATCTGCCCAGGCCTGAAGCAGTTAGACCTCTTTTTTATCCTCCTGGAGCTTCTTGACATTCATTGCCTTCCTCCACTGCCAACCCTCATTGAGATCGTGATCATATTCCGATATGTTTTCGCCCAAGAGATCTCAGATGAGCATATGAGGACGCAGGGCATCCACTCCCCCAGTGCACAATTCATGCAGCTGCTAGGGAAGTATATCCATTTCATTCAGCCATAGTGCTTGGTGGTGTCATTGATGAAGCATGTGATTAACTTCCATGATCGGCGATAGACTATTTTGTTTTCCACTTCATCAGAGGCCATTTCATCCCAGTCCGCGCAATTGGCAGGCTCGTATGTGGGATACGCCCGCAAGAAATATTCTGCAAGATCTGCGTCAGGAATTGAATCTGGTGCGACATCTAGCGCTGAAGCAGGCGTGGTGGGAATTGGGTTGACCGACCAATCCTCATCGTCGTAATCCACCTCAATGAACTCAGGAACGACCCTTCTGGTGGTCCCGCAAATGACAGGGAGTGCAGCAGCTCGATTAGTTGGGGTAACTATATCCACAACCACTGGAATTCCCCTAGGAGAGATGCCCCCAGACATCCAGACCAGCCTTGCCGCAACAGCCCATGTCAGTCGTAGAACTGTACACGATAGGGAAGGGCATGGACATCAGTTGGCATGATCTACATATGAAAACAATTAATTCAATGGAAAATATTTGCGGAGATCGAACTCCTGGTGCTTCTCTTGATTTGGTGCTGATAGGACCCAAGAGCGTGACCCTCCGTATATTTTTGGAAGTTATTGAAATACTTGAGGATCCACCCCAGGTGTCCTAGCCCCACCAGACACAGAACTAGACGTGTCCGCAGATAGGGGATCTAAAGGTCCTGCATCATCACCTGCCAAGGAGCGAGAGTGAGGTCTGCATACGAGTTCCTCCTACATGGTTCAGGTATCTATAAGAGGTCCATAATGGCCTGAGAGTAGACCTTGAGGAATGAAATTTGTAATTCTACTTCGAGAACCTCTTCGAAATCGTCGGAATCTGAGTCTGGATCTCTGACTTCTCATTCCTCTAACGGGCTCCCTTCGTGGGCCTCGTCCTCCCTAGAGGAATCATCTGATTCTTCCATTAGGGGGAAGCACTCTATCAGTTCGGCAACCGATAGCTGTGGGGGAACCGTCCAATCCAGAAAAACCCTTACCTGATCCATCATCGGACGTAGGGCACCACTGGAATGTACGTAGTCCTCCAACTCTTCCAGATATTGCTCTGCCTCCCTTGGAGACACTGCGAAACCAGCCCGGACATGGCCTATACCTTGGAAGACCATCCCGAGACGGTTCATGTGTTCCCACATTGCGGGCAGACTAAGGTGTTTCCGGTTGACATCCCAAATGTCCCAGGCCACCGGGATAACAGCATTCTATGGCATGTCGATATAGCGCAGCCGCTTCCCCAGAGCATGAGTGGATATCCTGCAGAATCCCCTTGGGGTCCGCCCCTCCGGTTTTCTCTGTTATTATGAGACCACCGGATCTGCCGCTTCTTCCGCATTCTCAACTGGTGTAGGTATCGCCTCCACGGCAGCCCTGCCACCGCGAAAGGACCTTTCTGCCCTCTGACCCCGTCCTTCGGATAGGGGAGGCCCTCCGTCACTAGCCTAAATGGTTGGCTGATTCAACATTTCACTAGAATAAGCCTCCTCCCAACTGATGGAATACCCATTCTCTAGTCCAAAGCGGCAGTGGGCAGAGGAAATGCAATTCGCATTTTCCCATCTTCCCATGTGAACATGGGACACAACTGCCTCATTACACACAGGTGCTCCTCATGACGCACCTCCCAGTAGATCAGTGGGGTTAGCCGTAGTAGGCACCATAATTGCCTCGCGAACCGATGTGGGGTGTACGGCTCATAGAGCGGCTCATGGTCCACCCATACCACTAAAACTCTACCGCAAATGGCAAGGAGATAAGCCTCGTGCTCTTTCGTTCCCTTTCTGTCATCGGTGAGTACCCCCATCAGCAACAGAAGTGGGTGGAAGTTAAATTCGTCCACCCAGTTCAGCACCATCGGTACGGTTAATTTGACTGGAAAGCCCCCGACCGCGTTCAGAATGTAAGGGTGGAAGTATGATCCTGGTGGAAATATCGGGTTATGGTATTCGTAAACCCCCTGGATGTGTGCCGCAATACACCCATACAGAAAGTGGAAGATCCCGCCTATCCTCGGTGGCTTCTTTCCCTCACTATCGTGCCGTAGCATCCTGTATAATCTGGAGAGCATCGGAATTCCCAGATTGACCTACCTTCCCATGGCCAACAAGGATTCCATGATAAAAGAGCTAGGCCTCACCCCCTATGTTGGTATCCCTCACTGGCAGGATCCAACTGCAGATAAGGGCTGCGATAAATGCCGCCAGACTGACTATCGGCTGCTGTTCAGTGCTGATACTGAATCCCCAGGTCTTCCATTGGCTGTCCTCAAAGAGCCACCAATACGAGTGCTCCATGCCCTGTTGAGCCCTCTTCCGGCAAGTTCGAGGTGTTAGAGGGAACTCTCGATCCTCTGGGATGTTCAGGAACTGCTTGAACCACTTCTTAAAGGGGACATATCTCACTACCTCATTGTCCTCTCCAGTGACCAGTTCCATCAGTCCCAGCACCAGCTGCCGCATCTACTCCATATCCTCCAACACACTCATGACAGGGTGGAACTCATCATAAATGGCCCCCATGATTGTGACCCAGAAGATCTGATGGACATCCCACAGACTAATGCTAACCTCCCCATGGTGCAGGTGAAAACTGATGGTCCTAGACGGCCATCTTCTCAGAAGCTCCGACATAATCTGTTTTAGTTGATAAATGTGGAATTGTGAGGCCCATGACGCCTCATAAAAACCCACTCTCCTATGATCACTACCAAACTCCTCGCATGAGGCACCTACCCAGTAGGCCCATGCCCAGTCGTTGGTGAAGTTATCGCCCTGTCGCAGGTCCCACTTATTGGACCTCCCCTTTTTAGAATCCTACAAAGCCGCCTTCAGTATGGTGTCGTACATGGGAGGGGACGTCTTCGGTTGCAGTGGAACCCCGTCGATATTGTTTAGATGGTTGTATAGACACTCGGTAGTGACGGGTGTGAAGTCCTCCCACGCATGACCATCATCCACCCTGAACCATTGGCATTGGAATGACGTGCTCCCGAACCAGCAAGCTGGTTCGTCCCTACTCTCCTCAGGAATGAAGACATCATCCCTCATCCCGAAGCCATACAAGGGAAGCTTCTTGTACAGGGGATAGTCCCTTTGGCTCTCTGATAGCATGTCTTTCAAAGAATTATGGTCTGAGTGGGCATCAGACCAGCTCCCCAAGGCCCATACAGTTGACAATGTCATCCCTCCGGGTAGCGTCTGTGAGCACCCCCATCCCAGCTTCTTGATGGGCCATTACAGTTTTAGAACTCGAAAAAAAAATTGTGTGTCATGTCGCAGATATTGTTCACGAAGATAGATCATGAAGCTGAGGCGCAAAGAAAAGACGTGGAGCCTGGCCTCGGCATGCAAGAAGATGTTCTCTTGGTGCATTCACGAAGTCAGAGACTCACGGGTCACCGCAAAGCTCGATTCACGGTGAGAAGACGCGGATGACGCGGAGCTTCGCGAATCGAGAGAGCAAGAGGAAAAAGTCTCAAAGAAGGAAAATGACATGAGAGATCACCCCCTATTTATAGGAGGCGACGCCATGAGCTTCGCAGCACATCCAGCCCACACGCAGCTTCGCGGCGTATCTAAAGCGTGTGGCCCCCACCTGCCTCGTGTGACTTCTTTGCGAGTCAGCACTGCGAGCCACCGATAATTTTGGAGACATACCTCAGACTCTAACCCTTTATCCCTCCACGAATCCAAGTCTGAGGGGGGGAATTTGGTGGAACCAAAATGTAGGTCGAAAAGAATGATGAAAAAAGAGGCCTTGCGCCCTTCCTCGCGAAGCCCCGACGCGAAGCCCCCTGCCTTTGCGGCCGCCGTGGAGCACCAGAGATGGTAACGCTCCACAAATTCCCTGAATTTTGTCACCCACCGCGAATTACCAGAGGCGGTAAAGCTCCAATAATGCCTTGATGTTTGCGAACCCTCCACAAAACAGAGGAGGTGGTACCTCTCCGTGAATCCGGTTGTCGATCGTGACCTGCCGCGAATCCACCGAGGCCCCCTTCGTGCCGCATGAGCTCTGCTTTGTGGCTCCCCCTGCCTATAAATACTGATCTCCCCCTAAGCTCTCCGGATGGACAATCCGACCCTTCGTCTTCTAAACTCCCAAATTGCGAATCTCCCATCGCTCTAGGAATCATGAGCTCTGCGATGTATTTTTCTTCACAAGAGACCTTCGCCTTGCCTCGTTTTGAGCCCCTCTTACGAGGGGGATTCCCTTCGCGATGCCTAAGGGCCTATGCAATGGAAGGGGATTCCCAAGGGAACCCGAGAAGTTGCGGAGAATTTATGATTCGTGAAACACCCATCCTGTATAAGTGATCCACATGCCAAGGCTGGGTCACTGTACTTTGCGAAGCACACTACTTCACAGCTCCTTGCTTCGCGAGGAACCACTGCTTCGTGAGGCAGTGCTCCGCGAAAACCCTTCCACTTTGCGAAGCACCTCTCACTCGCACCTCTGCCCCATTCTAAGGCCAAGTCACTCCACTTCGCGAAGCACAACCCATTGCAAGTGATATCCACTATGCAATGCAACAAAGCTCCGCAAGGTCCCTGCTTTTGGACCCCTTCACTTGGCAATTTCTCTTCCCGTGTGACCCTCTAGGTTTTCACGATGTGATTTCAAACTCCCATGGATGACACCACACATAGCGTTGCTTCGCATAATGCTTCTTCACATAGGCACGCTAACAGCTATTGTTTCTTCACATATCCACACAAACGTGGACCCCTCGATGGTTTTCTCTGCAACCCCCCTTCACCACAGCCTTGCCGATACCTTCCCTACCACCAAGGGGTAGAGGGTGCCGGTTATGTAAGTCCTAGGGGTGCAGAGTAAACCCAACTCGTCCGAGCTGCATGACGTTAAACTTCCAAGAACCTCATCCTCAACACATGACGTAAAAATGTGACCCGACCCGGTGCCTCGCATGCATGGTCCCTCCATTTTGGACATTCATTACGCTGCTCATCTCCACAGGAATGGAATCACCCTCACATGGGATGATATCCTCCTTATCGGAGTGGCATTTTTCCACGGGGTAATGGCAGCCTTGGAGCGTAAGACACAAGACTCTCTTACGGAAGGTAGTACCCATGCTCCTCTATACTTCCCCACTGCCAAGGCCAGTGGAGGGAGCGATAGGGAACGAGGCACCTCCCATATTCTGTCCAAAATCCCTCTCCCGCCGAGCTTTGCATCACTTTGGGCCTCCATCCTGGAGT
This sequence comes from Viscum album, assembly GCA_963277665.1. Lineage (NCBI taxonomy): Eukaryota > Viridiplantae > Streptophyta > Magnoliopsida > Santalales > Viscaceae > Viscum > Viscum album. Next base: position 78,015,643 of record OY728127.1, on the reverse strand, counting down.
AAGTCACAGCACCATGGGCCACCTAAATCATAAGCCCCTCTTTGCTTCCCATGGACGCACCCTTCGCGACGTGATTGTCAGGTCTCTGCTGCCTCTTGTTTCTAACACCGATCATGACTCACGTGGGCTTAGAGTAAGCATAGACCATGGAAATGCCCTTGTTCAGCATGAAATTAAACTGTATACCCTCATCCAGTATGACGTTAAACTGTATGACCTCATCCAGCAAGACATTAAACTGTATGTTGTCCTGCATGACATTAAACTGTACATCCATATGAACTACAGCGTCTTTGATCCATGTCAAGGAATGGTATGTAGGAAGCCTCCATGAGGTTCAAGCCCACCGCTCATCGTTTATTCATGTCAGGTTACACCGTCATCCCACATGACTTTAAACTGCATTCCATTGTAGTGGTAAGCTGTTGTGACTATCCTGAACTACAAGGACATTGATCCATGTCAAGGAATGGTATGTAGGAAGCCTCACATGGTTCAAGCCCACCACCAGTGGACCCACGGGTTCACCTTCACGTCGGTTCGCTGACGAAAACCACCACCTCAACTATGTGGTCTTTGATCCATGTCAAGGCATGTTATGTAGGAAGCCTCCCTGAGGGGAAATCCCGTCACCCATCGGACCAAGGTCCTTTCTCATGTTGTTTCGTTGACTCCCACATCCCTCCCGAACTATGTGGACTTTGATCCATATCAAGGCATGGTACGTAGGAAGCCTCCCTTAGGTTCAATCCCAATAATCATTGGCCCCGACCATCTCCGTGTCAGTGTGCCAAACCCCCATTTTCACCTGAACTATGTGGTCTTTGATCCATGTCAAGGCATGGTGCATAGGAAGCCTTCCTGAGGTTCAAGCCCACCATCCACCTGGGATAAGGTCCTTTTTCATTTCGGTTCCTTGAGACATCCCCGTCCCGTATGACATTAAACTTCATCCTGATCCAGCAGTAAGCCATTGTGACCCTTCCATCTAGTTGTTCTGAAACCCCTTCGTGTCAGCATAATAGCCCCTTTTCCCGAACTATGTGGACTTTTATCCATGTCAAGGCACGGTACGTAGGAAGCCTCATGAGGTGCCATCCCACCACCCATTGGGCCAAGGTCCTTTTCACGCCGATTTTTTGGCGCTCAACCTAAACTACGCTGTCTTTGATCCCTATTAAGGCATGGTACATTTGAAGACTCACGAGTTTCAAGCCCACCACCACCAGGTAATTTTGACCATATTCACGCAGGTTCTTCCAAAACCATGGGCAGCCTAGAGTGTAATCCCCACACATCCATCCCGAACTACGTGGACATTGATTTCCTACCATGGGGATGTGTAGGATGTCTTTTCAAGACTCAATACCATCACCACCGCCATCTCCACAATGGCTCATTTCATTCCTCCTTCACTCCATGCAATTATCCATCATCTATCCTGATTCTTACTCGGGCCGCCACATCTCGGCGAGATCATGCCACCCCATTCCCCTCCACAGCATTCAAGAAGAATCCTACGGGGTGGCTCCGATATCGGCATTCCCTCAAGGGGGATTCCTCAATCTAACCCACTCCAGATGGTGTTCTGATCAGGCTGATCTGTCTCTGCTGGACGTTAAACTCGCGGCATACCCTATGCTAAATATCGGAAGCTGAGGAAAACCTCAGATATATTCCTAGGGCATATGATTCCCCCCACTCTATGTGAGATGCCTTGGGATTCTGTGCCCTCGAGAAGCCCTATAATTGGGGAAAAAGACAGAAAAACCAATTCCCCAGCATTCAGACCCATTATTGATGACTCAACGTGAATACTCCCCCGACTGAAGGTTGCTGCCCTAATGAGACCCTTTGGAATGTCCTGACAGAAGCAGTGTAATTAACTGGCGTCCATGGAAACATGGCACTGGGAAGAGTTTCACGAACAACATATTAAATCTATGAGGGAGACCTGGACTAGGTGTAGAGTTCTGAAGAGGAATACAATGAAGGAAGAAATGACATCCCATCATCCTGGTTTCGATCAAGGAGAAGATGTTCCTGAATAAGGAGCAGATGCAGCCCGCCTTTGGAAAGCAGGAATGGGGGGAAAAACAAAAGTCGTGCCTGTCACACCCCAGCGGACGGATGCGCGCGCCCCGGCGAAAGAGTTGGAAACAAGCATAAAGCATAAACAGCAGCCGCCAACTCGAGATCGTGTGTTGGGTAGTTCCTATCATGTGGTCGTAATTATAAAGACCCATACACAACGACTAATCCTTTCATAAGCATAGCTCCTAGACCGATACCTGAAGCATCAGAGTACACAGTATAGCTCTTACACGAAACTGTAAAGACTAGTATCGATGCTGAAGTCAACATCCCTTTCATCTCATAAAAGCCTGACTCACAAGAATCTGGCCACAAGAATTTTGCGCCCTTCTTAGTAGGACTTATCAGCGGTGTTTCTAAGTGTGAAAAGTCTAGTATAAAGCATCTACAGTATCTAGCAAGCCCTAGAAAAATATATAACTCAAATACATTCTTCGGTTTCTCCCAGTAATCTTCTGCTCTCACATTCTCTAGGTCTATTGATACTAATGTCTCTTATATGACATGAACAACGAAGTGAAAATGATCCATCCAAGAAGTGGAATTTTGAGAGCTTATCATATAACTGATTCTCATTCAGGGTACTCAAAATGATCTCATGGTGTGTGGCATGGTCGTGTCGAGTGTGAGAGTACACCAAGAAATCGTCCATGAAGAAAACCTCGAAGGAATCCATGTATGAATGGAACACTCTGTTCATTAGTTCCATGAGAATTTTCGGTGCGTTTTTAAGATAGAACGACAAAACTATATACTTATATAGACCATATCTTCTCTGGAAGGATGTTAGAGTTATATTAGAAGGTCTAACATGAAAATGATGATAACCGAACGTCAATTCAATCTTCAAGAACAACTAAGCTCTTCGAAGCTGATGAAAGATATCGCCAATCCACAGAAAATGATATCAGTTCTTGACCATCAACTAGTTAGACTTCCAATAATCCACATCACACCTAAGGGTAAAGTCTTCCTTATTCGCAAATAGGACGCGCAAACCCAAAAGAGAAGTACTAGGTAAGATGAAACTCTTTGCATGCAACTCCTCCAACTGCTTCATGAGCTCATGAAACTCTAGTTTAGCCTTCCTATACGGATTAATGGACATTGGTTACACCCCTTGAGTAAGCTCAAATGAAAATTCTATCTCAAGCTCCGGAGGCAATACTAAAAAGTCTTCTGGAAATACATCTCTGATACGATCCACCACTATAGGTAAGTCCATCTGCAAAGCCCCATGGTCATCCAAATACAAACTAGAAATATGGACAGTAACTCCACTTATCCCATGATGCTTGGGTCCCACTCTTCTAGCATGGACATCCCATTCTCCCTTATGAAGAAGGTATTCACCAACTAGTGACGTGAAACTCACCCTATGGTGATGACAGACGACGAATTCCTAAAATGGAACTAACCAGTCCATACTAAGAATGACATAATAGCATGGCATCCCTAGGACATAGTGGTCCCATAAGAAGTGACACCCACCAAACTCTAGAGGGAACTCCCAGCACTAACGTACACTAGTTTTTCATATCCCCAATAGAGTGTCAAGCGTCATGATATCAGTAGTGGAAAATATGCAGAGACCAAGCCTATCCACTACAGAAATAGATATAATGCTATGGGAAACCCTTGTATCAAATACAGATGAATATAAAACTGAGGCTACTAAGATCGTACGTCCAACAGTAGAGGGTATAAGATCCTTCTCCTATTGGGTCTGCTCCACTACAAATTTATGACCTGTACCGTGGCCCTATGACCCTGCATGACCACTCTGAGATGATCCACCCTGTTTTTGTTGAAAACTGGGTGATTGACTACCCCTTCCATGACCTCCACCTTATCCTGAACGGCCAAAAGAACTCTAGCTTCTAGACTACTAAGAAACATGTGGTACTTCTCCTGAACGAAGAGTCATAGAAGAACCCCTATCACCGGCTGCTAGTGAAAAGATCTGATAGAAACACTAATGGTGACCCATATTTCTTCAAGATCAGAACGCCACTGGGTCTCTCAAGAAATGTGGCCTCTTATGCCTACTATTCCCGCACTAGTAGCACCCCACCTAGCTACATGAAAAAGCATCCCGCCTAATTTGATCTCATCGTGCAGTCTCCCTATGACGCTTCCTACTATAAGTAAAAGGAATACTATGTCTGGACGCCTAACCACCCTGGCTCACAACTTTAGAATCCCTCAGATTATGCTCTCTGATCAGTGCCTAGTTGACGATAGAGGATATTGAAGTCAACCTGAATATGTTCAACATAGATTTGACCTTGCGTCTCAGACCATCCCCAAACATCCAAACAAGGAACAAATCATCACCTCATCGAATAGGTGGTAAATGCTAAAGCCCTGTGAAGAGAGAATAATATTCTATAATTGTAAGTGTACTCTGCTCCAGACTCATGAACACTCATGCTCGATTGGAATTTAGGGTCTCCAGATAGAAGTAATCATAGAAGATGCACTAAAACTCTTCCCAATCCATATTCTGTTGGCGCCCCGCCTGTGAGATCACATCCCACCACCTCTTGGTGGAGTGTAAAAGCATGTAGTTATCGAGATTCACCGTCATTTCTGAATGTATCCCTAGATGATTGAAAACTGTCAGTGTGGCTTTCAGCCAGGACTCTGCAGCCTGGGGTCCTCCATCACCTATGAAAATGTGACGATGTAGCTGTTGTATGATCCGAGTCAATTCTTCCATCGACGGGGTAGGAGGCGGTGCTCCATGAAAGGTCTGCATCATCATCATGAATCCCTCGCTAAACTATTCATCAGCATCTGTGCCAGGAATAACGGCTGGTTCCAAGACTGGCACAACAGGAGGATCTGCTTGATGTCCCTGACTAGCCATGTCTTGTGTCAGATAACCACCTAGACACTGGCGCACAACCAGATGATGCCTCGGTGGCATGACTCTGGATGGCCAAGCGCACAACTTAAATCAACATTATCTAGGACTGAAAACTAGATGTTTACGAAGAGAACATGAGAAGGAATGAACTCAAGTCTTACAAACAATGACTACATGCATGTATATAGCCTACACGACATGTTCTTTTATGTCATTTAAATGGGCATGTACTCCTGCCTAAACTAGTCGCATACCATCCCAAAGACATGACATGTTGTTTTAACGCATGGTGGGTACTTGAATCCTCCTTCCTTTCTTGATTCCTTCTACATAGTTATGCCAAACAGCTCTCCTAAGACAAGGCTACACAGTGTATTCATGGTAGACACAGCGTGTTCTAGACAGGCTTTACATGGCCAGTGTTGTTAGTGGCACAACTTGAAAAATGGCTCACTCTAAAGGGCATGTTCTGGGCGGAAACGACGTGTATGTGAAAGGATAACACCAACCGGTGTTGTTAGTGACATGGCCGAGTACCTGGGTCAGACTACACGGCGTGTTCAACTGGTACATGGCATGTTCTTGCATGGAATTTCCAATATCGTGTCTCTTCCCACACAGCTTATGACCCAGTTAAAGACTACATGGCGTGTACATAAAGTACACGATGTGTACATAAAAAACAATTTCTTCCCGAACAAAATAACACCTGGCGTGTAGTTAAAATTACACGGTGTGTATTCTGGGTTTTTCATGACAATAAACCTCATAAAAAATTTTGGAACCCAGATTACACTGATATGAACATTGAGAGTTCCATATTACAATATGTGAGGGCCCATACTCTCTGTGAATCAAATATTGGTATCTTATACATGTTACAAACAAGGATAACAATCCAATGGTCCACCATGTTCTTATCCATGAGGGACCATAACACCTCATGAACCAACTATTAGCATTAATTCAAACAAAAAATTACACACATAATACCATATCAAACAACATGTATTTTTATCCAGGAATCTATCACAACATCATGCATATTCTACACAACATCTATCACAATAACATGCAATCGATAATGCATCCTAGATGGCATGACAAGAATGCATGACATGTGATTTCTAAAAAGTGCCTATATGATAAATGAGATTTCATACCATCATATCATTGGGTTGTGATAGAAATATAACCTCAATAACATCAACGTTAATAACACAAAACATGGGAATCACCCAAAAGTGAAATCAAATCAACTGTAAAATTATAAACTAGAAAAATTGTAATAAACAAGGTAGATTGGATTTTCCTTGTACACGGGATAACTACTCCTAGGAACAACATACTACCAGGTACCAATTCCTTCCTATCCCTGGATAATAGCTCTAAATAGTTAGTCAAGTGAAAATAATTCCACTGATACCACTTTGTAATGTCCCGGTTCCAGAATCCACCTAGAGGTGCCCCGTACCCCGTTTGGTCAAATGGCCTCGAGCCCATTTCCCCAAAAGCCAAAGGTTGCCAACTAGCAGTGAGACCCATTGTTGTGATAGTGGGTAAATTATTCCCTTATTGCTGGTGTAACACAGTGGAAGGGAAACAAATACACAACAACAGAAGAAATAAATATTCATAAAACAGTCATAGAGGATGACTGGAATAACAAATAACTAAAGCTCATATATATATGATGTCTAATACATATGTCTAGTAAAGCATCCAAACAAGTCACGATGATGGAATAAAAACAGTACTAAACCAAAGTACAAATGTAACAGATAAATAGAACCTCAGCATCGAAAAACTATGCTTGGTCCCATGCACTCCATCTCCACAGTAAGTCATGTACCTGATGTACAAAGGTTCTTTCCCTTGTCTATACCTACAACAATATAATCTGTTTGGGCCCAAAATCAGAGCCCAAACAGGGTGTGAGACGAAATCCCAATAAGATCCCACCCAAAGATTTGTGTTTAACAGTCAGTGAATATGTGGCATGTAAAAGTATAAAGGTAGTAAACAAGAATGTACTCAGTAGATAACAATTGCACATATGAAAAGAAACTAATCAAGCATGGTAACCCACTATGATGTTCTCACAGCCTATCCCCAATGGTTCAGTTATATGAATATATAACAACTCTCTGATGAAGAACTCATAGTCAATTCCCCTAATAGTCAAATGTAGTTCAAGGCCTTCTGAGGAAGTTCCCCTGGTCAATTCCGCTTATATTCTAATGTAATTCAAGTACTCTATAAGGAATCTCACAATTTCAATTCCCCTTATATCCCCAAGGTCATGGGCTCTCTAAGGAATCTCACTTAGTCGATTCCCCTTATAGCCCTATGTGGTACGAAAACTCTCTGAGGAATCTCACTCAGTAAATTCCCATTATAGCCTGAATTGGATCAAAGACTCCATGAGGAAGCTCATTTGGTCCATTCCCCCTATTGTATAAGGTGCTCAAAGTCTCTCTGAGGAAGCTCACTCGTTCAATTCCCATTATAGTCTACTACACTAGGTTCTCAGGAATATGTGTAAAAAAACGAGCATAGAAAAGTAATACGGCCAAAGTAAACCTACAGAGCTACATGGCTAATAATTCTACATCATATCAAGCACGCTAGAATACAAACACTCCACCCTACAAAACATGGCATGGAAAACATGCAAGGAGGCCAAACATGCTAAGTTGACCAATGTTTGTAAATAGTACATGAATGGGAAACACATTCAAATCATAGCAATTAACACTATTCATACCCAATTAACCTCTACTTATGCGTACATGCATGGCATAAAATCAACATTGGTAAAACGGTAAACACGCAATACCTCATTCAAGGGTATTGGTCAGAATGAAACATAATAGTCAAATACATTCAACAGAAAGGTACAAACCACCTACCACAGTGTTGGTAGATCGATATACTCTAGTTTTGACCGTTGGATCGACTTAGAATGGGGTAGATCTAAAAAAACGTCTAAAATGATCAACCCACGATATCATGGAAAATATGTAAAATCATGAAATGAGGCTCAAGAAGAAGAGAGAGCTTACCGAGGTGATACAAACACAATCGATGGTGGTCAAATCGGAGATCGGATGGAGGCTCGGGGGATTGGAAGAAGATCACGACTGTATAAGAGCTCTCTGCTGAATGAGACCTAGACAGAGACGCTTTTGGTGATTAAATGAAACCCTGATATGTTTAATGAAAAAAATACATGACATGTAATTTTGAAGTACATGGTGTGTACTTTCCATTTATTTACTTCGCTTTAGGCGGCCTCCGAGACACCCCATAAGGCCATGTGTTTGGCCTATACACTGCCAACACATAGCCTCCTACGACAACACAATACACGGAGTGTACTCATAATGTACACGGCGTGTACTTCATAAATATCCAGAAAAACCGATTTTTAAAAAAAAATCAAGAAAGGGAAAACATTCCTGAAAATAAGGTTTGAGTTCTTACATTAGTGGTGTGAATGGGTGGATGGGGTGAATGCCTTTTTATATTGGAGGAGGAGTGGCATTCTTGTAAATAAAAAAGGTAAACACTACTTTGATGTCTCTTTTACATCATTTTCTTAAAATTATGTTACTACATCAATAAATGGTAGTATATTGTTTTAATATTCCCAATCAATAAATTTTTTATTTTTTATGGCATTTTGGCATTTAGGATTTAGGTGGTGTTCCTTGTAAAACTAGTTTTTCTCTTAATCGATGTAATAAATATTATGTACATCCAATTATATTATTAAAAAAAATAACTATTTTGAAACTATATTAATTTATAAATTATTATAATTCCAAATATATAATACATTTTACAATTTCTATTAAATAAGTGGTAGAAAATATTTTAAAATTTTCCCCAGTGATGGGATGTGAAAGCTGGTTTTGAAAGTGAAAACATTCAAATATTCACAATGTTTTTATATCAAAATTCAATATAAATATTATTCAAATTACCTGACTTTTATTAATATTTTTAAAATTAATGTAATTAAATATTAAAAAAATATAAAACATTTTTTCACAACATAAATTATATTGAAAAAAGAATATTTCAAATAAAATTTGGTATTTTTCACATGTCATCCAAAAATGAAACATCTTTAAAAATTAAAAATAAAACAAAATTATGAAATTTTTAATTTCAAAATAATTTAAATTTTGTATAATAGAAGTTTTAAATATGTATGAATTTTGTTTTAATATATGTGATCCTTTAATAGGCGGTAAAACTACCATTATAAAAATATAGCTTTATAAATATAATATTGGATTTTTTTGTACAATGCCTATGAAATAGATTGTATGAATGTGAGAAAGTATTTTATTGAAGAAAATAATATTTATATATCATTAATAAAATTAAATAATATTAATGTATTAAATACAATTGTACAAACACCTTTACAGATAAAAATACATTTCCTTTATATTCCATTCTTTTTTATATTCATTTCTAACTTATTGGTAACCAATATATTTATTTTATATATACGATGAACATATATTGTGAGAATTTAGTAAATCTTATTAGTAACCACTAATTTAACTAGTATGTTTCATCTTATTATATTGAATTATAATATTAACAATATTCGTTAAAATTCGTCAGTTTGTATAATAAATGATATCAAAGAATGTCATTGTTGAATGTCACAAAACACATACTTGAATTTTTTTTAGTGAAAGAAAAAATTGTAATTACATATAGTGTAATCTAAATATGGTGATTGATATAAATAATTCTATAAGTGAGATTAAATTTATTCTAAATGATAATATTGTAATGTTATGGGTAGTTACAACAGGTAGACTATATATGGTATTATAAATAAAATTATATTTTCACAAAACTTTTGTAATAAATTTGTATTTTTTATATAAGAGGTACAAACACATATGATAAAATATTACCTTAGTAAAGAGATCTTCATATCACATTTAATTTTATGAGTCATATGTAATATTATTCAATTTGTTATTGTATGTTGTGTATAATATTTCCCTTGATATGTTATATCAATAATATATTTAGCTTCATGGTATTTAATGTAATAGTTATAGTAATTTTATTCACGAGGACTATGATTGAGATGATACCGATGTGGTGATTTATAATGTTATAATCTCATTTTTATTATGATTTTTCATGATTACATTTCCCATTATAAAATCCAATGATTTATATTAAAATATACTCATGAATTTATTTCTTCGCAATAAATTTCTAGAGAAATCATTTTGTCCTTTAATTTTACTCACATTAAAAACAATGAAGACAAAAAGTAGGTATTCAATGAGAACAGACATCATTAATCTATTTTGTCTAAAATCATTTTTCATCCATATAAAATTTTTCAAAAAAATGTTTTCATGAATATTATAAAATTGTCCACTTGATTTAGTAAATACATACATAACAATTTTTGGCATTTTACCAAATAAATTAGAAAGTAATTTTTATGAAATTTTATGAATGAAGAAATTTTTATCCTTTTTAAAATGGACTAAAATGAATCCTTTTAACTAAAAGAGAGACTAACTAATTTAATTTTTTAATTTCATTGAATCCCCCTTTATAAATTTCAATGATTCATTAAATTTATAATATTTTTTAAAAACATTATTGATATTTTCTGTTTTTGAATGTGATGTTCAATTTGAAATGTATATTTTCCTGAAGAATGTTTTATTGAATTTTTAATAGTATTTATATTCATCAATGACCAAAACCCATATTTATCATTTGAAACATTGGTAATATTTTTTAAGACACCATCCTTATTATTTTTTGGATGATATAATAATAGTTTGACAAGGGATTGTCTATTATCATTCAATTATCCATTTTAATATGAATAGTTTATGATTATATTAATTTACCAGGGAATGTATAATTATATCAGATTTTAGTTTTATAAATATTATTGTTTATGTTTATTATATTCCAATCCATTAATTAGAAGAACAAATTATAAATTTTAATTGATGGGAAGGGCTTTCTGTAACACCTCGATGAATTATTATGTCTTATGAGACAAACTAGCATGGGTATTCCACCAAGGAAATACACACATATATATAATTTATTGGAACGAGGTCGTGAAGTTATGGTTGTTATGATTGCCAATATGAATTATCTATTTAGAATTTTGTTCATTGATTTCCATGAATTTATTGGATTACTTATAAGATTAATGGAATAGTTTCTATCAAATTTGATTATTTATATAGAATTAGTTAATAATTATTTATTACTTCTAGATTATTATATATGTTTATATATTTTATTGAATGGAAAGGAATTTAATTATTTAGATTTTTGTATTAATTGTTCTTTATTTTATAATTATAGCTTCTAATTTACACATAACCTCACTGAGAATTATATATAACCCCTTTCCGGTTTTTTCTTTCCCCAATATGTTAGTAAGTGAAATATTATTCATATATAGGGATATTATAATGGTAATTATGATGTTCTCAATGAAAATCCAATATCATATTCTCTATATTCTATGGTAATATAATATTCACGTATGTATCATATTTCCCATAGCTAATAAAATAGTTGGTCCTTAGAGATGTTATTCCTTGTATCTCGTGTTGATGTTATAATGTTACCACCGAATCTAGGTTATTAGGGTATACTCCTTTATAATTGGGAGATAATTACATTGTGTATTTTAGGCATGGATAATATTGTTTATATCAATAAAAACCTATTGATATTTTCTTTAAAATTTATATATCATTTATGATTGTTTAATTTATAACTTGTTTTTGTTTAAAATGTTTTAATTTATCCCTTATTATTTTTATCCATGATATGTGATAACAAAAATAATAATTCTTTATTTCTCTTATTTCCACAAAATCAAAATGATACATTTATAATAATATATATAATTTATAAAAAATTTATAAAACTGTACATAGATAAATATTGTGTTAAATGGTTATATCAATATTGCTTTTTAAGTTTCCATTATCATCTGTAATTATATTTTAAGGAATTTTTTACGTAGGCGGTTAAAAGGACCCAATCATCAAAACCATTTAACATTCTTGAAGGGTACATGCAAGGGGGTGTTCTTTTTTACATAATACCACTAAAAAAGATTCATAATGATAAAAATATTACTTTTTATGATAGTGATGCAGATTTTTTTATTTTCAAACAAATAATGGATGTACAGATGGAAAAAAAAATTGATTTCCTTGTTCAGGTTATGATTCATACATACTAAAAATTGGATTTGTCATTCCCCAATGATTGATAGGTGTTAATGTGGATACAAAATTTTAATTTATGAATTATTATTATAATTTTATATATCATATTTTTTCATTATTAACACAATTATTAAAATCTATGATATTTTCTAATGAAAAATTCCATCACTTCATTGAGGTGGTAATATGTACAATACATTAACTATGATTATTTCAATGTGGATGGAAAATAATAAATAAGGATCATTATATTAATAAATTAATATATGTAATAATATTTATATTAAATTAATCATTTATTTATGGTTATATTATATCTTATTGAGTAATATTATGAATAAAATCTTATGAATGTGATAATACATAAGTCAGTGTCCTGGTTTTTTCTTTGGGGTTCCCTATGAAATTAACTAGATTAGTATAAATATAAGATACCGTGAGATTATGTTTTATATTTTAAGGTTCAATAAAGATTTAAATTCAGGATTTTAGTGGTTTAATTATAAAATGTGGTGAATGCTTGAAAGGGTGTAAGTGATCCCCTTTCGCAAGGGAATGAACAAAATGTTTTTGGGAAACCACTAATATTTTAATAATTTTACAAAACAATTCCATGGAAAATAGGTATTGTTTTTAAATTATTAAGTGGAAAGTTTCTTCATGTCTATAATTACTCCAAAATTATTTTTACCCATGTTGCATTCATGTAATTGGACTTTTACCATCACCTTTTTTCATTTTAGTATTTTACTTTTAAACATAGTAACATGTTTTTGTCTATGTGATCATATGTTATATTAAAAACTTTGAATCACCCAAAAGAAAATATTGGGGTTTTAATGAGGTAAAATTATCCATTTGAAATATAAATCAATGTTATGATTTTATATTTATAAATTATTAATTAAAAATAATGTATATTATACAATATTACTTTATTAAATGCCTTTTCAATATTATAGATACTTAATTTTATTTAGTGTTGACTAACATTTAAACGAGTGATAATATATTGAATTATTCGATTGTATGTCATATTATATCCATTATATAATGATTTTCAATTAAATTATTCAATATTAAATCGTTTATTTTAACAAAATATTAATTTTAAAATAATTTTTTCACTATTTTATTGTTGAATATCATCAATACTAAAAAATAAATTTTATAACTACAAAAATAAAATTCACATATTAAATAATATAAAAATTATTATCTCAAATATATGAATAAAATTATCAAATTAACATTATATAACTATGGAAATGTACCTTAATGAAAGTGTATTCACAAGTAAAAATCATTTTTTATATTTTTTTATTTGAAAGAGAATTTTATTTATAATTTGAAGAGAATAAAAAATTAAATTGAAAAAAATATGATTAAAATAATAATTATTACATAATATTATAATTATTTAACAATAATATCAATTAGAAAAATATTTCAACATGTTATAATTATTTTAAAAATAATCAAAAAATTATTTTCATTATGTTTCTACATATAATTTCAATATATTGAATATATGTTTATAAATATAATGTTGTATTATAAAATTATTTATCATATTTTATAATATTAAAATATATAAGAAATGTTTCAAAATGATTTTGTATACTCATATAATAAAATAATTTCATAGTACTAATGAAATTAAAAAATCATTGTATTTAAAAATCACTAAAATATTGATTATTTTAGTGAAACCTAAAAAATTAATCCAAAGATTATATTTTTGTTAATAAATAAAAAATAAATTTTATGTATGAAAACATATAATCTAAAATTTTAAAATTTATGTATTTATATAAAGATGTATAATATAATTTAAACTGAGTTTTTTCTAAAATAACCTATTTAATATAAACTAGTATCTAAAATTTACCTCTTAATGTTAATAATTATTAATAGTATTAAATATTGATGTTTGTTATAGGTTTATTAATAAATTTTTATTATTATTTTGAAATTTTTTATGTTTGTTTCATCATGTCACACATGTTATAGAACATAATATGCATTTTATAGGATCCAATAAGTTGGTTCGTTATTTTTATTATCCTGATAAAAGAAACTTTAACCAGTACAGTACTTAATATGATTGGATAGCCATTTATTTTATATGTTCATATCATTTTTTGATGTGAATTGTAAATTTAAATTTTTTTCCTTATGTAATTCTATAAGAAAATGATATGAAACCCATTTCCATTTTCCATTTCATATTGATATGAAGAGTGATTGATTTCATGTTTTTCTCATATATGAGGATGATGATGGGTGCGGTCTAATATCACATTTCAACGCATTATATAAAAGGATTATATATCAAGATTATTATATATTTGGGAACAATTATGTTTCTTACATGAATGGATGAAATTTCATGATAATTGAATGTGATGATGAGCTATTACTTATTATTATAGAATATTTTGGTAGCTATAATTATTTCTATGAGATTTGGAATTGTAATTTCATATTCCAATGTTATTTCATGTATTATGAAATAATTTTTCAAATATAATTAATTGGGTATAACATTTTTATTTATCTTCATTATACCCATATTACCATCTTATGATCAAATATAATTTCTAATTGTTATCTTTTATATTTAGTGTTATTAAGATATAAGATTACACTTTTATAATGTTAAATTTTCCCAATGATATTAAGAAATTTAATTTCTATGATGTTTATATAATATTATAATATATGGATAATGTTTTTTTAGAATTTTGTGACTAATTATAGAATAAGATATTTCTTATATGATGGGGAAAATGTCCATTAATTGAAAAGTACATGGGTTTTGTTAGATAATTTATTATCCAAATTATATGCATCTAGAAATGAAAAATATATTATGAATACCTATAGTTAAATATTTTTATTATGTAATGTAATTGAGATGATCATGTCCATGGGTTTTCATAGTAAGTATCCAAGTATGGTGTTGACAAAATACAAGGATATTATACAAGTTAATGTTTATATAAGAGTTGGTTGGTTAATGTTGATCCTAAATTCATTGTTATAGATAACTTTATAAGTTAATTGAGGTAATATTGGATTTTTAATGAACTTGGATAATATAACACTAGTTAAATCCTAATTAATAAATCCAAAAGAAAAGTTGATTATTATGATAATGTCTTCTTGACTTAGTTAGGTATGATTTCTTAGTTTTCTATGAAATTAAATCTCTTTATATATCTTAGATATTTGAGGTGGCTCTGGAATAGATTCATCTATGTGTAATCACTCTAGAAGAATATTTCTCAGTATCAACTCATTCATCACATTGGTAAATGTTGAGTAATCATAATACTAGATATTATGATAGAAAATATATGAGAATATGATTTGTTTCATCATATTATATTTATAAACATAATTATGGATTTGAGTACAATGATAACTAATATATGTTTGAGAACATAAAAAAATTATTACTAAGGATTGATTAAACATGTAGGGTCAGAGGCTGATTTGAACGTATCATATGATATGGAGAGCATTTCAAGATAGATGATAACATATTCTTATATTGGATATTTTCATTTCCATTTGTATTAGTATTTGAATAAAATAAGATAAAGAAGTAGAATATGAGAAATTTATGTACGTATAAACCATAATTTCTTATAATTGAATACACGATCATAATTAAAGTGCTCATAATTTTAGTACATACATTTTATGATGACAACTGGGAGTTCTCTTATGTTTCCTCATGTAGTGATGATAGTATCCTAAATGAAAATAAATATTTATTCTTGAAGATATTAATTTATTTATGGATATCTAATAACTATATTCATTTATATTCTAAAATATACATGGATTATATGAAATATATAATGTATGGTTTTTAGTGTAAATAAATTATAGGTTTGTAAATATAATTTAAATGGTATAAGTAACCATGTTATGTGATTTTCAGAATGTTTTTAAATTTTTGGGATAACTATTTATTATTAATTGATAGTGTTTTGGATAACTATTTATTATTATTATTATTTTTAGAATTGTGAGTTTGAAAGATAGTGTTTATAGAATTGGAATTGATTATTAAATTACTTAAAAGGAAATTCAGGATATATTTATTGTCATTTATATATTTTGGGAATATTATAAATATTTTAATATTATTTAAATAAATGAAATCAAGTTTATAATATTTATTATTAATTATAGAGTTAATTTTTGGAATTATATTTGATATCGTTGAGGTTTAATATAAGGAATCCTAAAATATTATATTGGATTATCTGAATATATGCATATGATTAATTAGTGGAATGATCTTGATGAGAAAGAAATTTTTGGAATATATTCTTGGATGATTTTTATCATTTTAATTGATTTCTTATTTCATAGATATTTTGATATGGTCCATATATATGTGTTTCAAAATATCAATGAAGCATGATGGATTTCGCTTGTCAACAAAATTAGTGAAAACACATTTTGACGATAAAAAAAGTGTGTAATTGAATCTTAAGAGTTATATTGTTCAAAAATATGTTGTCCATGGTATAGTTTAGACATCATGATTCTTATATATACTAGATAAAAGTGTCAAATATCATATGACTATAAATGATGATAGTGTATAATGATTTCTAGGTGATGATCTTTTTTACAAGGAGAATTCATGATTAAGATATGGGAATGAATTTTAAAAGGAATATAAATTTTTCTCAGGTAATGGAATGTAGATGGTTCAATAACCAATGTAAGTCCACACCCATGATAGAGGGCGTGGAGAAGAGTACCTTGTTTAAAACTGGTAGCTTGAATGACCAAAACCATGGAGTAATTCATGTAAAATTTTTGATTCAGAAAAATATAATTTGTAGTGAAACCATTCGAGGAGTGGTCACAATGGTTGAATTCTAATATAACATTTTCAAGACAAAAAATTTACTCTGACCTTTCCATTTATGAGAAGTCACATATTTTACACATTATACTAGAAGACAGAAATATCTACATAAAGGTGACTATTATAATGTTGTTTACCATGTTTAGTATATTTTTTGAGTATTTTTTATACTTTAAGGATGATTTGTTAAAAGGGGGATGGCGTGAGGAGGTCCACAATTAATGTTAAGGAACCTACGTTTATCAGGTAGTCCCTTAGGATAAAACCAATAGATTTCATGAGACTGTGTCTGTGGTTGTTTTAATATTAATGTAAGTAAGTGAAAGATGATTCACTAGGGTATTGTGTCGGGTGATGCATCTACATGTACATAGATATGAAGTGATATATCAATGATTGTTCAAGTATTGATCATTAAATTTTCATATATTAGTGATTTCATTTTTAGAAAATGATATAAGACATCATTAGTGGTGATTTATAGAATTTATTATTGTATACTAATTAGAGAATAACACCACACATCAAAGAGAATAGATAATCTTGTAAAGAAGATTTATTATAAGGTTGATTTGACTATTCATGGAAGGTGTTTATGGGGATAGTTAGGTGTGTTTTTATTACCCCATAATGGTGATTACTAGTCTTTTACTTATTAAAATAGAGACTCTTATTTTTGAGGGGGGAAATAAGTAGTATGAATAGGTAGAACGATTCATATATTACATATGTAATGATTATAGTAAAATAATAGGCGGTCTAGGTGATTTTCTTGAAGCCTTGAGTTTTTTTAATCAATTGGATAAATTACCAACGAAAAATAAGGGATTTTAATACAAAAAATATCAAAGAAGTACTACATGAGGATTATGTATTTTTTGGATAAGTATATCACATGTATATCAATAGAGAATAAATCTATATTGAAGGATGCATTCAATTCAGCTGTTTCAACAGAAATGAACTACATTCCCATTAATTTTGTCTGGATACCTTATAAATTAGTGATAAAAAGGGTAGGATGAATAGTTAGTGATCATAGAGTGACTTTGAGTTATCCATTGATATTTTAAGATGTTGTTCCATTGAGGGGAGTGACATATCCAAAACCATTATAGGTGTAGGGACCATTGTAAAGATATGTAAGACCATTACTGAATTTCTTTTCATATTTCATCACAAATTAGTAATCCTTGGATGTATCTGAGTGAGTGTAAACCAGAAATCTTATCATGTACCTATTTACTGTATACATACATTCCAAAACCGATAAGAAACACTAAATATTATCTTGTAAATGATTATAAAAATTCATTATCAACATTTGAATGTTTAATATATATATATAAATGCTTCATTAAAAATTAAATTTTTTAGATTTTCAATAATTTTTATTACCTAACTTATCCCCAAGGTAATATCACTCTAAGTATTGATTTAGGGACAATAAAATCTAATAATGGTATACAATAATTTTTCATTGATTTTTTGTTTATTATATGAAATCAAAAGTTGTTGAACATTAATCACATAAAAATTAATGATCATTTTATTAGGGTAATAATTTGAGAAGACTCAAATATGAGTTAATATGTTTCATGGTATATTCTATAAGACTTCCTCAACATGTGTTTTAAGACTAATTTATTTATTATGATGACAAAAAATTATCTTTGTGATAGATCAAATTAATAAATTAATTATGCATCCTTCAAATAACAATTAATTATATCATTAAAGGAATAATTTAGAAAATTTGAATCATTAATAATTATCCAAATGAATGTGAATGTAGTTGGAATATTTGTTTTTCATTGATGAAATGATAAAAAGAAAATTCTATATGAAAAAGAAACAAAATAGGATGAAAAATAGAAAGATATATAAGAAAATATGTTATCAAATTTAGTTAATATCTAAATATGTTGTTTTTTCAAATTATATACATTGATTTTTATATTATGGTGGTTTATTAGATCAATAATGGACGTCAAAAAAATAAGTGATTAGTAGGAAAATAATCTTGTAATTTTAGTTAAAGGTGATCATGCATTTTCCATTATATTAAAAAGGGGGTCATGCATAGAGTAAACTTCATTATGATTGAGGATTTTACCAGGAAAATAAGAGATTGAAAATGGGGAAAGTGGAAATGAATTTTAGAATTTGTATATGGAAATAATATATAGGACCATTGTGATATAATTAAATTACATTCCCAATATATCATTAATAAAATGGAAATAGAGAAGTAGTGAAATGCTCGAATCAAACCACATAAGAAACAACATGAAAAAGGGAAAAATTTTGGATTGATAATTGTTAATGTATGAATTATATGGTTTTAGTTTTGATAAATAAAATTGATAAAAAAATAAATTAATGAGAGGAAAATAATATCAATTGCGAAAAAGAATATCAATTTAAAGGTAACCTAAAAGGGATGAAAATGTATAGATCAAAAAAATAATGAGATATGTTTTCTTGTGGTAATTCTATAAGAGGAAATATTCAGATAATGGAGTACTTTATTTTCTACTAATATAAAACATTTCATTTATGGTGAGAT
Organism: Viscum album; assembly: GCA_963277665.1. Taxonomy (NCBI): domain Eukaryota; kingdom Viridiplantae; phylum Streptophyta; class Magnoliopsida; order Santalales; family Viscaceae; genus Viscum; species Viscum album. The sequence goes on along the minus strand of OY728127.1, from coordinate 77,995,940 downwards.
AAAATTTTGAATCCATGAATCCCAATGTTGGGATAAAATCACAAGTATTGAAAACATCTCAACTATTGAGGGATGACATGAGGTGTGATTATAATGGTAAATGATATATTTATTGAAACCATATTCACATGTAAATTTAATTCAATTAGATGAATACATGTAAGGGTATGGAATCTTTATAGATAAAATTCCATCTTATGATATTCATAGATAATTTTTATCCTATGAAAAGGCTAATCATGATTGAAAACACATTCAATGCTAAGGATAAAATGGAGCCTCAATGAATGGTGTATGCTCAAAAACATATTTATTTTCACTAAAATATTTTCACAAGAATAAATAATATAAAATCAAAATAAATAGTTTTTTCCCAAAATGATGATGGGAGATAAAAATTTGAAGTTTACAGAAAAAAAAATAAAATGTTTTCAAAAAAAATTTATTGGCCACTATATAATTATTCAACCAACGAAATTAAACAAAAAACATTAAAAATAAAAAACATAATATTAAATTTAGAAAAAATAAAGTGAAAATATTAACATATAATGAAATAATTGAAGTTTCTCAGTCATCTGTGTTCCAAACAAAAAATATTGGAAAGGCCAAATTTATATAAAATTTAAAATTCTCTCATCTATTAAGAATAGTTTCATTACGGTATCACTAAAATAAGTCATTTTAAAAGTGTTCATTTTTTCGAAATAAATTTAATTATTATAACAAAAAAATGATTGATTTCATTTTTAGAAATCTATAAAAGGAAAAATGAAAAAAAAATTATATTGGTTTATTCATAGTTACCCAAAATACTCACCATATTTTTGAAATTTATGGTACACATATACCTATATACTTTAATATTTATATTTTTTTATTAAGAGTTATAGAATATGCGTAAGGAAAAATAAAAGTATCTATTATTGTATAAAAACATAACTAATGATATTTAAAATAATAATATGCTTCAGAGAAACATTTGAGTGGTTTCAGTTCCCTAAATGAAGTTAAAATAGTAATCAAGAGATGCCAACAAATTAGAGATTACTAAAAATATTATCTATCTACTATAATTTTTTGGTATCTTTTAATATTTTTATGATAACAAAATGATTCTGTGATTGTGGGGTTTCACCTATAAGGGGTATCCCCACCTTGAACATAAAAAATTATTGATTTGAACTAAAAAACAATGCAGGGTGGAGATAATAATTCTATTATTTTTCATAACGTCTTGAAGATTCTAAATAAAATAATGACATTTATTTGTTGTAGTGTTGCATATTCAAAATGAAATAATCATGTAATAAATGTATTAAAATATTCATCATGATGTATCAATTAATTTATAATGTTTTTTGATCATCATAAACAAAATGAAAAAGTCATATTGACCAATGAATTTGGGTTACTGTCACTGGACATCAAAAGATGATAACAATCATACCATAGTGACAATGAAAACTAAATGTAATTCAAGAGTGAAATGGATAAACTTTTTTGCATTTTGATGACTACTTTTCACACATCTAGCTATAGATATGTAAGATAAGATTATTTTATTAAATAAAAAGTTATACGTGATAAATTTAATATGGGAATCTCTTGACAAGATATAAATTTTTAATATTGAAATAATTTTCAATTAGGATATCCACCAAGAAATTAAATTAAATTTGTTTCATGATTTTGTCATTTTATTCAATTTGTTGTAGTGGAAAAAATTGAAAACAAATCATAAAGGCATGTTTAATGGTTTCTAGATGACAATTGATAAAGAATTTCAATATAATGTACGGAAGTCCTCATGGGTGTTTAACAATAAGGAACAATTGATTATTATATTAGTTTTCCTACACACATTATGGGGTAGAATGATTTGAAAATGAATGAAAGAGATCCTGATGTTGATGATGCTCCCTATAAAAATGTTTAAAAGAACGCTATATGAATCCAAACATATCAGAGGGAAAATTTAAATGAATCTATTTATTTCATTTATAATATAACGCCCATAAATTTATAATATATTTTCCCCATTGAATAATATCTCTATTTTTCGATATAATGATTTAAACCCAACCCGGATCCTATACAAGACTTTATATAGTATACTATTATAATATATTAATTAAATTATATTTAAGTAAGTTTAATAGAATAATTTTGAGATATTTTTCAAAATATTTTTTATTTATTACAATTTATTGATTAATGACATATTAATATGTACAAAACTTTTAGAGAAATCATATTTTTGACTACTTTTTCATAAATCTATTATTTTAATTTATTTTACAAGAATAAAAATTATATTTAATATGTATTATTTATAGAAAAACTCTTTAAGTAAATGAATTTTTTTTAAAATAATAATAAAAATATTTTATAATGGTGTTTTTTAATTTTTTCTAATTATATTTATGTTTCATTGAATAATAAAATATGTTGTTTATTTAATTTAACATTACTGAGTATAATTCATAGTATGTTTAGAAAATTTTTTAGAATAAAAAATCATTCTTTGATAAATATAATATTTTTAAGTACTTACATATGAATCATTATTGAAATTTATTTGTGTATAAGTTTATTTTTTGACTAAAATCCACTCTATTGAGAAAACATTTGCACAGAATGTGTTTTTTATAGTCATTAGTTAAATTAATCTAAATTAAATAATGGTTTCAATGAAAATTTTAAAATATATATTCAAAAATATATTTTAAAAATTAATTTATGATTATTACAAGGAATTAAAATCATTTAAATTATATTTCTCCATAAATAATTATTTATATAAATATTATTCCATTCCAAGTTGTATACCCATATAAATTAAATTCAGAAACATATAAAAATGTAATAATGTAAAATTGATAAAATACTTAAAATAAGATTAATTTATTTAATAATAATTTTCAACTTATTTTTTTATTGTGAATCATAAAAATAATTAAATTGCATTACTAATTTTTTTGATAAAATGATTTTATTGGGCCAGTTAAACCAATATATAAGTGTACGATTTTTAGAAAAAACTATATAATTACTTATTATTAGAAGATATTTTATCCAAATTTTTTTCACCTTTGAATAAATTTCTAGTTGGGGCCACTGTCTGTTGAATGTATCCAAAAATAATTGAAATATTTTTAGATATTCTATGTATGTCAGTCTCCTCACTTATTAAATATCACCACTACCTTTCCATTAATAATACCATTTGAAACATCAACATCATATTTTCTATTCTAAAAATAATTCACAAAATCCTTCCTTCCTCAAGATATTATTTTCATGCCCAACTACAAATCCTTTATTGTTTAATGTGTATATTAGATTAGGTATGTCAAAAAAGATTTTTAAATCATATCCCTGATCATTCGATTTAATTAATTAATTTAAAATTACGAAACATGTTGTATCAATCATAAATGATGAATCTTGTATATTTATCTATTATTGTGAGTATTTAATAATAATTTACAACTTATTCTCTATCAAATTGGAGATTAAATTATCAGTTGTCTGTACATGTAGACTACAACCTCCACATAGCAATACAAGTCGTATTTTATCACAATCTTGAATGGTTGGTACATATTATTAATTTAATGTTTATATAATATATAATATGTAATTTTTTTTATAATTACAACATCATATCAACCTTCTTACCATTTGATTCATTTTTCAATTATAATATCTCTCATTCATTGTCACGACCCGTCCCCCGGGGACCATATCGTGACTACCCCTAGCCCGCCTTCCATAGGCCAGGGGCTGGCGACTAGTACCAAAAGCGTAATTTCCTAAAACTTGGAAGGACTTACCTTTATGATTCATAAACACACAAAACTAGAGTACAAACAGATGAAAACATTAAGTAAAAGCTGTATAACAAGAGTAATGAATGTAAAGGGGGACAGAATACAAGCCCAACTGTAAAGTACAAATACATTCTAAAAACATGTACAACTGAAAAAGGGACAAACAACTAAATGGTGAAAGTAGCTCCTAGATCGTCCTCTGGGGTTCCTACCTTAAGGGTAGGTATAGATGGCCTCCACAACACTCGACATTTGTCAGAATCCACTGTGTACCGATATGTCTTAAAGCCCTCCTCTGGGTACCGTCCAATCCTAGCGCTCTCGACCTCCGTCAGCGCTGTCTATCGTCTGCATCCAACAAAACGATGTACATGCATAGCCCATGCAGGGGTGAGTATAACGATACATAGTAGGGACCTTGAGACCCTCATGGTCTCACAAAATCCAACAAGGATAAGCCACAAAGTATGAAATCAATGAATAACCATTAGTTAGGTATATGACTATACATATACCTATATTCTCAAGTAACCCATCTCAATCATGAGGAAAAACAAAAAGGCCATTAACTCAGCTCAATCCAGGATTTTTCATTTTTGAAAACATGAATACTAGAGAATTCCTCCTCTGTCAAGTACAGTGGGCATGTTGTGACATAGAGACGCTTCTCATTATCCTTGGACTGCTGAGGTACTCCTCCTATCGAGTACTTTTGGTCGACTACCAACTACCAGGCGCTCCATCCGATGTGGGTCTGCCGCCAAATAATGGGCACTCCTCCTAATAGCCTATAGTGTTTACACTCATGTCGAGTACCGCGGGTCCACGACCAGCTACCAGGTGCTCCATTCTCCATGGGTCTGCAGCCAAATACTGGGCACTCCCCACTGGGCAAGTCGAGTAAGTCCGAGTCGAATTGGTCAAGCAGTCGCTAGGTCTGTCAGCCACTAGGTCTCTACACTAAGTATACTCGTCTCCTGGAGTATCCGCTCCATGAGCTACTGGTCGATACTCCAAGTGTCACAAAGTCTCACTTAGAAGTATCTCTAAGGACCGCCACATCATAGGGGTCTCAACGAAACATTCGGCACGTCAATCAGACACCCGGTCTATGAGTTATTAGCCTTTTAGTCCCGGGGCCCGGTTGGTTTCGTGTACGAACCAACCTGACCATATCTCAACTATACCTCGAACACCCATGGGGTATTCTCAAATCAACGGATTCTCTCCAAGAATATCGGCGCTGTTGACGGTTTGTCAAAGAAATGCACGTACCCCGAGTTATGGGTGAAAAGGTGTAATCGGGCCATAGAGGGTTCAGGCCCAGTCCGACCCAGTCAGACCGACTCAGGCCGACCCGGTCCGAACTAGGGTCTGACCTAGTCTGCGAGTCTAACCTGGTCCACGGGGGTGTATCAAAAAGTGGAGGCAGCCTGACCTGAAGAGGGGGCCCGACCCAAGGCGGCCTGACCCATGGCGGCCTGGCCGAAAGGCGACCTGGCGGCCGGACGGCCCGGTTGGCTCGGCGGCCCAGTCGGCCTGGCGACCCAGTAGCCCGGCAGGGGTCTGACTTAACCCCAAACAGGGGGGGAACTGCACGCCCACTAGAATCCGAAGAACATATCCCTTTGGGTAGAACTGAATCGGCACCGGGTGGCGCTGGTCCAGATCCTTCGGGACCTGACAGGGCCCCGCACCTCCCGGCTGGCCCGAGAGGCCAGACTCCCCCCACCACAGCACGGTGTGGCCTAGCCATGACCTCCTAGTGGTGTCATCATGGAACGACGGCACCACGCACCTCGTCCGACTGCTGCGGCCCTTGTGGCCTCGACCCTTCTTTCCGGCATGGTGTGACGACACCGTGCCCCCCAGCACCGCCACGGCCCGCCTGGCTGCTCTTCAGCTCTTTGCGCGGCACGACAGTGCCGCACCCTTGTGGCGATCCGGCGGCCTTGTGCCACTGGATTCTTCATGGTCGGCTCGTTATTGGTCTCCATGTGTACCGCCTTCATCGTTAACGAACAAGAACAATCAAAAGGGGATGTTCAGGCCGTGTTCGTGCGGTCTGATCACTACTTGTCACAGTGATATCATTCGGTTATCATATCACAAATATTAATGATGAAGAACTAGTACAAAACAAATTAAACCCCCAAACTCTCTTGTCACTGATCGTTGACGAAGTCGTGGGATGGAAGCATCGTTTCGTCCACATTAGAAGAGAAGATGAAGAAGTCGAAGAGAAAGGATTTAGGGAAGACGAGTCGAGATGACGTCATCGACATTCTTCGTGGGCGGCAGTGTTTTCTCTACATGCTCCGGTTGAAAAGGGAGAAGACATGGCTTGTCGTTCTTCTGTGGTGATGGGTGTTCTTTGTGTTCTTCGTTGAGAGGATGAAGTTCTCTCTCATGGTTCCACCAAAAGGCTCTTCATATCCTTAATTCTCCCAATAAGGACAATGCCACCCCACCACCAAAATAATACAACACATATTATAATGTTGGAAAAATGAATTCAAAAAATTCAAAATGATTCCAAATTAATTATGTTACTTTACTTAATTAAATTGGAGGAGTTGGCTCATTCAATGAATGGGGAAGGTGAAGAGTTTCACCAATTTAATTGGTGGTTTAGAGGAGGTTTAAATCTCGTGTTTGCCAAACCTAATAATCCACCCAAGGGAGGTTACGTACGTGTGTCCCCACCTATATAACCTCTCATGGGAGGTTATGGTGTGGTTTCCCCCACCACTAACCTCCTCTTGGAGAATATAACAACCATGAAATAAAAATAATCAATCGCCTTATTTTTATTTATCATTATTCAAGAACCCCAAAAACTATCTTCCACTCTCGATAAAATGCATCTACAGTGAAGGTCTCACTATGCAATTTCCAACCCTGCGAGTTCAACAGTGCCCTCAAATTTCGATTCAATGCACCAGTTCAAATGTTATAAAATTCCCAATGTAAATTTACTGAATGTACCAGAACAAAACTTCAGAAATTGATTATGGGAACCCCGTGACTCAAAATCAAGCGCCGTCATAAAACACAGGCTCGTAAAATTACCATGTATTTAAATAAAATTCCATGGGAATTCTGGGTCTTTAAATTCTCCCCATCATAGGGCTTTACATCCCCATAAGCTACAACTTGAACTAAGAGAACAAATGAGGGTACTGAGCATGCATCTAAGCCTCCTAATCCCATGTGCTTTCTTAGAGGTTCTCGTGCTACCAGCGAATGAGCATCAGAGTTATCGAACATCCACGTAGGACCCGCTCATGTTGATCCTTAATCTCCACTTGAAACTCTGTGAATGTCACCCCGTCATCGATGTCCATTTCTCCATGGTCGATGATGTGGTATGAGTTGTGCACATATCATCTCAGCTGAGATACATGGATGACATCGTGCACCCGGTGCAACTAAGGTGGGAGAGCTAAGTGGTAAGACAACTCGCTTACCCTACTGAGGACTTGGAAAGGACCAATGAAACTCAGAGATAGCTGGCCACCTCATCGAAATCTTTGTAGACCTAGTCGAGGTGAGACCCGTAGGAAGACGTGGTCACCATCCTCGAACTCAAGAGATATTTGTCTCCTGTCAACATACGACTTCTGTCTGCTCTATGCAGTCTTCATCTGCTCCTGAATGATCTGCATCTTCTCAGTGGTAGCTTATACCATCTCTGGTCCCACTAGTGCTGACTCCCATGGGTATTTCCAACACAGTGGAGATCTGCAAGGTCATCTGTACAAGGCCTCAAAAGGTTCCATATCGATGGTGGAGTGATAGCTATTATTGTAGGAAAACTCCACCAAAGGCATGTGATACTTCTAGCTACAACCGAAGTAGAGGATACATGCACATAGCATGTCCTAAAGGGTTTGGATGATCCTCTCGGTCTGACCATACATCTGAGGATGGATGGCGGTGCCCAAGCAATGTTGTCTCCCGAAATCATTTTGCAACCCCCTTCTATATCCAGGAAGTAAATCATGTGTCATGATAAAAGACAATAGAATAAGGTACTACATGAAAATGCACTATCTCCTTCCCCTAGAGGCATCCCAAGCCCTCTCCTGAACCCTACTCACTGATCTGTAAGAAGTGGGCTGACTTGGTGAGTTGGTCGATGATCACCCAAATCAATTCATGACCTTTGGATATATGAGGAAGACCCATCAAAAAGTCCATGTATATCTTATCCTACTTCTACTTCAAGAACACTATGGGCTGAACCAAGCCTGCTGGTACCTGGTGCTCTACCTACACTTGCTGACAAGTGAGGCATCATGGGACAAACTTCTCTACCACCTTCTTCATACCTGGTAACCAGTGCCGTCGGTGAAGGTATTTGTACATCTTCACCACTCCTTGATGTACCGCTAGAGCAGAAGTGTGAAAATTACTCAACACTTCCTCATTAAGTGAAATTGGTACCATGGTACATCCTCTGAAGAGGATAACGGGCTCCCCACCTTTTGAAAATCCATCAGGTTCTTGCCCTGTGGATATCTGAGCACGTAGTGTCTCATTGTCAGCATCTACATGCTGCGTCTCCCAGTCTCTTTGAAGAAGTGGAGGAGTGACTTTAAGAGGCTGAAGATAGGCTACTCCATCCCTATCCATAAAGGATATTTGAAAGGTAACTATCTGCTATGTCGCCTCTCCTAACTGTTGTATACTAGTCCTCCCACAGAGTTCATTCTCAACAATGTTCCCCTTCTTAGGAGTAGAGACAATCTTGAAGTCATAGTCTTGGAGGAACTCAATCCAAAGTTGCTATCTTAGGTTCAGGTCTTTCTAAGAGAAGATATATCTGATAATCATGGTATTAGAGTACACAGTAAAATTTTCACCCATTAGATAGTGATGCCACATCTTCAGGACGAAGACCCCTACTGCTAACTCCAGGTCAGGGGTAGCATAGATCTTCTCATGCTGTCTCAGCTGCTGAGAACCATATGAAATCACTACTCACTTCAGCATCAGGACACACCCATTTATGGTCTCTGATGCATCGTAGTAAACTATGTACCCTACTCCCTCCTCCGAAAGCATCATGATGTGGGTACTATTCAGCCTCTACCTCAGCTCTTGAAAGCTCTGCTAGAATCTCTACGACCACGCGAAGGGTTTCCCTATCTTCTTCAAGGATAAAAGTGGTGTTGTGACTCTGAAGAAGTATGGATGGAATCTCTGATAGTACCCACCCAAGCCAAGGAAACTCTATACCTCCATCACACTCCTGGGTGGCTCCCAAAAAATCACTTCCTCAATCTTCACTAGATCCACTACAAATAAAGCCTCCGAGATGACGTGTCCCAAGGAGTGAACCTCTCGAATCCAGAACATTCACATTGAGAGCTTACCATAAAGATGGTACTCTCAGAGTGTGTCCAGTACTACCTGCAACGGGTATGCATGCTCCTCCTCAGTAGTTAAGTAGATCAAAACGTCATCGATGAAGACCATGACAAGGTGATCGATGTAAGGTTGGAATATCAGGTTCATGAGACTCATGAACGCTGTTGGAGAATTTGTTATGCCGAAGGGCATAACCAGGAAATCGTAGTGGCTGTAACAACACCTAAATTCCATTTTCTGCACATCTTTGTCTTGAACTCTGAGCTGGTGATAGCCTTATTTGAGGTCTATCTTTGAGAACCATCATGCTCCCCTGATATGATCCAAGAGGTCTTCAATCCACAAGAGTTGGTACTTGTTCATTATTGACACCTGGTTCAGGTGATGTTAGTCGACACAGAGCCTCATGCTCTCATCTGCCTTCATAGCGAACATAATCGGGGTGCCCAAGGATAACCACTAGGTCAGATGAATCCCTTCCCCTACAAGTCCTCTAGTTGTACCCTCAGCTTTCCAAGCATAGAGGGAGCCATCCAATAAGATGGAGTAGATATTGGTGTCGTTCCAAGGTATAGGTTAATGTAGAATTCCACCTCTCTACGAGGAGGTAGTCCTAGAACATTTTCAGGGAAAACATCCGTGTACTGGTCCACCACTACAGGATAAGTTGGACTCTCCATATTAACTACTCTGAGGGTAAGGCAAGCCAAATGGTGAGTGATCGGCTGCACCTTCCTCTTTGTATGTCCGTATTATTCTTCATTGGTTCCCTTCACGCCAGTGAAATTGAACCTGGTCCCAACCGTGCGGACACACCGCACTTTCCACCTAATATAGTTGATCCGAGCATGGACTATAGATAACAAGTCCATACCCAATATGACGTTGTAAGGCCTCGACGCCTCTACAAGGAGATCCCAGCTAAAGCTCTCGCCTCCTAGAGTAAGATCACACTGCTGTCACCAATGCGTAATCTTCAAGTATACTCCCGTAGAAGAATATAGCTAAAAGGATCGAGCCAACAACTCTCTTAGAATCACTGAGCTCTGAACAAGGGAAGTGGCTATGAAAGAGTGACTGGAACTTGTGTCTATGAGAACTACAGCTAAGGTGGAGTAGACAAAGATCATATCTCGAATCATCTTCGAAGTGTCGTGTCCATAGGCCTTAGCATCCTGAATATGTGCTCTGCCCTGTCCACCCACTCTCTGTGGTCGGTGTAGACCTTCTGGTGGTGGTGGCGGTAGCACCTCATAATGTCGTCCAGCGCCAGCTGCCCGACCAGCTCCTCTGCCACGTCCACCTGTGCCCTACAGACTACCTTGATCGTACCTCTACATCTACATGGGAGGTCCCTCAATTGTCTACTGATCATCAGAGTGGTAGGTCGGATAGTCACGAGCCATGTGACCAAGCCCGCCGCGAGAGTAACACTTTACGCTCCTTGCATAACTGGCTCTATCTCCACTCTGGGTGCCCCGCACAACCGATCCTGAGTCGTGATGTCGACCACCTATGGGTCTGGTCTTCATGGATATCTATGTCATATATCTACTAACTGATCCAGAATACACTGCTGCAAGTCATGTAATGGTGGGTCTCGATGCTGGAGATTGCTCAATAAGAAAACTATCTACTAGGATGGCTCACTCCAACACCCCTGTCTGCGTCGGGATGCTGTGAGAGATAACTGAAGCTCTAATCTTTAGACTGAGTCCCTACTCAAAGGTCCAGGACCTAATGAACGGGTATCATACCATATTAGTAGTGCGAGAGGTCTGCGAACCTCGCTGAGTACAAAGCTACACTCACGCATCCCTTTTGCAGATGAAGTAGCTCCTGTATTTGCACCGATCGAAGGGTGGCTGGTACAAAATCCATCCGGAATAGGCCCTCTAAATATGCCCATAGAAGTGTCACCTCATCATGCATCTGGATTATTAGGATCCACCATCTGCATGCTGCTACCTGAAGGAGGCTGGCAGTAAGGATTACCATAAAGTCGGCTGGTTTCCCTACTAGCCTGAAGACTCTCACCACAACCTCCAACAAATCATCAGCCGCCTATGGGACCGTCTCTCCCCTGAACATAGTAGGCCTCTTGAATTGGAATTCATGTAGTGTTCTCATGTAGCGTGCACTCTCTACTGCTGGGGCCGGTGGCATTGGTGGCCCAACGGATAGTAGTAAAACTGGTGCCTCAACTGGAAAAGGGTCATGTACTGAGGCCTCGTCGCATGGCATGGTGTCTTTATGTACATCTCTAGGGGATCTAACTGGTCGTCCGCAGTGGTGCATCCTGAAAGAACAGATGTGACATGGTCAAAAGACTATACCTGGTGAGCTGGCCTAGTTTGAGCTGAAATAAAGAAAACTTTTGAAACACACACCCAATCAGTGTTTTCATGCACTAGGTCGGAAATCAATAGTAAGGGTCCTGGTTTATGGATAAATAGACCACCGTCCCAACACTGGAATCTCTAAACTGAAATCCACACTTGGTACTTTTAACACTATTGCTTCATAAAAAATAATGATTATATTCTTGAGTTCAACGTTATAACTAAAACCTATGATACTAATTTGTCAAATCCCATCCTCCGGGGCCCATATCATGACTACCCCAAGCCTGCCTTCCATTGGCCATGGGCTGGCGACTAGCACCAATGGATTAATTCCCTAAAACTGGGAAGGAATATCCATTATAAATCATAAACACACACAACCAAATTACAAGAAGAAGAAAAAACCAAGTAAAATATTTATAACAAGAGTACTGAATGTAAAGGGTGCCAGAATACAAGCCAAATCGTAAAGTACATATACAACTGAAAACAAGTACAACTGAAAAAGGGAAAAACAAATGAATGGTGAAAGAAACTCATGGATCGTCCTCTGGGGTTCCAACCTGAAGGGTAGGTACAGATGACCTCCACAACACTCAATGTCTTTCAGACTCCACCGTGTACCGATACAGCGTATAGTCCTCCTCTGGGTACCGTCCTGTCCTGGCGCTCTCGGCCTTCGTCAGCGATGTACGTCATCTTCATCCAACACAACTTGGTGTAGGAATATCCCGTGATTACTCAATAGAGACCCCGAGACCCTCAAGGTCTCACAACATCCAGCAATAATAAACCACAAAGTATGAAATCAATGGATAACCATTACTTAGGTATATTCCCAGACATATAACTAAGTTATCAAGTAAGCCATCTCAATAATGAGGAAAAACACAAAGGTCATTGACTCAGCTAAAAACAGCATTTTTCATTATTGAAACCATTGTATCTGGAGAACTCTTCCTCTATCAAGTACAGTGGGCCTGTGGCGACCCTGAGGCGCTTCTCACTAACATTTTACTTATGAGGTACTCCACTTGTCGAGTACTACAAGTCTACTCCCAACTACCAGGCGCTCCGTCTGCTTTGGGTATGCCGCGAAATACCAGGAGGCCCCTAATAGCCTATGGAGGTACTCCTCCTGTCATGTACTACGGGTCTTCTACCAACTACCAGGTGCTCCGTATTCCATGGTTCTACCACCAAATATTTGGCGCTCTCCAATGGGCTAGTCGAGTCACTCTGAGTCGAATCGTTCAAGCAGTCGTCAGGTCATTCAGCTATTAGGTCTCCACACTTTGTCTTCTCGTCTCCAGGAGGATCTGCTCCATGAGCTACTAGTTGATAATTCAAGTTTCAATAATTCTCACGTGGAAGTATCTCAAAGGACCACCACATCATTGGAGTCCCAACGCCATAGACGACACGTCAATCAGACACTCGATCTGTGAGTTATTAGCCTTTTAGTCCCGGAAGCCCGATTGGTTTCAGGTACGAACCGACCTGATCGTATCTCAAATATACCCCAAAAAACCATAGGGTGTTCCCAAAAGTACGACTTTGTTCCATGAATAATGACACCGCTGACGGTTTGTAAAACGGATGCCTGTAGCCCGAGATATGGGTGAAACGGTGTAATCGGGTCATAGCCGGTCCGGGTATGGTTCGACCCCGTCAGATTGAATTGGCCCGACCCGGTCCACACTGAGGTCTGACCCGGTCCACAGGTATGACCCAGTCCAAGGGGGTGACTCGAACCATGGGGTGGCCCACCCTGAAGCTGCGGCTCGACCTGAAGGTGGCCCGGCCCGAGGCAGCCCGACCCGTGGTGGCCCGTCTTGAAGGCGGCACAGTTGTCCCTGTGTCCCAGTTAGCCTGGAGACCCGGTGGGCCAATGGGGGGTCCTCCTTAGCCGTGGCCAGGGGGAAAATGCTCCCCTTGGTACCCGAATGTATTAGTGGTTTGGGTATGACCGAACCGGCACCTGGTGGCGCCGGTCCGGCTCATGCGGGACCCGACGGGGTCCCGCACCTCCTGACTGGCCTGAGTGGCCATCTGCTCCCCACAACAACATGGTGTGATGGCGCTGCACCCCCCACCCCTCCGCGTGGCCCGGCCTGGTCGTGGCCTCCTGTTGGTCTCGGCGCGGTGTGATGGCACCACACTCCTCGTCCGATCGCCGCCGCACTCCTGGCCACAACCCTTCTTTCTGGAACGGTGCGACGACACTGCGCCCCTCCGGCACCTTCCCAGCCCCCATGTCCGTGGCCCGGCTCTTTGCGTGGCACGACGGAGTTGCGCCCTTGTGGTGACCCGGGGGCCTTGCGCCACCAGATTCTTCACAACCATATCGTTGCCATTCCCCACGTTTACTGCCTCTGACTTTAATAAACAAGAACAAACAAAAGGGGTGGTTTGGGCCGTGTTCGTGTAGTCCGAACCATCCTTGTCCTAGTGATATCATTCGGTTCTCATAACAGAAATATTTATGACGAAGAACGAGTATAAAATAAATCAAACCCCCCAACCTCACTTTCCTTTGATCGTTGACAAATTCGCGGGATGACGGGGTCATTTTGTCCATATCGGAAGAGAAGACGAAGATGTCAAGGAGAAAGGATTTTGAGAAGACGAGTCGAGATGACTTCGTCGACGTTCTTCATGGGTGGTGGTGTTTTCCCTACTTTCTCCGGTTGAAGAGGGAGAATACAGGACTTTTCATTCTTTGGTGGTGACATGCATTCTTCGTGTTCTTCGTTGAGAGGATGCAGTTCTCTCTCAAGGTTCCACCCAAAGGCTATTCCTCTCCTTAATTCTCCAAACAATGATTATTCCACCCCCCACCATAATAATAAAACACCTATTATAATTCTTGGAATATGAATTCAAATAGTTGAAAATGATTCCAAATTTATTAAGTTACTTTACTTAATTAAATTGGAGGAGTAAGCTCATTAAATGAAGGGGGAATGCGAAGAGTTTCACCAATTTATTTGGGGGTTTAGAGAAATTTTAAAACTCATGTGGGCCCCACCTAATAATTATCCCAAGGGAGGTTATGTGCCAGTGTGCCCCACCTCCATAACCTCTCATTGGAGGTTAGGGTTTGGTGGACCCCACCACTAACCTCCTCTTGGATCTTATACCCACCATGAAATAAAAATAAGCTATCGTCGTATTTTTATTTAACTTTTTTATAGAATCCCAAAAAATATCTTCCACTCTCAATAAAATGAAACTACGGTGAAGGTCTCACTATGCAATTTCTGATGCAGTGAGTTCAACGGTGCCCTCAGATTTCGATTCCGAGCCCCAGTTCAGAAGCTATAAAATTATGAACATACATTTACTGAACGCACTAGAACAAAACTTCAGAAATTGATTCTGGGCACCCCGGGCCTTGGAATCAAGCGCCGTCAGAAACCGCAGACTCATAAAATTCCCATGTATTTATAAAAAATCCAAGGGAATTCTGAGTCTTTATATTCTCCCCACCTCAGTGGTTTACGTCCTTGTAATCTACAACTCGAACTAAGGGAACAAATGGGGGTACTGAGCACGCATATGAGCCTCCTACTCCCATGTGCTTTCCTGGAGGTTCCAATGCTGCTAGCGAACTCGCACCCGAGGTATCAACCGTCCATTTTAGACCTGCTACGGTCGATCCTCAATCTCCACTGAATCCTTCATGAAAGTCACCCTGTCAACAATGTTCTGCTTCCCGTGGTCGATGATGTGGGATTGGTCGTGAACGCATTTACTCAGCTGAGATACATGGAAGACATCATGCACCCGGTGAAACTGTGGTGGGAGAGCTAAGCGGTAAGCCACCTAGCCTACTCTACTGAGGACCTGGAATGGTCCAATGATATTCGGAGATAGCTTTACACCTCGGCCAAATAACCATAGACCTCATCATGGTGAGACCCGTAGGAAGACGTGGTCTCCATCCACGAACCAAATAAGTCTCTATATTCTGTCAGCATACGACTTCTGCCTGCTCTGTGTGGTGTTCATCTGCTCTTGGATGATCTTCACCTTCTCGGTGGTAGCCCATACTATCTCTGGTCCCACTAGTGCTGACTCCCCTGGGTCTGTCCAGTATAGTGGAGATCTTCAAGGTCATCCGTACAAGGCCTCAAAAGGTTTCATACTGATGGGGGTGTGATAGCTGTTGTCGTAGGCAAACTCCACCAAAGGAAAGTGATCCTCCCAGCTGCGACTGAATTCGAGGATGCATGTACGTAGTATTTTCTCACGGTTTTGGATGTTCCCCTTCAGTATTACCATCCGTCTGAGGATGGAAGGAAATGCTCAAGCTAAGTTGTGTCCCAAAAGCTTCTTGAAACACCCTTCCATAGCTGGAATGTAAATAATGTGTCACAGTCGGAGAAAATAGAAGAAGCTACTCCATGAAAATGCACTATCTTCTGCACATACTGGCATCCCAAGCTCTCTACTGATCCCTGGTCCATGATCGGAAGGAAGTGGGCCATCATGGTGAGTCAGTCGACGATCACCCAAATCGTATCATGACACCTGGATGTACGTGGAAGACCCATCACAAAGTTCATGGATATCACATCCCACATCCACTCCGGGACCTCTAAGGGGTTAACCAAGCTTACTGGAACATGGTGTTCCACCTTCACTTGGTGACAAGTGAGGCATCATGAGACAAAGTCTGCTAATTCCATCTTCATACCTGGCCACCAGTGCTATAGATGAAGGTCTGGGTACATCTTCACCACTCCTAGATGTACCGCTAGAGGAAAAGTGTGCAACTCTCTCAACACTTCCTCTGGAAGTGAAACTGGTACCATGGTACATCCTAGGAAGAGGATGGGATGCTCCTCACCTTCAGAAAATCCATTAGGTGCTTAACTTGTGGATATATGAGCATGTCATTTCTCACAGTCTGCATCTCCACACTGCACCTCCCTGAATCATTGAAGATGTGGGGGAGTGACTGTAAGAGACTGAAGATAGGTTTCTCCATCCCAATCCATAATGGATATATGAAAGGTAGATACCTACTCTGTCACCTATCCTAGCACCTATATACCAGTCTTCCTAGTTAGCACATCAACAACAAAGTTACCCTTTGAAATAGTATAGACTATCTTTAAGTCATCGTCCGGGAGGAACTCAAGCCATCGTCGATGTCTCAGTTTCAGGTTTTTCTGAGAGAAGATATACCTGAGAGTCTAGTGATCATAGTACATGGTAAAAATTTCACCCATAAGATTGTGCTGACACATTATTAATGTGAATACCACTTCCCCTAACTCCAGGTCATGGGTAGCGTAGTTCTTCTCATGTTGTCTCAGCTACTGAGAACCATATGAAATCACCACTCGCTCCTGTATCAGGACACACCCAAGTCCAGTCCATGATGCATCATAGTAAACTATGTACCTTACACCCTCATCAAGAATCTTCAAGATGGGGGGCACTAGTTAGCCTCTGCCTTAGCTCCTGATAGCTCTGATGGAATGTCTCCGATAACATGAAGGTTTTCCCCTTCTTCGTCAACGATGAAAGTGGTGCTGTGACTCTGGAGAAGTCGAGAACGAATCTACGATGGTACCCACCCAAGCCCAGGAATATTTGTACCTCCATCACAATCTTGGGTGGCTCCCAAGAAATCACTTCCTCAGTCATCAATGGATCCACTACAACTCCAGCCATCGAGATGATGTGTCCTAAGAAGTGAACCTATGAAATCCAGAACTGGCACATCGAGAACCTACCATAAAGATAGTGCTCTCAGAGTGTGTCTAGTACTACCTGCAAATGGTAGGCATGTTCCTCCTCAATAGTGGAGTAGATAAAAAATTTCATCGATGAAGACCAAAATAAAGTGATCGAGGTAAGGATGGAAGATCCTATTACTAAGACACATGAACACTATTAGAGCATTGGATATGCCGAAGGGCCTAACCAAGAACTCATAATGGCTGTAACGACACATGAAGGCCATTTTCTGCACATCGTCATCTTGAACTCTGAGCGAGTGATAGCCTAATCATAGGATTATCATTGAGAACAATCGTGATCCCCTGAGCTGATCAAAGAGTTCATCAATCCTCATAAGTGCGTACTTGTTCTTTACGGTGACCTGGTTCAGGCGACGGTAGTCGACAAACAACTTCATGATTCCATCCGCATTCTTGGTGAAATGAATCGAGGCTGCCTAGGGAGAGACACTGGTCCAGATGAATCCATTCCCCCGCAAGTCCTCTAGTTGTAACCTCAGCTCACGAAGCATTGCGGGAGCCATCCGATATGCTGAAGTAGATATCAATGTCATCCAAGGGTACAGGTCAATGTAGAATTCCACCTCTCTGCAAGAAGGTTTTCCAGGAACATTATCAGGGAAAACATATGTATACCGGTCTACCACTACAGGATATGTCGGACTCTCCACATCAACTTCTATGAGGGTAATGAATGACAACTAGTGAGTGATTGGTTTCACCCTCCTTTGAGTAAGTACCTCCTATGCTGCTAAGGTTCCCTTCTCACCGGTGAAGGTGAACATGTTCTCATCCGTGCAGACACACCGCACTTTGTGCCTAAAACAGTCAATCTGGTCATGGACTGTAGATAACCAGTCTCTACCCATGATCTCTTAGTAAGGCCTCGACGCCGCTACAAGAAGATTCTAGCCGAAGCTCTTTCCTCCTAGAGTAAGCTCACACTACCAGCACCAGTGTGTAATTATCGAGTCTGATCCCGTAGGAGTATCTAGCCGCAAGGATCGAGCCAACAACTTTGTCAGAATCTCCGATCACTAAACGAAGACAGTGGATATGAAAGAGTAACTGGAACATGTGTCCATGTGAACCGCAGCTAAGGTGGAGTAGACACATATCGTATCTTGAATCATCTCTGGAGCACCATGATCGTAGGCCTTATATACTTAAAGCTATGCTCTGCCCTGTCCACCTGATCCATGTGGTTGGGGTGGACCTCCTGTTGGTGGTTGATATAGCACCTCGTAACATCGTCCACCACCGGCTGCACAACTAGCTCGTCTGCCACGTCTTCCTACACATTGCAGACCTCCTCGATCGAACATCTACCTCTCCCTGAGAGGTCCCTCAATTGTCTGCAGATCATCAGAGCGGCGGGTCAGACAGTCACGGGCGATGTGACCAAGCCCACCGTAAGAGTAACATTGTTCTCTCCGGGCTTGACTGGCTTTGTCTCCACTCTGGGTGCCCTACACAACCAATCCTGAGTCATGAAGTCGACCACCTGTGGGTCTGGCCCTCTTGGACCTCTGCATCATCTGTCTACTACTAGTTACAGAAGACTCCGCTGCAAGTATACTAATGGTGGGTCTCACTGATGGAGACTTCTTAACAAGGAAAATATCTACTATGAGGGCTTGCTCTAACACCCCCGTCTGCATCGAGATGATGTGGGAGATAACTGTAGCTCTGATCTCTCACCTGAGTCCCTAATCAAAGGTCCAGGCCTTAAAGAACGGGTTTCATTCCATATCAGTGGAGTAGCGTGATAGGTAGTTGAACCTCACTGAGTACTGAGCTACACTCATGTTGCCCTGCTGTAGATGAAGTAGCTCCTATATCAACACTGCTTAAAGGGTGGCTAGTACAAACTCCTCCCATAATAGGCCCTCGAATTCTGCCCATAGAAGTGTTGCCTCATCATGCATCTGAACCATCAGGCTCCACCATCTGCCTACTGCTACCTGAATGAGGATGGAACAAGGATCACCATGAAGTCGGCCGGTTTCCTTACCAGTTTGAAGACTCTCACTACATCCTCCAACCAATCCTCAGCCGCATGCGGGTCTGTCTCTCCCGTGAACCTGAGTGGCCTCTAGCGTTGGAAGTCATGCAGAACGCTCATGCGGTGAGAACTCTCGGCTGTTGGGGCTGGAGGAATTAGTGGACCAACGGAAAGTAGTACCACTGGTGCCTCTACTGGTGCTTCAACTAGAAGAGGGCCATGTACTGATGCCTCATCACTCAGCGAGTTGTCTGTTCTGTAAATCTCTCGGGGCTCTAACTAGTCATTAGTAGGGAGGCATCCTGAAAGAACAGATGCAACTTGGTCCAAAGACTATACCTGGTGTGTTGACCTAGTTTGAGCTGACATAAAGAAAACTTTGAAATAGACACACAATTAGTGTTTTCAGGAACAAAGTCGGAAATTAGTAGTTAGGGTCCTGGTATAAGGATGCGTCGGCCGCCACACCAACACTGGACTACCTAAACTAAAATCCACCCTCGGTACCTTTAACAGTATTTCATCACAGAAAAGAATTATCAGAGTCCTGAGATCTGCGGTAGAATTGAAACTTCTGATAACAATTTGTCACACCCGTCCCCTAAGGCCCATATCGTGACTACCCCAATCCCTCCATCCATAGGTCAGGTGCTGGAAAACAACACCAAAGGTGTAATTCCCTAAAACAGGGAAGTCATTTTCTTCATAAATCGTAAACACACACAACCAAAGTACAAGAGGAATAAAACACTTTGTAAAAGTTTTATAACAAGAGTAAGGAAAATAAAGGGGGCCAAAATACATGCCCAGCTGTAAAGTACAAATACAACTAAAAACAAGTAAAACTGAAAAGGGGAAAAAAACTGAAAGGTGAAAGAATCTCATGGATCGTCCTCCAGGGTTCATACCAGAAGTGTAGGTATAGATGACCTCCACATCACTCCAAGTCCTCCAGACTCCATCGTGTACTGATAAGTTGTAAGGTTCACCTCCAGGTACCATCTAGTCCTTGCACTCTTTGCCCCGTTCCATGAATTTCTGCGCCACTGAAGATTCATCAAATGAACTCCCATAGCCCGAGTTATGGGTGAAAAGGTGTAATCGGGCCATAGTGGGTTCGGGTCCGGTCCGACCCAATCAGACCGACCTGGCCTGACTCGGTCCGAACTGGGGCCAGTCGTAGTCCACATGTCTGACCCGGTACAAGGGGATGTTTTAACTGTGGGGGAAGGTCAGCCCGAAGGGGTGGCTCGGTCCGAAGGCATGGTCCGACCTGAAGGTGCGACCTGACCGGCCCCTAGCAGCCCGGCCTGAAGGCGGCCCGGTCAGCCTGGCGACCAGGCAGCCCGACGGGGGTCCGCCTTAGCCATGGCCAGGGGGGAACCGCGTGCCCCTGGCACCCGAACAGCTTAGTCATTCGGGTAGAACCGAACCGGCATTGGGTGGCGCCGGTCCAACTCACGCGGGACCCAATGGGGTCCTGCACGTCCTGTCTGGTTCGAGCAGCCAGCCGCTCCACACCACGGCGCTACGTGAAAGCACCATGCGCCACCTCCACTGTGGCCCAGCTGAGCCGCGTCCTTCTACTGGTCTCGGCGCAACGTGACGGTGCTGCGCTCCTCATCCGACTGTCGCGGCCCTCCTGGTCATTACCCTCCATTCCGGCATGGTGTAACAGCCCACACCCCTCTAACATCTCCACAGCCCGCCTCACTGCGGCTCGGCTCTTTGCGCAGCACAACTGTGCTACACCCTTGTGGCGACCAGATGGCCTTGCGCCGCTAGCTTCTTCACAGCCGACTCGTTGCTAGTCACTGCCTGTACCACCTCTATCTTTAACGAACAAGAACAACCAAAAGGGGAGGGTTGGGACATTTTTGTGTTGTCCGAAGCCTCCTTGTCACATTGATATCATTTGGTTCTCATATCAAAAATTTGTACGAAGAAGAACGAGTACAAAACAAATCAAACCCCCTACCTCGTTTTTCATTGATCGTTGACGAAGTCGAGGATGGAAGCGTCGTTTTTTCCACATCAGAAGAGAAGACGTAGAATTCAAGGAGAAAGGATTAGGGGAAGACGAGTCGAGATGAACTTTTCAGCGTTCATCGTGGGTGGTTGTGGTTTCACTACTTACTCAGGTTGAAGAGGTAGAATATGAGGCTCGTCGTTCTTCGGTAGTGTCATGTGCTCTTCACGTTCTTCATTGAGAGGATGAAGTTCTCTCTCAAGGTTCCACCCAAAGGCTCTTCCTCTCCATAATTCTCCCAACAAGGATTATGCCACCCCCACCATAATAATACAACACATATTATAATGTTGGAAAAATGAATTCAACGAATTCACAGTGATTCCAAATTAATTAAGTTTCATTAGATAATTGAATTGGACGAGTTGGTTCATTAAAAAAAGGGGGAAGGTGAAGAGTTTCACCAATTTAATTGGCGGTTTAGAGGAGATTTAAAGATCATGTGGGCCCAACTAATAATCATCCCAAGAAAGTTAATGTGTGGGTGGGCTGCACCTCCATAACCTCTCATTGGAGGTTATGGTGTGGTGGCCCTCACCACTATCCTCCTCTTTGAGTTTATAACCACCATGAAAAAAAAATAAGGAATCACCTTATTTTTATTTTACTTTATTAAAGAACCCCAAAAACTATCTTCCACTCTTGTAAAACGCAACTGCGGTGAAGGTCTTACAATGAAATTGTCGACGCAATGAGTTCAATGTTGCCCTAATATTTCGATTCCAAGAACCAGTTCAGACGTTATAAAATTCTGAATGTACATTTACTGAACGCACCCGAACAAAACATTAGAAATTGATTTGGGGAACCTCGGGCCTTGTAAAATTCCAATGTATTTAAAAATCCACTAGAATTATGGGTATTTATATTCGTACATGTGAACAACCACCTCCATGATGAAATTTTAAATGATTATCCATTCAAATTTACATAGAAGGAAAAAAGGATAGATTTAATTAGCATATATGATATTTTTTATATTATTTTAATTTTATATTGGTGATTTTTGAAATACCTATCCTTCATTCAGCCCATCAAAAATTGGAAAAATCACTCATTTTTATATAATGATTATTTCCTCTATGAAGAAATGTAAATCATTTTTAATCACCAGATAATATGAGTTGTTATAAATATTCATGTAAGGGAAAATTATGATATCTTTTTAATTATTAAAATTATAGTTTTGGGGAAACCATGATCAATGTAATAGGACCACAACATACGCATAAAAACTTTTACGAAAAATGAAGTAGTTAGATGCAAAATTAATACTGAGAATTGTTAAATAACGGGTGATTAAATGACATAATTGGGTCATATATGATATTATATTGATTAATATTGTTATTTTATTTATTTATAATAAATTTAAATTTAGTATTTATGATTATATATTTATTTCAATGAAAATAATGCTTTTGGTAGTGGTTTTTTTCAACATCTCAAAATTGAGACGCATTTTAATGTTTTGAACCTAATTCATATATTTATTGTGTATATCATTCGAAAGAATTAATTTCGGAACAATAAATGATTTTATATAAGGGTGATATATAACCCACTTATTTTAAATCCTAAAAATAATTTCATTTCATAAATTACTAAGGATATAATGATTGACATCTAATTTTTTCTAACGAGACATGTTTTATGTTATTCATCTGTCCTATTTTATGACACGTATCCACTAAAACAATGACACATTTTGTCACTAATAGAATTTTTTTATGTTATTTATTGTTTTATTTTAGATTAATTATTTTATATTTCTTATGATTCAAACATTGTCACATAGGTATTCGGTTTATACTAAGATCCCATTTATCCTTATGATAGTTTATTGTATATATTTTATAACGAAAAAATTATTTGATATATCAACCAAAATGTTTATGGAATTTATTATCCCCTATATATTTTAGGATATTACAAGATATAATTTATTTTCCAATCATTATTTACTAATGAGAATTATAGAGGGGTTTTTATGGAAAACTAACCTTGTTACCCCATTCAGTCAAGAATATTTATATTCATGACTTTTTTGTCATTAAAATAATTTAAAAACTATATTTATTATTAATAATGATTTAATAATACATTCTTAAACATTAATTTCTCTTTCATAGACATGGATTACAATAAATTTCTTTATTTCTTTCCTAACACCGTACTCTTTATTTTTGTATGAAAATACGAATTGGATTTTTGGTTTAAGATTCACCAGATGAATAATATTCCCCACCACAGTGAATACTCTTTTAATTAAATATTATATTATAATTTTACCTTTTCATATTTACATAATATTATTTCCTTAGTATTTTTAGAAATATTTCGATTCTATGTAACTGAATTCAGTTGAGATGGTTATTTACCTAATGAAATATTGTAGTGATATCTTAAAGGTATTTTTATCTATAGAAACAATTTTTTTATAATGATCTACTTGGGATATAATATAATATTAATATAATTAGTAATTATGTGAATATTTTGGGGATATAATGTTGTAAGGTGTATTGATTACGTATCTATTCAATATGTTATGATTTGACGATATGAAGAACGACCTATTAATTGACACCAAAAACTAATTTTTTTTCATTTTGTGATCAGTCTGCTCGTAATTATATCTTCAACCAAGGAAATTGGAAAATAAGGATATATAATGAGATAATAATGGATGTAGTATGTAATTAACTTATTTAATTAGGAGACCCTTTCCAATAATATATAATTTGGATAAACCTTTGACTAAGGAAATGATTGAATGGGGAGGGATCCAAATCAACTATGATTACCTTTTTAGTAGTAATCTACTAAAGAAATTATTTAATATTCTTATGTGTTTGAAGAAAATTATTTCATGTTATTATATTATGTTATAATGTCTCATTGATAATTATTTATTATTCTACACTCTTATGTTTTTTTAGTTTTTATGGATAAATCATTATTTCGTGTTTCAGAATTATGATATATGAATTCAAGGGAATGAGTTTCTATAGTTATGTTCATCTTCTCTACCCATATACTTATCTTATGATCATTAAATTAATTATCGTGTATTTACCCTTATTGATCATCTAATATGAACATTTCTTATATTTCCATCTCCCTGGTTATGAATAAATGTTTCAAGTGTTATATGTCAAAAAATGGTGATAGTTATGATGAAAAAAATGGGAATGATTTACATATTTTTTATAAAAGTTGTTTATGTATACATTTTTCAGAGGAACTTGTCTATTATTGTTCTTTAATAGATGATAGTAATATGTAATTAACATTCTAGAATCAATATTTAATATTAATGTATAAAAATAATGGGTCTCTATTGTTAGTATCAGATAAATGATTAGTATCTTTCAGAAAATAGGAATAAGAAACATTAATAATAACATATATGATACGTTTACATATAAGAGAAGATATAATGGGTTTTAAGGTAGATATTATGATGTTTTCTTTTAATGAAGTCTATATCTCTTTAATAAAAGTTCATTTGGTTTTGTAATATATGAAATTAGTTTTAATAAACCAGAAACTAGTTGGTCGATTATATCTCAACAATCAATCTGGTATACGATGATTGGAACGTTATTGTGTGTCTTGTTTGACACTCCTCAATGTTATTTATTGTTTAGTTAACATTTTTTTTATAAATAAGTATAATGGATTTGAATAAAAAAACTTATGGATGATCTAGGATAATCCGAAGGTGTTATTGGATTATAAGAAGGTGTCATTGTTTTTGTATCATATGAATTATTTTAAATTTTTACCAAATTACTATTTTCTATTCCACTAACTAATAATTTTTTTTTAGGTAATGAAAATAATGAGATGGAATAATGTTTTCATTGAATGTGATAGATGGTTCAAATAAAATCCTCTCGGGATATAAAATTATAACGAGGGATGTAATTCTAAATCATACGATTTTAGACAACCACCTATCCTGATACGTGTTTAATAACATTAACCTTAGTGAGTTTCTAAATTAACCTAGCATGAGAAAAATGGAATTTAAAAATATATATAAGAATAAAATTAAGGTTACTACATTTCAATAATTCTAGAATATGAACCCATTGATATTCCTCGGTATGACATGAAATATACATTGTGGTAAATAGAATGAGATTGAAAAAGAAATTTCCATGGAAAATAATTAGATATATTGACAGAAAAAATATATATACTATGGAAACATTTATATATTGATGAATTATTTTTGGAGTACCTATGTAACGACCCAGTTATTGATAGAACGTATCATTTTCTTATTTATCAATATTGTTAATATATTCATATTCATTATAAATATATTATGTAATTTTTCTAGAAGTAGTCATAACTTAACTCGTTTCTTATAAAGGCTTTGTTTAAATGAATAATATATAAATTTAATAATTTCGTTAAGATTAAATTAATTTTATTATTTTAATTATAATTAAAAAATTATATGTGGGTTAAATTGTTTTATTTTTTTATAAAAAATATATTTTTTGATGAATAGTGAAGATACATAATTTTTTTAAAGAGACATACCTTCAAAATGTTTTTGTAATACAAAAGAACCATTTTTTATTAATATAATTTTATGTAAATTAAGTTTTATTTATTGAAATTTAATTAATTTCATTATTTTTTAAACAAATTTATATTGGATTTTATTAAATATTTCTTTGAGTTTAATAACTGGTTTTTCTACAAACTGATTTAAAGAGTATAATTTTTCTTGATTTAAATTAAAAAATATAATGAAATATTTGGTTTTTTAGTTTAAATATATATTATATATGTTTAAATATTAAATGGGATAAGTGAAATTATTATTACTATTCATATATTTAATATAAAATCAAAATTTACATGAAAATACACTTCGTGAAAAATAACTTCTTTATCCCATCAACATGTTTAATTTTAATTTATAAATTTCAATATCTAAAAATCGAATTATGAAAAATAGATTCAATTAATTTTTTAGGAGTAATTAATTTAATATATTATTTTTATTATTATTTTTTACCATAATGAATAGTGAAAATAGTAAAAATTAATTACCATAGTTAAGGTGAAAATTACTCTACTTGAGGGTAAAACTCAGAAAAATAGTGCTAAATTGAACTGAAAACAGAAATATAATCTAATTTTCTAAAATCTTTTGAATTTATAAATTCTATTTCTTGATAATTTTCATATTTGTATCCTTTTAAAATGTTAATAATTTTTGTAAAATATTCACTTTTTAGAAAACACATGTGTGCCTCTGAACACACTAATAAAATGAAACCAACAATCCTCTATTTTCTTCAATATAAAATCCCTTTAAATTAGAAAATATTTGAAAAAACATTTTATTCACTTATAATAACATGGGATAAATATCTTCTTATGATCATAATTCCATCCTATTAAGGTTTTTGGTACATACATATAGTGGTTTTTAGAAGTAGGGGTATCGTACGTAACAACACATTTTTTATATTTCTCATCCTGCCATAATAAATATTTATTAAAACATTCCTATATAATAAAAAACTTTCCCATGTTCTATTATTTAATCATCTTAATTTAAAAACCCAAATAAACACCATATTCTATAATGTTGGATAAAAAATCATCATTCGTGTGTGCGGAGACTACCACCTTGCAAACTAATGTCATTTATTTTCGATCATAACCTCTCACTATGGGTTTTAATAGTTTATTTAATGTATATATGTATGATATTAAAAAAATGATTATACATACAATGTTTTAATATCACATTTACCTTCTTACATTCTATTATCAGGGTAATAGCCAAATATCACTCATATTTACATCATACTTCCGCCTCACAACACAATATGGTTCATTTTTTAATAATACATTACATGTAACATAATAAGGACACGGGTAGTTAATATATGTGATATAAATTCAAAAATTATGATATTAATTTCTTATTTATCATTTCTAAATGAATATATAATGTTTTATTTTTTACATTGTGAAATGAGAACAACTTTTGTGAGTATGTGTGGACTACTACATCCATGGTGTAATGCGAGTCTTTTTTTCATCACTAAATTAGATGGATGACATATATTTTAAAAAAAAAAATAAAAATTAAATATCATTGATGGAATGATATTATTTTCATTATAAAAATATCAAAGAGTACATATCATTAATCCATAATAATCATTGAAAATAGAAATATTAATAATTCATACTTATGAGTTATCATCTAAATTATCTTAACCTAGTTTATTTATCAGAAATCTCAATCAGGATTTTTAAAGAATTTATAATTGCTATATAAAAATTAACATTATGTCATTAATATTAATAAAGTTATTTTTAAATAATGCCATCATTATTAATAATCAACCGACAAAATTCTTTATTTGGAAAAATTATCAAAATAACACTAAAACATACAACATAATATTAATTTATTAGTAATTGTAAATATTAATATACTAAATTAATATAAAAAAATAATAGACATAAAAATTGTTCTATAAAGTAAATAATTTTAATATGTTTATTATTTATGGACATAAAGAATAAAGACAATGATATAAACATGAGGCAAGGGACTTCGTCTAAATTATCTTTTGTTGTGTCTTATTTTGATTTCTTGAACCTATATATATTTATGAGGTGTATATATAGACTGTTTGAAAAGATTTATCCATAATTAGAAAATTTAATTAATATTTAATTCATTTTTTGATGTATATATTTATATTGTCTTATGATTAAATGTTTTCCAAAATAGAAAGGGATAATTCAATAAAAAACCATATTTTATTTGCTTTAAAAGACACCAATTCTCTTCCTTGTCTATGATATTGAAATTATATTTTGAAAATTATTTCATGGACATATGAATTTTATAATGGCTATTTTTTCAGTTTTTATTTCTTTTAAAAAATTAATCATTTTATGGGACGTTTGAATTTGCTTTCAAACAAAAATATGCATATTAAAATTTTAAACATGAATGGTGAAAATGAAATTAAACACTTCTATAACCATTATTTGTTGTTTGGTTCAATTTCTAATTATTCACGTTACCTTTAAAAAACTCTATTTCCCTATATGATATATTTTTTCTTTTAAATGGATTTTAACCCACATTTTATTTCCATATTTAAAATAGACATTTCCTAAAATTGATATTTTTTATATCCAAATTAGATTTTTATATGGTATTAAATAAAATAAAAAAGTTTTTTATGATTAAAATTCTAGATTTCATGATTTATTATTATGTTTTGTTTCACGAACATTATTTATATGATTTTTTTGTTTTGTTATATCCCAAGAATGGGTGGTTACATTATAAAAAAATGGAGGGTGTATCTATTATAAAATATAGATGGATGTTTATTTCATAAAATAATGAATAGTGTTACAATTATAAAACCAGGATTGGTGGTTTTTTTAATAAAATAATGGCTAGTTTTGTTATAAAATAATCCTTGACGATTCTGATATAATGTATTGATGATTGGTTAAATTATTAACCATAAATGAAATTTTAAATTATAAACAGAGGATCAGTGGGTCTATGATATCGTTCAAATGCATTGGGTATGCAAGATATATAAGTCATAAATATGATAAATTCTATTCACTATATTGATAAAGATGGAATCCAATGTTACCAAAAAAAATATTTATAAGGTTGTTATCAGTATTAAAAGTTATCTTTGATAAAGAAGTTTCTTTAATTTCATGTGAAAATTTTTAATTGGGTCTTTCAAAAATATTATATAAAAGTAAATACATACTGGGATTATGTGTTTTTTACTAGATAAAACTATGTCTTATTTTTTATGTTCCTTACAGTGCTAGTCATGCTGTTGTAATTGTTTAAAATTATATCACAACATTTATGGATAAGAAAGGGAAATGAAGCTATCAAGGAGAATTTCTTGAGGATTTTCAATAAAAGAATTCATGCTTCATTAATAACGTTCTATGTTATAGTATAAATAAATAACAATTATAAGTTACCAATTTTATATTTTTTTTATAATGTGTGATTTATGAACTAATTTACAAAATATATAAACATTAAATGATCATGAATTGTATGAGAATAAATTATTGACATAAAACTCAATATTATATTATTTAATGATGGGTCGTTATATCTTGTATTAGTGGTTATTTTAGATAATATTCGAGCTTTGGATTTTGATAATAGTATACCCTTTTATTATCTCAGTGAATGGTTATGTTGAAATTATTAGAATTTAAGGATAACTTATTATTTCACCCTTTTTTCTATAAATTTCATGTTTAAATTTATAATACCTAAGATATATTATTATGGTTATCCACAATGTCGTTCTCAAGGACGTAATGTCGAAATTGAAGTGGTATTTAAGAAAATATTATTTTTATTTTGGATATTTTAAAAACAATTAGACTAAACACAATGAAATAGTTCTAAAAAAATAATAAGATGGTTACAACAATTGATGAACAAAATATAAACAAAGGAATCTAAAAAAAATATGAACATGAAAAGATTAAATGACACAGATGTTTTGATATTTTACAAGGAAAATACCTAGAAATAAGTATCCAGATAGAGAATATGGGTCAGTGAGAACAAGGCATGAATCATGGTCAATCCACCATAAACTCTCTATCATTGATTTTAAAAATAATTGAATCAAAAACAATCTTCTCACTCAGTATATAACTGAGGTCTTATATTACATACCTCTCTTTCCTAAACAGTTAAAAATAAAACACTTAATGATTCTAGTGCTCGACCGTTCCTCTAAATTTCAATAAAATTCATCAATTGATTCATTTTTTATTAGATTTCACTATCAAGAATTATCCAGTTCAATTTTCAATATAACAAACTGTATATCAATTTCTCAGTTTTAGTTATATATAATGGTTGGGGGGAGAGATGAGGTATGGAATTATAAGTTCATTCGTGGGATTGGTTTCATTATTAATCAACCAAATCACAGTGGTGATCTAATAAGGAGAGTGATAAAAATGAATATTGGGATAATTTTCATATATGCGGGTTGTGTCAGAATCTCACATCCTAGTTATACCCCAAAAAAATTAGAAATGAATTTCTAATGATATGATAACAAAAAACCAACAATAGAAAAAGAATTACTGGAAAATCATAGATGAAATCAACATAACAGTTTTGAACTCATAAACAATGCAGAAACATGATTGTATTTACATATTATAATTAAAAAACCTATAAAAAGTGAAAAAAGGGGTGATGATGATCGAGGAGTGGGTCCTATATCAATGTCCAAGACAGTTCCAAGTACAAGATTTTTGTTAATTTATGGTATTAGGTTTGGAGTTACCCCAAGAACAAGAGATGATTCAAGGATACTCATAATAGAAGAACAAAACAGAATCATTGAAAAAGATATATCTTATAAGAACTGACCACCACGAGGTGTCCCTTCATGACTAAGCCAACGAACATTAGTGAACCCCCATGGACTGTAGTCTACCTCCTACAAAAAAATACTTACACATTTGAATTACCCATAATCAACATCTCCTTTATCCCACATGATACTTCCAAGAAAAGATGAAATAAAAAACAATGTCAGACAGTTGATAAAAATCTGTCTATTATTAATGAAATATATATAACCATATATGAATAACAACAGTTATCCTAAAAATTTACAAACAATTTACTTATTTAGAATACATATATTTACTTGTATACATAAATATAATATTATAATATAATAATATTTAATTAATATTTACTATTATATATACTTTTATTTGTTATATGTTTTAATTATTAAAATTGTATTTATAAGTGGCTATTATAGTTTTAAAAATAAATTTAATTATTACTATATTTATAAAGAAGTAAATGTAATGACAATATTATAAATTTATTTATTAAACTAAAATTATATATGTTGTTATTGTTATATATATAATTTTTTAAATTTTCATATGTATTTTATTATATTTAAAATAAAAAATAAAATAGAAGTACATGAAAATGTGGTTGGGGAATCTGGTCTGACCAGAGGGGGGATGGGGTCGTGCATTGGTTGGGGTGGGATCTTCTATGATAGCTAGATCAGGGCTACATTAGAAGTTATTAAGTAGAAATGGGAGGCTCTTGGTGACTGGTGACTATTGAGATATAGTGTAGAAGGATGGAAGGGGGTTCGGGCTTAACGAAGGTCGACAGAGGTATTGTTCGGCTCAGTTTATGACATCAGCAACTACTATGGTGGAGGGTAGTGGTGTCGTAGAGAGGAGAAAATGTCAGGACCTCCTACCCATAATTTTTAACCATCCTGGTATGAAAATGATAGAGGAGGCATAATGACCCTTGAGTCATGCATTCAGAACACCCTAGGTTGGATACTAATACAGATTTCATGATAAACATAAAGATGTGATGCATTTTCTTCTAATATAAACACATGTGGAAGATAGAGAAAAGATAGAGACCAATTAACTTTTTCTCAGGCTATAATATAGAAGAAAATCTAATTACACAAATGTAATTTCATGAAATAACAACTGAAACTGAAAGGGGAAATGTAAAAATACAAAGAGAATGTAAACACATCAGTGATGAAGAAGCGCAAACAAATTATATAGACACAAGATAGTATTAATTAGACTGATCTTCAACATACTCCAACAAACCTGAAAAATATATTATATATACGTAGGATGACTGTAATAATAATTCTAGTAGGGTCCTCTCCATAACATTTGATGCAAAGGTAAATTAAGCATGCTAAAGCACAATAAAAAAACATGGGAAACTTACTCATTACCAAAACACATATACGTTGTTCTCAGCCTCACCATGAACACTCTTACCAAGAATCTCAAACCAGAGAATATAATATATAAATAATATAAAGGTACCCAACTCCCACTTTCCTAATAGTTTTCCACTTTTCCATAACATAATACTTCAAGAGAATCTATCTCCAAAATGGATATCCCATTGACACTGAGGTCAAGAACCACAGGATGGACCTCATGCAACACACAACCCCACATTAACATATCCATATGTAATTAGATTATTTATGAGACCACCGAATCTCACATAACATGTATCATACGTCAAGTATTAGACCTCAAACCATTACAAACCATACACCAAGTAAGGAACCTCAATTATTCATAACTGATACATGTTATAAAATTATCAATGATTAATAAATTCTATCCAGAATATATGTATGTGAAATATCAAAAATCCATTACATCCATCTAAAAACATATATGGGTAAAAATAATGATCATTTGTATCGGCACAAGTAACTACTATTAGAAGGGGTTGGAAAAAATGGTGTAGTCAGCCGTACATCCTCCCACTAAGAAGTTGAATAAAATATTCCCAGTGCTAAGAATCCATGAGGTGTTAGTTAACCTAAATTAATGGTTGTAGTAGTGTATTGAAACTCAAATATTAATTGCTATAATATAGATCAAAACCACACTATGGTAATAACAAAGTCATATCCTAAACAACATCTAATGTCTCTTGGAATCTGGGATTCTACTTATAAGACTATATATGTTTTATGCACACAACCATTTAAAGAGATACATTAAACTATCATAGTCCCTTTCACCAGTTATACTTTAAGTTAATTATTTCATAACCATTAATTAACCACTATCATTTTTAATATTTAATTTTATTAGAAGATCAACAATGATCCATTCCCTCCATGAATATGAAAACCATGCCCATAGCCTCTCAGAATTATAACCTACAATTTTCATCACCGCAAGTTCCATCCCCATTGGTTAATTATTTATTCATTAATTTAACAATAATTACAACATTATATATTTCTAGATTTTATAAGAAAATATTTTATTCTACCAAACACAAGGGATTCATCAGGGTTAGTTCATGAACTCTCTATCGAGTATTCACCAACCCTTG
Source organism: Viscum album (assembly GCA_963277665.1). Lineage (NCBI taxonomy): Eukaryota > Viridiplantae > Streptophyta > Magnoliopsida > Santalales > Viscaceae > Viscum > Viscum album. The sequence goes on along the minus strand of OY728127.1, from coordinate 77,962,622 downwards.
GAATAGAATAGACTCATCAAACAATGATAATAAAAACACTGAAAGAACATGGCATACCCCACATGTCTTCACCTCTCATAGAAGGATAGTAACCAAAAACATCTTCTTCATGTAGTGGGGAAATGATATTAGATAAAATAAAAAATTCATACATGTATCTTACTTTCATACTAATGGGTATTCCTATATTCATCCAATTCCATCACCTCTGGTGTCCTCCCCAACACCACATGCGTAAATATATTCATCTCACCACCCTAGTCGTCAACAACTTACAAACAAATATGGCCTCCCTATACCACACACGTGAATATTCCTTCATTATCATCAATCCCTATATCACGTCACATCTTTTATTTCTTACCCCCACAACCACAATATCCATATAGGCTCTACCCTATAACATGTATAAGGAAAAAACATAGAAACATGGCTATTAGACCTAATGAATGGAATTAAACCTTCACCTAGAATGATCTCTCTTGACTCCAAATCATAATCACATATACTATACAAGAATGACGGAAACTGAGTCCCTATAATGTCATTATCTTTTATCATAGAGCTTGTTTTTATTCCATATTCAAATAAATAATTCATTATTTCCTGGTTCAAATTACAAGATACCTATGAAAAAAGCTATCACAAACAATAAAATATTAATTAAATAAAAAATTTATCATGCCTTTAATTTTTATATCAATAAGAATCACCATGCATCTAGATAAATAACTAATTCAATTAAACAAGAATAATACATCAGTTTTATAATAAAAAATATTAATTATAAAATATAGACACATTAAACATGATTATTTATCTTTTTAACTAATTAAGTATTACTTAGTTAAGGATTTACATTCTTTAACAAGTTCCATCAAGAAAAACATTATATGCCATGAAATCCATATTTATCACACTATCTAGAAAATTAAGAGGAAAATCATTATCATGGTACAAACAAAAAGATTTTCAAGCCATAAACATAAATTCATTAATCTAGTTCCATACATAAATTATGTTAATTTCATTGTGATCCAAGGGGATAATCCATGATAGCTTTACAATTTCATGTATTTATATAGAGATTAAATGAGTCCCATAAATCATATGGTCGTCATTGTTCTTCACATTCTAATGAAACACACAATGGTTCTCATATCACGTCTCTCAAAACATCTTCATCCTTATGAGGATGTTAGGACACCACCACATCGAAAACAACTGAGAAAAACCCCATTAGAACCATGGGTATGAAACCCTCCCTAAAACGAAGAGAAGATACAAGATGAAATGAGATTAACAATGGGGAAAATTTTATATAAATGGAGGAAACAAAACATTGATCAATCCAGGTCCCTTAAGATCGATGATGGATGCCTGATATCGATTCTCATCAAAGGGATCTCCAAAACAAAAATGAGGGGACTGTTGGGTTGGCTGGAATGAGAGGGAGGGAAGAAACAACTATAGGGTTTGATGACCAGAGTGGCTGTAATGATTTAAAAACATTATAGCATCACGGTATTACACGACATGTGATCCCTATACATAACAAGTACTTCCTCAAGGTCAATTTCCACTAAAAACAAACTCTTTTCCCATGTATTTTATTTTTTGATCGTTGAAATATTATCTGATGTAAATCCAACAGTCATTATTTTTAATTCATCTAAATGGCTTGAATACCACTTTCATACCATGAAAGTTCCATTCCCCATGTTCTCAACACCCCTGTCCCTCGGGACAACAACAAAGACACCTCTAGGCTTTGAATTCCTTGTGAACACACAAAGGGTTGATCCATGGGGATCTAAGATCTTAAATCAGATTCCTATCACGAAAATAATCCTTGAGAAATCAATACCAACCTACTACAAAAAAAGAAAGAGGTTATCCAAATACATACCCTGATAGATACCACTAAATGCTCTCTTCACCACATCATCTCACCACCACACTAGAGGAATACAGCCAAAACCACACAACAACAACAACCATATCCTAAACAGTCTTTTAATAGAGATACCTCTCAAATGAGAGAAATCAAAAATAATAAAATAGTGAAATACATCTCATAATCAGGATAATATACATCTATATAACAAACAACATTACATGAGAATAGATAATCATCAAAAAACTCATTTTACTAAGAAATTATCTTGAACTCAGGTTCCTAGATAATCTCTTTTATGCCACTATTCTACCACAATACATAATGCAAGGGATAAAACATCCATGAAAAACCATGTTTTAAAAGTCCTGGATCTCTACAATCTGCTCCTCCAAGGTCACATCATCTTCAACATCAATCTATCCCAAATATATGATGAGAGAGTCATCATTATGATAACAATTGAGTTGAAATTTTTTAAAAACATTTTGTATCTGGAACATCTATTGGGAAGTGCTATCTGATACACCTTAACTCTAAAAATATAAAATACCTCAAAAGACCCAAAAAACTAGGGATAAATCTTACTCTCATGGACAAACCTTCAATTCACATGATAGAGAGTCACCTTCAGAAACAAATGATCTCCAAAGTCAAACTCTAAAGGTCCCCTCCTATAACTGAAATTGGATTTCAAAATATCTTTTTCTACTTTCACCCTCTCATGAAGCACCTGAACCATCTTAGTTGTATTCTACACATGTACTAATATGAAAATTACAGACTCTCTGACCATTGTCTAGAACAATGGATAAAGAAATGGTTTTCCATATAAGGCATAAAACTGCACCATAAAAATGTTTGAGTGAAAACTATTATTTTAAGAGAACTAATCAAAAGGAATGTACATCATCCACTAATATTTAAAATCCAGGGCACAAGAGTGCAACATGTCTTCATGAGTCTGGATCTCATGATCCATTTGATTTTTCATCTTCCAGTGAAAAGCATTGGTAATAGATAGTTGAGTACTAAAAGCATGTTGGAGACATCTCCACATCATTGACGTAATTTGGGGATCTAGACCTAAAATTTTCATCCATAAGACTCCATGTGTTGTCACCACCTCCTCTAGATACTACCACAAAAATAAATCTTCTATGATCGACTCCTTAGTCAATATAATGTTTTATTATTTGGTAAAGAATCCTCCACCACCTATATAGAATCATATCCTCCCTATAATAAAGGAAAAATGTTATTAAATTCCATCGAGATTTCCTCCCACTTCATCAAAGAAATAACTAATAGCTGTAGTAATCCAGCAAGGACACTATACTCTTCCTTCACCTTATGGAAGACCAGACATCAAGACACAAAATATGAAATTGTACACGTCAACCCAGGACATCGAAACTGAATCGTGATATCATGTAATATCCTGGTCATACAAGGATGTACTAAAGGGGGGGGGGTAGGTGGAACACACTGAGAATCATCACACACATCACCAATGGAACTAAAATACTATCCTAAAACAACAATCAATGTTGATCATCCTCATATTAACCCTCAAGAGACTCCCCACAATCAACTGCATCTCTCCAGACCACCACCTCAACATCCCTCAACATGGACTCTTCCACCTGTCGAACCAAATATGATTGTACCATCATCTAAAAAATAAAACATTTTACTCCCATTTTCTCATATATCTAGATGAAATGATGAATTTTCTTCCATTACACTCCATAAATCATCTAATTCTGGCACAATATCACTACAGGAATTCCTGATCAATGAATAAGTCACATCATTTATATTTCAATGTGTGTTAGAAATCATGAAGTCCTAATATTGTAAGGACTCCATCCACCAAACTGATAAAGGATCATGTAAAATGATGAGAAAACATACCTCATGACCTTTTTATTAGTTGAGAACACAAAGATATCGATGAGATAACATCTCCAAAACATTATAACAAACACAACCACCACCAACTCTAGATCGTGGGTGTAATAGTTACACTCATGGGGATGTAACTTCCAAGACCCATAAAAAAATACCTATCATTGACGCATAGGGACACAACCTAACCTAATATGTGAATCATCACAGTAAACCTAAAACCAAAATTTTTATGGTGGAAGATATAGAAATGGAGCACTAACCAAGTTATCCTATAAATAATCTTATTATTCCTAACACTGATCAGCCTAAAATAAGTAAAAATGTATTCTAGTCAATGTTTTCATAGGATTGATAGCTTTAGATAAACTGGTTATGAACCACTTATAATTGTTTGGAAGAACCATTAATCTTATAAAATCCATTACTGTCTGGTGGGCTACCCATGACCCAACTACTTCTATAATCGACAGACCCACATCAACTCCATATAAGGATAAAGCATGCCTCAAGAAAATCATTCACAAGCCCAAAAATCACACTTCAACAACATCCCTATTAGTTTATGATGACGATGAATTCCAAAAGTGGCACATAGATTCTCTACATGCTCCCCCACAGACTCATAGTTCATAAGGATGTCATCAATGAAAACAACAATGAACATATCCAAGAAATTTGAGATAACCATATTCATTAACCCCTTTAGTATTACTGGAGCATTCATTACAAAAAATGAAATTGCATAGAACTCATAATTCCAATGACATCAGTAGAATGTATTCATTAGCATATGTTTATCCATTAAATGCATCTGATGATATCCAGATTGTAAATCAGTCCTGGGATAACAATATTCTCCCTTCAGTTGGTCGAATCAACAAGAAATGAATGAATGAGGATAGTGGTTCATCAATATAACTTGATCCAATGAAACACTGATTATTGATCCTCGGAAAAACTTAGATTCATCTCAGACATCAAGGATGAAAGGGATTGAACAATAATATGACACGCTCAAGGGTCTTTCTGACTGACAAATTATGAAGGATATCCATATGAATTGAACAAAAACACCTAACTCCTAATGAAATCAATTATAGCCTATACCAAATACAACCAATATCTGTCAAAGATGATTTCATATTGTTGTATCTACAAATATACAAAATCAAACCAATAGTTGTGTCGCACCAACAATATCCCACATTTTCTATATACACCAAATAGGTTATGTCAACCTCAAACTGGCATAGTTAATTCCAAGGGCATTGGAAGAATCTCTACCTCTTATACCATTGCATGGAAAGGGAATATGATTTGAAGGATTTAATCTCTCATGAATCAAACAATATTTTATCCCATGTATAATCAAATTAAAGGGTTCCTCGAATGATGTATAGATCACCTAGTGTTGGATACTATAAAGAATAAAGCTAACCAAGAACTTCCCCATGAACTCTTCAGCCTTGCTGATAATGAAATTTATGGTTGATCTCTTCTCTATGTGGATATGTAGATTCCCAAGGCTATCCTATACCTACCCCATCTTATCTATGATTATCCATCACTGGAGAATCCTTATGTTATTTCCTCGGCTAGAATTGTCTCAACAAAAGGAACTAGAAACAGAATAAATGGCACACACAGACTGCTCAAAATGGTTGTTAACTGTCATCCATGATGACCATGACCACTATAATAAAAACAAATGTATGATTCCTTAGTATAGTCTTGAGATCTGATGCACTTGGAAAATTGAGACATTGAGTGTCGGGACCTACCACTAGTTGATCAAAGGTTATTCTACCCTAACAAATAGGATCCCTAGGCCACATATCTAGTTCATGTGGAATCTTTATGAATCTCCTCTAGGGAAGATCTAGTTATAGATAACAACCTCTAAATGATCTATACTATGGACCACACCTCAAGATATTTCTCCACCATAAACGGGGTGACATTGAAGTTAATATCTATATGTAAATCCTTCTCTAAATTACCATAATAGGCCCGATCATCTAGAAATAGGTTCAATTAATTCCATACAAGGTTCTTGAAATGGATTCTAAAATCTTGTAAACATGAGATCCCATGCAAAAGGGTATGTAGCACATGGATACTGGCTACCTTCATAGTTGAATAAAAATTAACTAGGTTTTGAAATGTGAATAGAACTCCTCCCCTGTGACTATTGACTCTTATCGATCTATGAGAAGCAAGAACCACATCTTCTTCATAGCCCCACACAACATCATCAATGAGAATGATACCCATTGATACTTGTGTGCACAGTTCAAAAAAAATTCTATGAAACCACCTCAAACCCGTATTTTGGGATGGTATCTGAAATGGGGCACACATATCATTGTAGCCCCTAGCACGGAAACTCTCAGAGTGTACTCCTACACATTTCATCAATGTCTACATTTACTCTATAGTGATATACTATCACAACCATCTTAACAAATTCATGTATTAACCAAACTAGAATTTCAACCTGGAGCCATAACTAAAAGTGAAAAAATAGTTAGAGGTCCTAAACCTATAATACGAATGACATTTAAAATAATTAATCATTTAATTTTATTCATTTTAGGTTAATCAATCATAAGGTCTTCACATTCAAACACAAGCATAATGACAAATGATGCATGATCATCTCGTAGGTCTCTCCCATGTAAAAAGAATCATTTCATTTATTATCCACTATAAGATTAAAGGTCCATGCTTCAAAAAATAGGGGGCCCTAAATACCAGTGTCTCATACAATCTCATGTATTTACAACACATTCCCAATTTAGCTAACACAATTTCTCCACTAACACATGCATCCTCACATGTTCCAATATCAAAATTTCATCGTATCCATTAACCAAACCTCTAATAACACTATTTAATGACCCCCTCTCCACGATGCATACCCCTCGTTGGCTGGCACAGGGAGAAAAGAGATAGCAACCCCCCCCCCCCCCCCCCGAGTACCACCTCTAGTAGACCCCGAGATGGTGAATCATACCAAGGATATGATAAACCTGCATATGGGAGGCATTGCCATCTAAAAGAAACACATCCAGAAGATATTGATAAGATTGAAACCAAAAAACTCTTAATCAAGATGCATTATATAAGAAATGGAATGTACAAAAAATTTAATCCCATACAAGAACTAATACCACTATAGGGAGAACTGCATGTACCAAGATAATGTATAGACTATTGTTACCATGAATCCCAAATAGATCATGGAACCACAAGATAGTAGTAATAAGCCTAATTTCTAACCTACAATAATGGACATAAAAAATAGCTTATATATACATAAGGTGAAAATAACAATATAACCAGTAGGACCATCCCTTGAGCCTCTCATGATAATGTAAATAATGCATGATAAATCACAATAAACAACAATTGAAACTAACTAGTAATTAAAATAAGTACACTACGATTCCATCCTCACTGTGGCTACTCTAACAATGTATCTCATACAAGAGAATATAATATTTTAATAATATAAATTGTACCCAACTACTACTTCCAACATGGTTTCCAATTTTACCAAACATTTCACATCATGAGCATATATCTCCAAAAAAGATGTCTGACAAACACATATGTGAGGCGCCACAACATTCACCTCATGTAATACACTCCACCATGTCCACATATCCAAAAGTAACCATGTAGTTTTTGAGAGCCACAAAATCTCACATAACATGTATCATATGTTGGGTATTACTCCTCAATAGATCATATCCTATACACTAAGTAAGGATCCTCAATCAATCAATGACTAAACTTGTAATAACTATAGTAGTCCATAAGAAACGTTATCTATAATATATTTGTGTGAAATAAACATAATCCATTAAAACCCTCTACACACATATATGGGGAAAAAATCCACTATGAAAACTAGCACAAGTGACTAACAAGAGATAATGTGGTGCCAAAGAGGGTAGTCATCCATCAATCCTAGCAATGAGATATTGGTGAAAACAACAAATATGGATAAGAAACCCTGGGGTGTTAGTTTTCCTAACCGACAGGGTGGAGCAGCATGTAAAAAAATTACACGATATAATATAGCTCATAACCACACGATCATAATTACCTAGTATTTTACTAAACTGTATCTAACATCACTAAGACTCCGAAATGACACTACTAAGACTATATGTCTCATATGTAGATAACCATTTAAAGAGCTACATTAAATTATGTTTTCCCTCTTCATTAGTTACACTTTCTGTTAATTAATTCTTAATAATTAATTAACCATTATCATTTCAACATTTAATTTCTTTTAAATCTCAACATAGTTTCATGACATCCGGGCATAACCAAGCCAGTTCCATGAATTCTAATAATTACAACCTCATCATTTCATCTTATCAATCTCAAGCCACTTGGGTTAAACATTTAATCATTTCTTTAACAATCATTACCACTTTTCATATTACCTGGTATTCTTGAAAAACATTTTGTTCTACCAAACAAAAGGGTCTCAACATGATGAGTAGATGAACTATCAATCATGTCTTCACCATATATAGTAAGATCATAGTCTTGTCCAACCATTAGAATATAATTAATTAAATCACATGGAATACCCAGTGTATATTCCCACCTCTTAAAATTAGTGTAAAAAACCATCTTCCTCAAGAAGTGAGCGATTATTGTATATATACAATCAAAAGATTCAAACAAGCATCCAACATTTATATCACTGGGTAATCCCATATTTAACTTGTTTCATCATATCTGGAGTCCTTCCTTACACCACATGCATAAACATATTTATCTCATTGTCTGAGTCATCAACTGCTTCCATAACAACCAAGAATCCCTTCCCCCTATACCACATCATCTCTTAAGGCTCAACCATCTTAGGATGGCATCACATTTGGGCCTCCCTATCCCCATAACAAAAAAAACCCTCCACGATCAACCATATGTCAAGAAAAGGTAAAAAAATATAGAAACCATTCACATGGTCCAAAAACTAGTCATTAATATTCCACAACCAATGACCTCTCTCAGATCCCAGGAATAAAGTACCTAGCCTTTATAAAAATGTGGATAACTCGGGCCCTATAAAGTGATTATCTTTTATCATACATCTGGTTATTATTCCATATTGAATTTACCAATTTTTTATTCATAGGTTCGAACTATAGGAAACTTAATAAAAAAGATATCACAATGTAATTCAAAAAATTATCTTACATGACTTTGATTATATTTTCAACAAGGATTTAGTGGCTTAAGGATCATTATCCATTTAAATTTAATAAAAATATCTGCATCAATTTGATTATTATCATATTAGAATATCAATAACTAGATTCATTAAACATGGCTCTTTATCCTTTAGCTATTTAATTATAAATTAATTCCATATTTATGTTATCTCCTAATTTCCATCAAGAACAACATGATAAACCAAGATATTCTAGATATTAAAATATCTAGAAAATCAAGTGGAAACTTGTTACCATGATAAAAACAAAAAAAATTCCTAGAAATTAGCTTTTATTAGTTATCCTAGTTGAATTATTTAATTTGGTTTATTTAATAATGATCTATGGGGATAATCAATGCTAACTCGATGATTTCTGGAAACTATATCGAGAATAAATGAATACTCTACCTCAAAAGAATGATGAAAGACTATGAATAAATTAGGTTGAAGTAATATGTAAAACAGTAGGGAGGGGACTTCTAGGTCAACTGGGATGAGAGTGAGGGGAGTAACAGCCATTTGGATTTATGACCTGAACATGTAGAATGTTTTTAAAGATTACCCCATTAGGGGTTTATAAGAAATGTTATCCACTTCAATGTCGTATAATTCCTTGAGTTTAGATTCTTACTAAAAACCGTGAGCTTTTTATTATATAATATTATTATTATACCAAAATATTACATGATGTCAATCCCACATTCACACTATGAAATTCATAAACACTATGTGAAACAAACATTCATGTCGTGATTGTTCCCATCTACCAGTTCCCAACACCCAAGTCCCTCCAAACCTACTCTGAGTGTCCTTAAAACGTTAAATTCATAGGGAACATGAAAATGGTCTATCTACTTGGATTTGGGACGTTATAGCATCATCAAATAATTATAGAGGGGTAGGGGTTAGCCATTTCAGATTCTTTAGTGAGATACTATTGAAGCGAGGATCCAAATGGGAGTAATGTATCTAGATATGGTTTTTAAATTATGTATTTCAATTTTGGTTACCATAAATCTGATGTGGGTGATTTTTTTGTTATACTGGTAGCTTAAAATACTACTCTTTGATTATGCTGAGGGTTTTTGTTTGTTGTAATAGGATTGTGATTTTGATGTGGTGTTGGAGATGGTGAGGGAACGATGTGGGGTGTTGGATGTGTGGGGGGCACATTACCAGATGCTAGCACTATGAAGGACTCGCATTCAAATGCTAATGGTAATTAGGAGGCATGGTGTTAAGGGTGAAAAACCCCCATCATAGGGGGCTGGTGGTGTGAGAATTGTGGTGGTGTAATGAAAACAACACAATTGATCGTAGTGTTTGGTGAGAGAGACACCACAAGGAGGATAACGGTGTGTGAGAATTGGCAGTCTATCCATGTTGTGAGTACCTACACAACAAAATAAATCAGAAAATGTATGAAAAATTAAATAAATAATAAATCAAAAATGTACATTCTATAAATATAAAAATATATTAAAATTATAATTCACACAAGAAATTTAATATTTAATAAGTAATAAGATACATATTATAGTGTTCTCACATTTAACTTTAAAAAAAAATTATGGCGATTTGAATATGTTAATTAACAGATGTATTAATTAAAGAAATAATTAAAATAAAAAATAAAAATAAAATAAATTTTAACTATATATAAAATTATTTTTTGAAAAAAAATCATATTTTTAAGATTAAATCAATTATTTAAAAAATTAAATAATAAATTCAAATAAAATTTACAGTAGGATTATTTAAATTATATAATTGATAAAATAATTATTTTTTTTAAAAAAAAATGAAAACAATGAACGTTTAAAAATAAAAAAATAATTTATATTAAAACAAATGAGGTAAAATGAAATAAAATAATATTACTTAATTATAAATTTTTTTAAAAATTTACAAAAATCTATGAATTACAAGATTTTAACAAAAAAATATATTTTTCAGGTTAGGTAAAATATGTAATCTATTGTAATTTATTTTACAAAAAACACTATTTTAATAAAAAAAGAAAATAAAAATTGAAAAATGATGTGGGAGAATCAATGAAAAATATCCACTTCAACTATGATGCCTCATCTATACTATATTTGTTCAGAATGGTTCTCCACAGTTAAAATTGGGAATATATATTGTGCAAGCACTAAGAGAAAAATATCAATTTAAATTAGCATCGATGGATGTTTGGTAACCAAATAGAATAGATTGTTTTAGAGATGAATTAGTTCAAAAAATGATAAATAGTGGTGGTATCCATGCCCGAGAGAATCCTTATTTTTGATTAAGGAACATTTCTATCTTGGATAATTTCATGAGATGAAATACCCCATCATTTAGTGCATAATTTTACAATATGGCAGATGGAGGATGGATTAATGATTTAGATAAGATATTTTAGTTTAGTAAATGTTCTAAATGTCAGATGGTAACTTGTAATGTTTATTTTTATGAGCTAATTTGGATCAATATTAGTAATTAATTAATAATTCCACAGATAACGTTGGCCATCCACTGATAAAATGTAAAACAATTATGTATATTTTACTTGGGAACAATTTCAATATGGTTTTTGAATCCCTATGTGAAAGATGTTAGTGGAATTGAGGATCAAATATGATGATTCTGTGACTTTGTACAAAGTATATTTATCAAGACTAGCTATATACGTACCAGATCTTGTTGGGAATATTGATAGTAAAATAAATAGATTTTAATGAAGGATAAATGAATGTATACAAATGATCATTGTCCATGCTGGAATTTCATATTAATGAGAATGTTTATTAATTTGTTGAGAATGTTGCGATGGGGTTTAGAAACAATTATGTGCCTCTAGATGACAAGTGTAATAAATGATGAAAATTGATGGAAATATAGAGGAATAAACTAGAGAAATATTATTGTATGAATACTAATTTACCATTTTGTTATAAGTGTTATAAATATTATCTTGGATAATGACCTAAATTGTTTCTTATGTTCTTAGGATATGTTATGTCAGGAAATATGGCTCATAGATACAAGGAATGTTAGTATTAAAATAGTGAAAAGTAAATGGTAAGATGCTACAATTTCAATTAGTTGGGGAATTATTCCCATGTGTGTCCTTATTTAGTAACTCTATGGGGAAATAATTAAGATCCAAAGTTGAATGGTGTGGAAAAATAATATTCTAATAATATGGTTGATGTTGGGTCATTGAATAATGGTTTATTAGGTACCGATGGGATGGTACTTATAGAAAAGCTAATTTGATCAAGAAACAATATAGTTTTATATAATTCATCGTATGGATTGGATTTCATTTTATAATGTTAAGATTGATTATAAAGTTAAAGAAGTTATATTAAATAATATTATTCTTTTGATAACTAACCAAGCCGTTTAGAAATTGATTAGATATGGTAGTGAATATTACCTTGCACAAATTTTAGAAATGAAATAATTTTTTTAATTAGAAATATTCATGTAGTTAATGATTTCATGGATATATTTCATTATTATTTGAATTAAGACATTCCTAAACAATCTGTTGATTTTACATTTGACTTAGTTTCTAAAGCAATCATTACTTCTTTTTCCCTAGTATAATGTATCATGTGGAACATTTAAACATGAATTAGAAATTATAGGATTTTCTAGATATTTCATCCATTCTCCCTAGAACACAATAATTAGTTAATTATATTTAGATTATTTAAAATAAATATGGTTCAATTATATATTTCATTAACTATAAACCATTGAGTAACATAACTATTAAGAACATGTACCCTTTTACACATATCGATGAATTTTTTATCAGTTTCAGGAATACATTACTTTTCAAAGGCTAATATCAGTTTGGGGTAACACTGATAAATTTGATGGAAGAATAAATTCCAAAAACAATATTTCATACTAGATATGGGAATTATGAATGTTTAGTTATTCAATATAGTTTTACAAATTAACATTATATATTTACAAACAATATGAATGGAGTTTTCCAGGGGTTCATGGATCATCATTAGGTTTTTTTATTGTTGGATTTTTGGTATAATCAAATTTTAAGGAGGAATACAAAATAATAATTACGATTTTTTGACAACCATAAAAGGAAATATAATATATGTAGTATTTACCACGTAAGAAATATTTTTGCAAATTTTTTTCCCCTGGCTAGACTAATTATAAATACTGAATTACCATTGAACCTAATGAAATTATGAAAATAAACATGAAACATTAATATCACATATATTAATAGTTTTATTGGATTAATATGTCAATAAAAGTTTTTAGTTGAATAATATGATCATTTTTCTAGCCCACATACTACATTAACACAAAAATGAGGTAAATTCGTCTAGAAAAATAGATGTGGTGATTGAATTCTGGAATTGAAAATAATATTACTGAATGCTCTAATTTGTTAATGTCTTATAGAAATAGAAAAGATTAGAATATAAGTGGATACATCATTCAACGAACTTGTTTCTTACCTAAATAATAATTTTTAGGTTATTAATTATGATTTTATGTCAGTTGAATCTTGTGAGTTAAATTAAATGACACAGGGTATGAAATTAGTTTCTTTCCTTTTTTCATTAAATATTTTGATCAATATTTTTATATAGTAAAGAATAATTTATATACTAATAAAAGTGTTTGAATTATATATTAACTATAAAAAATTTCGCATCAGTAATATGACTCATGAAATTGATCGAGGATTATGTTTTCATTTTTCATATTACTATTTGAAAAATAAACAAGGTGACTAATAGTTTGAGAATAAAAAATAATGAAACATTTACCATGTTATATTTGGAATGTGAAAGTTATGTTATCTACTTTATGAATTTCCACAATGAATATATAGAAGTATGGAAACAAATATTTGGGGTGTGTTTACTAATGTCAACATTGATTGAAATAATTCTGAAATCGTAGAAAGAAAAATTTTACATTCCTAAAAATGGTATAGTATATTGAGATAGGTAAAAATAATGACATCATTAGTAATGAATAATGTGTTTTATGATTGTTGGAAATATTAGGTTTATCTTATTATTCCTAATTGAAGAAATAGTTGTTGAGTGATGCTCACAGTTCTCCATTTTACAATCATCCATGAATCCCCAACTTGTATAGAGACCATCAGGGTAATTATATTGGAATGGAATGGAAAGAGATATTGTTAAAATGAAAATCAAATGTCTTACATTTAAATATGTTAACATAGAATAAAAATTTACATTTGGAATCCAACATCATTTTTCCATTACTAGATAGAAAATGGGACAATATATCAATGTATTTAATTATTGGATTACCAAAGACATTATGTGGTTATAATGAATTTTATTTATTTAATGATTAACCAAAACATAAAATTTAATGAAATATTAGATTCAAATGATTTATATTTGATTTATCTACTATATATCATGGATATTGTCATGTTACATGGAGTTACTCGCTCTCTTTTGTAACAGACTATGATTCCAAATTCTGATCGACATTTTAGAAATGGGATAACAAATATTAGGGTATTGAATTAAATTTCATTACATCTTTTCATCCAAAATATTTTCAACTGTTTGAGAATAATTTTCAAACCTTGTATTATATTCTTTATTTTGGTTCAAATGATAAATAATGATGTTGGTATTAATAGGATTCATTTAGTTAGTTTTTTTATACCAATAAATATCATTCTAGTATAATGATGGAACTATTTGAGAATTATATGGAACATTATGCCATATTCCAAGTTCTGGATTAAAATTAGGAGAAATAATGTCAATTAAAATATAATATATTGTGGAAATTTTTTATTTTGTGAATTTGTTTCAGCTACATATGATGTTTTCTTAGATAAGGCTTAATAGTTATGTAGATACTTAAATAAAATAACATTTTTTTAGGTATGTGATTATGTTTTCATAAATAAAATACATCGAATAGTGTTATCTTCTTTGGTAAAAAGTTGATGATTTATATACATTCAAGGGAATATAATAAATGATGGTTAATTTTGGATGAATTATATGATGATTTTTTTTCCTCTTTTGTTATCCAAGGTAATAAATTTTTTTCATGTATTGATTTTATGAAAATATAAGATTGATTCATTTCTTATTATTATCCATGAAGTATCTCCATTAGAAGAGAAAATTTAATGTGTTGTTTACCCCATTTATATTATTGAACATAGAGAAAATGTATTGTAGAACAAGATAATTAATTAGTTTAAGGAAATATTGAATAACTATATGGTTAACGAAGAAATATGGAATATTAAAATTATGTGAGGGAAATATATCCCCACTACTGTAACAACTACATAAAATTGAAATCAATAACATTCAAAAAGGTGGGAATAACTTAACAACCTTAGTAATTAAATATATAATCATCGTCATATTTATTATTATGATATAGATTGTTTTATAAATATAAAATTAGTATGTAATTATTACATCAAAAAGAAAATATTTTCAACTAAAATACTCTTTTATTATTTTAATTTGGAAAACTAATTTATAAATTTCAGAGTTTAAATTATAAAAATTAAAATCCATATTTTATTTCAACATATCAAAATTAAATTATGGTGAGTTTTTTTGATTTTATAGAAAATATTGATATTTCAATAAATTGTTAATTTACATATTTTTGTAAACATTCTTTTTTTTCAATGAAATTATGTAACTTGAATGTATAAAGATATTATTAATTTATATTAGTGAAACATAATTACTTATTTTTTAATCTATGTTATTAAATATTAATCAAAATTATATTTTATTTTAGTATAAGTAAACTTATTGGTTTAAAAACTGGTCTTTTTCTAAAAATTGTTTTAATGTGAAAAATTTTTCTCTATTTTAATTAACTATGATAACCCCAAATGATGAATATTTTAAAATAATTGTATATATTATATAATAATAAGTATTAATTGTGATTCATGATGAAATTAACATTAGTTATGTAGTTAATATAAAATCATATTCTTCAAGAAATATAAAATTCATGAAATCTAACTTTTTTCATGGAACCTTTGGGTTTAGTTTGATAATTTTATTTTCAACTACTATGAATTGAATTTGGTTAAATGGATTCCAAAATTTAATTAAGACTAAATTATATTATTTATTATGTTCAATTATATTTTTTTAACCATAGCGAAGAGTGAAAACAAATCCCATAGTTAGGGTTAACATGGGGGTTTTAGGGGTTAACGAAACAATATAAAGGATAAAATTACAAAATATTTGTAAAAAAATATTTTCAAGAAATATTTTGACCTTATAACTTAAATTTTATGATAATGGGAAATTAAGTGGCCTTTTTCATATAAAAAACTAGGGAACTCCATTTTATTTTTAAATATTATAAATTTTACTCTAAACTCACTTATATAAGGCCACTCATTCTCCTCTATTATTTTAAAATTTATTTCAACTTCAAATAAATAAACTACCCAAATATCATCATTATTTATATCCCAAATATCTTCATCCATTTTAAATTTTATAAATATATAATATGATGTGTTATAGTTCATACCTATGTTTTTTTCCAAAGAATAGTTATTACATTTAACTGTGGATTTTTATTTCTATAATTCTTCCAAATCCTTAAAATAATAATCATTTTTATTTTATAATTACCCCATAATCTACTATAAACTCATATTTAATTATGTTAACCGAATAATAAAATTCAATGTCCTCTTCTATCAAATGGAAAAAAAATCATCATTGTTCTGCATGGAGGATTACGGCCTCATTAACTCTGGTCAGTCATTTTCAATCGTCACATATACATATTTTCATAATGATCTATTAAAATAATAAAATTTATTTTTATAAAATATATATACTAATGGATTTGTGAAATCATATATAAATATTACGTATAAATTCCTTGGGGGAGAAAATAATTTCGGTCAAGTGTATAGTGGGTTACTACCCCACCAAGACATGTGATTCTTTTTTCACAAAATCATTACATTGAATCTAATAAAGATTAATATTTTAATATATGTTATATAAATAACCTAATTTTGATAATAATATATTATTTATCATTTTTTTGAAATGAAAAAAGATTTTCATTGTTCGTTCATATGAGTTGATTACCACCTAAATGAAGCGACATGATTCATTTCATTACGAATAAATCACATAGAAGAGGATTATAAGTATACATACATATATAATATGATATTTACGATATTATCATCATTCAGGAATGTAAAAAATAATACATAACTTCTTTCAAACATAGTCAATATGAATGAAAACATTTCTCATTTTTAGTATGGCCACCCATCAAGACAAACATTACATAGTTCATTTATCATTACCCTAAATCCGAAATTGTTTTAAAAATAATAATTTATTAACAAAAATTATATTTATATCATGACTATTATAATGTATATTTTTTCAATTTCAAATTTAACCATAAGCACCCTACTAATATTCTTTGGTGATATATTCCAATTATTGTAAAACCATCTAATATAAGATTAACTGATTATGTATTTTTATATAACCTTTTAATAAGTGAAATAAAAGGAATAATAAACATTATATTCTTCCCTGAGGAATTAAATAAGTTAAATATTTTTATCCTTCCCAGTAGATATAGAGTGAATGAGACCAATTGAACTCAAGGAAATGGATACCATCACAATTTCCCTTCAATGAGGAATATTATGATTTCATGTAGAAATAATATTTAATGAGGATTATATAAATCCCATTTAAAATTTAATATTGAGAAATTTTTTATTACAATTAAATTTAAATCATTTTTTTATGTTACTCTTTCATGAGTAATATTTCCTGAATGCCTCTAAATTGGAAGGGACTTTTCATTAAGACCCCTCTTTCACATTATTTTCCTTCAAGAACGATTTCACTTCCATATATTTGTTTTAAAAATATTTAATTAATTTTACGAATATGATTATTTTATAAATGGAATTTTTTTCATTAATGTTTTTTATGAACATGAGAAATTTTATGTAATACTTTACTTTTTTAGAAAAAAAAGGCATGCTCTATATTAGCATGTATTGTGACAAACAAATTTCCAACCATCATAACAATTATTTGATATTTGAATTTCATTATATGAATTTAGTTTCTTTTAAATGAAAAACCCACATTCCATTTTTATATGTATTTATGTATCGAAGATGTGTCTTAAAATAATGGTCTATTTTGGCACTGAAAACATTTTTAAAATAAAAATATATTTTGATACCCAATTTTTTTTTATTATGGTAATAAAATATTATTTAGAGGGTCCTAATTATGAAAATGAACTCTATCATGATATATTAATATGTTCTTATTATTGGGTATCATTTCTATTGACATGTTGTTACATTATAAACATAGGACATGTGATTACATTATAAATCATTGAAGGGTGGTTCAATTATAATCCAAGGACCTGTTGATATGTTAAAATCAAATGATGCGTGGTTTTTTTATATACAATGGTTTTTTGGTATTTTAATTATTCAAATAAGGGTAGTTTCACAATAATCCAAGGATGGTGGTTTTGTTTTTAACTAATTAATAATTTTTATGTTATAAAACATATAGTGGTTATTAAATTAATAACCATATATGGGTGGATCTTTGATAAACTATGGATTGGTGGGTCCATCATATACCACTAAGGCATTAGGTACTCTTGTGATGGATGATGGCCATATAGATTATTGAATTTGTATGAGTGATTAGATTAATGAGCTCTAAATATACTTATATGATTTTTATGTTTTTCATAGGAAATATAAATAATTTATTTGGGATAAATTTTGTGCAATTTAATGTGAACATGATTTATATCATTTTTATCAAGGATAATTAAGATATTTGTAAATGATTCATGGGATTTCATATTTTTCAATAGACTAGTAATCATATTTATTTTATGTCACTTGATATTATATTTGTTCTATTCATTGGTTTTATAATGAATTAAATGTGTTTAGGGATGGGTATAGAAAGGTAAGAGGATGTGTTAAATTTTAGTAAACTTTTTCAGAAAAATAAAAAATATTTTATTTTAAAAAATTTATGTCGATGGAAAATGGATTCTGATCAGAAGTACCCCTATGTATATATAGGATTTTGTAATATATGAGTTATGCCCTTATTATATAAAAAAATAAGCAAAAATGATCCTAAATTGTAAGAAAATATCTTCATCATTGTAAATTCAATATTATGTAATTTTTAGAGAATAATATGTGTTACCTTGGTACTATCTGAGACCATTCCATAAACAAATGGATGACATCTATTATAATGAAGGGACTATGATAGTTTTATTATTTAACAATAATTACCATATTATTGTTGTATCATAATATTAAGAATAATATTTTTGGAATTGATTTATTAAAAATATTCTTATTATAATAATCTGTAAATTCCAACTTTTAGTTCAATTAAAACATTTCATTATGGGTATAAATTTTAAATTAAATATTATTGACAACCCAGAAAATAGGTTTAATGATAATATGAAATATTTCGAAGACTCATGATTGAAGGATTTCTAACCCTTAATATTATCCTAAGGTGGAGATGAAACAGATTATTTGGGATAAATAGATGATAGATATTGTGTAAGGACCCAGTATTAGACGTGACATACAAGAGGACCTTATTCCGATCTAGGTTCTAAAAATAGATACATGATTACAAAAAACATCAGAGATACAGCAAAAAAGAACAAAATTAAACAAAGAGAATGATCATCTCTGCATCCGCACACTCACAACAACGATGACCAACTCTGGAAACCAGTGTAAAATATTTCGAAAACGTTGGGTGGGCACAAAATATGCTCAGTAAGGGGTTTAAAAACTATCGATAAAAAAATATTTATGAACATTCATTGAAAAAATATTCCAAAACATTTATAAATACCCTTTTCAAAATACCATTTGAAGTTACATAAGGTATAAAAATACCTATTCAGTTTTTACAAGATAGTTACGTTCAAAATTGTTTATACGTAAACCAGTGTTTTTCTGAAAACATTTGGCATTATTCTGAAAAAAAACATTTAATCTAAGAATAATCGGAATATACACTATCATTTAAGGATGGGTTCACTTCCCAATTCCTTCCTGTATACAACTCTCAAGAGTCGGGTTTTCTGAATACATTTTTAAGCTTGCATTAAATAGGTATACATTTTCCCTGGGTATTCATGTATTAAAACTTGTAAAAAACATTTGGCACATAAGTAATGCATTTATAAAAACTTATATCATATATATTTTTGCATATATATATACACATATAAATATATACCTTTATAGGATATCATTTTCTTGCTCTGGAGTAGTCGATTTACATATCATCGTATCCCCGCATGATTTTTTTACATACTTTTCCTTTTAACGAATCATTCTTATTAAAATTCATTTATACAAATTGATACATTAACCATATGTCATGCATATATATATATATATGTAGTTCATAAAATATGTATTAATATTATCCATACAAGATTAGTGATGTGCATGACATGTCATTAATATAATGGCCATTACTTATGTGACATTCATAATTAAATAAAATGAACATGTGTATAATATACATATGGTTATGTATATGCACATTTTAATCATGAAGATTAATGATAAAATTATAAACATAAAATTACTATTACACCCATATGAATATAATCAATAAAATATTAGATTATAAATAATTATATTTTTTTGAAAAAAAAATATCCCTTGTAGAACAAAGAATAAAAATTCGAAATGAATTACCCTTATACAGATTATGCCTGATCAAACCTTAATAACTCATCAATAACCCGTTTCGAAACCATTAAAATAGAGAAGGGTTTGATATTCATATATACATATGAAAAACACTATATATAAATATATATATGTTTTGTTAATTTAAAATCAGATGAAAATAATCTATTACATGAATTCTATGAATAAAGAACATCATTCACATACAAATTCTCATCATCTAGAAAAAATAAAATAGAAAAAGTTTTGTATTTATCTATAAATTTATATACACATGTATGTATATATGAGTTTTACAAATACAAAACAATATAAAACATTACCTTAGTGGATTTAGACTGCATGTTAAGGCTCGAACGCACCAGACAGGGGCGTAGAAAACACTATGGGTGGTGTAGTGCCCAAACAGGGTATGAGATACCCCCGACATCAAGTGAATAACATTTAAGAAGATTCAGAACTAAAAAATTTGAAGTGATACTCATCATAACACAAGTACTTACAACCTAAAATCTTTGTAAGATTCTTTGAGAAGCTTTTAGTTTGTACAAAGCATACATGAGAAGCTTACATTTATTCATTTTTTTATACCAAACAAGACAAACTTATTCCACTATACAACCTTTTACTCTTTGGAATCCCAACCAAAATCCACTCCTCACCTAAGCAATATATTATTATTTAAAAAAAGATAAAATATCCTCTCCACCATGCATTCACACCCCCTTTATGAATTTGTCATTTTTTTTGTTTCTCCTTTTTTAACGCCCTCACGCCACCTATGTCATTTACTTTTCATTTTTATAATAACATTATAGTCACTTTTTTTATAAATAAAAGCATACCATTTTTTATAAATCATGTTGACGATATATATATATATATATTAATAATTCGTGTAAATTAACATATATATAAATTTGATTAAATAAGTTAAATAAATTTGTATATTCATTATTTTTTTAAATATATATATATATATATATATATTCGTTTTTTAGGAATATATATTTTAAAATATGTAATATATATATATATTCGTTATTTTTTTAATTTAAAACATATATATTAAGTGAGTTTTTCATAACATAACTATTATATTTATTTGTAATTTATAAATAATCATAATATATCTGTTATATTTATAAAATATATAATCATAAAAAATCATAATAACTTTAAATGAAATGTATAATAAAATTATAATTTTATAATAATATTAGTTTTATTAATATTTTTATATAACATAAAACTAATATATATATATATATATATATATATTCCATAAAAAAATTTATTATATTAAATAAAAATTTTGATAAAAATATTTATTAAAATATTCTTTAAATATTAATTTCCTTTTGGAAACAAAATTAAATTGTACTTTAATAAAATAATTAGTTTCAACTAGCATTTCCTAAAATATTATCTAAAAAAATATTTAAAGTATAAGTATGATAACTTACGAAAATATAATAAAATCTAGGTTTAGATTTTTTTTTGGGATATTACATAATCCCCCTCTTAAAAAGAATTACGTCCTTACAATTCGATCGGTGGACTAAAAAAATTCAGAATTTTCATATTCAGAATTTAGAGAACTAGGACTGCTAGATTCCTCGACTCTAATGTTTAAACGAAAACATCAATTTCCAATGATGTCTAGACCGTTTCTCTAATACCATGTGTAAGAACCTAGCCTTAGACGTGACATACAAGAGGACCTTATTTCAATCTAGTGTCTAAAAATAGATACATGCTTTCAAAAAACATCTGAGATACAACGAAAAATAACAAAATTAAAAAATGTTAATGATCATCTCCGCTTTGGCGCACTAACAACAACGATGACCAACTCTTGAAACCTGTGTTAAACATTTCGAAAACAAAGGGTGATCACAAAATATGCTCAGTAAGGGGTTTAAAAGCTTTAGGTAAAAAATAGTTATGAACATTCTTTGAAAAACTATTATAAAACATTTAGAAATACCCTTTTAAAAATAGAATTTCAAATTAGATACGGTATAAAAATACCAATTCAGTTTGTAGAAGATAGTTACGTTCGAAATTGATTATACATAAACCCGTGTTTTTCTGAAAACATTAGGCAAGCTTCTGAAAACAAAACATTTAATCTGAGACTACATGGAAGGTATACTATCATTGAAGGATGGGATCACTTACCATTTCCTTCGTATCTACAATGCTCAGGATTCGGGTTTTCTGAAATCATTTTTAAGCTTGCGTTAAATAGGTATACATTTGTACTGGGTTTTCATGTATCAAAACTTGTAAACAACAATTGGTACATAAGTAACGCATATATACAAACATATATTATTTATATTCATGCATATATATATATATATATGTATAAATATATACCTTCATAGGATATCATTTTCTTGCTATGGATTAGTTGATTTACATGTCCACGTATCCTGGCATGATTTTTCGTACATACTTTTCCGTTTAACGAATCATAATTTTAAAATTAATTTCTACATAATGATGCATTACCCATACATCATGCATACATATATATTTAGTACATACAATATATATAAATATTATCCATACAAGATTAGTGATGCACATGACATGTCATAAATATAATAGCCCTTACTTATGTGAAATTCATAAATAAATAAAATGAACTTTTATATTGTATATATATGGTTATGTATATGTGCATTTTATGCATGATGATTAATGATAAAATTATAAACAAAAAATGACTATTACACACATATTTTTATAATCAATAAAACATAAACATATAAATAATTATATTTTATTGAAATCAAATAAATATCCCATGCAGAATAAAGAAAAAAAATGTAAATGAATAACCCTTATGCAGATTATACCTGAAAAAACCTAAATAACTCATCAATAATCTGTTTTGAAAAGCTCAAAATAGAGAAGGGTTTGATATACATATATACATATTCAAAACAATATATATAAATATATATAGGTTTTGTAAATTTAAAATCTGATGAAAATAATCTATTATATGAATTCTATGAATATAGAACATCATTTACATACAAATATTCACCATTCAGAAAACATAAAATAGAATAGGTTTTTTATTTAAATATAAATTTATATACACATGTATGTATATATGAGTTTTAAAAACAGAAAACTAAATAAAAAATTTCCTCAGTGGATTTAGACTGCATGTTAAGGCTCGAATGCACCGGGCAGGGGCGCATAAAACACTACGGGTGGTGCAGTGCTCAAGAAGGGTATGCGATACCCCCGACATCAATCTCATAACATTTAGGAAGGTGGAGAACTCAAAAAAATGCAACGAGATTCATCTTGACACAAGTATTTATAACCTAAAATCTTTGTATTCTTCTTTGAGAAGCTTGTACGTTGTACCAAGCTTACATGAGAAGCTTACAGGTATTCATTTTTCTATGTTATACAAGACAAACATATTCCACTATTCAACCTTTTACTCTTTGAATTCCCTACCCAAAGCCATGCCTCACCCAAAAAATATATTATTTTTAAAAAAAAAGTTCAAATATTCTCTCCACCATGCATTCACGCCTCCCCCTTTAACATATATATAATTTTTTTAAAATAATTTTAATAAATTTTTATTTTCATTATTTGTTTATATATATATATATTCGTTTTTATATTAATATATATTTTAAAATATTTAATATATATATATATTCGTTTTTTAATTTAAAACATATATATTAAGTTCTTTTTTTATAATATAACTATTATATGTATTTTTTATTTTTAAATAATACATAATATATCTCATATATTTATAAAATTTATTATCTTAAAAAAATGATAATAATTTTCAATGAAATGTGTAAAAAAATTATAATTTTATAATAATATTAGTTTTATTAATAGTTTTATATAACTTAAAACAAATATATATATATATTTCATAAAAAGAAAAAAAAATTGATTATATTAAATAACAATTATGATTATAAAATTTATCAAAATATTCTTTAAATATTATTTTCCTTTTGGAAACAAAATTAAATTGTACTTTAATTAAATAATTAGTTTCAACTACCATTTCAATATAAATTATCTTAAAAAATATTTAAATTATAAGTATTATCACATAATAATATATAATAAAAAATGGTTTTGGATTTTTTTGGGATATTACATTATCCCCCCCTTAAAAAGAATTACATCCCCACAATTCAATCGAGGGACTAAAAATAATTCTGAATTTTCATATTCAGAATTTAGAAAACTAGGACTACTAGATTCCTAGGCTCTAACGTTTAATGAAAACATCTATTTACAAAGTTGTCTAGACCATTCCACCGATACCAAATGTAAGTACCCAGCCATAGACGTGACATAAAAGACGACCTTATTCCGATCTAGGTTATGAAAAAAGATACATTCTTACAAAAAACATCAGAGACACATCGAAAAAGAAAAAAATTAAACAAAGTGAATGATCATCTCTGCTTCCGCGTGCTTACAACAACGATGACCAAATCTGGCAACCTGTGTAAAAAATTTCGAAAACGTAGGTTGAGCACAAAATATGCTCAGTAAGGGTTTTAAAATCTATCAATTAAAAATAGTTATGAACATTATTTGAAAAACTATTCCAAAAAATTTATAAATACTCTTTAGAAAATACCATTTGAAATTACATACGGTATAAAAATACCAGTTTAGTTTTTAGAAAATAGTTATGTTCAAAAAAATTTATACATAAACCACTGTTTTTCTGAAAACATTATCCATGATTCTAAAAACAAAACATTTAATCTGAGACTAGTTGGAATGTATATTATCATTGAAGGATGTGTCCACTTCCCAATTCCTTCCTGTCTACAATGCTCAAGATTAGTGTTTTCTGAAAACATTTTTAATCTTGCGTTAAATAGGTATACATTTGCACTGGGTTTTCATGTTTTAAAACATGTAACCAACATTTGGTACATAAGTAACGCATGTATAAAAACTTATATTATATATATTCGTAAATATATATATACAAATAAATATATACCTTCATAGGATATAATTTTATTACTCTAGAGTAGTCAATTTATATATCGACATATCCTCGAATAATTTTTCATACATACATTTCATTTTAACGAATAATCCTTTTATGATTCATTTATACATAATGATACATTAACCATACATCATACATACATATATATATTTAGTACATTCAATATGTATAAATATTATCCATAAAAGATTAGTGATGCACATGAGATGTCATTAATATAATGGAAATTACTTATGTGACATTCAAAAATAAATAAAATGAACATGTATATTATATACATATGGTTATGTATATGTGCATTTTTAAGCATGATGAATAACGATAAAATTACACCCATATGCATATAATCAATAAAACATTAACTTATAAATAATTATATTTTTGTGAAATAAAATAAATATCCCTTGTAGAATAAAGAAAAAAAATTCTTAATGAATATCCCCTATTCACATTATGACTGATCAATCCTTAATAACTCATCAATAACCCGTTTTGAAAACCATAAAATAGTGAAGGGTTTGATATACATATACATGTATCCAAAACTCTATATATAAATATATAGAGGTTTTGTAAATTTAAAATCAGATGAAAATAATCTATTACATGAATTCTATGAATAAAGAACATCATTTACATACAAATGTTCATCATTCAGAAAACATAAAACAGAATAGGTTTTGTATTTATATATAAATGTATATACAAATGTATGTATATATGAGTGTTACAAACCCAAAACTAAATAAAACCTTACCTTATTGGATTTAGACTGTATGTTAAATACCAAATGCACCGGGCAGGGGCCTAGAAAACACTATGTGTGGTGCAGTGCTCAATTAGGGTATCTGATACCCCCGATATCAAGTGCCTATCATTTAGGAAGATAGAGAATTCAAAACTAATGAAGTGAGAGTGATCTTGACACAAGTATTTATAACCTAAAATCTTTGTTAGCTTCTTTGAGATTCTTGTAGGTTGTAGCAAGCTTACATGTGAAGCTTACATTTATTCATTTTTTTATGCTACACAAGACAACCTTATTCCACTATTCAACGTTTTACTCTTTGACTTCCCAACCAAAATCCATGCCTCACCTATGAGATATATTATTATTAAAAAAAGTTCAAATATCCTCTCCAACAAGCATTCACGCCTCCCCCTTTAAGAAATTGTCATTTTTTCTTTTTTTAACTCCCTCACGCCACTTATATCATTTACTTTTCATTTTTTTAATAACATTCCTCTCACTTTTTTGCAAACAAGAGCATACAGATTTTTTATAAATCTTGTTGATGTTTTATATATAAATATATAATTCGTGTAAATTAACATATATATAAATTTGTTTAAATATGTTTAATAAATTTGTATATTCATTATTTGTTTATATATATATATATATATATATATTTTATTAATATATATTTTAAATTTTTTAATATATATATATATCTCTATAATATGTTTTTTAATTTAAAACATATATATTAAGTGAATTTTTCATAATATGACTATTATATGTATTTTTAAATTATAAATAAAACATAATATATCTCATATATTTATAAAATATATTATCTTAAAAATAATAAGAATAATTTTAAATGTCATGTATAATAAAATTATAATTTTATGATAATATTAGTTTTATTAATAATTTTATATAACTTAAAACTAATATATATATATTGCATAAAAGTAGAAATTTTTTGATTATATTAAATAACAATTTTGATAAAAATATTTATTAAAATACTATTTAAATATTATTTTATTTTTGGAAACAAAATTAAATTGTACATTAATAAAATAATTAGTTTCAACAACTATTTCAACAAAAATTATCTTACAAAATATTTAATGTATATGTATGATCACTTAAAAAAATATAATAAAAACTGGGTTCAGATTTTTCTAGGCTGTTACATATTGATAATATAAATTAGATATTTTTTGGGATCCTTTAAAATGATTATTTATTTGATTAAGAACATATTTTGGATAATTTTTAAGACATAAATTATATTTTTTTATATTTGAAATATATTTTATATTATATTATTTCATTTAATGAATCATGATACAATTATTTTTTTGAAATCATATATGTTATCATTATACATTTATGTTGATTCAGTTTATTAGAATGTTTTGGGAAAATATATGATAAAATTATTACATGATCTTTATATGTAATTAAGAGATACATTATGTTTTTCAGTGAATAATTTTAACTTTTCATTTTAAATTTTTAGAAAAATTTAAAACAACGGGTATCAAATATAGTCAGAAATAATATGGGGGTGTCTAATGTTTAACAATTTTTTGATGGTTTATGTTGATAAATTTTTGACACTATTGGGGTTTTAAACATTAATACATTATTTCATCATTTGAAAATATATTAATTTTGAATATTTAATGTTGTAAATTTAGATTCTGGTGAATATTTAGAAGAAAAAAATTATTTTCAATATTTTATGGATGATAATATTTATTAATACGTAATTTTAGTGCATAATGATACAAAATTTAACTTTGTTCAGATATGGTTGAATAAAGTTGGATGAAAATTTACAACAACAATGTGTGAGGACCCTAAATTTAACATTTTAAATTATTATTAAATTAATAATAAAAATCACAATCATTTTTCATGATCATTTAGATTTATTGTTTTAGAGAATTAGGACAAACTCTTACAATTTAATAACATACACTACTAATGGAAACCTATAATTAGGGTCCCTTTTATCTATAAAAAACATTAAAATAAAATAAAATTTAATAATGATATAGATCTACACAATTTTCTATTTATCCAATGCTTATCCAAAATTTTCCATAATTCCATTCAATAAAATATAAATACATGGGATGAAAAAAACTCAGTATGGTATATGAAAATATTTAGAGAATTCATTAGACAATGAATACTTATAATCCCCTGAAATCATTTTGCACAAAGATATACCTTTCACCCATAGAACATAAACTCTTCAATATACCTCATGAAATAATAATTTTAATATAAAAATTTATAGGACACATTAATCATAAAGGTAACTCCAAGAATCAATTCTATATCACTATTATAGAATCTTTCATAGGTACATAGGGAGTAACCTTCATAGTTACACTTTGAATACCCACAACATTATATTTCCTAATTCTTTAAGTTTAAACCATACCTATTAATGCATTATCATTACCTAATGAATGAGAAAGATATCATAGGATCATCAGCCCTCAATTTATCATTGAACCTCTCAAACAATAAAGAAATCCAAATAACCATACCATAATCATAACACATAAAATAAACATAATTGAAAAATAACATGTCCCCTTTGATGTCACATTTCATTTTTAATATTTCACAAACTCATATGTGGAAAAATTTATTTGAAAATAATATTTTATACAAGTAAAAAAAGGAATAACATAGTCCTGAAACATGAAATTGAGAAATTATGTTCATGACATATATTTTAAAAACCATTCCTTTTGACTTTGGTAAAAATAATTTAAATAGAACTATTAAAATAATTTTCTAAAAGAACGTCCCTTACCTTGTGTTTGAATCATCATGAACAATATTTGTCTTCCTAAATAACAAACATAGTTTAATTATATACTTTCATGATAGCTTTTTAAATGTAAATTATTCAATTTATACCACTTATTATATAATTTATAACAATTACTTATTTATTTAGGTTCACGTTAGAAGTTTTAATGATATTCTATACATGATTCCAAAATGAATTCAGTAATACAAATATGATCAAGTAGTTTATTAGCCAATAACATCCAGAATAAAAATAATGACATAAAAAAAATCTTATTCATCAATTAATCTTTTAAATATAGTCTTTTTTATATGTTTATTACACATAAACAACATTATAATCACATAGTTGTGGTGCCATACATATGCATAAGTAACATTTCAAATTTTCAATGATCATTATGGAATGAAGTAATATATTTATGTAAATATATAGAATGATCATAATATAATTAATATGATATTAAATATCCATATATAATTATATATATTATCCATGTTATTTGGTTATAAAAATGAATCGCATCGCTTCGTGGAGGTGAAAGTTCAGAGGTACACACGAATGAAATTATCAGTTTAATGTGTAAGAAAAGGAAATAACGAAAATGATATATTATTATTAAATATAGATAAATATTTTATGACTAAAATATATAAAAATTATTTCCATCATTCTAACAAGTAATAAAAGATGATGGACGAAGAAAATTATATCTGTTCACGATATAGAAGTCTGTTGTACATTCAAACAATTAATTCTTTTACCATTTGAGGAAGTGGAGAAAAATTTAGGATAATAAATTACCATAATATCATAGAAGTGTGTTGAGGATACTGTATATATTATTTAATCATTGTTGAATAATATTTTATTAATGTGGAGGAAGAAATAAAATTGAAACACATAATTAAAACAACACCTCTTCATTGGAAGATCTCATTTGATTAAGAACATAACACCTATATGAAGGGAATTATGGTAGAAAATTTATTCTATACTGAATTTATGGATTCTAGGAAGGTTTGATTAATATAATTTTTTAACTATATAATTTTTATTTGTATTAAAATGTGAAGAATGTGTTACCTTTTATAACAGAGGGTAGGGCCAGTCTTAGAATTCTTCAAAATATTAATGTTATATAAATTAATTTCCTCTTACAAATAACACCAATGTGATATATTTAATTTATATGATTATTTGGGAAAAATTTTCTTTATACAATAAAAATTAATCATTTTTGTTATTTTTATAATCATAATTGTTTTGTTTTTACCCTTATTACTCTTACCACGATATTTTTCAATATAAAAATTAAGGGTTAGTATAATTATTATAAATGGCCAAAATACCAAAAAAATTGTCACTTTTTAAATTTAATGACTTATAAGAATTATTTTCCTAAAATTTATAAATTTATAAATTTTCTACATTTTTAGATAATATTATTTTTTCAAAATATCAATCAGGTGAATTCTCAAAATATCTGGTGGTTCATTTTTTTAAATATATGATTAGAGTAATATAAATTCTAAAAATACCTCAAAAGCATCAATAACATTATAAATTATTCTAAAAATTTCATTCATGGAATTAATCATTTAAAATTAAATTCGTTGTAGTACTTTTAATATTATTTATTTGATATTTAATTTAATTAAACAATTATTACATTTCCATTGTACTGGAATTTAATTTATTTATTTATTATATAAAAAATAAAAATTAATTATCATGAGAAATATAAAAATATTATCTTCCAAAATACTATTTATAGTCTAATATATACCCTATATGACCCAATATTAAAAATAATATACTTGTTTAAAAGAAAAGTTTGAAAAAATTGAATTTTCATTGAATGTAAAATTATAAATGTCATACTCTCATCCATTTGGCTAAAAGAAGATCATAATTTGATGATAAGGATTATTTGAGTCCATAAAAACTCATATAATGAAAATATTTCACGTTTTACGCTATGTTTATAATATTTATTAAAATATGTTTCCCCTTAATTACCTAATTTACCTTAAACCCTGTTAATAAAAAAAATACTAATGTTTCTATTCATAGTTTCTAAAAATAAAAAGGAAAATATTGATGCATTTTTTCCATTTGTTTCTAAATATGGAATACATTTTTTTCTTCAAAAAGCACAATTGTACGAAATTATTTAAACATTAATACTGTTGGCAAAGTAGTAAAATGAGTTTTTAAAAATAAAAAATGCTCATAAGATTGAATTGTTTTTATATCCAAATTCAATAAGAAATTGATACCAATAACTAAAATTGGGATGAATGAAAAAATGAACCAATTATTAATTAAAAAATCACATTTCTATAATTTTACTCTATAAATATATTTTATGAAAGAAGAAGTATTGAGTTAAAATGCATCATATTTTGACTACTCATCAAAAAATAATACATATAATAATAACATAAAAACTTTAACCCATGTAAAAATTGAAATATCATTTAGAATAATTATTTTATTTTATTTTTAAATATAAATTATAAAAGGATAAAAAATAGATTTAAAAGAATTGCACCATCAATAATTAGTGAAACAACATTTTTTAAAATATACTTCTTTTATTTCTATATTTTAATTTTTTCTTAAATCTTGTCAAGAAAACACATATGATGAATTATAATCACTATATTAAATATATAATATTTATATATATATTTATATATATATTTGTAGAATATAATAATAGAAGAGTAATTTATTATTTATTGGTATAAAACATAGTTGTGGACATTTAAACTAATTTTTGGAAAAACATCTCATTTTATTTTAAAAATGGATTTTCATTAATTTAAAATTAATTTATAGAAAAATAAGTAATTATATATAAATTCATAAACCATTTCTTCACAATTTATTTCATCCATATAATATCATCCATTATAATGGGTATGTTAAAATTGTAAAATTTAAAATAATGTATTTACATTTTTTTAAATCTTGATATAACTTATTTTCTATGCTCTCAAATATAGTGATAACATTAATATATATGGATGTTAAATTCTACACCACATTAATAAATTATTTACTCCTAACATTTACTAGGGATTAAAAAAAGTAGGTGTTTTGTTTTTAATTTCATTATTCAAATCCCTTATAAGAAAAAGGGACAATAAGTCGTTCACATTAAAATTAAAAAATGTACGTATGAATGTAACCCGATATAACTCTTACTAGGGTTCCATATTTAGAAAAACTTGATTTGGAATAAAAATAACCATCATGATATAATAGAGAGTGATAACGAACAATGTCATGGTATTGTAAACCTTCACAAAACCTCAAATTTTGGATTGGTTAGAGGGTCATTTATTTCATAGTGAGAAATGTAAGGGGTTATGATTTTTGTTTTAAGATCATATTCTAATATTTGGGGTATTATTTTACTACTTGATATGTGGACATAAGTAACTAAACATACTTGACAAATATATTTACAACTATTATTAACATTCCACCACACACTCAGTTTTCTTCCAAATGATGAGTATTCTGACAATTATTTCACAAATAAAGTATTATTATAAACATCTACAAATTAAATAAAAATGAAAAAAATGAAAAAAAAAATCTATTTCTCTTCTCATTATAAATTAATGAAAAATAATTTTTTTATTAAAAGTTAATATAATTTCCCAAAAATAAAAAACAATATTTAATGATAAACTAATTCAATCTTGAAAATATAACATTAGTACCCAAATATCAAAATTGAATGTTTAATATGAAAACGTCCTTAAAATCCAAAATATAATCCAAAAAATATTAAATCTAATATTCATAAGGATTTTACAACATAATCTTCTAATAGAAATGATATGAATTATCTCCAAATAAAGTCAATTACTCTTAAATTCTCAAACCAAAAAGTAATTTCCCTCATAACATATTCTCTAATATAGAATAATCATTTCCATAAGTTACCTAATTCAACATTAGAATAAATTAAAATCATATATTATTAAAAATAAATAAACATTCATTCCTAAAACAAAATCCCATAGTGTTATATGTTCATTGATTTTAGATGTTTCCAAAAATAGAAAACACATTCCAAAACATCATTACTCAAAAAATTACCAAATAAATTTCAAATATCATGGTTATCTGTAAGATAACCAATATTATCCCAAAAATAAAATTATTCTTAATCAATCAACTCGTTTAACTTAACATAAATGGTCATATTTTCTATGACTCAACATAGACAAGTGGATGGTGATGAACCCCTATCACCCTTCAGTTGTGGGTTCTATTCACACAACCTTTGTAGATGTTATGGGTTTTCACCCATCCCAATGAAGTGTTTTTTAAAATATATAATAATTATAACATTCCAAAATTTTATAAAGTCCTCAAAAATAACAATAGCCTGTTTTAAACTCAAATTTTGTCTCAAAAAATTATCTTTTCCTCGTAAAAATTAATAACCCAAAATTACCTCATAAATAAACCCCCCCAAAAAATTAACTTCCTTACACTTTATATCATTTTAAATCATAATTTACTACCTAAAATTTAACATAATACGACATCGAAGATCCATTGTTCTTGTGTATTTTGGAAATTAGGTATATTACATAACAACTTAATATATGAACAAAAACATATTTTTTGAAAAATTCATTAATATAACAGAACCATCCCTTCACAATCAACACTTTATGGGATAACCTAAGGGCATAAATAAGAAATGAGAGAGTTATGACGACTATCAAAGGAATAAACACAGTATAACATAAGGATAATAATAGATTCTTGAAAATTTATTTCAATGAGGAATAAAAGAATATGAATAATAAAGCCTGATTTAGCATCATAATTAAAACATGGGAAATGTTTCAACAACATAAAACTTGGTGTAAGCATGAGTCGATACTCATTGCATATAGAGGTGAATGATTATAGACTCATTGCAGATGGAGGACCATGGGTTGAGGCCTAGTGCACATGGAAGATCATGGGTCCAGGACCATTACACGTGGAGAAGCATGTGTCAAGGCCCATTTAAAATGACATATCATTATACTAATCATTACCCAATACTTTGGAGCATGATCTGGGTGAACCATTCATAATCATTTAATTTTCATGCTTAAGTGTGCCATAAAGAACATATAACAAGGATTTATTGAACAAAATAATCTATTCCATAATAAAGGGAATATTGAATATATACATTTCATTCCATAATAAACAAGTATATGTTCATAATGGTGAGTAACCATGATGTATAAATGGGTATGGTATTCATTAAAAAATTATTTAGGCATGGAAAACAGTAGTGAATTTGCGACCACATAACAATGTCATATAGAATTTCATAGAATGGGTTGATGAGAGATAAAGGTACATATTATCATTTATACAATAAATTTAAAATAATAGATACATTTAAATATATTCCCCAAAAAATTTAATTGGAAATATTCGGAAAAAAATATACAAAACATGAAGTTTTAGGGAAAAAGTATAGAATGCTTACCAAAGTTCGGCATGGTAATGAGCCGATATAAATGTTATTAGGAGGGTAAAATGGGAAATAATGTGGGTATCATCATAAATAAATAAATTAGATAGTAAGGGGTTGTTTAATAAAATATCATAACATAGGATAAATATAATTTTGTACATAACATAAATATAATGATTGATAAAAAAGGATGGTTGAAGATTCCTTACGAAATTATTACAAAGTAATAG
The DNA here is from genome assembly GCA_963277665.1 of Viscum album. Classification (NCBI taxonomy): domain Eukaryota; kingdom Viridiplantae; phylum Streptophyta; class Magnoliopsida; order Santalales; family Viscaceae; genus Viscum; species Viscum album. Next base: position 77,927,381 of record OY728127.1, on the reverse strand, counting down.
TTGCACATAATGTATTATAAAAGGGATATATGATATTTAAATGGTATCCCGTAACATAAATATAAAATATACTATAATTTGGATATTTATCAATGTATCCGAACTTAGGAAAATAAAAATTAAAAGGCATATCACAAATGAAATTCTTGATAAAATGAGGTGAGAGAACATCCCATACAGAATTTTGGCATTGTAACCTTTTATGTAAGGGTCCAAATGAGGTGGGATAAATGATCCATCATATAAATAAGATAAAAACACCAGTTTTATAATTAATATAAATTATGGGATATGTATGAGATTGAATTTAAAATAAATAATTGGAATGAAGGTGCTCGAATTCAAAAGAAATGAGAGAAATCTATTTCATGGATGTGTGACACCAAAGGTAAGAGATAGGATTCTTGGGAGATATTGGGTTCCATTATAGGAATTTAGTGAGAATAGGTCATATTGTGGGTGAGCTTTATGGAGTTTGATGAAGAAAAATTAGATCTTTGGTGTGTTTCTTTAGAAAAAGACGAGGATTTATTTATTATTTAGTATTTCTGAACTACGTAATAAAACATTCAGAAACAAAATCCATAAAATGGTTTTATTCCCATGACTTATAAAAAAATGGAGGGGTAGAATTTTTTTACGGTCATGGACCGATGATAATAGAATAGTGACCCTGGTTATGTGGAGGTGAGTCACACTTTCAGAGAAAAGAATTTAAAATCCTCAAATATAATATCAATATTCAAGGATTCACTATGGATTTATAAAACAAATAAATATAAATAAATTAAAATTATTTTAAGTAAAAAATATATATTTGTCCATGGATACATTTTATAGTATTTATTAATTATCCATTAGTCCATTATGATGTAAAAAGATACACCATATATTTATACAGTATTTAATTTTTTCCCAAAAATTAAACTCTCTCACAAAATTAAAAAAAATCAACATTGAATAATTTTTACATTATGATTACAGAAATATAAACCATTTTTTCTAAATAATTATCTATACATGTGAATTTTCAAATTTAAAATAACAAATTATATTTATTGAAAACTGACTGGTTTTGACAATAATAGTTTTCAAGCCATAATAAAAACTATTTTTGACTATATAAAAGTTATTTGATAATTTATATTTCTAAAAATTAATTTAATTATAATATTTTATTTAAATATTATTTATTTCAGAAATCAATTTATTATTTAAATCATATTTATTTATTGAATTTTAATATTAACAAAAAAATTTATTTCTACTTTAAAAATTATTTAGAAATTAACAACAATAAGATGAAAATATATTCGATATTTTGTACATAATATAATTTTCATATTTATATTAATAGGTTATTAATACATATCTCATTATTACTCAAGAATAAACACTAATATTAAGGAGCTTGATGGTTGGGAATTCATGGGGTCATTTAGTGAACATTTTTTGGGATGTGATCCTGATGAGCTTTATCTTCTATAATAAATTTTTTTAATCATCTTGTTTTTTCTAGATATCAACCTTGAATTGGTCTAGGGAAAATCACAAAAAATACAGTCTCCCTTGGATGCTCATATAAATGGGATTCATAAGGTACGATCCTGCAAATTGAGTCCATCAATACCATTATTTGTGCCAAAAAGGATTGGTTAAACGTAATATTTATACTTTTCTTGTGATCACTATTCAACGACTATATTATAAATGGAAAAGATACATAATTATCATTTAATATGTAATTGGATATAAAAAAATAATTTCATGTGTTTTCTATAACCATTAGACATTTAATTAAATCAAAGAGGGATATTGTATACATAAATGTTCAGGTTGTTACAATCATCCACCATTAAGGAATTTCATCCTCAAAATTTTATTTTTCTATAGTAAAATATATTAGTTTAACTCCACTTAATCAACTCAAGTGGTTCCCACATTTTTTATTCAAACATGTTGTTTCACCACAACACTTTGATGAGGGAAATGTTTTATTTCTTATAACTTTTTCTCTATGATCAATGATCATAAATGGAAGCTTCTCATTATAGATGTCATTCTACTCTGGTACCACCTATGGAATGAGTACATGTGATGAGTCTAGTATGTAATTTCTTAAGAGGGATACATGGAATACATCATGTAATAATTCCAAGTGCTGTGGGAGTGCTGGTTGGTTGGCCACTAATCCGATGCAATCAGAGATCTCAAAAGAGGTGGTGTACCTTGGAATATGATTTCCCTTCTTCAAAAATCCCACCACTCTCTTCCATAGAGATATGTGGAGGAATACAATATATCTATAATAAAACAATAGGATACATAGCTAACTATCTAAAAAGATATTTTGTCAACTCTAATCAATATTGATGTTCTACTAGAGACTCTTAACCTTCCCCACCATTTCATGGACTATTTCAAGACCTAGATGATTCCACTCCCCAACATCATCACAACATTATGGTTTTATACACCTCTACCCATAATGGGATTCATAAGGTTCCATTTAGATTTTTGATTTTAAACTATTATGGTAATATAACTCCCCCAAACGAATATATTAGTCCCCTAAACTTTTGATGTCCACTGAGAAATAACTCAATATGTCTTCAAGTATCTAGATAGTCTACATAGATTGTATATCATCTCGAGGGTGAAATGCCTACTAATGTTCATATCAGTATTTTGAGAAAGTTGTTGAATTTTCAAAAATAGTGAGGTCAATCTGGGATCTCAATCAGGCAAAATCAATAGTGGTACTCCAAGAAACAATACCAGTTACCTGATGTATCTGCATGCTAATCGAAGCTGGAAAAATCCCTCTATAATTGTGGTGAAGTGTTCATTCTATTCAAGATGATCCATAACAACATAAATACATTTCATCACTTGGATATATTTGTAGGTCCATAGATAGAGTCCATCAGTGTGTTTTTCCATTTCTCTGTTGTTATGGGAAATGGTAGTGTCGTTCCCATAGAATTCTTCCTGTCGGCCTTCACTTACAAACATACAAGGTGTTTTGATATATATTCTTCAATCATCATCTTCATGTTATCCCACTAATAGTTCTATCATAAATATTGATACATCATTTGGTTTCTAGAGTGACTATTGAAATTCAAACTAGGTATATCATCCAATAGAAATTTCATTAACTCCAGATTTTATTGAACACATATTTAGGACCCAAATATCAGGATTCCTTATTCCGTAAAATTGAACTATGAGGATTTCACATTCCTTATAGTACCAAATATCTTATGGATTTATACATCACATTTTTGGGTATCCTTTGACCTTTAAAAAAATATGCAATTGCAAAATAATTTATGAAAGGATTGATTATTTTCCTTTATTTATGATTCCCAAGTCCAGACTCTTCAAATATTAGAAGATCAGATCCTTTTCAATTCTCATTGATTATAGAATTTCTGGGTCCTTTCTATAGGGATAATCTTCTACCTTTTTCCAATATGGTAGTCAATTTAGAATTTGTAATCCCTAATGAGCTCTATCCATCATTATTAGAGAATATTCATCTCTTTCTCTGTGAATATAAATTTATGATTTTTTATCCATATATATTTCACACATCTCCCAAAAAAGATATTGTTGGAAAATTTTTAATTCATAAATCATAGCTTCTGACTCCAGTTTGGGACTGGGATACTATTTATAATTAGTATTACACTACTTCAGGTGTAAGAAATTTATTTTTCAATTTTTATCAATAGACATCCCAATCCACTCATTAAAGGATAACTGCAAATTATTAAAATATCCCCACTTTTGGGTAGTGTGAGAAATGGGTAAGTGATAATCCTTATTTTCAACACCTTGTTTATTTCTTCACATTAATCATTTCATGAAAACATGATTCCCTTAAAAATAATCATAGTAAGAGGTTTTTATAGTCCTGATAAATTTCTCTCAAATTTTTGATTGTATATAAATAACCAAAGAAGCTATATATATATTTTATAGTTGTTATCCTAAACCATGCCTCATTTTATTTTTTCTTTGATTGATCAACATATATCACATTAATTTTGATGATATTATATAATAATGTTACATAGTTTAACCAAAAATCACACATTTGGTAATTTTCATAGAGCTCCTCCTTTCACATGATCTGTATAATAGTGGAAATATTCATCTCATAATTCTCTTTGGTTATGGATTATATTAGAATAGCTTTGAAAAATACTACAACATTTTTTTCTCATTAATCTCTAATGTCACTATTAATCAAGTCCATGAATATTTATAAAGATTTTGTGAATCTAAATTACATTACTATGAACTCATAAAGCCTGTGCCATATATGAAAATGAAACATTAGAGATATTCTGCTTATTTACCCTTACATGGTAATATCTAGACCATATATCCATCTTAGTGATGAATTTATCTCCCCATAGTTGATCGAACAAGTCATCAATTCATGGAAAGTGATATTTTTTATTTATTATAATTTTATGAGCTCGCACTAATCAATGAAGAGTCACATTGACTCATCATTCTTCTTGAGGAAGAGGACTGGTGCACCCCTTGGTGAATCTCATGACTATATAAACCCTTAATCTAGATACACATGTATTTGTTTCATTAGCTTATCAAATTATACAAAAACCATTATATACAGATACTTAGATATTGGATAATCCCCAGGTATATGTTTGATAGAAAACTCATCCTATCATCTTTGAAGAATAAAAGATAATTTCTCAAGAAAGAAATAATAGAATTCCCTCACAATAAGATTTCCATTAAGAATGGTTCATTCCTTATAATAAATCATTTGAGATATATATGTTTTCTCGTGTCCTAATAATATCGATGATATAAAGTATGGTGGTAAAGAAGAATCAACCTTCTCATTTCACTTGTACATAATATGTGGTTGATATAGCATATAGAGGGTAATTTCCATCTCATGTTAATTTATGTTGGCTCTATATAATGAAATCTCATTAATGACTAGAATTTCATAAAATTCAAAAAAATGTATGTATGAGAAGTTTCATCGGGAGGTTCAGTACACAAATTGTGATGGGGGAGGATTCATATAAATTAGATGTTATAATTACCCCATTTTCCATTATCATATAAAAATAAAAATCTGTGATTTGTGTTAGCATTTGAATAGTTCTACAAAAATTTCATGATATATATGAATGCATAGAACTATAGATGAAAACCTTGTCTTTTACTTTTTGATTCTGGTTATAAATTATCTGATATTGACTTAGGGATGAGTATTTATAAACTATTCAACACATAAAGGGGAATCCGATGAAATTAATTTGATTACATATAAATAACACTTATTTCTTTAACATATGAGTTTATTGGCTTCAATATATGTTATCAATGATCTACATCCTAATATATATTCTTATAAGATATTTTTGTACCCTTATTAATTATTTGTAATAAATATAACCAAATTCCTTTGAATAACATGATTGAATTACCATTTTAATTGGATTAGCATGAGTCAAGTACCATATCAAATAGAGTAGCATGATTGAAGTAAAATTTCAAATGATGTATCTTGAGACTAAACATTACCCAATTCATTAGAGTGCGATCCGGGCACACTATTCATAATCATTTCATTCTCAAGATTATGTGTGTCATATAGATCATATAACATGGATTTTTCTACATCATATTTTTAACACATTCAAGATAATGTAGAATAAATACATGTATGATCCCAATAAACATGTATACGTTCATATCAGTGAATACTATAGATAGAGAAATGGTGATGGAATTCACTACACAATTATTTTGGCATGGAAAACCAGGGTGCAATTTCTTGCAGCATGACATCATCATATTGAATTTCATAAAATGTGGTGATGAGAGATAAAGGGATCTATAATAATTTATATTTTAAATGGATTGAAATAGAGACGTTGAAAAACATGACCCCATAAAAAAAATTCAATGTAGAAGGAATTAGATAATAATGTAACATAAATATAGTATAAAGGACATAACCCATTCAAAATTATTGCTTGGTAATGGTCATATAATGTGGTTCTTAAGAGGGTTAAATGATAATTAATGGGGATATAATAATATATACATCAATTTAACAATACTGGGATATTCATGATCATATCTTATCATAGTAAGAAGGAAATTATAATTAATTACATGAATGGTTCTCTTGATAATAATTTATGGTGTAACATTCCTTATGGAATTTTCTCATAGTAATGGGTGTACATAAGGTTTTATAAGAGGGATAAATTAGGGATAAAAGGGATCTAAAAATATATAATTAAAATGGAATTTATGTGGAATACGTATGAATGTTTTCCATCATAATCATAATGAAATTAAAAGGCACATTGTAAATGAAATGCCTAATAAAAAGTGGTAAGTGAGAATCCCTTGAAGTATTTCAACATAGTAATGACTTAGGAAAGGGTATAAATGTTGGTGAAAAAGTTCCCTAATAAAAAAACATAAATTATCTAATATTTTCATTTTAATAAATTAATGAAAATATAAGAAATTAAAACCAATAGAACTATCCTATAATAAGGTTATAAAATTCAAATGAAAGAAGAGAAATACCTTATTTGGATTTGTTACTCAAAATGATTATAATAGGATTGTTGGGGGCTTGGGGAGGCTTGTGATCACTCTATGGAGTATTGGAAATAGTGTGGACATACATAAAAGTGTTTCAGGGATGAAAAATTGGATCATTGGTTGGATTATATATGAGAATAGGGGGAACCATTATTATTTATAGTTTTGGAAATAACATAAAAATATTCATAAACACAATCCACCCTAAGGGTTTTTCCATGGTTTATTCCAAAATAGAGTGGTATAAATTATTTTAAAATACCTTTTTATGAATATATTAAATAAATTTCCCTATCTATTGTTGAGGTGAGTCAATCATTCTAATAAATGATTTTAAAATTATAAAATATAATATAAGTCTTTGTGGATTCACTATTCCTTTATAAAATAATCCAAATATATTAAAATCCAATTATATTAAAGGTAAAACATAAATATGGATATTTATAACTTTTAAAATATTTATTACATCACTTTTATTCAATTATTATGTCGTAAGACACAACTTATATTTACACGGTATTTAATTTCTTCCCAGAAATTAAACTATGACAGAATATTTAGAAATATTCTCAAGCCATAATAAATAAAAATTTATATAAAAGATTAGTGAATCCACCAAGACTTATATTATTCCATTATTTATATTTACTTTTAAAATAAAAAATAGATATTTATTCAAAATTGATGGTTTTTGATAATAATAGTTTTCAATCCACAATAAAAATTGCATTTGACTCCATAAATTTTTTTGATAATTTATATTGAAAAAAATTATTTAATAATTATATTTTATTAAATTATTAGTTATTTAAAAATTCATTTAATTCATAAAAATATATTTCATTATTGAATTTGCCTAATGAATAAAAACATTTTTTTAAAAACCATTTTCGAAGTTACAATAATATAAAGGGAAAATAATCAATTCTATATAAAAAATTAAATTATATATTCATTAGTCTATGGTCCTGATACATATACCATTAATAAAACAAAATATATTATATGATAATAGTGTTTGATGGTGTGGATCTAATGGGTAGTTCGATGAACAAGGTTTGACTGTGATTTTGATGAGCATGAACTTCTCCCATAAACAATTCCCATCATTCATAAGTAGTTTGATATAGGCTAGGAATTGTTTTAGGGAAAATAAAAAACATTATATCACCTTTGGAATCTGTGATATATGGGATTCATATGAAATTATATTACAATTTTAGGCCATCACTTCATTTTACATTGATAATAGGATTTATTAAAATCCTATATCTATACCAGTAATGTTATAATGGTTCAATGGTTATATTATCAATGATTAATATACATAACTATCATTTTAAATATAATTTTATATAATAAAATACGACTGTGTTTTTATATAAATATATTACATTTAATTAAATAAAATTGTTGAATTTTTTCATAAATGTTTGGGTCGTTACAAAAAATGTCGTTAATCACATTAAAACTTCATATATTATAGCCATAAAATGGGTTTCTAATAAATTGATGTTATGATCAACATTAAAATTTTAAACTCCTGATGATATACCAAAAACATAATAAAACATCCCAATATCCAATGTTTTATATACCCTTCTCTAATACTAATTGTAAGGACCCTATTGTATACATTTCATACTCTAGTTATTTTAAAACTAAAAATCCCATTTCATATGAAAATATCATTTATGTTTAGTGTTTTACCGAATTAAGAAAACCATAGATAATAAACCCATACATTACATGTGGAAAATTATATTAAGAATATGTTTTTTACTCAAAAATCTTAATACAACATGATTTCATAAATTGACATACAATTTCAATTTTCCCTTGATCGCATAATTTTCACAACCATTACCTAAAAATAGTGAATTTTTTAAACCATTATCTGAGAAAAAATATTGTTAAGGGATATAAATATAATTATATAATGTAATAGTCCATGAATACTTATAAACACAATGAATTGTTTTCTCAATGTTTTAGCATTCACTAATAAAACATAATCACTTTATTATACCACATGAAATCATAATTTTCATGTAAAATACCAATGAAAACATAAATCATAAAGGTAAATTATGGAATCAATAGGATATCAATCATTCAGTAAAATTCCTAGATACATAGGGAGTAACCTTCATGGATACATTTGGAATACCCAACATAGTATATTCCATTAATATCTTAGAAGAAACCCTACTGATTAACTCATCTCATTAACAATATAATTGGAGATAAATCTAGGTATCACCAAACCACAATTTATCACCGATACACATATACAAAAAATAAATTACCAGGATCCATAAATAATTGAAATATTTAAAATAATCATAATGGAAAAATAACATTTCCTCTTTGAAGAAAAATATTATTTTTATAAAGCTATATACTCATAAAAGAAAACACATTATTCGAAAATAATACTGTAAACATGTAATTGAATATTAAAAAAATTATCTTTTCATTAAATCTATAAATTATATTCATGTATTATATGATACAAACATTTCTTTTGGATTCTGTAAAAATAATTGAACGAGTAACTTTAAATGATGTTTTTGAAAAAAATATCTTACCTTGAGCCTTAATTGTATTTTTTTTATATTTAAATTACTAAATAAAAATCATAGTTTAATTATATAAATTCACAAGAAAATAATATATTACTAATATTCATTTTATATCAATTATTATCATTATTTTAAAATTAAGTAATTATTTAAGATAATGTCAGATGCTTTGATATTATTCAGTACATGAGTCCAAATTTAAATCAGTAATCTAAAAAGGTAAAATTGGTAATTAGTCCAGTATCTCTAGAATTATATTCATGAAATTCTAATATCTTATATATTTCAATTAAAATATTAAATCAAACCAATTAAGTAATGTTTTGATATATGAACAATGTGATAATCATTGAGGTGGTCAGCTGTATGCTTGCATTAGTAACATTTTCATTTTTCAATGATCATTTGGGAAAGATGGTAAGTCTTAATTTATCATTCCATAATGATAAAAATATAATTAATATAATATTATGAAATTAAATATAATTATATATGGTTATCCATGTGATGTTGTGATGAAAAACAAATCACAACGATCGTCGAGGTGATAGTTCACATGTATGCACAAATACCATTATAATTTCTATATGGATGGATATGTAAGAACCTAAATACCATATAATTGTTTAATAATGATAAATATTTCATTAATATAATATATAAAAATTAATTTCATCATTATAATACATATTTATAGACAGTGATAGAAAGAAAATTATATCGGTCCATAAAATGGTATCCCGCAATATGCAGAAATGATAAATTCATTTCCCATAAGATGATGTGGGGATGGATTTAGGTTATTATGTTCATATAATAACATATAATTATTTTCAATATAATAGAGTTATTATGTTATCTTTTTTCAATATGGTTTTACTGATTTGAATGTTGAAATAAAATAGAAACACATAATTAAAAATTATATCCCTTCGTTGGACAATCTCCTTAGATTAACAACTTCACACCTCTAAATATGGGTTTCTACATAAAATAACACCTCTATAATATAGGTAATGATAAAATGAAGGGAATTAGAAAGATAGGGTTTGATTCAAATAGGATCTTTGAGTATTGAAATGCTAAAAATTGGATCCCTTTTACAAGAGAGGAAAGGGAACTCACGTAATTCCTAACAATACTAAATTAATATAAATTATTTTTCACCAAAAAATGGTCAAAACGTTATTTATTTATAATATAGGATGTTTTGGGTTATAAATAATTTAATTCCATAAGAATTAGGCATGTTTTGATTGTTTTTTAATATATATCTTTTTTCTTTACCTCTTTTCACTCTTTCTATGTTATCATGTAAATTTCAATTTTTGGGATTATATAAGTAATATAACATACCAAAAGAAATATAAATGACTAATTGATGAAATTTTATGATTTATAAAAATTATTTGTTTGAAATTGATTTTTATATAAAGACCATATCATTCAATAAAATATTAAAAATTATGAAATATCAATAATGTCAATTTTGACACCATTCAATACATGAATTTTTTAAAATATAAAATCATCAATATAAACATCAACCAACACTTCTAAAACATAAATAAAAATGTCAGTGTCACGTAAAAAATTCTTCAATGAAATTAATCATTTTAAATTATATTTAGTTTATAATTTCTATTATCATTTATTGGATATTTCTATTAATTAAACAATTACACCATAATCATTAAGTTAGACATTAATTAAATTAATTCATCTCTAAAAAATAAAATAAAATAAAAAAACATTTTATCCTAAATGATATAATTTATAGTCTATCATATCTCAAATATTACCACATATTAAAATAAATTATCTTTTAAAAAACTATGGTGTGATAAAATTGGATTTTAATTGAATATAAAATAATAATTGGAATAATCTCATAAATTCATATTCCAATAGTCATTATTTCACCTAAATAATGATTCTGGTCAAAACAAACTCATCCAATTAATTTAAGAAGAAAATTACATAAGTTTATAATATTTATAATCTTATTTTTACCCTTAATTTCCTAATTTATCATTAATCGTGTGAATAAAAAATATCTAGTGTTACTACTCATAGTGTCCAAAGACAAATTTGAACTATTTACATAATTTATTCATTATGATTCCAAATATGAAATTAATTTTTCTAAATTCAAGTTAGATAATTTTAAAAAATTAATTAAATATTAATATCATTGACGGAATGAGAAAACCGTTTTTTAAATTAAAAAAGTTCAAATGAATGAATTGTTTCTATATCTATATTAAACATGAAATTGATTGCAATGACATTTATTATAATAAATGATAAAATTTAATATAATTATACCATAAATATATATATCGCTATATATAATTTCACATAATAAATTTATATGATGAAAAAGTGTATTCAATTAAAATGCATACTTTTTTACTATTCATCCACAAATAAAACTCATGATTAAAATATCATATATTTAACCAAAGTAAATTTTTATATTCCAATATAAAATAAGATATTTATTTTATGAACTATATTTTATAAAATAGGAAAAAAAATTAAATTTAAAACTAGTGTGCCATTAAAAGGTGGAAAATACAATTCTTTTGATAAATATTTCTTTTTTGTCGAAAATTAGAATTTTTTTCTTTTTCACGTATAGATAAAAAAGAATTTGAATTTTTAAAAATAAATAGTATAATATATATATGTATATATATATTTAATTTAACAAAAAATTGAGTTTTTGTTAACTTATTCGTATAAAAACACATATTCCCATTAAAATAGGTATTCAAAAGAACATTTAATTTTATTTTAAAAACAGGTTTTACCTTAATTTATAATAAATTAATAAAAACAATTAATTATATATACTTGTGTTAATCATATTTTTTATATAAAAAATTAACATAAAGGTATCATTTGTTCTAATAATTAGGTTATAATGGTATCATTTGAATAAAAATACTTAATTTAATTTGTTTAATCATAATTTGTTTTATTATGTACACTATCAAACATTGGTTTTCCTTTTAAAAAAATAGGATGATACAAAAAAAGATTTAAATTTCAATTATTCATTTTCTGAAATCATTTAATTATAATTTATCATATTCAATTTTAAAATAACTCTCCAATTTTGGAAAAAATATCATTAATATGATTTATTTTCTTTTTTATTGTTGTGTTTGAGGAGTTGATGCTCATTCTCACCCATAAAAACATATGGTTTTATAGTAATGAACTATATCATGATCATGCCTTATAAACCTAAATGTTATGATTTAGAAATTATCTTTCTCCACCAAGTCCATATTTTGACTTCTTTCAAATTATAATTTTATTTTGGAACTTCATTATATTATATTAAGGGTACAATTTTTGAATCACATTTCAAAGTTTAATATGATGTTTATTATACTATTTTTTAATTTCAAGTTATAGTAATGTTTTTTTAAAATATTTAAATCTTGATTAAAAATGTAAAAATTATGTGGCCAGAATTTCATTAATGGGGTTGGGGATAATGTCACAACGTGTTTTTTTATAATATATTTGTCATTAAATAATATGACGGTGTTAAGTAGTCTTAATTATATGAATCCCCTAGTCTGTATGTGAATTGAAATAGAATACCATTATAAGATAACCATTATATTTAAATGTTAGAATAATAATAACCATATTATGAAAAAATATGTATATTTGTTTTTAAATAATCCAATTCATTTAGAAAAATGTAATAAATAAATAAATAATTTCTAGAAAAATCAATTTATAAATAGTTTTTTCTTCAAATTGATATTTATTATATTTTACACACACATATTTTTTAATTTAATTTCGTAAATTTTTATTTTATTTAATTTCAAAAATGAATTAAATTTATGGAATCCTTATGATAATATTTTATATGGGTGATTTTATAATATTTATAAGAATATTCCATTTTCAGGTAATATTGAAATATAAATGTTTTTATAATTTTCATCCATATTTCATTAAAATTCCTAGTTTTTTTGAGTTATTTTCATAATTTAACATGGAAATTATTTAATAATAAAGTACCTAATTATATAATTACCATAAAAAAATACTACCTTGAAATATGTAAAAATTTTTAAACACAATTGAATAAATTGGTTTTAATGTGTGCACTCTGCTCTTATGTTAACTAATTAAAATAATAAATATTGATTAATGGTTTTAATTAATTATATATATATATATATATTATATTAAAAAATATGTTTTAATTATTAATTTTATTTATTTTATATGGAATGAAATTTAACTACATATTGTAGCGTGCCTAAAGATTCACTATTCAGAAATAGATTTTCATTATTGGTTGTGTGCATCATTAAAATTAAATTACTAAAATTATAGAAATATAAAATGGTAAAATGGATTAACTATTTTTATTTATAACTAATATAATATAATACCATAAAAATAATGTTTCTCGTACAAAAATAATTCAGCACCCAGAAAAATCTCGTCGAAATTTTTTTATGAAAATTAAAAATATGGTACATTCATTACAATGAAATTTATAGGTGTATTAATGGATTATATAGAACATGTTTACATCGATAAATGATGAGAAGAAATCAAGAATATTGAAGGACCATGTCAATTGTTTCTCCATGATATAAATTTGTGACAATATACGAACAACAATATGTGCTTCCCTAAATACCGGCAATACCATAAAATTATGGTGGCCAATATCATGAATAACATCAATCCATTGATATATAAATCTCAACGGAACATCCCTATTATGGTAACCAATGGAATCAAATTAAAATTTTGAATTATATTTCATCCATAGTTGATTCAAAATATGATGGGCGGCATGTTTAATAGAATAGATAAACCACCATTGTTGAACTCCATAAGTTGTTGCATTATAAATATAGACTGAAATTTATTCCTTATCGATTCCATGATTGATTTATAAGAAACCACATCAACCCGATGCAGTTGGTGATCCAAATTTCCATCAAAAATAGATCACTTGGATCCCCAATATGATTTGAAAAATCTAGATATTATATTTCATGAAATCTGGACTTCATTCCCTGATCTGTACAATAAGAATATGATTTATTTTAAGATCCAAATGCTTATTTTTTTATTGAACATGTTTTAATGAGATATGTAGGTAATACATCCCTATTTATGGATATGATTCCTTCATGGAAAGAGGAAGTTAAATTTTTGATCACTTCTACATTCTATTATTTCATGTTGTGTTCAACAATTGAGGTTGTGGATCCCTGTAGTAGATTTTATATGTATTCACTATGTATAGTTGCTACAGGGGAGAGAAAAAGGTTATCAACCTATATACTATTATATATTCTTAATCTAATCATACCCTGGATGTACCCCTAAAACCTGAAGATAATGTACCCTCAACACAAACATGTTTGACTATTTTTATAGACTCAATGCATATGTGTTAGGCTAATTCATTTTAAATCACAACCCAATGTAATCTCTAACTTATGGGTGGACGTTTTGTCCATATTTTCTACAGTTGAATTTATCTTGTGATCTAGATAATGGGTGTCAATAATTTAAAATGTAATCCTTTATTAATTATACCTTAAAATTCATATGTATTTTGAGAATCAATCCCAAAAAATTGACCCTATATAAATGATATCTATTTAGGAAATTCATTATATGTCTATCACCACAAATAAAAAAGGGAACCACTATTAGTCTCTTATTTAAAAATATTTATCCCCCTAGACTGATCAGTACCTACCCTAAATACTATAAATATTTATTCCCCACATCATGATTGTTTTATTATTATATCAATCCATAAATTCATAAGGTGTATGCTAATGGAGGTGTCCCAAATATATGGTATAAATCCTAACCATGATATGTGAGTTTTATGTCAACTTATTCAATTAATAAATGTTTAGTATTTAAAAATATATTATGAATTTTTATCATTAACATATATATATTTTGTTATGATGATTTCACAATGATTTACCATTTCTACTCAAACAAATTGAAGATCAAGTTGTCATTCATGTGTAGGTGGGACTATCTCCTAAACATAGTGACACAATAAATTTTACATCACCTTATTTCATGAATTTTTATTATATTAATTGGCATGTTTATATATTATATTTATGAAATAATAATTATATTTTAGCCATTATATAAGAAATATGTTCTTACCATCTGATCTGTCCGTAAATGATTATGTCACTAATGTGTACATGGGGACTAAAACCTCTATGAGGATATGTGATTTTTTGTCCAAACCAAATTAAAATTATAGAAATAAGGATAAATGTGTTGGAATAAATATTGTATTTATGAAAAAAAAATTGATTCTATAAAGGTTAATATTCGTATTCCATTATTTATTTCAATCTATCAAAAAGTGTAAACATAACTCAAATTAACATAGAAACGTTCATTTTATAGAGTGATGTAATTAATTTTTCATAACCCAAAGTATGAATGGTTGTAGATTTTAAAATAATGAATACATATAATATTTAAATAATGATTTCCATTTTGTATATATAGTCATCATTATCAAATTACAAGGGCCACAACTTCCAAACTAAAACATGCCTGAAAAAATGAAGCATTTAACACCCTAAATTACAACATAAATAGAGAATTTTTAATAAATCGATTATAAATGATTTAAGAGTAATTTATATGATATTATATCTATTAACATATTTATGTTATATAATTAAACATAATTTAAATATTTATTATAAAGCTTAAAGCTCTTATGAGGAAATTTTGACATGAGGTAATAGTTTTCACTTAATATATCTTTATTGAAATATGTTTTAATGTTAAGAAATAATATAATATGGACATGGTGTATATAATAAATAGTAATTTTTTATTTAACAATATAGTACATAATTCAATTGATTCAGAAAAACATATTATTTTTATGCTTCGAATGAAATTTGATTAAAAAAATATTAATGTTGTAAGGGTTCTTGATTTCATAAATGTTTCATTTAGAAATGTATGATTTTTGAACCTATTTTATTAATGAGTTTTTTCTTCTACCCTATTTATATGTTCTATCTTGAATATCTTCATGTTCATGTCATTTGTAGTTTCATTTGATTTAACATCATTTTTTGTGTAATTATTCAAAAGCTACCAAAATGATGAGTGTTTTATGTGACGATAATTTTTATTCCAATAATGTTTATGATTAAACTTTTCATATGATAATATAATATGATATGTGTAAAATACTGGGTACTATTAAGTTATGTATCTTTTTTATTTTTCATTTTAAATTCTATTTATTCCCTAATTAGAGTGATGATTTAGTTCATGGGTGTATCATAGGTCGTTTGATTCTTGTTTGCATCCAAAACCCTTATTTTTGTAAAAACATTGTAGGTTTCATGGTTAGAACATATCATTTGTCTATTCTACATGGTTTATCTATCTAAGAGAGTCTTGGAAAGAGGGCATAAGCATCTTATGTGGTTTAAAGAACCCATCTAGAGGTCTGCTCACACCCATTTTACCAACCATCAATATTTAGCGAATCCAAACTTCATTGTTTGTTAATAGTATAGAAAACTGTAAAAACACTTTTTATTAGGTGATGAATAACATAGTGTAGTGTAGACATTTAGTGAACTATTTTATCAACAGAATTTTAAATCTATGTGGCCATTTATTTTGAGACTAAATAAAAAATTCTCTCTAATAAATCATATAACTAAATTTTTTCATTCCCTCCTTCCTTGGATGGATAGAACCCTCACATAGGGAGTCCCTATTTGAAGCCAATTCATTGGCCCTAGTGCTGATTATCTTTATATACATGGATTCAAACACTGGTAGCCTCATTGGATATATGCCCATATTTTCATCCATCAACTTGTATCATTATTCATTTGACTTTGCATCAATGGTGTTATTTATGTGCAACCTAAGATGTCATATTTCGAGGTTCAACGTCCATTCATCATTTTTCATCATATCTTTTTAAAATATTATGCTCATATTGGACGTGTACCCTACTATGGTCCTATGATAGGTGTTCTATATCATTAATTCCTATTATATTGAATAATATAGAAAATTTTTATTTTGATAAATGAAAAAAATTCTATTAATTCTGAATAAATGAATTGAATAATTTAATTAAATCTAATGGAATCTATTAATGATTTTCACTAGTAGCATTGAATTTTTTTTGGTGGTTATCTCTGCAAACTAGGCCACCCAGTGGTGTTCCTTAGAATTTTCCATATTTTTGTAAAACCCATGGGGGTGTGTGTGTGTGCATTACTAGTTATTGGAATATATTAATTCAATTAATTGAATTATTTGATATGATTAGTAGATAGTTTACCTCTTTTTCCATGATATATGAGTGGGATAAACTCATAGAATTTTTGGAATGAAATTTTATAATTGAATGTGATTAATTGATTGGTAGTAGATTCCATGATTGATATAAATTGGATCCTAATTTCATTAGGGTCCACTGTCAATTCATTCATGTATATCGATAGGGGTTGTGGATTCCTTGGATGATATTTAACCTTGGTGAATGATTCTATAGGATGACTTCCGCCTTTAAAATAATTGTAAATTTCTTTCTTAGGAGAACATTGGAAATTTTATGTTGACATAATCCATGGAACCATCCCCTGACTTACCTAGTTAACATCGAGATACTAATGGGACCCCGCCAATTTATAATTGAGATCTAATCCAGATGCTCCTAGGACCTTACAAGGATATTCTGGTCTTCAATATCTTGGATATGGACGCATGGTGTCTGATACCCATGATTACCCATCTTGGCCATTATTATGGACTTGATTACATGGTTCGAATGTGATTATTATTATATATAAGAGTATATAACATTATCATTGTATTGTAATACACTCGGTTATATGGATAGGTTGTGGATGTTTTTAATATGTTTTACCACTAACCTTACTAAAGATGTTTATCCATTGTTTTATAGGGATCCTTTTTTGAATTAACCATACAACTTATAGTTATTATTTTTTAATTGTCTTTAAACTTTATTACCATCATATAAGTTATATACTGCACATTTGTTTAGCTTGTTTATATAACCTTTATTTTTTATATATTTCGTTGTTGGTCTCATACTGAGTGTTATATATCACCCAATTTGGAACATAGGTCGATACATGGAAAGAGTATATATATGTATGTATGGATTTGTGAATGCACCATTGGTTCGATGCTTAACATTGTGATATTCATATATTTATGGGATCATTGGACTGACCTAAGGATTTAGATACTATCTAGGACATATCATTTTATTCTTTTTTTCTGATAAATATATTTTATTTGGATGCCCATATACATATTTTGAATGAATTTTAGTGACATTCCATGAACATAATTTTTATATGATATTAATTGTGGAATTATTATATAACCCTATATTTTATGTGTATATTTTTTAACGATATATAACATCTTAATTTATTGAGATGTATAAATACTTCCATTTTGTTATGCTATGAGATGTGGGAACAAACACTACATGAACACATTCTATTCCCTTGATACTAGTCTACAACCTCTGGAATTGAGGGAGATGTGTTTGATTCCATGTGAACAACCTGATCGGGGACTATTTAGTGGCATCTATTTTGATATGATACAATGTGGTATCATAGGGTTTTTTATTTCCTTCTTTACTATTTTCAGACAATAGAAATGGGATCAGGAAGGAATTTCTATTTTGGAATGATTTGTGATCAATATTTTGTAACCTACATATAGGAAAGAACCAAATTTCCATGAATGAAAATTTATATTTCCTAGATTTTGAATATTACATTTTATTTTAGTCCACTATTGCTGATCCACATCAATTAAAATGTTAAAAATTAAAATAGAAGAAGATATTTTTATTTTTTGTTAATAATATGAGGGTATTAATTTTATTCATCATCATAAAAACCTGATAGTATTTACATTTCATGAATTATGAAAGTCTTTATAGGGTTAATTTCTTGGCTCCTTAATTTTAAGAAATGTTCATTTTTTGATATACATAATGTTGAAATATATGAAATCTATATTGACTTGATTAACATAGTTAGTACATGGATTGAATTCTATAAACATAGTAGTGTTTTCATGATTAGTCTAAAGCTGACACACAATGACACAAACTATGGAATGTTGAGTCATTGATCATTGGTCGCATGGATTGGAATGTGTTGTGGTATGTAATAATTGGAATCCAAATTTGAGTTCATGTGGTTTGTGGTGCCTTATATATTGAATGTGTGGATCAATTTTTTTAATATATATAAAAAGAAATATGATAATTATAAATTAATCTAGAAATTGAACTTGTAAAATAGATAAATTTAACATAACCCAGGTTTCAATTTATTATCTGGAAATTTCACTAGTGATGTTACTGTTATTTCATTTTACCCAGTCAAACCATTAGAAAATGGAAGAGGGAATGCCCTATTTATAGAATGGTTTTTTAAATTCTTATGTTTTTAGAGGGGAACTTATGGTTATTGATAATTTTCAAAGGGAGTGTTTTTCATTGTAGGGGAAATCCACCATGATGACCTCTATCCATATTCTATGATGGTGATGATGGCCATGAATTGAAGATTTTGGTCCATTTGATAGTGGTGGATTTTCAAATAGCACCATTTGTGGCACCATCTGTCTTACATGATGAAGGTTCTATGGAATAGTTCTGAAATTGGGTTTTTTTACTATATATAGATATTTTAGGGAGCACCGTAGCCTACCTTGTCTATGGGTGGGATGACGAGTATGTTATATCAGCAACAACCTCCATTTGTTGGGGGATGGTGGTCCATTGGATGATGATATTTCATTTGGGAATAATTTTTTATCCATTATCATATAGATAAACCTCATGAGAGAAGTGTAAAACCCACAAAATATACTCTTCGGGGGGGAAGAAAATTGCTTAGTGGGATGTTTTTAAATAGGAATATAGGATGTCAGATACAGTTTGGGATGATTTCTCACCCATTATTTATGAATTTTCCCATGAAACTATGTTAGTAGAGATGTATATAGAGTTTATTCATATAGATAATGGTGTGATGAAAATTAATAAATATTCATAACATTTTAGAAAGCTTTTAAGAACACAGATATTATTTTCATGTATGTTTTCTTTTTTCTTGGGTTTTTAGGAAAAAGTGGAATTTCTGGAAAATTTTTAAGTACACTTTGTGTACATTATGAGTACATGCTATGTACTCAATTACCGTAGATAGCCGTCTGCATGCCGTGTAACAGCAGTGCACATGGATATGTGTGGTGACCTAGAGGCCGCCTAAATTGGGGCTCGGTAATGGCAAGTACACGCATTGTACATTCTTTTTTTCACAAAAAAGACTAGTTTTGGGTCTAATCGATAGAAACGTCTTCTTCTCTTCCGAACTCTAATGAGAGCATCCCTACGGTGCAGATCTTCACTGAACCCCCAATAGAGCATCCAATCTTCGAATTAACAATTGTCGATTACGTTGGGATCACCTCGGTAAGCTCATCCTTCTTCTAATGCTTCGTTTCATGATTCTTCTTCTTTGAAGAGTTATCATTGGTTGAAATTTTAGATGTTTTTGCAGATCTATGGTGTTCATTGGAAATTCCAGGCTTGAGTCTCATGTATAATGATCCTAAAACAATAAGGTTGGTGGTTTGTTCCATTATGTAGAAATTCATTGAGTTATATGTTAAAAATTTCCAAATACCCTGGAACTGGGTGTCGCACGTTTATAGTTTTAGTCATGTTAATTTCCTGTTATGCTTTTATGCTATAATAGAGGTTAATTGAATGTCTATAAGCTAAATTTCTATTCTTTTGAAGTGATTCCCATGAATGTTTTTATGACCGTTAGGTCCTTCTTAGCCTGTTAGGGTGCTTTTTATTCATCATGCCTAGTACTGTAGGATATAGTTATGATTATCTGTAATGTAGTTATGACGTCAACTATTATCCAAGTAGTTATTGAGGTTTACTTTGTCCTTATTTTCATATCTATTATTGTTGGACTTACTAAGGTCTGTGAGAACCTTGTGCAGTAGACCATAGGGAGAATGGATATAAGGGATTCTCCAGAGTGTCTGTTTTTTCTGTTACGATTGCAGACCATAAGGGGGATTTATGTTTGTGCTTCCTCAGAGTGTCTGTAGTTCCTCGACATGGTCCAAAGGGGGAATGTGATGTACGTGCTTTCCTGGAGTTCCTTTTAGTTACCAATATGAGACTATAGGTGGAATTGACGATGCGTGCTTCTTCAGAGAGTTTGTGATAAAACAAATCTAGAGGGCATAGACTATGTGTACTTCCCCAAGGCTTTATTGGGTTTTCTAGGTAGGACCGGAGGGGATTAGACTATGAGAACATCTCATAGGTATACTTGTTCGTGATTATCCACTGACTAGATATGTTGGGTTTGAATGATTTGAACTGTAGGAATGTTTACTGCTGAGTACTTCTTTATTTTATGCTTCCTTTAACTTATTGTCTTCCATATATATTCAATAACTGTTAGGCGTAGATAATTTGGAGGTTTCTTACTAGGATTAGTCTCACACACTATTTGGGTCATGGTTTTAGGCCCAAAAGGATTATATTAATGTAGGTATAGATAAGGGAAATCTCCCTTCTACATCAGGTACATGACTTCATCAGAGCTGGAGAGCATGGGACCATGCTGAGGCCTGTGACGTTGAGGAGTTGATTCTTGTTTCTATTTTTTACTTGGTTTAGTACTATATTCTAACATTGAGACATGTTTGGCTATTTTCCTAGACATATTTATCATGCATCATTCATATATGATCTCCTGTTGTTCTTAATTTTAGTCTTCCACCGTTTATTGTTGTATGATGTTATTACTACATCCACTATTTTATATATTTTCTACTTCCATTGGGTTACTCAACCATGAGGTAATAGTTTCTCCACTATCATACCCAAGGCCCTCACTGCTAGTCGGTAGCCTCTGGCATTCAGGGAAATTCTCTTGAGGCCAAGTGAACAACTGGGTACGGGGCGCCTCTGGGTGGCTTCCAGAACCGATACATTAAAAAAGTTGCGTTAGAGGAAGGTTTTCTTCTTGACTTACTATTTGGAACCAATAGTCAGGGATAAGACGGAATAGGTACTCATTAATAAGCTGTGTCCAGGAGTAGCTAACCTGTGTATAGGGAAAATGCAATCTACCTCATTTATTGCAATTTTATAGTTTTTTAATTTTACACTGGATTTGATTTTACAAATGGGTGATTTACATGTTTTGTTCCATTAATTTTGATGTTATTGAGGTTCTTGTTCTGTTGCAAATCGTTGATATGATGGTATGCCATCTCATGCATTAAATAGGAACTTTATAGAAATCACATGTCATGCATTCTTTCCATGCCATTTATGGTGCATTAGCGATTTCATGTTGTTGTAATTGATGTGGTTTAAGATATTCACGTTGTTGTGATAGATTCCTTGATAGGATATCTTCATTTGATAGGGTATAGATTTTTGTATGGTCCTGTTTAAATGTACCCCAATCATTGGTTCTTGATGTGTTATGAGCCCTCATAGACCATAATTGGGTGGATCATTTCCTTTTTCCTTTTATATGATTTTTATAAGATGCCAAGCATTGATTCATGGGGAGTAATGGCCGTCATGGAACAGAATTGGGCACTTTAATGTTTGTTTCATTGTGTTTCTGGGTTTCAGAGTTGTTTTTGAGGCTTACAATAAAGAAAAACCCAGAATACACATCGTGTAATGATGAATACATGCCATGTGTACTTCTGTTTGGGAAGAAAATATTTTTCTTATGTACACGCCATGTAATGTATGTACATTCCGTACTGTCACAAACAATGTCTGAGACTGTGTGAGAGGGGACCCAAGGTTTTGAATATTTGGTAGGAAATACCTTGTACCAAATGTACACGCCGTGTTGTAGAGCAGTATAACTAGCTGTGTGACTAACAACACAGGTCAATTGATCCTTTTCCAATACACCCCGTGTCTATCGGCAACATTTCATGTAGTGTACACCGATAATATGGTCAATTCACAAACAACATGGGATGACGAAATCTACTATTAAAAAAAATGTCTGGCACAAACATGCCATGTAGTGTGATCTGTGTATCTGGTCATGTCACTAAAAACACAAGTCGGTGATGTTCATCTAGTACATGCCATGTCGGGCAAGAACATGGTGTTTAGACTTGTTTTAGGAGAACCGTGTGGCATAGCCATGTGGAATAACTTAGGCAGGGGAAGAGGATTCATGTACATGATGTGTGTTTGGACAAAACACAGTTTGTTTGGGGCGTTACAAGACTAGTTGGGGCAGGAGTACACACCCATGTGAAAGTCTTAAGGGAACACGCCTTGTATGAATTATACATGTTGTGTATCAATGTTCTGAAAAACATGAATGATTTATTTCACCTGCTACCTTATTACACTTATATGTTTTAGTTCTCATTAAACTTGACCTAATGTGTGCGCTTAATCTTGCAGAGTCATGCCACCGATACATCCTCCAGTTATCTTCCAGTTACAGGGTAGTGATTAGACGCCAGATGTGGCTGATCACGGACTACCAGTAGATCCGACAGTTTTTACAGTCCTAGCACCAACTGTCATTCAGGAAACAGGTGTTGATACAATTTTTTGAGAGGACTTTGTAAGGTTAATTCAGACCTACCAAGGAGTACCACATCCTAAACCTTATAAGGCAGAGTTGATGCGGGTTTTCCAGCAGTAGCATCCACCCACCTACACAGTGTAAAGAGGACCACAGGATGCCGAGTCATGGTTAGGAGGCATGATGTCTATATTAAACAAGATGAAGACAACTCTATATAAGAGTTTTAATCTCACTATGTACATGGTTCAAGATTCCACCAAGAGATGGTGGGATGATGTCTCATAGGAGGTACGCCTTCTGGTTATGGGGTGGGATGTGTTCTAGTGTGTTATCTATGAGTAATTTTTCCTAGATACTTTGAGAGCCGTTCGAGAACGAGATTACATGATTCTAGAGTAAGGTACTCTTTTTTTATATATTATTTTTCTTACTTCATATAGCTGTAGATCTTAATGCCCATCGAAGGAGGTGATGAGTAATTCCTGTTAAGGAAGTTCTAGGATGGTCTAAGGCATGTCATCCAATTGTAGGTGAACATCTTCAGGATGACTACCATCACTTCTATAGTCAATCATGAGATGATCACATGGTGTAATATGAAGGATCCTGGATTAATGAACTAGGGAATCTCAATATCATAAGTTAGTATCCATCATACAGAAAGTAAGAAGCACCGCCGGGGGTCTTCGCGTGGTAATCCAAGGAGGTGAGAAACTTCATCTAGTAGCCATCTGGGGTGCCACCAGGGTGGGAAGATCCAGCATATGAGGCCACCTTTCTCTAGAGACCTATTGGAATACCGATCTTACAGAAAAATGTGTAATCTTAACCTTTTCTGTCATTTATTCTCACCGGCATCTTGTGACATTGGTTCCTCAATGACTTCACATTCAAGAGTAGCACCAACAGTTTATCACTCATCTAGGAACTGGAGTTCGTCCATCCATTCATGTCGAGGTGGAGGCCAAGGATGTGGTTTTTAGTTGTCAGGAATTAAGCGAAAACATGGTGGATCAGCTCAGAGTGGTCAGGAAGGGTCACATGGTTGTGGTACAAGCCAGACTCTTGCAGTAGTGTATACCTAGCAGGAGAAGGATCTTAGAACCACAACTGTTCGCGGTAAAATTCTAGTTACATCAGTTTTATATTCTTCTCATTTCAATATGGGGGATTCTCATAACTTTATATAAGTTGATGTTGTGTAGATAATTGGGCTCTGTCTTTTTTCATCTGTTGAATTCTTAATGCCAGACACCCCATTGGGGTCTAGAAAGGCGAGTGTATCACAGTGCAAGGAGTTCCCTCTTGAGGTTGGTTGGTGTCACTTCTTATTGGTCCTTTATGTCCGATAGATGACATGTTATGATGTCAATATTGGAATGGACTGGTTAGTTCCCTTACAGAGTGTTGTTGATTGATATTGTCATAGGGTGAGTTTTACATCACCAGAGGAAGGATATTTTCATCACAAGTGAGAATGGGATGTCTAGGTGAGCAGAGCATGGCCCCAGTATCATGGGGTGGGAGGAGTTACAACCCATATTTCTATTCCATATCTAGATGACTGGGGGACTTCATAGATGGCCTTTCCTCTAGTGGTGGATCGTTTTAGGGATCTATTACTAGAGGAATTTTCAGGTTTTCCTTAGGAGTGTGAGGTATACTTCTCTACTGAGCTTGTGCCAGGAGTGGCACCGGTGTCAATTCATCCATATATGATGGTACAATAGAGTAACAGGATCTCAAGAAGTAGTTGGAGGAGTTGCAGGAAGAGGGTTTCATCTGACCCAGTACTTCTCTGTGGGGTTCAGCTGTCCTGTTTGCAAAGAAGGTGGATGGTACCCTCATCCTTTGTTTGGATTATCAGAAGTTGAACAAGTTGACAATAAAGAACCGATATCTCTTTTAAAGGACTTACAATCCCTTTGATTAGCATCTGGGATACTAGGTGTTCTCTAAGATTTACTTGAGTTCCGGTTATCATTAGTTTTCCGTTAGACAATCATATATAACTCTTACAACATTCCGGAGTAGGTATGGTCTATACAAGTAGGTGGTTATGCCTTTCGGTCACATGAATGCACCTGCAGTTTTCATGGAACTGATGAACCGAGTGTTCTATCCACACTTGGAATATAGCATAGCAGTCTTCGTGGGTGCTATCTATGTGTACTCCCACACCTGACACGACCATGCCCCACATCATGAGATCATTTTGAGTACACTGAGAGAGCATCAGTTATATGCTATGCTCTCAAAATTCCACTTTTGGATAGATCGGATTCACTACTTGGGTCATGTTATCTCAAAGGCAGGAGTATCAGTAACCCAGAGAAAGTGAGTGCAGTAGATTCTAGTGATCATACAAAGAATTTCTGTGAAGTACGGAGTATTCTAGGGCTGGGTGGATACTAAAAACATTTCATACATGTCTTTTCAAGCTTAGCAGTGCCACATACATGCCTGAATGAGAAGGGTGCAATGTTGTTGGGGTTAAACTCTTGTGTTTCAGCCTTTCAGGAGTGGAAATATAGGTTTAATTCATCATCGATACTAGTATTTTGAGATCCATGAATGAATTATACTATTTACTATGATGCTTTAGGTATCGGTCTAGGAGTTGTGCTTATGATGGGGGAAATATTCATTGCATATGGGTCTCAGCAGTTGAGGCCACATGAGAGGAACTTCCCAACGCACGATCTCATGTTGGATATGGCTGTTCATTCTTTACGTTGTTGGATACACTATCTTCTGGGAGAGAATTTTTTGGTTTTCACCAAACACAAGAGTCTCAAGAATAACTTCACTCAATGGGACCTGAATTTGTGATCGAGATGGTGGGTTGAGTACCTTTAGTCCTTTGTCTCTGAGATTTCCTATATGTCTGGGAAATGAAACACAATAGATGATGCGTTGAGCAGGAGGACTCAGATACATGCAGTTCAGAAGGAAAACGGTGAGTGGGAGCTTATGCCTATATTCTCTGAGATTCCTTTTGAGGTGCATGATAGACATGGGTAGTTTTTTTTCTTATGTATTTGTTATCTCTACTCTACTTGATTAAGTACGAATGAAGAATCTATCAGATTTTGAATGCCTAGTACTATAGGAGAGTGTGTGAGGAGAGGACACTATTCCAAGATGGATGGTATGTGTGGATGATATCTTGCATTTCCATGGGTGTGTATGGGTTCTAGTAAGAATACGTGAGGAGAAAATGTGGGACTTTAATTCATCAGTTTGGGCAGTTCTTCCTGGTGTCTCCAAGATGTATCGTGATCTACGTAGTCAGTTTTGGTGGACAAGTATGAAGAGAGATGTTGCTGCTTTTATCATGAGGTGTTCCACCTGTCTACAGGTAAAGGCAAAGCATCTGTGACCAACATGGCTTTTGCAACAATTACCCATTCTCGATTAGAAGTGCAATGATGTCACTATGGATTTCGTTACAGGTTTGCCAATGTTGCCTTAAGAAAATGATGCAATATGGGTTTTTATTGATAGACTCATGAAGGATGCTCATTTTTTTCAATCAAAGAGACCTTTAGGGTTAATGAGATGGGAAGGTTGTACATACGAGAAATTGTATGTTTGGATGGGGTTCTACAATCCATTGTCTCAGATAGAGATGACCATTTTACTTC
Organism: Viscum album; assembly: GCA_963277665.1. Lineage (NCBI taxonomy): Eukaryota > Viridiplantae > Streptophyta > Magnoliopsida > Santalales > Viscaceae > Viscum > Viscum album. The sequence continues at coordinate 77,899,805 of OY728127.1, read as the reverse complement.
TCGGGTTTGGAATGAGTTATAGAAGGAATTGGGTATATAGGTACTTTTGTGTACATCTTACAATCCCCAGACATATGACCAGTCTGAGCATACGATTCAGGTGCATGAGTACATGCTTCGAGCATGTATCGTTGACTTTGGAGATTCTTGGGAGAAGCACATTCCTATTGTAGAGTTTTTCTACAATAATAGTTTTCATTCAACTATTTATAGAGTCCCTTATAAGGATTCTTACTGTAGGTCATGCTGATCACCCCTATCTTGGATGGTCAAAGGGGAGGAAGTTGTGATAGGACCCTGTCTTGTACTAAATACCATAAAGTATATCGAGTTTATTCAGAAGAGGACGGATACTGAAAAGTCGTGAAAGAAGTCTTATGATGATCAATGGAGATGACCTATAGATTTCGAGGTTGGAGATCGGGTGTTCTTGTGTGTCACACTGATGTTAGAACATAAGAGGATTAAGAGGCCGGGAAACTTTCACCGAGGTACGTCAGGACGTTTGAAGTGTTAGAGAGAGTCGTACCGGTTGCCAATCGAATTCAGTTACCTCAGTGGTAATAGGAAATTCACGATGTCTTCCATGTTTCTCATCTTGGACGATACTTCTCAGACCCGTCTCTTCCCTTTATACACGAGGAAGTTGAGATAGAGTTAGATGCATCATTTAAGGATAATCTGATCCAGATTGTTTTTTGATGTGAGAGGGTTCCCTATGGCCGGTATGTTCCTATGGTACGAGTGTTATGGAAGCATGGGATAGTATTGGACAAGACTTGGGAGAGAGAGGCTGATGTACAACCACAGTGCCTGGAGATGTTTGAGGTTTCTTCATCTACGCCACCTTTCTAGGGAAATTCAGGGACGAATTTCAGTAAGGGGGGAAATTTGTAAGAACTCAGATCTTATTTTCAGGTTTGTCTTCCATTATCTGGTCTTTTTATGAAAAAGAAGAATTTTGGGAAATTTCTTAAGTACACACCGTGTACATTATGAGAACACGCGGTGTACTCAGTTACCACTGGTATCTGTGGGTTGGCCGTGTAATGGCTATGCACATTGTCGTGTCTGGTGACATGGAGGACACCTAAAGTGGGGCATTGTAAGGGAATATACATGTCGTGTACCTCAAAAGTACACACTGTGTAATATTTTTCACGGAACAGACCAGGGTCGCGTCTAATTGACAAAAACGTCTTCTTCTCTGCCAATCTAGACCGGGGGCGTCCGTACGGTGTGGATCATTACCAAGCCCTCGATTGAGCATCGATTCTTCATATCGTCCACCATCGATTATGTTGGGATAACCTCGGTAAGCTATTTTTTATTCTAGAGCATCATTTCCTGATTCCACCTCTTTCGGGATTTATCCTCGGTAGAACATTTTATTGGTATTTGAATATCTACAGTGTTCTTGTGTGATTCAAGGATTTAGGATCACGCATAATGATCCTAAAAAACCAAGGTAGGTGGTTTGTGCCTTTCTGTAGAAATTCTTCGAGTTATATGTGGAAAATTTCCCATAACCCTTGAACAGGGTATTTCATGATTACTGTTTTAGCCAGTTTAATTGTGTGCTATGCTTTTATGCTGAAATACAATTTATTTGAATGTGAATAGGGAAATTTTCTATAATTTGCAAGTCGTATCCCATGAATGTTTGTTTTTGGTCGTTTGGCCCATCATAACCTGTTAGGATGCCGTGTTTTTTACCATGCCTAGTACTGTAGGTTGGAGTGATGTTTATTTGACATGTTGTTACATTGTAGACTGTTATCCTAGTTATTCTGGAGGTTTACATTGGTCGTATTTTCATTTTTGGGCTAGTTTGACTTACACAGGGCTATGAGAACCTTCTGTAGTAGACCAAAGGGAGAATGGATGTAAGGGCTTCTCCAGAGTGTCTGTTTTTACTATTACGAAGTGTGACCATAGGGGGAATTTACACAAGTGCATCCTCAGAGTGTTTGTAGTTTCTTGAATTAGGACATAGTGGGAATGTGATGTAATGGATTCTCTAGAGTGCCTTTTAGTAACCGATATGAAACTATAGGGGGAATTGACGCTTAGTGCTTCTTCAGAGAGTCTGTGATAAAGATGACCAGTGGGATTAGACTATGTGTACTTCCCCGATGGTTTCTTGTGTTTTATAGGTAGGATAAGAGGGTATTATGATGTGAGAACTTTCAAGAGGGTTACATATTTTTAATTAACTTCTTACTTGATATGCGGGGTTTGAATTATTTGAAATATAGGAATGTTTACTAGTGAATACTTCTTTTTTAACCACTTCCTTTTACTTATTACCTGCTAGTTATATTCACATACTATTAGGAACAGATATTTTGGTGGTTTCCTATAGGGATTAGTCTCACACCCTATTTGGGTCAGGATTTTTTACACAAATAGATTATATTCTTACCGGTATATATAATGGAAACCACCCTTCTACTTCAGTTACATGACTACTTTGGAGCTGGAGAGCTTGGGAACAAGAAGAGGCATGCGATGCTGAGCAGTTGATTCTTTTTTTATTTTTCATTTGGTTTAGTTCATTATACCTGCACTGTAACATGTTTGGATATTTTACTAAACAAATGTATCATTCATCATTTATATATGTTCTCTAGTTGTTCTTACTTTTAGTCTTCCTCTATTTACTGTTGAATGTTATTATTACTGCTTACGCTATTGTATATCTATTTTACAATAGCAGTGTCACTCTGCCAATGAGGGTATAGTTTACCTACTATCACACCCAAGAACCTGGCTACTAGTCGTCATCCTCAAGCATTCGGGGAAATGTTCTTAAGGCCATGTGACCAACCAGGTATGGGGCACCTCTAGGTTGCTTCCATGACAGAGACTTTACAAAGCTCCTGAATTTTTTACTATTATATATTGCTAATGAGAAATCGATGTTGAGACGCATCATGGATGATCTCAAACATGTTGTTCAATCAATAGGAATTTTATTAGATTAATATATATTACCGATATAGGGAATTGGGAACTAAATTTAGATCATAATAAGAGGGAATATGGGGGTGTTGAGCATGTCATTGTGACATCTTGAAATAGGGGACCACCATCTAGTGGAAGCATGTGATGTTTTGAGGTTTCTCATAATAGAAGTACCAGCCAAGATGATAATGTTTGTATTGTACTTTTATATTAGTCTCGAAGATGATGACACATTTGTAGTCAGTGTGATTGGGGCCTAATCGAGTGCCAATCATGTGGCAGGGTGGGCCACGTAAATCATTTTTGAAGGACCCTCCCTCGATATGTAAATATAAGGGGTTTGGAATCCATTATGTGATCTATATATACATTGAGGTCGTAGATAAGGAATCCTGACACAAATATTACATAAAAAGTAGCATTGGATACTAAAAATAGTGAAGTGGTTTTCACATTGATGTTGTTCTGGAAACATATATTCTATACAGCCTACCTATAAGGATAAGGGTGCCTGGTATTATATGGTGTGTGGCTCAATTTTGGATAACACTACACTTGAATCTTAAATTTTTTATATAAGTGCATCATATTGTTTCATATCATCTACTATTGTGGAGAACCTTGGGATCGTGATTTAGTTTTCATATGTTTTCATGATGGTTAACACTCCATTATGGATTAGAATTGATGGTATATTCTAGTTCATGAAGTTCACCTTGAGATGGGTGGATGTCACATTATATGGAATCTTCTTTCACTCAGATGATATGGATTCACGTTTTAATGAGGATCGACTATACAGCTTCTTATCTATTATATGTTGATTTTTAACGCTATAGGTTAACCTACACATCCCAAGGGGTATATTATTTATTAAAAAAGATAAATTGGATGTCCAGGGGAGCTGAGTTGGATGAGTGCATTTTGAATTTGGTGGAATGAAAATCCAAATTGTTGGTCTATATATTCATGGTATGTGAACAAGTGAGGTAGACTTATTTCTAGCGGGTTTTCATTTTAGGTATGTATTCCATGATTAATTATTTGTTTTACCTATTAAGAGAGAGGGTTATTTCTCCACTGTACTAGTTACATGATCTGTACGAGTATCCATTCCACCTTATAGGATGGTTACAATAGTGTTTTGGGAGGTCTAGAATCAACTATAGTATTTGGAGGCGAAGGGTTTTATAATACTCAAAATATATACATAGGGAATACCCATATTTTTAAATAAAATGTATATGATAAACTTATGATTTGTTTGAATTACCAAAAATTGAACCAGTTGAGGGTTACACAAATTTATCCCTTACAATGGATAGATTCACCTTTTATCATCTTTGAGGAACTCATATGTTCACATAAATTTATTGAGATATGAATTCCATCAGGTGTGTGTATGAAATTCATATATAACCTATTTATATTTTTATAGCAGGTATGAACTATAAATGGATATAGTAATGTACTTCTATCTCATAAATTTGTTATCTATTTTCATGGAATTTATGAACAGAGTATTCCATAATTATATGGATTTGATTGTGGTGGATTTCATGGTAGATATATTTGTGTATTATTAAAATAAAAAATTACCATGGAAAATAATGAAATCATTTTTGATACCATGAGAGAGAATCCGTTATTTTCTAAGCTCAAAATGGTCCACTTATGGATGTATAAGAGACACTTCATTATTTTTATTTTCACATTCAAAATATTTTTAGTTAGCCAAGAGAAGGTGAGTGTTGTAGTTTCCTGGGAAGAATTCCAAGAATTTATTTTACACACATAGATTCTTAAGTGTAGATGCATATTATACATATTCGATAATGGACTAATCCCAAATATCAGTGCCTCTGAAGAACATGAAAAATAATGCTATGATTTTATTATAGATCGCTACGTACAAAACTATATTTACGGACTTGAAAGGGATAATGACTTTAGTGCACATCCATATTCTATTAGATCAAGGAATAATCTATACAATGTATTGTGATGCATCATATATCATGGATGGGGATGTTCTAATATAGGGATATACTATCATGGGCTATGCATGTCATCATTAGAGGCCACACGAGGGGAATTACAAGGAACAGAATCTTGAGTTGGTTGATGTTGGTAGTGCATTTCATTGTTGGAGAAACTAATTAATGGGACAGAATTTTGTGAGGAATAGATACCAAAAAATCCTAAGGTATATCATTAAAAAACATGATCTGGATATGATTCTTTTAATGTGACTGGAATTCCTATAGTATTTTTAAATTGAGCTATCCTACTAACCTAAAAAGGGAAATACATCACTAAGAGGAATGGATCAGGTTCATACAATTGATGAGGCAAGAAGCTGGTGGTAATTTAAATAATTTTTTCAGAGATTCTCTTGTATGTAAAGGATGTTAGTGGCCAGAATTTTCTATCATCCACATATTTGATCTCAGTCTTTTTGAAGAGAGATAGGATGATCTATCTATCATACTCTAACAGATTAATCCCATGAGAGAGTGTGGTCTGTGAGTTCCCACCTCTTAGTTTAACTATGCGATAAGATTTGATCATATGTATTTATGGTTAGGTGATGGTTCTTGTATACATACACAAAGATTTAATATGGGTCTTACATGAGACTATTTGAGTTTTACATTATGAAATTACCAATATGTGTCATGATTTACATCACCAATATTGGTGGTTGAGGGTAAAAAACTTGCTAGCATGTTTATTTAGATGATTTACACCTACCAACATGCGATGGAATAACATTTGTGAATATGTGGAATTTTAAAATATTTACCCATTCCATTGAATAATTTAAATGATATTGTTATGGATTTCATGAAATGATTTCTGAGGTCTCCTCCATGTAGTAAAGCCATAAGGGTTTTCATGGATAGGACCATAGAGGATTACCATTTCCTCCCTACCAGGGAGACCTTCAGTGTTGATTATCCTCAACAATTATACATCTTTGATATAGTATATCATCATGAGGTTCCTTAAACTATCATTTCAAATATAGACACATGGTTCATGACTCGTTGCAACTAGAGTTTTTAGTGGTAGTTCGGTAAAGAAGTTCTTATGTGAAAATAATAACACCCTAAGACTAATGGAATGTATAATAATACAATTATGGTTCGAGAAGAAATATTTTTGGCATGCATACTAGATTTTATGGGATCTTTGGAGAGGGATATTCCTATGGATGAGTTTTCAAATATACAAATACATATATATACTATGAGATGATATAGAATGATCCTTATTAGTATTTTTATGATAGGAAATTCATATCGCACTTACGATGGTTAGAGATAGGTGAGGTTGTCAATTTTGGATTATGTCTCATTAAGGGGAATTCAGAACATGCCTTTTTGATTCTAAAAAGGGTGGATGCTGAACAGTTTAGGCAGAAATCATTACAAAATAATCAGTTGATTACCCATAAAGGTTTAGTTCAGGGATCAGTAATTTGTGTGTGTCTCATTGAGGTTCGGATATAGATGTTCAATGAGTCATTATAATATTTCACTATGTTGTGTTAGACCATTTGAGATTTTGGAGAGAGATGGGTTGGTACCCTATCAGCTGTATTATCCTCAGAGATACTTGGGAATTATCAAGTTCTTCCATGTATCTTAGTTGAATTGTTTTCAATCAGAAATGTCTCATGTTATTTAGTCCATGTAGGAATATTTTTAGGTAAATGCATCATTTGTGTAACATAATATATTTATCATTTATAGATTCATTAAGGTTCAATGAGGCCAATAATTTCTTATAATATGGGTTTTATTGAAGAATGACAATTTACTTGATGAAATGTGGGAGTGGGAGGCTGGCGTATGTACTCAGTTTGGGTGTTATTCTATGATTAATGCTTAACTCCATCTAGATGGAAATTCATGGAAATTTTTTTAAGGGGGAATATTGTTAGATCCATGGTCTTATTGAGGTACATTTATATATTTTTTTAAATTTGTTTTTTTTGTCCTAATAAGAGTATAGATTGAAATCATTGGTGTATAACGAGTGTCTTGAGATTTTTTATGGAGCTAAAAACCATATTTTTAAAAATATTTTTCACATGTAATAGTTATTAGAAACCATGAATGTCAAACCCCATGATTTTTTAATAGTGTTAGTCATGGGAAGAGGGCCATGGGAGCCTTCATAGTTTAACGAAATTGTTCATATAACAGAACATTCCTATGCGACATACCAATAATTTTTATTAGAGACAAGTCACATGGGTTGATCATGGATTGTAAAACCATGCAAAGAAACCATGGGAGGTTCCCCTTTACACAGTTAATGGGGTATGGTTGGAGCATGCTTTCCTAAATAGTGTGGACAAAACATATAGCCTAGTATTTTGAGGAAATAAGATTGTTTATAAATTAATGATTTTTAAACCAATTTTTTTTATTTTTTCCCTTTCTATAATAAATAGAACCCTCACATTGGGAGCCTGTATGTGATTCCAATTTATAGGCTTTTATGACCATTCTACATGGGAACACAAATTTGAACTATATCTATCTTATTGGATTAAAACAGTTAATTTATTCATTAATATTATGCATTCCTTTATGGGAATTTGTATCTATATAGTTATTTAGATTCAATATAATTTTCCATATTTATATTTTCATCAATTTTCATTAATTTTTATTCATATATGGTTCATATTACATGATTATACTTGATGAGTACTCTACTATAGACCTACTGTATGTAGTCTATAACATTTCCTCACAGTTTGTTTCTTTATTATGATTGTGTTTGTTATGTTGCAGGCCTGTCATTTTATTGTTGAACATTAATGGAATATAATACATGAATTAAATGGAATGGAACCTCTTATGGATTTCCCATTATTAATATTGAGTTTTTTTGTATGTTTTCCCCCATCCTAGGAAACCCGTGGTGTGCGCCACTGACTTTTCCCATTTTTATACCACCCACAACGTCTATGTGTGTGTTTTCTATCATAGATATATAAGGACATTAATGAATTGAATTGAATTTTTTGATATTATTAAGAGATGGTTTAACATTTCTACCATCATATATATGATGTGTATTGTTTTATTGTTAACATGTACATTATTTTATGATTGGGATAAACTCATTTAATTTTATGGAATGTTAATTTTTGAATGAATGTGATTAATTAACTCATAGGGGAATCTTTTGATGGTATACCATGGATCATGATTCCATTAGATTCCATGTTCGAATCTTCCATTGATATTGATAGCTTTATTAGATGCCTTGGATTATATTTCTCATTCGGTTTTGATTCTAGTGGATTAACTAGGCCTTTCTACCCCATGTACACATATTTATTAGAATTACATTGGATGTGGTATGTCAAAATGAATTCTAGATCCCACTGAATCCTAACTACATATCTATTAATATGTTCTAGGGAAATGATATGTTTTCCTTTTTTATTAATACCTTGACTCGGCTCTCTGAGGTATAAAACACTTGATTATATGGCTTGTCCATCATGGATGAATTGTTTATACAGTTGGTTGGTGATGATTCTTATTAACATAAAAATACTACCTGGTCATGGAAGTTGGTCTCACATGGGTATACGATGTGGATGTAGTTGGTTTCATCATGTTTTACTACTACTACTGATATGTGATCATGAACCATGTTTCAAAGGGATACTAATTTGTCATGACCATATCACATAGAGTTTTTACATTTTCCATGTGGTTTCACATGCATTATTGTCATATCATTCATATATTGTACAGTACATTACATTGTTTAATTTGCATATATTTGTTAATGAAACTATTTGTGGTGGCCTTCTGAGTGTTATCTCACTCCATATATATTTTATTGTTGGATATAGTTATAGACTATATGTATGATGTTATGGATTGGGGAAGGATCATATAGTTCATTGATTGCATTTTTTCTATTCTAAGGATAGTGGTGAATAAGATGAAACTGAGTCTTTCAATGATATTTGGGATATGTCATTTTGGACTTTTGGTATTCTTAAACATGTTTTTTATTTGGATACCTATATACCTATCTCGGATGCTTTGTAGTGGTTTTTCATGAACATAATTTGTATATGACCATACTTTTGGGATTGTTATATCTTCATATCATGGATGTGTACCTTTTGAATGGTTATTTATCTAATTCTTATATATATATGTATGACTGCTTCTAATATGTTACACTCTTACATATGTGTATTATCTCCCCATTGACACACCCTAGGCCATTGTTTCTAGGCCGTATTCTCTGGAATTTGGAGAGATGCGCTTGAGTCCATGTGAACAACCAGATTAGGGCACTGTTTAGTGGCATCTTGGTCAGGCCATTAAAATATTCCTCTACCATTTTTTATATCAATTGTTATCTGATTGAAAATCTTTTAGATATATAATTTTTATTTTATCTCAACCACTTTATGTAATCATAGGTCAAAAATAATTTTTTAGGAAAACAAACCATGATTCTCCATCCAATCGAGAATCTTTTATTCCATTTTTATATTTTCATTAAAATGATTTAAATTATATTACAATTATTATAAAAATATAATTTTATGGCTATTTTGGATAAATATGTCTTAACCCTCAGTTGTTTAAAAATAATTTTATTATTTTTCACCAAACATAGTACTTTGTACTTCATTCAAAAAATGTGAAATGAATTTTTAGTTTAATGTGAACCTTAGTAATAGATTTTTCTACCATCATGAATAATATTTTACGTAAAATATTATATATAACAGTTTGTATTTATTTTAAAAAAAGTATTAATTTTATTTAAAGAATTTGAATTCAATTTTACGGACTTGAAAATAAAATATATGTTTGTAAATAAATTTTCTTGTTATCTTTTCATAGCATTTTTATCTACACCATCCTCCTTTGATAATTATTATTATTTACTAGTGATATGATCTAATTTTACAATATTTATTTATTCTTTTGATATGTTATGATTCTAATAATATCATTTTTATTTTACTTATATGAATTCATGGGTACTGATTTGATGATATGATGAATGTTTTATGATATTTTTGCACACATTTAAAGAGTATTAAATATTTGGCTGTTAGTCTTAGGAATATATACCCATAAAAATCATTTTATAAATAATCATATATCTAATGAAAATTAAGATTGAAATGTGTAGAGGACATGGTTTTTGGAGGGACATCTTAAAACATTTCATGGGAATGATCTTTGATTATGTAAATAATAGAATGGGGTGTAAAAATAATCAAATAAGATAATCTGAGAAGTGAAGCCGAAAAAAATAAATGATAATAATTAGTTTAATGAACACTATAAACTTATATTTTTTGCTTATGATATGTTATCGTGGCTTAAAGATAATAATTAATGACTCACCAATCTTATATATTCTATATTTAGATTTAAAATACATTATGTCATGAATCATGATTATTTTATATCAATTTAATATTAATAATTTTTAATGTTAATATCATTCTCTCATACCCTTAAATTTATTATATGTCCATTTATTGATGTATGTTTTCGTTACCGTTATAGTGCATCTCTACCCACAATTTATCATAATTCATTCCTTATGTTATGATGAATTTTTACATAATTATATGTCTTTTATTAGAGATAAATATGATGATCTAATTGGGAAATGATGTTGATCATTCAGGTATGTTTTTTTCTTTGAATTATTTTTTCCCTATATACTAAACTGTTATAGTTTGGGATGAAATCATATTAATATTTAATGAACATTTATTTTATAGTATTTAGTTTAATGTAAGAATAGTTTAGATTAGTATGTAAAATAAGTGGGATAGGGAAAAATATAATCCTTTTAAAAATAATATTTTTAGCTTCGATGGAAGATGTCTATAATTGATCTAATATTATGTTCCCTTTTTTTAATTTCCAATAAAGGAGCATATGACATATATCATTTTTAATAATTTAATAGTTTTAAAATAATTTAAAGGTATATATTATTAGCAATGTCAAATGATTCTAATTGATTTGTTTAAAATATTTTTGTAGTCATATTGAGTATAAAATAATGGGAATTATCATTGAAGAAAACAATGATGCTCATGTTGATTATTATATTATTTTAATAAACAAAATTCAATTGTGTTTTCATTAAGTTTATTTTTTCTAAATATGTTTTTAAGAATCTCAATGATTCAATTAGATTTTATTAACTAGAACGATTGATGCCAGATGTATAAGATGACCAATGTGGTGAAGTGTTTCAATGGGGAATATTTTCCAATAGTATATGATGGAAATGGTATGTTTATGATGTCAAGATTTATAGATATATTTTTCGGAAGTGTTAAAAAATTGATGGATTGACATAATATTAGAGTATTGTATCCACCAATTGGGGAAGATAATTTGTAATGGTTTCCTATATAAATATGATAACACCCACTAAAGGTTGATGGAATAATAACTTATATTATTCCATAGAATTATGCTACTTCACCAATATAGAGAAGGCCATCCCATTATGCAGGGCATAGTGGAGATGAATCATCCCAAAATGGCCATTTAAAAGGACCATGACAATAATAGAGATGGTGTTGGAAAGTGGATTACCAAAATGGGAAACTAGGTACACACTATCCATGTGGTGATATAAATAGTTTTATTCCAGTTTACATATAAGAAATAGAAACTTTAGCCTGAACACATCTGTTTTGAGACATATCATGGTTCACTAGTGAATTATTAAGACAAATTAACTTTGTAGAGGATACCCCAACTATATTTATGGGAATGTTATGTGACATGTTCATTTTGGGGTCTATATTTACATTCTTACTAATATTGAGGAAAATACATAGAGAATCATAATAAAAAAGAGCAATTCATGGATGATGTGAAATTATGCATGTAAAAATGGCCAGATGTAGTGAGACCACACCTATGGAAATTATTATGTTCATGGTAAAATAGTCAATGAAGATTCACCAAGGTAATATGTTGCTATTTTTTGGTATAAGCGCACAAATATAGGTTAATATAACTATATTAATTCATATAAAGGTTATTGATACATCATATATCATGCATATCATTTTATTCTATGAAACATTTTTAGATATAAAGTGATTTGAAGTATATTTAACATCCTTACCCTCTCCAATTTGATTGGGAATAGGTGGTTGGTGTAAAAGTAATTAAGTGAAATTCCCATGATAGAAAAGGCTGGAAAAAATAACAATACCTTACTTAACAATTTGGAGGATGATTTTCCCATTAATGAAAAACCATCAAGAAAAAATCACTATAATAAACCAATATTATAAATTTTGAATGAGTATATAAATAAAATAACATATAAAACCAAACCAAGGGGCCCAATATAGTGCCCATGAAGAATCGTAGTGGAAGAACCAATGGAACCAATAGATGGAAAACACTAAGACAACAAATACATTAGAAAGAAACTCCAAATATACTCAAAGTGTAAAAACCCGGACCTTCTTTTGATGTATGATCTTCCTTTTATGGTCGCTTTCGCGAAAAAGGGGAAAATCTGGAAATTTTCAGAGTACACACCGTGTACTTTTCTCCCGTGTGAGGCCGTGTTATGGCCATGTCTGGGCCACACAAACGACCGTGTGGGGTGACGTGGATTCCGCTTAAAGCGGAGTACAGAAAACCATGGTACACGCTGTGTACTCTAGAAGTACACGCCGTGTGATTTCCTTTTTATTTCATGAATCGGACTACGGTCACAACTTAACCATGTTTTCTTCTTCTTCTCCACCTAATTCTGCCCATAACGACCAAGGAGGCCGAATCTTCTCCGACCCACCGATATGTCACTGATGATCTGAATCGAACACCATCAGTTGCAATAGAATCGCAGCGGTCAGTTCTTGGTTCTTCAATGGCCTTGTTTCTTGATTCTTCCACTCGCGTGAGTTATCTGAGGATGAACATTTTAGATGTTTTTGCATATCTACTCCATTATAGGCTGATTTATAGGCCTAGGATCAAGTATATGAATCTACGAGGATCGAGTTATGTGTTTTTCTTCAATACGTTGAATGTATCTATGTATTTTGTGTAAAAGTATCATGCCAGCAAGACGTCCTCCCGTTGCCCTTCAGGGATCTAACGATGATCGAACGTCGGATATGGAACTTGTAGTTATCCTATATACTGGTTAAAATTCACAGTTCCATGAGGGATTCATGAGGATCATACAGACCTTTCATGGAGTTCAGCAACATGCCCGGTCTATGGAAGAGCTTACACGAGTCTTCGTGCACCAACATCCTCCCACGTTCTCAGGGGATAGAGGACCTTAGGCTGTTTAATCTTGGTTCGAAGTGATGGTTTCTATCTTTTATCATCTCGAGACACCCCCATACATTAGGGTGAAACGTGCAACTTATATGGTGTGATATTTTGCCAATAGATGGTGGCACGTAGTTTCTCAGGCAGGGCGTTAGTAGATAGTTATTTGGATGAGTTTCAGCGTATGTTCTACGACTACTTATACCCAGCGATGCTGAGGGCCGATAGAGCTAGAGAGTTCATGAACCTTCAGTAGGTTAATCTATCAGTTATGCAGTATTCCTCCTGTTTCACTTAGTTATACTGTTTCACTCCCATTATGGGGAATGATGAGCTGTTTTTAAGAAGGAAGTTTGAGGAGGGCCTCAAACTAGAGATTAGATCACAGCTGAACGTCTTCATGTTGTCTTCTATATCTTTGATAGTTAACCAGTAATTGATCACGGAGAGGAATCTAAGAGATACTGGAGTAGTGATCCATGGAGGTTCGACATCCAGAGTTAGTACCCTTCCTTCTGACAGCAGGAAGCACCACCGAGAGTCTACACGAGGTGACTCGAGGAAGTGAGATTTTCCTCCAGTTAGGAAAGTTGTGTGCTACCGGTGTGGGAAGGATGTGCATAAGAAGCCACAGTTCCCAAGGGACCTAGTGGAGTGTCGAGCATGTGGTAAGATGGGTCACCTGCAGTGGATTTTGAAGGTTCTTCTTCCAGTAGCTACTGAAGGAGGATCAGTTTCAACTCCGCATGCATGAGCAGGTTCACGAGTTCTGTAGTAGACTGGGGGTTGGAGTTCTACTGGCCGTTAAGGCCAGGGTAGAGTTCGTGGACACAATGGTCATGCTCAGTGAAGATTTTCCCGGGGATCTCAGGCTACTACACAGGGCCGTGGTACGGGCCAGAAATTTGCAGTAGAGTATATTCAGCAGGAGATGGATCTTGGACCTTCCCAAGAGTGAGGTATGATCTTAGTAGCCTCAGTTTGATCTTCTGCACTTTTTGATACAAGAGCTTCTCATAGCTTTATTTCTATGCACAATGTGGAGAGCCTTAGACTTACTATCTTTACTACTGAGGATATGATGACACGAGACACTCCCTTGGGACTTAGAACTGCTAGTTTGCGTCAGTGTAAAGAGTGACCCCTTGAAGTTGGTCAGTGTCACTTCTTATGGGATCTATATGTCATAGAGATGACAGGTTATGATGTCATCCTCGGAATGGACTGGCTAGTTACTTTTCAATCCCATGTCGATTTCTATCTCCACAGGGTGAGTTTCACATCACCAGAGGGTAAATATTTTCGTTACAAGGGTGAATGTGATGTCCAGGCAAGTAGAGCTGGACCAGAGAATCATGGGTTGGGCGGCATTACAGCCCTAATTTCTAGTTTATATATGGACGATTAGGGGACTTCTCAGATGGATTATCCTCTATTAGCTTATCATTTTCCGGATGTCTTTCTAGAACACTTTTCAGGGATACCTCCAGAGCGTGAGCTAGACTTCCCTATTGAGCTTGTGACAGGAGCAGCACTGGTATCCATACCTCCTTATAGGATGGCTATTCCTGAGTTGCAAGAGCTCAAGAAGCAATTAGAGGAGTTAAAGGCAAAGGGTTTTATCTGAACTAGTACTTCTCCTTGGGGTTCACCTATTTTATTTGTGAAGAATGCAGATATTACTTTACATCTTTGTGTGGATTATCAGAAGAAGAACTAGTTAACGGTCAAGAACTGATATCACTTACCGAGGATGGATGATCTTTTTGATCAGCTTCGAGGAGACAGGGTGTTCTCAAATTGAGATCCGGCTATCATTAGTTGCATGTCAAACCATCAGATATACATTTTACAGCGTTCCAGAGCAGGTATGGTCTGTATGATTATTTGGTTATGTCTTTCGGTCTCACGAATGCACCCGAAGTTTTCATGGAACTAATGAAAATAGTTTTCCATCTTCACTTGGATTCCTTCATGGTTGTTTTCATGGACGATATCTTGGTGTAATATCACACTCGACGAGGTCATGCTAGCCATATTGAGATCATATTGAGTACACTGAGATAGCATCAGTTATACGCTATAAACTCTACGTACCACTTCTAGATGGTCGAGATTCACTTCCTGGGTCATGTCATCTCAGAGACAGGAGTATCAGTTGACCTTGAGATGGTGAGAGCGGTAGTTACCTGGGAGAATCCAAAGAATTTCTTCGAGGTATAGAGATTCTTAGGACTGGATGTTAACTACAGGTGGTTTATACAAGACTTCTCATGCTTGGCAGCACCGTTGAAGGGCATGACTAAGAAAGGGGTAATGTACGTTTGGTCAGAAGCTTGTGATTCATCCTTTCAGGAGCTGAAGGGGAGATTGAATTCAGCACCGATTCTAGTTTTACCAGAGCCAGGAAAGAGTCATATAGTTTTCTATGATATATCTGGCATTGGGCATGGAGCAGTGCTTATGCAATAGTATCTTGTTGCTGCTTATGGATCCCAGTAGTTGAGGCCACATGAAAAAAACTACCCTATGCATGACCTGGAGTTGGTTGTTGTTGTTCATGCTTTGGGTTGTTGAAGAAACTGTCTTCTAGGAGAACATATTTTGGTTTATACTGACCACAAGAGCCTCATTTATATCTCCTTGGAGAGTGACTTAAATCTGAGACAACGTAGGTGGGTCAAGTAACTACAATCTTTCAACTTTGATCTTTCATATACACTTGGGAAAGGCAATGTTGTGGCAGACACACTGGGTAGGAGAACATAGTTATAGGAAGTTCAGGATGCCATCACCGAGTGGAACCATAGGGATCTATTCTCTGAGATGTATTTGGTGGTGCACGACAGACAGAGACAGACAGTTCTTTCTTCTATAACTGTTACCTCCACTCTTCAGGATCGAGTTCGAATGAGGCAGCTATCAGACCCAGAAGGCCTAGTCCAACGAGAGGGTGTGTTATATGGAGACCCTACTCTGGGGTGGATAGTGGGTGATGATGAGTTGTTATGTTTTTGTGGCAGTGTATGGGTTTCAATATACATGCGTGAGGAGATGATGCAGGATTTTCATGCTTCATCTTGGGCAGTTCATCCTGGTGTCAGAAATATTAATCGAGACTTACGTCGTCAGTATTGCTGGCCAGGTTTGATGAATGATGTGGCTGGTCCTGTTATGTGGTGCTCCACCTATCAGTAGTTGAAGGAAAACCATCAGTGACAAGAAGGGATTCTACAGTAGTTACCCATTCCTGAGTGGAAATAGAATGATTTCATGATGGAGTTCGTGAAAGTGTTACCAAGATCACCTCTAGGGAATGATGCAGTTTCGGTTTTAGTGGACAGGCTCACTAAGGTTGCATATTTCTTACCTCTCAAGGAGACTATTGGTGTGGATGATCTTGGGAGGTTGTACATCCAGGAGATTGTATGCATTCATGGGGTTCCGTGTTCTATCATTTCTGACAGAGACAGCTGCATTACTCACACTTATGGAAGGGGATGCAGAGGGCATTGGGTACAAAGGTACATATGAGTACAACTTACCATCCCTAGATAGATGGGCAGTCGGAGCGCACGATTCAGGTGCTGGAGGACATGCTACGAGCATGCGTCCTTGATTTTGGAGGTTCATGGGAGAAACATATACCTCTAGTGGAGTTTTCCTATTACAATTGTTTTCAAGAAACTATCTAGATGGCACCTTACGAGGCTTTGTACGGTAGACCGTGCCGATCACCCTTGTGTTGGCTGGTGGAGGGAGAGGCAGCTATGCTGGAACCTCGTCTTGTTCTGGATATGATAGAGCATGTGTAGTTGATTCAGAAGAGGATGGCTACTGCAGAGTCTCGACATATATCCTATGATGATCAGTGAAGACGACCCTTGGAATTCAAAGTCGGAGATCAGGTTTTCATGCGTGTTACCCTGAGGTTGGGACATAAGTTGATTAGTAGGAAGGGAAATCTTGCACCGAGATACATCGGGCTGTTTGAGGTTCTGGAGAGAGTCAGGTTGGTTACTTACAGGTTGCAGTTACCTCAGAGGTACCAGGCTATGCACGACGTCTTCCATGTTTCTCAGCTTCAGCGGTATTTCTCATACCCATCTCATGGTTTTCAACCCGAGGAGGTTGAGCAGGAGCAAGATGCATCCATCAAGGAGCATCCTATCATGATTTTTAATCTTAGTGCAAGGGTACTCCATGGCCGGTATGTTCCTCTGGTACATGTGCTATGGAAGCACGACCGTGTACAGGACGAGACTTGGGAAAGGGAGGCCGACATGTGATCACAGTGGCTGGAGTTGTTTGACGGTTCTTCTTCTACACCTTGTTAGGAAATTCGGGGATGTATTTATTTAAGCGGGGAAGTTTTTAAGATATCAGACCTTATTTTTAGGAATTTTTTTTCTTTTCTAGTCCCTTTTGAGAAAAAGGGGAAAACAGGAAATTTTCAGAGCAGACGCCATGTGATTTATAAGTACACGCAGTGTGCATTTTTCTCTCACGCAAGTCCGTGTGCTAGCCATGTCCATGCCACACACATGACCATGTGGGGTGACGTGGAAGCCTCTTAAAGTGGAGTATGGAAAACCAAGGTACACACTGTGTACTCGAGAATTACATGCTGTGTAATTTTCTTTTTATTTCATTAATCATACCGAGGTCATGACATAACCCTATTTTCATATTCTTTTCTACCTAATTCCACCGAGAGCATTCGAGGAGGCCAAATCTTCTCTAGGCCACCGATACGTCACTAGTGATCTGAATCGGACAACATCGATTGCAATAGAATCGCAGTGGAGAGTTCTTGGTTCTTCTTTGGCCTTGTTTCCTGATTCTTCCTCTCGTGTGAGTTATCTGAGGTTGAACGTTTTAGATTTATTTGCAGATCTAATCCATTCAAGGCCAATTCACTGGTCTAGGTTCAGGTATATCAATCTACAAGGATCGAGGTATGTGGTTTGTTGCCTTACGTTGAATGTCTTTGAGTTTTTGGCACAAATGTGCCGAGTACCCATGTATCAGGTATCTTGGGTTAGGGTTTTGATCCTATTTTATTATCTGCCTCAGATTTCATGTATTCTTGAGGTTATTAGATAATTAATAATTTCTTGTTAGCATTTTTTAGGATCAGCCCAATGGTTTTTCCCTTGTTTGAATGTTTATCACTGTTTGGCTTAGGTGGCCTGTGAGGCAGACCTTGTTTCATTGCTTTCTTTCCTTGATATAGTTGATTGCATGTATTTCCTACTGTTTATATGATTTTGATTCATTTTAGATATTATCCAAGTAGTTTTATGGACATACATAGGGCTTCTATGAATTTTTTACATACGATTTCTTTTACTTAGGGCTGCGAAACCTTGTGTAGTTAGACCATAGAGGGAATTCACGTTGAGTGCTTCCTAAGAAGGCCTGTTTAATTATTACCGTTAAAAGTCCATAAGGGGGATTGACTTTGTGCTCTCTCAGAGGGTCTGATAATTATCGAATCGAGACTAAAGGGGGAATTAGACCTAAGTTCCTGCTCATAGAGTCTGTAGTATCATTGCAAGACCATAGGGGGAATTGGCGTTGAGTGCTTCCTTAGAGTGTATTTTCCTTTGTTCGAATTCTTGACAATGTGGTCCAGCCCACGTGAGCCACCTAGAGGGTCAGTGTAATAAATATTGTTGGTTGGTTGTGACAGGTCCACCATGCCAAAGAATTTTCTTGGGTTTTTACTACTTTTTTTTAGGTAGTCTGCTGGGATACATGTTGTGTTACTTTCTCTATATTTGGACTATAGATCTATTTGTTGGATTCTTTGGTTGATGATTAAATGATTGAATTGAATTAATAAATAAATGTGAATGGAGAATTGTAGGATTTTTTTACTTCACTGTACCCTTTTTTCTCTACTACATTTATTTCCATTACATTTTTATATTACTCGCTGATAGAAGGGCACAAATATTTTGGTGGTTTCCTACTAGGATTAGTCTGACACCCTATTTCGGTCCTGCTTTTCGGTCCAAATAGTTTATATGGTTACAGGTGGGGATAGGGTTTGTGGACCTTCTACCACAGGTGCTTGATTACTGGTTAGATCTGTAGAGCATGGGACTGAGCTTTGGCTCATGATGCTGCTAGAGTTACTGTTTACTTTTGCTACTTGGGTTTCAATTGTATTTCAGCATGTTGTTTTGTTTACTACTTTACATAGACACATGTGTCATGCTACATAATTATTATATTATACGTTGATTCCACTGTTCAGTTTCAGTTGTCCTGTACGGTTTACTACTTCTATTATTGTTATGTTATTTTCCATCCGCCACATACTTCACCAAATGAGGGTATAGTTTACCACACTGACTCATCAAATCCCTTGCTACTAGTCGGCAGCCTCAAGCATTTGGGGAAACACGATTTAGGAAATGTGGTAAACTGTGTACGAGGTTCCAGTTTTGTGGCTCCGGATTCGGTCCGTTACACAATGATCCAATGCTATATTAACAAACAAACATATCCAGTATCATGACTACTAAAATTGGGATACATTGCATTTACTTGTGTCCATATATATAACATTTAAAAAGTAAACATAGTTCCCATGTAGGGGATGAGTATAAAACATAGAATGATTTACCCAATGACTTCAAAAAACACACTACATGGAATGATCATGATTACACAATGATATAAAACATATTTAAGGTAATTTAATGGAATTTTTATTATAGAAAATCATTTTTGAAACCAAAAATGGTTTCCATGTAATGAAATCAAACAATAAAACATACATCTAATGAATTTCTCAAATACCATTTGGAATACTAATACTATACATCCACACATCCACACATCCATACACAGGTGTTAATTTCATAATAATTAGTGGACACATGTAGATATACCATCTCTACATAACATAACCAATACTTGGTTCAACAATGAAAAAACCACATCCATAGGTTAATGATTATTGTAAATTACCTCTCACCCACTATGTATATGAACTACCATGACAAAGAAAAGAATGAATAGAAATTTCTATAAAAATTCTCATTTATTGAAAAAATATCTAAAACTATTCTCTTTATATAAAAAACAACAAAAAATTTCCAAACAATTATTCTAAAATCATGAACCAAAAATAAATTTTCGTAAAACCATAAAATTCCAATAATATAGTAAAAAACATAAATAAATAGGTTTCTATAAAATTAAATACGGTATTTAGAAAAATTTCATGTCATAAAATTTAATTTGGAACAATTATTCATCTTCATTTCATGTAGATTAAAGAGAGAATCGACCCAATTCCGAAAAATTGGTAAAAATGATGAACAACATAATAAATTTAAAAATCTAGAATAGATCTTCTAAATTCAATCAATGATCATTTACCCTTTAACTGAATGAATTATATGCCATCTAGTTTAACAATACAATACTTAGATCAATTATTAATGAAATAAATCCATGATTCCAATTTGGGAATAACATTTGATATGATAAAACTGATGAACCCAGAGAACTTACCAATGAATTCAGGCCACCAATGAACTTCTATAATGATAGTAATCTCTCCAAGATTGAAATTAATTTTCTCTCCAGAAATGAGGGTCAAATGGATTCATGTAATGGTAGTATTAATTGAAAAATCCTTGATTAAATAGGAAACCATAATGCGATAAAAAATCATATATGAAAATCCGTGTTTCAAAATAAAGTTACATTTATAGGAAAAAATTATCCAATCAATCATTAGATACTACCTAATGAAACCCCATTTATGGTTTGGCCACATGATTAAAAAATGCGCATTAACAATGTGTTTCATCGTTGTCAAAGAAACAATGTTTCGCATATGAATTAATAGGGTTTGTCCAATCCATGTGCTGAACCATGATCCTACCCAGTGACAACTATTTCATTTTAAGGTGTTCCATGTGGGGTGGCATGGATACCACTAACCATTATCAATCTTTTAACATCTATAAATTACTAAAATATGAAAAAATACCACATAACCTCATAAATCATGCCTCTTACATTATATATATTTTAAATACATAAATAAATGTTCTTATTCCTGAAATCGTGGGTGCTAAATTTTCCCCACAATTACTCTTCCCATTTCTAGAATGTGTAAAATTTGTGTCATCCACAATGAGTTCATTCCCTTTATCTATCATTTCCTCTTCCCACACCCATGTTTCTTCCTGAATCCCGTCATTTTTTTAAAAAAACCCACAGTGGACCAATTCATTTCACATGTAATAAATTCTCTTACCTTTCAAAAATACGTTCGGACACATATGGAATCATGTTTTCTAACTATCTATAAACAATTGTCTAAATATACATTATTAAATGATCTAAAATCTACATGGAAATCGATAAACAGAAAAACAAACATAATAGGCCATGGTTGTACTCCTTTACCAACATATATGTAAGGTATAAAAAATAATAACTTAAACATAAATTTTCATTCTAGCACAACAAAAAAATAAATTCAACTATCTATATATCCTTTTAATTCCTAGATGAACAACCAATTTTAATGATGGTAACAATTCATAATTTTATTTTTGAAAAAGTAAATGTTTTATTATTTGATAATTAAACGGTATAACTGAACCTTGTTCTAGATTCCATCCATCAATGGTTTCCCTACCACTGAATTATGCCCTTTATAGAAACATATTTGGAACTGGATATTTTACCATCATCAACATGTAGAACCAAATAAGGAACAAGCAATACATGGAATAATTCTACGACATCACCCTGGTCGGTATAGTCTAAGTACATATATGTTATAACTTTTAGAATCTAACATTGTTCTAAAAATTATTTAATAAATTGGTTATATTTATTTCTTGTTAATGCATACAAAAAAATAATTTTCTTCACTAAATGTATAAAATATATTCAAATTGAAAATTTTAATGTATTCCATTCATTTTATTGAATTAGATTGAAATATCATTGTGAGAGAATGTGGTTCAATCAATTATGGTCTATAACCACTCTGATTTTATCAACCAAATGATAATGATTCCCTGTCCTAAATGAATGGAATAGAACATCCAGTTAATAATAATATATTGGGTAGATCCTATCACACAACCATAATATCCATGACCATAAACACAACATAATTTATCTGAATGAAAACACTTCTGAACCAAGATCCGAACTCATTAAAATTGACTATCTATCCTGGTCCTATATCAAGAAATAAGATGATATTATTAGTCCTGAGTATAACATCATGTATTTGAAATGATTTCTAACATTACTCATCCCATTTGAATGTAATTACATTCCCCTTCAATGATGTCATCAGTTATTCAAATTGTGAAAAGTCATGTACAAAAAACTATAGTATAATGATATATTTGGAAACTATGTATATCAAAAAAAGTATTCCGTGGTTTCTAATAGATAATAGCTTCTATGTTTTCTATATCTATAGAAACTCAATTTTAAAAATTACATGGCCAATGAAATGTAAATATTGTATCCAAAAATCAATGAGTGACAAATTTTCATATAGATAATTCTCCCATAAGATACCCACCACTATAACCATGTGTAATTAATAATTATTTTTTATTTGTGAATAAACCAATATTTCACCCAAATTCAAAACCCCAAAAGAACCCAAATACCTTTTAAAGATATAATTTATTAATACCAAAATTATAGGTGGTGTATTTTTATTCCCAAAAGTTATAACAATGAACACATCATGGAAATATATTTTCTGAAATATTATTTTAATAATATACTCATTTTGATCCCAAAATTTGTGATATTCTGAATGAAATTAAATTTTGGATAACCACTGGGTACTCTTCATTGATCATGAAAACCATATATTAAATGAATACAATACTAATTCTTATTAATGTAATCAATAAGCATATGATAATATACAAAAAACCAAATAGTTCAATCGTATTAATTCACAAAATTAATGAGTGGTTCCCAAGCTGAACAACCCAGATCCTTGTACCATTTACATTCTAACTAATCATAATTGTCGTTAAATTCTATCAGTTTTTTTAATAAAATCCACTAATTTTCATGTGTAATATGAATTTCCCTTTCATGGAGACCAATCATTAACTCAACATCTCGATTTTCTTAATACACTATGGATGGGTTGGGGAATAAATATAGAAACTCATCCACAATGGTTGATAAATATCAATTACTGATATCATATAATAATGAGTAATTCATCTGCAACTAACTAGTAAGTTATAGATCTAACCATAGGTACCACGAGTCCTTCTTTATTTTCATCCATGACCGAATCACCTGTAAAATGATATCTAACACAATATGATGATTCGAAACTTACCTTCCATTCCAAAAAATCCATATGGGCCTCAATGTTTGTCTCTAAAGCCATTCCAAGAATTAAGTCATATGCAACCATTTATATCATAGATAAATCCCATACAATCTATGTCCCATATATTATTATCAAACACAACAAGAATTTCAATACTTGACTATCTTTTTCTATAAAATGTGATTTGTGTTTCCAAAATGATGGGAACATCTCAACATATAAATCAAGATGACCAGCATTATGAGAAGCTGTAAATGAATCATGTTCCCTAATATCCAAAAATATTTCAGAAGGATATAATTTAAAAGAATAATAGTTATCACCCCCAAAAGTCCCAATTGATAATCCAAGATCACTTGAGTAGCTTTATAAATTGCTTACTCATTGATATTTTCTCTTCATTACCCTATTAAGATTGCAATGGTTGAGGATTCATGGTGTTCATAGAGTCACCATGGCTTTCTCAATAATATTGATGAGATATATTATGATTCACTCTTCCAATTGAAGCATTTTAAGCCAATGGATCATGAGATGTGTCCCGATCACCCTACAACGATGCACTACGTCTATAAAACTATGTTATTCACATCATGGGATACTTTTTTCATGCACTATATGGGGAAATAAAATCTCATTTATTATCCTCAAAATAACCACACTAATTTAATTCAGTCGTTCTCTTCATCTGGGTAGGAAATTTGACTGATCACATAGTCAAATTATGAGATATACCACCACTCTATGAATATGTACCAGTCCTTCAATTGTTCACAATAGTGGAGGTCATTATAGTACTCATTGAAATAAACAAAATTACATCAAAAAATTACACGTGATTCCCTTTATTAAAATGTATCTATATTGACCTTTTATGAATAATTAATTTTAGAAGAAAATAAATGAGTGAATTTTTTCTTTTTCATTTATTCATAAATTATCTCCTTAAAGTATGAATATATAGAAGAATCTAGTGAAAAGCAATCCAAATTCCCAAATATATAAGAATACTCTCATTCTTATAGATTATCCTACCTTTGACTAAAAAAATCCATCAATATAAATAATATAAACATTGGAGGATATAATTGTTTGTTAAAGATTTCTTAAATGTCTTCATGTGGAATTGCATGGTCCAATTTTAGAATGAACCACTAAATCTCCAAAATGGAATACTAGATCACACAACATATACATTCCCAACATCATACTCAGGTCATCTTGCATGCCACATAAATTAATCGTTTGTATCATTCTATTCATCAAGGCTTTTAACTTTTATTCCTCTGAATCACCTCAAAATATATAACAATTCCACTTACGGAATTGAGTAGAATGATCCATTTTCCATGCCTCATAGCTTTTGTTCACTAAATTCACATCATGAAAATCCTAGAAAATACTCTGAACCAACTGTCAGTCACCTATGGATTATGTTCTTCCTCATTCTTAGCAAACCCTTTCTGTTTGATTCTATGGTTCTTACCCGTTTCCATTCATTATGACAAAAAAAACCCAATATTCTATCACTCTCTAGAAACATTACTCTTAGAAATTATAAATTTAAAAAATTACAGATATCGCAACATGGGTTTTTAAATTATAAAATTTACAATTTAAAACCATTTTTAAAAATTAAACCATTTTATATGGTAATAGTTGGGTTTCATTCCCCCTTTATTGATCATGAAAAAAGATACACCTTTTTTAGACTGGTAAAGAGGAAACCCATTACACAAAGGGAACTCAACATTAATGCACAGTCCAAATAGTTCCTGTAAGTCCAAAAAAATAATTTTTTCAATGTAGACACCAGATTATTGAAAATTAAACCATTTATGATCATTATAAAAAATTATTATATTTTCCCCAAATAAAAAATCAATACTAATATAAATTATGAAATCGTTGTGGGAAGTCATTACTATCAATTTATTTAGACTTTTTATCATCAGTTAATCCCATATTTATAGGTTGAAATCACCTAGACGTTCCTGAAAACACTCATGTAACAAACACCCATGTAACATGATGTTCAACACAAATAAGATAGTGGTTAAATTTTATGTGGAATATTTCATGTTATAAAGATCAAATCTCATGCTTCCATAATAAGGATCATTAAAATTATAATGTACAATATGAAAGGATCTTGAAAACAATTATTATTTGTAACAAACCTTCCCCCAAACATTATATAGGGAATAGGATATGGGAATTAATGGACTTATGTGACATCTCCACGACACAAAGTACTAGACTGAAATTCCAGGGGTTTCATAAACAATTTCATAATGCCTTTTGCATTAAATATATAACATTCTATTCAAGGTAAAAATAAACTACCAAAACACAATATGATGCATCAATATATAAGATCTATCCAATACAAAATCAAAAAAAAGAGAAAAAATTAAGAGTACTTGTATATTCCTTGTGACATAACCAAATGATCCAATATATTAAAAACCCCAAAAACAAAAAAGGGAAAAACTAAATTTCCCGATCTTCTCCAAGATCCAAATCCATATGCCCATCCCAATTTATCAAGAATTATAACAATAGTACAAGGATACCATTAAATTTTCCTGATTACAGGTATATATCATCTGTAAATGAACCATAATTCCAAATAAGGGGGTGATTAAAAAATCATTAGGATTTTCCCCAAAGATATTTAAACTCTCGCCACTTGGATATACCGTGTTAGCTAATTTATATAAAATCTATTAAAATGAACATAATGTACATTATTTTAATGTGAATTTTTTTTCCAAACAAAAAATTATTTCCATTAAATGAAACAAAATAAAAAAACATTCCTTTAAAATCATTTTAGATAACCCTTCTAAAATATCCATTCG
Organism: Viscum album; assembly: GCA_963277665.1. Classification (NCBI taxonomy): domain Eukaryota; kingdom Viridiplantae; phylum Streptophyta; class Magnoliopsida; order Santalales; family Viscaceae; genus Viscum; species Viscum album. Next base: position 77,873,259 of record OY728127.1, on the reverse strand, counting down.
AAACATCCAAACATCCATTCATGAATGGAAAGGTGTTATTTTCATAATCAAAAGCATTCACTTTTCGATCTACTGTGTCTTAACTAGGTAACACATACTAGGAACCCCAAAGGCACACACCCCAACCATAGGGTTATGTTTAATGAATATGAAGTCACACCAAATATGTATTCTAAATAACAAGGAAATGAAACATGAAAATCCATTTCAATTATTCATTTAATATATTGAAATATTTTCTACAACTATTTTCCTTACATAAAATGGATATAATTATTTTAAAACTATCATTTCAAAATAATAAACCATAACCACATTCCACAATGCCAACCGATCTCCCAAATATCAAATAAATCATCACAAAAGTGATTTCTAGAAAATAAGAAATAGTTTTAAAAATATAATCAATTTAATTAATCATAAACCAAAAATTCATGTTATAATTTGCTATAGTAGAGAGAAAATCCACCATCCTATAAAAAATTAGTGAAAATTAATAACATCAAAACAAATCCAATTACCATCGTAGAATGTCTGGATTTGTATATATAGATTTTTCCATTTAAATTAGAATCTCATTGATTAAACAACATTGTTCTATCCCAAATGGACAAGATCCTTGATGTCAGGAGTGGGATAAAAATTTATCCTTGAAGAATGATAAATAATGAGTTGTTAAGGATGAATCTGAGCCTCCCACACACTTCTATTCACCATGGAATAACTATATGATCAAAAGGAATTGTATCCCATTTATTGGAAGTTAATAGAAATCATTTTAGGGAAGTATCATAAAAACAAAGAGCGATTAAGAAGGTAAATATAATTAGATAAAATATTTTAATATATGAATATCAATAGTTTAGGGTTTAGCAGACTGTGTGCTAGTAGTGCATGAGTTGTTTTATCATGAAACCTCACTAATGGTTTTCTTGTGAGGTTATAAAAAACTTTTACCACATTTAATTTTTATGTCATTCCATGATACGTGGTTTATTCTGAGAATTCATATGGTCTAAAAAAACTATACGCCTAATTGTGTGCCATCATAGTGTATATTGCTTTTATCCATGGTATTCTGGAGAATATGAATGGATTATACTAATAATTCCCAATCATTGAACATCCATAAAATCCAAAAAAACATTCCAAAACACCATCAAACCTCTTGAAACAAAACCCATCAAAAAAATATACATAAAGTACATAATTAATGGGTAAATTACCTGAAATCATTGGTGGTACACCATTGATGAAATGAGATTAAATGAATATTTACTCCACATTGTAATGATATGAGTGAATCCCAAAAATATATTATCATATTAGTTGAATTCGATTGATCTTGTGGTTGATCATTAAATAATTTCATGGTTATTTTTATTAGTCCATAATATTTATTCAAATTTTATTGTTTATATGTGCATGAGAACTATATTTTTGGAAGTAGATATCACCTAGAATAAGGGTATGTACCATATAAATATTACATATAAAAAATTTAGTGGTTAATTTGGGGAGAAAAAATTGAGGTAACGAATTCTTGAATGTTTTCAGATGATTTTGGAGACTCTTCCAAAGAAGAACAATTATTTTCCATTCCAAATATATAGGGTAAATGATGAAAGAGGTGTTTTCGAAATTCAATAATGAAAAATATCATAGGTATTTCAATAGAGAATGTACAAATATTTTATGATGTGTTACATGAATGTGTTTCTTGATAAATGTTCTAGTTATCAATAAATTTTGAGTGGATCTTTCATTGAGTAGTGATCCCATGAGGAAGAATAATAACTATTGAAATAATAGTGAACCTTATAATATAGTGAGATGATGTTATACATTTAAGTCAGTAATATTATACAACAAGACACCTAATGTAGACCATTGTGAGAATAGTGAACCCTGTTAAGAGAAGCAAACTCATAAGTTGATTTTGGTGCATGGCATAATGCTGATTCATGGTCCAAGGAAATATCACAAAAAGGAAGAACTAAATATATTATGATTTCCGAATTTTAATTATTAATTAATATAAAAAATAATCATTAAACAATATGTTTCGACATTAAAATATTATAATACATGATCCTCATGGGTGATACTTCATTATCATTTGGTAATGTGAAACATTTAATGGATTAAGAGTTTTAATTTATCATGAATTTTCAATAAAATTATTCACCGCCACACAAAATGTAATTTTATAATAATCCCTTATTAATGGAACAACATATAAAGTCATTGAGATTTAGATGGTCTTTAGAAATGTATGTTTTGTAGAATAAATCATAAGGGTATGAACATAATGGGTTACATGGTTGTGGAAATGAATATTTTATTATATGTCAATCTAACATGATATTTCATAGGAGAGTAAGGTTGATTTCATATTATAAATTATATACCTAGTGATAAATATTTCAAAAATACCATCTCCTACATCCAACAAAAATTAATAATTAGTAATTAAGAGGTCTCTATTTATTTAAGGGGGTAGAATGTAACATCCTCATATAAAAGACCATTTTAATTAACATTATCTTCAATAGATTGTGTAACATGAAACATAGAACGAACAGAACTCCAAAATAAAAAGAACCATTAGATATTTATATATAATGATCATTAAAAAATATTATGAAAAAAAGATAATAATTAATTTATATAATTAAATATTATTATTTTTCATTTGTTATATTTTTTAAAAGGTTTCATTAAGTATAACAATAAAAAAGTTGTATTGTATTTTTGAATAATTAGTAAAATTGATATTACCTAAATATATATTATAAGAGGGAATATTTATTTATATATTCTACTATCTTAACATTCAAATAATTTTAAATAAAATTGAAATAATATTAAATACCCTTGATGTTTAAATGGATATTTTGTTAGTAAAAGTATGTTTTATTTTTGTATTTATTTTTCATTGAGATGAACATTTATAAACTATAGAATACATATTTTAGGATTTGAACATTATTATTTTATTAAATAAATTTATTATCATAATTGGAAGAATTTGTGATATTTTTGAAAAAAGTAATCTCAATGTGAATACTAAAGAAGAATGATTTCACAAATAATGTCACTATTATAAATTAAATATCATATAAATTTAATTAAATATAATTTATGAGTTTTAAAATAATTATTTAAAAATAAAAATATATCATTTAAAATTAAAATTATTAATATCTAAAAACCGTATATATAGTCCAAGAAACATAAATTTATATATTACACAAAAAGTATTTTTATTCACATACATATTTTATTTATTTTCATATCATATAAATGATAATTAAAAAACACATTAATAACCCTGATCAGAATTTAAATATTTTTTTATATGAACAATTTTATTTTTATGTATAAAAATATGATTACTAGTAATAATGTTAATTAAAATATATTGGTAAAATAGTTATAATAGATGATTCTTTTGTTAAAATATTAGAAATTTAACAAAAAAGCATCTATAATAAATTATTATTTCAATCAAAATTTATATCACATGATGAAATAGATATTTCACCCTTGTAAGTTGTAATAATCATTATATTACAAAAATAATACATAACATTTAAAAAATAATTTTTCCAACAGAATAATTATTCAATATATGGGATGTTTTAATTTAAAAGTTAATTGTATATTTTTTACAATTTAATTTGATTATTTGGGAATTAAATTCAGGGACATCAAACCAATAGTTGGTTAGATGGGTAGTCTTATATTTATTTAACCCAAACATAAATTATATAATTAGAAACTAGTAACCATTGATAATAAAAAGGTTGTAAAATGTAAAAACCGAGTGATAAAAATACATGTAACATGATTAAACTTTTTGTTAAAATGGGTGTTATATACTCGAATTACTATATCTCAACTCACACTCTATTATATAAGATATTTGGGATTAATGAACCCTAAAAAGTGTAATTCCATTACTATAAAATTGTACTCTCAATAGATGCACATTCAACACTTATTAAAGGGGATAAATTACACCCTATCAAATTTATACACCCCAGTCAATATTTCATTAAAACCATACCAAATTATCCTCTCATATAAGTCCATTACATGACATAATTCCCCAAGATAACATATTTTATCCTTTTATATTCATTTCATTTGAAACTATTTAGAAAATGCCTAATGTCCCAATTTGTCTATTAAATAATCATATTCCTTTTTTTGAATTAATAACCCCCAATAATATGAAAACAACAATAATAATGTGTCCTAAATACCATTTATATATATTCAACTATTTGAATTAGATAATCCTGAAATGATCTACTTTCTTCAATCTCAATAACTTTGAGAGTGAAATCTATAACATGTAAGGACAGTATTATTGATGTAGTGATACATTGGGAACATAATTCTTAATGAAAAAATATTAATTTAGAGAAAATAGATACTCAATTATACAAACCCTCTATATCATCTCAATCGGTTTGATAAACATGTGTATTGATTTCCATAAATATGAACACAATGATGTCCCATCCATGGTGGAACCCATAAAAACACATGGTTACAAATCTCAATTTGGGTTGGGTGGTTCTTACAGTCAGTCCTCTATCAACTTCTTAATCAACTAAAAATGTTTTGATATTTCATACATAGGAATCAATATATTGATCAAATACTCATTGGATTCTATATAACACACATGTCAATTACTAATTTTAACATTTTAGTGTTTAAATGTAGAAATAAAAATAAAATAAAAATAACTATTATCATAATAGCACTTTTTTGAAAAAAAGTACTTCACCTAATTATTTCAAATCTCCACAATTATTTCACTTCGATTTTTCATTATGATTGAAATTGTATATTCATACATTCCTATTATTTATTTATGATAATATGTTCTTAGAAGATACATTCATAATTATACATTTCTAAAATCATTTTGAAAATCAATATATAAATTGACAAAACCATTAAAAATATAAATTTTAGGCCTCACCAAGTAAGAACTCTATTTGTAAAATTATTGAGTGTCCATCTATTCGACTGAAATGGTCTCCTTGATTCGTAGGTTGTGAGACACTTTAGACTTCAAATACATGATTAATTATAAAATTACACAACCATTAAATATATAGTGTAACCATATGATGAAATATATTATAATTTCTTTCTATTTTCACATGGTAATGGGTAGTGGATGTAGAATACTAGTAGTACAATTGTTCTCAATATTAATTGAAAAACATATAGATAACTATTTAATAAAACCACATATGTAACCCATGATAATGTGTGTGAATCTCTCATTAGATTATAATTGTTTTTTTGGGAAATTTAAGGGAAGAAGGCACAAAATATCACATCTGTGTTAAGAAAAACGATTTGATTGAGGATCTTAATAAAATATTAAATTTCTCAGAAGATGATAATATGTATATTATTTTTATCTAATCATTAACATATTATAGAGTAAAGATGATATGTGTAATGATCTAATATTCAGTCAGTCCCTGTACTCCTATTGGTATATATTAATCTCAAAAATTTTGACCATCACAATCCATTCAATACATGAAACCAACACTACAAGTTCATGTGTCTCCCAACTCAACGAGTCTGTAATTTTTTTTAATTTTATGTGTTGTATGAATGCTCATAATCAGATGACAATAAATACTTGGCAATCATATATTACCAATGGAACATATAATATTAGAAAATTATATCTTAGGATCTTATGGTTTATTTAATAAAAAACCACTCATTTAAAAGGTAATTTTACCAATATATCAATTAATATTAAAATTCTATTAGATTACATTCATGTTTTAGACAGTTATGCTGATGAAATATCATATTCCAAGAGAAATCATATAATGGAAGACAATCCTTTATCACGACATCCCCCAACAGGAACATTTATTAATAAAAAAGTTGTAATCCTTATTATGATCATGTATAGTTAGATTCGACAATATATTCATTCATTATTTTAAATCCTAAAACCAATACAAAAAGGAATTATATAATATAAAAATCACACCATTAATGGAGGAACATTCACTAATAATATGATGGAAAAAAATAATAAATAAAACTATATTGATAATAAATTAACCCAAAAAATATTACAATGTTAAAAACAATATTTATCCACACTCAAGAATTCATTGATCCATCATTATCAAGTTTGATATATAATCCTATTGTAAAATTAAAAGGATGAAAAAAACTTCCATAGTAAATAAAAACCAATAACATTGATATATTATTGTATAGAAGATACTCAAAACAATTTATCCAAAATGATATATTATTGTAATCTATACTCCTCCATCATCTTAGATTACATTATAAAGTCATTTATAAAAATGACACAAAATGTGTCAAAATATTGATGTAATAAATTATCCATTTATGAAATAAATTTAATTACTATATTACATAGAGTGAGTGTAACCACTAGTTATTATCAAATACTACACCATATAAATAATGATTCTATGGGAATTCTAATCACAAATAAATTTTAATGAACTCTTAATATCTTCTATGATGATCAAATAAGTCATCTATATGCTAAATTTTATATCATTTATTAACCATTAATTGATATTTATTTTGATACACCATACATAGCATCAAGTATCTATTTTCTTTCTAGAAAATGTGTATGGATCCTGATAATTGTATATAAAAGTCCATATAAATCCATTGGGATCAATTTTCTATAATTAATCCATTAAATCTTGAAGCTACACATGTCGCATCCAAAAATGTGGGGTAGAAGTACTTTCATTCCCTAGAACAAGATTGATATAAACCTCATATTGTTTCATTGGTGTCAAATCTGGAAAATAAATAGGAAAAACATGATAAAATGATCGATAATAGTTGCAAAAGAATCCCAATTCATCTCCCAACCATCTAATGCTAGATTGGAATCCAAGGAAATGATCTCACTGAGATACTGATGTATTTGTCCTGTACATCCTTCCATTATGTCCAATACTCCAATATGGATGTAATAATAACCCATAGTGCATTAAAACAAATCATGTTGATGATGGAAGTCAATATGCGGTCGATATAGCAAAAACTAGTCTATAAAAAATTATGTGAAAACTAGTAATCTATATTATAATTAGATCCCATTAAAATTTGTAACCACCAATCAAAAGTGAGTATTCTTTTTATTAGTAAATTTCGTCATATTGCTCAAAAAATATCAATTTAGTCAATATCATTGTAAAAATACTCTATGCCTTCGCATAACCCTTCCATGAATTTTTATGATTTGAAATAACATAATGACCCTGACTTGAATAATTCATATGATAATTTAGGGTCCAACTAAATAAAAAATTAAATAATAGGCATTTCCAAATCCAAGTCCACAAAGGAATGATGGCGAACTTGTATCTATATTGAACTATGGACCTATACAAATATAATTACCCCTTGTGATGAACCACTAATAGGGTTCTTTATATACTCCTCTTGATAACCAAACCCACCACCGAACACAAATGACATGTGGAGACATAAATAACTTCTATCATTTTCAACTCTGATCTTTCCAAATGACCCTATTCTTATCCTCTGTCAGAATACCATTCTTGACCAAACTATTAAAAAACCACCAGTATCAAATAGTATTAAACCTAGGGAACTAAATATATATATGGTCACACTATGTATTAACATGACTAAGCCTTCCACCAGAATAGGAATTCATAGTTCATCTTCTCCTATAAATATGATATAATCAATTTACATCGATATTATTTATCCCATTAATATGCCATTTAACAAGAACATGATTTTTTATGGTACCAAAAAGGCCACAAGTTATCCAATTTTTCGAAGCCACCAACCCGGAACATATTAAATCCCCATGTTACTCTCAATAATAAGTGAATGATTCATGATGTATATAGATGAGGTGTTGAAATATATTCCCCCTATCATGAAGTTTCATACCTCATCCCATCCTAATAATAATTTTTACTATGGTCACATAATCCCCTACTGGAATTTATGGGAGCAGTTGAACATCCATAAAATGATCAACAAAATATATTTATATCATAAAACCATGTCTATGATTTTGGAAAAATCTATAACAGTATTATCTAACAGTTTATGGGAAGAAATGATTTTGGAATCTACATTGAATGTTCTTCTCAAAAAAACACACAACATACTCAATGTATTTTTTAATATCCTATAAACACATCACTGGACCTCATTATATATATATTTATATATTTTATATCCCGTCACGAGGTGTCTGAAGAACAAAAATGAACTTTTTGGTTGACTCTATATAGAAATCATGTTCCAAGGGACTACCCTTCACAATGAAAAATGTTGGATGTTGTATCACAAATGCCTATTCCTGATTATAAATCAAAATTGTATTTTTAAGGGAATCTTTCTTCATCGATTGTTCAACTAAAAATATTTATCATTGAGGTTATAATTAGTCATATTTCATTGATCAATAAGAGGCGATGACCTGACTATTGGTTTGGGGTACTCACCCCTATGCTCTATATCGTCAACATTCTGTCCTCATACTGTCATTTGAATACAATACCAACCAATATCATTATAACATTGTATTATTATAGTTCTTAACCTTATATACAATTGAAAAAATTTTATATGAAACAGTATATTCATTAGACCCACATCATAGAAATATAAAAAACCTAGTAATATCTCTATCACTATCTATAAATACTCATGGTCATTTCATGTGCACATGGGATCTAAATCATCATTTTATATTCCATAAAATTTAATAATTTATTTCATTACAATAGAATAATTATATAAAATTAAACTTATTATATATCAGGTAAAATAATTTATATATAGATTTTTTAAACCTATAAGTACTATGTAACAAAATTAAGTAATCTTGATTTAAATTTTGATTTATCTAAAAAGTTTTGAAATATAAGAAGGAAAATTTAGTTTATATTATAAAAAGAAAAATATTTTGACTTGGTTTATTAGATATCAAAATCATATATTATAATTTTGTAACAATTCATACTCATAAATGTAAGATAATTGTAAACACAATGGTCCTAACAAGTTATATGAACAAAAAAACATATTTTTCTTTTGACCATGACATGAAAGAATATAAATAAATAAATCATAAACCATGTGGAACATAGTACCTAAAATAGATGAATAATAAAATAAGAATACATGAACTGAATTTTCATCCTTGGTATTATAAGATTTCCAAATATGTCAGTTTGATACTCCGTTACAAAAGTTTCAATTCATGTTCAAATTTCCTCATATATCCTTCATAAACTACTATATTATATGATTAATAAAATTATGTGATAAAAATTTTCAACCCACCCCATGACCAGTAAAACTCTGTAGTTTCTGAAATTAATGTGTCAAAAATCCCGATATGTGATTTCCTATACTCTTGAGGATTCCAACTTTCAACAAGGTCCTTCAGTGATGCATTATTGAAACAACATCAACATATATGTGGGATAAACCCCTAAATAACATATCTAAAAAAACAATCATTATATATAAATATAACTATAATGATGGTGTGTGAGAGTAATAACATACACACACCATGTTATTAGAAAATTGTTTGTTTTAGACTTAATGTTACACATTTAGATAATCAGTCCCTTGTGTGGGGGGGGGTGCTATTTAGATAAGGTACCAAATTCATAAAAATATAAATATCTAGGAATACTAAATAAAATATATAGTTACATTAACCGTGATCCACCCAATTCAATATATGTGAGTCATCAATCTTAGTACAAAATCCATTTTTAACTAAAAAAGGAATATATGATCACATAAATAGGGGTACTCTATAAGGGCATTAGAAAAATTCAATAGGTAACCACAATATTTATAAATAATCATATCTTGACTAGGTAAGGTGTAATGCTGATTTGGGAAAACATTTAGGCTTCAATATTATATAAAACAAAATCACCCCATTAGTAACAAGTTGAGGTCCCCAACAATACAATCATTGCGCAGTGGATTGTGACATTGAATAAGGTATCCTCATATATAACAGACAGGAATTCACACAACCCTTGAAAAAATATATTTATTCACTTATAACATAGGTGGAATCCAACCCATATATGGAAATAAGAAACAATTTAATGGATCTTAGACTCAGATGTTACCCACAAGAAAAAAACATACAACCATTTAGATAATTGAGGGAAGGCCCTCCATACCATGAAATAATAGAAAACAATTTTGAAAAATTATGGATTGCATTCCACAAGTGAAATAAATATCTCATGATCTTGATAAATTTTCATAGCTATATAACGTTAAATGAATCATGATCATGTAAATTTTAATCAATTGTGATTTCATGTTATCCAAAATTTTCCACAATATTATCATCCTAAATATGTATAAAAAACTATTTTTAAAAGGGTTATATTTTTTATATATGTTTTGGGGAATCAATCAGTTCTCCATCATGAACATACACCACATTCAGTAGAATTAAAGTAATGTAATAAAGGTTAATTTATATATCACATTACGATCTCTCATAGAGGTCTAACAAATTTAATATTGGATATTAAATAAAGATCATATTTAAGATAATATTAATGTACTATAACACAAAAAATGTAATATAAATAGTTAAAACCTATGTGTGAGAAATAGTAGAGGGATGAAATAATAGATTAAAAGAGATGATGTGTTATCCTTACCTCATGGTCATCAATGAATCGAATGATTCTTGATTCAATAATAATTCATGAGAAATCTGCTCATCATGATAGAGGGATAAAGTTATTGACACATCTAGAGGGGTAAGTCAAATTATAGGAAGAAAATGAGTTTTTTGGAGATAAAAATTATGAGTGAATTATAAATATTCTTAAATGAACACTTTGAATAGGTTTACGTTATAGTTATCTAAAATTTATACCAATAATAATGTTATAACATTCAGCAGAATAAGAAGCATAAACAATTTGGAAACTTGTTTGCATAGTCAAACATTTTTATGTGGTTAAAAATGTTAATGGAAAGAACACATAGAAATATTTTTCATCACAAGTTGGTAAATTGTGGTCTAACAATAAAAGTCACATCTGAGATTTTTTGTTTCCATATATTTTCTAACCACTCCAAAAATATCATTGAACCATGAACTATGACTTTTCCCATACAATTTTTTGATCATAATGATATTAACAACTATGAGACAACCATGTTCCATACCTAAAACCTCTATTTTTATATTTTCTCCACTCTAATGCCTAAAATGTTTTTTGAAATAATGGATCCTCCCAATACCTTAATTTTCATATCAATTAAGTAAAGATAATGTTTTTGGAAAATAAATTATAAAAATTCATTCCAAAAAAGGTACAATGTTTTATAAATAATCCATAAATTATAATATACCATGAGGAATATAGATTTGTGGAAGCTAAAAATCACACATTGATATTTTAGTTAACATTACATATATGAAAATGTATATAAATATACACATATGCATAAAAAATATTAATGAATGATATGATAGAAATTTTGTTATCTATATCATAAAATAGTTAATATTAAAAATGTAAATTTTTAGTATATTGAAAAACAAAATATATTTGACTTTTGTAACATTTTTTATAATATATAATTTAAAATTGACATTATTCTTGATTCCTTATTATTGGTATTGAAATCTCATTACTAGTATATCATATTAATATCACAGAGCTAGATGACCTTCTGAAAACCCCTCATGTGAAATTCATTATTGAGTATCTTTTATGAACTAAAATTATATATATATTGGTTAGATATTAGATTCATGTTTCTAAGGTTTATCTTATTGAAAATATCTGAACTCCACAAATGAATGAAATATAATTTTATTATGTTATTAGATTATTTTTTTTTATTAAAAACCACTCAAGTGTGATCAACATAACTCAATAAACACATGAATTAAAATATATTCTTGTGATCTATAATTTTCTTCTATAACTATTATATTTTATAGTTTATAATATATACAATTTGTTTAGATGTTGTATGAAAATAACAATTTCATTTAAGTGAAATGACACCTCAATCATTTCTTAATGTTTATAACCTAAACTCTTCTAGGATATTTAAAAAAACAACCATCATTAATGAGCAATGTATTTTATATTATTAATTTATATATTTTTATTAAAAAAACTCCATTTAGATGCTTAAAATTATGTTCCATTCAATAAATCAATTTTAGACCCATAATATAAATTCTCATAGGAAAAAATTATTTAATTTTGTTATGTACAAATAACAGTTACTCTAATTAAAAAATATTAGATATGATAATATATATATTTTAATACTTTTTTGTTAAAATATTTATTTACTCAAGAAAATATGCAACTAACGGGTGATATAAAAACCTTTAATTATATTTATGAAAACATATATTTAAGAAAATTTATAATTGGTACAATCATATTAATGTTTTATCTTTTAAAAATGATATATAATTTGAATAATCTTAAATTAAGGGTATCAATTCCATTATCAAATATTGTTCATAACAAAACCCAATTAAAAACAAATCCTACTATCATATAAGTTAAATTATGTAACTATACACTACCTTAACTAAGATTATGTTGGTTATGATATATTACGTTTCATTTATGTGATAAACATTAGTTTATTTACAAAAACCACTGAATTTAATGTACATTCTCTATCAATTACTCAATTCATATTGAACATATATAATTACAAATATTATATGTTACACATTGGGGAACATGTAACCATTGTAACACCCCAGGTAAATAATGAATATGACATTTTTATATTTATCCCTATTTGTGAATAAAATGTCAATATTAATTTAAAGTGAACGCTATGCTCGATGGCTTACCCAATACGCAACAATGAGTTTCTTGGGAATCTTACGTTGCACTCTAATAATAAAATAATATTTTTTTAAATGGTAGTTAACGCCTAGCCATTGTAATAGAGGGAATGGACAGAACTAACTACAATATGATTACATATTCTTGTCAAATATTTTTACTTTTTTACAATAAATGTTATAGGATTAAAAATGAGAATGAATCCAATTTTAAGCGTAATCATTCTAATATTCTTTAAAAGGTCGATTAACCGGATTTTTATGGAGAACCACTATTAAATCAACTTTTTGTAAATATTATGTGTTATAAAATCCTTCTTTAGAATCGGGACATCAAAATTTACTTTGTGTAAATTTTTGGTATTTTTCTGAAAAAGTTAAATTTTTAATGAATAGTGAAAATGTTGTGTTTTAATTCAAAACCTATTTTTAATCTAATTTATTTATATGATTACATTATCTTTTTAATTGGGTTTAAAGTGAAATTAGAATATATTTTTACCATTTAATCCAATAGTGGTCGTTGGAATTAATTTCATCTTGAAATTGGACTTAAACTAGTGTCAATCTTTTGATACTTATTGTTTCATAAAAACTCGCTATTTGTTTTGACAGCTGGAATTAATTATTAAATTAATTAATGAAACTTATATGTTTTAAATTATGTAAAATATACATCATTTTTGAATTCAGAATATCAAATATAGCTTAGGGTAAATTTTTGGTAATTTTCTGAAAAACTTCAATTTTTGATGAATAGTGAAACCACTAAGTGGTACTTATAAAAACTGATTTTCCGTTTAAATGAAATTTTTCCACCTTTTTGTTTTTAATTTCAATAATCCGACATACATGGTTGTCATTAAGAAGTAAAATGTGGTTCAATGGGATTAAAATAATTTTTTTGGTGAATAGTAACTTATTAAGTTTTTAATCGCTATTAGAGGTAATTAGTGTAGTTTAGGGTAAGAATAATGTTTTAATAAAATGAAATGACATAGACACATCTCCTAACCTCATTTGATGTGTCATGGCCCATAAATAAAATCCATGGGTCATCTTGGGGACCCCATGGAGCGAGTTTGGTTGGAAAATGACAGAAATACCTTTTTATTTAATGATAAAGTAAAAATGACACAAACATGAGATGTTTTATTAAAACAATTTTTACATGGGGTTATACGAGTAATATTTTTGACTATAAATAGTAATTGGAAAGATAAAAAGATTTCCTACATCATAGTATTTTTTTTATAATTTTTAAAAATTATATAAATTAAATTATATATGACATCATGATGATGCAGCGATGAACTCATTATTTAACGATTTAAATAAAATGGAAAGATAATGTAATATCTAAGTCCTAAACATGTTCAATACATATTTTATGGGTGTATTTATAACCCTTATCACCTTATCCACGAATTATATCAATGTGGGACCTTTTAAATCCAAAACTCATTTTCAAATAAAGTAACATTTGCTTACTTTCAAAGAGTGCCCCTCCTCTCCTCTTATAAAACGCCCCCCAACTATATCTCCTTACCCACACCTATCAAGCCTTTGTATCAGAAAAACTCTGCCCATATCATCTCTACACATCCCTCTCTAACTCTTTGAAGCCTAACTTTGAGCAGAATCCTTTTTCAAGGAAGCCTTTGAGCTCAAATCAAAGGAAGTTACCCGATTTAAAGGAAATGTCTTCACTTGTGTCCTTTTGTTTTATTTTGCTTCTCCAACCCCCTAAACACTTTTTATTCATTTATTTTGTAACAAATCCAGTATCTTCAATATACTAGGATGTTTTTATAAGATGGATTCTAGATACACTTACACACACCTACATCTAATGGTTAAAGAACATACTGTTTCAGTGGATGACGTATTTCTGCCTCCCGAAACGATGATTGTTCAACATTATTCTAACACCTTCAAAGGTGGACATTAAGATGACACTATATTTATATATGATATCTAATATGTTTATGTTTTACTTACGCATCATTATTTTTCATATATGACATACCTTTATGGTTTCCATTATGGGTAAACGCGATATCTTCATTTAAGGATGTGCGGACTACCGCCCTCTCAAAGTGATTTGATTCGTTAATACCATATGTGGTACGTATTAAGGATATATTTAATGATATTATATATGATAACATGCTGGAATTAAAAGACTATTATGTATCATTATGTTTTAATTCTATTAAATATGAAATAGAAATGGAAGTAGCGTTCATGTGTAAGTACGACTTACCGTCTCCATGAATAGTACATTTCATTTCGTAACTCTAAATGTTATGTAATATTATAAATGCATGAATATAATGTATATATATGATATATATGATATCTACATCATGAATAAAACTCTAAATATAATTAACCTTTGACCACACGAACAACATGTAATTGTAAGAAGTCCACTTTCGACTTAAGAACCAAATATCGACAAATCAAAACATTATTAACTTAAATGATTAAATAATGTTTATGACATGGTAATAAGTGATATAAAAGGAATAATAAACATGAAAAAGGTTCTTAAAGAAGTATAAATTAACTCATGTTTATTATTCAGGAGATTAATGAACGATCGAGTCAAGTCGGACCCGAGGCAAGGGATCATACTCCACTCTTTCTTTTTAAGTACACTCTTTTATGTCATTCCTTATAATCTCATCTTTCTTTTCATTGGGATGTTATTTTATATTAATCTTACTATAATTTTTATTTTCATATGATGAGAGACCCTATTCTCTCTCATCAATCCATTTTGGATGTTTTGAGTGGCGCCGTTAGGCTGCCGAATTTTCGTAAGAGATCTATCCTCTCTCTTTCTCTTTAAGTACTCTCATTTATGTCACTTCTTTTAGGCTCATCTTTATTATGATGGGGGTTGTTATTTTATATTTCTCTTGCTGTATATTTTATTTTAATGTGATGAGATACCCTATTTGATCTCATCAATCCATTTTTTGGATGTTTTAAGTGGCGTCGTTAAGCTGCCGAGTTTTCGTAAGGGATTTTTCATCTCACTCTTATTCCCGTGAGATTTATGCTACATTTTCCACAATTTCCTTTGAGTGGTGTATTTACTGCCCATTATTTTACTCATTGTGTATAATACTTTCATTTATGAGTATTTACATCAATGTTTCATTTTCCTTCTTTCACGGGGTGCATGTCTCGAAAGGTACCAATGTCTGTAAGGGAACCTTTCCCCCACCTCTTTTTAAAAGACTTCTATTGTTGGGTCTTTTAATTTACATATTTTTATGTTGGGATATGTTCTCATATATCCTTATTGATGTAAATGTTATGTCCAAGTGATGAGATACCCTTTTTATCTCTCATAAACTCATTTTCTGAATTTTTTGGTGACGTCGTTAGGCTGTCATATTTTTTCAAGGGAACTTCTTAACCCAAATTTGATTCTTTGGGATAATCTTGTACTCCTTGAATATGTCATTCTTTGAATATGTGTGAATAACTTATTATTGTTTTACACTTTATATCCACTTATATCGGGTGTATTCGTTTTTCACACATAATTATGTAATTGATTTATCCTTAAACCAAGGATACCGTCTTTGTATGGGACTTCGTCTCAATCTCCTTTAATTGAGGCATATTATGTTTTATACACAACATTATTTTATACAGTGTATAAACCCCTTTGACATTTACGTTTATTCAAAAGGAATATTTTTTATATGAAGCGTTTACTAAACGACAAAAGGGAATGTTTTTGTCATACGTATGCGGAAACAACGACTTCTCCGCCGCCGTAACCATTATTTAAGTTTCGGCTTCCTCTACAAGCCATACCTTCTTTTTAAAAGAATAATAAATACCATGTTTTACTTTTATTTTATTTTGGTATTGAAAATGGTTTTGATAATGTTTTTATATCAATGTGTTGTATTGATATCTTGTGATTAAAATGTTGAAATGTTATGTTTCCTTTATGCATGTATTATGTTGTACGATTATGTTATAGTTCTTGGGCATTGTTATGAAGACGGGTGGTTTCGTGATAAACTAAGGGCGGGTGAGCCCGATATAGCTCTCCAATGCATTGGGTAACGCGAATGGCTGAAATGTTTAGGTTTCTCTGAAGAGATTTAGGGAATATACTGTGGTGGGTATTCCAAACGTAACCAAGAGGGTTACTACCTACGTAAGAATGTTATTAATGCCTCAAGTTACCTTTTATGTCTTATGATTTATATGATTTATTCATGATTTTATGAGGTATGTTAAAGTGCTTATGTTTTATGGGTAAAGTATGATTTCATTCTTATGTATACATGTACTCATGTTTTCTTTCAATATTTTTATATCCCTTACTAAATTTTTTATCACTACTAGAAAAGGGGGCATTGAAGCCCCCTCAGAATAGGGCGACCGCCATTGGCGGTCGCTATAGATATCTAATAGTGACCGGCAATAGCGGTCTCTGGCCTTGATAAATAAAACCTGAGCCTTTTTGTACCCCCCACCCCCGTGCCCCCTCTCGATCGAACCCTGCTCCCCCCCATCGGCGCCACCACCCCCCCCCCCCCCCCGACGCCGCCCTCCCCCCGCCTCCCGGCCTCCCCCGCCGCCCGGCTTCCCCCGCAACCCAGCCACCCCTGGCCCCTGTCGTCGCCCCCCTGATGCCGCCCTCCCCCCCACCTCCCGGCCTCCCCCGCCGGCCGTCCTCCCCGCTCCCCCCCCCCCGACGCCGCCCTCCCCCCGCCTAACGGCCACCCCCCCCCCCCCTACGCCGCCCTCCTCCCCCCCACCCCCGCCTCACGGCCTCCCCCACCGCCCGACCTCCCCCGCAGCCCAGCCTCCCCCGCCGCACACCCTCCACCCTCTGGCCTCCGCCATCAACCCTCTGCCCTCCGCCCCCTCAGCCCTCCCCCCCACCGGGACGACAGCCCCCCCCCCCCCCCCCACACCCTGGACCGCTCCCCGCACCCCGGACCCCCCCCCCCCCTCGCACCTCAAACAGCCCCCCCGACCCCGGACAGCCCCCCCCCCCCCTCGCTTCCCGTCCCCCCTTCCCCTCACCGCCTCCTCTCCTCCAACTCCCCGCCGCCGCCGCCGCCCGTCCCCTCCCTTGCTGCACCGCCTTTGGCTCCAGCTCCCCTTCGCTGCCTCCTCTCTCTCGCTACACCACCATCGGCCAGACGACACGTCATTTGGAGGTGCCGTTTGACCGCGGCGGCCAGAAACGCGTTTCCGGCGCCATAAAACACCAAAATGGTGTGCGGCGGTCCAATTCGGAGAAAACGTGCTCCGAACGACCTGAAACCACATGTGAATGATAGAAATATTATTCCTGAGATGTAGGAGGAGGCAGCACGTCCATCGGACGTGCGGTGCGCGCGGCACGACCGAATGTGTCGTTTTTACCAGCGCGGCGTGTGCTGAAATGGCACGTTGGGGGGTCAAAACCACCCGAACGACCTCCGAATTCCATTTAACCATACTAAAACAGCCGTTGCATGAATTTTGAAATGGTTGGCCAGACGGCACGTCATTCGGAGGTTCCGTTTGACCGCGGAGGCCGGAAACACGTTTCCGGCGCCAAAAAACACCAAAACGGCGTGCGGCAGTCCAATTCAGAGAAAACGTGATCCGAACATCCCGAAACCACACGATCATGATAGAATTATTATTATTGAGATTCAGGAGGATGAAGCACCTCCATCGGATGTGCGGTGCGCGCGACACAACTGAATGTGTCGTTTTCAGCAGCGCGACGCGCGCTAAAATGCCGCGTTGGGTGGTCAAAACCACCTGAACGACGTCTGAATGCCACGAAACCATATGACAACAGCCGGTGCGTGAATTGTGAAATAGTCGGCCAGACGGCCCGTCATTCAGAGGTTTTTTTTGACCGCGGCGGCCGAAAACATGTTTCCGGCACCGCAAAACACGAAAACGGCGTGCGGCTGTCCAATTCGGAGAAAATGTGTTCCGAACGACCTGAAACTGCATGAGAATGATATAAATATTATTCTTGAGATGAAAGAGAGTGCGGCACGTCCATCGGATGTGCGGTGCGTGTGGCACGACCGAATGTGTCGTTTTCAGCAGCTCTGCTCGCGCTGAAATGGCGCGTTGGGGGGTCAAAACCACCCGAACGACCTCTGAATGCCACGAAACTATACGACAATAGCCGATGCGTGAATTGTGAAATGGTCGGCCAAACAGCACGTCATTTGGAGGTTTTTTTTTGACCGTGGAGGCTAGAAACGCGTTTCTGGCGCCACAAAACACAAAAACGGTGTGCGGCGGTCCAATTCAGAGCAAACGTGCTCCGAACGACCTGAAACCGCACGAGAACGATAGAAATATTATTCCTGAGATTAAAGAGGAGGCAGAACGTCCATCGGATGTGCAGTGCGCGCGACACGACCGAATGTGTCGTTTTCAGCAGCACAGCGCGCACTGAAATGCCGCGTTGGGTGGTCAAAACCACCCGAGCGACGTCTGAATTCCCCGAAACCGTACGAAAACAGCCGGTGCGTGAATTTTGAAATGGTCGGCCAGACGACACGTCATTCGGAGGTTCCGTTTGACCGCGGTGTCTGGAAATGCATTTCCGACGCCATGAAACCCAAAAACGGCGTGCGGTGGTCCAATTCGGAGCAAACATGCTCCGAACGACCTGAAACCGCACAAGAATGATAGAAATATTATTCCTGAGATGTAGGAGGAGGCGGCACGTCCATCGGACGTGCGGTGCGCGCAGCACGACCGAATAGGTCATTTTCAGCAGCGCAGCAAGCGCTGAAATTGCACGTCGGGGGGTCAAAACCATACGAAGGACCTCCGAATGCCACAGAACCATAAGAAAACAACCGGTGCGTGAATTGTGAAATGGTCGGCCAGACGACACGTCATTCGGAGGTGCTGTTTGACCGCGGCGGCTGGAAACGCGTTTCCGGCTCCAGAAAACACCAAAACGGCGTGTGGCGGTCCAATTCAGAGAAAACGTGCTCTAAAAGACATGAAACCACACGAGAATGATATAAATATTATTCTTGAGATGCAGGAGGAGGCGGCACGTCCATCGGACGTGCGGTGCGCACGGCACGACCGAATGTGTCGTTTTCAGCAGCGCGGCGCGCGCTGAAATGCCGCGTTGGGTGGTCAAAACCACCCGAATGACCTCCAAATGCCACAAAACCATACGAAAATAGCCGATGCGTGAATTGTGAAATGGTTGCATAGACGAGACATCATTCGGAGGTGTCGTTTGACCGCGGCGGCCGGATACGCGTTTCCGGCGCCATAAAACACCAAAACGGCATGCGGTGGTCCAATTCGGAGAAAACATGATCCGAACGACCTGAAACCACACAAGAACGATAGAAATATTATTCCTGAGATGCAGGAGGAGGCGGCACGTCCATCGGAGGTGCGGTGCGCGCGACACGACCGAATGTGTCATTTTCATTAGCGAAACGCGCGCTGAAATGCTGCGTTGGGTGGTCAAAACAACCCGAACGACGTCTGAATGCCACGAAACCAAACGAAAACAGCCGGTGTGTGAATTCTGAAATGGTCTGCCAGACGGCATGTCATTCGGAGGTGCCGTTTGACAGCGGTGGCCGGAAACGCGTTTCCGGCGCCATAAAACACCAAAACGGCCTGTGACGGTCCAATTCGGACCAACGTGCTCCGAACGACCTGAAACCGCACGAGAACGATAGAAATATTATTCCTGAGATGCAGGGGGAGGCGGCACGTCCATTGGACGTGCGGTGCGCGCAGCACGTCTGAATGTGTCGTTTTCAGCAGCTCGGTGCGCGCTGAAATGACGCATTGGGGGGTCAAAACCACCCGAACAACCACCGAATGTCACGAAACCGCACGAAAACATCCGTTGCGTGAATTGTGAAATGGTCGGGTAGACGACACGTCAATCGGAGGTTCCGTTTGACCGCGGCGGCCGGAAAGGCGTTTCCAGAGTCATAAAACACCAAAACAGCGTGCAACGGACGAATTCGGAGCAAACTTGCTCCGAACGACCTGAAACCACATTATAATGATAGGAAAATTATTCCTGAGATGCAGGAGGAGGCGGCACGTCCATCAGACGTGCGGTGCGCGGCACGACCGAATGCGTCGTTTTCAGCAGCTCAGCGCGCGCTGAAATAGCGTGTTGGGGGGTCAAAACCACCAGAACTACCTCTGAATTCCACGAAACCGCACGACAACATCCGTTTCATTAATTGTGAAATGGTCGGGTAGACGGAATGTTAATCAGAGGTGTCGTTTGACCGCAGCGGCCGGAAATGCGTTTCCGAAGTCATAAAACACCAAAACGGCGTGCGGCTGTCGAATTCGGAACAAACGTGCTCCGAACGACCTGAAACAGCACGAGAATGATAGGAATATTATTCATGAGATGCAGGAGTAGGCGGCACATGCATCGGACGTGTAGTGCGCACGGCACGACCGAATATGTCGTTTTCAGCAGCTCGGCGCACACTGAAATGGCGCGTTGGGGGGTCAAAACCACCCGAACGACCTCCGAATTCCACGAAACCACACGACAACATCCGTTGCATGAATTTTGAAATGTACGGGTAGAAGGAACGTCAATCGGAGGTGCTGTTTGACCGCGGCGGCTGGAAATGCGTTTCTGGAGCCATAAAACATCAAAACGGCGTGCGATGGTCCAATTCAAGGCAAACGTACTCCAAAAAACCTGAAACCTCACGAGAACGATAGAAAAATATTATTCCTGAGATGCAGGAGGAGGCGGAACATCCATTGGATGTGCGGTGCGCTGCACGACCGAATGCGTCGTTTTCAGCAGCTCAACACGCGTTAAAATGGCACGTTGGGGGGTCAAAACCACCCGAACGACCTCTGAATGCAACGAAACCGCACGGCAACATTCGTTGCATGAATTGTGAAATGGTCGGACAGACGGAACGTCAATCGCAGGTGTCGTTTGACCGCGGAGACCATAAACGCGTTTCCAGAGTCATAAAACACCAAAACGGTGTGCGGTGGTCGAATTCGGAGCAAATGTGCTCCGAACGACCTGAAACCGCACAAGAACGATAGGAATATTATTCCTGAGATGTAGGAGGAGGCGGCACATCCATCAGACGTGCGGTGCGTGCGGCACGACCGAATGCGTCGTTTTCAGCAGCTCGGCGCGCGCTGAAATGGCGCGTTGGGGGGTCAAAACCACACGAAAGACCTCCGAATGCCATGAAACTGCACGAAAACATCCTTTGCGTGAATTTTGAAATTTTCGGATAGAAGGAACGTCAATCGGAGGTGCCGTTTGACTGCGACAGCCGGAAATGCGTTTCCGGAGTCACAAAACACTAAAACGACGTGTGGCGGTCGAATTCGGAGCAAACGTGCTCCGAAAAACCTGAAATCGCACGAGAATGAAAGGAATATTATTCCTGAGATGTAAGAGGAGGTGGCACGTCCATCAGACGTGCGGTGCCCACGGCACGACCGAATGTGTTGTTTTTAGCAGCTCAGTGCACGCTGAAATGGCGCGTTGGGGGGTCAAAACCACCCGAACAAACTCCAAATGCCACGAAACCGCACGACAACATCCGTTGAGTGAATTGTGAAATGTTCGGAGAGACGGCACGTCAATCTGTGGTTCCGTTTGGCCGCGGCGGCCAGAAATGTGTTTCTGGAGTCATAAAACACCAAAACGGCGTGCGGCGGTCGAATTCGGAGCAAACGTGCTCCGAAAAACCTGAAATGATATCATTTCTTAAATCGGGGGTTTTAAATTATTATAGCACAATGATTTGATATTATACATATATTTAATATTATATATATTAAAACATTTAAAATATATTATATATATATATATATTTAAAATATTGTATTTAATAGTTTATATGTGAATTTTTTTAATATATATATATATATATTTATTTATTTATTTCAGTGGATATTTTTGTTAAAAAAAATTTCACTATAGCGACTGCCATTGGCGGTCGCTAATGGTGGTTTTTTTGTAATGTATGCTCATCCCATGTTTTTGAAATGATTTTTACAGGTCAAGGGAAGGGTAAATGATATGATGATAGTGTCAATGAAGTGTCAAGAAAGAATCCATGTTTTATTTTAAATATGTTTTCGTTGGTGGGAGAAATGAATACTATCTTTTATGTGACCACTTTGTTTAAATGTGGAATGTAATGCAAGTTTTATGATCTAATTCTCTTAAACTCTAAACATGAAAAGCTTCTCAATGTGTAATCTTGTAATAACTCATGATAATTAAGGTTTAAGGCTGGGGCCTTATAGTTGGTATCAAAGGCCAGTTTAGATAACTTTAGAGTTTAGGGTATTCTTTAAGAATAAGTGACATTACCATATTGGCTATGATTTTAGAAAGTTTCATAGTTTTTAGATAAAGTGAATGAGTAAGTATATCTTTGTGTTTATCTTACTCATTAGTACATTATGGTTATGTTGATATACTCACACTGACCTTTTTGGTTTTAGTAAATGGCTGGATCTAGCAGGCACCAAAGTGACAATTGGTTTGAAGGAAACTGTTGTGGTTCTCTAATTAAGAGACTGAATGAAATGGGGTATTCAATGAGGAAACATGTGGTTGTTATAAACCAACTATCAAGGAGTCATGATCAACCACTTGAACCTTGGTATGTTTTATAATGCATCATGTACGAGATGACCAATCTATGTGGAAGTTAAGGTAATAATTATAAAGGTAACCATTAGAGTTTATATGATCCTTACTTTTGAGGTAATTATGGGTTATTATATGTTATGATGGAAAATGAAAGGCATGAGATAAACTTGATGTTAAATTATGTTATGGTTATTTTTGATGATTTTATCTCTTTTTGGGGAATGATTTGAGAATTATATTGTTTTTTAAAAAGGACAACACGCAGACCGTGTGACTACCCGTCGCGTCGGATACAACTGCGGGAATCGAACCCACAACCAAAGTGCGACTGGTATTTATCGCCTACCACTGGACTACGTGAATTCCCTGGTTTGTTTGACTGATTCTTTTTAGTTATATGATTTTATGAATTAAGAGTAAGTTGATTTTTGGTTATTTATGAAAATGAATAACCTATAATGGAGGATATGTGATTAGGTTAATTACTTTTCAATATGAGACTTTAGGAGAAACTGATGTTGTTTGGAGATAAATGTTACGATTTAACGTGGAAGACTATGTGACTAAAACCTTCAAATATTTGGGTTTCAATCTTAGTTTTGTTTACATTGAAGGATTTTATGGAAAAATTGTTTATCGAATAGTCCTCATTGAACTTTGGGTTTTGTTGGAAAAATTTTAAAGATTAAGAATATATTTTCTTTTTATAAAGGGTTATCCTTTTTTGGATTATCTAATCTTGTACTAACCTTTTTGGTTTTGGTTTTGGTTAAAGTCTAAAGACATGGGAAGTATATAGTTCACTTTTTTGGATTAGGTGATTCTCTAGAAGTTGATTATAGTACTCTTAATGTGAACAAGTCTTCCTAAATACTCGTCTTTTGGGGAAAGTATGAGTTTGTGTAATAAATCTAATAAAAGTTGAAAGTCAACATGATAAGTAATTATGTTTCCTTATAAAAATATTCCTCAATAAAGAGTAACTTAAAACAAAAATGTTTTCTATTAACTTTTCCTACTGGGGAATCAAATACCGTTTAACCCATCACAAGTTTTTGATTTTCTTGTGGTTAACTTTCTCCTAAAAATGTATTCTATCACTCTCCATCATAACACGACCCTATGTTTTCTCCTCCATGTCAATGTTTTCCTACATGGAATCCTAGTATGGGTTAACTCGGGTGACCTCTATACTTATCTTTCTTTATTTTAAAGTGATTGTTTTATTTACTCTTGTTTCGATGTGAGATTTTCAATGATGTTTCCAAGCCCAGTTTTATAATTGCGAGGACGAAATTTCCAAAAGGGGGGAAGGATGTAACACCCCAAGTAAATAAAGAATATGACATTTTTATATTTATCCCTATTTCTGAATAAAATGTAAATATTAATTTATAGGTAAAGCTATGCTCAATGGCTTACCTAATACGCAACAACGAGTTTCTTGGGAATCTTACGTTGTACTCTAATAATAAAATAATATTATTTTAAAGGGTAGTTACCGCCTAGCCGTTGTAATGGAGGGAATGGACAGAACTAACTACAATATGATTATATATTCTTGTCAAATATTTTTACTTTTTACAATAAATGATAGAGGATTAGAAATCCGAATGAATCCAATTTTAAGCACAAACATTCTAATATTTTTCAAAAGGTCGATTAACGGCCTTTTTATGGAAAACCTCTTTTAAATCCACTTTTTGAAAATTTTATGTGTTATAAAATCATTCTTTAGAATCGGGGCACCAAAATTTACTTTGTGTAAAGTTTTGGTATTTTTCAGAAAAAGTTCAATTTTTAATGAATAGTGAAAAATGTAGTGTTTTAATTCAAAACCACTTTTTAATATAATTTATTTATATGATTAGATTATCTATTTAATTGGTTTTAAAGTCAAATTAGAATATATTTTTACCATTTAATCCAATAGTAGTTGTTGGAATTAATTTCATCTTGAAATTGGACTTAAACTAGTGTCAATCATTTGATACTTATTGTTTCATAAAAACGCGCTATTTGTTTTGAGAGCAGGAATTAATTATTAAATTAAATAATGCAACTTATATGTTTAGAATTTTGTAAAATAGAAATAATTTTTTAATTCGGAATATCAAATATAGATTAGGGTGAATTTTTGGTAATTTTCTGAAAAACTTCAATTTTTGATGAATAGTGAAACCACTATGTGGTACTTATAAAAACTGATTTTCCCTTTAAATGAAATTTTTCCACCTTTTTTTTTTGAATTTCAAAAATCAGACATACATGGTTATCATTAAGAAGTAAAATGTGCTTCAATGGGATTAAAATAATTTTTTGGTGAATAGTAACTTATTAAGTTTTTAATCGCGATTAGAGGTAATTAGTGTAGTTTAAGGTATGAATAATGTTTTAATAAAATTAAATGACCTTGAAACAAGTCCTACCCTCATTGTATGTGTCATTTCCGACCAAGACAATCCATGGGTCAACTTGGGGACCCCACGGAGCCACTTTGGTTGGAAAATGACATAAATACCTTTTTATTTAATGATAAAGTAAAAATGACACAAACATGAGATATTATACTAAAACAATTTTTACATGGGGTTATACATGTCAGAATTTTGACTATAAATATTATTGGAAAGATAAAAAGATTTCCTACATCATAGTATTTTTTTATAATTTTTAGACATTAAATAAATTAAATTATGTATGACATAATGATGATGCAGCGATGACCTCATTATTTAACGATTCAAATAAAATGGAACGATAATGTAATATCTAAGACCTACACATGTCAAAAACCTATTGGATGAGTGGATTTCGAACCCTTATCACCTTATACACTAATTATATAAATTTGGGAGCTTTTAAATCCGAAACTCATTTTCAAATAAAGTAACATTTGCTTACTTTCCAAGAGTGCCTCTCCTCTCCTCTTATAAAAGGCCCCCACCTATACATCCTTAACCACACCTCTCAAGCCTTTGGCTTGGCCAACATATGCCCATTTCATCTCTCCACATCCCTCTCTAACTCCTTGAAGCCTCACATTGGGCATAGTCCTTTCCAAGGAAGCCTTTGAGCTCAAATCAAAGGAAGTTACCCGATTTAAAGATAATGTATTCCCTTGTGTCCTTTTGTATTATTTTGCTTCTCCAACCCCCTAAACTATTATTATTCATTTATTTTGTAAATAATACAGTATCTTAAATATACTAGGATGTTGTTATAAGAAGGATTCTAGCTACACTTACACACACCTACATCTAATGTTTAAAGAACATACTCTTTCCGTGGATGGCGTATTTCTGCCTCCCGAAACGATGATTGTTCAACATTCTTCTAAAACATTAAAAGGTGGACATTAAGATGAAACTATATTTATATATGATATCTAATATGTTTATGTTTTACTTAATATTCTGTATTTTTCATTTATGACATACCTTTATGGTTTCCATTATGGGTAAAGGCGATATCTTCATTTAAGGAAGTGCGGACTACCGCCCTCTCAAAGTGATTTGATTCATTAAAACCATATGTGGTACGTATAAAAGAAAATATTTAATGATATTATATATGATACAATACTGTAATTAAATTACTATTATTTATCATTATGTTTTAATTCCATTAAATATGAAATAGAAATGAAAGTAGCGTTCATGCGTACGTACGGCTTACTGTCTCCATGAATGGTACATTTCATTTCTTAACTCTAAATGTTATGTAATATTATAAATGCATGAATATACTGGATATATATGATATATATGATATCTAAACCATGAATACAACTCTGGATATAATGAAACTTTGACCACAAAAACAACATGTAATTGTAAGATGTCCACTTTCGACTTAAGAACCAAATATCGACAAAACAATCATTATTAACTTAAATGATTACATAATGTTTATGACATGGTAATAAGTGATATAAAAGGAATAATGAACTTGAAAAAGGTTCTTAAGGAAGTAGAAATTAACTAAAGTTTATTATTCAGGAGATTAAAGAACGATCGAGTCACGTCAGACCCGAGGTAAGGGATCCTACTCCACTCTTTCTTTTTAAGTACAGTCTTTTATGTAATTCCTTCTAAGCTCATCTTTATTGTTATTGGGATGTTATTTTATATTACTCTTACTGTAATTTTTATGTTCATATTATGAGAGACCCTATTCTCTCTCATCAATCAATTTTGAAGTTTTGAGTGGCGCCGTTAGGCTGCCAAATTTTCGTAAGAGATCTAACCTCTCTCTTTCTCTTTAAGTACTCTCCTTTATGTCACTTATTTTAAGCTCCTCTTTGTTATGATGGGGGAAGTTATTTTATATTCCTCTTTCTGTACATTTTATTTTAATGTGATGAGATACCCTATTTGATCTCTCAATCCATTTTTGTAAGTTTTAAGTGGCGCTGTTAGGCTGCCGAGTTTTCGTAAGGGATTTTTCATCTCACTCTTATTCCCATGAGATTTATGCTAAATTTTCCACAATTTACTTTGAGTGGTCTATATAATGCCAATTATTTTACTCATTGTTTATAATACTTTCATTTATGAGTATTTATATCAATTTTGTATTGTCCTTCTTTCACGGGGTGCATGTCTCGAAGGATACCCATGTCGGTAAGGGAACCTTTGACCCACCTCTTTTTAAAAGTCTTATTTTGTTGGGACTTTGAATTTACATATTGTTTTGTTGGGATATGTTCTCATATATCCTTATTGATGTAAATTTTATGTGCAAGTGATGAGATACAATTTTTATCTCTCATCAACTCATTTTCTGAATTTTGTGGTGACGCCGTTAGGCTGTCATATTTTTGCAAAGGAACTTCATAACCCAAATTTGATTCTTTGGTATAATCTTGTACTCCTTGAATATTTCATTCTATGAATATATGTGAATAACCTCTTATTGTTTTACACTTAATATCCACTTATATTGGGTGTATTCGTTTGTCACACATAATTATGTAATTTATTTATCCTTAAACCAAGGATACCGTCTTTGTATGGGACTTCGTCTCAATCTCCTTTCATTGAGGCATATTTTGTTTTATACAAAACCTTCTTTTAAAAGGTGTATAATCCCCTTTGACTTTTACGTTTATTCAAAAGGAATCTTTTTTATATGAAGCGTTAACTAAACGAAAAAAGGGAATGTTTTTGTCGTACGTATGCGGCGACAATGACTTCTCTGCCGCCATGACCATTATTTGAGTTTCGGCTTCCTCTTCAAGCCATACCTTCTTTTTAAAAGAAAAATAAATACCATGTTTTACTTTTATTTTATTTTGGTATTGAAAATGGTTTTCATAATGTTTTTATATCAATGTGTTGTATTGATATCTTGTGATTGAAATGTGGAAATGTTATGTTTCCTTTATTCATGTATTATGTGGTACGATTATGTTATGGTTCTTGGGAATTGTTATGAAGATGGGTGGTTCTGTGATAAACTAAGGGTGGGTGAGCCCGATATATCTCTCCAATGCATTGGGTAATGCGAAGGAGTGAAAAGTTAAGGTTTCTCCAAAGAGATTTAGGGAATATACTACGGTGGGTATTCCAAACGTAACCAAGAGGGTTACTCCCTACGTAAGAATGTTATGAATGCCTCAAGTTACCTTGTATGTATTTTGATTTTTATGATTTATTCATGATTTTTTGAGGTATGTTAAAGTGCTTATGTTTTATGGGTAAAGTATGATTTCATTCTTATATATATATGTACTCATGTTTTCTTTCCATATTTTTATATCCCGGACTGAGATTTTTTTTCTCATCCCAAGTTTTTGAAATGTTTTTCACATGTCAAGGGAAGGGTACATGATATGATGATAGTGTCAAGGAAGTGTCAAGAAAGAATCCACGTTTTATTTTAAATATGTTTTCATTGATGGGAGAAATGAATACTATCTTTTATGTAACCACTTTGTTTAAATGTGGAATGTAATGCATGTTTTATGATATAATTCTCTAAATCTCTAAACCTGAAAAGATCCTCAATGTTTAATCTTGTAATAACTCAAGATAAGTAACTTTTAAGGCCGGGGATTTATACCCATTATCAAAACGTAATTAATTTCAATAATTTTTTTCCAAAAATTAACATTACATGTAGATTCTCAAACTCATTTATGTATTAATGATGACTAAATCTTATGGAATCATTGAATTTCCATTCCCATGACACTATTTTCTTTCAATAACTAATACTAACATTTTGAATTAAAATGTTTTCACTTTTAGAATTTATATTCTTCTAATTGTTTTAACATTGAATTACATAAACTATAAATATAGTTTATGAACAAAAAAGTAATGTTCGTAGTTTATCATTCATTAACACATTAAAAAATAGTATAAAAAATTTCTAAACTCATTTAGTTTTTAATAATTATACAAACTAATTAAATTACCAAGCCAGTACATTTCTTATAGGATACATTCGGTATAACAATCCATGATTTTGTGAAATATATATTTTCAAAATAATTTATCGTTGTTTATTTTTTAAATAGAATAATGATATATAATTATCGAAAAAAATTGTTGTTTTATTTTGAGTTATATAAAACATTGTTGTTAAAGGAGACATGACTTTTGATTTAGAAATTAATATTTAATATGTTTTTTCAAATCGACTTTGGAATTGTTGTTATAAAAACTATTACATGAATCATTTATATATATTATTTACACATGTATATAAAATTATATATATTGTGACAAAATAATTAAAATTTAAAATATGAACTATTTTAAATTAATTAATAAAATTTTATGGAGAATAATTTTTATGAAAAGAAACACATTTTATATCAATATACATAAAAAAATCTTCTTCTGAATTATTTAAATGAAATTTACATGGTATATATTCCATAAACATTTTAATATTTATATTATTTTTTCTAGAAAATATATAAGAACAAATCTATATTTACTCATAAAAACTACATTGTTTTAAATGTAATTTTATCACATTTTGGTTAAGAAATAAGAAAAAAATTAAAACCTAAAAAATAATAGATGATAAATTATATTTCATTATTGAAATTATAATTTCAATATTAGATATGGAATATTTTTTTAGAATTTTATGAAAAAATTAAGTCTTTTGATTAGTAGGGAAAAATAATGATATTTAATTCAAAAATGAATTGTCATTTAAATAATTTAAATAGTGAAATTACATATTATTATGGTTATAAATAAATGTTAGAAATTTTTTTAACTACTAATCAAATTTATATTATTTTAATCAATTTCATATTGAATTTTGATATAAAATATTTTTTAAATTTTGAACATTTTGACATTAAAACCCATCATTCTTATCGCATCATCAAGAATAAATTTAAATTGAAATATTACACTTTTGTAAATTGAAATTTTAAAAATATATTTAATAATATGACTCAATTTATTTGTATTCTCTAATAATTTCAACATATTGTTTTTTACTAAAATTTATAGGGAAACATGTACTAATTAATTTGTTCGGTTAGGGTAAAAAATTTGTCTCCTAGGGGTGAGGGTAATGTAAGAAGATAATGGCTTAAATAAATTTAAAAAATTTAATTTTATTACTAAATATAAATTTTATAATCATATAATTCCCATGTTTTAATAAATTATAATTTAATGATTTTATCTAGAGAGTTGCATTTTTATTTTTGATTATTTTGGATATTTGCAATAAGTTTCTATGAGGGCTTCATTCCCCACTTATGAGAGGCCACCACAACCATATATTTAGTTACAACACTAAACACATAGAGTTTATAAAAACAAAAATAATTCTTTCCCAATATAAATATCGTTGTTATAGAGATTATTTTCTTCCCAAAATTCCAACACCAAGGACATTAATCAGAGATCCAAAGGAGGATCTTATAAGACAACGTAATTATCTTCACTAATAACCATATTTTATTTTATTATTCATAAAATTTTAATAACATGTTTAAAATTATAATTTAATACATTACAATATCCTATAAAATTATATTGTTTATGTATATTTAATAACCAATATACATCTCCACTTCCACCAAATGGAAAATGAAACTGTTGATCATGTATATGGTCGAAGACTTTATTGTGAATTGAAATAATTTTATTTCCATCACCTCCAAAAATTGATATGTGTTGTAATATATTTATTATATTTTTAGGATTTTGGAAACACATTTCACTTATATAAATATAATTTCTCTTTTAGGTTTTTTTAATTCCAACTCATTAAAGAATTTGCTAATGTTGCACATGTTTACAGTGGACTACGTCCGCACGAAGTGATGGGATTCGATCTTACTACTGATTTAAATTTAATTTAAAAAATATTACGTGAAGAAACATATTTCATATATATTAAATAATAATATTTTTTAATGTAAATTATTAGTAATTCTTCTTTCTTTTCATTCATTAATATATGGGAAAATTATTCATGCATACGTACATTAATGATCTATTTGAGCAGTTCATTTCATATTTATATCTCAAAAAATTGTGAATGAATATAAATTTGTATAAAATTATCATATATGATATTAATATAACATTTAAAATTAATTATATTTTTATGGACGATCAAATTATAAGATCATGAACTACTGATCCAAAACTCCCATGAAAAAAAAGGAATAGTTAACACCAAAAAAATTGAATTTATAGAGATGAATTATAAATAAATGGATGTTTAAATGTTTTAATATGATAATTTATGATATTATAATTATTTTTATTATTATTAATTACAATTATTAAAATAATATATTATTTATACAGATGTTTCTAATGAATATGATGGAATTCAAGATTCAAGTTGTATGAGATGTTTAGTTTCAATTATATTTATAAGATATATAATTAAATTCACTAATAAATTATTTATTGAGGATAATATAATAATATTAAAAAAATTATATCAAGAATATAATAATACTAATGATATTTAATGTTTTATTTGATGAAATTCATTATTTTGTATTAGAACATTTCTAATCAAAATGGGATTTTTGAATGACTAATCTTTTATGGAGAAAAGAAACCATATTCACCATGTTTTTCATTTACATGGTTTATATACTTTCCATGAATATATTTTATGATGATAATCATGAAAATTATTGGGATCACATTTCCATTTTATGATCTCTCATTCAAGGGTATTATGTTTCAAATGTATCCAAAGTGGTAATTGTTTTTCGTTATAATGTCATTGTCGATTAGGAATGTTTATGATTATGTATCAAATTTTTTAATAATAGGATATCCCTCTTTGAAATTCTAATTATTTTGTATACTCATAAATTCAATGATATTTCAATATAATAGTTACATTTATCCACAATTTTGAAATTAAATTATTTGATAAAATATTTTCAATACAAAACCCCAAAATTTATTGATATGGTCAAAAATAAATTTTAATATAAAACCATGTTTTCAAAAAATAAATTCATAATTTATTATAAAATTATTAAAAACATTATTAATTTATTTTTTACCCATATTTAAATTTATAAAAAAATCATTGAACTGAATATTTATGTTTTTTTCCTAATAATATCAGTTTGGATTTTACTGAAACTTTCACCATTATATTTGTTTCAAAATATACAACATTTATAAAATCTTATACCATTATAACCTTAAAATATTTAAAATATTATATTATATTATCTCAATTCTATTTTCATATAAGATTATTTCTATTTCTTTATGATTTAAATGTTTTAAAATGTTAATTTTAGAGAGTATTTACATTTAGTAAAAATGTATCATGTGTCTTATCCAAATAATTTTCTAACAGAAGTTAAATCTTATGATGTTAGTTTTTTTACCTAAGATATGATTCTAGGATATCATGGTTATTATTTCCCTAAAATATGAGGATATGTTTTCGTAATGCATTTAATTTAATTGTTTATGATATAACTAATTTTTTATGATAATTTGGAACAAATATATATGATTTTATCTATTTTATGGTTGGTATATCTATTGACTTCCAATGCATTGGGTAAAAATGGATAAGTCAAGAGGTAAAATTTTATGCATGAAAATGATTATAAGATCACTTTTTTGTTTGAGCCTTATTATTTTTTCACAATTTTATGTTTGAAACTAATTAAATGTTTATAATTTTTATGCATTATTCTTATTAAATATTCACAATGTTCTGGAAAACCCAAATTAAATGTTGAAAATGTTAATTATAAACCTCATTTAATGTTCACAATGTTAGCCCGATTACATGTTCACAATATTATTTGTGATCCTAATGTTAATTTCACAATGTTATGTGTGGAAAAGTCTTTAATGTACCAAATGTCATATTTGGACCTTATTTAATTTGTATAAATTTATGCATGGTTCTGATTTCAGGAATGTTACATAATTTGTAAACATGTCACTATTTATAAATGTTAACAATGTTATAAATTGATATGTATGCCATAATTCATTGTATTATTCCAATTTTTTACTATTAGCGATCCTTTTATTTGATTTATATGTGACTCATGACTTATTATATGAAAAAATTTAAATCATGATTTGAT
The DNA here is from genome assembly GCA_963277665.1 of Viscum album. Taxonomy (NCBI): domain Eukaryota; kingdom Viridiplantae; phylum Streptophyta; class Magnoliopsida; order Santalales; family Viscaceae; genus Viscum; species Viscum album. The sequence goes on along the minus strand of OY728127.1, from coordinate 77,839,074 downwards.
ATTCATATCCATTATATTCAGGGTACTGTATTCCATAAGTCAATGTCGTTTGTTTCCTTTCTATAAGTTATGAATAAATGATTTATGTATGGTAGGTTTGTGAAGACTAATAAAGGATTAAATCTTACTAGGTGGTATTGATTTTAATTATAAAATTTAGAAGACCGTTTAAAAATTTTCAGGTGACGCTAAACTATTATTGTCCTCTGGCCTGTTTTTTCACAAAATAATGAATATTAATAAAAAATTAAATAATATCTATATATGAATAGATTGGGTCCCTATATTTGGTATCAGTGGAAAGTATTAATTATGAATTAAATATTATGATGTAAATTTTTTAGATACATAGGTATATTTCAAAGGAAATATATAATAATATCAATAAGAAAAGTGAAAGGATGTGTTTAATTATAGGAAAATGTTTTTGAATTTTGTAGATGGATAGAATTTGTGGTTTCAAAGATAATTTAACCTTTTTTAGATACTAAAATTGGTTATGGATATGTCATAGAGGTTCCTATGATTAAGAATTGTTAAAAAGGGTCATTTTTCGACTTGATTATAACCTAGTACATGTCAATGGGCCTTGTATCCCACTTATTCTGAAAATCCATTAGGATATTCTTTGGTAGTTGACTAATAATTTACCATAAATAATGAACGATTTAAATAATGATGATCATGGATTCATAATAAAATACTATTTTTTAATATATATAAAATTAGTTAAAAACATTAATAGATCATATAAGTATTATTTTTTTATTTTGTAGTTTTACAATATGATATGTCTTAGTCACGCAATGCTTTTTTTATGTACAGATTAGGGAACCAAATGAAACTAGTTTAATATTTTATGTTTTGTAAATTTTCTAAAGTGCATCCAAATATAATGATTATTGGAGGAAAACGATATTATGATTATTTCTAGTTATTTATTATTGTATATGATTAACAATTTACAACATAAAAAATATTCAATCTCACCAAAGATGATACCGATAGATGTTGTGAGATATGGGTATGTGTAGATCATATTTGAAAGAATATTAAATTTTTTATACGTCATGAATTTTGGGATGAAGAAAAAATAAGAATTTCTCAATGTAATGAGATGTTGTTTTGAGTATGGAAATGAAGGTAAAAAAGGAAGTAATTGAAAAAAATTAAAAAACTTTATATGAAAATTGTTGATTATAATTTTGTTTTTAAGTTATAATCAGCTATTAAATTTCATAAATATGAATTCTACATGACTTACAAAAAATATATAATAAGAGAAAACATATGAAGAGAAATTTCAAGGTTTTATGGGCAATGGTTTTTCATTTAATGATGATGAGTGTACGAATGGAATATGACTTTAATGTGTTATTGAGGAATGAAATGATGAATACTAGTTAATAGTTTAAGAAGGATATTGGATGACTAAATTAGATATGTTTTTTATATTTGAGGATAGTTTCATATGAATCATTAAATATATAATAATATATTTGTATATAATTTTCATTAAGGATAAAATAAACTATTTTAAATGGTATTAATCGATTATTAAAATGTATTTATTAGAAAACATAAATTTTAATTAGTGGATGATATCATTTAACATTTTGTAAATGTTAATATAATGATGTCCTGATAAAGATATATTTGATTGGAATATGTAAATTGGATTATTCATAGTAAATTACTTATTTTTCGACAAATTTTTTTATACTATCATTGATGGAGTTCAAAATATATTGGGATTAAAAAAATTATCTTGTAATATATTTTTTTATGTAATGATATATTCTTTCAAAAATTGTTTGGGGTAATTTATATTATTAACATGTTTCAGGATAATACAAGAAAATGTATTCACTCGTTTTGTATGTGACAATAAAAAGCTACATTATAATATATGGGGGATTAATCTGAAGTTGATTTTGATAAATTTAATTTCCTGATTTATAAATATTTAGTTTGTAAGGGTAATATGTTTTACCTTTTATATAATATTTTATGATAAACATGTCATGAGATTTTTGAGATTAACATATTACCTTAACATATGAAGATTTAATTTACTTTTGATAACCAATGTTAATCTTTAACTATAGATCGAGGTAATGACATACAAATTTATTATGGATCACCTGCCGTTTAATTTATTCCCAATTAAAAAAAATTCATCCTTATTTCATTTAATTATAAACATTGTGGAAATTGATAAAATAACCTCCAATCATTAAAAATGTGCTTATGATACAAGGGAAAGACAATAAGTAGGTATGTTAGTTCCTCTAGAAATCCTGATTTTTTCAGTAATTGAACCCTATAGATTGTTTTTTCCACAAAAAATATCTTATTTTCTTGATGTGTTTTTAGTATATTTTAAGTGGAATTAAATATATGATCTATTAAATTTTCTAAAATCAATGGTTCTATTGTTGGAGAATGATATTACTTTTGAAAATTAATTGGTATAGATTACAAATTTGTCAAATTTCATTAAAAAAATTACAACACACCTTGTCAATGCTTATGGGAATAAAAACCATTATGGAATTGTTACATTAAAAGCTGAGGATGTAATGAGGTAGAAGTATCTACAGTTGTTCGTAGAAAGGTGGCTAATTTTGAGAGGAATTCATTTTATGGTTGTCAAATGATAAAACCCGTGATTTTTTAAAATGTTTTTTTATTTAAAATTAATATTTTCAATAATTTCCATTTTATTAAATACATAGTTTAACTTCATTTACATGAAAATTTGGATGTATTTTTCATTACACGTAACACTATGTTTAAATGAAACATGATTTTCTAGTAAAAAATTATTAATTTATTTGATAGTTATCACAAATACATAGAAATGGTGTGTTTGAAACAGTTAATAATTTATAAAAATATATGGTTTAAAAATTTATACAGAATAAACTATTTCATAAAAAATTATTTAATAATGTAAATTAAAACATTGTGAAAATAAAATAAAACCTTTTCAGATTTTTCTAGGAAAACAATCATTTTTTATCAAAAATAATAATAACCACTTTTAGTGACTTATACTAATAAAATTAAAATATTATATATTCAATAAAATATTTATCATTCACCTTATGTATTTTATATGAAATAATGATGAATAATTCATGTTTTATGCCCACAATATATTTTTGTCTAAAAGTACATTCTTCGCCTTTTTACTAGTATATTGAATTTTTTAAGAAAATTAATAATATATGGTTGATAAGATAATTTTTTTAAATCATCATTTTAATATTATCATAGGTATAATTTTCATGAATATTCTGCAAAGATATATTTTTTTGAATAGAGAAAATACTAAATTTTATATGAAAATGCATTTTATTTAAATTTATTTATATTGATAAATTATATATAAATTTGATTATAAAGTAATATTTTTTTAATTATATATATATATATATTTATAAAATATTTCATTGAAATAAATTTCATAAATAATTTGGATATAAAAACATTATAAACTTTTGATAATTTTCACATTTAAACCATAATTTATTATCATGTCGATAATAATAAATTAAAATTAATTTTTTTATAAGAATTAAATCTTGAAAAATAAATTTTTTATTTTCATAAACTATATTTTATATTATCTAATAAAGAATCATATATTTTGAAAAAAAATTAATAGTGAACGCAATATTAATTAATTTCAGATATTAATGTAAAAATGTGTTTTCAGTGGGTTATTCTATAAAGATAAGGGTTAAAATAAATATAACACATGTTATATTCCAAAGATATATCAACATATAATTTTTATCATTTAATTTATTAAATGATGTGTTTTTTTAGTTTGGTATCTGGGTGTGGTGTTTCACATATAAGCATTTCCTCAAGTCTGTTACACCGTTACACTTTTTTAATTAATTTATGCGGTCATGGATTTATGTTTCTAAAGCCATGGCTGAGCTGCTTTTAGTATATGGTTTTTTTTAATATGTTTTTGGGAATGAATTTTTTTTTGGTATTATTTTGGGAAATTTTGATGTAGATTCCATATATATTTCATTCACGTACATATAAAATACTATGACCACTCTCCACTTATTCACTCCAATAAATAAATATATATATATAGTTCATTAAAACGCTAATAAAATACTTCTCCCAAATCTTTTTCTATTTTCTATAGCTTTTGTTCCTCCCAAAAAACAATACTAGGGTTTTAAATAAGAGATCTAATGTAGATTCTCCTATGTGAATGTAATTGTGTTCACTATACCTCAAGTTCTTCAATATTATATTTCAAACATTCATTTTATATCAAAACATATAATATATTGATTATAGTATTTAACAGATACTAATATGTTACAATGTAAATATAATAACCTATATTCATTATTACTTCCGTCAAATGGGGAATGAAACCATTTGATCATGTGTTAGGAGGCCAACTGCCTCATGAAATAACATAATTCATTCTGCATAACCACATATTAATGTTTGTAAAATTTTTGGATTGAATTTATCTATTTGATATTTTTAATATTATATAACTTCGAGAAATATATAATCAAATGTACCATTTTTACTGTCCATTCCATTGTGGATGCGCTAATGTTACTATTGTGTACAAAAAACTAACACATTATGAAGTGATGTGATTCATTCTGACTATCGATATACATGGGAAATAATAAAATTTATTTTAATGAAATTATGTGATATATATGAAATTAAATTTGTTCTATAATTTTTATTTATTTGTTATTATTCTTTTGTTCTTTTTTTGATACACATAAAAAATATTCAAGCATACATTTCATTGGAATACTGGTGAGTACCCAATAAAGAAGATAACTTTGGTCGTTATCATCTCTGAAGGGGTGTATTTAAACACTACTAATACTTATAATAAAAGAAAAATTGTTGAGATTAAGAAAACTACAATTCAGTCCACTCTCTAAAATACAAGTCGTGACAATCATTATATGGTTGAACACGTCAATGAACAAGCAATAAAAAACTGGTTTATCATCATATTTCATTTGAATGGTTAGTTGATTTAGGTAATAGAGAGGGTAAGAAAATCATAGAAGATTATTCTACAGTTAATTTTAAAATTTTCCAAGCTTCTCCAAAGTCCATCGTTGACAAGGATGGTTTTAAACAAGTCTGTTACAAGAATACAACGTCTCTGGTGGATCACGAATTAGTGGCTGTGAAAAAATAGAAGGTAATATTTCTCATTCTCCTAAACAAAAAATTGAATGTGGAATTGTGATACAGGATAAAGAAGATACAAAACACTAGGAGTTTCTTCCTCATACGGGATCAATGGATGTAGAAAGGATGATGACATCATGGTCAACTGATAAATCTACTAAAAAAATAAATGGGAAGCATGTGGATAGCTCTGACTTGGAAATCACTAATGTTGATACCATACTTGAAAGTATTAAATATCATCCTTCAAGTATGGGAAAATCTAGTGGGTGGGGGCATAGATGCGAAAGATTTGATTGGAATACAATTCGATTTATAGAAAAAAACTAACTGAATATTTTAGAAAAATGATAGGCAACATGATTTTTTGCTTTGGGGTGATTTATTTGTTTCAACATTTCCTCTTGGAATTCATTGTTTTATATGTTAATTATATTAAAAGAGACATTTAAACCATCCTTTTTTTAAAATATGAACTGCAATCTTCATAAATGTTTCATTTCGTCATTCCATATATATATTTTTTCAATGAAAATAATTATTTATATATTTGTATTATATCATATTATTGTCACAATTAATATTTTTGTGATCATGTAGTGATGATCAATTTATAAAAAACAAAACTTTTATTACAAAACTCTAATGAAAAATTAAATCAGTTAAATCCAGGAAATAATAATTTAATAAAGGAGTTATAAAAAATTTGGCATAGAAATGTTATAATGGTATTTTATATGATATTAAAATTATATTTATGATTATGTAATATATTTACAAAAAACCAATATCTATTATAACTATGGTTTGAACATGTATAATGGAAGTCGATATTGAAGGTGTTTGATAATTCTAGTCTCTCGATTACTTATAAGAGACATTTGAAAATGAAATTGTTATTTTTTTCATATGTATATACTACATCAATGATAAATAATATCATGATTATTATTATTTTAATTATATTTGATGCATTATTTTATTTCAATCTTCTTTGGAGAATATTATCCTAGAATCAACTAATATATAATGTTCTCTTGTATCACCTCTATTCTCTGTGAGAAAGAAGATATATTCCCATCATTTATGTTTGAAATAATTACTATTAATGTCAATAATCATTCTTATCTTAAATACTATGTTGAATTCATATATGTTTTAGAATATATATTTTAGGGGTATTATTTTTCCAATGTTAGAAATGTGGTAGTGGTTGTATGTTAAAATCTCATCATTCCATGGTATTATTTGGGACTAAGTAACCAATATTAAAATTTTATGAACTATCATGCAATAATACTCATGAAAATTCTTATCATATCATTATTCATGATATTTCCAAGTCATAGAATAATTATTCTACTCATTATTGTTGAACCTATTTGACAAAATTTTATATGGAAAAATCATCTTTATTTATCTCCTCATTGAAAAACCACTTTTCTTACAATAACATGTTTTAAAAAAAATGTATATAATTTTTTCAACATTCCTATGATGATTTATACAAGAAATTTTGACCAATGAATTATTGTTTGTATTTTTATTTTAATCAAATATTCTCAAATTTCTAAAAAACTGGCATTTAATTAAAATTTGATGATTATTTATATAAACATGGAAGACATGTACATAATTTCTCACATAACAACCTCTCAAAATTTTATAGCATAATATATATATATTCAATGTTATTTATAATTAAAAAAAATTCTCAATTATTTTAAAATATTTTATATTTAAATATTTATTTTCAATGAAAATATATTTTCCTCATAAAATGTTACATGCGTCTTTTAATAAAAATCGTAAATTGAAAATGAAATTATTTGATATTAATTTTTCTTTACTATTTCTTTGATTATTGGATAACATTAGTATTGTTTTTATGAATGATTTATGATGATGATTGAAGTATTTTTATGAGACTCATTTCTCTTTTACGGGAAATACAATGAAAAAATAATTAGCGAACATTGTTATTTTTCCTTTGGTTATTCTATAATGAAAAAATGATTTAATTATTAGACCTATCAATTTCCAATACTTTATGATATAATTAAATGTTTATGAAACCAATTTCATTTCATTATTTCTGATATGATGAATGTTTTATGATATTTTGGAACACGTATATATGATTTAATATACCAAATAATAATTTATCTGACTAATGTATTGTTTTAAATATGGTATTCAGTGAATTTTAAGGAATTTACACCCACTAAAATGATGCCATCATACATCATTTCTTATAGTGGGGGACGACCCTTATTTTTTTAAATTTCACACTATATTGGGTAGGTAATTATGTTTTGTATATATATTGTAAGAAACTTATATCAATTATGTCATATATTATTATTTTATATTTGAGTGAATAATCCTTTTTAACAATCCATAGCGTGGATTCACTCAAATCAATTCTTTTAGTATCCATGACATTTGGATTTCCTATCAATTAGTAACTAAATGAGAGTCAATGAATAAGGGACAAAACAGTTAAATTAAAGTTATATATTTCATTCCATACAGAAGTCAATCAATCTATATCTATTAAAGAGGTTTACCCATAATCAATGATCGAAATATATGAAAATATTGTTTTTGGATGAATCTCAAACATAGAATTTGTGATGTTACAATTTAATCCCTCACTCACTTTTTATACATCATATTAATTATAAATGAATAACTATTTTATAATATGAAATATTTATCATCTCATGTTTTATTTCTCTATGAATATTTTATTTATATTATTTTGTTCTCTTAACCCTTTTCTAACAAAAAATAATGACATTAAACTCTATTAGTTTTTCTATATATTTACAAAACCCATAGTTTGTGTTAATCTCATAGAAATAAAATGAATTTTTTTTGCAAAAATACAAATTTATTATATATATATGGAACGATATTACTTAATATAGAGTTTTAGAATTTTATAAAGTAATTAATTTATCCATTATGAACTAAAGATCCATAGGTTTCTATTCAAAATCATTCTTGTACAAGACACATATATTAATTCTTCTATGAATTCATATATAAAATCCCTTTATATAGTGATATATTAATTTATAGATTAATATTCACCAATCCTATATATCCTTATATAAAATATATATTTAAAAATAAAATAAATCGAGTAAAATTATTTATTAATTTTAATATATATCTAGAGAATTATCTTTTAGAATATGGTTTTAAGCAGAATTTTGTTCTAATAATTTATGTTCTTCTATATCATATTGAAAATTTTCATGTCTATATTATTTCACTAACCAATTCATGAATGGATTAATTCTAGGATTTAGTTCATTCAGTTTTAATAACATACACCATTATAAATCATCGTTCAATTTTTGATGCTTTCTCAATTCTCCTTCCCAATATGATTAAAACTACATAGTGGAGGATATCATGTTGTTTCATCTCACAGTTTGACAATATGTATCCAATCATAATATTGTGGTAGTATTTCTATACAAATGTTATAGATGACTGATTATCTAGTTTTGTGTGTATAAGATTCTACAGTTAATATGGTTCTTGTTAAAAAGTGTGTAAGATTTAGGTCATCGCTCATTGACCTTTTATTTTCTCATGGGATTGGATTTTATATTTTGATGGATAATTTTATACCCATTAATTCTCATGATGAGGCTGTAGTTTTAGAGCACTTTTTTTATTTTTAGTATATTAATTTTTAATATTTAAATTTCTATGATTTGATGGAATTAAATATATTTTTGGTGAATTACGTTTTTTCATTATATTGATCACAGTTTTTAATTTATATTTATATATATTTTAGGATGAGGATGGGGTTTTTCATCCCCAACATCTGACAGTTCCTGGTTCATGGTGAATTCTCATAAATTTATAGTTTATTTTTGTCAAGGTATGGGTCAGTCTCATGATTTTGATTCTATGTAGTTTCATTTCTACTATTCTAATTTTATTTTAATTTTTTTTTATTTATGATTTCCCATATGTGATAATGGTTGAGGTATAATTGGAATATGGAAATAAACAAAAAATAAAATGACTCATTATATTATGTGTCTAGTCTCTACCACATTCATTGATTAATGATATGATTTTTTGTGACCTCCCATTTCCGATATATCATCTACATTCCTGACCTCGTTAGGGTAATCCTTTTCCGTATTTACAGTAAATGGAGGAGAATGAATTTGAAGGATACCTAGATTTTTCAAGTCATAGATTTGATGGAAATTCAACATTTACAAGAATTTTATGTATGTTGTAGAAGGATTTCATGACATGTGACTAGGTTACACACCACGTAACTATTGTTTTATATGATCTATGAAAGGGGATTCATTGTAACACCCCGAGATTTTATGAAAAATATTCTTTTTAATTTCATTAATGTCTTATGTTGTACACTACACCAAAAGGAGCTTACACAACATGCATCCCTGACATCGATTACATTACATGCAATAAAGACATTCCTCGATAACGTGTGTTGTACGCAATACCGAGTTTCACTAAAAGAGATATTATTATAATATTATTACGAACTAGCCGTTATGAATAGTAATACCCACTTTTGGAAATTTGATAAATTTTATCATTCAAAATTGACTTCATTTTTGGATTCGTAATATCAAAATTAGCTTAGGGTGAAATTTTGGTACTTTTCGGATAACTTTCATATTCTGATGAATAGTGAAAATTAATAAATTTTATTTAAAAACAACTTTTTTAATCGAAATAATTAATAGTGATAAATTATTAATTTTAGTGTTTTTAAAGTATATTTAGAATATATTTTTACCATTTAATACAATGTTGGTCATTGTATGTAATTTCAAATTTAAACCAGACATAAACAAGTGTCAATCTTTTGATAGTTATTATCTCTTAAAACACGCTATTTGTTTTGATGACGAGAATTAATTTTTTAATTAATTAATGCAACTGATATGTTTTGAATTTGGTAAAATAGACATCATTTTTCAATTCATAATATCAAATATAGCTTAGGCCTAATTGTTGTATTTTTATAGAAACATTCATTTTTTAATGAATAGTGAAACCACTAAGTGGTAGTTAAAAAACCGAATTTTTCATAAAACATAATTTTACCGCTTCTGTGAGTGTAATTTTGAAACTCCAAGAGACACGGTTAATATAAAGGACTAAAATGTGGTTCAATAAGATGAAAATATTTTTTGGTGAATAGTAACTTTTTATTTTTATTTACCATGGTTAAAATTAAATATGATAATTAATGTTAAAAGGTTATTATTATTACCCTAACACATGTCCTAATTTTATTGGATAAGTTTAATTCGACCAAAAACAACCTTAGGAATAAAATATGACCATTTAGGCCCACTTGGATTAGATTAGGACATTTAATACTAATTTATTTAAAGAAGGCTTAAAATAGTTAAAATCAAAGTTTAATAAGTAAATCATTTTTAATATAGGGTTATACAAAAGATAAATTCGACTATAAATATTCATTAGAAATATAAAACTATTTATTAAATAAGGGTATTTTATTTATAATGGTCAGACCTTAACTAATTTAATTTATTTATGACAGAAAGATGATATAGTAATTATCTTATTAATGAAATATTGACATAAGTGATGTTATAAATACCCAAATAAATGTAATTTTAGACTTTTTATGAATTAAACTAATTTTATAAGTTTATATGACATGTTAGTATTGATTTAGTTAACTTTTTTTGAACTAATCATTCTGTTATGAGTTTCACAAAAATCAATTTCCAAATAGTGTCAAATTTGACATAAAATAGTTTTTAAAACAAATATTATATTATTTATTGTTATTTTATTCCTAAAAATATAATGTTTGTCCAAATAACTTAGATAATGTTATAAATATTAATAATAAACAACTTGGGGTTCGTTTGGTTTGTTATAGTAAGTTTATTAACCTTATAGTGTAAAACAACAAGAAGACACGGTAAAAGTAAAATTATTTAACATAAGGTTAAATCTAAATGATATGGTTAAAATAGAAACATAAACTTGTCTAAATTCTATTTGATGAGAGGATTTATACCCATACCCACCTTAGCTTCGAAATAACTCAATTAGGAGCAATTAAAAATAGAATTTGATTTTATAATAAAATAATATTTTTAGTTTTTCCAAAGGTGCCCCTCTCCTCCCTTATAAAAGGGCATCTCATCCCACTCTTCCTCACACCACTTTGAGCCTTCATGCTTGGCAAAACCCTGCCAAATTCTCTTCCCAACTTCCATAGAAACATCCTAGAGGTTCTGGTCTTCTTCAATGACCAATTTTAGTGCCCTAAGAGGAGGTCTCAAAGAGGCGCTTCAAAGAAGAGGTAATGTCTGTTACCGATTCTTTCAACTTTAATTTTTCTTCCACTTCTTCTTCTTTATTTGTTTAATTATGATGTAATAAAATCCGTATAAATCATATAATTATATTTTATTATAAGTATAAAAAGGCCCTATTTCACCATTTATACATCCTACAGAAAATGAAATCACCACGCGTGCGTACGTACGGAATACCGTCTCAACACCATGGTGAAAACTGTTTTTCCACCAACACCTTACATGGATAGGTATAATGGTGTAAAGAATAACTATATATGGTTATTATAACATCATAATGATTATGATAGATTTTACCATCCACTCCAATTCTATTCAATAATTATGGAAACAATATCATCACTTGTGCATACGTACGGACTACCGTCTCCACGACGCGATGAGATTCATTCTCCATGTTAACCATACATGAATGATAATAAAGTTTATATTATGAATAATAATGAAATATATGAATTCTACTGGATTTATGTATATATATATGTATTTCATCTATTTAGTTTCATTCTATTCAATAAGGAAACGAAAACAGCGTTCATGCGTACGTACGGCCTACCGTTTCCATGAGTTGTGTATTTCATTCCTTTTATCGGTTTATAATATATATATGTATTTGATGAATATATATTATATATAAATAATGTTTTACATTCTGGAATTATTTAAATCAGGATATAAGTATTAATATCAAGAACGACAAGTCGAAACACATATGATAAATGAAATGATTTTACCCAAAACGATGCTTTAACATGGAATTTACAAACGAACAGGTAATATAAAGTCATAAGTGAAACATATATGATATCATAACAATGAATAAGATTCTGTAATATGTCAATGACATTATTTAAATCATTATACAGGAGGTTCAGATATGTATGAAGCATATGATACCTAAGGTAAGGGATAATTGTGCAAATCTCATTTTTATCTGAGATTGCTTATTAGTAAGTGTTTACTGGGGTTATTGTTATCATCCATGTCCATGTTTTATAAAAGTGTATTCATGTATGTTTAAAATCCTTTTTACCCATTTTACTTTTACCCCATGGTATGGATGGAATATTTCTTTTATTTACCCTACAAGTTACTTTTTGACTTTTATGACAAAAGTACGAGAAGAATATTTTTTTAACGTATACGGAATGAAAGGATTTTTATAGCTCTATAATGTTACATCCCAAGTAAGTAATGAATAATAGATATTTTTATCTATGTCTATTAATGATTAAGATAGTGTTATAGAGGCTTAAAATGAAAATAAATACAATCTTATGCATGGAATACACTAATATTCTTAAAAGATTGTTTTACTACCTTTTGATGGAAAACCATTTTTAATCTATATTTTGACAATTTTATAAACAATGTTTGTCAAAATAAACTTATCCTTTATGATTGAGACATCAAAATTTACCTTGTGTGAATTTTTGGTATTTTTCTGACAATGCTCATTTTTAATGAATAGTGAAAAATACTGCATTTTACATCAAAACTGCTTTTTAATATAATTTATATATATGATTAGATTATGTTTTGAATTGGGTTTTAAGTGAAATTAGAATATATTTTTACCATTTTATCCAATGGTGGTCATTGTAATCAATTTCACTTTGAAATTAGACTTAAACTGGTGTCAATCTATTGATACTTATTGTTTTGTAAAAACACGCTATTTGCTCTGGCAGCGGGAATTAATTATTAAATTAATTAATGTGACTTATATGATTTTAATTTTGTAAAATAGACTTCATTTTTGAATTATTAATATCAAATATAGCTTAGGGTGAATTTTTGGTAATTTTCTGAACAACTTCAATTTTTGATGAATAGTGAAACCACTAAGTGGTAATCAAGCAAACTGATTTTTCTGTTAAATGAAAGTTTACCACTAATGTGTATTGAATTTTGAAAATCCGACATACATGGTTGTCATTAAGAAGTAAAATGTGGTTCAATGAGATTAAAATAATTTTTTGGTGAATAGTAACTTATTAAGTTTTTAATCGCGATTAGTGGTAATTAGTGTAGTTTAAGGTATAAATAATGGTTTAATAATAGGAAATGACCTAGAAACATGTCCAAGCCTTATGGATTGTGTCATGGCCGACCAAGACAATCCATGGGTCAACTAGGGGACCCCATGGAGACACTTTGGTTTGGAAATGACATAAATAACTTTTTATTTAATGTAAAAGTAAAAATGACACAAACATAATATGTTTTACAAAAACAATTTTTACATGGGGTTATAAAGATCAGATATTTGATTATAAATAGTCATTGGAAAGCTAAAAAAATTTCCTACATCATAGTATTTTTTTATGATTTTTAGACATTAAATAAATTAAATTATATATGACATAATAATGATGCAGCGATGACATCAATATTTGACGATTTAAATAAAATGGAAAGATAATGTAAAATCTATGAACTACACATGTCCAAAACTTATTGGATGAGTGGATTTCGAAGCCTTATCACCATATCCACGAAGTATATCAATGTGGGACCTTTTGAAACCGAAACACATTTTCAAATAATGTAATATTTCTTTACTTTCCAAAAGTGCCCCTCCTCTCCTCTTATAAAAGGCCCCCACCTCTACCTCATTTAACACACTACTCAAGCCTTTGGCTCGGCCAAACCCTGCCCATTTACTCTCTCCACATCCCTATCCTCATCCTAGAAGATTCTCTTTGGGCAGAATCCTTTCAAAGGAAGCCTTTAGACTCAAATCAAAAGGAGTTACACTTTTAAAGGTAATTCATTCTCTCATGTTCATTTGTTTTATTTTGCTTCTCCAACCCCATAAACTCTTTTTATTTACTTATTTTGTAACAACACCAGTATCTTAAATATACAAGGATGTTGTTATAATATTTATTTGAGCTACACTTTCACACAACTACATCAAATGGTTAAAGAACATACGGTTTCCATGGATGGCGAAATTCTGCCTCCCGAAACGATGATTGTTCAACACTCATTTAACACCTTCAAAGGTGGCCATTATGATGTCACTATTTTTATATATGATATATAATATGTTTATGTTTTCCTTAAGATTCTGTTTTTTTCATTTTGGGCATACCTTTATGGTTTCCATTATGGGTAAACACGATATCTTCATTTTAGGAAGTGCGGACTACCGCCCCCTCAAAGTGAATTGATTCGTTAAATACCATATGTGGGACATGTAAAGGATGGAACTATGATATTATATATGATATTATACTAGAATTATAATATACCTTTATATCATTATGATTCCATTCTATAAAATATGAAATAGAAATGAAAGTAGCGTTCATGCGTACGTACGACTTACCGTCTCCATGAACGGTGCATTTCATTTCTTACCTCTAAATGATTATGTAATATTATAAATGCAAGTATGTACTGGATATATATGAAATATATGATATATACATCATGAATACCATTCTGGATATAATTAACCTTTGACCAAATTAACAACATGTAAGTGTAAGAAGTCTATTTTTGACTTAAGAACCAAATACCGACAAAATGAACATTATTAACATAACTGATTACATGATGTTCCTAACATGGTATAAAATGAATAATGAACTTGAAAAAGATTCATAAGAAAGTAGAGATTAACTCAAGTTTGTTATTCAGGATATTAAAGAACAGTTGGGTCAAGTCGGATACGAGGTATGGGACTTCGTCTCAATCTCCTTTCGTTGAGGCATATTTTATTTTATACACAACTTTCATTTATACGGTGTATAAACCACTTTCACTTTTACGTTTATTCAAAAGGAATCTTTTTTATACGAAGCATTTACTAAACGACAAAAGGGAATGTTTTTGTCGTACGTATGCGGCGACAACGACTTCCCCGCCATCGTGACCGTTATTTGAGTTTCGACTTCCTCTACAAGCCATACCTTCTTTTTAAAAGAAAAATAAATACCATGTTTTACTTTTCTTTTATTTTAGTATTGAAAATGGTTTTCATAATGTTTTTATATCAATGTGTTGTATTGATATCTCGTGATTGAAATGTGGAAATTTTATGTTTCCTTTATGCAAGTTTTATGTGATATGATTATATTATGGTTCTTGGGAATTATTATGAAGACGGGTGGTTCCGTGATAAACTAAGGGCGGGTGAGCCCGTTATAGCTCTCCAATGCATTGGGTAACGCGAAGGAGTGAAACGTTAAGGTTTCTCCGAAGAGATATTAGGGAATATACTGTGATGGGTATTCCAAACGTAACCAAGAGGGTTACGCCCTACGTAAGAATGTTATGAATGCCTCAAGTTACCTTTATGTATTATGATTTCTATGATTTATTCATGATTTTATGAGGTATGTTAAAGTGCCTATGTTTTATGGGTAAAGTATGATTTCATTCTTATGTATATATGAACTCATGTTTCCTTTCCATGTTTTTTTATAACCCATTATGAGTTTTTATGCTAATCCCATTTTTTTTTGAAATGTTTTTCACAGGTCAAGGGAAAGGTACATGATAAGATGATAGAGTCAAGGATGTGTCAAGAAATAATCCATGTTTTATTTTAAATGTGTTTCCATTGATGGGAATGAAGAATACTATCTTTATGTAACCACTTTGTTTATATGTGGAATGTAATGCAAGTCTTATGATCTAATTCTCTAAAACTCTAAACCCGAAAAGATCCTCAATGTGTAATCTTGTAATAACTCAAGATTAAGTAAGGTTTAAGGCTGGGGTCGTATAGTTGGTATCAAAGGTCGGTTTAGATAACTTTAGGAGTTAGAATTCTATTAAATGATTATCCAAAAATATTTTTTTTTCGAAATGATATAGCATTTAAAGATTACCATGTTGCTTCATCTAAGACATGTTTGTTCAGAATGGCTTTCCGCAGAGGAAACAGGGAAGCAGTGCTAGGAAGTCATACAGAAGGAAATAACCTTCCGAATCAGCATCCAGAAATGGTCAGAATTGGAACTGAACAGTTTGTTGCAGTAATGGTGCAGTTGACTCAAGCGATAAATGGCAGTGGTATCCATGCACGAGATCAGCCAGAACAACCTCAGAGGAACATGTCAGTGGTGGAACATTTCATGAGGCAACATCCACCATCATTCAGAGGATCATCTGACCATGTGCTAGCTGAAGGGTGGATTAAAGCACTGGAGAATATTTTTGATGTCATGGGGTGTTCAGACAATCAAAAGGTTAGTCTTGCTATTTACCGTTTGGAGGGTGAAGCAGATCAGTGGTGGTATATGGTTAAAAATATCAGGGACGCCGATGAGATTGATGCTCTTGAATGGGATGAATTCAAAGGTATGTTTCTTGAGAAGTATTTTCCTAAGGCTGTTCGACATAGGATGGAAAAGCAATTCTTGGAATTGAGGCAAGAGGAAGACTCAGTGGCTGCCTATGAAGAAAGGTTCACTCGATTGGAAAGGTATGCTCCAAATTTTATCCGGGACCTTGATAGTAAAATCAATCGTTTTTACTCAGGATTAAAGCCAAAATATCGAAGGGAATTAGCTTCTCGTGAGTTTAAAAGTTATGAAAAGCTTGTTCGATGTGCTGAGAAGGTGGAAATGGAGTTTTCCGATGACCAAGTTTTCTATAACAACCAGCAGAAGAAGAGACCGAGGTGGAAGGAGAAATGTAAGAATTCTTCAAAAACGTCTGATGTTAAGAGAACTAAGTTTCCAGTTTGTGATAAATGTGGCAAAAGGCATGCTGGGGAATGTCTTCTGAATTCTGGAAAGTTCTACCGATGTGGTAAGATGGGACATAAGGCTCGTGATTGCACTGAAAAGGATCAAGGTGAAGGTAAGAACAAATTTGATTTACAGTTAGTGAAATGTTATAAGTGCAATGAGATGGGTCACTATGCAAACGAGTGTCTGACAAGGAGCTTGAGTGATGGGAAGCAGTTAGACTACAAGCAGAAAGGGGTGGTGAAATCCTTTGCAACTACTTCAGCAGATGTCGGGCCATCAAATGAAGTTGTATGAGGTACTTTGTTTTTTCAGATTATGCCAGTGTGTTGTTTGATTCGGGGTCTACACATTCTTTCATCTCTGAAACCTTTTCTAGTAAAATGGGAATACCATCTCATGAAATGACTCCTGAACTTTTGGTAAAAACACCTGGGGGAAGTGTCGAGGCAAAAAGAATTTATAAGAATCTTCCTATCCTTATCTGTGGAAAGAACCTACTTGAAAACCTTATTGTTCTACCTCTAGTAGAGTTTGATGTTATCCTGGGTATGGATTGGCTCTCTATTTACCATGCTAAGATTGACTGTAGAGCTAAAGAAGTTTATTTTCAGAAATACTTTCAGTTTTTTTACAGGAATGAACCCTTACTTTTGATAACATATCAAGAGGCCGAGAAACTTGTAAAAGATGGAAATGAATGTTACCTTGCACACATCGTTGAATATAAAGGAACTGTTCAGATTAATGATGTGCCAGTGGTAAATGAGTATCCTGATGAGTTGCCTGGAATAATACCAGATCGGGAAGTTGAGTTTACTGTTGACTTAGTTCCTGATGCTAAGCCAATTTCAAAACCCCCTTATCGAATGGCACAAATTGAACTTCTAGAGTTGAAGGAGCAATTGCAAGATTTATTAGAGAAAGGTTTCATTAGACCTAGCACCTCACCATGGGGTGATCCTGTTTTATTTGTTAAAAAAAAAGATGGTTCTATGAGACTTTGCATTGATTATAGAGCCTTGAATAATATCACTATTAAGAAAAAATATCCTTTGCCTCATATCGATGATTTGTTTGATCAGCTCCACGGAGCTCAGTTTTTTTCAAAGATTGACTTGAGATCGGGGTACCATCAGCTGAAGGTAAAGGAGGCAGATATTCCGAAGACCGCGTTCCGTACGAGATATGGCCATTATGAATTTGTAGTAATGTCTTTTGGGCTAACCAATGCACCTGCTGTATTCATGGACTTAATGAATTGAATTTTCCATGAGTTCTTGGATAAGTTTGTGGTGGTTTTCATTGATGATATTTTGGTGTTTTCTAAAAGTAAATAGGAGCATGAAAGACATTTAAGGGTTATGTTGCAAACCTTAAGAGAAAATAAACTGTATGGGAAATTCAGCAAGTGTGAGTTTTGGTTGCAACAAATTTCTTTCCTTGGTCACATTGTTTCTAAAGATGGAATAACTGTTGATCCTGCAAAAACAAAAGTTGTGGAAGAATGGCCAAGACCCACAAATGTAACCGAGATTCGTAGCTTCCATGGTTTGGTGTGCTATTACCGAAGGTTTGTTAGAAATTTTTCACGGTTATCTAGTCCAATGACTAAGTTAATTCAGAAGGGTGTTAAGTTTATCTGGACAAAAGAATGTGATGATTGTTTTTAGGAATTGAAAAGAAGATTGGTGAATGCTCCAGTTTTGGTACTACCTTCCAGGAATGGTGAGTTTGTTATATACAGTGATGCTTCATTGAAAGGACTTGGTTGCGTCCTAATGCAGAATGATCAGGTAATTGCTTATGCTTCACGATAGTTGAAAATTCATGAGGTAAATTACCCTACACATGATTTGGAACTAGCTGCTGTTGTTTTTGCTTTAAAAATTTGGAGGCATCATTTGTATGGAGTAAAGTGTGAAATATATACCGATCACAAAAGTTTAAAGTATATATTCACTCATAAAGAGTTAAAAATGAGACAAAGGAGATGGCTGGAATTAATCAAGGATTATGATTGTACAATTCATTACCATACGGGAAAAGCAAATAAAGTGGCTGATGCTTTGAGTAGAAAAAGTAATGCTTCATTAACAATGTTGCGTTTGGAATGTGATCCTTTGGTTAAGGATTTGATGAACTTTGGCATAGAAGTTGTTGGTGTAGGAAGTCCTTCTTTTTTGTTTCAGTTATCAGTGAGATCATCTCTATCAGATAGAATCAAGCAAGCAAAGAAGCAAGATAGTGAGTTGCAGAAAAAGGTAGAGCTGGTTCAGAAAGGTAAGTTGCCTGAATTCAACATTGATAATGATTGCGTTTTGATATTTGGGAAGATATTGTGTGTGTCTTGTGATTCACAGTTGAAGAGAGAGTTGTTATGTGAAGCTCATATTTCTCCGTTTTCAGTTCATCCGGGCAGTACTAAGATGTATAGAGATCTGCGGGAGTATTACTGGTGGGATGGAATGAAAAGAGATATTGCTGATTTTACTGTGAAGTGTTTGACATGTCAACAGGTTAAAGAAGAGCGGCAGTTACCGAAAGGGATGCTTCAGCCTTTACCAGTGCCAGAATGGAAATGGGAGAATATATCCATGGACTTTGTTGTTGGATTACCGAAGACATCTCGAGGTAATATTGCAATCTGGGTTATTGTTGATCGCTTGACCAAATCTGCTCATTTCCTTAATATACGAGATACTTTCTCTCTTGATCAACTTTCCCGTTTGTATCCTAAAGAGATAGTCAGGTTACATGGAGTTCCGCTCTCCATTGTATCAGATCATGATCCTAGGTTTACTTCTAACTTTTGGAAAGGCCTTCATAAGTCGTTGGGTACTGAATTAAATTTTAGTACAGCTTTTCATCCTCAATCAGATGGGCAGTCAGAACGAACAATTCAGACATTGGAGGATATGATACGAGCTTGTTCTATGGATTATCAGGGAACTTGGGACCAACATCTTTCTTTGGTTGAGTTTTCATATAATAACAGTTTTCATTCCAGTATACAGATGGCGCCATTTCAGGCATTATATGGGAAGCGGTGTCGAACTCCAGCTTTCTGGGATGAAGTGGGTGAAAGGAAGTTGATGGGACCAGAATTGGAAGAAGAGATGGCAGAAAAAGTTCAGCTGATTCAGAAACACATGAGAACAGCTCAGAGCAGGCAGAAGAGTTATGCGGATAACCAGAGGAAAGATCTATCTTTCGAGGTAGGTGATCATGTTTTTCTCAAGGTTTCTCCATGGAAAAGTGTGATGAGATTTGGTAAGAAAGGAAAGTTGAGTCCAAGGTTCATTGGACCATACAAAATTCTAGAGAGAGTTGGATCAGTTGCATACCGAGTGGCTTTACCTCCGAGTTTATCTCAGGTACACAATGTTTTTCACATTTCGATGTTGAGAAAGTATATGCCAGATCCATCTCTTGTTTTGAGTCCATAGGTAGTTCAGCTGGAAGAGAACCTATCTTATGAGGAACAACCGGTCCAGATTCTTGACCACAGGGAGCAAGTGTTACGGAATAAGGTGATTCACCAGGTAAAGGTTTTGTGGAAAAACCACATGATTGAAGAGGCAACATGGGAATCTGAAAATGCAATGAGGGATAAGTACCCCCATTTATTCGATAAGTAAAAAAATTTCAGGGACGCAATTTTCTAAAGGGGGGAAGGATGTAACATCCCATGTAAGTAATGAATAATAGATATTTTTATCTATGTCTATTAATGATTAAGATAGTGTTATAGAGGCTTAAAATGAAAATAAATACAATCTTATGCATGGAATACACTAATATTCTTAAAAGATTGTTTTACTGCCTTTTGATGGAAAAACATTTTTGAATCTATATTTTGAAAATTTTATAAACTATGTTTGTCAAAATAAAGTTATCCTTTATTATTGGGACATCAAAATTTACCTTGTGTGAAGTTTTGGTATTTTTCTGACAATGTTCATTTTTTAATGAATAGTGAAAAATACTGCATTTTACATCAAAACTACTTTTTAATATAATTTATTTATATGATTAGATTATGTTTTGAATTGGTTTTTAAGTAAAATTAGAATATATTTTTACCATTTTATCCAATGGTGGTCATTGGAATCAATTTCACTTTGAAATTAGACTTAAACTGGTGTCAATCTTTTGATACTTATTGTTTTGTAAAAACACGCTATTTGCTCTGGCAGCGGGAATTAATTATTAAATTAATTAATGTGACATACATGATTTGAATTTTGTAAAATAGGCTTCATTTTTGAATTCGTAATATCAAATATATCTTAGGGTGAATTTTTGGTAATTTTCTGAAAAACTTCAATTTTTGATGAATAGTGAAACCACTAAGTGGTAATCAAGCAAACTGATTTTTCAGTTAAATGATAGTTTACCACTAATGTGTATTGAATTTTTAAAATCCAACATACATGGTTGTCATTAAGAAGTAAAATGTGGTTCAATGAGATTAAAATAATTTTTTGGTGAATAGTAACTTATTAAGTTTTTAATCGCGATAAGTGGTAATTAGTGTAGTTTAAGGTATAAATAATGCTTTAATAATAGGAAATGACCTAGAAACTTGTCCCAACCTTATTGGTTATGTCATGTCCGACCAAGAAAAGCCATGGGTCAACTAGGGGACCACATGGAGACACTTTGGTTTGGAAATGACATAAATAACTTTTTATTTAATGTAAAAGTAAAAATGACACAAACATAATATGTTTTACGAAAACAATTTTTACATGGGGTTATAAAGATCATATATTTGATTATAAATAGTCATTGTAATGCTGAAAAGATTTCCTACATCATAGTATTTTTTTATGATTTTTAGACATTAAATAAATTAAATTATTTATGATATAATAATGATGTAGCGATGACATCATTATTTGACGATTTAAATAAAATGGAAAGATAATGTAACATCTATGAACTACACATGTCCAAAACTTATTGGATGAGTGTATTTCGAATACTTATCACCTTATCCACGAATTATATAATTTTGGGACCTTTTTAAACCGAAACACATTTTCAAATAGAGTAATATTTCTTTACTTTCCAAAAGTGCCTCTCCTCTCCTCTTATAAAAGGCCCCCACCTCTACCTCATTTCACACACTACTCAAGCCTTTGGCTCGGCCAAACCCTGCCCATTTACTCTCTCCACATCCCTCTCCTCATCCTAGATCATTCCCTTTGGGCATAATCCTTTCAAAGAAAGCCTTTAGACTCAAATCAAAAGGAGTTACACTTTTAAAGGTAATTCATTCTCTCATGTTCATTTGTTTTATTTTGCTTCTCCAACCCCCTAAACTCTTTTTATTTACTTATTTCGTAACAAAACCAGTATCATAAATATACAAGGGTGTTTTTATAATATTTATTTGAGCTACACTCTCACACAACTACATCAAATGGTTAAAGAACATACGGTTTCTGTGGATGGCGAAATTCTGCCTCCCGAAACGATGATTGTTCAACACTCATTTAACACCTTCAAAGGTGGACATTATGATGTCACTATTTTTATATATGATATATAATTTGTTTATGTTTTCCTTAAGCTTCTGTTTTTTTCATTTTGGGCATACCATTATGGTTTCCATTATGGGTAAACACGATATCTTCATTTTAGGAAGTGCGGACTACCGCCCCCTCAAAGTGATTTGATTCGTTAAATACAATATGTGGGACATGTAAAGGATGGAATTTGATATTATATATGATATTATACTAGAATTATAATATACCTCTATATCATTATGATTCCATTCTATAAAATACGAAATAGAAATGAAAGTAGCGTTCATGCGTACGTACGGCTTACCGTCTCCATGAACGGAGCATTTCATTTCTTACCTTTAAATGATTATGTAATATTATAAATGAAAGTTTGTACTGGATATATATGACATATATGATATCTACATCATGAATACCATTCTGGATATAATGAACCTTTGACCAAATTAACAACATGTAAGTGTAAGAAGTCTATTTTTGACTTAAGAACCAAATACCGACAAAATGAACATTATTAACTTAACTGATTACATGATGTTCATAACATGGTATAAAAGGAATAATTAACTTGAAAAAGATTCATAAGAAAGTATAGATTAACTCAAGTTTATTATTCAGGATATTAAAGAACGGTTGGGTCAAGTCGGATACGAGGTATGGGACTTCGTCTCAATCTCCTTTCGTTGAGGCATATTTTATTTTATACACAACTTTCTTTTATACGGTGTATAAACAACTTTTACTTTTACGTTTATTCAAAAGGAATATTTTTTATATGAAGCGTTTACTAAACGACAAAAGGGAATTTTTTTGTCGTACGTATGCGGCGACAACGACTTCCCCGCCGTCGTGACCGTTATTTGTGTTTCGGATTCCTCTACAAGCCATACCTTCTTTTTAAAAGAAATATAAATACCATGTTATACTTTTCTTTTATTTTAGTATTGAAAATGGTTTTCATAATGTTTTTATATCAATTTGTTGTATTGATATCTCGTGATTTAAATGTGGAAATTTTATGTTTCCTTTATGCATGTTTTATGTGATATGATTATGTTATGGTTCTTGGGCATTATTATGAAGACGGGTGGTTCCGTGATAAACTAAGGGCGGGTGAGCCCGTTATAGCTCTCCAATGCATTGGGTAACGCGAAGGAGTGAAATTTTAAGGTTTCTTCGAAGAGATTTTAGGGAATATACTGTGATGGGTATTCCAAACGTAACCAAGAGGGTTACTCCCTACGTAAAAATGTTATGAATGCCTCAAGTTACCTTTATGTATTATTATTTCTATGATTTACTCATGATTTTATGAGGTATGTTAAAGTGCCTATGTTTTATGGGTAAATTATGATTTCATTCTTATGTATATATGAACTCATGTTTCCTTTCCATGTTTTTTTATAACCCATACTGAGTTTTTATGCTCATCCCAAGTTTTTGAAATGTTTTTCACAGGTCAAGGGAAAGGTACATGATAAGATGATAGAGTCAAGGATGTGTCAAGAAATAATCCATGTTTTATTTTAAATGTGTTTCCATTGATGGGAATGAAGAATACTATCTTTATGTAACCACTTTGTTTATATGTGGAATGTAATGAAAGTCTTATGATCTAATTCTCTAAAACTCTAAACCCGAAAAGATCCTCAATGTGTAATCATGTAATAACTCAAGATTAAGTAAGGTTTAAGGCTGGGGCCTTATATATAAAGCCTTATTTTAATGAATATTCTTCAAAATTATTTCATGAATATTTTCAACAAAATATTTTTATTTTAAAATTTCATGACGTTTTGTGAAAAAAAATTATTTTTGAAGAAGAAATGATATTTTCCTCAAGAATTCATTTCAAGTGTTTTCTCAAAATCATTTTACATCTAAGATGACATTATTTAATATGTGTATGTTTCAAGTATAATGTCTCTATGATTTACATGGTTTCTATTTTCTTATGATGAAATATCCATTTATTTTATATGGATTATGTGATGATGGGATGATGTTTATGAAACCCATTTTATTTATTGAATTATTATGAATGATGTATGTTTATATTGTTACACAAGTAAGAATGATTTCATTATGAGATGGGTGGGACCTATATCTCCTTCCAATGCTTTGGGTAAGGATTTATATCTCATGAGATAGACATGGCTGGAACGACAAGTTAAAACGGTTCAGTAATACAGGACTGGAATGAGGAGTGAACTCGATTTAGAAAGGGAATTTTTCCACTAAGATGGTCTTGGCAGCAATGCCTTGGCTACTATGGAAATCATATCATGTGCTTACTGGTTTACACTATTACACATTTTATTCCTATGCTATTTTATCATGATTTATGTTCCCTTATGATATATTCCTTATGTACTTCCAAGATTCATGTCTTTGCTCAAGATTTTGATATTTAGATTTAATGTTCATGTCTTTGCATTCAAATGTTTATGGATTGTTATATGTTCTCTATGTTTACCCTTACTAGGAATTTGAGCTCATCCCTTTTATGTTTTCTTTTCCCCAGGATATAATGAAAGGTTTTAGGTAAGAAAAAAAGGGGAAGATCATTATTGGGAGATGTTGAAAATCTTTCACCACGATTAGAAGATTTTATTCCAAGTTTCCAAAAACACTAAACTATTACGATCCTTGTGTGTCAGTTTTTGTTATGTACTAAGTATTCTGCAAAAGTAATTTATTTTCCATGTACATCAAGATCTGTGTTTCTACAGTTGGTATCAGAGGAAAGGTTTAGTCAACCTTTGGAAACTAGGATGCGAGAACTTAAGTGAGATCCCTAGAGATATTTCTAAGGTATTTCTAGGGATGTCCCTAAGGTTAAGTATAATTATAGGTTATAGTCCTTGAATTATGGTAACTATATTATAGTAAACCTAAGATGTTATATATTTAAGTTACTCCCCCTTTATTGTGATTTTTTCCTCTCACATTATTCTTTTTGGGTTTTAGAAAATTGCTGGAAACAAGATGATTCACGATAATGGAGGATATGATGGACAATGGAATGATATTCTTCATGAACAACCAAATTAAATGGGATTTGGAAGTGCAAACATCATTATTATGCCGAATCAGCAATATCATAATATGATCAATATACTCAAATTTGGTATGTTTCCGGCCTCCGCTAATAAGAGAAATATGGAGTTTCATGATGATCATAGAGGAAAGAATGTTCAATTTCCCCTATGTAAATCATGTGGGAAGAGGCATCAAAGAGAATGTTTCAAAGGAACTGGAAGATGCTTTGGGTGTGGAAAAGAAGGACATAAAGATAGAAAGTGCAAAGGAAAAGGTTCTGTTAACACCATCGATGAGGATAATGGTATTTCTATGACATCAACAATGGATAAATGTTTTAAATGTGGAATGTATGGGAATTATGAAAACCAATGCCCTAAGGTAATGTCTAATGAAGAGAATCAGTATGGTCTTCTGGGTAATATTTATGTTGATGATGATGAAGTGACTATAAATGATATGTGAGATGACAGAATTGTTGAAGCTCGGTCAATGGCTTAAGAAGGTAGTGGAATGATTACATGTTTATCATGTGTAATGTTGTATAAGTAATCTCATGGTACTATGGAATAAAGAGACATCTAAGGATTGTTACACTGTTTTCCTTCGTTATGTTTTGAACGTGTGTGATGAATGGTACAAGTATTTTTGGAAAGTAGATGATATGCACATAATGAAGGGATAAGGAGAAAATGAAATGTTTGATAGTATTCATGAGCTCATGAATGATATAAGGAGAAGGTTATATCATGGTTTGAGTATATAGAATTTTTGGATTTTGGTATGTGGGAAGAGTTAAATTTTGACAGCATTCATTTTTTCACTATGGTTTAATGGGTATTCATTTTTCACGAGAATACATGATTAAGGTATTCGCATGATTGGAATGTGGAAAACAAGATAATGGGGGATAAATGATGGTTGGTTGATGAAATTTCAAGTAATCGTTTTCCTTATAATATGATCTTGGACCGAAGTATTTTAGATAAATATTGAATTAGATTATATTGAAAATAAGATAGTATTCTTTAAGGATAGAACTTTTTTTGATATTATTGATGGGATGTTATAGTAATGTAGTTTTAGAAAAAGGACAACCTGCATGACGGGCAATATCCCATCACGTCAGACAAGACTGTGGGAATCGAACCCACAACCGAAGTGAGACTGGCCTTTAACGCCTACCACCGGCATAAATAAAGTCCATGTTTAGTAGAAAATTGTTTTATTATATTAAGCAGTATGATATATGAAGTGTATGCCCATTTTAGAAACCATATATGATTAATCTCACTATAGATCGACTTATGTATATTTAATAACATTTTCTATCCTTTTGTTTGAGACAGAAGGAATGACCCATTATTCTATCACATGATCTGCTAACACATCACGAATAACAAATTCAACATCATTTATTTAAGAGATTAAGTGGAAATTGTTCAAGGCACGAACAACATTGATATTGTACCAAAATAAAGTAAGTATTTATTCTAATTCAAATTCTTCAAATTTAGGGAAATGATATTAAAAACCAAAAATGTTTTCCTAGTGCCCTTATATCTGATGAATTAGATGGTATCCTAGATCATCACAAATTTATGGATTTGTGATTGTTGGCTTTTTCATAGCCATGTTCTCTACCACTCTCCATCAGAACATCATGGTAAGATTTTTCTTCCATATCCATATTTTCACTTATGTTCTCCTACGTGAAAACCAAGTGATGAGTTAATTTGGGTAACCGTTACGTTTCATACATTAGTTTTTAAAGCCTTGTTTTGGTGTTCTGTTTTACGATGTGGGTTTCTATTAATGAATCTTTCGAGTAGTAAACCATTTATAACCCCGATGAATTTCGAGGGCGAAATTCATTTTAAGTGGGGTAGAATGTAACACCCCGAGATTTTATAAAAAATATTTGTTTTAATTTCATTAATGTCTTGTGTTGTACGCTACACCAAAAGGAGCTTTCACAACACGCATCCCGGACTTGGCTTGCATTACACACAATAAAGACATTCCTCAATAGCGTGTGTAGTACGCAATACCGAGTTTCACTAAACGAGATATTATTATAATATTATTATGAATTAGCCATTATAAATAGTAATACCGACTTTTTGAAATTTGATAAATTTTATCTTTAAAAATGGAATTCATTTTTGGAATCTGAATATCGAAATTAGCTTAGGGTGAAATTTTGGCACTTTTCAGATAACTTTCATATTCTGATGAATAGTGAAAATTACTAAATTTTAATTAAAAACAAATTTTTTAATGGATATAATTAATAGTGATAAATTATTAATTTGAGTGGTTTTAAAGTATATTTAGAATATATTTTTACCATTTAATACAATGTTGGTCATTGGATGTTATTTCACATTTAAACTAGACATATACATGTGTCAATCTTTTGATAGTTATTTTCTCTTAAAAACACACTATTTGTTTTGACGATGAGAATTAATTTTTAAATTAATTAATGCAGCTGATATGTTTTGAATTTCGTAAAATATACATAATTTTTGAATTCATAATATAAAATATATCTTAGGCCTAATTTTTGGTATTTTTGTAGAAACTTTCATTTTTTGATGAATAGTGAAACCTCTATGTGGTAGTTAAAAAACTGAATTTTTCATAAGACATACTTTTACCACTTCTGTGAGTGGAATTTCGAAACTCCGAGACACAAGGTTAATATAAAGGACTAAAATGTGGATCAATGAGCTGAAAATATTTTTTTGGTGAATAGTAACTTTTTACTTTTATTTACCACGGTTAAAAGTAAATAGGATAATTAACGGTAAAAATGATATTATTATTACCCTAACACATGTCCTAATTCAATTGGATAAGTTTAATTCGACCAAAAACAACCTTAGGAATAATATATGACTATTGAGTGCCACTTGGATTAGATTAGGACATTAAATATTAATTTATTTAAAGAAGGGTTAAAATAGTTAAAATCAAATGTTTAATAAGTAAATAATTTTTAATATAGGTTTATACATAAGATCAATTATACTATAAATATTCATTAGAAAGATAAAAATATTTCCTAGATAATTGTATTTTATTTATAATTTATATACACTAACTAATTTAATTTATTTATGATACAAAGATGATGAAGTAATTATCTTATTAATGAAATATTGACATAATTGATGTTATAAATACCCAAATAAATGTAATTTGAGACTTTTTATAAATTACAATAATTTTATAGGTTAATATGACACGTTAGTATTGATTTAGTTAAATTTTTTCGAACTAATAATTCTGTTATGATTTTCACAAAAAGCAATTACCAAATAGTGTCAAAATTGACATAAAATAGTTTTTAAAAAAAATATTATATTATTAATTGTTATTTTATTTCTAAAAATATATTATTCGGCCAAATTACTTAGATAATTTTATATATATTAACAATAAACAACTTGGGGTTCGTTTGGCTTGTTATAGTAAGTTTATTAACCTTATAGTGTAAGAAAAAAAGAAGACATAGTAAAAGTAAAATTATTTAACTTAAGGTTAAATCTAAATGATAAGGTTAAAATAGAAACCTAAACTTGTCTAAATTATATTAGATGAGATTATTTCGACCCATCCCCACCATAGCTTCGAAATAACTGAATTAAAAGCTATTAAATACCGAATAGTACTTTATAATAAAATAATATTTTTAGTTTTTCCTAAGGTGCCCCTCTCCACCCTTATAAAAGGGAACCTCCTCCCTCTCTTCCTCACCCCACTTTGAGACTTAATGCTCAGACAAACCCTACCAAATTTTCTTATCCACTTCCATAGAAACATGATAGAGGTTCTTGTCGTCTTCAAAGTCCAATTTTAGTGCCCAAATTGGAGGTCTCAAAGAGGCGCTTCAAAGAAGAGGTAATGTCCGTTACCGATTCTTTCAACTTTATTTCTTCTTCCACATCTTATTCTTAAGTTGTTTCATTATGAAGTTTTAACATCAGTATAAATAATATACTTATATGTTATTATAAGTATGAAACAACCATATTTCACCATCTATCCGTCCTACAGAAAACAAAATCACCACGCGTGCGCACGTACGGAATTCCGTCTCCACGCTGTGGTGAAATCTGTTTTTCCACCAACACCATACACGGATTGGTATAATGGTGTAAATAATATCTATATATGGTTATTATTACATCATACTTATTCTGATATATTATACCATCCACTCCAATTATATTCAATAATTATGGGAATGTTATCATCGCTCGTGCGTATGAACGGACTACCGTCTCCACGACGCGATGAGATTCATTCTCCATGTTAACCATACATGAATGACCATAAAGTTTATATAATGAATAATAACTAAATATATAAATGCTACTGTATTTAGGTATATATATATATATATCATCTATTTAGTTTAATTCAATTCAATAAGGAAACAAAAATAGCATTCATGCGTACGTACGACCTACCATCTCCATGAACAGTTTATTTTATTACTTTTATCAATCTATAATATATATATGTAAATTATGTATATATTATATATAATTCATTTTTTAAATTCTTTAATTAACTAAATCAGGATATATGTTTTAATATCAAGAATGAAAAGTCGAATCACATACGTTAAATGAAATGATTTTACCCAAAACGATGCTTTAACATGGAATTTACAAAAGAACGGGTAATATAAAGTCATATGTGAAACATATATGATATCATAATATTGAATATGATTCTGTAATAATTCAATGACATTATATAAATCCTTATACAGGGGTTTCGGATATGTATGAAGCATATCGGACCTAAGGTAAGGGATAATTGTACAAATCTCATTTTTATCCGAGATTGCTTATTCGTAAGTGTTTAATGGGGTTATTGGTATTATCCATGTACATTTTTATAAAAGTGTATTCATGTATGTTTAAATTCCTTTTTATCCATTTGAATTTTACCCCATGGTATGGAACGAATCATTCATTTATTTACCCTATAAGGTACTTTTTGACTTTTTCGACAAAAGTACGAGAAGAATGTTTTTTTAACGTATATGGCATGAAAGGATTTTTACGGTTTTACAAAGACTTATTTTCATGAATCTTCATCAAAAATATTTCACGACTATTTTCAAAAAAAAACCTTTTCTTTTAAAATTGTATGACATTTTGTGAAAAGAAAATGATTTTGAAGAAGAAAGGATATTTTCCCCAAGAATTCATTTCATGTGTTTTATCAAAATCATTTTACATATAAGATAACTTTATTTCATATGTGTATGTTTCAAGTATAATGTCTCTATGATTTACATGGTTTCACTTTTATTATGATGAAATATCCATTTCTTTTATATGGATTATGTGATGATGGGATGATGTTTATGAAACCCATTTTATTCATTGAGTTATTATGAATGATGTATGTTTATTTTGTGGTACAAGTAAGAATGATTCCATTATGAGATGGGGGGGGGACCTATATCTCCCTCAAATTCATTGGGTTATGATTTATATCTCATGAGATAGACATGGATAGAACGACAAGTTAAACCGGTTCAGTGTAATAGGACTGGAACATGGAGTGAACTCAATTAAGAAAGGGACATTGTCCAATAAGATGGTCTTGGCAATAATGCCTTGGCTACTATGGAAATCATATCTTGTTCTTAATGTTTTCCACAATTACATGTTTTATTCCCAAGATATTTTATCATGATTTATGTTCCCTTATGATATATTCCTTATGTACTTCCAAGATTCAGGTCATTGCTCAAGATTTTGAGGTTTAGATTTTATGTTCAAGTTTTGGCCTTCAAATATTTATAGATTGTTATATGTTCTCTATGTTTACCCTTACAGGGAATTTGAGCTCACCCCTTTTATGTTTTCTTTTCCCCAGGATATAAAGAAAGGTTTTAGGTAAGAAAAAAATGGGAATATCTTTATTGGGAGATGTTGAAGTTCTTTCACCACGATTAGAATATTTTATTCCGAGTTTTCAAAGACAGTAAACTATTACGATCCTTGTGTGTCTGTTTTTGTTATGTATTAATTATTCCACAAAAGTAATGTATTGTCGATGTACGTCAAGATTTGGGTCTCTACATTCATGATGTGAAAGTAAACACATTATGAAGAGTTGTTTCACGCTAAGAAATATTTTCATAATAGATTTTTAATTTGAGGGAACATGTTTTTAGTATACTTGAACATCATGGATTTCATAGAATGTAACTGTATTACACATAATGAAACCGAACACATACAACTTTTAAAACAGGAGAGCAATTGTTTTGGATTCAATTATTTTTTACAAGACCTAGGCTCCCGACCTAATGTTCTTCCCAGATTATTTTGGTATACTTTTCGCCATATAGATCAATCTATTCAATGATGGATATTCGTTGTGATGTCGGGGAATCTTTCCGGATCCATTGCGTGATCTAACTCTGGTTACCTTTTCATCTGTTGGTCGTGGTGTGACAGGAATTCTATCTATAGGTATGTAGGATTCTTTTTTTTCTGCAGACACCTTGAGTTCATATTTCAATCAATCATGTGATGTGGGCTGGATTGTAAGGCCTTATTTTTCATCATTGTATTTTCATTATTTTTGGATCCTATTGGGGGTGTGTGCAACCCGAGTTTTTGAAGTACATGTCTCCATCTATTTAAATATATAATATAAATTTATTGCAGTGTATATAATAAAATTTTCACTATTAATATAATTCCACCATATAATATTAAAAAAAATTACAACAACTGATGTGTAATTATGATTTTATCTATTTTCTCATGAATTTGTGATTTTCCTGATGAATAATATATGATAATTTCATTATTCAAGAGAACACATCTTAATCATTTAATGAATAGATGACTAATGATTACAAACTATTATCCGTATATGGGTAAGTCAATAATAGGTTCTAATTAAAATTTTCTATATAGTTTCTTGAACATTTACTCATGTTCATTTTTCCCTTGGATCATGGTTCCCTTCCAATTTAACATGGTTAGTGGATTATATATTTTTGATAAATTCATCTCAAAACATTTATAGTTTCATAAAAAAAGGAGGAAAAAAATCAGATCCCAGTGAACGTGGTTGGTTCTCACAAAAGATCAGTAACACACATCATGGGGGATACACTGATATACCTAATCATTCCATTATATGGCTTATAAATAAATCCATTATAATCCAAAATTTATAATTTTTAAATTTCCAAAAATATGTATCCTTCTTCGGAGTCATTATTCAAATTCATAAATGATATTTATTGTAATTCATCAAAAATAAATAATTTATATTATCACCTACAAAGACAAACAATAACTGATCAATGTAATATCTAAATATTCTATTTAATAAATCGATGGACATAGTGGGGTAGTTGATATGAAATAATGTTGTTAAAATACAATCCAAGTGTCCATATAATTAATGGACTACTTCCTTGGGTATATCCTACTTTTTAACCCCAAATTGGTGATATCTTAAAAGAAGGTCAATATTGAAAATGTATTGAGCACTATATTGATGATCAAACAAGCCATTGATACCGAAAAGAGAATGATTTTTTTTGTTCATCACCAAATAATAATTGTATGAATTCAATTATCCAATTATCTTAAAAATAGTTTCATGCAATGTGTCATATATGAATGAATAAATCAATTTACAAGATTCTAGGGGAGTTTCATCTTAAATTAATAAAACCAAATATTCAGTACTCTATAGGGAATATTTATAAAAGGTCTTACACCAGATATGAGTTCTATTGAGAACCCACCATCAGGTTTTGGTTTAATATAAGGAAAATCATATAAAATGACATCAAAAATCACATGTATAATAGGAATACCTTTTATTTTTAGGTCCTTCCCATCCTTTTGAGATAAAAACAAATATGATATGTGAATAATGACCAGTAAATTTTATTTAGATTTCTATAAATTCTCATATTTATTATATACCTAATAGAGGATCAGAGAATATATTTGAATATCAAATTTTAAATTCCCTCCTTAATAAATGAGAAGGTATTTACTTATTAAAATACAATTTATGGATTTGATAAATAAATTCACTACAGATATAATGATAAGAAATTTAGGAATCACAATCTTACAACCATTAACATTAGAAGAACCATAGACATGTTAGGTGATCAATGTTCCATTTATGTTCTTAAATGATAATTTAACATAAAATTATTTTGGAAGGATTTTGATAATTTAATTAATATTATTCATATATAAAATAGTGGGTTGATCTATAGATAATTAAGACATTAGTGGTTTTATAGTTGATGGTATGTGTAGCATTCACAATGTCTATATCAAACCACACATATAAAATAGGGAACATATAATATTTCCCATTATCTCTTGGTTTATTAGATTTATTGCCAAAATCATCATCATTGTCATTTGGATTTTAGAAATAGCTACCGTAATTCACAAACTCCTTGAATTTGAATCCCTAGGTGGGAAATAATTCATTATATGGAGATCTATCTCCATTTATAACATTTTCTAAAATATTCACATCACCACACCAATCAATTTATCATTATCCTTTATGTCCACACAAAAAATATTACAATCCCTCTTAAATGAATTTTACCCATTTATTACTTTCACACATTGACATTAATGGAAAGACCATCCCTTTTTATCTATTTTTTTTGAATTTCTTTAGAAATAAATATTTCTATTCTTATCAAATCCTTGACATTAATGGGTAATAAATATCTCCATTTACAAAAAAATGAGAAAATTTTTCTTAGCTACTGTTATATATTATTTCCAATTTGTTTTCGATACATTGATTTAGTCCGCCGGGGAATATATCAACATTACCTTCAATTTGGATGATAATACAAATAAAGTGAATTAAAAATATTGTAAATTTATCCTCAATGGTACAAATGGATTCATTAACAATATAAGTTATATCGAGTAATTAATTTTACATGTATGTTCGTAAAATGCAATCATTGTAATTATTGAATTTTATTTTCATAAACGCGTTCCATTGAGATTCAATTTAGTCTTGTTCACACATATAATTTATAAGAGTTTACAATTAACCTTCATCATGTTATAAATGATAGAACACAAAATGGGTTTTTAATTTTCAAAAAATATATAATATAAATTATGATTTTAGTGGTACCTTTCCATTACTCTATAATAAATGGATCAGTGAAACCACTTAAAATGTGGTGAATTGACTCACGAAAAACTCAATAGAGAATTGGACTATATTTTTCTTATTTTCTGGTTTATCATGATTCATTTTTTGATAAATTTTCCTAATAATAAAAACATGATTTCTCATTCCATATCCAATTACATTTTGTTACTCTGGATTAAAATCATTTCATTATCCAAGGAACATAGAATTAACAAGGTTCCTTCAAGTTTCATCTAATTTCTAAATAATCTAAGTAGATTTTATGGAAAATAATTATAGGTGGAACCACATAATCCTGAATAATCACTTATAGGATGTCTAAATCATAACACTCTCTTTTCAATCTCTTAAACATTAATTTCAACCTTGTTTATTCCTATAAATTCATAAAATAAATTGGGATTATTTAAAATGTTTTTTTAAATTTCAAAAACAAGTATCCAGGGGAGTGTCCAAATAGGTTTTCATAAATGAATGATTTCATGTAGCATGTTAGAATTGACCCCAAATAAATGTGGCTCTTTATAAGTATTACTCCTAGGTAAAAATGTTATTGATACAAATCCAATTTTAGTATCCATATATGGATCTAGATTCTATAAATCCAATAAATATATTATTTAAAAAAATAGATGCATATTTTTATACACCATTAAAAAAATATTGGTAATCAATTAGGTTTTCTCAACCTAGTTTACAATTGTAAAACAGAACATTTATATGATACCAAATATAACAAACCATAGTTTACATACATAGATATTAAATATTAATATTTTAATATTTATTACATAACAGAATAATCCATGTTATAAATTTATATGTATAGTTCATTTTTAATATTATAAAAATAAACAATATAAACATAATTTCTTCACATCATCTCCCATATAGTTCTTAATAACTACATACTTTACTGTACATATCATCAAATATATGATTAATCATTACCCGTTGAAATGAAAAATAAGATGTTGTGATACTATATTATTTATTACGGTGATAAATTGAGGTATCAATGATAAAATAAATTTAAAATTCTCATAAGTGTAACATCCTATGTTTTTTTATAATGAAATGAATTGCTTGCTAGCGTATATGATACACCATATAGAGTTAAATAATGAACATAATATTAAAATTTAAATATTACTATTATATTCTATCCATTAGAAAGGAAGGAATGGACAACATTAACTAAATTATGAAAATCTGGTTTACACATATTTATATATTGATTCATTGGTTACCAAATAAATTTGAAATGGAAATAGATACCATTTGAATGTAAAATTGGGTTTTTTTAAAAAAAATATTTAAATGTAAATAATTTTATTTATAGAATAAAAAAATGACACTTGTTAGATTATATTAATCATATATAAATTCAATATATTTCTTAAATGCATCTAACATGTTTTCTTTATCTGATATAAGAAAAATTTCAATTTTATACATAAATAGAATATACCTTAAAAAATACAATTTACCACCTTTCGATAGAGAACACATTTTAAATCTTGTTTTTGACTATTTGATAACTTATATTTGATAATATAAACTTCTTATTTGTATGTGGTACATGAAAATTTAGATTGGTTTAATTTTTGTTATTTTTATGAAAAATTGCATTTTTGATTGAATAGTGAAAAATGCTATGTTTTAATTCTCAAATTATTTGTCATCAATTTATTGTATTGTATGATTATCATTTTAAATGGTTTTATGGTATAATTAGATTATGTTTTTATCATTTTATCTAAATTAGGTCATTTTAATCAATTTCACATTGAAATTGAATCGAAATACTATGTGATCTATTGAATTTTTATAATTAAAATCTTGTTTTCTCAATCCTTCAACAAAATTAATTTTAATACACTTTATTTATTAATTATTTTTATTTTGGAAAGTTGGAATATATATTTTTAATTAGAAGGCCTAAATTATGTATATAATCCCCTTTTATTTTTTAACATTATGAATAGAAACTGTAGTAATTAATTTTATTAAAACTGTTCAGATTAAATCATGATACTAAATGTTAAAATAATTTAATAAATATTATAAAATAATAAATATAATTTTCCTACTAATATTGTATGAGTTATTTTAGACCAAATAATTATATGGGCCTAAATGTTTTTTTGAAATAAACTTGTGTGTGATTATTAAATTTATAAAAGTTTTATTTAATGTTAGGAGAAAGATGGCATAATCATTTATTTCATAACTGTAACGATTATAATAATGTGTTATATAAGTGATATCTTTGACTAAAAATATCCTTTATAAAGATAAATATATTACCTACACTATTTTTAATTATTTATAATTTTTAGGAAAAAAATAATTAAATTAAATGATTACACAATTCTGATGTTGTCATTTCATAGTTAATGAAATAATAAAATAGATAATATTATAAATACTAAAAAAAATTTATTTTGATCTAACATGTCCCATTAAATATTTTTTTTGATGAATCTGAAATTATGGTTATGATTTAAATTGTTTTATTGAACATATCTTTTTGTTATAGTATTTTTTAAAAATCAACTATTGAATAGTGTCAAAATTGACACTAATTGTATTTTTTTAAAAAAAAATATTTAATTATATGTTATACAGTTAATAAAAATACATGAATCTAAATCATTGTTGTCAAAAGTTCTAATATGACATTGATGACTATTTTATTAGTCTTATTTTATGTTATGATAATTATATTATCTTACAATGTTTAAATAACATGATACAATGGTATGATTAAAAAAAGGTAAAATAAGTTTTTGAACACAAATATAAGGCTGAAAAAATAATAAAAACATGTCCAATTTTTATTAGATGAATATATTTCTACATTTACTCATTATATATTGAAAATAAATCAATTTTGAATAGTAAATGAATTTATACTAATTTAATTCTTTTGATAATTCCATGAGTTCCCCTCCACTCTCCTATTAAAGGGAACCCATTCATATATAATCCTTACACTTTAAAAAAAATTATTGACAATATCCTTCCAAAAAATATTCTATAATACCTACCAACATTCATGAGGCATTTTTTAATTTTGAATACCCACCATAGAAGTGTTAAGGTGTTAAAAAAAGTTGATCGTCTGAAGGAAAGACAACATTTTTATTTCAGGGTTTCTATTTTATAACATCTTCCACTTCCATAAAATATTCTCCAACCATGATGTGATAAAAAAATATTGTAACATAAATATACTAATATGTTATTATGTAATTATAGTCACCTAAATATTTCTATACTTCAATCAAATGGGAATAGAATGAATTATTCATCTGTACGTGTGAAATATCACCTCCACAAACATATATAATTTGTTTTCCATAATCATTTCTCTTGTTGGGTTATAATGATAGTATTAGTGTTAATATGTGATATTCCACATATATTTATCATTCTATGAGAATAATATAATAAATATTATTAATTTCCATGCGCATAAAAATGATAACGTTTTCGTTCATACGTGTGAACTATCACCTCTATAAGCCGATGTGACTTTTTTTAATCATGGCATCACTTTTATGGTATATAAAAAAATTTAGTTGATTAATATTTTTGTAACTATTTAATTATAAATTTGTATTCGTAAAATGATAATTACTTTCTTTCTGTAACGATCATTGTTAAATTAAAACATTAATGTTGCGTAAGACCGACTTATCGTCTACCTGATTATAACATTCTTCATTTTTCATATCCATATTTATGGAATGGATTTAAAGGTATAATATAAATATATTTGTAATTATTATGTCATTAATATTATTTTAATGATTATGTAATTTTGAGCACATAGACTATGAACAACGTACCATGTTAATTTTTGACTAAAGTATCGAGTATCGACAAAACGTACAATATGTAGATAAATAATTATGTAATTATTATATAAATAAAAATAAGTTATATAAAGTGAATAATAAACATGAAAAATATTCTAGATAAATTAGAAATTATCATATGATTATTATTCATGAGGATATATATTGAACGTGATCAGTTAGACTCAAGGTAAGGCACTTTTTACATCAAAACCTTATTTTAATGTTTTGATGATTTATTGTTATAAATATTTCTATTTTATGTCAATAGTTTAATTTTTTTATTAATATATTTCAATGTACAAGAATTTTTCAATTTTGGATATTTTTATTTTTAGTGAATTGATTTAATAAAGGGGTCATTGTAAGGGATTTCAACTCAATTCACATTTCATGTAGAATTATTTTTTGTTATGCACCAATTCACATTAATGGGGTGTATTTACAAAAATTTGACATATTATATCATAAATATCATTATTCTAATAATATTATATGTCTTTGTAATGTTATTTTATTATTATTTTATTCATTTATAACTTATTGGGGAAATGGATCCCTAACTAATTTTGTGTTTATCTTTTTGAATGATATATTCATCTCAATATTTCCCATTTATGTCCTTGTTTAAAAAAATGAATAATTTATATAAATAGGAGTGTAGATTTTAATTTTTAATTAATTTCAATTGATTGAATTGTTTTGGCACACTTTGATTCAAAAATCTTCTTTTTAAATGTATTAATTGGGTTTTAGAAATGGATTGATTATTTCTATACCATGAATTGTTTTTTTTCATATACATCATTAAAAAAGTATCCTGATTTTATGTCATGTTCATTTTATATTTTTTACATTAGAAAATTAAAATTTTATTTTCATATAATGTGGTTTCATTCCTGAGTGTGTAGCTTTGTAAAAATTAAATATGATTTCATGGGGGAAATGTTATTTTTAATTTCTACTTTTTTTATTTGTTATGATTATGTTGTGGTTATTGGGAATTTTTTTATTAAAATGGGTGGATACATGATAAAAAAGGTGGGTGAGCCCATGATATCTCTTTAATGCATTAGGTAATGAGACAGAGTTAGATGGTGGGGTATCTCTTATTCGATTTAGGGAATATATTGTAATGGGTATTCCAAACGTAATGATGATGTTTTATCCATAGGTATCCATGAATTCTATAATGTAATAATTATATAGATGCCACAAGGTAGCTTTATATTTTATGATTTCAATGGAGACTTATAAGAATCATATGATTTCATGATTTATTATTAATATTTTATGTTTTATGGGTGAAATGTATTATTTTTGAATACGTTTTCATTAGTTGAAAATATTGTTTTACATTCAATTTCATTCATACTTTTGTAAAACATACTAAGAATGTTATGGTTATACCATGTAAAATATTATTTTTAAATGGTATTAATATTTTTAACGATAAAGAGGATATCATTATTAAATTGATGATGATGTTTCTTGAAAATAAATCATGTTTAATTTTAAAAGTGTATCCATTGGTGTGAAAAATTGATACTAAGTATATGTTTCCTACTGTAATGTGTGGTTCTATTTTATTATATCATGTCAAAATTATCTAAAACTATAAAATGAAATGACCCTTGAATGTGAATTCTATTTTAGAAAAACAAGAATATGATATGATTAAAGTCAATTACTTACTGTAGGTATCAATGGATTGTTTGAAGAATATTATAGATTATGATGTTTTTAAATAATTAAGAATATCATCATGAGTCTATAATTTTACGTTTATTTATGTTTACTATATTACAATCTCTTTTGATTCTTTATGTTATGACATTTTATGGGAAAAATATATTTTTTAATACACTACCCTTTGAGTTAATTATGGGTTATTTCTTTTTGGGATTTAAAATGAAAGGTATGAGATAAAATTTTGGGTTAAAACACGTTAAGGAAAAATATTATGACATTAGCATATTTCATGAATGTTATAAGAATGATATGGTTTTTAAAAAAAGTTCAAACCATTTGATGGGTGAAAACCCGTTGCGTCGGACAAGGCTGGATGAATCAAACCCACCATAAAAGGGGGACAAGGGTGTATCACTTAACACTATCCTAAATTAAGTCTCTAGTTATTTTGACATTATATTTTTAGTTATACGATTAGATGGAAAAATAATATGTAGATTTTTGGAACATATGTTTTATCAAATGGATATCTTTATAGTTTGAAAAATAATTGTGTATTAAGTGATAAATTTTATTTCATAATACATTCACTATTTTTGTAACATTATATTATCAAGTTTTACTGAATAATATGGTATTTTATTTTAGATGCAATGGTTGAGTTATATTTTGGAATTTTTTTGATATTATTGAATTTTGGTGATTCGTGTTATTCATGGATATTATTAGAATTTAATAGAGATCATGTAGGATAAGTTTTAAATTTTTTTATGAGATTTTAAGAGTTACATATTTTATTTAGAGACAAAAGTTAAAATTTTTCTTGTAATATTACATGATCAAGTCATTTTTGGATATTATGGTTGAATTTCGGATATTGAAAGTAGTTTTTCATCAAAAAATGGTTTATTATTTTTATTGAAATATCTTTTTTTATCCTAACCATATTGGTTTTTATTATTATTTAATGTCATGGAGAATATATAATAATTCATTTGAGGATTATTTGATTATCATGATGTTTATTCATGTGTGAAAAATCATCTTAATTACTATTTATTTGGTAAAAAAATAAATTTTTTAATGAAAATTTGTTAAAGG
Source organism: Viscum album (assembly GCA_963277665.1). Lineage (NCBI taxonomy): Eukaryota > Viridiplantae > Streptophyta > Magnoliopsida > Santalales > Viscaceae > Viscum > Viscum album. Next base: position 77,797,306 of record OY728127.1, on the reverse strand, counting down.
ATGATACTATACTACTCAGATAAATATATTTACTTTTTATATTATTCCAGATAGTAAATGAATTCCATAACTCAATGAAAATGACCTTAAAACAAAAAAAATCTATTTATTTCAGTATTTTGAAATCAAAGACTATTAAAACCATAAAAATTTAACGGTTATGTGATTGATAACATTCTCTTAAAAATAACATATATACTATCAATCATGACGTGATAAATATTTTTCTCTTTTATATCCATTTTTATATTCATGGAAGCCTAGTATGTGTTAACTATGGTCACCTACGTAGTTTCCTTTATTCCTTTTAAAGTGAAAATTTTTTAATCCTTTTTTGATGTGGGAATTAAATAAAGGAATTTTGATAATTTATAACATAGTTACCAACAACAAATTCATAATTTGGTGTAATAAATTTCTTATAGGAGATAATGTAACATTTACTATTTTCTGAAAATAAGTTCTTTGTTCGATCGTGTACATGATACACAATATTGTGTTTAAACTGACAAAAGAATGTTATTATTTAAATGTTTCCATTATAACTTCTCCATTATAATAGTGGGAATTCACATTATTAACTAAATTATGAAAATAGTGTTTTTATATATTACTATAATGATTTGTTGGTCACGAAATTAATTAAAAATGGAAATAAAAACCTCCTGAATATAAATGATGTGTTTTTATGACAAAGAATTTAAATGTGAATAATTATGTTTATAGAATAATTAAATCACTCTCCTTGGATTATATTATTGAATTATAAATTAAATATAATGTTTAAAATTCATATTATATATTTTCTAGGAATGATATAATATCATATTAAATTTAATGCATAAAAATAGTATTTTACTACAAATGAATTTTTAACACCTTTTGATGGTGAAAAAATTATAAATAATGTTCATAACACGTTAATAAGTTATATATGACAATATAAACATATGATTAATAATTTTGAGATAAATGTATAATTTTTAGTTGAATGATTAGAATTTTCGGGATAATATTCATATTTTAATGATTAGTGAAAAAATACTACATTATAATATAAAACATTTTTTTGCTTAATTTATTTATCTTTTTGGAATATCTGTTTAAAAGGTTTTATAGATTAATTATGTTAATGTTATATCATTTAATCATATTTATGTCATTGGAATCAATTTAAAATTTAATTTTAATAGAAAAACACTGTATGCATTTTCATATTTTACATTAAAAGATCGTTCTCTCATTCTGTCATTGAGATTATTTTTTATTTAATTTCTTCTAATTAATTGTTCTAAATATGGAAAAATGGAATCCATATATGGAAATGTATTATCAAAATTATTTAAATAGTTTCCACTGAATAATATACTATTTGAATAGAATCATAATTAATTTTTTAAACCCCAGTTAAGTGTAAATCAAGTAATTAAAGTTAAAATAATATTATGAATATTAAATATCTTTCCTAACACCAGTCTAAATTTTATTGGATGAGTTAATGTTGAAAAATAAAATACATGGGATAATATTGTGGCCTTTGGAAGCCACTTGTGTGTCATAAATAAATTTTTAAAAATTTAATTAAGAGTAATTAGAATGATTTCATTATTGTATCCCATAACTATATAAATTTTGATACCAGGTTATATAAGTGATAAATTAAATTACAAATACAGAATATAAATATTAAATGATTACCGTTATTATATTAATTAATTTATAATTTTTTTGAAATATATAATTAGATCAAATGGGTACACAATGATGATGCAATAATATTGTTAATTAATGAATAAATCAAATAAATGATATTATAAATATAAAAATTAATTTATTTTTAAAAAATGATGCCATTCACGAATTTTTTGTTTGAATTATACATGTTGGTGATTATTTAATATAATTTTTTCAAACTTATATTTTTTTATGAAATTTTTAAAAATTAAACTAATCAATAGTTTCAAAATTGACGTTATTAATATTTTAAAATTTATTCAATTTTTTTAATTGTCATAAAATTTATAAAAATACATTATTTAGAATATATATTTGTAAAAAGCCCTATTACGTTAGAAATTAATATTTTACTAGCCGTGTGTCATGTTATGGTAATTATAATAACATAAAATGTGTAAATAAAATGATATCACGTTAAGATTAACAATAGTAAAATAATTGATAAAACATAATTTAAAGTTTCAAAAAAGAATAAAAACATGTCTAATTTTTATTATATTAATTTATTTTGACCCATCCTCATCCAATAATAGATATAAATACATTTTTAAGCTTTTATAATCATATATAAATTTATATTAATTTAAAACTTTTGATAATTCCATGACAGCCCCTCCCCTCTCCCATAAATGGGAACTCATTCATCTCTTTCTCTGACACATAAAAAATCATTTTATTCTCCACTTTCTTCCCAAAACCCAATAATTAAATACCTTAACCTAATAAATAAAACATTTTTTACGTAGAACGTACTCCTCATAGGTGTTAAGGTGTCATGAAATAGTGATAATCCGAATAAAAACTAATATTTGTATTAAACTGTTTATATTTTATTTCATTTTCCACTTTAACAAAATCTCCTCTATACATAATGAGATAATTATTCTTTTATCATCATTATACTGAGATGATATTATATTAATATCATAACCTAAATTCATCTCCACATCCATCAAATGGTAATGGAATTAATCATTCATGTGTACATGCGAACCGTCACCTCCACAAACAAATATAATTAATTTTATATAATTTTCTCTCATGATTGGTTATAATGATTTAATTAATGATAATATGTTATATTAATGGCATATTTATTGTTTTAGGAGAATAATATATCAATTATGTTCTTACTTTCCATGCACATAAAAATTAAAACGTCATTCGTGCATACGTGAAAACTTTCACATCCCCAAAATGATGTGATTCGTTTTTAATCAATACATTACATTAATTATATATAAAGGTAGATTAAATTTATTAATATAATTTCAATTATGTTATGACTAATCGGAAAAGATAAAACTATAATGAAATTCAATCCATAGTGATCATTGAAAAATGAAAACGTTACTCATGCCTGTATACGGCTAACTGTATCTATAATTGCAACATTGTTCATTAATAATATTCATATTTAATGAATGTATTCAAAGGTATAATTTATATATATATATATGTTATTATGATTTCATTAATATTATTCCAGTGATGATATTCATATAGCCACATGGACTATTAATATCAGATCGACTTCATTTTCGACCCGTGTACAAAATATAGAAAAAATATATAATATTTACATAAATAATAATGTAATTATTATAGCATGGAAATAAGTGATATAAAAGAGATAATAAAATTTTTAAATGTTGAAAAGAATTTATAAATTAATCTCTGTTTACTATTCAGGAAGGCAATGGGTGTTTCTGATGAGGATGACAGAAGGTAAGATAATATTTAACTCCATAAATACTTTTAATGTTTTGATGATTTATTCTTATAAATATTTATATTTTATGTTCATATATTAAATATGATTTTTAGGAATTTATTTTCATGTAAATAAATGTTTTAAAATTTGAACTATTTTATATATCTCAAATTTTTTCCTAAAGGGATCCTTGTAAGGTATTTCAACTCAATTTACATAACATTTAAAATTATTTCATGTTATGCACATATTTGGTATAATATGGTGTATGTACTACCATTTCACATATCCTGAATATAATTATTATCATGATTGTATATGTTTTTTAATTTTTTTCTTTATTTATTTTTATTCAAATGTTCATCAATTTCAAAGGGACTCTTTATCAAAGACATCGTTTTAAATCTTTTAATGATGCCTTCTTCTCAATTAATGTTATTTATGTCAATTATTTAAAAATCATTTGGAAGGATTTTTTCTTATGGAAATAAATATTTTTACGTGTTAATTCTATTAAAATGATTTAAATTTGTGTGAGGCACTTTGATTCAAAAATATTCTTTTTTAATTTATTTAATTATGTTTTAAAAACGGATTGATTATTTCCATAACATGGAATGTTTTTTTATCGTTTATGAAATGTTCCAAAATTCAATATTTTATGTCACATTATTATTTTTTTGATTACATTACACATTGAAAAAATTATTTAAAAAAAATATATTTTCCATTTATGAGTGCATTTTTAAAAAAAAAATCGAAATGTGATTTTAAGGAGGAAATGTTATTTTCCCATTATGCCTTTTTATGTGTTATTATTTTGTTATGGTTCAGGGAAATTTATTATTAATAATAGCTGTTTCACGATAAAATGTGGTTAGCTGATCCCATGATAAATCTCTAATTATTTTGGAAATGATATTCTGCAAAACAGATGGGTTTCTTCTAAGAAATTTAGGGAATATATTGTGACAAGAATTCCAAACATAACCATGAAGGTTACACCCAATGTAGATATGAAATATATAATGTAATAATGATATGGATACAAAAATTTACTATTATGATTTATAATTAATACGGGGTTCTATAAGGATATTTTTATTTGATGAGTAAATCTTATATATTGGGATTTATTAGTGAAATTTCTGTTTTTGTTAAACTATTTTCATGAGTTTAAAATTTTCCTGGCTTAATGGACTATATCCTTATTTTAAAAGCATTAATGATATTTTTGTGATAATATAATGTTTTAAGATGTTTTTCATTGGTATTAATGTTTTTATGGATAATAAGGATTCAATGATGAAAAAATCAAATTTATGTCTTGAATAGAAGTAATGTTTTCTTTTAAAATGTTTTCCTGTGGTGGAATAAAATTTATTTAATGTATAAGTGTCCTATTGTAATTTATCATTATACTTTGTATGATATTTTCCTAATATTATAAAAATATAAACTGAAAATATCCTTGCTTTTTAATTATAGTTCGAGAAAACTAGAGTAATATATGTTAAAGGCTAGGTCCTTACTTGGATGGTATATGAACATGAACATAAAATTTGAAATTTATACCTGACACATCCTAGTCTATAATCTCGTGTCATAGAATAATTCATTTTAGATCACAACATAAGAGTCAAAATGTAATCAAATAGTATAAGACATAAGATAATAACATTCAACTATACATAGATTTTTGTCTCACAACTTCGAATATAATATCATTTCCATAGAAGTCTAGGAATATTTCAAAGGATATCATAATGTAATAGGATCACTCCCAAATCCATCATAGTAGTCTTGGTTCACTACAAAAATTATCAAAATGGGGAGAGTCCATTATGAACTAGGTTAAATGTATATTCTACTCATGTTTATCTCCTAAGATATTTATATTTAACCAATTCATTATAGGTGCATATAGGTCCCAAACATCACATAATGAAAATCATAAAAATATGAGAAACATTATAATAGAACATTCATCATCTTATAACAAATTAAATTAAATGATTTCCATATAAATTTCATACAATCATAATATATTTAATGAAAATGAAATTTATAATCATCACATAAATTCATCATTGATTAACACATTGAAAAGGAATGGTTTTCATAAAAATATAATCATCATAATTGCAAAAAAATAAATAGAAATAATAAGAGTGTTATCATTGGATCACATCCAAAAAAAATTATATATAACGTCAATGAATATTATCATTTATATAAAATAACGTTAATGCTAAATTGGAATATTTTTTATTAATATAAATGATTCATGATGAAAATAACCCTTATTAAATATAAAAGTTCAAAAAATGTTGACAAAATATTAGTCATAGAATATAATAATTGTAACTTATAATGTATGTTTTAAAACATTGAGTGTTAATGATGGTGAAATATAAAATTCATTCAATTTAGATAAATAACATGACTAATTTCACATTTCATGTAAAATGATAAAATATTCCAATTTATTAAAATAAAATGATTATTAAATTTATATATTTTTATAAAAAATAAACAATGTTCAAACTATTTTTCATTAATTATTTTATATCATTAAATTAATTTTATAATAAAAACATAGAAAATAAAAACATAGAATATGAAGGATTTTCAACCAAATAGTGAAATAACGATGGGTATTTCTTAAAAACAATTTTTTAGAATCATGAGTGTATAGTAAAAGGAAAATGAATTAAAAAAAAACTATTTTCATGAAATAAATATTGGGAATAATATTAATTAAATTATTGATAGTTTTATCATTATATCTTATCATTGGAAACATATTAATTATCAAAACTGATAGACTTTGAGATTGTCACCTATAAATATTACAACATGGGTAAATTTTCAATATTAATAAACAAAAAATAATATAGTTAAATTTAAAAAAAAACAACAATAATTATATTTGTTATTTGAAATTTTATTAGTGATTTATATACAACAGATATAAGAAGATAGGTTCCAAGTATAACTTTTTTCCCAAAGAAAGCCATTTGAGATGAATTTCCCACACCATATTTTCAAATTGCATTGTAGAAATTAAATCATAATATATAATAAATATTTGGTTGTTATAAAGCTTCTAAATAACATCATTAAAATGAATCAGCAAATATCATATTTACATTACACTATTTATTTCATTTTTTAATTTTTCATTATGAAATTCATGTTTCCCATAATAATTACTTTATTTCTTATGCATCTTTTAGAATTGTTTTTATTGTACATTTACATTGAACATGGTTGTATAATAACTATAATGATAAAATGATATAAATATAATATTTATTCATTATATATATACAACTATATATTGTGTTATCCATTAATGTTATTGATATAAAATGAATTGCACAATTCATAGTGACGGTAGGTTATACGTTCAAATGAAATCTATTTCAATTCTTTCAACATGTGAAACAAATGAAAGGAAAGTAATGTATTAAAATTTAAAAATATATATTATTTGATATGTATCACATGTTCCAATTAACATATCATTATTACCTTAAATGTAATTAGTAAGTGAAAAATGAGTCACATTGCTTCCTGATCCAGTTTTCCTATGTATAGAGGAGTGATGTTATCATAATCCCAAAAATTGATATATAACATGATATATGTGATATTATTATTATATAATTATAATTATATAATTAATATCATATATATATATATATATATGTGTGTTAAAATTATCATTATTTATAACCAGGATATATTGTGATGGAAAATGAATTATATTGGTTCACAAGGCGGTATTAAACTGTAAAAATTGTAGCACCCCAAGATTTTATTAGATAGATTATTTTTAATTTATTGTAGGTATTTTTTTGTACTCTACATCTAAATTATCTTTCTCTATAGCAAACACTTTATTAGCTTATAGTATACAAAAAAATATTATTGGCTTGTGTAACACACAATTTCAAGTTCTTTTGTTAGAATTCAACATTAATGATTGATTTTATTCCATGTAAAAATGAACTACATTTGAATTTTATTATACACAACACCAAAGGAATCATGGACAACACACAACATTTGCTTGGATTGCGTTACACTCAATAGCGACCTTCCTCGATAGCTTGCGTTGTACGCAATATTGAGTTTCACTAAAGAATGATATATTATTATAATATTACTATATAATGGTATATAAACTACCATTTATGAATAGTTGTAACCACATTTTTAATTTTTTATGACATTATAATTAGTATTACACATTTCCTAGAACATGATATTGTAACAAAATAAATTTGTTTCATATAAAAGAATTATTTTAAAAAAATGAAGTTTTACTGCATTTTAATGGCGCACACATTTTAAATACAGTTTTTGACACTTTTATAAGTTAAATTTGAAATAATAAAATTATAATTAATAATAGGGACATAAAAATTTATTTCTGTTGATTTGTTTTGTTATTTTTCTAATAAAATAGAAATTTTAATGAATAGTGAAAATACTGCATTTTAATTCAAAATTTCCTTTTTATCTAATTTATTTATATTGTTAAATTATCTTTTTAATTGTTTTTAAAGTGTAATTGGATTATATTTTTATCAGTGAATAGAATTTCGGTAATAAAATGCAATTTCACTTTTAAACTGGACATAAAAGCATGTCCTAATTTTGATAGATATTACTTCTTAAAAAACCAATTTTTTGGTTTTGACAATGAGAATTAATTTTAAATTATTTACTACAACATATGTGATTTGAATTTGGAAAAATGGATTCAATATTTGGAATAACAAAGTTCAAATTTTGTAAATAGGTAGCTTTTTTGGATATTATGAATAGTAACTTCAATAATTATTTTATTTTCCATTATTAAAGGGTAAATATGGTAACTTATGGTAAAATAATAATAAATTAATAGTATTAAACTACCATAAAACATGAACTATTCCAATTGGATGAGATATGTTCTACCATGGTCATCCTTGGGACGATATTGGTACCCATTGATTCAATTGGTTGTGAAAATGACATTTTATAAGAATATATTTAATGTAAAGATGATTATAACCTAAAAAATTTCTTTTACTAAACATATTTTAAAATAAGGTTATATAACATATATATACTTATATAAATTTTCATTATAAGGATAATAATATTTCCTACATCATGGAATTTTATTTTTAAATTTTAGACACCATATAAATAAATTTATCTATGATACAATTATTACGTATTGATTAACTCATTAATGAACTATTCTAATAAATGAATTTATAATTATAAAATAAATTTAATTTTAATATTTTTTTTCATCCACTAGTTTTATGCATTAAATTGAAATATTAATAATAAACTAAATGATTTTTATATAATTAAAAAGGTTTATATGAATTTATAAAAATGTCATGTATGAATAGTATGCAAAATTGACATAATTCATATCATAAAACATAAAATAGTTTATTAAATAATAATAAATTCATAAAAATCTATTATTCTTCCTAATGGTTTATATAAGTACAAATTTTTCATAAATTACTTTTTTTGGTCGTTTGACAGGATATCGTAATTACATCAACCACAATGTGTAAATAACTTGATATAATAGTAATATTAAGACGGGTAAAATAAGTGTTAAACCAAAAATATAATGATAAAAAAATATTCAAAACATGATTAAATATTATTGGATGATGTGTATTCAAGGAAAAATATTCTTATCTTCTAATTATATAAGTTTTGAACTATTTTATATAGGAATTTAATTTATAATAAATAAATATTTTAAGACATTCCTAAAGTGCCCCACTCCTCTATTAGAAAAAGGGAACCTCCTTTCTCCCCACATCAATCCATTTTGAGCACTCAAGCTCGACCAAACACTAACCATTTCAATTTTCAACTTCCCTATTTACATTATAGAGTTTTTTCTCTTGCAAAAATTTTAAAATATATGTCCATAAGAGGCAATTTAAAGGAGGCTCATTGATAAAAAGGTAAACTCTTATACCGATTCTAAAGAATTTAATTCTTCTTCTAATTTATTTTATTTAGTTGTTTCCTTATAAATTATAAACATTAGTCTCTCTCATATACTGATATGTTATTATAAATTTGAAAAAAACGTTATTTCACTTTCTATCCGTCCTACGAAAAATGAAACTACCGCGCGTGCATACGTACAACTTATCGTCTTCTTGCCATGGTGTAATATGTTTTTCACCACCACCTAACATGGATGGGTATAATGGTGGAAGTAATAAGAATATATTATTATAATAACATTTCAATAATAATGAGATATTATACACTATACACTTCAATACCATTCAATAATTACGGTAACAATATCATCTCTCATGCATATGTATGTCTTACTGTCCCACTACGAGATGAGATTCAATCTCTACGTCAACCATTTATGAGTGATTATAAATTATATATGAAAATTAATCATTAAATACATGATATAACACAACTATTGTATTTATCTATATATATATATATGTCATTTACTTACTTCCATTCAATTTAATATGGAGCAAAAACAACGATCATGTATATGTATGGCCTACCGTCTCCATGAACGATGTATTCAATTTTTTTATCTATATATTATTTATATATTAAATATATATAATATTTGGATCATGTTTTAAATTCTGTATGTAATTAAATCTTGATATATTTAATAATATCAAGAAAAAAAATTTGATACACGTACGATAAATAAAACATTTATTAATAAAAACATTGCCTTAACCAGAAATTTAATAATGACCAGGTAATATAAAGTTGTATGTGAATGATTTATGATATAATAAATATTATTATAGTTCTTATAAAAGTTAATAATATGTTTGAACCCACTATACAAGAGTTTTGGACAAATTCAAAAGAAATCAGATCTATGTTATGGGATAATTTTGCAATCTCAATTTCATTTGAGATTTTTTATATGTAATTATTTATTGGGGTTATATTTATGTACATGTATTATAAATATATTTTAATATAATGTTAACAATTATTCTATGTATTTTTAAAATTTTCCACCTTTTTTACTTTTACTATGTGGTATGGATGGAATCCTTCTTTCATTTACCATTTGAGGTACTTTTGATTATTATTGTAAAAGTATGAGGAGAATCGTATTTTAACTTATATGGAATGAAATATTTTTCATCATCATGATGCCTTATTTCAATAAATATTCGTCTGAAAAATTTAAATTTTATTTCCAAAAAAAAAAAATTTCTTCTAAAATTGTGCAAGATTTTGGGAAAAAAATGTTTTTAAAAAATAAATGATATTTTCCTCAAAAAATGAGTTTATGTGGCATATAAAAATTTATTTTCCATCTAGGATTATATAGGGTTATGTTTATATCACTGTTATTACTTTGATTTTATTTCATCTATGATGGATTATTTTTAGGAAGTCCATTTATCTTATATGGATTATGTTATGATGAAATATTGTTTGCAAATCCCATTTTATTTCATGGGTTACTCAATTATGAATAAAGTATGTTTTGTGGTGCATGTAAGAATTATTTCATTATGAGATTGGTGGGAACTATATCTCTCTCCAATTAATTGGGTAATGATTTTAATATCATTAGATATACCTGACTAGAATGACAAGTAAAACTAGATTAGTAATATTGGTATTGAATGAAAAGTAAATTTGGGTCATTAATACAGGACTAGAATGACATGTAATCCCTATTAAGTAATGGAATATGTCCACTATGATGGTATTGGTAGTAATTCATTTCCTAATATGGAAATCATTGTATGTTGCTAATTTTTTTCCATAATTAAATTATTTTTTCCAATTCTATTCTATCATGGATAATGTTCTTTTATGATCCTTTACATACATTCAATGTAGATTTATTTAATGAATCATGATTTGGATGTTTAATCTTTATGTTCGTGTTTTTACATTCAAATATTTACGGTTTGTTTTATGTTTTCCATGTTTAACCTAACTGATCATTTTATCTCAGCCTGTTTATGGTTTTATTTCCCGAGGATATAAAAAAGGTTTATGTAGGAAACAAAGGGGAATATCATTATGGGTAATGTTGAACGTAATTCATCATGATTAGATTATTGTGTTTTGAGTTTCCAAAGACACTAATCTAATACTATAATTTTTAATCTATTTGTGTCATGTATTAAGTATTCCACAAAATAAATGTAATGTACATGTACGTCAAGCTTGGGTCTCTACAGTTGGTATTAGAGAGAATTTTTAGTTATTTTTTGTAAACTATGATGTAAAAACATCAGTGAGATCCCAATATATATTTCTATGTATTTTCTAGGAATTTTTGAGGATAATTCTATGTATTGGTTTCAATACTAGGGTTTTTTTGATAATCATAACTAACCAAGGGATAAAATGAAGATATCATAGATTGAAATATTATATATAATTTTACATAATTAATTATTTCAATTATTTGATATGTACTTATCACACATATATTTTTAGTTTTAGTCAATAACTAGAATAACATTACACATTGTTAACCATTGATTGTTTCATATGTGGAAATTATAGGAATTATGATGATCGGTTTCTTATGAGTAATTTTCATTATGGGAATCATGGTGCTAGTTTGAGTATTGGCCATACTGTTGAGGATAAAGTTATTTTAAACTACATGTGAATGGTATGTCATGTTATTCCACTATTGATTGCATAAAATCTATGAATATTATGTTTTAGGAACCATATTACATGATTAATATTTTAGTAAAGGCAATGATGATGGATCATGGGTAATGGTTTTAGAATAAAGATGGATGATTAAGGTGTATTGGTTTTGAAATACAAATATTATGTAATATGAATCATGAAATATATAAATGATTTTAGTATAAGTTTTTCATTAAGTATTTGAAAGTATATGTTAAATATTTATATGGATCCTAAATTAAATTTAAAGGTAAGGTAGTATACTTATAGAACACAAGATTATGTCGTAGATAACCCATAATAGTCCCCTTAATTATATATAGTGATGCTTCAATAATGATATGTTGGTTTTTAATAAGTAAATTTTATGATGGTTGTTTCTTGAGAACTAATTACAGAGTTAGTTAAAAGAGGGTTATTTTATCATGGGAGAATTATACATCTTTTTGGGACTTAAGAAATATATCCAATAATTTTTGAAATAAGGAAACATGCATGTTTTCAATAAGGATATATGGTAATTCAGGTTGTTCACATGACTCAAGAGAATACGTGATTAAGGTGTTCACATGTTTGGAATGTGACAACCAAGAACCATCTTATGAGATATGGGATAACTAAGGTTATGTCCATTTAGTTCACCTTTTTATGACGTTTTATATTTTATATTTTTTGAAGTATTGTAATGTTATCAGTTTATAGATAATGTTAGTTATATTGCAGTTGAATTTTGTTAGATTAATTTATTTTATCAGTATAGGTGAACATGTGCCTATTTGATTACACAAGATAAATTTTTTTGTGATAAATATTAATTTAATGACTTATAATTCTCTTTATGAATTGTATGATCTTCTAAAATAAGAAAAATTAAAAAATCAAAATCATTTCATTAAATAAGTGATGAAGTGAAAATTTTTCATGGAATGACCAAGGATGAGAGTGTATAGAAATTAAGTATGTATTTCATCTCACGATATTAAAAATTAAGAAAAGGATGAGAATAATATGTTTTATAATAATACCCTATTATCTAAGGAATCAGATAGTCCCTTAAATCATCACAAATTTATGGCATTCTGGTAGTCAACTTTATCCAAACCTTATTCTCAGTTACTATCCATCAGAACTTGATGGTTAGATTTATCTTCCATATCCATGTTTTCACTTACCACCTATGTTCTCCATTTTTGAAACCCGGTGGTGAGATACATTGGGTAACAATTATGTTTCTATCATTCTATTTTAAAATGATGTTTTATTAATCCTTTTTTACAATGTGAGTTTCTATGAATGAAACAATTCGTGTAGTAAACCATTTATAACCCTGAAGAATTTTTAGATAGAAATTCATTTTAAGCGGGGTGGAATGTAACTCCACAAGAAGTTATGAGATAGATTATTTTAAATTTCATTGATGTCTTTTGTTTTATGCTACACCATGATTAGCTTTACCAATACACAACACTATAATATCTTATAGTATACACGACACTATTCTTGGCTTGGGTTGCACACAATTTCATGTTCTTTTGATTTAATTCAACATTGAATATATATTTTGTTATATATAAAAATAAAATAAATTTTGATTATGTTATAAGAAACACCAAAGGAATATTTCAATACACACAACATTTACATGGCTTGTGTTACATGCAAGAGCGACCTCATTGATAGCTTTCACTGTACGTAATACTGATTTTCACTAAAGAATTATTTATTAAAAAATATTATTATTTAATGAGATATAAACTAGCCATTATGAATATTATTAACAAATTTTTTAATTTTTTATAAAATTATAATTCAACATACACATTTTCAAGAACCTCATATGACAACAAAATTAATTTTTTGTAATAAAAGAAGTATTTTTAAAAATATACAGTCTTGCTTCCTTTTGAAGGGGCACCAATTTTTAATCAAGTATTTACACTATTATATGTTAAATTTAGAATAATAAAATTCATATTTTCTAGAGGGGAATAAAAGTTTAATTCATTAGAATATTTGATATTTTTATAATAATATTTAAATTTGAATGAATAGTGAAAAATAGTGCATATTAATTTAAAACTGCCTTTTTATCTAATTTATTTTTATATTTTGATTATATTTTTAATTGGGTTTAAGGTGTAATTTTATGATATTTTTATCCATTAATCTATTTTTTTCATTATATGTAATTTCAATTTTGAATTAGACATAATTAAATTTCAAAATTTTGATAGTCATTACTTCTTGAAACCCAATTTTTTGGCTTTGACATCATAAACTAATTTTAAATTTATTAATGCAACTTCTATGAATTGAATTTGAAAAAATTGATTCCATATTTGGAATCATAAGGTTATAATATTTTTAATAGGCACCTTTTATATTTTAACATTAGTAATAGTAACTTTAGTAATTAATTTATTTTCCATGGTTAGAGGGTAAATCTGGTAAATAACAGAATATAATAATAATTTAATATTATAAAACTACCCTAAAATGTGTAATAATCTTATAAGATGAGATATTACCAACCGTGGTCTTCCATGGGTCAATTTAGGGATCCCATTTATTCACATGGATTTAAAAATGACATTTCAAAAGAATTAATTTTATGTAAAGATAATTATAGACTAAATATATATATTTTACTAAATCATTTTTAATAAATGGGTTTATAACTAATATTTATATCTAAAAATAGTCATTATAATGGGAAAAATATTTTCTACATCATGATATTTTATTAATAATTTTTAAAAACAAAATAAATAAATTTATTTATGACACATTTATTTTGTAGAGATTAAATAATTAATGAAATATTTAAATAAATTAATTTATAAGTATTAAAAAAATAACAATTTTTATGTTATCGAATAATATTATAAATTACCTTTAAATTTTATGGATTATTAAGTTCGTTATTTATGTAATAAGTTTGTTGTTTATGTTTTAAAAAAATAATGTATGAATAGTATCCAAAATTGCCCTAATTTGTAACAGAAATCATAAAATAGTTTATTAAATGATATTAAATTCCTTAAAATATATGGTTCATAAAAATGGTTAATATAATTAAAAATATATTATAAATAACTTTTTGTGTCTTTTGACATGATGTGGTAATTACATCAAACCACAATGTGTAAATAAAATGATATCAGGGTAAGATTAAAAAGAGTAAAATAAGGGATAGACTAAAAAGATAAGGATAAAAAAATATTCAAAACATGTCTAAAAAATATTGGATAATGGTTATTCGAACCGAAGTCATCTTATATTTGAATTAAATAATTATTGGACCATTTTAGATTGGAATTTAATTTACAGCAAATTAATAGTATTAGACACTCCTAAAGTGCCCATCTCATCTCTTATAAAAGAGAACCTCCTCACTCTCCACTTAACTCATATTAAACCCTTCACACTTGTCCAAACCATTCCTATTTCCCTTATAATCTTCCCCAGTTATATTCTAGAGGTTCTAGTGTTCTCTAAAGACCATCTCTATTTCCCTAAGTGGAAATTTAAAGGAGGCGTGTCAAGGAAGATGTAATTTCTTCTAACAATTCATTCAAATTAATTTATTATTATACTTATTCTTATTTATCTATTTCATTATAAAGAATTTATATAAGAATAAATAATATACTGATATTTTATTATATATATGAAACAACCTTATTTCCCCTTCTATCCATTCTACCAAAAATGAAATCATTGTGCATGCATACGTACGACATACCATCTCCACGCCATGGTGTAATCGATTTTTCATCACCACATTACTTGGATGGGTATAATGGTGGAAATAATAACTATATATGATTATTATAACATGATACTAGCTCTTAGAAATTATACACTATCCAATTCAATATCATAAAACAACTATTGGAACGATATCGTCTCTCGGGAGTCAGTACGGCTTACCGTATCCACGACATGATGAGATTTCATTTACATGTTAACCGTTACAAAATTATTATATAGTATTTATAAGAATTAATAATTAAAGATATTAAATAATAATAATAATACTGTATTTATCTATATATATGTGTCATTTACTTACATCCAGTTAATTTAATATGGAAACTAAAACAGCGTTCATGTGTACACATGACCTACAATCTCTATAAAAGGTGTATTCCATTTCTTATATTTATTAATAATATATATAATGATTATATATAATATATAAATCATGTTTTAAATTTTTGAAATATGTAAATCATGATATAAGTAATAATACAATGAATACAAATTCAATTGACATGCGATAAATAAAACAATTATTACCTAAAACTTGTTTTAACATGAAATTCACAATTGAAAGGGTAATATAAAGTTTTTTGTGAATAATATATGATATCATAAATAATGTAATGGTTAAGTTACAATTTAATAATGAAATTAAACCCACTATCGGTATTTTTGGACACATATGGAAGAAACTGGACCTAAGTCAAGGGATAATTATTCAACTTCATTTTTATCCACGATTGTTTTAACCATAATTATTTACTGGGGTCATATATATGTTCATGTTTTCTAAATATGTTTTCATATATTTATTCAAATTATTCTATGAAATTTTAAATTCATTTTTACCCTCTTTTGAATTTTACTATGTAGTATAGAATGAAGCATTCTTTTTTATACCATATGTGGTCATTTTCACATTTCTAGTAAAAGTATGATGAAAATGTTTTTTAAAACTTATACAAAATGAACTTTTATTACATATTCATGATGCCTTATATATATGAAGATAATATAAACTATTTCAAATTTATTTTCAACTAAATTATTTTCTTTTAAAATTGCGTGGTATTTGGACAACAAATAATTTTTTTAAAGGATATAGTATATTTTCTTCAAGAACTGTGTTCAAGTGGTTTATCAAAATTATTTTTCATCTATGATTACTAAGCTTTATTTTTCTATCACAATTATTACTTTGATTTGATTCTGTTTATTATGGAATTAGTTATATGACGTTCATTTATCTGATATGGATTATGTTATGATGTTTAAGAATCCCATTTTATTTATTGGATTATTCTATGATGAATGATTTTTCATTTGTATAACATGTAAGAATGAATGCATTATGAGATGGGTGTGACCTATATCTCCCTCCAATGCATCTGGTAAATATTTATATATCATGATATAGACATGAGTGGAATAGAAATCAAATCTTTTTCATTAATCCATTGCAAGAGTGACATGTAAATCTAGTTCTGTAATACATGACTGGAACGACAAGTAAACATAGTTCAGTAATGGACAACGTCCACTATGATGGTCTTTGATTGAATTCCTTAGATACTATGGGAATCATATTATGTGTGTAATTTTTTCCCTAATTACAATTTTTATACCAATGCTATTCTATCATGGTTAATGTTACATTATCATCGATGGCTTACTTTCTGCCACTATTTATTTCGTAACCCAATATTTTGATGGTTAAACATTATGTACATGTATTTTCATTCAAATTTTTATGGTTTGTTTTATATTCCCCCTCGTTACCCTTACTAAGCATTTTTTTCCTTTCTTTTCCATAGGATATAAAGAAAGGTTTTAGTTAGGAAAACGAAAGGGGAAAATCATAATAGGTGATGTTAATAGGCTTTCGCAATGATTTAATGATTTTTTTGAGTTTCAAAAGACACATGATATTTAGGTGTCTATTTGGGACATGTATTAAGTATTCCAAAAAACAATTGTACTGACCTTGTACATCAAATATGGGTCTCTACACACATGATCAACAATTTTATTTCCATTTGATATAGGAATGGATAGATTCTAGAATCTAAATTATCATAATACCTTATGTGAATATTTGGTATACTGTTTAGATTATATCTTCACTGATTAAGAATGTTCAAAGGAGTAAAGAGGATAAAAAAACAAAAAAATGGTAAAGGTATATAACTATTTTTTGTATAATACCTATAGGATTAAAAATTGATATTTCATTGGATGTTTTAATATTTAAAATAAGTTCTATAGGGTGTGGGTATATAATTATGTAATTTATTTGGTAATGTATTCTCTACAAAATAATTTGAGGTCTGAATTTTAGAGTAGAGTGGGTGGCCATTTATATGTGGTCGAGAGAACACACTAGGAATTTTTTAAAACAAAAAGGTGTACCCACATATTAATCATTTCAAAATAAGAAAATGGATAATTATGAATAATTAATTTAATTTTGGTCAATATATATACAAAAAATATTTTTGGATATGTTTTTTCAATTTTACAACTTATCTTTTTAGTCTAACCCCCTAGTATTCAAATTTTATCATTTACTATGATAAAAATAATTTTACTATATTTATTATTTACTACAACAAATGTTTTGGTTGAACATATTATGTAGTATAAATTATTATAATTCTAAATTCTGAATCCATTTTCCAAATTACATACATAAAACTTACAATACTTAATTTAAAAATTAAATCCACAAATGCGATTAAAAATAGTTTTTCTGAAGTGTGAATTCCCAATGGTATTAAAATTTATAAAATCAAAAATCAATATAAAATTTTTTATAATGATTTCAGTAGGATTAATAAATATATATTTTAAATATTTTTACTTTTCATTCAATATTAAATTATATTTTCAGGGAAAAGTGATTAAATAAATATAATGTTTTTGATAAATATTAGTAATTTTTATTATTCATAAAAAATTATTCATTCATAAATTTGTAAAAAATTCCCACAAAGATGAAATTGAAATATGGATAAATAATATGATTCTTATCTATTCAAATATATTTTATAATTTTTTTATATAAATATTTTAATAATATTTTATTCCAAATTAATAAAAATATGTTTTTACAAGACATGTATTTTCAATATATATAATGTATATACTAATGATAAATTACTATTTTACCATTATATTTTTATTTTTAAAACCCAATATGAATAATTATTGAAAAAAATTATATTCATAATAAAATGTTTAATCGTTAACTTAAAATTTCCTTGATTAAAAAATAACGACAATTTTATATCACGGTATTTTGAAACATAGTATTTCATGTAAAAAAGAATTTAATGATGTAAAATAGAATTGATTTTTTCCAAAAATATAGGCTTGATTAATACATGAAACATTTTTCCTTATCCCTACTAAAAAAGAAAATATAGTTAACTAATATTCTGATTATCTTTCCATGACCTTCTTAGTATGACAGTTGATGCAAAATAAATGTATTAAGATCGTATAAGTCTACAATGTATTAGTGTATCTATAACCCACAACAATATTATCATCCAACATCAATATAATTGATTCAAATAGATATTTGGGAACTCAATGATATTAAGTGGTGGAATTTCCCCTTCATATATTCATTTAAAGTAAATTGAATGATCATTGAAATTTCTATTAAATAATCATCATGAATTGGATGAATGGAATATCTCAAAAAATTTGCACATAATCTACATCCCCTTAAAATTAATTAGTGACCTAGAATTTAGACTTATATAAATTATATAAATGAACTTATTCAAAAATATCTATAGAAAATTCCCATGTGCATTCCAAAACACAACATTTTTATTTGGGCCTCAATCTTATAGCTTGAAAATCTAATCAACATATAGAAAAATTTTTATAATTATTATCCTTATATCTATGATAGAATCATGATATTGTTATTGAACATTAAATTTCATCCATTATGAACATAGAATTAGAGTTATGTAATTAGATTAAAAAAACATGGAAACTTTCTGGTGTATATATATATATATATTTAATATATGAGTGATTTTTTAAAACTGTTATAAGAATAAAAGACTCTCATTATAATCTTTTATGTATATTGAACACCAATACCTTGTTCACATTAGTTACATTGTAGTGATCATATATGTCATATAAAATTCCTATAAGTAGCATAAATCATATAAATGAACCCTTCATATATCTGGATTTGGATACATTATAGAATCTAAAAATAGATTTTTCTTTTCAATGTAAATTCAGATACATTAAATATTAAAATTTTATAAATAAGTATACTTAACTCAACAACTCATAGGCCTACTTCAATTCCGTCAAAACTACATCATCTTCTCCAAAAAACATATCTTGTAATATGAGAACATCATATAACTAATATTCAATACCTTTCATAATATTTATGAGTTAAGGTGGATGATGATAGGAACATCAAATCCTCAACTATCATTTTAATATAATTTATATCTTATCATTTAAAATTTATATTTAATATAATACTACCTGTAATATTTTATCACTGGGACATAATGTTTTGAAAATTAATCCCTCGCTTATTCGAAGGATTAAAAAAGACACAACCATTAATAATTTCATTTTCATTATAATCTCAACCATTTGATTTATTTTCAAGCATTGAAACCCATATTCATGATGTTATCGAATATATATCATTAAATAATAATTTCTCTAATTGGAATTTTTTTAAGAGAATCATTATAGATTTGTGTATAATTATGGAGAAAAATGCATTCCTTAGTGACAAACAATAATTTGATATTCTAAAAATATTATCTCCCCCATAAAGAAGACACTATAATATTCAATGATATCTACCTTATCAAAGACACTCACTATATCAATGACTCCCCTTTTTATATAATAATATTTCACCTAGAAGAAATTAAATGAATTGAATAATTACCTTACATCATGGTGGTTATGGTACCTCCCCCTCCCCCATATAAAAACATAATCCAAGGATATTTGAAATGTCTCAATCAATTATTCATAATGAAGTGAGAGGGTATGAACACAACTATTTGGCCTCAAGTACAGATATATTTCCTTATAGATATGCATAATGAATATATCCCAAGGTGGTGTGAATTAGGAAAAAATCCATCTTGATTGTTCTATTTCAAACAATATAATTACTGTAATGAAATCTGATATCAATGTTCTTGTTCCTGAATTGTTGTATTGTATTTATAGATAAGCCTATTGTAACATGATTTTGTAAATTAATTATGAGTCGACTTTATATATTTATCACTATATCATCTATATAATCATTCATCTAAATATTTTCAGTATTTGTAGTAGTGGAATAAATATATTCATCTTTAGTAGCACTTAGTTTTAATGAGTTATATATATTTTTGGTAATGTCCCTAAAAAATATGAAGAATAAAATTAAAAGTGAATTTGTTATAATATAATCATAGTTCCATGAAAAACCAATACCTATAAAACATAACATATTCAAATTATTTACCATTTTGATTAATTTCATTTAACTCATTGACCAGTTCACATACCTCAAAACCCCTTTATTATCCATAATTTATGAATTATTAAAATCAATATGATATCAGAAAATGGGCTCATTATACAAAAAATATATTCCCTACAAGTTATATGATAAAATTTATCGCAATAAATATTATTAAATCTCATAAATTTAAACTCATCCCATCAACATAAATATATTATCATGGTCCCAATTTATTTGATTTGGATATAGTAATGAAATCATTAGTTTAAATATGAAACTTTTGATATAAATAATAATTCTCTTAGGATATGAAATTAATTGTTTGTGGAATACTAACTTTTAATTTAATGATTTAATTCCTTTATATTTGAATATAGACCTCAAATTTTTATTTCATTGATCAATAAATCTATATAAAAGCATTTACATGATCACATCCAAAAAAATGCCATCATCATTGAATTCTAAGAACCTATTGAATATAATCATAGGATAAATCATTGTTCATTTATATAAAATAGAAGTTACTATTTACATTTTATATGATGAATATTAAATCCATTAATAATTATTTATCCATGAATACCAGGTCCTTCGTGCATTTTTCATGCCATATAGAGCATTTTTTACGAGTCTTATTCCACCATAGTACAATATAAGAATGATCGATTCTCAATATAAACATCCAGAACACGATCTACATTAGAAAAAATATATGATATTGACTTGATAATGATTATATGATCCAAAAAATACACATTCAAAACATTTTTATTTCTCGTAATCTTGAAACTACTGAAATGGATTTTATAAAATCAACCCCATGATCATGATAAAGCAATTTTCACAGAAGATTGGATTTTTTCATGATTATATATAAATAATTATCTAACTTATTTTTGAATTCCTACATTTTAATAATGATAATATTATTAATACTTCATGTAATAAGTTCCCAAGTAAAATTAATTGGATCCTTGTCCGAGTATATAATATATTCATTATGTTGGCAAGATTCATCCGTAAAATATGGCTCAACATGAGTGATATATAATATTTTATTTTAAACCTAGAACATTATTCTTGTATAGATTGATGGTGAATGACTATAAATAATTTTATATTCCACTTGATATTTCCCTATAATTTGATATTTCCACAATAAAACTCTATGATTTTTTCATAATCATCAGCCTAATCAGATTATATACCACAAAAATTGTCTTTAACATCAGTGTATAATGCACTAATCATCAAAAAATATTTGTAATTATTAAATTATCTTTATTAATATATACTATATCATGACCAGTCTTCATGGATTCATTTCAAAAAATATTTGACAACATCACTCTGAACCATTTAGTGAAGTGTTTATTCTAGCATCTATAGACTTTCACATTCAATTGGTATCCAAGAATGATACCCTCAACTTTTTCAATAAGTGTTACTTCTTTGAAGTCATATATATTAATGTGGAATGTATATTCATATAAAATTGTGTATTTCAATGTTTGTTTCTTATTTTGACAAATCTCATATGAGGTTACATCCTTAATTTTTTATTTTAAAGATACACTTTATAAAATATAGATTTTTATAATTAGACTGTATCCCATTTAACATTGATCTTTAAAATTAAAAAATCATTTTCTCCCCATCTCCATAATAATCATATTTATTCATTCATCAACCTTAATCTACTCTGGTGTGTAGTGGGTGTTGTGTTTAATTTTAATCCAAAACAGAAAATTTTATGATTGAAAATAAATTGTTTTTTACTACTTTCCATTACATGTTCTCAATTTCGCAATGTAAATCACATGATATTATTCATCCTCCATTTTATATGTTTTAAATAGTTCTAATATATGTGAAAAGTGTTTCCTAAATTATACAAATTTAAATATTATATTTTTATGAATGAATTTGATAAAATATAAACCAAATTTTTGTATTTGTGTCTCATAGAACCTAGAATATTTGAAGGAAATATTAAATGATGGAATTTTATTAATTTTTTGTTTTATTATTTCTCTTTTATACTAATTTCCCCTTCATGTATATTAAAAAATTATGATCACCATGTCTACCTAATTTAGGACGTTCCCATTCAATATTCTCATTATAGATCACTATTATAATATTTTGGACTATGTTTTTCTGTCATAAGTTACACAAATATCTATCTCCGCTTAAAGAAAGATATTATAAAATATTAGAATGTATAATCTAATAAATTCCCATAGGTATATTATATTTTAGTTTTAATCTATTAATATCGATCTCTTTTAATAATAAATAACCATTCCTAGGGATCACCCCTTCCCCTGATCACATAGATCAATGATAATAAAATACAATATTTCTTCCCATAAAAAATAAAACTTCATGTGAATATAGCATGGAAGGTTCAATAAAAAAAATATTCCTCTGATATTAGAGATATCATATTTTCAAAATTCACTAAAAATCTATCTTGTTCTTCAATGTATTCTATGCTCATTTTATTTGATGTATTGGGAGATGAGAAGACAATATCAAGAATGTAGGATATGTTTCTTCTCCAATCATTAAATTCAACCTCCACTATTAATAATTTTCTGGATTTTTTATATTTTGGCTCTTCATAAAATTTGATACTTCTTTTGACGTTGTCCATGAAGAAGAGCATAATTTCCGTTGAATGAACCCATTACAGATTAGAAATTCACCAAAAATCTTCGTACTCTTTATTTATATCATTTATAGTAATCAGATAAGAATTTTCATTTCATTATCCTATTTCAATGTTCAATTTATTCTATGATCTGATTTGAAATCCTTAAATTATAGACTTATTGTAATCAATCGGATGGGTATTTTATATAAAAAATTTCTTCTAGTTTTATAGTAACTGAATGAAAACTTATGATTATGTTGAAAATTCATCTTAGAAATCATTGAGTCTACCCCCAAAGACATGATTTATATTTTAGTACAAAATGTTGTTTAATTTTCCTTTGTTTTTGAGAATCATTATTTATATGGTTTTTAAAAATTATCTCAACTATAATAGTGCACATTTTTTGGTTTCTTCCATCCCATGTATTCTGGATTATTATTTCTTAATAAAACATCACTGAATGATTGTGTTGTTTTATTATGTCTTTATTTGGCTGGTTTAGAAATAACCTGGTAATCAATAAATTTACTTCGAGTGGATGAATAATAATTTATATTATCATATTCTTCGATATAAATATTCTCTTCTATGTTAGTTTTATTAGATTTAAGTGATATGGAGTGTGTCTTAGAATTTCATTATTTTCTATGGGTATTATTCTTCCTAGAATCCTACAATAAACTGTCTCTCTCAACCAGATTCACATTGACAAGCTTGATATATGGAACACATTCATTTTAATTTTAATTAATGTAATCATCAAATTTTTTCATCATAAATTTTTTTATTGGATCCTTTCACTACCATATTGAACCCAGTTTTCATTTAAATACATACTTTATGTTTTCTTTTAAATATTTCAATCATGTAAAAAAACTGTCCTCTTTATACACACTACATGATATTTATTATTCTCCATTAAGATGTTCCATAATGTTATTTTATTTTCTTAAAAAATTACCTTTCACTCACCACATGAGAATGAGTTATATTTTACTTATTGATTCAACATCTTCCACTATTATATCCAGATAAAATTTCCTTGGTTTTTTACAACATATAGGGAGAATAATCTCCATCATCACATGTTTCATATATTTATAATTTTAATAGAACTAAAAATATAAGAAAACAATTTCAAAACATTTAAAATAAAAAATTAGATGAATTGTTTCTATGTTTTACATTTTTGTTTTTTATACATTTAGCTATGATTTATATACATTTTTTATTTTTCTCAACATTCAATTTATCAAAATATAAAGAAATTAATATTTAATCTTCATTATCCTTGATCATTAATTTATTCAAGGATTTAATGTATATTACCAATTTAATTTTCATAATAAAAATAGTAGTGTTTTTCATATAAAATTGATGAGGGTATTGTTTATCATGTCATTGGATATGTTATGAATATCTTCCATAATAATTTTATTTGGACATAAGGTTTTTTTGGAAGTTCCCTTATTTGTTTTATGATCATAGTAGAATATTTAGGCTTATACCAAAATTCAATGATATGTATAAGTATGTCATTAATCCTAGTGAAATTCTCATCAAAATTATATAACTAAAACAATATGAAATATTCATATTTTTTCCAGTTTATTTTCTTTTTTATTCATTTATCATGATGTTACACTCATAAATGTTTTAATATAAATCCAAAAATTTTATAGACAATTTTAATTCCATCAAAATGTTATGAAATTTTTATCAGATTTTTGAATATTATCAATTTAAATATTTTTCATTTATGTCATCAATTCTATAATATAAATTTATCATAGAATCGTCCATATTTATTTTTGGATAACCCCCAACGAAAACATCACTCAATTTAGTTATTATGATAACCAAAATTGTATAATTTCGTTCATCCACCCAGGAAAATTCATTACATAAGAAAAATGAAAAACAATTTTTGTAATTTTTTTTCTCTATGATAAATTAATAATAGTTGAATCTGTGGGGAAAACAGACCTATGATACCACAAGAAGAGGCTATATCACATAGGTTACTACTATTAAGGGAGTGATTAATTTGTATCTATTATATTATTTCCAAAAAATTTAATTACTAATTAAACTCATATGATAAGTTAACATAAATATCATGAACATTATTATCAATTATATATTCTTATACAAAATATCAGTGATAATAACTTCATTGAAAATATCTGATCATTTTCGATTTATTTGAGAGAATCCTACTTTCAACTTTTCGACTAATTTAAAGAACATATATTTATTTATCCCATCAAATTTGTTGTAATTAATATTGAAAAAAATTGGAAGGTATTGATGAAGAATTTATTATACACTACACTTTTTTAAAATATATGAATTTTATAAATAAAAACTGCATGTTCATTGTTGACTATCACATTACACTTTGAGGAATAATAACTTTAATCATCTTCATGATGATTCCTCCATAATATATAGATCATCATATATATCTTCCTCAACTACTCGAATAAATTAAATGGAATTGATATTAGATCATCATTTCTATAACCAGTTCAGAATTAACAAAATTATTATGAGATAATTCATTATTGAATTGGTATTTTCCTTAATAACTACAAGATAATTGATAAACAATATTATGATGATCTTGATACACTTTTTCAGAAACACAATTGAGGTGAAGATCAACCTCCTTTAGCATCGCATTCTTTAATTCATAATATTATTTGGAACTCTCTCCAAAATTAGCATCACCCATTAATGTAATATAATCATTCTGATATTTGAAAACTAAATAATGATGTATAGTGATATTTTTAAAAAAAATTAATGAAACTCATTTAAATCATCATTGAAATAATTATTATAATTTCCAAAATATTTGAAATTATGTTAACTATCCAGTGATATCCACAAAATACACAATAAATTAAAATACATGATTGAATTAATATATAATTTTATTTTAAATATAGAAAAATCATATATTTTAATGACCATATAATAAGACCCACATTAATGGTTTCGTGAACCATTATCACTCTATCCTCTTTGTATCCACCGAGTACACTCATCAACTGAAAGAAATAATGATCAACATGTTCTCCTATAAAATTTTTCTTGAATCATGTTCTTATAGTTTGTCATTATACACATTATATAAGGATGATATTTGAAACATCATTTTATTTGTTTTTCCCATAGAATATTCAAATTTGAGAAACCAAAAATATTTTATTCAGTTTGTATGTGAATTTTACTAACATCAATGATTGGTAAAAATTGTTTCACCAAAGATATAAAAGACATAGAATCATATACATAGAAATAAATATCCATAGGGGTTCACATTAGAAATCTTGTTGTAATATAATTAATTTTTTTAATATAAAAAACCTCTACAATTCCTATATGTAACATAAATAGACTACTAAATTAATCTTCAACATCGATTTAGCTACATTTTCTAAATGGATATGTGATTTCACGTATATTTATGGATTCTTCTATGTAAATATCAAACATTATAGTCTTTAATAAAATTACCAAGATATGTTTTTTCCACCATTAAAGCCTTTGTAACCACATTGTCTCATCTAGAAAAATTTAAAGTAATCTCATAATAACATCTATCAAATATTCAATAATTCTTCAAAATATATTTTATATAGTTAACACATTATTTGAATAATGAAATCTTAAAAATACATTATCAATTGTTGATTAAAATCTAGATTTATCATTATATTGAAGAAAATACATCATTATAGAGAAGAACAATTCTTTTTATTGTCAACACATCAATATTTACAGCTGTTACAGTGATGGATACGTTGATAATTCCTTCAATTATCCCTTAAATTAGTCAAAAAATTATAAAATAAGAATCCGTTAAATAAGATGGCGTCATATTAATGGAATAAATAATATTATGTTGTAGTACCATGAATATAATGAATTAAAGAATAATTTTTAAGATATAATTCCACGAATAAATTAAACAATAAAAAATATTATAATTCCTTAAAAATTTTAGATATGTTAATATTGAAAATGATATTTAATAAATAAATTTTAATTAATACTACATTAAAAAAGTAGGATAAATATTTTTGAACAACTAATGAATTATGAATTATATACACTATATGGTTTATGATATATATACAATAATTAAAAAAATATTCTCACATAATATTAATTCATTTTTATGAACTACATAATTTTAATCATTATACGATACTTTTGTTAAATATTGAATTATTCTGAAAATATAATAATTTTTAATTTCATTTTTTATTTTGGATGTATTTTAAAAATTAAAAATATCATATATATTATAATATATATATAGATTTTATCACATCATTTTAGAAAATTCAATATGATATTGTTTGAATAATTTCTAAATACCTACCTTTTTAATTCTTGTTTTCAAAGAAATCCTTATCCGTAATTCAATATTTTAAAAATTTTAAATTAATTTTTTTTAATATTTTTAAACATATTAGTGTTTTATATTTTATAAAAAAAATTTATACGTAAATGATATATCATTACACCTGTTTTTTGGAATATATATATGTTATTATAATTACTTAATATTGATAAACATTTATTAATAAATAAATCCTTGATATTTACAAAATTATCTATGAACACATTATAATTAATTAATTACAAAAAATAATTATTCGTTAATAAATATACCACGTACATTTTATATGTATTCAATAAAATTCAATCAATTATAAGGATAATGTTATAAAATAATTTAATGAATTTTTATTTTTCTATAAAATTAATTTTTAATGATATATAGACAATTATAGAATGTGTGAAATATTAAGAAAATAATAACTTGTTTAGTAATTAAATTTTATACTTTATGACTTATATTTATATTAACGTCATTTTTATAGAAATATATATTGATTTTCCATTTTTAGTAATGTACATTACACATGTATCATGAAATATATACATCAATTTGATAACCCTTACTTATAAAAAAGAAATTACTAGGTTATCAATCATATTTTATGATATCATATATCATAATCTATTATTTAATTAGGAAAGAGTGTTTTTATTTATATTTAATGATGTACAAATAAATTACATTATTGTACAAGTATCATGTTATAATTAATCAGGAAACTATTTAAAACATTAATACAAATTTTTGGTTTCAAAGAGTCTAATGAAATCCATTTTTTATATCAAAAATTAAAAATCATCCAACAGACATGACCAACAATGTCTGAAAAAAATCATACATGAGGAAAATCAAAAGAAATAGATGTGTTTTAATTATATAGTATCAAAACGATGGTAATATTTTATATAAAAATTTTGAAAAATTCAAATGAATGGAATATATCAGAAACCTATCATCACGATGTATCCAGGATTTTTATTTATTTACTCATTTCACATGCCACATTTCCTACTCTTCAAATCATACTAGTTACATGAGATGAGATAGATTTATAAACATAAAGGCACTATAAGAAGAGTTTTGGTAAGGGATCTGGAAATATATCATGATAAACAAAAATTAGTGAATCCCCCCTCAGATATCCCTCAGGGATTCTATATGAGTTAACATTATTTTACTCTTACATTTTAAGGTTATGCATGCATAGTTGTAACCCTGAACTATGTTAACTCCTCGATCATTATCATCTAATGAAATAGCCAACAAAATATATTATAAATATATGATATTTATGGGTAAAATATTAAATCATATATTGAAATCATTCAATTATATAATTTTTAAATGAATACTTTTATATGATTTAAGGAACTAAAATTAACCATTTTATATAAAAAATAATGATCATGTAGTTTGAATCATTTTCAAAAAAAATTATGTAATTTATTTTTTTAGTCATTAACTATGTTTGTTAGTTTTTTTATATGAATGGGTGATGTGACAAAAAAATATGGTTATAATATATTTAATAAAAAATTTAGTGGGTTTAAAGTTTGGGAAAACTGTTTGGTTCTTCCACAGAAATATGGAATTTGGTTGGATATGGTTAGAAGATGCCGCACATTTGGGGAAACATTAGAGATAACACTGTGTCCTATAATAGGAAATGTTTTTATTATTATTGGCTAATAATTATTTTATGGTTTGTGGATAACTAAACTATATGACTGAAAAATATTGGATCCCAAAATAGGTAGTGATGCCCGCATGGGTTTTCAATGTTTTGTTAAGGAATGGGTCCATTCCATGTGATTATTTTTAATTAATCCAAACCACCATGGAAATCCCAATTCATCATCATTTAACGTGTTTTCTTGATCCTAAGGACTCAACTAGTTTTTCATGATGATTCCTCAAGAACTAAACACTAATTATTTTGTATTTATAGGCCTTGTCATGTGATTATACATGGTAAGTGGTTTTTCTCTGTTTTTCATCTCCTGTCATAACGATTTCCAATACTCTTAATTTAAGGATCATATATAATTTTATTAATATATATATATATCTACTCTATAGATATTTAATGGGTATTTATCTACATATTTAATTATAAGAATCTAGATCAGTATGATATTTATCCTTCCCTTGAATGGATCAAGTATTATTGCTAGAAATAGTTTTCATTGTATATGTTGATTTATATCAAAGACAATTCATGATGGTTCTTATTTTTCTATTATTGTATAATTATTATTTTGAAAAAATTTTGATTGGGTATATGAATCATTGGTTATCATATGTGATTCTGTGATGGATCATGGAAATTGGAATCCACATGTTTAGGTTGAAAATCGTTACAATTTAGGGCCTTTATTTAAAGTTGTTTTGAATGATTGTAATGCATGTGAATGCCATTAAAATAATGATAATAATATTTAAATATTTTATTCTTCAAATATTTATATAGTGCACAATTTTAACATGATACATATGAATTCTGTGAAATAAATTTGTTTCTGTGCTATGTATTGTTAAGTGTCAATACCTTCCTAATGGATGTTTATACCAATAATCAATGTCTCATGTGTGTTTTTGTGTATTTTATCACCTCTTTAAATGGATAATGAGATGGTTTAATGTGGTGATGATATTGATATTGGAACTAGGAGAATGGTAATTGGTATGATGAACTATTTACATTACTTGAGATAGAAGATGAGGTACAAACTCATTTTTGGACAGACCCATGCATGATCCATCGATATGATGTCCTTGTGACCCGACCAAATAGAGGTAAGGGATTTATGAACATATATTTTCACTATAGGTTGAAAAAAGTGGTGTGATGATGTTATTTAATGATTAATGGATGGAATTTCTATAGTCCCTGATCTAGGGCATGTATTAGACTTGTTTTTGGACACAAAATATAATGAAATTGGAGAGTAATTCTAATATATATCCAATGTAGGTGAGTTTTGGGCTCATCAATTATTAGTAAGTACATGAAATCCAATAATATAATTGGATTCTTATTATCAAATTTAAAATCCATCATTCTTTAAAATTTATATACATATAAAATAATGTTATAGAGGAATTTTTTTCATAATAATGGGTTTATACTCACACCCTAAATGGGATTCTCAGTGATAGTGTATATTTATCGATTAGTGATCCATCTAAGGGAACTAGCCTATTTCTGGGAAGAATATAATGTAGATCATGGTCGATAATGAAAATATTTGTATACAATAAAGATTATTTTTACAGTGCATTAGATTATATTTATATTCCCAAAATTGGTTAACATTCAACATCATGTGTAACACTGTATAAAAAATTACCTGGTCTGGAAGATTTCCATGTGACATCATGTGGGCCTCGCTATATGGTAGAGTTCTCATTCATGAAATTTGGTACCGAACATCATTAGTGTATAAACTATAGCCTCTATATCCCATGATATAAAATTATCATCATATAATTATATAAATAAACAAACTATAATTGGACTATAGTATAATACCAATGAAATATCACATGACATGGAATTTATCTCATTTAATTAATTATATGAACCAAAAAAATCATATAAGGTGAATGTAAAATAAGAGAATATTTAAAAATAATAATATAAAAGAGAATTATTTATGATCTACATAGTTCTTCCTACTACCACATTCAAACCCAACGGTCTATCTCATTTACACTATATCCCTGGGTTATATCCTTTTCATTGATCCAGAATCCTGATTTCTTAATCTACATCTAGATATACATGTAGGTTATGAGTATAAAACAAGTAGGACACAACTTATATGAACCTATAAAAAGTGAAACATTATTTTTTAGTGTGTTTTCTTATGAAAAAATATATTCACATATATGAAAAAATCACCATACTAATAATCTGTTCCTTAAATGATATTTTATGAACCCCAATAATACCTAAATTTTCTCCATACTAGAAAAATGTTTGAACTATCATTGTAAAAAGCTATGTGAATGATCCAGAGATTAGGACACAATTTATCAGTGCAGTCCCATGGAGACATGTCACTCCATATAACAATATCATTACATAGTTTCACTACATCATCATGGTTTCAAACATAATATACCATCATTCCCTCAAGTTAGATAACATAAGAACATAATGTAACATTATATTTCTAGATCATATTATTATGTCCCATGAAGAATATATGCACACTCCAATAACAGGGCCATCAATTTATGACTTATCCCCATATCACATTAGTAAAATGAAGAAGCCACATAAAATATAAAAAATATATACCATTTAAATGGTGTAATTATATATATATATATATTATTATTATAATAATATGTGTCCACACTAGCTAAACACTCACAAAAAGGTAAAACCATTCACCAAAGGACCAATTGATTGTGTATTAACATATAAAATAACATTGATCCCAACTAGACTTCATGATAATTAATATCTAAATCTTTATTTGAAAGATAATTTTCTCAAATATCATCTTCTTACCATTGGATCATGGCATCCATCCATGGGTCCCTAGAATATATTCTAATATACAAAACAAGTGACCTGGAATGTGAATCATGAAAGTAATCAATCTAAGAGGGTTTTACCATATCATAATTTCATCAATAAGAACCATTAATGAGGGAATTAGAATTTATTGATGAAGGGAACCAATGAATCATAGAAGAATAACTAAGGAAAAGGGAAAAAATTCCAAATGAATCTAGATCCAAAAAATCAGAACTAAATGAAGGAATGACACTGGAGATTAGAAAATGGATAATGGATATCCAAGGATACACGATAAGATCATTATAAAAATTTTTTTATCCAATTAAATCATAAGTTGAGGGCAAATAATTTATTAATAATGGGAAAACATATCCAAATGGAATTAATTAACAATTATTAATGATCATATGAAAATCCATTAAGAATTATAACTACTATTTATAAACCAATGGAGAAATTGGCAATTTTAAAAACTACAACAACAATCAATATAGAATTTTTAGGCACACCATGGTCATAGTGTCCCCAAATATTCCCAACCCACGATACCAAATATGGCGACATCCAGGATGTGGTGTCAGAAGCATGTACCTATTTTAGTTAACATTCTACCATTGTGTGGTGAGGTTAATATATCTATGTTATAAATTATGTCCCACACTACTAAATTAATATCACCATTACCACCAAGTTAATTTCTTCCAAAATATTCCACATAAGAAATTTAAAAGTATAAAATAGATACATTTTTGATATTGTTCTCCTAGTGGTGCACCAAAAAAATTAACCCATATTTATGAATACAAAAACCCCAATCTCCATATACTTCCAATTTAATATATTAAAATTAGAGGGAATATATTTTATTAAAAAAATTGATTTTACAAAACTCCCCCTCTATTGACTTCCCATCATGGAGATGTTCCTCTCATAGTCATTCTAGGTTAACTTGAGATACTATTCCTGAAAATTGGACAATGAACCCCCTAAATTTATTTAATATGATCATGATAAAAAATTACTATGAAATTTATCTATTTTATTTTTCATAATAAATTATATCTTATATTAATGATCCATATAGTAAATCCCATAAATTATTTGTTAGGATCGAACTCAATGTCTCCAAAATTTATCACATATTTATGATCTAAGAAATGATTATGAATTTAAAAAACATGGAATTCATAATTAATGCACCAATATAATAGAGATTTTTCCTAAAGCTATTTAATTATACCAAAATTATAGTTCATCCAAAACTCTCCAATGAATCATGGCATAAGGCGTCCTTTATTGGAAAAAAATATACACCTTATATGATATGTCACACAATATAAAATGTGGAAACAAAAAAATGATCATCAATTTTCGCCTACTCCCATCAGTATGTGATTGATGTTTATGAAGATTAGTGACTAACCAATTTTCTATCATCTTCAATCCTCCGTAGGTCTAATGTTCTATAGAAACAAAATATATTTTACCTTATCCTCATCTTGTTTAAATAACAGGGAATGCCAATATCACCATAATGATCCTTATAGGGTACCATCAGAAATGAACTCTAGATGATGTTATTGTGTATAAATTTATACATGTATATGTTATCATCCCATTCTAAAAATAATTATTATACATGTGACCATATAATTTCTTCTAAATTCGGATTCTCCATCCACTATTGTTCTGTGGTATGTGATTTATATTTTGTACTATTTTGTTTTGTGTTCACAAA
Organism: Viscum album; assembly: GCA_963277665.1. Classification (NCBI taxonomy): domain Eukaryota; kingdom Viridiplantae; phylum Streptophyta; class Magnoliopsida; order Santalales; family Viscaceae; genus Viscum; species Viscum album. The sequence continues at coordinate 77,762,494 of OY728127.1, read as the reverse complement.
TCCATTTTAAAAACTAACAATATAATGATGTCATATGCATGTCCCTATCTAATTTTATTCTTTATAGAAATTTATAAAGAGATAAAATAAGACATACATACAAAATTCCTAATTAATCAGTTGAACAGGTAACTATAATTGGAAAAAATAAACCACATTAATCACCTAATCAACTACATATAAACCATCATCAAAACTCCGTAAATTCTTTCATAACCCCATCATGAATATCATACTTACATCATCTCGTGTATGTAATGGAATACGATGTGTCCAAATGAATCTACCATAATGATAATGTAGAACAATTATCCCTTATAAGGAATTGTATTATGATACATGACTAGAATTGTGTCATTTATATCCAGCCACAAAAACTAATGTGCGATTTCATGATAGATATCTATTGACCATAGATTAACTATAAATTTTGAAGCATTGTAGAATATAATTTTCTTCCCATTTATATAAGATATCACTATAATACACTTGTCAATGTTGATCAAGATGACATTATCTAAATACCTCCCTTGGACTGAATCACCCCCCCACTATGCACTTCTACCTTACTATGAAATAAGGATCATAATTATGGATGAATTTTATCCACTCCAATAAATAAGGTATGATAACCGATAATATACACTTTATACCTCCATGATATTTATATGAGTAAACTAGAAACTTATACATCAAACTCATTAGTTTTCATTCCTCATTTGAATACCAATCTCTATCTTCTAATATCCTTAGTGTCTTCAATGTAAAGTAATATAAAACCAAAATATATTTCATTTAGAATGTTACATATTGAAATAAAATTAATTCATATATGACATCCAATTCAACTAATTGAAATTGAGATCTAGGTAAGGGATGGAAAATCAAATGATTTTATTTCCTATATAAATGATAAATCTCAAAATGAGGAGGCAATGTAACAAACCCTTTAAAGAATGGAAAATACCTACCAAATCCAAGTTTTGTATCAATTAGTTCATATAATGGGTCCATATTTGACATGAAAACAAAATGAAAACATGATTCCTCTGTATAAACGTGTATCTAATACCATCCCCAGATGAATCATAGTACACTCTGAATCCAATCCATATATCAGGAAGGGTCTAAAGTGATTATTTTTTAAAACTATTAAATTTTTAGAAGGAATAATTTCATTGATTACACCACTAAAAAGTTACTCCCATAATTTTTATGTATTTCATTTGTACTTCCAAAGATGATAATTTCTTTAAGAAATGTCCATATTACACTACAAGAGAATGGATGATCCTAATTTGAAAAAAAATTGTAGTACATTTGAAACACAGCACAACCTCTAGATTTTTTTTATTCCTATTAAATATCAATATTAAAAAAAATATTTTCCATGAATCTGTCTTCTTGAATGTATATTTGGATCATTGAAATTTTATATAAAACTGATGAAATCCTCAAATTGCCATATGGAAAATATCAATGTTCCAAACAAGCATTTATCATTCCTTGGAATATATCAAGATATCCTCATTAAATATAATGATGAATTATAAGAGATATTAATTAAAATCATATTAATGATAGACATGAACACCACTAGAGAATTTTTCATCCCATAATTCATGAAATTATAGACATATAGTCTATATGAACTCCTAAATGATTCCTTCAAAATATCCATATATATGATATCTAACTAATGGTTTCCTGAGTGACGGTAAATCTTAAAAATAAATGAGATCCCCATAACTGATAAAAAAGATAATAAATCCATTGTAAAGAGTATATGTTCTTCAATAATACCTAATTTAAAATTATTTAGTCATCAAAGTGTCATCGAATTATGTTTTACATCTTAGGAAACAACACTAGGGAACCACATGAAGTTGAGATATGTATAATAAACCCCTTCACATCTAAATTCTCTACATCATATTAAAATCCATTAAGTAATATGTTTTCATTTGATAAAAGGTAATTTATATCATTTGAGTCCTTATTAAAAATAGATTTAATGTTTGTTCCCTTATTCATAGGATAACTAGTGATGTGATTTGGTGAGACATCCTGATAATGATCCAACATTTGAGGAATGATATAGGGGTATATTTAAAATTCTACTATGATATCATGGACTACATCATATTTTATTAAAACCCAAATCATATTCAGGTATGGTCTCATCATTCATTCTTAGAAATTTCATCATTAGTAAACTGAAACCATTATCCTTTATTTGTAGTGAAAGGTACAAAAATTTATCAACAATCAATAAGAGAATGATAATTTTCCAACCAATCGATTATTATTTTAACATTGAAATATTCCAATATAAAATCATCCTTTCGCAATGATTTTTATGGAATAAAATAATTTCATCACTTCAAATTCATTACTGGTGATTTTTTACATTCAACCCTGTGGGTGTTCTAAGAGAGGGAAAATTATAAGAAAATGTTATCAAAATGTTAATGATGGAATTTAAAAAAAATATTTTTAAACAAAAATATCAAATATAGAGTATTAATGAGTATAATTTATTTTATTATACCTCAGATGGTCGTATGTCCCTCTCTTCTATATTTTGAAATCATTTAAAATGAATATACTCAAACATCTTTTGATATACTACCATATCTATGAGGTACATTATTCCATAGAGTCTTCACTACTTTAGTGGTAGAAAAATGATGTTGTAAACACTAAATAGTTCCATGGACTAACACCTATGTGTGAATTTAATCATTTAGAGTCCACAAAAATGATGCTTTTTGGAAGAAATAATATACATATCATATATTAATACATTAATTTCACTTTATTTCACAATATGGGAAATCATTACAGAAGATTCATCTCAATCAACATTGTGTAAATTAGGAAACTCCAGATATTCAGGTGATAAATTAAGAACACATACATTATCACATCTTAATATTACTATCCTAAAACCACTCCTAATCCCCAATTTTTCTACCATATGAATTCATGCATCAATAAGTCGATATTATACTCATCGATACATAGATAACTTAAAGAATATAGACATAAAATGCTTCCTTTAACACTATCTTGATGGTGATCTTCTCCTGAAATACATCACGTTAAGAATTTATGTTCATGTCATCGAACTGGCCTCTATGCTCTGGAAGATGAAATATCAGAAAGTTCTTCACAATATAAACATAATTTCAAGCTGAAATAGTTGAATATAATAGCAACTCTATGAAATTTTCTAAATTCGAATATTAAAAAATATTCTCTAGTGAATCACTATGAATTATAGTGCAAGGTATAACTTACTTATAATTGAAAATAACTCCTTAAATAATAAAAAAATAATGAATCCCTTCATTATATCCCCAAAATTACTATTTTGGATCCATATACTTCACTATCTACAAGTTGAAATGAATCGTGAATTTATCAAACAATAAATATCCTGCATAGGGAGAATATGATAATTCAATAGTTCACTCAATAAAATTAACCTAACCACCAACATCATAGGGACCTCTGGATCACTTAAATGTTTAGGGATAAAAGAGATGTAAATATCTGGAATAATAAACTATTGCCTAATGTTTTTCATTCTTTTAATTTTAATAAACATAAATGCTCATATCTATATTGTATCCACAACCTGGATCTCTAGAAATTTTCTGGGAAAACGCTCAACAACACCCTCATATATATCTAGTAGTAAATAAGAGCATTCTTAATTCTAATAAAATTATGTACCACTACATTAGGTGATCCCAACATGAGTATTTGTGGTGTACATTTCATAATTTAAAATTATATATAGAACATATGTAAAAAATATCTTATGAGAAAATCTTATGAATATTTTAGGAACACATAATAATGTCAATAGGATGTAATATCTTAGAAGATACACACACAAGACATATAACGCTCCTTGTTCTAAAAAATTCTCAATGAATGTCCTATATAACATTAAAATATTTATAATAATACACACACACACATATATATATATATATACTATATGATGATGTTCAATTAATTATATCTGGCACCAATATAAATGAAAATGGATATTACAACCATATCATGAAATTTATATCACAGTGTTGGCATTAAAAAATGAACTACCATGAGAAAACCATTGGAATATAAATATATGTCTTTTGACCTTACAAGGATATCCATTATGCATATACTCACACACACAAAAATAATCCATAATAGAATAAAAAACTTCGAATCAATGTTAAAATATAATAGAAAAAACATACATTAAAAATCCCAACACCACAAACATAGAGGTCTACTACAAATATTCTCTCCAGGAATATCCATAACTCCACTACTCGAGCTCAAAAATCCTACCATGTGAATATATTATAGTAATTACACATTATGAAATGAATCTTCATCCCTTTAGTACCATTTTACAAATCTCCGATATGAAGCATAATGTCTATGATGGAGTTCTACAAGACCTCAAGGGATCCTCCACCCATAAAATTTGTTGATAAAAAGTAGTGAGGGTCTGAATGTCATCAATAGGGTGACTCTAGACTATGTATACAAATATAGACATCATACTAATAAAAATATTAAAATTAAATACATAGAATATAATATAGAATTTAATTGCATAAATTTAATTTTTGATGAAATTAAATGTATATTACATCATGAATGTAATGTAACATGAATATCCAAAGTGGAATGTCATAATAGAATATATATAACAATGAAATTTAAAATAATTATTAGAGAAAACACTCCAGTTTTACTCCTACTACCACATATGAACTACATTCTCTATTTCCTCATCTCAAAGTAACTATCCCCATTCCATTCCATGGTCCAATAATGATGATTTCTATCATTTCATCAAGATTCTCATGAAATATGTGAGTATAAAACAAATAGAAAACAAATTATGTATCCTAACCATCAATTTAAATGTTAATAGAGGTTTAATACATGATGATAAAACAAATTAAAAACCATAAATACAATACCATACCATTGATCTATTATATAACCATGATTATTGGAATTGAGAAATTACCTACATCCTCTATAATTTAGAATAATGATAAAATTGTCAATGGAACATAAAATGTGATTGATCCAACCATGATTCTAACTAGTAAGACTAAATTCCAAAGGAAATTGGTAAGGATGGAAACAGACATCATGACCTACCTCCAAGATCAAGGGAACAAGTAATGCTTTATAATGTAGTCATGCCTCATCTTTACTGCAGCCTCTCTGTATTAGTTAGCACATACTATCATTCCCCATGTCTGGTCACAAAAGGAAATCATATGACAAATCTTACTTGATCCCATCACAAAGTATCATCTAGTGTTTGAATAGAATCCACCTATATGGCCACTGGTCCCTAGTAGGATTCCTTTCAATTTGGTACCATGTAATGAAAATATATATTATAACATATACTTAATATAAATCATCAATATAATGTCTAATATAGTTTACATATATAAAGAATAAAATCTATGAAATTATGGTCTCATACGATATATACACGCAGTCATTCACACAATATATGTGATGCTCTGACCCGGGTTCCACTTAGTGGTTTCCCGATCTGTGGGGACATACTGTCTCAAGAACACCTCCCTGTACACCAGTGGCTGCCGATTAGTAGAGATGGCCTATGGTGCGTCTATGAGGAGACTTATACCTCAATATAGACTAAATTACAATGTATTTAGATATATAAAATATATTTATTACAACCATATTGGCATAATAATGAATAGAAAATGGAAGATGAATATTAAAAGAAACAACCTTCAGTAATAACAAACACAAAAGATAAACACTGAAGCATATTGAAAATTATATTTTCATTTTACGTTTTTATAGAAATGAAAAACAATTATACATGAAAGTAAGAAATAAATTGTATAAAAAATAATAATAAATAATCCAAAAACTATCTATAATCAGAAGAATTGGTTCAGTCATCCTCTAAGAAGATCCCATCCTGAAGTAATAATGAATGTATGGTGCCCAAAGTAGGATGATTCTCCTTATAAACACCAATATATATTATATTAAGGGGTACCAATGACATCCTACATAAGCTGGGATATAAAACTTAGTGGGACACCACCAAAAAAAAATATACAAATCAAGTATATGAATATAAATAGATTTGTTTTCATGTATATATATATATATATATATAAGAAATGAAATTCCAAAATAATAACTCATAACTACTTCACCATAAGTTTGTAATGTCTCTACACATGAGATCAATTAATTAACACATTTATGATCATTTTATATAAGTACATCATCTAAATGTTTAAAGAAAAACAATCATTTTATTAATAATAATAAAAGCGGATATGAGGTGATACCAAGGAATCCATGACCTCATGGGTCAAGATAACGCGTAATAATAACTCATGCATTCTGAAAAAAAAGGTCTTAGTGTTATATATGGGGATCACCCATTTAATTCAACAATATAAGATTCAAAAAGTGTTGATTGATCTTTTCCATAGTAATCACAGTCTAATTGTGACTGGGAACAATGATTTGAATCCACAGTCCCATGTGTTTGGAGGCATCAAGGTGAGTCCAAGGAGTGTAACATAATAATTATTATATCATGAATGATATTGAAGGAATTAAGTGGAATAATAAATTTAATCTATTATTATAAAGCTGTCATGTTACATGGTAGGTTCCTCCCTTTTTTTCTGACTCCTTGAAGTATAATCGCATCCAATTAGTTCTGAAGTCATTTCCTATGAAATACAAGGTTGTATCAAGTTTGATCACACATATAATGGTTGAATTCCCCTTGTGAAATTTGAACCTTATAAATATAAAATTAATTAATTTATCAAATATAATACCAATGATTTTTTTTGAATCTAATAGGTTCATTCTATTTCCATTCATCAATGTAAAAAAGTGAATCATGGAAATTCATCCTTTTATTAATTTAATTACTTAATAATCTAATAGGTACATTACTCTAAATTACCTAATAAAATATAAGGGATTATAAGGACACAAAATAAATTACAATTAATCTATAAATGATAATACAAATAGATATCATAAAATATATTTCAATTTATCATTTCATTAGGTTTACTCCAATACATTTTATCCAATGCGACATGGTTGGATAAGTAATGCATGCAATAAAATTTAATTAAAAAGACTCGGCCAAGTGATATATATTTAAAATACTTTCACATTTAAATTAAAACATTATGTAAAAAAATTAATCAACCAAACTATGAATGTCATGTCATATAAAACACAAACAGTGGATCAAATATTAACATCGAATCCACTAAAGTCATACAAGAGTGAAATGGATACACGTGGTGAATTGTGTTTAGGTCATAACCTCTAATGACTTGAACAACATATAAGAAGGGGGATCTAGAATATTATGACAAAAATATTATGATTTAATAAGAAATTATATTGAAACTATTGTATTCACAAATATAATATTTTAGATACGAGAATATATTTTGAGAAAAGTGATTGAAGATCTACCATATTACTATAAACTATCCAAAATTAATGCCAAAAAATATTTTTGGATGGATAGTAAAAGAATGGAATAGCAGATCAATTTCCAAAAATAGGGAACATTTTTTTCCTCAATATAGTATTGTCGAGAGAAAATACAAATAACAAACCGAGCCCATGGATGTAAGAGCATACCTTGTGGAATAAAATGTGACAAACATATATTGAATAAGATTTGGGATAAAGGAGATATAATAGAACCTAGAATATGACTTCAATGGAGATGAAATAGTGGACCTGCTGTGTGTGGGTGAAAAAAAGGAAATGAGGGATATAGAATAAATAATAATGGTCCACCACTCTTAAAAATTTCCTAATATTTACATAGTGTAAATGCATTACATGTCGTGTAATGATCTAATTTTTCATTCTGGAGACTGTTCATTACACATCATGAATTTTCATACCTGGGGTAATATAAATAGTGTATTGGCTACCTGGTATGTATTCTAATTACAGTTCATGTTCATGGAATAGAACAAACCATAATCCACGATAACATTACTTCCTAAAAAAATTCTATAAGGTACATTTCTGAGTATAAGTTTAAAGAACACCACAGTAAAGTGTTAAAAAATTAATGGATCTATACATGAAGGAAAAAACAAATCTCTTTTTGTCATACACCATTAATGGAACCCATACTTTTGTTGATATTATAAGGGTTATATAATGTTATCTGATAACAACATAGGAAACTGAGCATATACATCAGTCTACCAATCCCATATCTTATCATTTACACGACCCTGTTAGCTCAACTCAAAAAATTAAATGGACAAAACAGTCTTGAGGATTCTTCATGCTCTAGTAAAAAATATTTTTAGTATACTCCTCAAAATAAAAATCAGCATCTAACTCAATATCCTTATGCTCAAAATTCATAGACAGATCATCCTGATATCTGATATGTTGTGAAAAATGCAATACATCATGTATATAGATGAACCTTATAGGAAATAGAATCAAATAGGATATCATCCAGACACAATCCAAGATGTCAAATTGCCTGATATAATGAGATGATATCTTCCTTTCTTCTGTTTTCTTTTTTTTTCAGGGACTGAGTGATACAACAACAAAAACATGATCCCCAAAATCAAACTCCAAAGGTCTTCAGTGATGATTGATATAATATTTATATCTAGAATGAGTAGTGTACATACACTTCCTAGACAACTAAACCAACTCCAATGACACATGTTTGAGATGAGGACCTAGTATCAATAACACTCATTCCCCCAACCATAATGGTGATAACTTTTATGATATCACACCTACAAAAACATACATATCCATCTAAATCACAACCCAATAGATGTTATTGTAGGATAACTCGACATGAGGTACATGATTATCCAAATTAACAAAAAATCAAATATTTATTCAAAGAGAATATCCTCTATTTCCACTATGTTCTGTTTTGACTGGAAACTTGTCTGAGGGTATGTTATTTGATTAGAAATAGTTGTGTACACATATACTTATGTAAACACTACATGAACCATGATGGGAAAAGAATGTCCCGATATGAAATTACTATATTAGGTACCCCATGTATCTATATTATATCACTGACAAATAGTATTCCTAGATCATCAACTAAAAAATTATAATTGATATGAAGGAAGTTGGATTTATTTTTCAGTCGATCAGTGATAACAAAAATTGCATAGCTACCACGATTTGACCTATGTATGATAACTAGAAAATTAACTCAAAAATCTTACCATATCCCTTTGATGATCTGTAATGGATGTAATAGTCCAATGGGTCTCTTGTTCTCTCCATTAACTCAATGATAGGTGGAACACCTAGTCATAAAACCTATAATCCTAAATCTAATTCCAGCCCTCCAATACTTAGAACACATATCATTATACAAAATCATGATTCTTGGATAAATAACCCATTTAGATGTGTGGGAATATCATATCAATTCGTATCCAACATCATTGGGATCCATTAAACCCATTTACATATAGGATATCATATCTATTGATAGACCAACTCAGTGGTGTGACCTAGAGAAAACAAAACTCATAGAGGACCAACCCCTGAGGATATGAAAACTACCTAATCATCATGTGATCAATGAGTAAAGTGGAAACTATCAAGTATATAATACATGACCACTCATGAATCACAGGATACTTCATATGTAGCCCCAAATTAAGTTCCATCAATTTCCATTCATTACTGGATTCCGATTGGGCATGTGCTTGAGTATTCATACAAAACACATTAGCAACTACACAACACCTTCTAGGAATATAGTAGAGAGAAAAATCAATGGAATGATGGTATTGGAACCTTCTTCACTATCAATCATTAAGGTAACCCTATTTATAGGTATATTTGAGGATATTTTTCTCTGTAGATACCATAATATGATCTACCATTAGATCTGGTATCCAAAATAATATAACATGGACAATATTTTCTAGCTCAAGTTCATGCATCAGGTAGTTACACTAAGGATTCCTCAACTTGGGAGACCCATATGAACTTAATCAACACTCCAACAGCATCACTAAACCAATATAAATTCTTGAATAATTACAAAATAATTTATATCCTTTTGTAGGCTCTGGATGAATCATATTTTTTTCCAATTTAGGACTTCCTTTCACCATTTAAATGGATTTATAACAATATTTAATCAATAAGAACACCACACATTCATTAATCCCTTTAATTGGTGAGAAAATGTGCGAGATATCCCATATGAAATACATATAACATACGTCCATCCTAACGAAACACCATATATTAAACATATTAATATTCCTACTTCGAAGCCTTCAAAACTACATTATCTCCTCCAAAAACAAATCTTTTAATATGATAACATTATCTAACTAACATTCATCACATTTCATAATATTTATGAGCTAGGGTGGATGAGGATAGGTGCATCAAATACTAATCTATCACATTAATATAATATAAAACTTATCACTTACACTATATATTGAAAAGAATACTATATTTAATAGTATTTCACTGGGACATAATGTTATGAAAATTAATCACAACACTCATTCTAATGATGAAAAAGTCACGACCCTTAATAATTGCATTGTCACTATAATACCATCAATTTGATTTATTATCAACCATTGACACCCATATTCATGAACTAATTAAAGATATAAAATTAAATAATAATGTTTTTAGTTAGAATTTTTATTTTAAAAAACAGTATAGATTACAGTATAATTTTGGAGAAAATGCATTCCATTATGGAAAACAATAATTCGACATAATAAAAATATTATATCCCCTATAATTAGGAAACTATATTGAATGATATCTACATTATTGAAGACTCTCACAATATCAATGACTCAAATTTATATATAATAATTCTTAATCATGAAATAATTAAAGGAATAGAATATTTACCTTACTTCATGTAGGTTATGGTAACTCCCCCCCCCATATAAAGACATAATATAAATATATGTGCAATGTTACAAAAAATTATTCATAATTATGTGAGAGGTTATGAACATCCCTGTTTGGAATCAAGAACAAAAATACATCCCTATTGATAGATATTATGAATATATCAAAAGTTGGTTAGAATTAGCAATAAAATTCATCTTGAAGCCCCTATTTCACACATTTTTATTACTAAAATGATATCTGATATTAATGTTCTTAGACCTCGATTACTGTATTGGATTTATATTGTGTCCTATTTGAACATGATTTTGTAAATGAATGATGAGTTGAGTATAAATATCTATCATTATATAATATATATGATCCCTCATCAAAAAAATTATAGTTCTTACAGTAGTGGAAGAAATATATTCAGATTTTCTAGCACTCAGTGTTAATGAAATATTTTTTTATTGGAAAAGTAAATTAAAAATTAAGAAGAGGAAAATTAAAACTGAATTTGATATTATGTAATCATAGTCACGTGATAAATCTATACCTATAAAACCTATCATATTCAAATTATTTACCTATTGGAAAAAATTCCCATAACTCAGTGGCATGTCAACATACCTCAGAATCACATTAGTATCCAGAATATATGAATCATTCTAATAAATATGATATCAGAAAAAGGAATCAAAATATAAAAAATATATTCTATAGATGTTATATAATAAATTTTTCTAAAAATAACTGTAATTAAAAATTATTAACCTAAACTCACCCCCATCAACATAAATGGATAGATTTAGTCCCAATTTATTTTTTATAGATATAGGATTGAAATAATTTGTTTCCATGTCAAACCATTGATCTATATAATAATTCTATTGGGAAGTGGAATTAATTGTTTCTTGATTACGTACTTTTAATTGAATGATATAATTCATTTATATTATAATATTGGCCTCAAAATTTTATTTCATTGTTCTTGAAAACTATATAAAATCATTCCCATGATAATAAACAAAACAATTATCAGAATCATTTAATTCCAAGAACCTATACATTATAAACATAGGATATACTTTTGATTATTTCTATAATATAGATTTTTCTATTTACTTTTTTATGATAAATATTAATTCTATTAATAAATATTTATCTATGAATACTAGATCCTTCGTTCCTTCTTTATTCTATACATAGCATTTTTTAGGTTCCTTATTCTACCATTGTACATTATAGGAAAGATAGGTTCTCGATATAAAAATCCACTTCAAGATCTCCATTTGAAAAAATATAAAAAATATATTTCTTAAAGATTATATGTTCCATAAAAAACCACATGAAAAACATTTTAATTTACCCTAATATTGAAGCTAGTGAAATGGATTATATAAATTCAACCCCTTAATCATGATAATACCATTTTCACAGAAGTGTGTATTTTTTTCTTGATTCCAATGAAATAATTATCTAAATTATTTTTTAATTCATGCATAGTTTTATTTATGATATTAATAATACTTCATGGAATAAGTTCCTAAGTATAATTCTTGTCAATCTTATTAGGATCCTTTTATGAGTATTTTTTATATTCATTATGATGACAGTATTTGTCAAGAAAATATGTTTCAACATGAGTCTCAAAATATATTGTATTATAAACCTATGAAAAAATTATTTTATAGAAGTATGGTGATTTTCAATAAATAATATTATATTCGCCTACATATTTTCCAATCATTTGATATTTATCAAATTGTATACACTATGAACTTTTCATAATCATCAATCTAATGAGATTCTATACCAGAAAAATTTGATTTAACATCATGGTATCATTCAATAATAAATAAAAAATATTTTTATTGTTACCATTATCTTCATTAAAATATAAAATATAATTACTATTCTTCGTGGATTGATTTCCATATATATTTAACAACATCACTCTGAACCATTTAGTGAAGTGTTTATTCTAGCATCTATAGAATTTCGCATTCAATAGGTATCCAACGATGATTCCCTCCTCTTTTTCATTAAATGTTTCTTATTTTAATCAATTATCATAATAAGGAATGGACTTTTATATAATCATTTGTATATTAATGTTTCCAACATATTTTGAGACATCTCATATGTGGTTAAATCGTTATTATTTTAGTTATAAGTGTCAATTTTTAAAATATAAATCTCTAAAAATAGACTCTCTCCCATTGGACATTGATCTTTAAAATTGAAAAAGAATTTTTCTCCTCATATCCATAATGGTCATATTTATTCATTCAATAACACTATTAATTTCTGTTGTTTAATTGGTGTTATATTTAATTTCAAACCCAAACCAAAAATTATATGATTCAAAAGAAATTGTAGTTTATTATTTTCCATTACTAGTTCTCAATTTCTCAATGTAAATCACATGCAATTATTCATCAACCATGTAATAGATTTTAAAATTTTCTAATATATGTGAAATTTATTTCATAAATTATAATATTTTAAATATTTTATAGTCATGAATTAATGTGATAAAATAGAAACCAAAATTTTTTATTTATTATCTCATAGAACCAGGAATATTAGAAGGAATTATTATAAGATAGAATTTTATTATTTTTCTCCACTATTGTGTACCTTTTCTAATATTTTCCCCTTCATGTTAGTGATAAAATTATAATAACTGTATCCACACATTTGAGGAAGTTCCCATTCTTTATTCTCAATATACGTCACTATTAGAATATTTTGGACAAATTTTTTGTGTCATATGTGAAAAATATGTCCCTCTTCACTTGATGTAAATAACATAAAATACTAGAATGTATAATTTAAAATATTCCGATAGGTAAATTATATTATAGTTTTAATCCATCCATATTGATCAACTTTAATAATAAATAACCCTTCATAGTGATCACCATATTCCCTTGATCACACAACTGAATGACACAAAAAATACTGTATTTCTTACCATAAAAAATAAAACCACATGTGAATATAGCATTCTAGGTTCAATAATAAAAAATAATATTACTTTGATATTATAGAGATCTTATTCAAAAATTCACTAAAAATAATCATGTTCTTCAAGGAACTTTATGATTTTTTTTATTTGACGTCACGGGAGAGGAGAAAACAATATAAAGAATATAGTGTTTGTTCCTTCAATAATCATTTAATTTAACTTCAATTATTAGTGATTTTTCCTGATTTGTTTTATTTTTTCCCTTCATAAAATTTGATATTTTTTTATATTTTCATTGCATATAGATTATAAATTCCTCTAAATGAACTCATTACATATTACAAATTCCTCACACATCTTCATACTCTTCATTACTATCACTTATAGTCATCATATTGGAATTTACATTTCATAATCCATTTTCAATATTCAATTTCATCTATGATCGGATTCACATCCCCTAAATTATAGTCTTGTATTATTCTATGGGATGGGTATTTCAGACAAAAAAAGTCTTTTGGTCCTATAGTCACTGAATAAAAACTATTTCTAATATATAAAATTATTCTTGGAAATTATTAAGTCTACCTTATATAACGTGATTTATATTTCATTCCCAAATGTTTTTTAATTATGATTTATTTTTTACAATCATTATTTTCGTGGTTTTTAAAATTATCTAAAATTTAATAGTACACATTTTGTTGATTCCCTCTACCCATGATGGTTTATAATTTATAAATAAAACATTACTATATGAATTTTTAGAATAACTATGTTCATATTTGGATGGTTTAAAAACTACCTGGAAATAAATAAAATTATTTTGAGTAGATGAATAATCCTTTAGATCTCCATCTTTTTCAACACCGATATTAAATTTTCTGTTAGTATTATTAGATTTAAGTCTTATTGAGTGTGGGTCTGAATTTCATAACAATTGATGTGAAATGTTCTTCCAAGGCTCCAGAAATACACAGTCCCTCTCTAAAAGATTTACATTGACTAGTTTGATCTATACAACACATTTATTTTAACATTACAGAATCTAATAATCTAAATTTTTAACGTATAATTTTTTATTGGATCCATTAGCACTTATAATGGCCTCAGTTTTCATTAATGACATACATTATGATTTCTTTTAAACATTTGAAGCATCTAGGAAACTCTTTCCTCATCGTACACACTACATGAGTTGTATTCATTACTATTAAAATGTTTCATAATGTTATTTTATTTTATTAAACAATTACCTTTCACTCACCACATGAGAATGAGTCATGTTGTTCTTATTCATTCAGCATCCTCCTCTTTTTTATATGGATAAAATTTTCCGGGGTTTTTACCACATATTGGGTGATTAATCTTCTTCATCGCTTGTTTCCATATATTTATAATTCATATAGAACTCAAAATAACCGAGAATAATTCCATCATTCTTAAAATAAATATTTTGATGAATTGTTTCTATGTTTTACAATTTTTTTAAATGTTTACTTATGACTGATATACATTTCTTATTTTCCTCATCATTCAATTTATTCACCATATAATGTAATTAAAATTTCATCTTCCTTTTCCTTGAACCTTAATTAATTCATGGATTTAAAGTAAATTTACTATTTAAATTTGCTTATTAATATTGTAGTATTTCTCATATAATATTTGAAGAGGGTATTTTTTATCAAATCATGGGATAGGTTCTGAATCTGTTCTATAATTATCTTATTTGGACTGATTTTTTTTTTGAAAATTCCTTAATTTTTTATGATCATAGTATAAAATTTATGCGTATACCTAATAAAAATGATATTAATAACTAAATAATTAAACCTAGTGAAATTCTCATCATAATTCAATCCTTAATACATTTTGAAATATTCAAAAAAAATTATATTTAATTTTTTTTCAATTATCATGAAGTTCCAGTCACAAATGTTTTAATAAATATCCCAATTGTTTATAGCAAACTGTAATCCCATCGACATGTTAAGAAATTTATTAAGGAATGATTTATATTTATTATTTAATTATTTACCATTTATCTCATCAATTATATAATATAAAATTTTCATTGAACCATCCCTATACATTTTTTCATAACCCACAATGAAAAAATCACTCAATGTAGTTCATACGATAACCAAAATTGTAGAATTTTATTCATCCACCCAAGAAAATTCATTACATCTAAAAAATTAAAACCTATTTTTTTAATTTTTTTGTTCCCTATGAAAAATTTGAAATAGTTTATTCTCTGAGGAAAATATACCTCGGATACCATAGGAAGAGGACATATCACTTGGGTTACTACTATTCTAGGAGTGTCTAATTAGTATCTGTTATTTTATTTCAATTTTTTTTTAATTTAGAATTAAACTCATATTGCTGGTTAAAGTCAATATCAGGCTTTTTATTATCAATTATATATTCTTATACAAAACATGAGTGATAATCACTTCATTAAAATTTTCCACCGTATTCCCTTGATTTTACAGAATCATACTTCTTATTTTTAGACAAATTTAAAGAACATATATTTTTTATCCCTTCATAAGTATAGTAATTAATATTAGAAATAGCTGGAATATATAAAGATTAATTTTAATATACATATATCTTTTTTATTAATATATGAATTTTATTAATAATAACCACATTTTCATAATTTATTCTCCAATTTCACTGATATTCAGGATGATTCTCCCAATCAAATATAGATCCTCTTATAGATCTCCCTTAACTACATGAATAAATGAAATGGAATTGATATTGATCATCATTCTTTTCAACAGTTTAGAAAGAACAAAATTATTATGGGAGATTTAATTTTTTAATTGGTCTTCTACATACATAACTATAAGAGAATAGATAAATAATATTATGATGATCTTGATACACCTTCTAAGAAACACAATTGATGAGAAGATCTACCTTCATTAGAATCTCATTCTTTGTTTCATAAAATTATTAGAAACTCTATCCAAAATTAGCATCACCCATTAATGTAATATTTTAATTAAGATATTTTAAAACTAAATAATCTTATGCAATGATATTTTCAATAAAAATTCAATGAAACTCATTTTAATTCTAATTGGAATCATCATTTTAATTTCCAAAAGACTTGAAAATATGTTATCTGTCATGTTATATCCACATAATAAACATTACATTAAAATTCATGAATTAATTAATATATAATATTATTTTAAGTATACACAAATACTATATTTTAATGTCCATTTTATAAGACAATCATTATTGGTTTCATGCAATATTACCATTCCAACCTCTTTGTTTCCACACAGTACTTTTATCACCTGAAAGAAACAATGGTCAACATTTTCTCGTATAAATTTTTTCGTGAATCATGTTCTTATGGTCTGTCATTATATTCATTATATAAAGATGATAGTTGTGACATCATTTGATTAGTTATTCACTTTAAATATTAAAATTCAAGAAACCCGAAACATTCTATTCGGTTTGTAGCTGAAATGTATCAACATTATTAATTAATAAAAATGGTTATGATGAAGATAAAAAAGACATAGAATATTATACATAAAAATTAAAATCATTATTGGTTAACTTTAGAAATATTTTTGTAACCAACTTCATTTTCTATACATACAAAAACTTCTAAAATTCAGATATGTAACAAAAATAGACTATGGAATCATTCTTCAATATGGTTTAGACTAAATTTTTTAAATGGATATGTGATTTCACCTATATTTATGGATTCTACTATGTGAATCTCAAACATTATAGACTTCAAAAAAATTAACCAAGATATATTTTTTCCAACATTAATGCCATCTCAACTACATTTTCCCATCTTGAAACATTTTAAGTAATCTCATAATAACACCCATCAAATATTCAATACTTATTCATAATATTTTTTATATAGGTAACACATCAATGTAATCCTAAAATCTTAAAAATTAATTATCAATAGTTGATGAAATTCTATATTTTTCATTATATTGAATAAAATACATCATTATATTGAACTATAATTTTTCGTTATGGTCAACATGTCAATCATCACAGTTGTTCCAATTATGGAAACAGTGATAAATCATTCAATTATCCCTTAGGAGCATCATCAAATATTAAAATAAGTATCAGTTAAATATGATGGGTCATCTTAATGTAAGAAATAATATAATGTTGTAGTACGTATGTAACACCCCGAAATTTTATGAAAAATATTCTTTTTAATTTCATTAATGTCTTGTGTTGTACGCTACACCAAAAGGAGCTTGCACAACACGCATCATTGACTTGCCTTTTATTACACACAATCACAACCTTCCTCGATAGCGTGTGTAGTACGCAATACCGAGTTTAACTAAACAACGATATGCTATTAAAATATTATTAAAACTAGCCGTTATGAATTGTAATAACAACCATTTAAAATTTTAGAAATTTTATCTCTCAAAATGGACTTCATTTTTGGATTCAGAGTATCTAATTTAGCCTAAGGTGAAATTTTGGTACTTTTCGGATAACATTCATATTCTGATGAATAGTGAAAATTAATAAATTTTAAATAAAAACAACTTTTTATAATAGAAATAATTAATAGTCAAAAATTATTAATTTGAGTGGTTTTAAAGTATATTTAGAATATATTTTTACAATTCAATACAATGTTGGTCATTGGATGTAATTTCACAATTACACCAGACATAAACAAGTGTTAATATTTTGATAGTTATTATCTCTTACAAACACGCTATTTGTTGTGACAGCGGAAATTAATTATAAAATTAATTAATGTAACTTATATGTTGGGAATTTTTTAAAATCGAAATCATTTTTGAATTCGGAATATCAATTATAGCTTAGGGTGAAATTTTTGCATTTTTCTGAAAAACTTCAATTTTTGATGAATAGTGAAACTACTAAGTGGTAGTTAAAATTAATTTTTTGATAAATCATAATTTTACCACTTCTGTGAATGGAATTTCAAAAATCCTAGAGACACGGTTGATGTTAGTAAGTTAAATGTGGTTCAATGAGATGAAAATAATTTTTGGTGAATAGTGTCTTTTTACTTTTATTTACCACGGTTAAAAGTAAATAGGGTAATTAAGGGTAAAAAATAATATTAATATTACCCTAACACATGTCCTAATCCTATTGTAAAAGTGTATCTAGACCAAAAACAACCTTAAGTGTAAAATATTATCATTTAGGCCCACTTGGATTAGATTAGGACATTTATTATTATTTAATTCAAAGAAGAGTTAAAAGAGTTAAAATCAAAGTTTATTTACTAAATGATTTTTAATATAGGGTTATACATAATATAATTTCTACTATAAATATTAATTAGAAAGATAAAATGATTTACTACATAATGGTATTTTATTTGTAATTTTTATACTTTATATAATTTAATTTATTTATGACACAACGATGATGAAGTAATGACATTTTTAAGAAAATATTAAAATAGTTGATGTTATAAATTCCCAAATAAATGTAATTTGAGACTTTTTATGACTTAGATAAATTTTATAGGTTAATATGTAATGTTTTTGTTGATTTAAGTAACTTTTTTCGAACTTATCATTCTGTTAAAAATTCCATAAAAATCATGTACCAAATAGTGTCAAAATTGACATAAATTAGTTTTTAAAACAAATATTATATTATTAATTGTTATTTAAATTATAAAAATATAAGGTTAGGCCAAATGACCTAGATAAGGATATATATATTAATAATAAACAACTTGGGGTTCTTTTGGCATGTTGTAGTAAGTGTATTAACCATATAGTGTAAAAAACAAAAAGTCACGGTAAAAGTTAAATTAGTTAAATTAGAGTTAAATATAATTGATAAGGTTAAAATAATAACCTAATATTGTCTAAATTATATTGGTTTATAGTATTTCGACCCATCCCCACTTTACCTTCGAAATAATACCCTTTTGGAACCAATATAAACCGATTTTGACTTTAATATAAAATAATATATTGAGATATTCCTAAGGTTCCCCTCTTCTCCCTTATAAAAGGGCACCTCCTCCCTCTCCTCCTCACACCAATTTGAGCATTCAAGATCATCCAAACCCTGAAAAAATCTCTTCTCCACTTTCCTAGTATAATCCTAGTGGTCCTGGTATTCTTAAAAGACCAATTTTAGTGCCCTAAAAGGAGGTCTCAAAAAAGCACTTCAAAGGAGAGGTAATATCCATTACCGATCCTTTCCAATTTCTTTCTTCTTCAACATCTTCTTCTTTAGTTGTTTCATTATGAAGTAATAACATCAGTATAATTCATATACTGATATGTTATTATAAGTATGAAACAACCCTATTTAACCATCTATCCATCCTACGGAAAATGAAATCACAGCGCATGCGTACGTACGGAATACCGTCTCCACGCCGTGGTGTAAGCTATTTTCCGCCACCACCTTAATAGGATGGGTATAATGGTGTAATGAGTAACTATATATGATTATTATAAATTTATATTGATACTGAAATATTATACATACACTTTAACACAATTCCACGACCATGGGAACGATATCATCGCTCGTGCGTACGTACGGACTACCGTCTCCATGACGAGATGAGATTCATTCTCAATGATTAACCATTCATGAATGATTATAAAGTATATATAGTAAGTACTAATTAAATATATGACATAATAATGATACTGGATTTATTTATATTTATGTCATCTACTTAATTCCATTCAATTAAATAAGGAAACGAAAACAGCGTTCATGCGTACGTACGGACTACCGTCTCCATGAACGGTGTATTTCATTCCATTTATCGATATTATATATATATATATATTCTGAATATATATTATATATAAATCATGTTTTACATTATGTATATAATTAATCATGATCCAACTAATCATATTAATAATTACAAGTTAAAAACACGAACGACAAATGAGACGATTTTCCCCAAAACGCTACTTTAACATGAATTTACAAAAGAATGGGTAATATAAAGTCATAATTGAAACATATATGATATAATAAAAATGAATATGATTCTGGAATAAGTCAATAACATGATTTAAATCATTATACAGGAGGTTCAGACACATACAATGCAAGTCAGACCTAAGGTAAGGGAAAATATCACAATCTCATTTTTATCCGAGATTGTTTTTACTTTGGCATTTACTAGGGTGTATTTTATCATCCACATACATGTTCATTCAATATGTAATATTGTTTCCATCCAATTACAATAGTTTAAATCCAATTTTACCCTTCTGTGAGTTTTTACTATAGAATATGAAAGGAATCTTTTGTCGTTTTTCGTACGAGGTACTTTTTGACTTTTCCGAAAAAATACGAAGAATTTTTTTTAACTTATACGGAATGAATGTATTTTTAAAAAATTATTTCCAAGAATCATCCTTTACAAATTTTAAAGTTTAATTTTAATCAAATTCTTTTGTTTTAATGTCGTATGACATGTTATGAAAGGAAAAATGTTTTTGAAAAAGAAAGGATATTTTCCTCAAGAATGGAGTTCAAGTGTTTTATCAAAATTATTTTCCATCTAAGATAATAATGGGTTCTGTTTTTATCCCTATTATTACATTGATTTGATTATGTTGTGATGGAATTATTTTTATGAATTCCTTTATCATATATGAATTGTTTTATGATGCCATGATGTTTAAGATTCCCATTTTTATTACATGGGTTATGCAATGATGTATGGTTTATGATTTTGTGACACACATAAGAATGGTATCATTATGAGATGGGTGGGACCTATATCTCCCTCCAATGCATTGGGTAAAGATTTTATATCTCATGAGATAGACATGGCTGGAACGGTAGGTTATACCGGTTCAGTGAAACAGGACTGGAACGAGGGTGACTCGATTCAGAAAGGGACTTTGTCCACTAAGATTGTCTTGGAAGTGAGTCTTGACTAACAAGAAATGATTCTCTATGATTATGTGTGTATGCCAGAAATTTTCATGTTTTATGTTATGAATATTGGGATTACATTTCTCTTCTATGATTTATCCCATGTTATTATATTATGAGCTCTTTTGCAGGTTAAGATTTCCAAAAGCTATGTTCTTATGTATATGATGTGATTGATATTTCTTTTGTTTACCCTTACTGAGCATTTGAGCTCACCCTTTTATTTTTTCTTTTCCCCATGATATAAAGAAAGGTTTTAGGTATAAAAAAGGAAGATCTTTATGGGAGATGTTGAAGATCTTTCACCACGATTAGAAGATTTTATTCCGAGTTTCCAAAGACACTAAACTATTACGGTCCGTGTGTGTTTGTTTTTCTTATGTATTAAGTATTCCGCAAAAGTAATGTAATATTCATGTACGTCAAGCTTCGGGTCTCTACAGTTGGTATCAGAGGAAAGGTTTAGTCAACCTTTGGAAACTAGGATGCGAAAACGTTAGTGAGATCCCTAGAGATATTTCTAAGGTATGTCTAGGGATGTCCCTAAGGTTAAGTATACGTATAGGTTATAGTACTATAATTATGCTAATGATAATAGAATTAAACCTAAGATGTTAGATATTGAAGGTACTCCACCTTTATTATGTTGTTTTCCCTAGCATGATTTTTTCCTCTCACACTATTCTTTTTGGGTTTTAGACGATGGCTGGAACCCGAAGGAACCATGTTGATCAATGCAATGGACAATGCAATTATTGTCCTCCTGAACAAACAAATGTTATGGGAGATGGAGTTAAAAATCTTATTTCTATACTTACACAAGCTATGAATCATTCTGGACTTCCAAATGAGCAGAGAAGGGAACAATATTCTATTGATTCCTTCATGAGGCAATGTCCACCTTCTTTCAGTGGGTCTTCTGATCCACTTGTTGCTGAACAATGGATCAGTACCACTGAAAAGAAATTTTTAGTTCTTCAATATTCTAAACATGATAAAGTCATCTTAGAAGTGTATCGTTTGGAAGGTGATGCTGATCAATGGTGGAATATTATTAAGAATACAAGGAAAAGGGATGAAATTGAGTCCATGGAATGGGACGAGTTCAAGAACTTATTTTTCAATAAGTACTTCCCTCATATTCTTCGAACAAAGATGGAAAAAGAGTTTCTTGAGCTGAAGGAGAAGGATGATGAATCTGTTGGTATATATGATGCAAATTTTACAAGACTTGAAAGGTATGCATCTGGCATTATCATCCAACCTGAAAGTAAAGTTGATCGATTTTTCAGTGGCTTAAAACCAAGTCTTCGAAGGGCATTAGCTATAAGAGACTTCAGTAGCTATGAAGAAATTGTGCATTGTGCTATCAAGGTAGAAATGGAAGTTGGTGTTACATATCCATATCATGGTTTTGACAAGAAACGAAAGATGGAGTTCAAGGAGAAATCTCAGAATAATGGTGAAAAGAAGATGAATGTTTCCTTATGCACAAAGTGTGGTAAGAAGCATGGTTGAGATTGTCTTAAAGGGACTAGAAATGTTTTTTAAGTGTGGAAAAGAAGGTCATCGAGAAGCTGAGTGTCGAAGTAATGGAAAAAGGGATTCTAATGATGTAAATAAAGCAAACACTGCAGATAATGCACAACCAACACTTCAATGCTTCAAGTGCAAGGAAATGGGGAATTATGCTAATAAATGCACTAATCTAAGGGTAAGTGATGATCAACATGAGCAACCGCTTAAGGAAAAGGACAAAGGGAAGTCACATGTGATCACTATTGGCGATGTTGAATATGACAACAATGTGGTGGAATGATTATGTTTTTATGTAATGGGATTCCAAAATAATGTTGTATCATAAAGTATTCGAATATTTATGTATTGGTCTAATGTGGTATTCAAAGTGATTGTGATATTTTTGGAAATAAGATGATATGCACATAATGAAGGGAAAACAAGAAAACGAAATGTTTAACAGTATTCATGAGCTCATGATTGATATAAGGACTAAGTGATATCATGGTTTGAGTATATAGAATTTTGAGGATTTTGGTATGTGGAAAGTGGTAACTTTTAACTACATTCATGTTTTCACCAAGGTTATTCAAGAGAATACGTGATTAAGGAATTTGAATGTTTGGAATGTGACCAACAAAACATATCTTATGATATATGGGGATCAAAAATGGTATTAAATTTCTGGTAATCGTTTTCACTATGAGAGTGGACTGCAGTATTATGGATAATATTAAAGATTGGAATGGATTATGTTGGGAATAATTTGGTATTGTTTAAGGATAAAAGTTTTTTCGATATAATTGATGGGATGTTATAGTAATATAGTTCTAGAAAAAGGACAACCTGCAGGACGGGCGACAACCCATCGCGTCGGACAAGGCTGTAGGAATCGAACCCACAACCGATGTGCGACTGGCCTTTATTGTCTACCACTGGCCTACAGGAAGTCCCTATTTAGTAGAAACTAGTTTTATTATATTAAGAAATATGATATATGAAGTATAAGTCCATTTTAGGAACCATATATGATTAATCTCACTATAGATCGACTTATGTATATAATTTTTCCTAACCTTTTGTTTGAGATAGATGGAATGACCCGTCATTCTATCACATGATCTGCTAACACTTCACGAATAACAAATTAAACTTCATTTATTTAAGATATGAAGTGTAAATTGTTCAAGGCACGAACAAAAGTGAGATTTTACCAAAATAAAGTAAGTATTTATTCTAATTCAAAATTTTCAACTTTAGGGAAATGATCTTGAAAACCAAAAATGTTGTCCTAGTGCCCTTATATCCAATTAATCAGATGGTACCCTAGATCGTCACAAATTTATGGCTTTGTGATTTCTGGCTTTTCCATAGCCATGTTCTCTACCACTCTCCATCAGAACATGATGGTTAGATTTCTCTTCCATATCCATATTTTCACCTATGTGGAAACCCAGTGATTAGTTTATTTGGGTTACCATTACGTTTCATACTTTTGTTTTTAAAGATTGGTTTTGGTATTCCTTTTTACGATGTGGGTTTCTATTAAAGAAACTTTCGAATAGTAAACCATTTATAACCCCGACGAATTTCGAGGGCGAAATTCATTTTAAGGGGGGTAGAATGTAACACCTCGAAATTTTATGAAAAATATTCTTTTTAATCTCATTAATGTCTTGTGTTGTACGCTACACCAAATGGAGCTTTCACAACACGCATCCTTGACTTTCCTTGTATTACACGCAATCACGACCTTCCTCGATAGCGTGTGTAGTACGCAATACCGAGTTTCACTAAATAACGATATGTTATTAGAATGTTATTAAAACTAGCCGTTATGAATAGTAACAACAAACATTTAAAATTTTAGAAATTTTATCTCTCAAAATGGACTTCATTTTTGGATTCAGAGTATGGAATTTAGCCTAAGGTTAAATTTTGGTACTTTTCGGATAACTTTCATATTCTGATGAATAGTGAAAATCTCCAAATTTTAATTAAAAACAAGTATATTTAATTGAAATAATTAATAGTGATAAATTATTAATTTGAGTGGTTTTAAAGTATATTTAGAATATATTTTTACAATTCAATACAATGATGGTCATTGGATGTAATTTCACAATTACACCAGACATAAACAATTATTAATCTTTTGATAGTTATTATCTCTTAAAAACATGCTATTTGTTGTGACAGCGGAAATTAATTATAAAATTAATTAATGAATCTTATATGTTGGGAATTTTGTAAAATAGAAATCATTTTTGAATTCGGAATATAAATTATACCTTAGGGTGAAATTTTGGCATTTTTCTGAAAAACATCAATTTTTGATGAATAGTGAAACTACTAAGTGGTAGTTAAAATTAATTTTTTCATAAATCTTAATTTTACCGCTTCTGTGAATGGAATTTCAAAAACTCGAGAGACACGGTTGATGTCAGTAAGTTAAATATGGTTAAATGAGATGAAAATAATTTTTGTTGAATAGTAACTTTTTACTTTTATTTACCACGGTTAAAAGTAAATAGGGTAATTAAAGGTAAAAAATAATATTAATCTTACCCTAACACATGTCCTAATCCTATTGGAAAAGTGTATCTCGACCAAAAACAACCTTAAGTGTAACATATTATCATTTAGGCCCACTTGGATTAGATTAGGACATTTATTATTATTTAATTCAAAGAAGAGTTAAAAGAGTTAAAATCAATTTTTATTTACTAAAACATTTTTAATATTGGGTTATACATTATATCATTTCTACTATAAATATTAATTAGAAAGATAAAGAGATTTCATACATAATAGTATTTTATTTGTAATTTTTATACTTTAAATAATTTAATTTATTTATGACACAACGATGATGCAGTAATTACCTTTTTAAGAAAATATTAACATAATTGATGTTATAAATGCCCAAATAAATGTAATTTGAGACTTTTTATGACTTAAATAATTTTATAGGTTAATATGACATGTTATTGTTGATTTAAGTGACATGGTTCGAACTTATCATTCTGTTAACAATTTCATAAAAATCATGTACCAAATAGTGTCAAAATTGACATAAATTAGTTTTTAAAACAAATATTATATTATTAATTGTTATTTAATTTCTAAAAATCTATAGATCGGCCAAATGACTTAGATAAGGATATATATAATAATAATAAACAACGTGGGGTTCGTTTGGCATGTTATAGTAAGTGTATTAACCATATAGTGTAAGAAAACAAAAAGTCACAGTAAAAGTTAAATTAGTTAACTTAGAGTTAAATCTAATTGATAAGGTTAAAATAACAACCTAAACTTGTCTAAATCCTATTGGTTGATAGGATTTAGACCCCTCCCCACTTTAAATTAGAAATAAGACCCTTTGGAACCATTATAAACCGATTTTGAATTTAATATAAAATAATATTTTGAGGTATTCCTAAGGTGCCCCTCTCCTCCCTTATAAAAGGGAACCTCCTCCCTCTCCTACTCACACCAATTTGAGCATTCAAGATCGGACAAACCCTGACAAAATCTCTTCTCCACTTCACTAGTATCATCCTAGAGGTCCTGGTATTCTTAAAAGTCCAATTTTAGTGCCCTAAAAGGAGGACTCAAAGAAGCACTTCAAAGGAGAGGTAATATTCATTACCGATCCTTTCCAATTTCTTTCTTCTTTAATCATCTTCTTCTTTAGTTGTTTCATTATGAAGTAATAACATCAGTATAATTAACATACTGATATGTTATTATAAGTATGAAACAACCCTATTTAACCATCTATCCATCCTACGGAAAATGAAATCACCGCGCGTGCGTACGTACGGAATACCGTCTCCACGCCGTGGTGTAAGCTATTTTCCGCCACCACCTTAATAGGATGGGTATAATGGTGTAATGAGTAACTATATATGATTATTATAAATTGATATTGATACTGAAATATTATACATACACTTTAACACAATTCCATGACCATGGGAACGATATCATCGCTCGTGCGTACGTACGGACTACCGTCTCCACGACGCGATGAGATTCATTCTCAATGATTAACCATTAATGAATGATTATAAAGTATATATAGTAAGTACTAATGAAATATATGACATAATAATGATACTGGATTTATTTATATTTATGTCATATACTTAATTCCATTCAATTCAATAAGGAAACGAAAATAGTGTTCATGTGTACGTACGGACTACCGTCTCTATGAACGGTGTATTTCATTCCATTTATCGATATATTATATATATATATATATTATGAATATATATTATATATAAATAATGTTTTAAATTCTGGATATAAGTAATCATGATCCAAGTAATCATATTAATAATTACAAGTTAAAAACACGAACGACAAATGAGATGATTTTACCCAAAACGCTACTTTAACATTAATTTACAAAAGAACGGGTAATATAAAGTCATAAGTGGACCATATATGATATAATAACAATGAATATGATTCTGGAATAAGTCAATAACATGATTTAAATCATTATACAGGAGGTTCGGACATGTACAATGCAAGTCGGACCTATGTTATGGGAAAATATCACAATCTCATTTTTATCCGAGATTGTTTTTACTTTGGCATTTACTGGGGTGTATTCTTTCATCCACATCCATGTTCCCTAAATATGTAATATTGTTTCCATCCACTTACAATAGTTTAAATCCAATTTTACCCTTCGGTGAGTTTTTAGTAAAGAATATGAAAGGAATCTTTTGTCATTTTTCGTATGAGGTACTTTTTTACATTTCCGACAAAAGAACGAAGAATTTTTTTTAACTTATACGGCATGAATGGATTTTTAAAACATTATTTCCAAGAATCTTCCTTTACAAGTTTTAATGTTTGCTTTTAATCAACTTCTTTTATTTTAAAGTCGTATGACATGTTATGAAAGGAAAAATGTTTTTGAAAAAGAAAGGATATTTTCCTCAAAAATGGAGTTCAAGTGTTTTATCAAAATTATTTTCCATATAAGATAATAAAGGGTTCTGTTTTTATCCCTATTATTACATTTATTTCATTATGTTGTGATGGAATTATTTTTATGAATTCCTTTATCAAATATGAATTGTTTTATGATGTCATGATGTCTAAGATTCCCATATTTTTTACATGAGTTATGCAATGATGTATGGTTTTAAGATTTTCTGACACACATAATAATGCTATCATTATGAGATAGGTGGGACCTATATCTCCCTCCAATGCATTGGGTAAAGATTTTATATCTCATGAGATAGACATGGCTGGAACGGTAGGTTATACCAGTTCAGTGAAACAGGACTGGAACGAGGGTGACTCGATTTAGAAGATTTTATTCCGAGTTTCCAAAGACACTAAACTATTACGGTCCTTGTGTGTATGTTTTTCTTATGTATTAAGTATTTCGCAAAAGTAATGTAATATTCATGTACGTCAAGATTCGGGTCTCTACAACGTAGCATATAATTAATTAAAGGATAAATTTTAAGATAGAGTTTATCACATAAATTAAATAATAAAAAATATTTTACATCCATAAACACTATAGAAAAATTAATATTGAATATTAAATTTAATAAATAATTATAAATTATTTTTATATAGAAAAATAGGATAAATATTTATGAAAAACTAATAAATTATAAATTATAAACAATTTATGGTTCATTTTTTATATAACATTTAAAAAACAATATTTTCATATAATATTAAAACATTTTTATGAACTAAATAATTATATTCAGTATACAATATTTATGTTAAATATTTAATAATTCATGAAATATATTAATTTTATATTTCCATTTTTATATTGGAAACATATTACTAATTAAAAATATTTTATATATTAATACTATATATATATCTTTGATCGTATCATTTATTAAAAAAATTTATGATATAGTTCGTATAATTTATAAATACCTCCCATTGAAATTATATTTTTCAAATAATTCATTATCAATGATTCAAATTTTTTTAAAAAATTAAATTATAATTCTTTTTATTTCTATGTTTTTAGTGTTTTTATATTCTACATCCAAATAGAAATTTTATACCTAAATGTTTTATAATTAAACAATTTTTTGGAAAATATATATTCCTATAATCACATAATATTGGTGAACATTTATTAATAAATAATTCATTGATATTTACTAAATTATCTATAAATAAATTATAATTAATGAATTTCAATAAAAATTGTATGTTAATAAATATACCAAATCCATTTTATAAGTATTCAATAAAAATTAATAATAATATAGATAGTGTTATTATATAATTTAATGAATTTTTATTTGTCTATAAAAGTACTTTTTATTCATATAGGGAGAATCATAGAATGTGTACAATAAGATAAAAATAATAAATTTTTAAGCTATAATATTTAATTCTTTATTACTTAAATTATATTAACATTATTTTTATGGAAATATATATAGATTATCCACTTTTTAGAAAAGTACATAAGTTATGTATCACAAAATATACACATCATTGTTATAACCCTTATGAATAAACCACAAATTAAAAAGGTATAAATCAAATTTTATGACATAATAATCTATTATTTAATTAGGGAAAAAGTGTTGTAAATTATATTTAATGATATAGAAAGAAATTACAAAAAAGTAACAACAACAAAAAACATGTATCATGATATCATTAATCAATAAAAAATTCAAAATTTAATAAAAATTTTGGGTTTCAAAGAATCCAATGACACTCATTTGTTATATCAAAATATAAAAATCAAAGAAAGTCCATGATAAATCATTCAAGAAAAAACTCATACATGAGGAAAATCACAAAAAAATAGATGTGTTTTTATTATATAGTATCAATACTGTGGTAATAATTTATATAAAAATATTAAAAAATAAAAATGATGGGAATTTATCAGACACCAATCTTGATGATGTATCCAGGATTTTTGTTTATTCACCCATTTCAAATGCCACATTCTTATACTCTCTATAGCATACTAGTTACTTGAGATGAGAGACAGTTATAAAAATAGAGGCACTATATAGAGAGGTCTTTTGAATGATTTAGAAGTATTTCATGATAATTTTAAATTAGTGAATCCCCCCTAAGATATCCCACATGGATTATATTTAGTTAACATTATTTTACACTTACATTATGTGGATATACATGCATAGAAATAACCCAAAACTATGTTAACTCTTCTATCATTGTCATCTAATGAAATAGACAATAAAATATATTATAAATATATGATATTTATGTGTTAAATATTATGGATTCTACTAAAAACATTTAATTATAAAATTTAGAAACTAATTTTTCTATATGGTTTAAGTAATAACAATTAACCCTTTCTAATAAAAATCATGATCATATAGTTAGAAACATTTTCTATAATAAATAATTAATTTATTCTTATAGTCATTAATTAAGTGTTTTTGTGTTATTATATTCATGGGTGAAGTATCAAAAAATATATGGTTATATAATATTTTAGAATCAATTCAGTGGGCTTACAGTTTGGGAAACCTGTGTAGTTCTTCCACAGAAATAGGGTATCTGGTTGGATATGGTCAGAAGATACTGCACAATTTGGGAACCATTAGAGATATCAATGAGTCCTATTATATGAAATATTTTTGATTAGTAAAGGTCAATAATTATTTTATGGTTCATGGTTTACTAAACTATATGAATGTACTATATAGGATCCCTTAATCGGTAGTGTTCTTCCCATGGTATTCTATGATTTGGTAAAGAATGTGTCCATTCCATGTGATTATTTTTAATTAATCCAAAACACCATGGATGTCCCCACTCATCATCCTTAACTTTGGTTTTGTTATCCTAGGGACTCCACTAGATTTTAATGATTATTCATCTTGTATTCAACTCCTATTTTAGTGGATTTATAGGCCTTATCTTGTGATTATTCAAGGTAAGTGGTCATTCTATATTGTTTTTCAAGCGTCTTAATGATATCTAATCCCCTTAATTAAAATATCATATATAAATTATTTAATTTATATATCTATGTTTTCTATAGTTATTTAATTGTTATATGTCAACTTATTGAAAGATAAGTTTCTCGATCAATATGATTTTCATCCTTCCCTCATATAGAACTATAATTATTTCTGTAAATATTTCTCATGGTGTATTTTGATATACCTATAATGACATTCAACATTATTCTTATTTATTATCTATTTATATAATTATTACTGTGAAGAAAATTTTATTGGGTCTAGGAATCACTGGTGAACATATGTGATTCTCTGATGGATCATGGAAATTGGCATCCACATGTTTAGGTTGAAAATCCTTACAATCTAGGGAATTTATTTAAAGGTGTTTCAAATGATTGGAATGTGTGTGAATGGATATATTACAATGATAAATATTTTTAATATTTTATTCTTAAAATATTTATATATATCACATTATTTCTATGATACATATGAATTTAGTGAAATAAATTTGTTTTTGTACTATGTATTTTTAGGAGTCAATACATTCCCAATGGATGTTTCTATCAATAATCAATGTCTCATGTGTATTATTTTTCATTGGATAACCTCTATTAATGGATCATGATATGGTTTAATGTGGTGTTGATAATGATATTGGGACCAAGAGAATTTTAATTGGTATGATGATCTATTTAAATTACATGATACATAGGATAAGGTACAAAATCATTTTCGGAAATACCCAAGTGTGGTAGATCGATATGATATCCTTGTGAACTGACCCTAGAGAGGGATGGTAATGATGAACATAATGACTGAATGGAGGATGAAAAAACTGTTCTGATGATGTTATGGAAAGATTGATGGCATGAATTATTAGACTCCCTGATCTAGGACATGTGTTAGCCTTGATTTTTGACCAAATATATAATGAAATTTGACACCACATTTGATATAGATCTAATTTACGTGAGTTTGGGTCTCATCACATCCAAGTTAGTTTTTGAAATCAAATAATATAATTGTATTCTTATTATAATATTTAAAATCCATTATTCTATAAAATGTATATACATATAAAATTATGTTAAGATGAAATTTTGTCATCATAATTGGTTTACACTCACACCCTAAATAAGATTATCGATGTCTGTGTAAATTTCTCGATCAGTGATCCATCTAACGGAAATAGACTATTGTTGGGGAGCAGAGAATGTGGATAATGGGTGATAGTGAAAATATCTGTCTACAAAAAATATTATTTTTACAATGCATTAGTGTATTTTTATATTCCCCAAATTGGTTATCATTCACCAACATGTGTAACACCTTAACGTAAATTACCCAATATGGGAAATATTTCTTCATGGATTCATGGTTTGCCTCACTATATGGTAGATTTCTCATACATGATCTGAGGTACGAAACATTGTTAATGTGTAGACTTTATCCTCTATATCCAATGAAAAAAATTATCATCATATAATTATATAAGTAAATAACCCAGAATTACACTATAGTATAATAACAATGCTATATCATATGAAATGTAATGTATCTCATTTAAAAAATGAAATAACCCAAAAACCTCATAAAGTTCATGTCAACTAAGAGAATAAGAAAAATTGAATAACAGATAAGAGAATTATCTATGAACTATATAGTTCATCCTACCACCAAATTCAAACCCAATGGTTTTTATCATTTAAACCATATCACTAGGTTATATCCTTCTCATTGATCCGTAATCATTAAATCTAAATCTTCATCTAGGTATCTTGGTTTTTTATGAGTATAAAACCAGTAATTCAAAACTAATATTCACTTATCATGAGTGAAAATTAATTTTTTATTGTATTCTATTATGAAAAAATTATTTACCAAATAAAAAAACAATACCATATTGAGCATCAATTCCCTAATTGATATTTCATGAACCCTATTCATACATACATTAGATCCATACTAGGAAAATTCTTGAATGATATTTGGATAATCCTTTTTGAATGATATTATAGCTAGAACCCACATTAGCAGTGGAATCCCATGGAGTCATGTCAATCCGTGTAACAATATCATTACATAGCTTCACTACATCGTCTTGGGTTCGGAAACTGAAGACCATAATTCTCAAAATTTATTGAAATTATGAACATCATGTACCATTATCTGACTAGATCATATCATAATGTCACATGAAGCTTATAAATAGACTCCAAGGTTTGTGCCATCGAGTTGTGACTGATCCACCAATCACAATGGTACAATGAAGAAACCATATAAAATAAAAAAAATATACGATATAAATGGTGCCATTATATTTGAAAAATATATATAGATTATTATTATAATATTAATAATTGGCCCCACCAGTTACACACTCCCACAAAGTTAAATCTTATCACCAAAGGACCAATTGGATGTGTATGCACCTACAAAATAACAAGGAAACCAACTAGACTTCAAGACTTTTAATATTTATGTCATTATTGGTAATATAATAATCTCAAATATAATATTTTTACATCTATATCATGGCCTCCATCAACAGGACCCTAGAACATATTATAATATACAAAACATGTGACCTAGAATGTGACTCTTGAAAATAATTCATCCAATATGGTTTTACCATATCACATTTCCATAAATAAAAAACATTAACAAAGATTTTATAATTGATTAATGAAGGGATCCAATGACTCCTAGAAGAATGACTAGACAAATGGGACATAAATCCTAAAGAATCTACAATAAAAAAACAGAACTAAATGTAAGAATCGCGCTGAAGATTAGAAAATTGAGGATGGACATCCAAGGATTCACCATAGGATCATTCTGGAAAAGTTTTGATCCAATGAAATCATATGTGGAGGGGAAATAATTTATTAATAATGTGGAAAACCAATCCAAATGGAATTAATGAACATTTATTAATGTTCATATGAAAATACATTTAGATTTATGACACCTATTTATAGACCAATGGTTAAATTTTCCATTTGAAAAACTAAAACAACTGTTAGTATAGCCTTTTTGGGCACACCATGGTCATGGTGGCCCCAAGTATGCTCAACCCAAGATACCTAATAGGGAGACCAACAGGATGTGGTGCCAGAAGAATGTAGCTATGAGAGTTAATATTCCCTCCACCATAGTGTGGTGAGGTGAATATATATATGGTATATATTGGGACCCACACTTCTAAATTCTGATCACTATTACCTCCAATATAATTTCATCCCAACTCTTCCACATAAGAAATTTCAATGTATAAAATGGAAGACACGATGATATATTTCTACTAGTGGTGCACCCAAAAAACCCTATTAATGTATAAAATAACCTCAATCACATTCTGGAAACAATTTAATAAATTAAAAATACATGGAATAAATTTTTTAAAAAACTTATGAGTTTACAAAAGTCCCCCTATAATGAATTCCCATTATATATTAGTTCCTTTAATAGTCATTCTAGGAAAAATCTAGATACAATTCTTAAAAATAGGACAATGAATACCATGAATTTATTGAATATGTTCTTGATAAAAAAAATAATATGAAATTTACCTCTTCATTTATTCATAATACATTATATATTATGTTTATTATCCACATAGTAAATCCCATAAATTATTTTATATAATCTAGCCCAATGTCCTCGGAAATGATCACTTTTTTATGATTGATAAAATGATTAAGAAGACGAGAAACATGGAATTCATAATTAATACCCCAATATAATGGATAATTTTTCAAAAATTAGTCAACTATACCAAAATTCAAGTAAATCACATATGTTCCAGTGAATCTTTGCAAAAGGCCAGCTTTATTTGAAAACCATTTTCACCTTATTTGATATGTCACACAATAAAAAACATGGCCACAAAAATGATCTTCAATGGTCACCTTCTCTCATCAGTATGTGATTGATGAATATACTGATTAGTGACTAACCACTTCTGGATAATCTTCATTCTTTCATAGGTCACATGTTCTATAGAAACAAAATACACTTTACCTCTACCTCAACCTGTTTACATGACAGTGAATGGAAATACCACTACAATTATTTTTTTAGGGTACCATTAAAAATGAACTCAACATGATATTGTTGTATAAAAATTTATACATGGATAGGCGATCATCCAATTATATAAAAAATTATTGAACTCATGACCATATAATTTCCTTTAAATTCCAAATATTCCTCCCTTATTGTTCATTAGTATCCAATTAATATTTTTTACTCATTTTTTATTGTGTTCACAAATCCATTTTTAATCACTAATAAAACCATGATATCATGTGAATTTCCCATTATAATTTTATAAATTTGAGAACTTTATGATGAAATAACATAGTATATACATACAACATTCCTAATAAATCTATTTAATGTGTCACTATAATTGGAAAAAATAAACCAAATTAATCACCTAATAAACTCCATATAAACCAACATCCGTACTCCTTAAATTCATGGGAAACCCCATACTGAATTTATTCCTTACAATATCTTGTGAAAAAAATGGAACAGGATGTGGACAAATGAATTCACCAAAATTATAATACTAAACCTTTTTCCCCTAGAGGGAATTTTGTTAGGAGATATGCCTAGAATTCTGTCTTTTATACCCAACCACAAAAAATGATGTTGGATTTCATGATAGATATTCGTCGACCGTAGATAAACTACACATATT
This sequence comes from Viscum album, assembly GCA_963277665.1. Classification (NCBI taxonomy): domain Eukaryota; kingdom Viridiplantae; phylum Streptophyta; class Magnoliopsida; order Santalales; family Viscaceae; genus Viscum; species Viscum album. Next base: position 77,726,385 of record OY728127.1, on the reverse strand, counting down.
GAAGAATTAGAAACTGTAATTGGCTTTCTATATAGATAATATATCATTATAATCCACTTGTCAATGTTTATCAAGCTGCCATTATATAAATGCCTCCCTAGGACTGAATCACACCCACTGAGCACTCCTACATTACTATAAAAATGGGATCATAATTATGGATGTAGTTTAACCACTCCACTAAACATGGTATAATAACAAATAATATACATTTCATACCACCATTATCCTTATTTGAGTAAACTAGAAACACATACATCAAAATCATAAATTGTCATTCTTCATTTGAAGTTCACTCTTAATGTTCTTACATCCCTAGTTTCAACAATGTCAAATAATCTCAAACCCCAATATATTTTATTGGAGTATATTACATAGTAAAATATAATTCATTCAAATATGTCCTTAAATTCCACTAATATAAATTGAGATCCTACTAAGGGATGTAGTATCAAATGATCTTATTTCTTATGTAAATGGTAAATCTCAAACATGGGAGGCAATATAACCAACCCACTGGGGACAAGAAAAAAATACCAAATCCAGTATTTTGTTAGGTAGTTCCTCTCATGGGTCAATTTTTTCCTTGATATATAAATGAAACCATGATTCTTTTTTATAAACGGATATCTATTACCAATCCATGTGGAATAATAGTACACTATTTACCCAATCCATATATCAAGAAGGGGCTAAAGTGGGTATTTTTTTATAACACATAAATATTAATAAGTAATATTCTCATTGATTATACAACTAAAAAATAAATCCCCTACTTTTTGTATCTTTCATTGATTCTTATAAATATGATAATTTCTTTATGAAATGACTATATTACTCTACAAGAGAAATAAAGATTCTGATTTCAAAAAAATTCCTAGTACATTCGCAACCCAACCCAACCTCTATATTTTTTGGTTCCAATGAAATTAATATATTAGAAATAATATTTTCTAATAATCATACTTCTTAAATGTGATTTGGATCTTTGACCTTTATATAAAATTGATGAAATCCTCTAAGTGACATAAGGACAATTTAAATGTTCCTAACATGAATTTATGATGTATAAGAATATATCAAGATATACACATTAAACAGAATGATGAAATAGAATTGATATAAAAAGATATAATATTAATGATAAACATAAACACCACTAGGGAATTTTTCATCCCCCAATTCATGAAATGATTGACATATAGTCCATATGAACTCCTAAGTGTTTCTTTCAAAATATAACCTTTTATATAATATAACTGATGGAAGCATGAGTGATGATAAATATTATAAAACAAGTGATATCCACATAACATATCCAATTAATCATCAATACTTGGAAAAGTGTATATTTTCCTCAATAATACCCAATTTAGCATTATGTAGTCTACAAAGCATCATCAACTTCTATTTTCCATTGTACTAAACCACAGTAGGGACCACCATGAAGATGAGATCAGTATGATAAACCCCTACCCCTCTAATTTCCCTTACATCATATTAAACTACATCAATGAAATCAGTTCCATTTTATAAAAGAGAATTTATATCAATTGAGTCATTGGTAGAAATCTATCGCATTGTGATTTCCCCTATTCGTAGGATAACTATTGATGTGAGTTTGTGAGACATCCTTATAATGATACACCCTTTGAGGAATGATAGAGGGGTCTATTGAAAATAAAACTATGAGATTATGGACTACCACATATGTAAATATATCTCTAATAATTTTCAGGTCATGTCTCATCCTTCATTATCTGTAATTTTTATCACTAATCATGACAAACCTTTATCATTTATTTGTGGTTAAAGGTACAAAAATTCATTAACAATCAATAATAAGATTATAATTTTTCAACCAATCCACTATGATTTTGACATTGAAATTAGTACAGTCTAAAATTATCATTTCACAAAAAAAAATTTAGAAAAAAATAATTTCATGACATCGAATTCATTTTTGGTGATTTCTTATAGTCCTCCTGCATGGTGTTCTATGAGAGTGAAACATATAAGAAAATGTTAGAAAAATGTTTAAGTTAGTAATTTGTTTGTAAAATAAATATTATTTCCAAAAAAAAATATCAAATATATTGGTATATTTAGTATAACTGATTTTACTATACCTTGGATGGTCGAAGGTCCCTCTCTTATATATTATGGAATCCTGAACAATGCATACAATCTAACTTCATTGAATATACTACCTTATCTATGAGGTAGAATATTCAATTGACTCTTCACTAATTTAGGGGTACAAAAATTATGTTGGAAACACCAAATAGTTCCATGGACTGACACCTATGTTTGAATTTAATCATTTGGAGTCTTCATCCCTGATTATTTTAGAAAGAAATACTACAAATATCATATCTTACTACATTAATGTCATTTCATTTCACAATATAGAAAATCATTGTTGTAGTTTTATCTCTACCCACATTTTGGAATTTAGGAAACACCATATATCCATGTGATAAATGTAGAAAAACTACAAGATCCCATCCAAATAAAACACTTCGACAACCACCAATAATCCCAAATTTTTGTATCAGTTGAATTCGTGCATAGAGAAGTTGATAATCCATGCATCGATCTATATGGAATAGGAATAATGGTAACAAAAAATTCTTCCTCAAACACCTTCTTGATAGTGATATTCTCGCGAAATACCACTGGTTATGATGTTATGTCAATGTTTCTGACCTGGCCTCTGAGCTCTAGAAGAAGACATATCAAGATGTTCTTCACATTCTACACATACTTCCTATTTAAAAAATTAGAAAATAGAAGAAACTGAGTGAAATATTCTAAATTGTAAGATTAAATAATATTCTCTAATGAATCACCATGAATTACAATGAATGGTATAACTTACTTATGTTATTAAATAACTCCCTAAATAATAATAAACTAATGAAACCCTACTTTATATCCTCAAATTTACTATTCTGGATACAGATACTTCACTCTCTCCTAGTGGGTCTATAAAACTTGAAGGTATCAAACACAAAATATCCTCAAATTAAGAGAATAGGATTAATCAATAATTCACTCAATAACAATAACCCAACCCCCAACTTCATATGGATCGATGGTTCTCTTGAATGATTGGGGATAACAGAGATGAAAATATCTGGAATAATAAACTATTGTTTAATATGTTTTATTCCTTGAATTGGAATAATCCAAAAAATCATATCTATATGGGCTCACCAAACTGTTTCTCTAGAAAGCTTCTAGGAGAATTCATAACACACCGTCATATATATCCAGTATAATAATAAGAGCATTCTTTATTCTAATAAAATTATGTACCACTACTATATGTGATCCCTTAATGAGTATTTTTAGTGTAATTTTCATAATTTAAAATTATACATATAACATATGTTAGAATTATCATATGATAAAATCTAATGAATTTTTTAGGAACACATAATAATGTCAATATGATGTCATATATTAGGAGATACACACATAAGACATATGACCCTCCTCTTTTAAAAAAATGCTCAATCACTATCCTATATATCTCCACAATAGTCCTAATAATACATGAATATATACATATATACTATATGATGACGTTCAATTAAAAATATCTAGAACAAATATAATTGAAAATGGATATTAAAATCATATCATTAAATTTATATCAAGGTGTTTGAAGTAAACAAATGAACTTCCATGAGAATACCACAGGTATATAAATATATGCCTTGTGACCATACATCGATAGAAATTTTTCTTGTACACACCCAAAACACAATAAACCATAATAGAGAAATATACTCTGGATTAATGTCAAACTATAATAGGGAAAACATATATTAATAGTCCAAACACCACTAATAATGATGTCCCCTATAAATCTTATCTCCATGAACATCAATAACTCTAATAATCGAGCTCCAAAATCCTTCCATTTGTATATATTATACGAATAACACATTAAGACATGAATCCTCAATCCTTTGATACTAATATACATATCCATAATCCAAATCACATTGTCTATGGTGGAGTTCCACAAGTCCTCATGTGATCCACCGACCATGAAATTGGTTGCTAAAAAGAAGTGATGGTCTGAATTTCATCAGTGGGAAGACTGTACCCTATGTATCCATATATAGAAATCATACTCATAAACATGTTAAAATTAAAAACAAATAATTACAGATATGAATGAATTTTGTAAATTCTGAATTTAAAGAAATGAATATTATATTACATCATGAATGTAATGTACCAAAAACCCCCAATGTTGAATGAGAAATTATATTATATCTAACAATGTAATTTAAAATATTTATGTGAGAAAACACTCTAGATTTTACCCTATTACCACATATGAACTACATTCTCTATATTCTTTTTTCATAGTAACATTACCTCTTTCCCTTCCATGGACCAATAATCATTATTCCGATAATTTTATTGACATTATGATGAAATATGTGAGTATAAACTCTGTAAGAATCAATTGATGCATCCTATCAATCAGTAAAAATGTTCATAAAGTTGTACTCCATGATGATTGAAAAAATTAAAACCACGAAAACAATACCATACCTTTTATCTGTTTGCTAACCAATATTCCATAAAATAATAAATTTCCTATATCATACACATAATGGAATAATGGTAGAATTGTCAATGAATATAAAATATTATAGATCCAACCATGATTCCAATCAGTATCACTAAATTCCCAAGGACAATGGTATGCCAAATAAAGGATATCATGACCTCCCTACAAGATCAAGGGAACATGTAATGATATATAATGTATCCATGCATCGTCTTCTCCACTGCCTCTTGGTATTAGTTATCACATACAATCATTACCCATATATGGCCACAAAAGGAAATCATGTAAAATATATTACTCGACCCCATCATCTTGCAACAGAAATCCCTTGAATACAGTCCACCTATAGGTCCACTGATCCATGATAGGTTTATTTTAAATTTTCTACCATGTAATAAAAAATATATTATAACATTTTCCAAATAAAAATAATAAAAATTGTGTTTCATATAGTTCAAATATATCAACCATCACATCAATGAAATGTTGGTCTCATAGGCTACATATATTTACTAATTCATGCCATATATGTGATTTCGTAGCATGGGTTCCACTTAGTGGTGTCCCGATCCTAGGGGACATATGGTCTCAATTACACCTCCATGTACACCAAAGGATGCCAATTAGTAGAGAGGGCCGAGGGTGTGTCTATACAGAGACTATTCTATCACTGTACAATGAATTATAATAGATGTATATATATAAAATAGATATATTAAAACAGAATTGGATTAATAATGAATAGAAAATTGAAGTGGAATATAAAAAGAAACATCCATCAAGAATAAAAAACACAAAAGCTAAACATTGAAGCATATAGAAAATTTTAATTGCATTTCATGTATTTATAGAAATGGAAAACAATTATACATGGATGTAGGAAATAAATTATATACAAAATAGTAAAAATAAAAAAAACTATCTAGAATCCTGAGTATTGGTTCAGTCATCTTATAGGAAGATCTCATCCTATTGAAAGAATGAATGTATAGTGCCCAAATCAAGATTATTCCACTTATAAACACCTATATATATAATATTCAGGGGTATCAATGAAGTCAAATATTTTTTTTGATACAAATCGTAGTAGGAAACCACTATAAACATATTTACAAATCATGTTTATGAATATAAATTGAGAATTGTTCGTGTATATATATAAGTAATGAAATTACAAAATAATTACGCATACCTACTTAATCCTCAGTTTGTAATGACTCTACACATGAGATCATTTAATTAACTCATTTATGTTCATCGTATAAATGTAACTCATTTTAATGTTTCAACAACAAAAAACATTTTTTTAATAATAATAAAGGTGGATGTGAGGTGATTCTAAGGAATACATGACCCTAGGGTTCAAGATAACTCATAATAAAAACTCATGCATTCTGAAAAAATGGAATGAGTGTTATCAATCTGAATCAACCAATGAATTCATCAAAAAAAGATTCTAATAGTGTATATTTATCTTGTTCATAGTAATCACAAGAAGATTGTGACAATGAACAATGTGTTAAATCCAGAGATGCACATGTCTGGAGACATCAAGGTGAATCCTATGAGTGTATCATAAGAATTGTAATATCATGAATGATATTGATGGAATCCAATGTAATTATGAAGGTAATGTGTTGGTAGATAGATCTCATGTTCCATGGTGGGTTACTCCCTTGGTACATGACTCTGTGAATTATAATTACTTCCAATAATTTCTGAAATCATTTCCCATGAAATCCAAGGTAGTAACAAGTTTTACCACTAATATAATATTTGAATGGTCAAAGTAAAATAGGCACCATATAAATATAACATTAATTAATTTATCAACTTTAATACTAATGAATTTTTAATGATTCCAATGGGTTCATTTTTTATACATAGTAGACATGAAATGACTATTTTTTAGTTTTTTGAAACTAGGAAATGATAATTTTAGGACAAAACATTATAAAAGATTATATATAATAAATTATATTGTTGTTTTGGTGAAGTATTAATTAAGTGGTTTTACTGAAATTAAATAAATATCGGGATAGGAACAATAGTGGATGACAATGGACCTTGCAGCACAATTAGTTTTAAACTGCTGGGGTTTATTTTTTGTTTATCTCAAGAACATTATTATCAATTATGAAGGATTTATATATTTTCTAATTATTTTAAGAGAATAATATATTTATAAATGAAATTTTATTATATTAAAATTACATTAAAATATATGATTATTAAAAGAAACACATTTCTAACTAAGGTTTTCTTCTTTTAGAAATAGCCAGTAAATAGGACAAAACATGTAAATGGTGTGAAAAATTAACCATACACTAACGAAACTCCAATTGAATCTAAAAATGAAAAAATTATGAGAATGATGAATCAGATAACTCGAGTTATGATCAATAACTTGAAGAAATTATAGTGATTAGATTCACATAGAAGAGAAAAAATCTTAGTTTAGTCCTTTTTTCACCAATGACCACCTTCTTACATTGGATATACCGACCAATATATTGGGGAAAAATGTATAATATCTAAAGAAGATATTATTTCCTTACTCAAATGTTCTAAAAAAGTGAAAGATACCTAGGTTGGGTATCGTTTATTTGGAGAAGATGATCAGTGGTTGAAAGTGATTAAGAAAACAAACCAAGAAATAGATATTGATGATCTGGAGTGGAAAGAGTTGAGGGGTACCTTTATTAAAAAAAGTTACACATTCGAAGAGAATTAAATTTAAGAATATATTCATAAACTAAAGTAGAATATAGATGAATATATGGGATGTTATATGAAAAAAAGTAAATTAATTTCTCACCAAACCTCTATCTTTTTCATGGATCCTAATAGAAAGGTTGATAGATTATTTGTCTAAATAATAGGCCATAGAGTAAATAATCAATCCAATAGAAGATATGATAACTATGAGGAGATATTACAAAGAGCTATGAAGGTATAACTTTTGTTCAAGTTGTTGAAACAATCACATAGAAAAAAAATATATATCAATGAAGAAATTAATTGGGATGAAATTCCATCACAAAAGGGAATGAATGAATGTGAATCTTCCCACATGAAATAGATGTGGAATGACGTATTCATGGGTATTTTTTTCTCATTAGAGGAAATTGATTTATGAGTGAAATATATGGTCATACTACTCAGAATTGTAGTTAGGTGAAGCCTCAACTTCTCAACACATTCAATATGGGGAAGATGGTACAGGGCCAGCCTGTTGTACAATTTTATAAGTAAATAAATCTTTGTAATTTACCCAACCATTTTATATGTAAATAGATAATGCTGGGGAATAACCATCAACATTAGCATAATCCAATAGATAATGGATAGGAATTTTCTATCAAAACTGTTTATATAGATGCTCCAAATGATATAGTGGTAGGTACGAACATTATTCTCCCAAATCTAGAGAGTACTGTGTTTGATTCTAGTTCAATGTACCAATTTATTTCCTACACATTTGAAATGAATATAAAATCAATACCTGAACAGCTAAAAGTACAGTTATTAGTCAAGGATCATAGAGGGATTATCCGAGGATCAACATTTTATACATGATGTAGTGTTAATAATTTCCAATAAAATGTCATCCCAAATATATTTTTTATTTCCATAGTGTAGTTAATTTTTTTTATTGGGTAGGAATGGATCTCAATGTTTAATTCCAAGATAAACATGTTATGAAAAGAAATATCAATATTAATTAATGGAAAACCTACAAATATCATCAAATGATAGAATTCCTAACAAGATCTTTGTCCTGAATCACCATTTATAGCCTTCATTATGTATATGATCAATGTAGAGAAGAATAAAATGAATGAATACGAATATAAAATGTCCTTATAATTTAGCAATACAATGATTTGTATCACGAGGTCTCACATGGACCTACCCTATATACAGAAATAGATTTACCCATTTTACATATGCCTAGAACCAAGATGATTTCAATGACCCCATATAGAATTGAAAACGTGAAAATGGTCAAATTGAAGAAAAAACAACATGATCATTTGGAGAAGGGGTCTATCCAACCAAGTGTGTCTTTTTTCAGAGAAACCACTAGATTTAGGAAGACGAATGATTGATCAATGAATATATGTATTGGTTATAGAGAACCAAATGGTATCACCATGAAGAAGAAGGAACCATATTCCAAGGATTGATGGTATATTTGACCAGCTTTGGGGGGACCAATTCATCTCCAAGACAGATCTTCGATCTTGTATTCATCATTTTATGGTGAATAAATAAGATAGAAATAATAATTTATTAAAATAAATATATTGTAATTATTTGTTTTTTATACCCCATGAATGAAAAATTATATTTATCTTTTTATAGATTTGATTAATAATGTCATTAAGGAATACCTTGATAAAACTGTAGTAGTTTTTTAATGATATTCTCATATATTACAATAGTTGTGATGAGAATTAGTATCATATGAGGGTTATATTTAATTCTTGGAGAAAGGGGAGATGATTCATAATATTCATGAAATAGTAATTTTTATTACAACATGTTACATTCATTTTTAGCATTATAACCAAATAAGGAATATTAGTTTACCCCACAAAGAAGACAGTTATATAAGAGTGGACTAATCCAATAATAGTAACAAATATTTATAGTTTCATTTTTTTTGGTAAGGAATTATATGAGGTTTTATTTGAAAAATCATCACTTTCTAATCCACTATCCATGTTATCTCTAAAAAGGTATAAGTTCCTATGGAAATGACCCGTGGAAAAATTATCCAAGAGTTGAAAAGGGATCAGTTACCACACCTGTGTTAAATATACCCTATATATGGAGAAGGATTAATTAATTTTGATGAAGAATAACTAATAGGTCTTAGTTTCGTCATCATGAAAAATGAAAAGGTGATTTCTTTGAAATCTCAATAATTGAATCATCAGGAGCGTTATTATATTACAGATGACCTATATCTATATGTAGTAATTTTTTCATTGAATATATATAGGGACTATCCGTATGGAGTGAAATGTGATATTTACATTTATAAAAAATGTTTGATTTGTATTTTCATGAAAAAAATAATTGAAAATGAGATAACAGAGAAGTTGAAACTTCTAAAAGGCAATGAATGTTTAATTAATTATCACACTAGAATAAAAATATTGATGTTGTTTTATTAACATGGAAATGCCCTATTGTACTATGAATGATGAGTATTCAAGGATATATTTGATAAAAGACCTATTAATATTGGAAATTGGAATCAGAAATGATGAAACATCATCTGCCCTATCCAAAAAAAAATTTCAACCATCAATACTAGTGAATATCTATAAACCTCAAAGAAAGTATCCATTAATACTGAATAAGATAGAGATTGTGAGAACTTGGAAGTTTCTTGATTTACATTCTTATCAAGAAGGTATTTTTAAATTTCTAAATGAAATTTTGTTTCATGTATAATAGTGGTAAATAAGTAACTAATTGATGAAGCACAAAGATTTATATTTTATATACACCATAGATGCATTAAAATGTATAGGGAAAATCATGATCACTGTTCATGAAATAACATGAAATTAATAATTTCAAAATATTCTACATGGTGTATGAAGTATCATCATGTGATGAATGAGATTCAAATTCCTAAAGGTGTATTATAACCAGTACCAATAACAATACTATTGTGGGACAATATAACTATGTGATTTTTTACTAGCCTCCAAATAAAATCCAATTAAAGAAATGTGATATGGGTAATAGTGTGTTGTATCCGTAAGACCTCCCATTTAATCTATATTCAGAAGGTTTTCTCTATTTTCCAGCATTCCATGATTTATGTAAAAAAGTTTTTTTAGTTTTTATGTTTAAGAACATTAAATTATTACAGATCATGGTCTAATTTTCACTTCTATATTCTGAATAACTATTCAATATGACTTGAATAGAGAAATGAATTTATGTATCACCTAACATCCCTAAACTACTGGCCAATATAAATGCACAATTCAATCACTTTTGGTCATTTTAAGAACATGCTCAATGGTATTTAATGGTGTATGGGATCAAAACCTCCCATTATATGAATTCTCATAAAAAACAATCTTCTATTAGGGAATTAAAATCAATCCATATAATGATCTATATGGGAAGTGACGTAGATCTTAGACTTTTATAGATAAATATTTTGAGAGAAAGATGTGTCCACTTAATCTTATATAATAGATGGAAAAAATATTTCATTCCATGAATCAAAACTTAATGGATACTAAAATATGGTAGAGGAGATATGTTGACAACCATCATAGGGAAATATAGTTTGATGATGGAGACAATGTATTCCATATAATTTCACCCTGGAAGAGAGTCATGTAGTTTGGGAAGAATGGTAATTATAGAACTAGGTGCATTGACCCTCATGAAATCCAGGATCACATAAGACCATAGTCGAATCTGCTTACAATTCCCCCAAATCATGCTCGTGTTCATTAGGTATTCAACATATCCTTCTTGAGATAGTATATAGCTGACCCTTTAAATGTAATTAATCCAGTGGTTGTACAAATGGAGCATGAAATATCTTATTTGGAGTTTCTGGTATAGATCATGGACCATGGATACATGGTTCTACAAAACAAAACTACCCACCTAGCCAAAGTGTTGTGGAGGAAGAATGAATATGAAAAAAACGTGGGATAAAGTGGAAAGAATGAGGTATAAGTACCTAGAATATTTCTAGACAGATAGAATGAGCTGAAATTTTTAGGATTAAATTTATTATGGTTAGAATAATGTTAAGACCCATTATTTTTTAATGATATTTGATTCTTGAGAAATTTTGATTTATTTTATTTTTTACTCAACATAACTATATCCTTTTAATAGTGAAATTATTATAATTTGAAATATGAAAATATGTTTTGACTAATATATTAATTTGGGATAATTATGATAGTTCGAAACTATACTCTTAATAATATTTTTAGCATTATAATGAGTGATTATATGTAGAATAAACAAATTATAATTAATTCATACAACAGAAATGATGTCATAAATAAGTATATTCATGTCTCATTAATCCCATTTGTTAGTGTATGGGAGGTATGTAACATCATTGTGGTCCACTATTGAACAATCCCAGGCTGAGTGTCAGAATGTGAATCTAGAACTAAATCACCCATGTGAGGAGTTCATGTTAGTGGATATTACCACTCAGGAAATCTTAGTCGAGCCATCCCATGAATCAATCACCATGTAACACCTATCCCTTAGGTTACATATTTGAGTTTTAAGGGGATTTTAGTCAAGAGCATATTTACTAAATGTGTAATTCTATAATATAACTAAAATTGGTATTCTATCAATTCCATTTTATGAATAGGTTTTCCTAATTAAATTAGGATGCAATTTGATAAAGAAAATTTCAAACAAGAATTTAACTTTCTAAAAATGATAAATATATATTTCAATGAAAAATTATATGATGAATAATTCTGATTTTGATAATGTATTTTGATAAGAACAATGTTATCTAAATATAAATGATAAAAAAATTCATGTGTCATTAATTTTACTATGCATTTTGAAAAAAAGTATTATTTTCAATTAATATTGTCTTTTATTTTAAAATACTGAATTCCAAAATATAGAGAATGATTCTTATAATATAAATATATATTTATTAAATAATCATTTCAAAAATAGGATAGTGTTATTTTATGAGAATTTTTTAATAAACATTATTTATTTGTTAATAGCAAAACATCAATTTGAGTATTCTTGTTTGTTTAATGAAATAATAATTATTTAATAATTATTTAGTAACTAATTAACCAAAAAATATACAATTTATAAATTATTTTATTATATAAACTAATATTATTGATTTTAATATATTTTTAAATATATAATTATCTTTCTGATAATTAAAATGGAAACATTAACACTAAAACATTTTTTGTGGGAACATTACTTTTTCATTCCCAAAATAAGTATCATAAAAATCTGGTTGACATGCATTCATTAAGATGACATAAAATATGATATATGTGTACACAATCATGGGGAAATACCATATTAAATCCCATTGGTTTTAGTTTTCCAAACCCATTGTTACTATGGAATATATTTGAAAATTAATAAATAAATCCTCTACTTTTACTATAATATACCCACCCAGTTCACCAATTTCTTTCTATCCAATTCCATCCTCTATGAAGATATGGTAGTTTTACCTCCCATGGTTTCCTACAAAAGTTTTATCAAGCCCTTAATGTCCATATCCTCAAAATTTTTTAATAACTCATCATGTTATGTGAAATATCATTCATTTCAAAACACTTTAAATAACCTTTTTTTGTGTCTTTGAAATGTGATGGTCACTATATTTTATTTAAAATTTATTCAAATTGTATTACATAATTGTGTTTTTTAATGGGATACCCTTTCATCGTATCTTATTACAATTCTCAAAAACGTTTTTTAATCCCATTATTTTATTTATATTATATCAAAAAAATTCTTATATGTACTAATGGAAATTTATTTTGTTTCCTTGTTGTGAAAAAAATGTCATATTTCATTTCTATGAGTATTAAACTGAATATAAAAAATATTTATTTGAGGGATAAATTTACATTAAACAATAATTACCTGTCTATATTTTAAAAATGACTTCATTGAATTTTCATTAAGCACATTTTAAAAAACATCATTGTTTTGATAACATCATTGTCTCTATAATTTTATAGTATGTATTTTAGAAATGTTTGACTATGATCTATTAAGATCACATTAATTAGAACATATTAAGGGTTTACCCTAACAGATCGAAAATGTATTGTGTATATAATTTAATATCTACACATTTCATGTTTTTCTATACCTTAGAAAATAACATTGGAAATTTTTATGACACCTTAGTGAAAAACAATGGTAATATGTTTATGAATTCCTGATATAAATGTTGTATAAAACTTTACATGGTATGATTCATGTAATTTTCACTATCATATTTCTCTTTTTCCTTTTTTTGATTCATTTATGATATTATTCATGTTTTTATTGATATTTTTCATGGTTAAATGTATATTGATTCCCATGATTTCCCTTAATGGGACCTAATATCACTCATTCTGTTGATGTATCTCCCTAGGTTATGAGATACATTTAATGTAAATAAGATAAAAATATGACGAATCCTGATATGTGGATTAGAATAGTTTCTTATGTTTTGATATATTCTTCACCTTATTTCCATGATACTACACATTAATGGATCCACTATTTTTACGATCTAAATGGGATGTAGATTATTAAAAAGGAGCGATAACATTGTTTAAGGATCATTAGGTTTGGTCATGGCATTCTGACATGTTCTAGAATGAGTGAGGTTAGGCAGTAGGTTTTGTTTAGTGGATGTTATATGAAAAATTTTATGTTTGATATCAATGGTTCTTGTTTCATAAACATGAACTCTTGTGAAACCTATCAAGGATGAAATGTACATAATGGTGAATATTATAATAACAAATGATTTTTTGGTATTTTATTCTTTTCATTATGTACTTTATTTTGTTCTTTGGAGTTTTTCATTAGAGGTGATAATAATCAACTAATATAGGCCATCAAGATAGTTTAAGGATCATTTAAAGGGCTTAATGATATTTTTATAGATTTGGAATATAATATATTTTATAGTAGGAAACATTGTGACATGATATATATGGATATAGGGTAGTTCTAAAGCTGGTGAATTCTGTGAGATAACCATGAAACATACTCTTGGAAATTGTGTGGCTCATGGTAGGGGAAAAATATATAGTTAGATCATGGTTTACAAAACAGTGTAGCCATAATGTGAGGGTTTTTAGTTGTGGTAGTCAACCTCCCACGTTTAGTTCCATGTTTGGTAAAGTGCGTGACTAAATTTTTCATCGATATTTAATTATTTTAAAATTGATATTGTAATTAGGTAATGCCTCAAAAATACTCATTCATACTTCTCCACATAGTTCTCTCAGTATAATAGACACAAGTAGTGGTTAGTGGTTATTATAATAACTCTAAAATCCAAATTCATTGGAAATAAATTCTAGGGACCTTGGTAATTCAAGGTAAGAGGGTATTATATACAATTTATGTTGTTTATTATGGATAAAAAAATCTTCAGGGGGAATTATTTTTCCATCGATATATAGCTGGATATATATTTCTATGATAGACATCCTTCACAAAAATATATTTTTACCTTCATCCAATGATATTTTTGGGTAATTCTATCATTCTACTTACTCATGGAACCATCTTATAAATGAATTATGAATCTAGAATTTCGGTTTTAATTATTTGAGAATAATTTTAGGAATCATCAATGAAAAATATTGCATCAATTAAGAATAAATTCAATTGAAATATACACATTTGGGTACAATGAACTTTCCACTAAGGGATATTGTATAATTTTTGTGGCATGATAAGTACTTCATTGACTATGAAAATATGTATCCATGATGATAATTAAATGATATATTATAATTATTAGATTCATATGGTATGAATGTGTGGTTCATGAAACTTATGAATTGTGTTCAATATTTTTATATTTAGTATAATGTTATTTGGGTTGGAAATTAAATTTCTATCGTGGTTTGTAACTGGTATCAAAGTTATAGGGGTGGTTGTGATTTGGTGAAACCCCATAGTGAGAAAATATATTGGATTCATATAGTAAATATGATGAGGGTAGGACGTTGATATGGGGATAGTGGATACTACATAAATTATTCTTCTGAGATTGACGAAGTTATTTAATGGTCTTACTGCATGACCCGAGGTTGAGTTAGTGGTATGAATACCTTGTAGCATATCCCGTTTGTGGGATAGAAGTAATGACTTTGTTGACTTACATGAAGATTATTTTTGAGTTATATAATATTTTTATCTACCGCAGGGATTGGTTGGTTATATTTTTCAACATGGGAAATGTAATGGACTTGTCACATTAAATAGTATATAATGGAATATAATAATCTTTTCCATACGGATCAAAAGTAGATATGGGCAAGACCCATGGTATAATTGTTAGCACATGATCTCCCACCCTATGATGGTTTTAAGGATTTCATATTTATTTATCATCACATAAATCACCATATAAATATTTTTAATTAATGTTCAGAGAGAAATGGTGGTTTCCATTATATTTTATAGAAACACACTTCATGATAATATTGATGCATGTGTAGAATTCATGGTTAGGGATCTAGATAAGAGAACGAGACCTACAACAAGGAGTTATCTCTGTATAGATTAGTTTATGTTGGAAATTCTGATATAGACATAAAATTTTTATGGATGTCTATCTATTTATTTTCATTATAAGTATAAATTTTTTAACATAATACATGAGGAGATATTTTTCTTATATTCTTATGTATGACCTGAATTCTATGTTATTATTTCATGTTATTTTCCTCATTATTTTTATTTAATATTTAATATTTATCTTCTTTATATCAGTTCATGTATATTATTACAATTCTATTATTCAACACATTAAACCATTCAAACCCTCATCACATGTCAATATCCTCTTGTTTACATGGAAACATGTATGAGCACATGTGAGACATTGATAATATCATGAGATTTAGTTATGACATAAAATTTTGGAAACTATATCCTTAAATTATAAAATATGAAATATCCTCTTCAAATTTAATATACAATATTACATATTTATAATGTAATATTGGTAATTATATATAAAATATTATTATATCACATAGAATTTAGTCATATTTCATTAAATATTTTCAACTCATTCCCTCGGTAGAAATTTCTTAATACTACCACCCATCAATTATTTATTATCGAAGTGGGGGACTCACTACATCAAAAATTAAACAATAAATTTTTCTAAAATCCAATATAAATGGGATCAATATTAATTGAAATGGTAAAAATTAACCACTTTAATTGATTAAACCACATATATTAAAGTAAACTAAAAAAACTAATATTATCATAAGTTGAGTTTATTAATAAATCTATAAATATTCAACAATATCATTTTTGTTTGGATCTGTTTCAATATTGATTGTCTCTTTATATATCTCAATAAAAAATTAGTGATTATATAAATTAATAAAAAATTATATGTAGGTATTCAATAATAATATTTAATTTACATTTAGTTTGAGAAAAATAAATTCAATAATTTCATTCATGATAATTTCATAAAAAAGTCACACTTCGAAAGATCTATAATGTATTCAATTTAAATAATCAATAATATAATATAATAATATATTATAAGGACTTTTACTATCTCTAGGTAAGCATCACAAAATGTAGAATAATTCCCATTTACCATTATGATTTAATCTATTGGTCTCATTAATATATATGCGTTTATGTACTATTAATAATTCATGGGATAACCTATTATAATAGTACTATATGAAAGTTTTACACCTTGAAGAGAGAATCATCTCAAAAAATTGAGTGTGTAATCAGTAGATGAAGTGATATTTTTTATTTTCATAATTTTTCCCATTAAAAAAACATTTTCCAACATTTTTTTGTTAATATTGACATCACATAATTATAAAATCAAAATAGATGATGACATCAATAGATCTATTGGTTTAGGAACAATGTTAACTTATTTTTTCTTGATTTATATGACTATATTTTGAAATAAAAGGGGTTTATAATTTAATAAAATTAAGAGTGAAGTAAATATGTAATCTATATTTTTGGAATTTATATAAACATGATATATTTAATAATTGACTGATATTTATTCAGAAGACATATCACCATATTGGACTATTTTTATTTGTTATTATAACAATTTTCATTACATATTGGTTATATTGATCTAATAAAAAATATTGATGTCTTCCGATATGTGAAATTATTGATGGAATGTTATGAGATGGATTTGAATACATTTTTTTATAGACTTAAATATTTTTTTGTACAAGTTACAATATATATTTATATAAATTTGTGAGAAAGTAAATTATGTTTTTAAGTAGAACATAGAGTAATTATATAAGTGAATGGAATTGTTTAGTTATTATAAATATAAATATGAATCGCTTATAAAATTGGATATGTTTATAAAGCTATAAAGGGGAGTGATAAGTGTACAATTAAAATTATATAATATATATTTTCAAATTATATTGTACTATAATTGGTGGAGATTCATTGAATAAATCAAATTATACATTTTTTAAATTTGAAATTGAATTTTTTTGTGAATTAATGTGATATTTTTTTTCATAATCAAATTTTAAATGTTCATCTATAGGGATTGAAAAAAATTACACATTATTGGGATTTATTTAGGATGATTATAGATAAATAAAATACCATATAAGGATTTATATTTATATTTATATAATGATTAATAACACCGCGCATTTATTATCTTCTATAGTTGGAATATTTTTTATTAATGAGAAAATTATTTACAATAGAATACATATTAAAATGATAAATCATATTTAATTTGGAAGAAATTTTTTAAATTGATATGTTTTTTCTTGAAATAAATTACATGGTAGACTTTCCATGATATGTTAATAATGAATAATATCACCATAAGTATATTTGATGGAAAATAATATCAGGATCTTCCTTCAATGAAGAGAACAGAATATTAAAGAACAAAAATTAGAGGAATAGAAAAGGATATTTCCTATTTTTAGTAAATTATTATACTGCTATTTATTATATATCGTGGTTTAATACTTGAATAGATTAATAAATCGGGGCATTTATCTATATTTTTATAATTAGAATTATAGAAAATATATCGATATTATATCAAATTTAAATCCATAATAATATATAATCACATAGATTTTTTAGAACATTATATATTATGAAACACCTTTTGAGGATCCCTGAACATTCCAATAGGGATAATAATGATTTATTACCATGGTATGTATGTCTCATATAAACTCTTTCCAAAAAGGATGCTATTTAATGTTGTAATGGGGTCTGATTATTATTTTATTCATTATGTCGGAAGACTATAAAATTTACCATTCTAATGATTTTTTTCATTTTCATTTGGAACTATTAATGTGATGTCTTCATGATTATTTTGATTATAGTTATTCTATATGATTATTTGTTTCATTATAAATAGATAATATATTAAATGTTTCAAAAATTTAGTAATGTATCTAAATACATTTCAAAGAATAAATATAGGTGAGTGAAATAATGGCATTATTTAGCAAATTACTCAAAAGTACTATCATGTTGTGATATAATATGATGTCAACACACAATGAAGGAATTAGTTGGATATAATTTTACAAATGCAACATGATGCAATATTACGCTTCTCACAATATTATACAATGAATTTGAAAAGTAATATAATCTAATATAATAAATGATAATGGTTCCATATAACATATTCCTGGAATAGATTTATATAAGGAATTATTAATAAAGGATTACATTAAAATGCAATGAAACCAAAATATAATGTTGGGTAGTTTATGTGGGCTGACATCATTGTTTCCCACCTATCATGGGGCATGAAAAAACAATATTTTATATAACACATGAATTGTATAGTGATTAACCCAAAGTAGTTTTTGGAAGAGGAGTTCACACAAAATAGTTTGAAAATTTTATTTAGAAGAAATATGGGATGTTTTCAAAATGGTTTGATTTACAAAATTAATTAATGAAAAAAGATAAAATAAGAAAATTGTGAAAAGTATTGAAAAAAAATTTACTCATGTGATTTGAACCTATAATATGAGAAGAGTGATCATGAAGATGTTAATTTCCCAATTTAAATGTCATATTATTTCCATTTATTATAATTCTATTCATCTAATTTTATTAAAGTGAGATTCATCATTTTCGTCATCTCATTTTGTTTTTCAATTGAATAGTTTGGGTTACGACATACCATGATATTTTTATTGTCTACACTCTTAAATGTGATATTTAATTTTATTGAATATTCTCAATTTATGTAAAAAATACATGTTTGAGACTTGTTCATCATAACAAAAAACAATATCCACTACCCCTCCCACATGTACTAATGATCATTGTGTACTTAACCACTACTCCCAGTTTTATTCCTTAGATCAATAAAGTAATCCTATTATAGGTAGATAATGATCACTAATCAAGGAAAAATCTATAATAAAATCAGAAACCAAATACGATCATATGTGATAAAAATAATCTATATAAAAATGAAAGAGGCTTCATGTAAGAGTGAAAAAAAATAATTCATGAAATTTAAGTAAGTCAATCATTATAAAATAGAAAACCTCTCTATAGGTAACCACTCTGAAATTTAACCCATTGTGGTTAGGGTAATTCAGAAGAAAGGGAAATAAGAAATTAAAACACTGTCAATAATAAAAGAGATAAAAAAATTGAAAAATATTTATCCTCATAATCTATGAGACAAAATATATCATCTGGTTTATTAACCAGATGTCTAAATAACACCTAATTTTTTCTTATAGGTAGTTGTAAATAATTTTTTCTATTATCCCTATATATATAAACTTAATTATATGGTTATAATATATTTAATGATATAATAAATCCATCATACATTTTCTGGTTGATGATTCAATAAATCTACTTCAATGGTGATAATTCAATGACATATTTATTGAGTGATAATATTAATTAAATTTATGTTAGATATAATCATTCAAGTATTATTTAAAATTGATCTCCATTCACCACAATTTGAGTTGTCTAGCCTTAGTTTTTCACTATTTACTGAGGTAGGTTCCACTATGATGGTCAGAAATAAATTTTACATTGTTTGATTTTTTGTACATTAGATTATCAAATTAGTTCTTCGTCTAAAATTTAATATTAATACCCATGAATAAAGGAATTATAAAAATAAAAATTAACATTGACCGGATCTATATTATAATTGTTATGCACAAAATACTAAAGTGATAATAATATGTTAAAATTCTATAATTAATAAATTTTTACATTTTATCCCAAATCCCATCGACAATACCAATTTCATTCTAATAAGATAAAATTGATATATTTATAGGGATTTAATCATTTAAAAACATATAAAAACTATGAAAATTTTACCTCTATGTATTCACCCAAATTTATAACATTAAATCTTGGACATGTAAGAATCAAAATCAAATAAATGAAAATTAAACACACATTCCCATGAGATCCACCAATGCGTCAAGAAGAAAAAAAAAATAAAAAAAACTCAAAAACCCATTATTTAATTTAATAAATTAAAGTAATTAAAAAATTTTAACATAAACTATCCTCTCATTCTCATCGAATATATACCGTTCTTTATTTATTTTCCCATCTCAAAAAAAATTCAGAGGGTATTTTCCCCTCTAAACAAATGGAATATTCACCATAAGATTTATAAAATCCAAAAATCTCCACCCAATGATAGATAAAGATATGAGTTTATCATGATGAAATTTTAAGATATTTTATTTCTTTATGTTTAAAGGATTTAGATTAAAAAAAATTGATATGTAATTATAAGGGCTATATCCTTTTTAAGTAAAAATTTCTTCATTCAAATTTTCAGTCATTTATGGTCTCCTCATAACTCATATTTTCATCTAAACATCTCCCAAATAATAGAAAATTTTTTTATATAAATCCAAAAATATTATTTAATTCATTATATTAATCCATTAAAATACTTCAAAAAATTGAATTTGTTTAAAAAGGTCTAGATAGGAAAAACTGTTCTCATTGGGAATCCTTATATGGCACATATTCATTTATCATCAAAGATGAAAAATTAAAATTTAAAATATAATGAATCATTAAATAGTAAAATCATCTATTAAATATCTTTTTTTCTACCCTATATACCTCCAAATTATGTAGTACAACACAATACCTCTAATGTTCAACTAGATCATGCAATTTAATTTCAATAGTAGGTCAGATAGTGAAAATTGGATGAATATGTGAATAAAATAAAAATATTTTCATTTTTTAAATGGGAATCCAAATTAAATTTACTAATAAAGAGAGAATATAAAAAATTTCCTTTAAAAGTTGGTCTTGAATCCAATGAAATATCTAAATCATTTAAAAAAAAGTACCAAAAACTCTATGTTAAGAAAAGAATAAATAAAATTATGATCAAATAAAGCATGGGTTTGTTCTATCAATAAGTGAGGTGAATTCAATGTAAATAAAAAATGTATATAATCCTCAATATAATGTGATTTCAATGAAAAATGAATTGATATGTGGAATCATATTGTTAAAAATAAGTGGTCCTTTCTTGAAATTATGAAATTGTTGACAATAAAAAAAATTCTAGAATTCATTTGATCTCAAGTTCAATAAATAAATTGTTTCAATCATTGAATTGTATTTAATATATATATATATATAATATAATCATTTAATCAAACAAATTTCAAAAACCAATTAAAATGATAAAAGGAAAACATAAATTTTTTTATACCTATTTTTTCGGAAAAAAATTGAAAATCCCAAATTTAGAAAGGATCCCTTTCCAAAACATCATTGATGAAGTGTCCAAAATTCATTCAAATTGATTTATCCATATTTTTATATGTAAAATGAAATTTCTATATTCAATCAACTATAACGAAAAAAATCATAGAGGGTCTTTATTGTTAATTATGATGAAGAAGTGTAATTTCATTCAGTGGTCCTTAAAAATTCATCACAATCCCCCACTTGTTTATCAAATTACAATTGATGTAAAAAAACTATTGGTTTCTCTTTTTGAACATTCATAACACATGAATCCTTTTAGAACATATTCCCTTTCATGGTATAGGTAAAATCTATATTTATAATTATTGTAAACACCTCATTCAATTTTCATAATGATTTTTTTATTTCTTGGTAAATACATGTTAATCCGACAAGAATATTATTATTACTATTCAGAATAAAGATCTAAAAAACTGTTGAAATTTATTTCTTCTAGGTTTTATATTTGGAATAATTAAAGATATATGTTCATTCATTTTTTCAATCAGATCCCCACTCTTTATTAGGGGTCATGTTTCCTTGGAAAAATGTTCTGTTCATGTGATGTGGGATACTGCAAATCAATTTTACTATACCACATTAAATTGGTTTTGGTTTTTTCCCAAGCTCATTTAAATAAGACAATCCTACATGGAAAATGACTGAGTATAAATTTCTCTTTTTATAATGGACAATTCTTCACTGCGGTCTGAGAAGATCTTCCACTTACGGCTATGGTTGTGTTGAAAATTTTTCTTGTCTTTTTTTTAATTCAATAATTATATTGACACTTGTGGATTATATTTTAACCACTTCTTCTTCATTCATAGGAAGTTCCTTTCTATGAAATATGATATTATGTTAATTTTTTCCAATTTATTTTTTACTTATTTATCTCAAAATTTGATCCTATAGATTCTTTATCCATTTATAATAAAATATAAAAAATACTAAAATGTTATTTCATCATAAACCATGAAACTAGATGTTTTTGAAAAAATGGTAACGTACTTATAATATCGTATTTTTTAGAAACATTGTCCCATAAGGATATGATTTTTCGAAGAATACAAGATTAATTAGTAGGATATGTACCTTATTTATGTGTGATTTCATTTAGTGCATGAATTTTTTATGAAATCTTTATATATTAAAAATTCTGAAATTTACACTATTATCTAAATGTTCCATTGATGGTGTTCTTTCATGCATGTTGATGATGGGTTTTACTTTCTGTATGATGGTCTCCCCAAAATTTTAGGAGATAGTGATGAAATAATATCTTCATATATTTATAGAATTAAGAATTTATATGGGAACAATATCTCTTCACTTTTAAAACAACATATTCAAAATAACTGATGGTAAAATAGTGGATCTGTTTGTAAGTTGTACCAACACTCTAGATGGATTTTATTTTCTAATCTATATCATTGTGAATATAGAGTGATGAATGATTTTTATTTTATCACCTTGATCAGAAAAATTATCCATAACATTTAATGGAACAATAGTGATGGGAATATATTATATACTGAGATCATGACATTATCGGTGTTAGTAGTGTGAATAGAGTTAAAAAAATTCTTTCAAGGTTGATGCACTCATTTAAATCCATTCATCATCTTTTGGTTTATATCTCATATTGAAAATTTTAATAATTTTGGATTTTATTGACACATTCAAATAGGGGGATAATAATATAAACTTTCATGAATGTGTACATAATTTCTTCTTGATGTATATATTCCTGAAATCTCTTTTATTCTATCAGTGTTGGTGTAAATGGTGGGTATATGTATTTATTCCCCTTTTGTTTCTCCTTCAATGGTGTTTCTTATCCCCTCTCCATTAGCATATCCGTATCCTCGTCCAATTTATTTTATTCTTCCCAATTAATTTTCATAGTTTTTATAATTCAAAATTTGATTGTCCTTCAATACAAGTTGTTTTTTAAGGTTCCTGGGTGGCGAGTGGTGGTATTTTATTTCCATTACATATTATTATCCTATTGAAATTCTCATTTTGGTATGATATTTATTGATAATTTTTTTCCCTATATTTTTTTCCAAAATTCCATAAAACTGTTTAATTTGGTTAAATACTCATTACATTGTATATCATCCCCACAATTTTAGATTGTTGATGTTGGTTTTTAATTTAATGTTACTCACTGGTGGATGGGATTTCATAGTGTCTCTAGAATGTGTGTGGTGTAAATTATTTCTACTAGTATGATGGGTTATAGGGTTTTTGGAATGGTGGAGATATTATAATATTCTTTCTGCAAGCATGTTGGTTTATTGGGGTACTAGTTAGGATTGAATGATCTCTCCATGTTTATTTATTTTCGATATCCTTGATAGGATTTGTGTTAAAGATGTTTATTTAATATGAGAAATCATTGTATAAAGGCTACACCATGACTTTCTCTCCCTTATATCTCAAGACACTAGCCTTTATAATGAGTTCACGAAGAACAAAATAAATTTAATTGAGATGATAATTTATTTTTTTTCTATTGAGTTATATCTCTATGATTGACTAGCCTATTGATGTCATCAACATTTGTTTCATTCAACACATATGAACCATATGTTCGTACGTCATGTATCCCCCTAGTGAATGTAAATCCCATTCTAAAGTGTGGTGGATTTTTCCTAATCATCTAAATTAAACTGAAACATAAGCATTTGAATTATTATTCATGGATCCAAAAGTTATGGGTCCTAGAAGATGGTAATTATTTTCAGAATGTCCTTCATAAGAGAATAGAAGGAATTTTATCCTTCATTTCATGACGTGGGAAGCATCCAGAGAACATTTTTTTGTTACCAGTACCAGTAGAGGGTCACTCCAGTTGATTTTCATATGATATAAATATCCATTTTTAGGATGTGATCTTGGATGTGGGAAATAATCTCGATATAAAGCTCGTTGTTATATTATTTAAACCACTTATATCCCTCGGTTTTAGACTCTACATCCACTATTCGGGTGCTCCATTTTTTGAGAAGTGGAATTCTATCCATCTAATTTGATCTTAAGGTTCTCCTCTAAGGTTTAATCTTGAGAAAACAAAGTTTAATTCTTGGAAATAATGATTTCAATCTTCTCCTGCAAGACATTGAACCTTTGGAATCACATGAATCATATTAAAATTTAATTAAATAATAAATTGGTGTAGTAGACACAATGAGTTCATTATTTTTAATGGTGTAATGATGTTCACACAAATTTCCTATTATGATTTTTTCATTGTTGTGTTAATTTTCATTCAATTTCTAGATCAAATTCTATTAATTTATCATTTGAGTTTGAGGTTATTCAGTTTTAATATAACATTTTTAATTAGATTTGTATCCCTCCATCCCAACAAATATAGCTATGACATATTCATTACTTTTTTCGGTTAGGGAAAATAGAATTTTTTATATTAAATAATTGTAGTCTAGTGATTATCCTTTGGTAGTCCCCTGAATTACACAACAAAAAAAATACTCTATCACTACTAATAAGATGAAATATGATTTTTTTTTGAAATTTACTAGTTTTGAAATACAATGAAATAAATAAAATATGTCAAATCAATTATGAAACGAATTGAAATATAATTGCAATATAAATTGAATGAAAAATATTATAAGATAACGGTGATTAGTTCAGGGTTGGGTTTCTAATTACAATGATATCATAGTTTAATTCTATTCAATACTTCTATAAAAAGTCAATTAATCTGATATTCCATGATTTCTTCATCTAACTCCCTTGGTATAATATGAATAATGAGTTAAAAACAATATATTATATTTCCATAAATCCTTCCATATTAAAGAGAGTTTTAGTGAATATTATCAATATTCTGAATAAATACCTTAAGAGGTATTTGTTATCACAATAAATTGTGAATATCAACATCTCCTCTCACATGTACTAAAAATCATCAATTACATAAACTGAATACATAGTTCTATTCCATAAAATATTTAAAAGAACATCATATAGTTGGATAATGATCATAGAGAAAAGAAAATGTAAATAACAGAATCAAAAGCTAAATACAATCATAGTAGATAAAAAACACTATTGGAAACTGAGTGAAAGTTAACATAAGATAACATGAATTATTATTCATTATAGTGAATGAACTTAAGTATTAAAAAATATTAAAACTACCCATACAATATACCGCATAAATTTATTCATATATGATATGTTTTACTTTGAATAATGGGGAACAAGAAGGCATTAAAAAATAAGAATGATAAAACAGATAAAAAGAAAAGTAGAATATTTATTCTCACTAAAATCTATTCACTAAAACTCTACACTTATTTTTTATAGACGACTTCTGAATCAGGGGAATTTTACTTATTTTAAGTTTGTATAAATTATGTTTTCAAATTACCAATAAAATTTAAATGTAATGGAACGTGTATAAAATATTTTATGCCATAATTAATTATTCACACTTTTTTTAAATGAATATTTTATAAATTATCTGTGAATATAAGTCATTCAATGTCTTCTTTAATAAGAGAATAATTATTTGAAATTTAATAGAGAAACATAGATACAAGCACTATTTAAAATCAAGATATAATCACCTCAATTGGAGGTGTTTAGCCTATATTATTCCTCATATAAAGAGGTTCAGTTCCCTCTGTAAGAAATAATTATTTTTATTATTGACTAGTTCTTTGGGAATTTTAATATTATAATTTGATCTAGTTATAAAAAAAATGATGAATGGAACAAACAGAAAAATTATAAAAAAAATAATCTCGATAATAAGATAGAAATTTTATATGTTATGCTCAAACTAAAAATTTGAATAAAATTTGTTTAAATTCCAAAATTAAGGAATTTTCACATTTTAGGAAAAAACAAAACATAAAAAAATCAGGAAAATGAGCCCATATTGATAAATTATAATGCATTAAATCATTTAAAAACATATAATGGATTATGAACATATTATCTATATTATTCTTCATAACATAACATGTATGGTTAACAAAAATAGTGGTTGGTCATGAATATATTTTTTAGAATCCCTAGTTGAAGATACACCTAATGAGAAAATGAATATATACATGGGGAAATATATAGTGATCTATATTTTTAATAAAATAGATTTAATATACTAGATGAATATTATTTATACATCATAAATTCATTCCCATGTAACAAAATTGTTTAGTTTTGTTAGATAAAAATACACACTATTCTTATTTTAGTAAATATTATAAACATCTCATATTAAGATATTCCTTCATAATACACATCATATACATGAGCTATATAAACATCTATAATAACCTATGGAAATAAATATAAATAAAAAATGAAATAAGATTCTATGTAATGGTTAAAATGGGAGATATCAAAAAATGATCACAAGAATGAATAATATAAACATAAGGCTATGAGATCATGAAACTTACATTCAATGTTTATACTCTTATGAATCATTGATTTTAAACATGATTCATGGTGTAAAAAGTCATCATTTCAAATACATGATTCATAAGCGTAAAAAAACATCTCAAATGAATCAAAAACCATACCTTAATTTCATAAAAGTGTTGATCATGTGATAATTGTAGATAAATTTTCGTATTTCATGATTAATTAATGATACCAAAATACCATAAAGGATTAGGCAGGAAGACCATTTACCATAGTTGCTAAAACACATCGACTTTCCTCATATAAAATATCATGTAAATAAAACAATTACACATAATTATCTTAGGACACATAAAACATTTGGAAATGAATTGTAGGTGTTGGGCAAAAATCCCTCAAGGTATCATTGAAGCCTTTTTGAGGTGATTGTGTTTGTTGACAAAGTGGACATATGAGTTGTGATTGTTGACAAAGAGGATTTCCTGGTGGGATGTCGAGTTCAAGAGCTGAGGTCAACGATCCATGTTTGATTCAAGAACGTCAATAAAGGGAATGGAAGATCTGGAGGCGGTACAAAAGAACAGATACAAGGTGACGCCGTTTTCCAGTGTTTGCCAAATTTTTGGGCCTGAAAATCGGCAAATGAAGAAAAGTGTTTTTGGCAAAGGGACTTGCGCGCCGTGGACTTGGAGTATAGGAAACTTGCGCGCCACATGTTTTTCAAGATTAGAAGATCAAAATATGGCTAAGGAAATAGGTTCGCGCAAGTTTGGAAGTTGGTCGCGCAAGTGTCTAAAGGAGAGGAGACTTGCGCGCCGAAATTAGGTCGCGCAGGTGACTTGCGCGCCGTCGCGCAGGGTGGTCAGATTGCCTATAAATACCGGACCACCCCTCCTCATTTCTCACCGGAGTTCAGGACGAGAGCTCCCGTCGCGCAGGTGTGGTGGTCGCGCAAGTGGTGATGTGGTCGCGCAGGTGGGACTTGCGCGCCAGAGGTTGAAGTTGTGCGCTGGTGTTAGAAGTTGCGCGCCGGTTTGTAGTTGCGTGCCAATAGTGGTTTGGGCGTAAAGGGAAGAGAGTCGCGCAAGTTTGGAGTTGAGGAAGCTTGTGTCGCGCAAGTGTCAGAGGAGGACATGCGCACCCGTTGTGACTTGCGCGCCGATACTTGCGCGCCGAGGTTGACTTGCGCGCCAAGTAAGGTTTTGTTCCCGCAGTGATTTTCAGACTGTGTGGAAGCTGGAAGTTTTCCCGATACCTTCGGTGCAAAGAGATATTCATCAACGGGTGGAAGTTAAACTTCAACAGAGCATCTACATACAAGAGAAGATGCATTCTTTCAGGAAAATGAAGAGACCTACAGGTCTATAAACTGTGAGTGGATTTCATCCAAGAGCAGTGAGCTCAGGAAGAGGAAGAAGGTGATCCTCTCCACCGGCAGTGGGCCAGAGAGAGAGAAAACAGGGAGTGACCCTTGGGAAAGCAGTGAGCTGACCCTAAACATTGTAAAGGCAGTGAGCCTGGGCATAGAAGTGATCTAGCCCGAACCTTGTAATCCACAGCTAGTGAAGATTAGTGGAATTTGGTACGACCGGCAACCTGTCGGCGTATGCTCCTTGGACGTAGCCCTTAGCGGTGAACCAAGTAAAATTGCCGTGTCCTGTGCTTGCTTTACATTTTGTTTATATCATGCAACAGGGAAAAGAGAGAAGAGTGTTTTGCTTAACAGCGAAACAAGATCAGAACGGGCATTAATTTTTAATTAGTCATACCCTGATTCACCCCCCCCCCCTCTCAGGGTATCCAGCCTAGTGGACCTAACAAGTGGTATCAGAGGGAAAGGTTGAAAGTTGTTCTTCTCTCAATGGAGGTAACCAATCATAAAGGGATTCCGATCTTCGACGGATATAATTTTCAGATATGGAAGAATCGGATGAAACACTATTTCCGATCCTTGGGAATGGATGTGTTTTCAGCAGCTATGCATGGTATCACAGCTGATATTAATAGTGGTGCCTTATGAGAAGCTGAGCATAGAGAGTTGGATGCTGATTCCAAAGCAATCAATGCCTTAGGGGGAGCCCTTTCCAATCCCATCTACACAAAGGTGATGTCATGCAAAACGTCACATTCCATGTGGGAAAAGCTTTTGAATATATATGAAGGGGACACAAAAGTCAGAGAGGCAAAGCTGCAGGTGTTGTGGAACAAATATGAAGATCTGAAAATGAACCCGAATGAGTCTGTTGACGCATTCTTTGATAGGGTAAACATTGTTGTGGAAGATATGCGAGGTCTTGGAGAAGTCATTGAAGACATAAAGATTGTAAAGCGCATCTTGAGGAAACTTCCACCTCGGTTCAATCCGAAAGTTTCAGTACTAGAAGATAAAGATCCAAAAGAGCTGACATTGGACAATTTGCACAGTACCTTGGTTGCATATGAAATGAGGAACGATGATAATGAGGCTGTGGAAAAGGGGAACTCTAAAGAGGTGGCATTTAAGGCCATGAAGAAGCTCACCATTGAAGATTCTAATGAAGAAGAAGAGACAGATGAGGTGATGTCATTCCTTTCTTCGAATCTACAAAGAGGAAGAGGAATGTTTAAAGGTAAACTTCCACTAGCATGCTTTAGATGTGGAAAGGTTGGTCATCTTGCGGCAAGATGCCCCAAGAAGTTTCAAGATGATGATGATGATGATGACGCTGAAATTCCCAAAAAGAAGTCTTCAGCTTTTGTGAAAGGGAAGAAACAATTCAAGAGAAATTTCTTCAAGAAAAAGAATCTTCTCTCACAAGAATTTGAAAGTTCAGATGAGTCTGAGGATGAAGAAGTTGAGGAAATAGAAAATTGCAGAGATCGTGGGGTAAATGCCTTGGTGGCAATTGTTGGTAGTTCTCAAAAGGGAGAAGAAGCTGATGCTAAAGAAGAAGAAGAAATTGAAGGGAGAATTGATATGGAAGCCGAATTGGAAGCAGCTCTTGAGGAGATAGATGTTTGGAGAGCCAAAACGAAGAAAGCCAATAAAGTGGTTCGTGATGCCAAACTCTACATGCAACAACAGGATGAAGAAAAGTCTGAGCTGTTAGAAGAAATTGAAAGACTAAAATCCTCAACACCAGAGAGCTCAGAAAATATTGTTGAGTATAAGCTTAAAATTGAGGAACAAATGAAGGAAATTGATTGTCTGACAAACACAGGAAAGGAGCAGGTTAGATGTATCAAAGACCTTGAAGAAGAAGTGGTCAGTCTGCGACAAAAACTCAAGGATCAAGATAAACTCTTGACCCCCAATGTGATATCTGAAAAGCAGGCTATTCAGAAGACAGAGAAGATGAAAGCGGAGCCTAGCAGTTCAGTAGGAAAGAAACAGCAATTGAGCTCAGATGTTAAGTTCGTTTCTGGGCTTAGTCAAGAACAAAAATTGGCGACAATTGCAGTCAGACCGCAAGCACTCATCCCGAAAGTGAAGGTTGATTTGGGAACAAAACAGAATCAGAATATTCAGAGATCCCAAAGGGGAAATCACAGTGCTGAAATATCACGAGGGAATGCATTCTATATCAGGTGTTATTGCTGTGGGAAAATGGGACATTCACAGTTTGTGTGTTCCATAGCCAAGAGATACAGAAGGGGACATGAGCAGAGACGGCAGCCAAACAGAGAACGGTTTTCCAGAACACATTTTGAAGGACACTGTTTTTGGTGTGGAGGATTTGGACACATGGCTAGGTATTGCACATCAATCATTCAGAGAAATGTGTCAAAGAATAATCAAAATGTTCGCAAGCAGCAGATCAATAAACCAACAAGTGAGTTAAAAGTTCAGAACAGATTTGCAGCTCTGCAAGATGAGGGTGGTCCATCATACTCTGAGAAAGAACAGAAGCCTCAATCCATGCCGAGTGTGAAAGAAAAAGTATGGACCAAGAAGAAGAAAAATGAGAAGGCTGTGGTGGCGGAGATTGCCCTTAAAGCATCAGATCGATCTGGTGTTTGGATCCTTGATAGTGGTTGCACATCCCACATGACGGGTAATAAGGATCTTGTTACAGGCATCAAATATGACAAAGAAGGAGTTTTCAAATTTGGAAATGATGAAGGCCTGAAGATTGTTGGCTCAGGGAAAGCCAAGTTTGGGGGCAAAGAGATGAGACGTGCTGATGTCTTGGTAGTAGAGGGTCTCAGTCATAATCTACTCAGTGTCAGTCAACTATGTGACTCTGGGCACTCTATCCAATTTACCAAGAAGATGTGTGTTGTGAAAGGAAAAGATGGAGCAGCTGTTCTGCAGGGAAAAAGGTCAAAGGGAAATCTCTATCTTGTAAGTGGGGAAGAAGATACTTGTCTTTTATCCAGAGAGGAAGAAAACCAGCTGTGGCATAAGCGACTTGGTCATCTATGCCAACCATCTATGGAGGATCTCGTTAAATGTGATGCTGCTAGAGACCTTCCCAAACTATCACGTGATCGCACTCATACGTGTGATGCTTGTCAACAAGGGAAAATCATCAGAAAGACATACATGCCAAAGGAACAGAAATCAACTAGAGTGCTCGAACTGGTGCATGCTGATGTATGTGGACCTATCTCACCACAAGCTATAAATGGGCAAAGGTACTATGTACTTTTCATTGATGACTATAGCAGAATGGCCTGGGTATTCATCATAACCCATAAGACAGAGGTATTCAGTTGCATAAAGCAGTACAGGAGGGAATCAGAAAAGATGCTTGGGCAGAAAATTCTGAAGTTTCGTACTGATAACGGTACAGAATTTACAAATAGTCGGGTTGAAAACTATCTCGAGAAACATGGGATAAGGCATCAAGTTTCATCAGTAAGAACTCCCCAACAGAATGGAGTAGTTGAAAGGAGAAATCGGATCATCAACAACATGGCCAGAACAATGCTTATTGATAAGGACCTACCAGAGAAATTTTGGAAGGAAGCAGTTCTGACATCGGTTTATGTTTCAAACAGGTCCCTGTTATGTCCGAAGCAAGGGAAGACTCCATATGAACTGTGGTACGGAAAGGAGCCAACGTTGAAGTACTTTCGAATATTTGGAAGTAAGTGTTTCATTCTCAACAAAGAACATCATAGGAAGTTTGAGGCACGAGGAGATGAAGGGATATTCCTCGGCTATTCCGGGAAAAGCAATGCGTATAAATGTTTCAACAAAAGGCTGGGAAAAATCATTGAAAGCAATGATGTCACTATAGTTGAAAATGAGCAGAATACTCAACGATCTAGTGAACAGTTCCTGGATGAAAGTGATGATGAGGTAAGCAACTCAGGGGGAGCAGAAGTGGCAGAAGCCGACTCAGAAGAAGATACTGACAATGAAGAGGAAAGTGTCAAGTCGGTGTCTGTGAGAAAGCCAAAGAGTCAAGCTGAAATTGATAGGCAGAATATCATTGGTGATCAAACAACTCCAGTTCAGACTCGAAGAATGAAATCATCGCAACAAGCATCGTTTTTTTCTCAAGTGGAGCCGAAATGTTTTTCTGATGCAGCTGAAGATGGAAACTGGGTTCAGGCCATGAATGAAGAGCTTGATCAGATTGAGAAGAACCAGACATGGGAGATTGTTTCGAGGCCAGCAGACAAGAATGTCATCGGGACTAAATGGGTCTATCGCAACAAGATGAATGAATATGGAACAGTGATTCGGAACAAAGCACGACTAGTGTGCAAGGGATACTCCCAGATAGAGGGAATAGATGTTGATGAGACATTTGCACCGGTTGCAAGGCTGGAGACAATCAGATTATTTTTGGCCATAGCAGTGCAAAGAAACTTCAAAGTGTTCCAGATGGATGTCAAATCCGCATTCTTGAATGGGGTTCTGGAAGAAGAGGTGTATATTGAGCAGCCAGATGGTTTTCTCATTCATGAGGATGAGAGCAAAGTTTGCAGACTGAAGAAGGCGTTGTATGGGCTGAAACAAGCACCAAGGGCATGGTACTCAAGGCTTGATCAGTACTTGAAGAAGCTTGGTTTCCAGCGTGGAGGAGTTGATTACAATCTCTATTTCAGCAATGACAGTAATCAAAGGATGATGGTGCTAGTGTATGTCGATGACATAATTTTTGGCGGATCAGATGAAGCTCAGTGCAGACAATTTTCTGAATTCATGAAAAATGAGTTTGAAATGTCAATGATTGGAGAGATAACGTTTTTCCTTGGCCTACAGGTGACACAAAGAAGGAATGGAACCTTCATTTCTCAATCCAAATATGCCAAGGAAGTTCTAAGAAGGTTTGGAATGGATAATTCCAAGGAAATGAAGACTCCGGTTGCTACCCGGATGAAATTATCAAAAGATGAGGATGGCAAGGCAGTTAATATCACAGAATACAGGCAAATCATTGGAAGTCTGTTGTACTTAACCGCAACAAGGCCTGATATTGTTTTCGCCACATGCCAAGCAGCGAGATATCAATGTAATCCCAAGGAAAGTCACATGCTTGCAGTGAAAAGAATACTTCGGTATATCAAGGGCACGGTGGACTTCAGTTTGACATACAACGACAAATCTCAGATAGAGTTATTGGGATATACTGATGCAGACTGGGCCGGTTCAGCAGATGATAGAAAATCAATGTCAGGTGGTGCATTCTATCTTGGTGGATTGTGTATTTCTTGGCTAAGCAAGAAACAAGATTGCATTTCATTGAGCACCACAGAAGCTGAGTATATAGCGGCCACTCAAGCATGCACACAATTATTGTGGATGAAGCAGCAGCTTGAAGATATGGGAGTTGAAGTGAAGTCTCCGATCGGAATCCAGTGTGACAACTCAAGTGCTATAAATCTTAGCAAAAATCCTGTCCATCATTCCAGGACAAAGCACATTGAGATCAAGTATCATTTCATCAAGGAGAAGGTTGAGCAGGGCATCGTGAAGTTGGAGTATGTGCCTACAGAGCTACAGGTTGCAGACATTCTGACAAAGGCCTTACCCAAGGAAGCTTTTGAGAGGCATCGACTAGCTCTGGGAGTTCAGTCGATTCCCCGCACTTGAAATAGTGTGGACGCGGTACCCCCCCCCCTCCCCGAGGTATGCTGTGTTTTCCCTACTGTGCTAATGTGTTCTCTACTATGATACAGACTACAAAGGCGTGACCTTTGGGTTCGTTGACAAAGGGGGAGAAAATAGTGGTTGTTCAAGGGGGAGACAGTGCGACGATTTGATAAATCATGAATGATATGGGGAGACGCTGACAGGTGGAGCAGCCAGATAGGGGGAGTTGAAGCTAGTTGAACGTGCTTAGCCAGAGCTTAGCTTGGAAAAAACAGGAAATATGGCTAAAGAGGTGTAGAAGCTGTGAGCAGAAAGGGGGAGCGTATTACATCTGACGATGCTAGAAGTGATCGATCAAAGAATAGATATCACGACAGCTGAGGATCGTGATAAAAGCAGAAGAGTGGTGTTGGACAGTGTTTGGTGTCAACAATGGATGTTAGAGACAAAGTGATTCATTGATGAACTTTTCATTTACTCTTGTTTCTCACGCCGAGCATTGCTCATGTGGGCTTAGAGTATGTGTTGAGTAAATCCTTGGTCGCTATCAGAATCGCAATGCGGCGAATGGAGGTTGAAGAATCAATGACGTATCTTTGTTTGGAAGAGTTGTCAACAAACCCAAAGGGGGAGATTGTTGGGCAAAAATCCCTCAAGGTATCATTGAAGCCTTTTTGAGGTGATTGTGTTTGTTGACAAAGTGGACATATGAGTTGTGATTGTTGACAAAGAGGATTTCCTGGTGGGATGTCGAGTTCAAGAGCTGAGGTCAACGATCCATGTTTGATTCAAGAACGTCGATAAAGGGAATGGAAGATCTGGAGGCGGTACAAAAGAACAGATACAAGGTGACGCCGTTTTCCAGTGATTGCCAAATTTTTGGGCCTGAAAATCGGCAAATGAAGAAAATTGTTTTTGGCAAAGGGACTTGCGCGCCGTGGACTTGGAGTATAGGAAACTTGCGCGCCACATGTTTTTCAAGATCAGAAGATCAAAATATGGCTAAGGAAATAGGTTCGCGCAAGTTTGGAAGTTGGTCGCGCAAGTGTCTAAAGGAGAGGAGACTTGCGCGCCGAAATTAGGTCGCGCAGGTGACTTGCGCGCCGTCGCGCAGGGTGGTCAGATTGCCTATAAATACCGGACCACCCCTCCTCATTTCTCACCGGAGTTCAGGACGAGTGCTCCCGTCGCGCAGGTGTGGTGGTCGCGCAAGTGGTGTTGTGGTCGCGCAGGTGGGACTTGCGCGCCAGAGGTTGAAGTTGTGCGCTGGTGTTAGAAGTTGCGCGCCGGTTTGCAGTTGCGTGCCAATAGTGGTTTGGGCGTAAAGGGAAGAGAGTCGCGCAAGTTTGGAGTTGAGGAAGCTTGTGCCGCGCAAGTGTTAGAGGAGGACTTGCGCGCCCGTTGTGACTTGCGCGCCGATACATGCGCGCCGAGGTTGACTTGCGCGCCAAGTAAGGTTTTGTTCCCGCAGTGATTTTCAGACTGTGTGGAAGCTGGAAGTTTTCCCGATACCTTCGGTGCAAAGAGATATTCATCAACGGGTGGAAGTTAAACTTCAACAGAGCATCTACATACAAGGGAAGATGCATTATTTCAGGAAAATGAAGAGACCTACAGGTCTATAAACTGTGAGTGGATTCCATCCAAGAGCAGTGAGCTCAGGAAGAGGAAGAAGGTGATCCTCTCCACCGGCAGTGGGCCAGAGAGAGAGAAAACAGGGAGTGACCCTTGGGAAAGCAGTGAGCTGACCCTAAACATTGTAAAGGCAGTGAGCCTGGGCATAGAAGTGATCTAGCCCGAACCTTGTAATCCACAGCTAGTGAAGATTAGTGGAATTTGGTACGACCGGCAACCTGTCGGCGTATGCTCCTTGGACGTAGCCCTTAGCGGTGAACCAAGTAAAATTGCTGTGTCCTGTGCTTGCTTTACATTCTGTTTATATCGTGCAACAGGGAAAAGAGAGAAGAGTGTTTTTCTTAACAGCGAAACAAGATCAGAACGGGCAATAATTTTTAATTAGTCATACCCTGATTCACCCCCCCTCTCAGGGTATCCAGCCTAGTGGACCTAACAGTAGGAATAAATAATTATGTCCCCTCCCATATAAAATGATAATAATTTATATATATATATAAATATCAAAATACATACATCAAAATATCGTATAATATCCCATGAAAACTAAACCAGTTTCATAAACTTGGCTTAATTCCATCATAGGTGAACCGATGAAAAATAAATTTTTTTAATAAAAATATGATCATCATAATCATAAAATATTCATATATAGATAATAGACGGTTTCATTTGACCATAATCCACATAAACCATTATTAACTTCATTAAATACTTCCACGGATAAAAATTCATTTAAAATCATCATTGGAAATTTTATTGTAGATGGTAATTTTACAGTTTTCAAATAATTTTTTTGAAATATAACAAATTTAAAATAATTAGGGATATAATTTTTTGGAATGAAATATAATAACAATTAACAGAATCATCAATTAATTTTGTCTTAATGATGTCAGGATGTTTTGTTCAAGTCATATTAGTTAAAATGAGAAATTCAATTAATATTTTGTACAAACTAAAAAAGTACACTATTTATGAAATGAAATAAATCATCCATCGAATAAGTTTTTATAGAGAAAGTCATGGGAAATATTTTATTTGAAAAATAATATGAGAATATTAAATAATATTTGATAATATTTTTGGGAAATCTGGGGCTATGATGAAAATATATTTTAAAAGAAATTGAAAAAAATGTAATTCAAAATAAAATATTGATATATTGAGTACATAGTTTGTGGGAAAATAAATTAAAACAAGAATTATCTATAAATAAATATTTTAAAATAATTATTTGAATTTTCAAATAAAAATTATATAATTTTCTCAACTTAAAATCAACCATAAGAAAACCTCGCTAAAATAAAAATGAAACATAAATCTCTTACCTCAGATAAGAATTTTTTCATAAATATTCAATCCTTACGTATAATAAATATATATTTATTATAAAGATATTATAGAACCACAATGATATGTATCAAACAATTTATGACTTAATTCTGACATCTTGTCAACTGTTTATTTAAAATTTGTTATCAAAATAACTACTTTGGGAGGTAACTACTACATTCTTCATGCATTTTTTGATTTTGTCGTTCCGATCCATGTAAATTTATCATGGATACATCATCAATTTAGTGTTTAAATCTATATAAATATAAAATATATTCATTATAAAAATATTTATATTAATCAATAAAATGTATAGATAGAATAATGAATTACACAATTCACTGTGCTGGAAAGTTGTACGTACTTATGAATATTGTTATTACTTTTTCATAGATGGAATGGAAGAGGGTTTATTAAAAAAACTCCATGAACCATTCCCATATAATAGATATCATATATAATAATCTAATTTTTTATTAATAACATCCATTTAAATGGTAAATTAGAATGAATCACATCGCTTTATAGACGTGGGAGTCAAGATGTATGGATGAGAAACAATATCATATTGGGTGGAAGGAAAGTAGATTTGATATTATAATTATAAAAGTATAATTGATTTATTAATATTATATATGAAAATTATTACAATCATAATCATCATCAATTTAGTAATGAGATTGAAAATGAATTATATCAATATATGGAGATAGTATGTATTAAAACCCCAATAGCAATAATTCCAATCCTTGTCTGATAGAAATGTGAGTTAAAACGCATAGTTTAACAATAATCATAACTATTAAATTTTTCTAGGATACATTATATTTTATTATATGATAACCACCATATATTTATATGTGTAAAAATAATATGTAAATAAAATGTTTTCATTTAAGATAATTATATATTCTTCAAAATAACACCTTTGTGTATAAATGTAATGACACTAGGGTTGGACATTTTAGGATATAATCTCATATAGAACATTCTTAGGGATATTTCAAAATGGATTTTCTAGATTTTTCTCGATATATATGCCTCAATTTGTTGTACATTATAAGATATAGGTGTTTCCTTCTTTATGGGATGGAGAGGAGAAACATGCGATTTCCAAAAAGACCAATATATAAAAAAACAATATCAATTAAAAAGA
Organism: Viscum album; assembly: GCA_963277665.1. Taxonomy (NCBI): domain Eukaryota; kingdom Viridiplantae; phylum Streptophyta; class Magnoliopsida; order Santalales; family Viscaceae; genus Viscum; species Viscum album. The sequence goes on along the minus strand of OY728127.1, from coordinate 77,687,661 downwards.
ATCCGAATAGAAGTGAATTCAGTGAAAAAGATTATAGAGTAGAAATGAAATCATACATTGAAATTTATATAGGTTTTGATGTCATTTTAAATATTATATTCATGATTATTCCCTTGTTAATTAATTTTAATATTAATAATGACAACAACTATTTCAATAAAAATTTGTTAATAATATTACAAAAAATGGATAATGATTGATATTTAAAAAAATATATAATTCACTATGATAATGAACTTTCTTTTTGTAAATTTTAAATCATATAATAAAATATTATTTACTATAAAACACTATTAATGGAGATATTATAATAATAAATTTAATTTGACTTTAAAAACATTATAATAAACTTAGAATAAATATATGTTTCTACATATACCTAGTATGTAATATGTATCTGAAAATTCTTGCATCAGATTTAAATCTCTCTTATTATATTAGTCATATTAATTAATAAAACAATTTAATTTATTTTAATATTAATTTCTGAAATATTTTTGTCTACATTGAAAAAATATTTTAAGTAGTTATATAATAAATAAAAATTAGAAATGCATTACCATCCTGAAAGAAATTATATTAGTCCAAAAATATTTATTATTAATCTAACACAGTATAATTTCCTCATGTGAACACATAATATATACATTAAGGTAATCGATATGAATTTTTCTATTTTCATTTTCTTATATTAATATAAATTACATATTAAAATAAATAATGAACCTAGTGTCAATATATTATTGAAATAGAAGGTAACAGTTTATATTCACTCATAAAATATGAAAAGGACATGTGTTATTCAATATTTATATCCTTATCCATATTTTTAACCATATTTTACACATTTTTTCTTCAATAAGGAGACACAAATGATCATTGGTTACAATAAATATTAGAAAAAAATAAATCATAAATATTATGAAAAATCAAAATTAAAATAAAGATATACATTTTTCAGTATTAAATTTCTATTACTCCGGGAAATTCATATTAAAATAATCGCATAGAACAAACCGATAAACATTTTTAAATGATTAATTTTTATAATATGTTAGATTTATTTTGATATAATGTCTAAAAATGAACGATGAAATATATAAAAGATTATTAATTATATAATGTAAATTTTTTTATAAAATCCATTTTATAATACGGATCACTTTAATATATCCACAATAACATTAAATTTATACATAAATACAGTTATTTAGAAAATTCATATTTTATTTTAAATTGAAAAACCTCTTCATTAAAAATTATTAAATTATCACTGATTTTATTTAGTACATTTGTAAACCATAATCTATCAAAATTTGGTTTTTAAATATCATATCCAACAATAAAATTAATATGAAATATCAATACCATTATATAAAAATAATTAAAATTTTATTGTGGTTCCTTTAGACTCATTGTTATGTTTACTATAAACTATATATAAAATAATATTTATTTCTGAAAATATCTATTAATGTATCAGGGTGATACATTATACCCCCTCCCCCACCCTCAATTTAAATTTACACCTTGAAATTATATTATTCTAATAATACAAAATGATTATATCTTGGTTTCATCACTTCCTTGGGTTTCCATGTAACTTCTCTGAATTTATGATTTATCTATAAAACATTAACCAGGTGAGTAATTTTTTTTCAAAGAACATTATCTTTTGGACTGTATATTTCAATTTATTTATTTTTTTGATAAAACATATCAGACTACAAAAATAGGAACTCTATATTTTTAACATGATAAAGATCATGTATATAAATCATTATGATAGATACATGGATGAAATCATTAAAATAAGAGAGGTTTGGTGGAATAACCAAGGTATAAGATACCATCACTAAATGACAACGAATATAAAAGGGTCCAATATATATTGGGATCCACATTCATTTATTTATAATATCATATCCATCTTCTGTAGGAAAATTATAAGAAATAAAATCTCAGAAATGTCAACCTTCTGATATCAATGAAGATTTTCAGCAAATCATTTTTGTGATCGTTGGGTATCTCTAACATGATGATGAAATGATATGACACTATCTACAGTTTCCATTTCTAAATCAGGTCCTAATAAAGTTATTTATTTATTTACAACCAATTATATTGGTGGTCTATACTTCCTAAAATATTGGACCTCATAAAGATTCATCTCATTGCTCGAGTGAAATTTATTGTTGTATTTAACCATCAAAAAAATGGTTTTGACCCCAACCACCATTAAATTCATTGAAATGGGATTTAAATATATACACTCAAGTATGACTGGTTCTCCCAGACTGACCATCCATAAGAGAATGATCAGTTCTGATAAAATATAACATTATATCCCAATATTGAAAAAAAATCAATGAATCATTAAGGAAATCTTAATATCCAAATATGATATAATAAAATGATGTTTTCCTTAAAAAATGAAACTTTATTATTTTATAATCTATATTAATGATCATGATATATATATTCTCTTATATAAATGATATTTGTTGGTTTTATAGGTCTATCAACAATAACCCAAACAAATTTATAACAATTTGACGTTATGTAATTCTTAATGTCAAAATATAATGGGATTTTTAACCATTTCCATTATATTATGGGAAATGGTTATGAGATCCCCAAAAAATTTTGTCTCCCAGTATTATGATGTTGACATACAATTCCATGAGAAATGTATTTGGAAATATCCCCATTCATTTTTTTACAATACAAATATCATTCCAGATAACAGTAAATATTCATAAATTAACGATGGATAGAGAATGATAACCATTGATATTTATCCAAAAGATCCTTTTGATAATTTAGTAATGAAAAAAGACACAAATTCTTCCTAATCCTTTTCTTCGCATCATAATCAATGTTGAAATAATAGTCATTTAGAACCTTCAACTAAACCTGTATATCTACCTTTTGAACATCATTAAACCCGACATTGATATATTTTAAAGAACCAACCACAAAAATAAATTTATAGTGGTTTGGAACTATAATTATCATTAAAGGTTTTTTTCACATAATATTTTATGATATTTAGTATAAATTGTTACAAAGAATAAAAAAAATTACACGAGGACACTTATACTCAGTATTAATTTTATTTCACCAAAGCCCTTAAAAACATGCCTTCCTTTTGAGGATCATCTTCAATTATTTCACAATGATATTTTTTTTCATTAAAAATATCAAGAAAAATGAATAAAATTTTAAAAAATGGGATAGTCAAAAAAAATATAATTAAAGGATATATAATAAAGAATGAAACCGTATTTTATCTATATTTTCAACTCAGTAAAACATTTTCACAAAATTATACTATTCTCCCATAAAGCATATACATTTAATCTTACCTCATGTAAACCTAATATTTCTATAATACAGATAGAAATAATAGATCATAATTATAACCTATGAAATATATATAATTCATACATTATAAACGTCCCAACATCATAGGGAGTAACTGTCATTGTTAAATTTTGAATAACCATCATAGTATATTCCCTAAATATCTAAATTGAAACCCATCCAGTAAACTCCATTTCATTACACAATGTATTAGAGATCTATGATAGGATCACTTTACCTATGTTTATCATATATCTACGTATATTCATAAAAATTTCCAATAACCAAAACATAAAAACAACAAAGAAATCATGCATAAATTAAAAATAACTTTACCACTTTGAAATCACGTTTCTTTTTTACAAATATGCATTATCAAAAATCAAAACACAATATTTGAAAATAAAAGTGTAAAATTGTAAAGAAAAATAATAACATTAATGTGAAATTTAATTTTTAAAATAGTTTCATGATATATATGCTAAAAATAAAACATTCCAAGTTATTTAAATTATCAATAAATTTTCAAAACACAACTAAAATATTTAAAAAGAATACATGTGAATCAAATTTCCCCATTCAACATTAACTTTTTTAAAAGGAATTATCATTTTAAAAAATTCATGTCCATATAAATAATTCCATAGAACCATTTTGAAAACATTACCATTATTAATAAATCTTAAAATGAAGAAATAATTAAAACATTTAAAACGATGATTTAGTTAATGAGTCCCCTACCATGAGTCCAACTCATCACGTACAATCATTATATTCCTCAAATAATATTGTATTGATAATTATTTAATTGGGTGATAAATTTTTTTATGTTTATTATTCCTTTTATATGACTTATCATATTGTTATAACAATTACTTAATTATTTATTCACACATCAGGTGCTTTGTCGATATTTGGTACTCGATTCCAAAACATCATTCGTATGATGTCAATAATCAAAGTAGTCATTATTAGATCATATACAGAACAAAAATTATTATATAATGATGAATTTTATAGATTAATTATTATTTTAAATCATAAAATTTATTATGGTTATGAAAAATGAACAATTTTATAATCATGGACACAGTATGACGTACACATGTATGAGTAATGTTTTCATCTTTGATTGATCATTTTTTGGAAATAATTTAACTATTATTTTATCTTTGAATAATTATCCTAACAATATTATAATTATATTAACCATTTTTTTATACTTATATAATTCGTAAAAGTGATGTGTGAATAAATAAAGTTACATCGCTTCGTGAAGTTGATCATTCACACGAACGCGTGAACTACATTTTGATTTTTTATGTTAGTCGAATGTATGAACATAATTGATATATTATTCTATTATAGTGATAAATATGTCAAGAATATTTCAGTAAAAAATTATTTCCATCATTATAACCAATGTTTTGGGAAGGTTATGGAAAAAGAATTATATCGGTTCGTGGAAGTGATTTTTCACAAATACGCACAAATGATTAATTACTTTCCAATTCGATGGATGTGTATATTTATTTAGGTGATCATATTAACCTAATATAATATCTGTATATTTGGGATACCATATTTATTATCTTTTCATGTTTGAATAATATTTGATTGATGTGGACGAAGAAATAAAAATTGAAACACTTAAATAAAAACATTACATTTCATTCAGATGATCACTGTTCATAACACCATAACACTTATAAGGAGGGTTTTATACCAAATATAAGGACTCTAGAATGTGAGGAGGTATTCTAGTAAGGGGTTTCGGTGGATATTTGAATTTTTTTTATGGGTATGGAATTTAGACAAAGGGGTTCCTTTTGTAGGATTTTGAGGGGCACCCTTGGAAACCCTTAAAATGTTATTTTAATTTAAATTAATTTTAAATTAAATAAGACTAAAAATTATTTTAAATAAAAGATAATATTAATATGTTTTGAAATAATATTAACCAATAATTTTAATAAATGTTTTGATTTATTTTAGGCTTTATCCTTTTTAACCCTTATTTAACTTATTTAATTCTCATAGTATTATCTCCAATTTAAACATTGAAGTTTAAATTAATTCTCATTACATATCAAAATTCATAAAATGAGTCATTGACATTATTTTATGATTAGTTCAACTAATTTTTTAAATGTTTAATTTTTTAGATATTTATAAAAATCAATGAATAAAATTAACTCAATATCTCATAAGGGTCAATTTTGAAACTATTCACTAAATGACTATTTAAAAATATCAAAACAACATGATTACCTATTATAATTACATTAAATAATCCTTAACATGTAAAATTCATCCAAAAAATTCGTAGATGGCATCAAATATTTCATAATATGTTCATTGTAATATTATTATAATTATTAATTTGATTCATCCTTTAATAAATATATTACTATATCCCCATCGGGTATCAATCTTTTTGAATTATAATGTCTACTTATATTAAAGGATATCACTTATGTATCACCATATTAAAATTGTTATTGTCATGAAGGACATGATTATTAAATCATGGAATTTACATTAAATAAAATGTTTATAAATGCCATTATCACACCAATGTGGATTACAAAGGTCAAATATTTAGAGCATGGATTTTATTGCTATAAAATAACTCATAAAATAAAACTTGTACAGTTTTTAGTGTAGTTTCATAATATTTATAATATTATTTTGACATTTAATTACACAATTTACATTTAAGAGTGTTAATAAAAATAATTACTAAATTAACTATTATAATGTCCAACATTAAAAAGACTTATATACATAATTTGAACCTTTCGATTATAAATATGGAGTCCATATTTTAAAATTGAAATTACATAAGTGGAATAAATTTTTTAATAATTAATCTCATTTATGAAATGTGGGAAATAGTTTTTAAAGTATAATGTTTATAATTTCATATAGTTTTATATCAAATTTTAATGTAAAAATGATTTTAACAACCTAAACTATTTTAAATAATAAAAACATAATTCAATTAGACTTTAAAATTATTTAAAATTATAATATAACAATACAAATAAATTATTATAAAAAGATGTTCTGAAATAAAATGTGGTATATTTCATTATTCATTAAAATATAAAATTTATCAGAATACACCCAAAATATAACTATAGTAAATATTGTTGTACATATTCCAAATAACATTTTTCTATTGTATAATATAACATATCAAAATGAAAAAATTGAAATCAATATGTTTTTTTGATCAATATAAAGTAAAAATTCATTTTTTGAAAAATAATTATTTAATTCTTAATATCGAATTTGTTCATATACTAAGACTATAAAATTAATTAGATCAATTTTAAACATTTTATAAAATTTTTATTTCATTTATATTATCTAACAAGCGTTATTTTATTATTTTTTAAACTCAATTATTCACATTTAAAAACTATTTCATAAAAACACATCCTTTTTATTAAAAAATTTTTATTTTCATTTTTAATTAATTTGGTAACCAATAACTCATTATATAATCATGTGCAATACCTATATTCATAATATAGTTAATATTGTTCATTTATACATTATAATGGATAGTTTATAATCATAACATTTAAATAATAATATTTAGTTTTCAATTTATGCTTGATATGTCATATCATATACATTATCGGACAAGTAATTTTTTTTAAACTTGTAATGTTATATTCTCCCCCTTTTATAGAAATGGTGTCTGTGAATTTTTTATATCAAGGTTGGTAACTGGGTTGTGAGTTTTATAAAAACCATTATTAGAATCCCACATTTTAAAAAGGATAAACAAAACATTCACATTAAATAAATGAAAGGAATTTGCGATGGTCAATTGAGATTACACATACAAGGGTTCCTTAAAGGAAAACATGTATATGGAAGAAAATTTGACACTAATATTTTCATGTAGTGTAGTAGAAGAAATTATTATGAGAATATTAACAATCACAAACCATAAATTTTTTATGGGTTATATAGACTTTTGATTTGGTAGTCTAAAATTAAATGGAAAATGCTTTTGTTTTAATATCATTTTTATAGATTTTTAAAAATCATTTACTTCCTAGAATATGGTAAAAATTAAATATAAATAAATTTTATGTATTGTTTCATACATTAATGTAGTTTGACCAAAAAATAATTTTTTTCTTCAAATTATGAGTATTCACAGTGATTTTTTCACACCTAAATCAACATCTAGGGAATCACAAAATCATTAAAAACATTAAATATATATTTATCATGTCTTGAAACATTAACCAAAAATAAAATGGTTTGGGATTACATAATATAATTACCCAAATATATTATTTTTAAATAATCATGACCACTTTTAATATTTAAAATTCAACAATAATACAAAATGTTTAGTGTAGATCATCCAACTACCCTTATAATTCCTCAAAATAAAAAAATTACAATTAAAACCCAAAAATAACATGATTACATAATCTTTCAATATATATTTTGATATATTTCTCAAAATAACATGAATCTCTCTTAATGTTTCAAACCAAATATTTAATTTCTGTAATATCCTATTCTCCATGATTGTCCAATCATTTCCATAAATAACCCAAATTTTTATAGGTCCGCAACAAAATAAAATTTTTTTAAAAAATTAAAATTAAACCATTACACCTAAAATAAATTACAAAATTATTATATTTATTATCATCATATAATATTCCCCATTTTGTGAACGTCTTCCAAAAAACAATTTTCAACAAAATTAAAAAAAAATCATTTCCCAATACCAAGGATATCCATTTGATAAAACATAAGTTCTAAACATCCACTTTATTAAATTCCATGAACATGATTAACTAAAAACTCATACAAACCTACGTCTTCATGTAGTCTAGTATTAATAAATAAGGACATGTTTTCCTTCGATTGTTGGTATGATTCCCCTACTATTTCTAGATGCGATGGGTTGTCATCTGTCATATGGGTTTTCCTTTATCAAAAATAGTAAAATTAAAAAAATTATGAAAATGTCCTAAAAATAACCATAATATTTTTTTAACCTAAATGGTTATCTAATTAATTTTATTTCTCATATAAAAAATTATTAACCCTTAATTAACTCTTATGTAAATGTATTAAAAAATATCATTCATCACCTAACAATTTCATAACTTAAGGAATAATAAGAGATTGTAGGATAATAAAGATATAATAAATCTTAATATTATAAAATCAAAATGATATCCCAAAATCAATAAAAAAAATAATATCTAAAGTTGTATAAACCCTTTTTTGATACCAATTGCATGGAAGCAGGCTTAAACATAATATATGGTAGTTTTTTATAACTAGAATTCACATTCAATGATCCTTTCAGTTTATAATTTTAGATGATTTGGAAAAACCATTACAATGTATTCCCAAACAATACAGGTGGACTCTTATTCATAGTTTCAATTTTTTCACTGAAGGAAATCCTTTAAAATATATGACTTTCTTTTGGAAAACATCATAAATTATTTTACCATTACATCAAATTTTCCATAAACAATATTAAAACTTAAAAAAAATTAAAACATAGAATGATAAAAAAAAGTCTTAGTAATGGATATAAAATATTTAATTAAACCTTTAGTCCATGAAAATATTAATCTCAGGAAAACATTTTCACAAAATTGTTCATTTCACCCTTAAAACATAAACCCCTTAGCTTACCTCGCGAAATCATAAGATTATTGTAAAACTCATAGAATTCATAAATCATAATGGTAACTTGTGGAATCCAATTATTTTTTTACTTTTTCCCTTCACAGCTACATAGGGAGTAACCATCTTGATTATCTTTAGAATACCCAAAACAATGTATTCCTTAAATATATTTGGATAATTCCAACCAGTTAACTATTTTTTATTACAAAATGCATTAAAGAACTATCATGGGATCACCCACCCTCAAATCTATCACATAACCACCTGTATAAATATACAATTCCCAAGAACTAAAAAATATTAACAACATATAAATACTGGATAAATTAATAAAATCATTACCACTTTGAAATAACTATTCATTTTTATAACTTTGTACGCTCAAAAATAAAAACACATATTTCAAAATAATAGTGTACAATTTTAAAGGAAGCTAAAAAACAATAAAGAGAGATAATATTGTGAAATTGGTTTCATTATGTAAATGTTAAAAATTATTCATTCCTGGATATTTAAATATTCAATATATTTTTAAAATAGAATTCAAACATTTAAAATGAAGACTTTTGAATAAAAGATCCCCATAAGACATTGAAAAATTTGAATATAACTAAATTTTAAAAACATTAATGTATATATATATAATTAATTAATTCCATTTTTTAACATAGACATTATAGAGAATTATTTAAATGATAAAAAATTTAGAACATCTAAAATGATGTTTTAGGTAAAGAGTCCCTTACATTGAGTCTAATATGTCATGTAAAATCTTCAACTTCCCGAATAATAATATTTGGTTAATTATTTTATTATAATGATTAAATTGTAAATTTTTATTAGTACTTTAATATTATTTACCATCTTATTATAATAATTACTTAATTATTTGTGTTCACATTGGTCAGTTTGTTAATATTCGGTAGTCGAGTCCAAAATGGAATTTGGATGTTGTGAATAGTCAATGTTTTCATTTTTGAAACATCTCCAGAATAACATTCATGAAATATTAATAAATTATATATATTAAATATTCTTTTAAATCAAATAATTTATTTTTGTTATTATAAATAATCAATATTATAATCATGGTGGTGGTAGGTTGTATGTAAGTATGAGTAATGTTTCAATTTTTCAAAGATCATTATTGAAATATTGATTTCTTTTATTGTTATACAATGATCATAATATTAATAAAATCATATTAATCATTTAATTATAAATATTGAAATAATATAATGGATTTTGCGAATAAAAACGAATCATATCGCATCATGGAGGTGATACTTCACAGTTATGCAAGAACGATGTGAACCTTTTTATTTGCATGGAGAGTAAGAATGTAATTGATATTTTATTCTCATATAATGATAAAAATCTAATGAATATCACATATTAAAATTATTTACATCAATATAGCCTTTCATGAGAGAATTTTATAGAAAACGAATTATATCAGTTTATAAAGGCAACACTGAACACATAGCCGTGAACAATGAATTACCTTACCAGTTGATAGAAGTGGTGATTGATATAGGTGATGATATTAAAGTAATAAAATCATAGTGTTTTTATTTATATTTAAATTAAAACCTCATCATGGATGTAAAATATATCTAGGAAGAGTAAGTGGAATTAATATGATAAACTCTTAAAAAAACATAACCTTTCCATTTGATGATCACGTTTTATAACAAATTTACAATTCTGTGGAGGAAATTATACATAAAACAAGGCCTCAAGAATGTGGGGAGGAATTATAGAAAGGTTTTGGGTAGATATTTTCCAATGTGTTTTATTTTTAAGGCATACAGTCTAATGGGATCATTTTTATAGGGGTGGGGAGGGACACCCTTCGAAAACATAAAAATATTAAATTAATATATATTTATTTTTAATTACATATGACTCAAAATTATTTTATTTCTAGGATATTATGATATTGTTTTTAAATCCTTTCAAAAAATAATTTTACATATGTTTTGATTTTATTTGAAACCATATCATTTTTATTTAACCATTTTTAACCTCTTTAATTCATAATGTTTTATCATGTAATTTACACTTTAAGGATTAAAATTATTACTATAAGATGAAAAAGTCCCTTAAATGAGTTATTGTTTATATTATATGACCTATCCCAAAGAGTTGGCCAAATATTTTAAATTTTAAAAAAATTATATCATTTAATGAAATAAAAATTATTTCAAAATATCATAACTATTAATTTTTACAATATTCATTAATTATCATCTAAAAAATATCACAACAACAATATTCCTTTTAAAAAATTAATTTAACTCCTCTATAAAATGTAAAATTATTCTATAAATTTTTTTCATTACATCATATATTTCAAATTATATTTATTTTAATATTTTTAATATCATTTATTTGAATGTTCCAGTAGCAAATCTATTACTTCATCACCAATGTGTGACAATTTAATTCAAATATTTATTTCACAAAAATTAAAAATAAATTACCATGATTTATTTTAGATTATTATTATTCTATGTAAAATTTTTATTCTAATATATAACTTATATATATCGATATTAAAATTTTCATAGTAGTAAGATACATGATTATGACATCTAGGTCATTTTATTAAATAAAATTTATATAAATGTCATAAGTACACCCAAGGTGCTTACAGTGGCCATAATTTTGTCCCATGGATTTTTATGGATAAAAATAACCCATAAAATAGTATTATTAAAAACATTAGTATATTTTCATGGTAATTATAATATTATTTTATCTTTTAAATAATCAATTAACTATTAACTATGGAATAAAAATAATTACTAAAGATACAATTAATAATATCCAAAAATATAAGGGTCCTTTTTACACAATTTTCCACTTCTAATTAAAATTATGGAATAAAATTTTCCAAATTAAAAATAAATAAATTGAAGAAATTAATTATAATGTAATCATATTTTGGGAATGAAAAAAATGTTTTTAGAGATAATGGTTTTAAAGTAAACAATTTTTTTATGTCTAATTTCATTCTAAAATTGATTCCAATTACATAGACTTGATTAGATAAGAAAAATAATAATCCAGTTAAACTTTAAAACCAATTAAATGAATAATATAACTATACTATTTAATTAGATGAAAATGTTGTTTTGATCTAAAATGTCATATTTTTCACGATTCATTAAAATATGAAATTTATCAGGAATATACCAAATGATTGTCCAATGTAAAATTTGTTGTAATAAATATAAATAATAATTTAATTTATCCAAATAGAACATATTTACATGAAAAAACAATATTTAAAATGGTTATTCCATAAAAATCATGTAAAAATTCCTTTTTTTAAACACTTTTTTTATTATTAAAATTTGATATTTCATTTAGAAAAACAAAAAAAAATATAAAGTATTACTTTTTAACATTATAATGAATATATATTTCCTTAATATATCCCTACACGAGTGATTTTATAATTTTATAAATATAATTAATCACATTCAATTAGTTTTTCATAAAAATGAATCCTTTATATTCAATTGGTTTTTAATTTAATCTATAATTGATTTTGTGACCAATAAATCATTATATAAGCATCTGTAAACACTATTTTCATAATTTAGTTAATATAGTCCATTCACACCATTCTAATGTCTAGGTTGTAATGATAAAATTTAAATAAAAAAATTTAGTCCTTTGTTTCAGATCGATATGTCATATCATTTACGCAATCTATCAATGTATTTATTTCAAAAATATATGGATGTTACATATATGATTTAGCAATCAATTGGGAAAGATAATATTTATCCGGTTACTAATTTATTTATAGATCTATGAACTAAAAATAATAAATAATTTTATCACTTATTATCCCCAAAATAGATAATATAAAAAGATCCTTAAAAATGAGAGAATATACCGCCTTTTCCCTACCTGAGGAGGTATTGTTTTTTGGAAGATGTAACCATTAAACTAAATAAAAAATCCCCTCAATCACATGTTTTTATATTTTTGAGATCATATATACTATAACAAAATTCTAATATATATATATATATATATTTGACCATTCTCAATAATGATTAACCCTCTATAAAATTACTGAATAATTACCACAACTAATCCCAAAATTATGATATAGGATATGTTAATTTTGAACCATCAACTATAATGAGGTAGAAGATATGAACATATTATTATAAATGACATTTCATGGAAAACCCATTATTGATTCCTCACTGTATATTACAAAACCTTATCCACAATAGTGTATTTTAAGAATAAAATCACTAACTTTTTTTTGTTAGGTTTGATTATATTATCCTCAAATTAGTATATCCAAAGGATAATCCCTCAAATATTGACCAAAACATTCCATACATAGATATAAAATAATTATTAAACAAAAATTTATTAAATATATAGCCACCCTATCAATAATATGATAGTTTTAGTTACTTTATAATATTGGAAACTTAAATAACTAGTATATAGGAGTATCCATTTATGTTCATTATAAATATCACCATTATTTGAAATATCATTCCTAAAAAATTTTCATCAGTACCATTAGACATGAAAAATATGAATGTGTGATCCTTGATGCTCAATTTTTATAATGAAGGGCGATTTCAAAGATCAACGAATTATAAAATTAGTTTATGTGTATGACAATATGAGAATAATATAGTAAAATCACAAATGGTATCTCATAGAACATATTAATAGGCCATGAAATAAAAAATTGATGTTCAACATTATTGAATCATAAATTAATTAATGTAAATGATCCATTGGATTAAATAAATGTAATAACAAAGAGGTTTGTAGATTACACATATAAATAGGCTATAATTTCCCATGAAGTCTGTGAGCACATCCATGAAAATGATATGTGAAAGGGTTCTCTCCAAAAACACTTTTAGAAGTAGTTGTTCAATCCCAATACTATAAGAGTGGAAAAAATAAATTACTATACTGTTTATTTTCCCCATTCCATTCCTTTTTGACTTATTATATATCAATACTCACCCAATTCACTAGAGGGAGATATATGTCCCACTTATCATCAGTTATAACATAAACAACATCTTATTTTATGAATCATCAACTATCTGTATATATTTTTAACCATTATCTATGGATATAATTTATCCACTATCATTAGTTATATTATATCCACAATCCATTCTTATATCATAACCACTGTCACATAATAAAATTCATATTTTTCTGTTCCAAATGATCATAAAACATTCATCATATAAACATCAAGGAAAATAAATATATCTTATAAATATTTAATTTCAGACTAACCCAATGAAATGTATATTTTTATCCGTTCATTATATCATTAACATTTTAACATTAACAGGCTCTATAAAACATTTCCTTGTTATATAACATGTTGATATGAAAAGAGATTCAAAAACACATCATCATTTCATCATTGTTAAACCCTTGTAAATGAAATGGGTTCCATAAAATCCCATCCATAGAATGAATAATGATGTTCAAATTATATGACATCCCCATTATAAAATTTTTAACATCAATAGATATCATATTAAATAGAATAATCTTGGAAAATATCATATGATTTTTTTTGTAAAATAGACATAACAATTTTAAATATTCATTTTAAAATAAATTAATTTACTAAATAATAATAAAAATAAATTCATTTAATGAAACAATGAAAACATATAATGTAATCTACAAAAAAATTAATAATCCAAGAGTTTTTGAATTTTTTTCTTCCCATATACATTTAAATAAAATAAACTATCTGTGGTTGTGGAGAAAAAGTTAAAAAAAGTATCCTATTCTAAAATAGGAAATTATTATTCCTTAAAAACCATTTCGTATAAATTAATAATGGGATAGAATTGAATTTAAAACATTTTATGCTAATATTAAATAAGTTCTTGAATTTTTTTTATAAAACATTGTTATGGAATAAATTGTTTTTTTGACCAAGGAAAAAAATGATATATGTAATGGCTCAGACCTCTCTGGAACATTCCATTATGAGAAAATGGTGTTGGAGGTGATTTGGGAGGTCAAGGGGGCTAATTCCCAACACTTTTCCAATTTACCAATTCGGTGAACAGTTACAACGGTTGATAGTTGTGAATAGAGAAACAGTAACCTTCTTTGAATAGTGTATTAATGAGCATAGGTGAACATTGTCATCAGTAACCATTTATTAATAGGGCCATTAGTGACCCTTGGTGAACAGTGTCATCGGTAACTTTCTATGAACTGTTCCATCAGTAAACAATTCTATCGGTAACCTCTAACGGTAACCTCTCTTTCCTTTTCCAAATATCCCATTCTATGAACAGTTCCATCGGTGAACAGTTCTATTGGTAACCTCTAAAGTATACTCTCTTTACATTTCCAAATATCCAATTCAATGAACAGTTCCATCGGTGAACAATTCTATCGGTAACCTTTCTTTCCTTTACCAAATTTTGAGTTCATGAATAGTGTTTCTAGATAGATGAGGTCAACCTGTAACCTCTATTTCCTTTTCCAAATTTTGTGTTCGTGAACAGTGTTTGCAGAACGGTGAGTTTTTTGGTAACCTCTATTTCCTTTGATAACGTTTGAGTATGTGAACAGTGTTTCTAGAATGGTTAGGTCTATCAGTATCCTCTATTTCCATTTCCAAATTTCGAGTTCATAAACAGTGTTTCCAGAATGGTGAGGTCTATCGGTAACCTCTATTTCCTTTTCTAAATTTGAGATCATGAACAGTGTTTCTAGAATGGTGAGGACTATCAGTATCCTTTATTTTTATTTCCAAAATTTGAGTTCGTGAACTGCGTCGACAGAATGGCGAGGTCTATAGGTAACCTATATATCCATTGAAAAATTTTGAGTTTGTGAATAGTTTTTTCAAAATGGTGAGATCTATTTTTGACCTCTATTTACTTTTCCAAATTTTTAGTTCATCAATAGTGTTTCCAGAATGGTGACGTCTATCGGTATCCTCCATTTCCTGTTCCAAATTTCGAGTTAATGAAAAGTGTTTCCAACTTCCTACAGTTTCACCCCTTTAACGTTTCCTTTGACATAAAATACATTTAAATCCCCATTTTAAAACCATTAAGGCCGATTCAAAGTCTATAACTCTTATATTAATTATTCCTATGTCTCGTGATGTTTTTACTTGGTCAAACCACGTGGCTTAATGCGATCCTCTTTTAATGGGAAATGAAGCGTATCTTAGACCATTGCTCCATTAAATCTTTAAAATAGATAGGAAATATTCCTCCCTTGTTCTTCCTCCTTGTTCTCTGGTGTGAGACACTTGAACGTTTCCTTCCTTCTAGTATGAATCGTAAGATAAAACTTTTTCCAATGAATTGGTTTCCTCGACGTCCTTTTTACTGCAAGTGCACCCCCTGTTTCGGTGCAACCATGAAATATCCATCAATCATTGATATAAGTTATGCATTATAGTCATTTTTTTGGGGTTCATCTTCTTCTATTACTCTTTTCCATATTATAAAATGTAATCACCATGCTTCTAATATCGTTTTCCTGGGTTTCTATTGGTGTGGTCATACCGTGGCATCCTGGGGTGGATGTTGTTGTCTCGAGATGAGGAGATCTTGACCTATTGTGTAGAATATTCTCGTATAAAAAACGTCAAAAACTATTTTAGGTAATGGATTCTATGGTTCTCTTTTATTTTATGTGAAACTGTATAGTAGGCATATTTTTAGCCACTTGATCATAATGGAATTGAAATAATAAATATTTGAACCTGATAAATTAATTTTTATCGATCATATGTTATTGCCTCTTGTTTTTATAGATAGTGTGATATCTATTATTGCTTCATATAAATATTCGTTCTTTATGGAAATTGGTAATGAACATAAACCGATGTTAGTTGATAATAGTTTGGAAAAAGATAAAGAGGCATGAAAATGAATCTGGTTATTCTTATTGTAATTTTATTTTAATCAAAATGATGCAGTAAGAATGTTTAAATATTTGTGACAACTTACTATTTAGGTTTCTCGAATATGGAACCTAATAATAATAATTGGTTAATCTAATATGGATCAAAGACCCAGTTCTTTGATAAATTATAACTCATTTTAGGGTCCTGAGTTACCCTTTTGTTTGGTAAAGGGCCAAGAGCCCATTTATTAAAATGTTTGTTTTCCAACTGCTTGTGATATGATGTGATCCTGGATGGCTGTTGTTTTATGTGGGAGCATGGAGGCCATTTAGTTATGGCATCAGATGATGCCTACAGTGGAAAGATGCATCATTTTATGCATGTGGGTGTTGGGGAGGCACTAGGGATGATGAAACGGGATGGATGTGATAGTTGGATACATACTATTTCTTTTTGGTTGATTACATGTTTTACTTTCCCCCACTTCCTTAGGCGGCTGGTCTTTCTTACCCATATTCTGAAAGAGGCGGAGATGTGCGGGGTATGCCACATCCTTTCCGTCTTTAGCCTCTCATGGGAGGATGGGTCTACACTGTTGCTATAGGCAGCAATGACTCGACAAGTAGCACATCTACTCACCGTGTCAATACCCCTTGTTTTTAGTAGCATAAAATGTTTTTCTAGAATTCTTGGGAATATGGGAAAGTAATTATATTGGTAATAATAGAATAAATGGTGTTAAACCATGGGGTGGAGTTTGCTGGAACATAATGTTGAGGTTATATTTTTAAAGGGGCAGTGGACATTGGGTGTGATGCTAATTAAATTTAATATGGAATTGTAAATGGTTAATTAATGTTAAATAATTAATTATCATAAAGTGGAATTGATAAAAATTGAATGAAGTAAGGAATTAAATCTTTTTAAATGGTTGTGTTCTTATAGAATACCTAGTCTTAGATGTGGATGTTGGGATTCTGAGAGACGTTAGCTACAGTTGAGTCTAAGACTAGGTTATTCCCATGGTGTGGTTGTTAGCTATAGTATAATATATACTTTTTGTGCTTCTATATGCTACTCCACCAAGTTATTAAGGGAAACTGACACCTTGTGGATTACGAGCCCTGGGGGGTGTTTGCCCCAACAATCCAGTGGGAGGATGGTTGGAGGACTACCCCCTTTTTTCTCACTCTCTTCTCTTGGTAGATACTTGTGCTGGTTTTTATAGTTGTTAGTTTTCCACATATATGTGATTAGAGGTTTGTAATGGCTTGTGGTTTTCCACACACATATATTCTGGATATAGTATCATATGGACTACTATATATGTAACCATTATAGGTTGTGATGTCTTGAGGATCCTTACTCAGTGCATAAGATGTAATGGCTTAAGGTATAGTAAATGATGTATGATACACGTTATGTGAGCTGTGGTGGATCCCGTAAACTACCTGGTTACTTTCTTGCATGGACGTTGTGGTTTTGTTTCACGAGTTTCATGTTGTGTTGTTTCTCCCAGGTGTCTACAGGTGAGCATTTTTGGAGAGAGATGCTTAGGATGTGCGATATTGGGGAAAATGGAAAACCAGTGGGGAATTAGTTGCGGGGTACCCTTGATATTCGTTATTATATTATATACTATTGAATTCATTACATGGTGATAGTCTCCATAGGGAAGATGGGAACATAGTATACTTTTTTAGGTGACGAGTTACTTTCACTTTTTGATCACTGTGCTTTAGCATGTTCTATTTTTTTCACGAGAGTCTTCAGGGAGGATCCTACTGAGTATACTCTTATACTCAACCTATGTATATATAAACTGTTTTTCAGGACACTTGGAGTAGTTTGGAGATCAAGCTGGTATCTAATAGCTTGGGGTTGCAGGAGCTGTTTGGGCTTGTGGTTAATGCTATTTTTTTACTCTCTTTTAGGTATGTGTAGTTATTTACCATTTAGTTGTAGTAGTTTTGCATGACATTACATATGAGTAATTTGTATTTCATTTATATTTCAGTTCTAAGTTGTAGTTGGTTGGTGTTTATCTTATATCTCTCTTCTGCATGTGTTCTCTTAGATGGTAATGCCTCCCATTTTTGTGTTTATTATACCCCATGTGCTAGTCTCCAACCTAGGGCCTACTGGAGCCGGTACTTGGGGGTCATTGTCTCTCTTCTCACATTGTCGGCCTAGGAGGAGTACACTTTCTGGGGAGGGGGTCGTGACAGAGTGGTATCAGATCTCTGGTTGAGGGATATGATGGAAATTAGAGTTTGTCACAGGTTGGGATTCATGGGTTGGTAGGGAAACAATGTCATTTATGTATAGAAAGTGGTGTAAAAAACTTGAGACTGGCTGATACATTGGCATTTAGGGCCCCCTATGATCTATTATACAGACCAGTATGTTTACAATGGCAACTAAACGAGGTGATACTAGTTGTATGTTTGAGTCCTTTGAATAGACCATGTATCATTCTTATTTCTGCCTGTGTGTAAATGGGTAGACCTTGGTATAGGTTAATCTGAAATAAATATGATAAAAAAATTAATTAATTAATGTTCAATCTTCTATATTCCAGTTTTAGGAGCACTAACTATTTTTTATATTATATATATGGCTCCAGGTAGATTTCATCGTCAAGATCGCATAAAATATATCTAGCTTGCTGGTCTAGCAGATCATCATAGGGTAGAGGTTTACGACAATGACACTTGTAGGAGGATACTACAAGGGTTTTAGTGCCAGAGTATGGAAAAGGATGAGGGCTCCATTTTAGATGCACTCACAAAAGACTAGTTAAAGGAGGTCAATATCAGCTTCAGTTTGATCCCTGTTCGGAAGGCGCATTAGATGTCCTTGTTTGTGATGATGCTATATGGAGTAGTGAGGAAGTGGCAGTTATTGTTCCTTGGGGATCGTGAAGAGTCAGTGATATAATGGGAGGAGTTCTGAGACAAGTTTAGAGTGGAGTTCTTTTCTTTTATTTTGAAGGCTTCCAATCTCCCAGATCTTCTTACCCTTTGACAGGGAAGCTCCGTTGTTCGAGAGTTTGTAATACTTTTCAGGAAGCTTTTACGATATCCATCGGACCTACTGCCAGATAAGGTGGCAGGGCCATGACATTTCAAGGAGGCTTTGAATCTAGAGAACTGGCACCAGTTCAACCCATTTATGCTAAAAACATATCTTGAGTGGATGTCAAGGGAAGAGGTTGTGAAGAGTACATTGGCCAAAACCAGATAATCATGAGAGGGGGGTCATCGTGGTTCCACACTAAGCAGAGTTGTGGTCCAGGGTTTATGGTTTTCAGGATAGAAGAGTTTCTATTATACCGGAGGTAGGTCCCAGCGCTTAGCATCTCATTTATCTGGGTTCTGCAGCTCTCAAGACTATGCCAAAGGATAAGGCTATTTTTTTATTGTAGTGGTCATGGTCATCAGTTGTGAGAGTTCCTGACCTTTCAGATTAGCAATCATGCGCCAGGTTTTCGGATCCAGGTTCCTCCAATGAAGTAATTCTAATCGAGGAAATAAAAGATGGTTTCACTAGCTATAGATCAGCATAGGGTAGATGGGGAAGGCATAGGACTTCCTCATGAATCTCCTCATTATAATAGATCATAGCGCGACCATGGTGTTGGTCGTCATCAGTGACAGATAGGTTGTGAAGTTGGTTGTGGTCGTCTTCATGCTTTAGCATTTCCCGCTCTAGGAGAGCAAGATGTCATTCGAGGTACCATTTCCTTTTTTTCTACATTATCCTACTCCTTGTTTGATTCAGGAGCAAAACACTCCTTTATATCACTTACCCTTGTCCATGATTCGGGACTTGAGGTATAGAGGATTGCACTGCCAATGGATTTCACTACACCAGTTGGAGGTCAAGATGACTTGTTTGAAGTATGTAGAGACTGTGAGATAGTGTTGGGGAAACACCACCCTTGGGAAGATTTCCTATGTTTACGAATACAACAATATGATTTCATCCTCGGAATGGATAGGTTGTATTCTGTGCAGGCTATCATCAATTGATTCAGGAAGAAGGTTGTTTTCATTGCTACAAATGTAGAGCCGGTGGTGTATGTTGGCGAGTGAGATCCTCAGATGGGTCATAGGCATGTTCAGTCCCTATCATCCATGAGGGATAATATGATGTTCAGTTATTTAGAGGTTTAGTAGTTGGCATTTCCTAGGGTCATATAAGAGTTCCATGATGACTTTCCAGGAGAGGTTTTAGCATCACCCCCTGGAAGAGAGATCGAGTTGGGGATTGAGCTTTAACAAGGAGCGTCTCTTATATCTATGTCTCCATATAGGATGGGCCAATCTAAGTTATGTTTGAAATATATAAAGCTTGATGGTCTGTTACAGTGTGGTTTTGTAGGGCCAAGTGTGTCACTGTGGGGTGCACCAGTTTTGTTCTTGAAGAAGGCTTACTACAGTTTGTTGTTGTGTGTCGATTATCGTCTCTTAAACAAAGTGAAAACAAAGAATTGACATCCACTTCCACGGATTGATGATTTATTCGATCTACTGAAGGGTGCAAGTTTGTTCTCAATGATCGACTTGTGGGCGGGATATTATGAGATGTTTGTGAAGGATAATGATATCCCTAAGACTGGTTTTTGTTATCGTCAGGGGAATTATGAGTTCGTCGTAATGTCGTTTGGTGTAACAAATGCTCCATCTGTGTTCATGGAATTGATGGATGATGTGTTTCATTAGTTCTTGAAGATGTTTTTTGTAGTTTCCATCGACAGAATCCTTGTGTACTCTATATTTGAAAAAGATATTTCACAGCATCTACAAGCTATTTTGGGGGTTCTTCATCAACATCAGCTATCTGGGAAGATGGTGATGTGTGATTTTTGGGTTCAAGATGTCTGTTTCTCGGGGCATGTTGTGTACTATCATGGAGCAGGTGTGGACCCATCGAAGATAAGAGTAGTTGGGTCTTGGGAAGCCCCCAAGACAATGTCAGAGGTGTGGAGATTTCTCATAAGTTACAACTCCTCTGACTGCATTTAATTGGAAGGATCAGGCATTCATATGGACTGATTAGTGTGAGGAAGAGTTCATATATCTAAAGATATTTTAGTAAGTGCTCATGTTCATTGTGTTCTAGCTGATGGAGTTTTTTTGATGTTTCCTACAATGATTCGCCTCTAGTGTTGGGATGTGTTCTGAGGCAGAAAAGATCAGTTGTTTCTTATGGGTCCCGACAGTTATGACCCAATGAATGTAAATGTTCCACTCATGATCTTGAGTTTCCATCCATTGGGTTTTCTCTGATGTTGTGGAGAAATTACCTCATTGGTGAGCGCTTTTCGGTTTTCAATAATCTTAAGAGTTTGAGGAATGTTTTCTCCCATTGTGACTTGAACTTAATACAACATTAGTGGATGGAGTTCGTACGAAAATATGACATCCAAATATTATATACACCTAGAAATGGGAATGTTGTAGCTGATGCGCTGAGTCGGAAGTCACGTAGTGATACACTGCGTGAATTTGGATACTCTTGGAGAGTAAGGGAAGAACAGTCAGCATTAAAGCTTGATATGGGAGAATTTGGGGGTAGAGGTTATCTTTTTCAGATGATTTTGTAGTCATATGTCATGAATGAAGTGAAAGATTCTTAGTTTGGAGATATTGATGTGGAGGTGTAGAGAGACCGAGTTATTTGTGGTGAGGCCCCTGATGGTTGGTCGGAGGATGAAAAACACCGAGTGTTGTATCATGAAAGGATTTTTGTTCCTTTGATGATGCACCAGATGGTTCTCAGAGAGTTCTATAGTTTACCATTAGCGGTACATCATGGCATGAAAAAGATGTACCAAGCCTTGAGGAGCCAATTTTTGTGGCCTTGGCTGAAGCGTGCAGTTGCAGTTTTTGTGTCTCGATGTTTGGTCTGCCAAAAGGTGAAGTATGAAAACAGTGATCCTAGTGGTCTTCTCTAGTGATTAGAGATTACTCAGTGGAAGTGGGACAACATACCCATATACATTTTACTAGTTTACCTAGAGCTCCGGGAGGACATGATGATATTTGGGTGGTAGTGGATCACTAAACAAAATAGTCCCACTATATTGAAATCAAGGAGTCAAGATAAGTGGAAGTTTTGTCGAGGCAGTATCTGGAGGAGGTGGTGAGACTTCATGATATATGTTGTTGTTTTCCAATGGTACATATTGTGAGATGGTAGATATAATATTATCATTTAAAAGAATAAATATTTTATTAAAATCTTATATAAAAAATTAAAAATTCACAATATATTGCATGAAATATGGAATAGAAAGATTAATTTTATCTCTATGTGATGAAAAAAAGTCATATGTCTATTTAAAAATATCAATCACATCTTATATGATGGAAAATGGGTAAATAATTGAGGTTTCAAACATATTATTTCATTTTATTATATATATCATACTTATTTTTTAATATTATGAATAAAAAATTATTTATATCAAAAAAATATGATCTTCTAAGAGTGTGATCAGTTAAAGAGATTACATTTTTAATGAAAAAAATCCTTTGGAACACCTATTCCGGTCCCTATAGGTGAACTTTTTGGTGGACCAAAACATTTAGAATTCATAGAGTGAATTGAATGAGAGAATGTGTTAGATTTCTCTTTTATTATATGATGACAAATTTAGTTTGATAAAGGGAAAGGATGGATCCCATTTATAATTTTTAGGAGGGGAACTCAATGAATTTCAACAAAAATAATCCTAATATAAAATATTTTTTGTTTCTTTATGAAAAAATTATATATTTCTAATATAAGATTAGTATGAGTCCAAAAAAATATCATTAGATAAATTTTGGACAATTATGATTTTTCATTTTTTTCCCTTATCAATTTGATTTTACCTTTTCTTAATACTTTTGAAAAGTATCATAATATTAATGTTTTAAACTATTAAATGGAAAATAAATTTACTATAAAATTATTAAGAAACCATAAATTGACTATTGATGATTTTTAATATCATGTCCCATAAATTTCGTGGTTTTTTTATTTTTTTAAATTCATATTTTTTAATGAAGTATAATTTATTATTAAATTTGAAGAATGTCTTTTTTTACAATATTGATTTAATTTGGCATTAATTAAATAAATAAAAAGTGTGAATTCAAATATAATACTTTAAATAACCCCTTGTGTTATTTATAGATATCTAAATTTTTTTCACACATTAAATCTATCATATTAAATATCTATTCATATTATAATAATCATATTATATTTCTTAAATTATAGATATATCGTAGAGGTGCTGAATATATATTTTAGTTAATTATAAAAATATAAATTCTTTTAAAAAACATATAATGAAAAATATTTCTTTAATATCAAAAAATATAATTTTATTCATTTATAATAGTTTATTTTTTTACGATGTTGACACATATGGGATAATGAAAACTTTGAGAGTGATATTTTGTAATGTTCCTTTCTTTAAATATCTTATATTCAATTTTCACGCAATTGTGTCTACAAAATATGTCTACTTTGAGCCTAAAAACATTAAAGTTGATATCTATTCATAGAATAATAATTAGGATGATAAATAATTACATTATTTCTTAGTTTTAACCTAGAAAATCCAAATTTACCCATCAATGTGGTGTTAGATTCTAACGTAATTATATTTAATATTGAGAAAAAAATAAAAGGATCCTTTAAAGAAAAACATTTCCACATTATTAAAAATATGGAATAAAATTTATCAAATTAATTATATATAATGGATGAAATGAATTTTAATTTAGAATGTAAAAGTTTCTGAGGAATCATTTTTTAAAAAAATCATTTTGAAGGATAAAACCTTTTTTTCCTTATGAAATTATTATAAATGTATTAAATAATGGAATAAACATGTTATTGAATATGTGATACAAACATTTTCTTTAGATCATTCACAAAAATTAATCAAATTTATTTTTATTTAAAAAAATATTTTTCTCAAAAAAATAGTTATTCTGAAATTACTTTTTCATTGAAATATTATCTATTTCCATTTAATATAAATAGATAATCAGTATATTGATTTTCTAAAATTTTAATCATGAATTTTTCATAATTTAGTTATGCATATTAATAACCAACAATAAAAGTGGAAGGCTGTAATTATTAAATTAAAACATTATTCATTAGTATTATATCACGATATTTTTTATTCACTATGTGAAATCTGATGCAGACAATCAATAAATTAAATCTATATATAAAATTCATAAAATGATAGTTTATTACAATCTAAACCTCTAAAAAATAATTTTCCACCATCAATCTGATGAAATAAAATGATGATATCATTAATTAATTATGTACATGGCTTCCCATATTTTTCATAGAATTTTTTAGTTCTCATGAAATCATTCAAAAATTGGGGAGTCTTGTTATGTATCCAATTACCTCTAAAATACAATAATTTTACAAGTTGCAACATATAATACATTTTTTCCAGTTAGTGGAAATACATATAATTTTATTAAATGTGATTCATTATAAATATATATATATATATATCCTTCTGAGATATATATGGAAGAAATTTTGAATATGAGAGATATTTAGTGGAAGCACCAAGTGATATGATATAGTCCCTACATCATATATAATCTTAAAAGGTATTATATACATACATACAATATTTCTATTCTTTTAGATTCTCATAAAACTACTTCAGAGTGAAATTCACTTAAAAACTATCACCAACATCAAAATCGATCTCACCATGATGATTTTCAAAAAAAAAATTAATTGAATATATGATTCCATTATGTGTTTCTTAGTGTCTCTTAATTTTTCCTCCATTTCATTAGTTTTATATGGTCCAAAATATTTCTCTCGCAAACATCATCCCAACATGATGAAGTTTTCTACTTCCTTTACTTGAAGTCTACAAAATGAGGCATCTAAATGAGCGAATGAAAGGGATTATTGTATGAAAAATAAACTAGGGGGAAGGTATTGTTACCAAGAAACATTAAATTCCACAAGAAAATACCTGCATAATTCGTTTAGAGTTTTCTTTTTTCTCATAGATATACCAACTATCTTAGGATGATAATTTGAATACATATAAAAATTTATTTACACAACCTATTGAAGGTATCTTGAATACATTGAGTCAAACATTAGATACATATCAGAAATGATTGAAAGAGGTACATGATTTAATCAAGTCACATAATGTACAAAAGAGTAAGCATGTTATGAGGGATAATTTCTATTATTTAGAGTATGTGTTTCGAATTCATGTAGAGATTGAATATAACCATGATATAATTATTCCATCTAAATTCATTATGTAGTCTAATGATGAAATACATGGTGATGTCTTCCAATAATCGATCTCGTATGGGTAATGGTTGTAATATAAATATAGGTTTACTCTCTCATCTCTAGCATTATGACAAACTAATCTCTAAAAATTACACTTCAGCATTCGACATCATGTTTTTACACTAGAAATACAATTCTAGAGATCTATACATATTCATAATTCCAGAAGAACTAGAGAATGATAACTATGCGCATCCTCTAAAAACACCATCATTAAATCATATATGGATGAACCACCTTAACAATTATTGAACCTTATCATTTAGTTGAAATCGGGTTCAAACCCACGAACATTTCTCTCCTTCCGTAGATCCATATGATCCTTCTTTTCCTATTTAATCATAACTTTTATAGATGTTCAAATAATCATTTGAGATTGATAATATTTCTCCCCTTCAACTATGATCTCAACATATATCCTTTGGAGATAATGAAATATTGGATATTTTCTTTTTGTATTCGTAGAAAATATTGAATGATCCTTCTAGATTAGGGAATATGAAAACATAACATTTTTACTAAGGTGGTAATGAGTTTTCTGTTAATAATCATTAACCATCCCCATCATTATTCACTTTTTCAGATTCAACTCTTTTATTTCAAAATATACATTACACTATTATGATAACTATATATACCTCACAATTATTTTGAACCATCTATTGGAAGATGTGATAACATACAACTATACCATTATGAATGATAATTCATCGTAATGAATTTTTTTCCTAAATATAACTGGTCACGAGAAAATATATTTTGCATTAAAAACCTTTATCAACTATTGGGTAATTCAAGAACAATTCCACTGACAATCATACTCTTAACTTCCACAAAAAATTTCATCACAACAATTTTCCAATATAATGTGACTCCATTACATTTTAACATGGTCAGTGGATTAAGAAATCATGAGAAATTATACAAATATATCAAATAATATCCTTCAAGGACAATGAAACATTTGATATTTGTCGATTTTCTTCTCTAGGAAAAATATTGATAACATATGTATATATGGTATATACTAATATACCTTCTCTTGAGATTATATAATAAATGAATGGAAATATTAAATCAAAAATTCATAATTAGAAAATTTTTCATAATGATTATGATTCACTGAGGGCTTCAGTTGAATTGTTAAGTAACTTTCCAGATCATATATTCTATGAGAATATTTAATATTATCATGTTCAATGACTACCAAAAATGATCAATTGGATCCCTAATATCTATAGTCATTAAATCCGTTGTCATATATAGTTAATTAAAATGGAATAATTTCATCTCTGTAAATTCTTAGTGTCCAAACCATGTAAGACATTCTATAATGGGTATATCCTCATTCGTGACCCACAATTGATGGTATCCAAATTGAATATCAATCTTAGACATGTATTCATAACCATGAAACTGAACAATAAAATTATTAATACATGTTATAAGACACATTTGTTTTATAGTGATATTTTTATGTTCTTCAAAAACAATGTAAAGTAAAAATGATCCATATTTATTCATAAAAAATAGTTCCTCTTCACCCTATGGTGATGCATTCAACTAAATTAATACCTTGTCAAAATTACCTTTTAGATTTTACATCTCATATTGGAACTCATTTAGGGATATTCTATACAGAGTTTATAAAATAGGTGATGACCTATGCATAAGTTCTCTTGAGATCAAGTTTTCATAATTCGTTGTATGACTAAAAAATTATTCTAAAAACCCATTAAAACCTTTATTATAGGAATGTTTTTATGATTAGTTCCTCCCAGACATCTATGATAAAATACACTTTTTATTCATAATAAATTCAAGAATAATTCATTTAGGTTTCATTGGAATCTTATAATTTTCATTTGATTGGTTGAAGGTCGGAGATTGATTTAGAATTAAAATCCCGACTTACCCAACTTTGTTTTTAATGGTGGATCTACGTAACGAATGTCAATTCATAAATAAGATAACATCGATCTCAACCAAATAAAAAATAATAATATTTTTCCAAACCAAATTCCCAAATACATTAATCCAGTAATAATTATATATGTGGGATGTTGTCATCATACCATTTGGAGGTTATATAGTTAATTCAACACCTAATCATTAAGGAAATGAATTAAGGTTCCTAAAGAAATTTTATGATAAATAGGTACGTATATAACTAAGATAAAATTTGGTACATTAACATTTGATCATTCATATAACATCATCAAATGATCTTTAAATATTCTTCCAATTATTAAATAAAAATTCTTTAAAATTATATTCATAGAACACTAATATGATAGACCAGTCATGAAAAAAACATATTTGGAAGTCTAAATCAGGAAACATTCTCTACAAAATATAGATCCTTAGGTTGGACCATGTTAAATAATTATCACTAGAAATATATTAGGATTTTATCCTATATATAGTGATATATGGATGAATCATTCTTTGGTTTTTCATTCTTGTGTAAAATGATAGACAAAGCCTTTCCCTCATTCCAATTATAGGGACACAAATATTTCATATTGAGGAATATAATGTTAATTAATGAATAATTATTTCATAACATAATTATTCACTCGAAAATCATATTATACATGATAAAATGGAAAAATGTACATATAAGAAGCTAGTTCATATTATTTACACATTATGGCCTTTATAAATAGAACCCCTGATTGACATACCATTCCTGAAACCTTTCATAAAAACTAATGGAAGGAAAACATAAGAAACTGTAAAATCAAATGCTCAAAAATGGTAAACAATTGAGATATCAATTATAACATATGGTTAATATGGGAATAAGTGTATGTGAACATGATCTTAAAATTTGATTATCACACCAAAAATATCATAGATAAAAATAATGTGTCATGGAGTAAATCATGATAGTTTTGAATATGTGAATCATAAATGAATCGATGTAAACTAAGCCATGGGAGAATAGAATTTCCACAAAAATTATATTTGGGGAATTTCCATATTCATATAAAATCATTTCTTTAGTAGTTAGGAATCATTTAAAATAATATCATTTTTTAAAGAATTAACTCCAAATAATTATTTTATTAAAGGTTCACACCCAAGACTATCATATGGTAAAATTGTAATTGATGAACTAGGAGCACTCTATGTTCTAGTCATATTTATCATGAGAGATGATAATATTTATCGAATGCATTTAAATAAGATATATGCCCCACATTTCTGATGTCATAATGTGACCTCCATACATGGTTATAACGAATCCATATCATTTATTATAACATAACCACCATCCTCGGTTATAAATTAACTGATGTAATTCGATATAACATAACCACCATAATATATTTTCAAATGAAAATCTTCAAATAAGGGAAACAATACATATATTTTTCATGAGGTCATAAAACATTCATTATAAACCCATGGGAATAAATTGGTTTCATTAATTGTTCATCAAATAATGACATGTGTAAATGAAACATCCTTCACATTCAATTCATCATATCATAACCTATGTAATAAAAATATATTTTCATAAATGTTTCCTCACATAAAATTCTATTGAAAATAAATAGGTTTTATAATTAGTTCATTATTTTATCATTGTATAACCCATGAAAAATATATCATTCTAAAAAAATATTCCAAATAAAAAATAAAGATGTCACATTGGATCACATACCATGAAATTAATATGTAACATAAAAGGATGTCAAATTAAATTGATACTGAATTTGATGGATCACATTGTGGAGACCATTATAAAATATTCATTTCACATTGAAAAAAGCTTATTAGAATATGAAAATATCCGAAAAAAATAAGCGAAAATTATTTTACAAGAACATTAATAACATGTAACTAAAAAATAGAAAATTTATTATTCATGAAAAATTTAAGTTAAGTTCATGTCATATTCAACAAAAAAAAATTCCTCTCAAAAATTAATAGAAAAATTAAAAAATTAACCTGTTTGAAAAAATATTAAGATGATTACATGAAACCATTTTTTAAAAAATTCAAACATGTGGAATAATGAATTAAAGACATCATTATAGAATAATAAATCCCTTTTTCCCAAAAATTTATGTCACGACCCGCCGTCACCAAATGAAGGGAAGGGATAGCAGATTCCTAGACCCATCCTTCTTTATGTCGAAGGAGAGATATTGACCACCGAGACCCGCCTTCAATAGGTCCCGGAGTGGCGACAAGAACCAAGGGAATAGAATCACACACATGATGGAAGGCATTACCATTTTTATTTTAATAGGATCGATAGATAAGATAGAAACCCCAACAACACCAAACTTAATGTAATTGTAAAGCCAAAAGTAACCCATTCACATATTCATGATCAACAGTAAATGATACATTCCAAAAAACCTCCAAAGGTAAGTACCATGAAAAGGAAAATGACAACTGCAACTGCCCCGAGGTCCGAGATAGTACGGTCTTGCAGGATCAATGAAGTCCTCCTAGAAACCTGAAAGTAGTTTTATATACGTAGTGTGAGCATACAAGTATACTCGGTAGGGAAAACCAAAATCTCTCATGCACATGTGGGGGAAGCATTCTAATGCCCAGTGATAAAAGAGAAACCAAATCACCAAGCATAGAAAACTATCCACCCAAGCCTCACCAAGTCACACTACCAAATAACGCAAGGTAAGTAAAGTATAGTAATAGCTCATCGATATTTGGGTACCCCTCACCACTTTCCCACTGGTTATTGAAGACATCCTGCGCATCGAACCAATCCCGCCATTCTCACCGCAGTCCGACAGCCAAACCCCTCCCACACACGCCTGGGCCATAACGTCACCGCAGTCCCACTACCAAACCTCACCCACACAATCCTGGGCCATAACCACACCGCATTGCCACTTCCAAACCCCGCCCGCACACACCTGGGCCATAACCACCATGCATAACCACACCGACAAACACCTGGGTTAGAACAACTACTGCCACACCCGAAGACACCAAGGCCTCATCCGGAAGACACTTTGGAAACAACCTTCCTTCAAACACCTGGGCCAACCACCATAACTACCCTGCCCAAAGATTCTTGGGCTAATAATGGACTTCAATCCATCACATCCTACCCGAATAGTCTTGGGATATCCGGGAAAGGGTGCACAAAAGAGGTAATAACCAGCCACATATATGAGTGTTGGGGAAAACACCCTCCCCAGGAAATGGGGTGTTAAACACTAAGTGTCCATCTTGGGTGGGGTGCGAATATGAAACATAAGAAATACAATATATGTATAGGAAATAGGAACTCATCCAATCTTATGGGCTCCAAAACCTATGCTCAAACTCCCTCGTTACTGATCATTCATAAAGAAAATCACAACACTCATGGCCAAGTCACAAATCATCCCCAAAAACCAATTCCCCATTAAAACCATTCTAGTTTTCATGTTCAATTGATCCCATTTGGATGAAAACTACACTACTAGGAAACAAAAAGGCACACCCACAAGGCAAAGAAAAGAAACAACCCAACAACAATTTAAACATTCACACCCGGTTCTCTTGTAATGTTACAACAAAAAAGGAGATTAGTGAGATCCCTCAATGTACTAGAAAAAATGAAAACCCTGAGGCACAGCCCCGTGTCTCAAAAACCAGGAAGCAATTATTTCTCAACAATAGAGGATCCCACCCGAGTTTGTGTCATACCAGAGCGAACACAAAGCTTCAGATTCACAACCAACAACTATACGACAACAGAGGTTCCCATGCTCTCTCGTTTTCCCCCATAAGCATCAAACATAACAAAACCCACTACCAAAACAGATTAGGAAACTTCTAAGTTCAAGTACATCATTTATTATTTTATTCTTTCTTTTGGTTAGCCGAGGCGACCACACAAGGTTTTATGTTCACTGGGCATCCATTTAATCAACCAAGGTTACATGATTAACCAATTTCCATGTCACCACCATTTAATTTCCACAGAAGACTAGAGTCCATTAGTGCAAAGAGAAAGACCACCAATGGACATGAGTTTTAGTACTCATAAACCCGCACAATTTACAAAATAATTATCAAGGAAGAGGTGAAAATAGAATAGCCGCATATCGATTACAACCCTCCCCTTTATTCATTAAAAGTATGTTTGTTATCTTTGTTATGGTTTGGTTTCATCCATTCCCGCAAAAACAGTAGAGTACCTAACCCACATGATACACAGAAAAGAGAGATGAAGGAAAAATATCTACCTGGATGATCAAGGATCTAATATTATTCTCCACGTGCCAAGAAAAAGGGATGTGCGGCTTGCAGTGGAGGAATTCCGTGGACTCTAAGAGGTGAAAAAATATCTAGCAGAGGTGCACCACAAGACACGATAAGAGAGGAACTCCAGGTGCACTGGGGTGAAGAAATAAATCTAGCTGATATGGAAAAAAACATTAGCGGGAGGTATATAGAGAATATCCTATAGTTACGGGATATGTAATTTTGAACGCCCGGAAAGTCGGATCACAGTTTCCTATATGGGTGGCCAGTTACACACGATGATATGAAGGTGTTATTTAATAACCCCCCATCGGGGAGGCTTCTCGGGATTTTTAGGAACTAATTATGTGATTTAAATGGATTTAAATAGGTAAAAGAATTAATTTACGTAAAAAAATTTACTTTGTGGGAGCGGGACTGGAAAAAAGAAAAAAGAGGGCTGGGTGAGGACATGGTGCCACCGTCACGGTTCCACTGTTTGGGTGGAGCATTATTTTGGAAATGTAATGGGATAGAAGGGTCTGGGACATTACATTAAATACCTCACAAACTATTCTCTCCCTCAAGAATAAAAAAACTAGAAGAAAAGAGAGAATCTGAACATCAACCTTGATAGATACCTTTCAGTAGTGAACCTGACAATCATTTAGAAACACCTCACCCACAGGAAACCAGGAAACATACAAGGGTCAAGCTTCCCAGTCATATGGGTTGGGGTCTCTTCTTCAATGTCAAGATACTATCCGTTATTGGTGGCACTGACTCGCCCGCACGGGTTTAATCACATCCACCTTAATGTGTCATGAATATGGAACAGTTCCTCCCTTCCCCATAGCCAGAACTTTTCACACACATTCAGAGAATAAGGAAACCGACATATTTCATAGAAAACAAGGTAAAGTGTTCCATCAAAAACATGTACAAAGAGAACAACACAAAACTAAAAACAACTCTGGGTAGTGGGCATGTGACGACCCATCCTTGGGGCCTGAGATGTGACTACCCCAAGCCCGCCTTCCATAGGCAAGGGGCTGGCGACTACCACAAAATGTGTAAATCCTGAAAAAAGGGAAGACATTACCTTTGTATATGTAAAAAAAATAGAGTATGCAAGATGAAGTAAAAACTATGTAAACTGAGTAAAAAAGTAGCTTCAAGAAATTAAATGGGCCAGAATACATACCCAACTAAAAGTACAGTACAACAGAAGAGAAATAATAGTTGCATTAAAGTAAACAGAAACCACTGATTCGTCCTATGGATATCGCACCTGAAGGGTGTGTATAGATAGTCTCGTCGACTCCTTGGGTCTGTCCGACCGATCCATGTACATCCTGCCAAGTTGTCCACCTCCATGTACCATCCTGCTCCACAAGACTCCACCAAGGGTCAGTTTTGTTTGTCGCCTGCATCCAACACAATGTAGTGCAGGCATAGCCCATGCAGGGGTTACTATACGATACTTAGTAGGGACCCCGAGACCCCCGATGGTTTTCCTAAATCCACAAAGGATAAACCAAAATGAAAGATACAAACACAAGGTATGAACCAACTCTACTTAGGTATATGCCCATACATATACATAAGTCATAAATTCCAGCTCGGCTCCAACTCACGAGCCCAAGTACAACCCAGTCCACAAAAGAAAGCACAACTCAGTCCACACAGGAAAGCAAGTCAATCACATCGATGATAACGATTGAAAGTCAAGACTCAGCTCACACAGGTATACTACTCATGAAGAGGGGTGGAGATGATAGATGTAGCCTCTGAATCATCTCCCCTGGCGAACCCACGTAGGATCCAAGTACAGAAGTCGTTGCTGCCAAACCCACGTAGGATCCAAGTACAGTAACCATCGATGTCGAACCCTTGTAGGATCCATCTACAGTCATCATCACTACCAAACCCAAGGAGGATCAATGTAGAGTTGTCTTTGCTGCCGAACCCACGTAGGATCCATGTATAGTCTCCATCGTCGTCATAGTCACAGCCAGCTCTAGGGTTCCCTCACACAGCACGCTCAATTCCGGGAGGGTTCTCTCTACGAGCCAAGGGTTTTGATACATCAACTATGACGATGTCCAGATTAAGTGTATCCCAAAGTTGTTTCTCATCAATAGGAACTCAATGCGACAGACAACGCGTCAATCGGACGCCCGGTTTGAGAGATATTGGCTTTTCCGTCCTAGAGGCCTGGCTAGAAATATGCTCGTTTCTAACCCGGCTGGTATCCAAATTCATTAAAAACACACATAGAGTGTTGTAAAAGGTCCATCTCATCAAAATATCCACAGTTTCATAGAAGGCGTGTCGATCGGATGTGTGATCCTTATGTTTTTCACGTTTAACTGAATAATGGGCCTGACCCGTTTAGAGCAGTGGGTCGACGGGTCGGGATAACCCAGTTTGACGGGTCCGACCTAGCAGGGGTGTCGGACCGGTCCGAAGTATTACATAACTCTGCCCAAAGGAGCGCGGCCCGGCACGAAGTGGGGTGGCCCGGCCCGGCGGGGTGCGGCCCGGCCCGGCCGATGCCACGAGTTTCCCGGGGGGTGCCCCATACGGGCTTCTACACCGGCGGCGCCATAGGGCACCACCCTTCCCCAAACCGGCCGGTTTGTACGGTCTTCCCTCTAGAGCATGGGGCCCACATGGTGGGCCATGGCTTCTTTAGCACGGCACCCTCCTGGCGTCGCGGTCCTGCTCCGCAGGGCCGGCCGACGGGTCGTCCGGTCCTCTAGGGCGGCGTCCTCTGGGCGTCGTGGCTCCTCTTTTCCCTGCCGGCCGACGGGTGGGCCGGTTCTTCCGCAGAAGAGGCACGTGTAGTGGGTCGCGGTTCTTTCGGCACAACCGGTGCGATGGTGCCCATTCGCTTTGCCTCGTTCCCAACATGGTGTGACATCATCTTGCTTCCTCTGCCACCTATTTTTAATTCTAAAATAATAATCATAAAAAACAGAGGGTTGTCAGGCCGTGTTTGTTTGGCCTTCACCCTCTACGTAAAACGATAGAAATCGGCCATATTCAACAACGGTTTCCAACAATAATGAAGTATGCAAACATCCACTTTCATTATTAAACCCCTAACTCGATAATCGATGTCGTTTTCCAGGCATCGCGGAAGATGGCGTCGTTTCCGTCGTCGTCGGTGTGCACCTGAGGAAGAATGCCATTCTCTCTCTTGTCACGAAGGATAGATAATTAAGGTGCGTCATCATTGGAGAATTCACCACGTCGGTGTCTCCTCTGTTGTCTCGGAGGATGAAGAGGATGAGAATCGTGGTCTCCGAGTTGTTCTACGATGAAGGGTTGATTTTCTTCATTGAAGAAGAACTGTCCTTCGTTGAGGATGAATTCTTCAAAAAATCTAGAGTTCTCTCCCAATTTCCCTCACACAAAAATTTCCAACCAAAATAAAATAAAGCTTTTCCTTATTTTATTTAATCATGCCATGAATTCAAAAATACGAATTCAAACACTCAATTAATTAATGAAAGAGTTTCAATCAATTAATTATGGTTTCTGTTGGCATGAATTAAAGTGGGAGAGAGTGGAGAGGAAGAGTTACTAAAAAAGGAGTTAACAGGTTTAAGAGGGGGTTTCCATGTAATTAACATGGGAGTTCAAAGTGGTTAAGATGTTATGAAATATGAAGAGTTGGGGCTCCTGAGGTCCCACCTCAAAATTATCCTCACACTGGTAGTTAGGATCTTATGGGTCCCACCGCAACTCCCCATGTTGGATTTAACCACCTTGGATATGAAATAAAAATTGTTCGAGAATTTTTATTTAATTTTTAATTAAACCACAAAGCTAAACTTATGTTCCTATGAAAACTCAACTACGGTAAAAGTACTCTTAAGGAAATACCGACGTTGTGAGTTCATCAGTCCCCTCAGATTTCAATTCCAATAACCGGTTCAAAATATAGAAAATCATGCTCGTTCGTTTACGGAACGTACCCGATCTAAACTTCAGAAATTGATTCCGGGCACACCGGGCCTCAGAATCAGGTGCCGTCAGAAACTGCGTACTCATAAAATCCCAAAGAATTTATCGAAAAATTTTCCTTGAAATTTTCGGGTCTTTACATTACTATCACCTCAGGGATTTACGTCCCCGTAAAGCTACATCATAAAAATAAGGAAACAAATGAGGGTATTGTGCATGCATCTCAGCCTCCCTCTCCCATGTGCTCTCTTGGAGGTTCTCGTGCTGCCAATAAATGTGCACTAGAGGAATCGACCATCCCAATAGGACCCACTCTTGATCCACGATATCCACCAGGACCTCCGCAAATGTTGCCCCGCCATCGATGTTCAGCTCCCTGTGATCAATGATATGCGTCTGGCCGTGCACGTATCTCTTCAGCTGAGATATGTGGAAGAGGTCGTGCACCTGGTGCAACTGAGGAAGAAGGGCCAGGCGATATTCCACCTCGCCTACCCTATTGAGAACCTGGAAAGGTCTGATGAAGCATGGTGATAACTTACCACCCTGGCCTAATCTACGTAATCCACATCGAGGCGAGACCAGTAAGAAAATGTGGTCGCCATCCTCGAACTCTAGTGGTCTCCTCCTCCTATCAGCATATGACTTCTGTCTTCTCTGTGCAGTACTCATCTTCTCCTAGATGAAATGCACCATCTCTTTCATAGCCTGAACTATCCCTGGTCCTACGAGTGCTGACTCCCCAGGGTCAATCCAGCACAGAGGTGATCTGCATGGTCAGCAGTACAATGACTCGTATAGTACCATCCCGATGGTGGAGTGGTAATTGTTGTTATACACAAACATCGCAATGGGTAAGTGATCCTCCCAGCTGCGACCAAAGTCGAGAACACATGCATGGAGCATTTCCTCGAAAGTATGAATGGTCCTCCATGTCTAGCCATTCGTCTGAGGATGAGAGGCGGTGATCAGGCATAGTTGTGTCCCAAAAGCCTCCTGCAACCCCTTACAAATACGGGAATTAAAGAGAGCGTCTCGATCGGAGATGATAGATGTTAGAACACCATGAAGCTGTAATATCTCCTGAACGTAGAGCCGTACTGGGCTCTCCACTGAGCCCTGCTCTCTGATAGATAGGAAGTGGGCTGACTTGGTGATTCGGTCGACAATCACCCAGATGGAGTCGTGACCTTTGGTTGTACAAGGGAGCCCCATCAAAAAATCAATTGATATCCCATCTCACTTACACTATGGGACCTCTAAGGGCTGCGCCAAGCCTGCCGGAACCCGGTGCTCTGCCTTCACCTGCTGGAAGGTGAGGCATCATGAAATGAACTCTACCACAACAATCTTCATACCCGACCATCAGTGTTGTCATCTGAGATCCTAGTACGTCT
Source organism: Viscum album (assembly GCA_963277665.1). Lineage (NCBI taxonomy): Eukaryota > Viridiplantae > Streptophyta > Magnoliopsida > Santalales > Viscaceae > Viscum > Viscum album. The sequence continues at coordinate 77,649,729 of OY728127.1, read as the reverse complement.
TTTATACTCCTTGATGTACCTGTAATGGGGAAGTGTGAAACTCCCTCAGCACCTACTCCTGTAATGAAACTAGTAACATGGAACATCCCCTGAAGAGGATGACATGCTCTCCTCCTACATAAAATCCATCAGGTGCTTGTCCTGTGGATATCTGTGCATGCCGCGTCTCACAATCAACATCCCTACACTGTGCCTCTCTAACCTACTGAGGTAGTGGAGGAGTGACTATGAGTGATTGTAGAAAGGCTTCTCCATCTCAATCCACGAAGGATATCTGCAATGAGGCTAGATGCTCTATCGCCTCTCCAAGTAGTTGAATGCCCGATCTCCTACTAAGAGCTTCAGCTACTACATTCCCCTTCTCAGGAGTATAGACTATATCAAAGTCATAGTCCTAGAGGAACTCAAGACATCTCCACTGTCTTAGGTTCAGGTTCTTCTGCGATAAGATGTACCTATGACTCTGGTGGTCAGAGTAAATTGTAAATCGCTTGCCCATCAGATAGTGCCACCACGTCTTCAATGGGAAGACCACTGCTGCTAACTCCAGGTTATGGGTAGCATAGTTCTGCTCGTGCTGCCTCAACAATCGCGAACCATAAGAAATCACCACCCGCTCCTGCATCAGGACATACCCGAGTCCAGTCCCGGATGCATCGCAGTATACGACATACCCTATTCACTCCTCTGATATCCTCACTATGGGTGCATTGGTCAATCTCTGTCTCAGCTCCAAAAAGCTCTGCTAACATCTATCTGACAACACGAAGGGTTTCCCCTTCTTCATCAAAGCTGAAATTGGTTCTGCAACTCTAAAGAAGTGTGGCACAATCTCTGGTAATACCCTTCCAGTCCTAGGAAACTCTGCAACTCTATCACACTCATGGGTGGCTCCCAAAAAAGTACATCCTCGATCTTCGCAGGATCCACCGCATCTCCCACCACAAAGATGACGTGCACCCAGAAGTGGAACTCTCGAATCCAGAACTGACCCTTCGAGAGCTTACCATGAAGATGGTGATCTCTGAGTGTGTCTAGTACAACCCACAAGTGGTAGGTGTTCCCCTCCTTAGTATTCGAGTTAATCAAAATGTCGTCGAAGAAGACCACGACAAACTGATCGAGGTAAGGCTGGAAGATCCTATTCATGAAACTCATGAACACTAATAGAGCATTTGATAGGCCGAAAGGCATAACCAAGAACTCAAAGTGGCCATACCGAAACCTGAAGTCCGTCTACTACACATCCTCATCTTGAACTCTGAGATGATGATGGCCTAAGATGAGGCCAATTTTCGAGAACCATCGTGCTTCATTGAGCTGAATGTAGAGGTCGTCTATCCTTGGGAGTGGATACTTGTTCATTATGGTAACCTGATTCTAGAGACGGTAGTCGACACATAGTCGTATGCTCCCATCCACCTTCCTGTGGAATAAAATAGGAGAAGCCCAGGGTGAAACAGTGGCTCGGATGAATCCCTTGTCCTACAAGTCCTCCAGCTGTACCCGCAGCTCACGAAGCGTAGCGGGAGCCATACGATATGCTGGAGTAGATAACAGGGCTGTCCCAGTGTATAGGTAAATGTAGAAATCTACCTCTCTGTGAGGAGGTAGTCTTGGAACACCGTTAGGAAAAACGTCCACATACTGATCCACCACAACATGAAAACTCGGACTATGCACATCAATTGCTCCGAGGACGAGACTAGCCAACTAATGTGTGATCGGCTTCCCTCTCCTCTGTGTAAGTCCATATTGCACTGAAAAGGCTCCCTTCTATTTGGTGAAGGTGAACCTGCTCCCAACTGTGCTAACCCACTGCACTTTGCGCCTAATACAGTTGATCTGAGCATTGACGGTAGATAACAAATCCATGCCCTAGATGACGTCCTAAGGCCTCGACGCCATTACAAAAAGATCCCAGCCGATTCTCTCGCCTCCTAGAGTAGGATCACACTGCAGACACGATTGTGTAATCATCGAGTCTTCTCCTATATGAGTATCTATCCATAAGGATCGAGCCAACGACTCTGTCGGAATCTCCAAGCACCGAACAAGAGAAGCAGCAATAAAAGAATGACTCTCTTATGTGTCTATAAGAACTGAAGCAAGGGTAGAGTAGACATAGATAGTACCTCAAATCATCTCAGGTGCACTGTGGTCATAAGCCTACACTGCCTAAAGATGATCATGCCTCTTTCTTCCATCTCCATATGGTCGGGGTGGAACTCTTGGTGGATGTGGTGGTAGAGCCTCAAAGCGTTTCCCACCACCCGCTACTCGGCCAACTCCTCTTCCTCTTCCACCTGATCCCTGTGGACCGCCACGGTTGAACCTTAGCCTCTTCATGGGTGGTCCCTCAACCGTCTGATACTCATCTGCATGGAGGGTTGGGCATTCACGAGCCATGTGGCCCTGCCCGCGGCATTCATAACACGGCTTGCCTCTCGTATGACTCGCTCTGTTGTGTTTTCCCCACACCTATGAACCATTATCCGGAGGTTTCCCACCTTATGGACTTGTCCTCTTAGACCTCTGCGACATATGTCTACTACCAGATGTAGAATACTCTGCTACGTGTCACCCTGTGTTAGGCCTCGCTGTTGGCGTAGGCTCAGTATGTAAGATATCTACAAGTATGGATCTCTCTAGTACTCCTGCCTGCGTCAGAATGCTGAGGGAGATCATTGAAGCCCTGATATCACGCCTCAGTCCCTGCTCGAAGGTTTGGTCCCAGAATAATGGGTCTCGTACCATGTCCGTGGAGTAGAATGGGAGGTTAGTAAACCTCACTCAGTACTGGGCTACTGCCATGCTGCCATGCCGCAGCTGTAGTAACTCTTGGATGCGCACCGCACGACGGGTGGCTGGAACAAACTCTGAGTGGAAGAGTCTCTCGAAGTCTGTCCAAAGTAGAGATTCCTCATCGTGCACTTGGAGAATTAGGCTCCACCATCTACCTGCTCCTACGTGCAGGAGACTCGCTGCAAGGATCACCATATGATATGTTGTTGTCCCTACCAATCTTAAGACTCGGACAGCAGCCTCCAGCCAATCCTCAGCTTCCTGAGGATCCATCTCTCTGCGAAACCTGGGTGACCTCTGTATCTAATACTCGTGCAGTGCACTCATGTGGTGTGCACACTCCGCTGCTAGGGCTGGCGATATCGGTGGCCCAGCGGATAGAGGTACCGCTGGTGCCTCCGCTGTAATGGGGCCCTGCACCAAGGCCACGTTGCTCGGTGGGCTGCCATCTCGCACAAAGCTCGGAACCCTAGCTGGCTGCTGTTGTGGGGCCATCCTGAATAGAAACAGGTGTTTCCCGGTTAATACAGTATACCTGGTGAGATGACACAATGTATTAACAATGATATTTTTTGAAACACACCGGCAATCAGTGTTTTCGAGCACTAAGTCGGAAATCAGAAGTCAGGGTCCTGGTGTATGGATACCTCAGCTTCCACAACAACACTGGACTCCATTGACTAATAACCACACTCAATACGGCTAACACTGTTGCTTCACAGAATGAAATTATCAGAGTCCTATGTTTTGAGGTAGATCCAACTCCTCTGATACCAATTTGTCATGACCCGTCCTCGGGGCCCATGTCGTGAATACCCCAAGCTCACCTTCTATAGGCCAGGGGGTGGCGACTAGCACCAAAGGCGTAAATCCCAAAAATAGGTAATGAATTTCCTTTTATGAGTAAACAAACACAACATAGTATGCAATCTGAAGTAAAAACTATGTAAACTGAGTTCAAAAGTAAGTGCTGGATTGTAAATGGGCCAGAATACAAACCCCACTGAAAATACAGTACAAAAGAAAATAAAGAACAACTGTAGTAAAGTAAACAGCAACCGCTGAGTCATCCTCTAGATATTCCATCTGATGGGTGGGTACATATAGTATCGCCGGCTCCTCGGGTCCGGCCGTCCGTTCCGTGTACGTCCCACCATGTATTCCACCTCTAGGTACCATCCAGCTCCACAAGACTCCACCAAGGGTCAGTTTTGTCCATTTCCATATCCAACAAAACGTACTACGGGCATAGCCTATGCAGGGGTGAGTATACGATACTTAGTAAGGACCACGAGACCCCTGAAGGTCTCCCAGAATCCACAATGGTCAAACCACAATGAAAGATACAATCACAAGGTTTCAACCAACTCTACTTAGGTATATTCCCATACATATACCTAAGTCATCAATTCCAGTTCGGCTCCAACTCATGATCCCATGTACAAACCAGTCCACACAGGAAAGCACAACATAGTCCACACAGGAATGAAATTCAATCACATCGATGATAATGATTGAAAGTCAAGACTCAACTCACACAAGTATACTACTAATGAAGAGGGGTGAAGATGATAGATATAGCCTCTGAATCATCTCCCCTGTGGAACCCATGTAGGATCCAAGTACTGAAGTCTTCACTATCGAACCCACGTAGGATGCAAGTACAGTAACCATCACTGCCGAACCCACATGGGATCCATGTACGGTCTTCATCACTGCTGAACCCACAGAGGATCCAAGTATAGTCATCCTCACTGCCGAACCCACGTAGGATCCATGTACAGTCATCATCGTCGTCGTAGTCACAACTTGCTCTAGGATTCCCACACACAGCATGCTTGATTCTAGGAGGGTCCGCTCCATGAGCCAAGGGGGACTATTCATCAATTGTCACTAATTCCATAGTTTATGTATCCCAATGTTCTGTCTCGTCAATAGGAACTCAACGTGACAAACGGCGCGTCAATCAGATGCCCGGTCTGAGAGATATTGGCTATTCCGTCCCAAGGGCCTGGTTAGAAATACGCTCTTTTATAACCCAGCTCGTATCCAAATTATTTAAAAACTCACTTAGAGTATCGCAAAAGGACCGTCTCATCGAAGAGTCCCAGTGCCACAGACGGCGCATTGATCGGATGTGCGGTCCTTAATTTATTCACATTTAAGTGAATAACGGTCCCAACTCGTTTACCCTAGTGGGCTGATGGTCGGGTTAACCCAGTTTGACGAGTCCGACCCAGCAGGGGTGTCAGACCTGCCCGATGAATTACATAACTCGTCTCAAAGGGGTGCGGCCCGGCTCGGCCCGGCCGGGCGCGGCGCGGCCCAACGGCACGGCGCGGCCCGAAGTGGCGGGGCCCGACCCTGAGGGGCAAGGTCCGGCCTGGTGGGGCGTATCCAGGCCCGACCTAGCACAGCACGGCTCGGTCCGGCCCGGCGGGGTTCAGTCCGGCCAGGCGCGGCGCGGCCCGGCCTGGCAAGGCCAGGCTCAACCCGACATGGCGTGGCCCGCTGGCTCAGCCTGCTAGCTGAGCCACTCGGCCGAAACTGAGCGGTTTCATGCACCCCACCTCGGGTCTTCTGCACTGGTGGCACCAGCTGGTGCCCCCTTCCCTGAACCGGCTCGCTAGGCCAGCCGGCCCTCTGGCATACACAGCTGACACGATGGGCCATGGCTTGTTTAGTGTGACGCTCTCATTGCGCCGCGGTCCGGCTCCGCCCGACTAGCCGATGGGCCGGACGATCCTCTAGTGCGGTATCCTCCTGGCACTGCGGCTCCTATTCGCTCGACCGGGTCTTCCACCGAAGAGGCCCTTGTAGCGCACCGCAGTTCTTTCCGCACAACCGGTGTTATAGAACTGGTTCCCTTCACCTCATTCCCGACACGCCACGATGACTTTGTGCTTCCTCCACAATCAATTGTTATTTCTAAAATAATAAACGAGAACAAAAGAGGGTTGTCGAGCCTTGTTCGTTCGGTCTGCACCCTCCGCATAAAACGATAGCAATCAGCCATATTCAACAACGGTTTCCAACAATAATGGGGTATGTAAACATCCACTTTTATGATTAAACCCCTACCTCGATAATCGATGTCATTTGCTGGGCGTCGTGGATCATGGCGTCATTTCCATCGTCGTCGGTGTGCACCCAAGGAAGAACGATGTTCCCTCTCTTGTCACGAAGAAGAGATAATTATGGGGCGTCATCACTGGCGAATTCAACACATCGATGTCTCCCCTCTTTTCGCAGATGAAGAAGAGGATGAGGACTGTGGTCGCTGAGTTATTCTACGATGAAGGGTTGATGTTCTTCGTCGGAGAAGAACCGTAATTCGTAGAGGATGAATTCTTAAAAAACACTAGAGTTCTCCCCCAATTTCCCTCAAACAACAATTGCCAACGAAAATAAAATAAGGCTTCTCCTTATTTTATTTAATCATGCCATGAATTCAAAAATACGAATTGAAAAACTCAGTTAATTATTGAAATAATTTCAATCAATTAATTATGGTTTTTGTTAGCATGAATTAAAGAGGGAGAGAGGGGAGAGGAAGAGTTACTAAAAAAAAGGAGTTAACAAGTTTAATAGGGGATTGCCATGTAATTAACATGGGAGTTTAAATGGGTTAAGGTGTTATAAAATGTGAAGAGTTGGGGATTGTGTGGGACCTACCTCACAATTATCCTCACATGGGTAGTTAAAAGCTTTGGGTCTCACCCCAACTCCCCCATGTAGGATTTAACTACCTTAGATATGAAATAAAAATTGTTCCACAATTTTTATTCAATTATTATTTAATTTACAAAATTAAACTTTTGCTCCCATGAAAACGCAACTACGGTAAAAGTCCTCTTAAGCACATACCGGTGCTGCGAGTTCATCAGTGCCCTTGGATTTCAATTCCGAGCACCGGTTCAAAATATAGAAAAAACCCTCTTTTCGTTTACTGAACGTACTCGAGCGAAACTTCAGAAATTGATTTCGGGCACACTGGGCCTCAGAATTAGGTCTCGTTAGAAGCTGCATAGTTGTAAAATCCAAAAGAATTTATGAAAAAAATTTCCTTGAAATTTTCTGGACTTTACAATGCATGCATCTGTGATTCCCATTCCCAGGTACTCTCCTCAAGCCCACCGAGGATCCACAACACACGAACCAAAGGAATGGTTCCTCCATGAAGCACCTACTCTTCATGACCTTCGATCATCACTGGTCGCTCTACGAACATTGCATCATCCCTGATATCTAGCTTTCCCCAGTCAAGTATGTGTTAATCGTCATGTAGATATATTCAAAGCTGGAACACATGGAAGACGCCATGAACCCTTTGCAGCGGTGGCCGTAACGCTAGCTGATAAGCCACCCCACTGACCCACTACAGCACTTCGAACTGTCCGAAAAACCTGGGGGAAATTTTACTCCCTCTGTCGAACCTCTGCTTCCCACACCGGGGGGAGATCGTTAGAAATATGTGGTCCCCAAACCCGAACTCCAAGGGTCTACTCCTGTTATCAGCATATGAATTTTGTCGGTCCTTACCTGCCTTCATCCTCTCTCGTATAAGCTGAACCCTCTCTGTTATACTCTGCATCACCTCCGGGCCAAGAACACTTGCTTCCCCAACTTCTATTCAGCACACGGGTGTGAGGCATGGCCTCCCATACAAGGCTTTGAATGGAGCCATACCAATGGTATAATGCTAGCTATTATTGTAGGAAAAATCTACCAGTGGAAAGTGCCGCAACCACAATCCCCCAAAATCTAGGACAGATACCCGTAGCATTTCCTCCAACGTCTGGATAGTGTGCTCTGTCTTTCCATTTATCTAGGGTTGGAAGGCAGTCCTAAGTCGTATTTGGGGCCAAAATAATGTTGCAATCCCCTCTAGACTCATTAGGTAAACCGTGCATCCCTATTTGAGACTATAGACCTCGTAACTCAATGAAACTCCACCACCTCATCCACATACCTCCATGATAATCCATCCACTGCGCCTGACTCCTTGATCTCGAGAAGTGGGCTGATTTCATCAACTGATCCACCAATACCCAGATAGCATCACAATCTCCTTGAACCTTGGGTAGCCCCATGATGAAATCCATCGAGATGATGTCCCACTTCCTCTATGGAACGTCTAGAGGATGCAACAAGCCGCATAGAACACGGTTTTCAACCTTCACTTGCTGACACACTAGGCACTTTGATACAAACTCTGAAACTTCCCATTTCACCCCGGGTCACCAAAATTGTCTCCTCAGACTCTAGTACATCATAGAAACTCCTAGGTGCACCACTAGCAGTAGTTCAGGAACTCACTAAGAACTCTCTCGCGCATCGCCTTTGGAACAAACATCTTTCCTCGGAAAAGCACTCGATTTTGACAATCCTTCTTCCACCCTTTCGGAGCCTCACCATGATTAAAATGTTAACGCACCACCTCGCATTCTGAGTCTCCCCACTAAGACTCATCCACTTTATGGAGTAGAGAATATTGCACTGTCATCTAATACAGGAAACATCTTCCACCTTACACCCTTGCATCCAGGTCCAGGGCAGCCAAATCCTCCATTACCTTCCATGCATCTGCTGACTCTCGAACTGGATCCTTTGCGACTTCATGGTCAAGGCATCAGCCACCAAATTCCCATTTCCTGAGGTGTATGAAATCCAAAATTCATAGTCTTGAAGGAATTCCATCCACCTTTGCTGTAGTAAGTTCAGGTCCCGCTATGAGAATACATACATCATGCTCTTGTGATCAGTGAAGACCACAAAATTCTCCCCGACGAGGTACTGACGCCACAACATTAGTGAGTAGATGACCACCGAATGCTCCAGATTATGGGTGGAGTAGTTATGCTCATGGGGGAATAACTTCCTAGACCCATAGGAGATCACCCCTTTCCACTGCATCAACACACATCCGGGTCCTTTCCCTGAAGCATCACAGGACACCTCATATGTCACCCCTTCTTCTAGAAACTTCATAACTGGGGAACTAACCAACTTCTCCTTCATAAAACTGATGGAAACCTCACACTACTCATCCCACATGAATGAATTGTCCTTCTTGGTCATAGATGTCAAAGGTGATGCAACTCAGGAGATGTTGGGAACGAATATCTGGTAGTAACCTACCAGCCCGAGGAAACTACGAACCTCTGCCACGTTCTTGGGTTCTTCCCAAGAAACAACCACCTTGACCTTCGATGGGTCCACTACTATCCCTTGATCGGACACCACGTTCCCAAGGAAGTTCACTTCTCGCATCCAGAATAAGGACTTGGACAACATCCCATAGAGTTGGTGTTGTCGAAGGAACTCTAAACCCATTCTCAAGTGCTCAGCGTGATCCTCGTCTGATCTTGAGAAGATAGAGATTTCATCAATAAACACGACTACGAACCGGTCTAGATATTCATAGAAGACGGTGTTCATGATCCCCATGAACACAACTGGAGCATTCGTGACGCTGAATGGCATGACCACAAACTCAAAGTTCCCATATATACACCTGAAGGCTGTCATCGAGATGTCACCCTCCTTCACCCTCAACTGCTGATATCCTGACCATAGGTCAATCTTATAGAACCATCCTGCCCCTTTCAAATAGTCAAAGAGATCATTTATCCTTGGTAGAGGGTAGCGATTCTTGAACCTTACCTGATTCAGTATCTGGAAGTCTATGCACAGCCTGAGACCACAATCCGACTTCCTTGTGAACAAGACTCGAGCACCCAACGGTGATGCACTTGGTCGAACAAAACCCTTTTTCATCAGATCATCAAACTGAATCCACAACACCCGTAGCTTCGAAGGCACCATCCAATAGGGGGCCATCGAAATCGAAAGAGCACCAGATTGATATTCTATCCCAAAATCGATGTCACGTCGAGGGGGTAGAGTGGTCCCCTCTTCAGGGATGACGTTCATAAACTCACTGACGACCGCTGGAACTTCCAACATCTCTTCATCCACCGACTCCACTGATATAACAGGTAAAAAAGATAAGAGGTTTTCCCCTCTCTTTCTACTCCCCTGGAAACTCCGCTCGTAGATGAAAGTCACCCATCAGCCACCCAAGTCTTAAAAAACAACCCTTCGTCGAAAGCAGTCAATGACGGCACATGTAGAGAACAGCTTGTCAATGCCTAAGATGACATCATATGGCTATATCTGCAATAGTAGGGGATCCTTGGATGACTGATGTGGCCCTATCATCAGTCTACACTCTCGAAAAACATACAACAAGTCGGTATAACCTCCAACGGGTGTGCTCAGCACCAGGGGCACTGGAAGTCTCTCAGCATCTAAACCCTGATCATGGGCCAGACTGGGTGTAACAAAGGAGTGTGAAGATCATGTTTCAAACAATTCATATTCATGGGTACTAAATAATCTGATCGTACCTTGAATGACCTCTGGCCCTGGTGGAACTCATACCTCCATGGCGTGCAATTGGCCACACACAGCTCCTCTGCCTCTCGGTTGTCGGCCACCTCACTGACCATGCCTGGGTCGAGGTCCCTGAGGAGTACCCTAAGGTCAGACTCCTCCTGCAATGTCTTACCTTGGTGGAGAGGGAGCCCACTACCCCTGTTGCTTCTGCTGAAAGGGCCTAGCTGGGAATTGCTTTTGCTGAGGTGGGTGCTGGACAAGCCCACCCCCACCGTATTGTACTCTGTCCAGGAACTGATTCTAAAGGTTCCCATGGCTTCCACAGATTATGTATCTTGTCCATGTTCCTGAAAGAAAATGGTGAGGTCCGGAAGGTCAGAACTAGAACTTGTGAGGCCTACTCCCTACTAGTCAAAACCTAGAGGGTCCTGATGCTGGAGGCCTACTGCTGACGGCCTTCCCCTTTGATGATCCCAACTGGATCCCCACTCGTGACACACCTCCTAGCATGTACATCCTCTCCACCACTTCAGCCTTATTCTAAACCTCTAATTAGGTCAGCAGGGTGAAGGGTGTAACAACATACTGAAGAGAATGTCGAAGTGCATCCTCCAAACATCTCGCCCGAGAATCCTCATCTGGAAAGAGGTCTGGAGAGAAGCGAAGGAGATCCTTGAACATGATCACCAACTCTCTCTCTGATATAATCCCTTGCTGGAGAGAGAGTAATTCCACCCTCTTCTCAGCCTTCATCACGTAAGAGAGGAATTCCACCCAGAACAACTTCACGAAGTCATCCCACGTCACTTCAGTCTCCCTCTTCTCCCCAAGATAAAGCATCCACCACTGATGCGCTGCCCCACACATCTGGCTTACAGCCAGAAAAACCCAGTACTCTTTCGGAGCCCAGATCATGCTGACGGCTATCAACAGCTCCTCTTGCCAGCTCTCTGTCTCCATATCTGAGAAACTGCCCTCGTACTTCTTGTGGGACTATCGCTGAAAGGCTGGATGTGTCTTCTGCCACTGACCATCCTCCTCCTCTCGGTCGATCATCTGCCGATCGGCCAAGTCAACAGCCTGGGCCTCAATCACCCGCACTAGTCATGGTCGCCTCCCAGGTGCCATAGCTCCAAGTTAAACAAGTAATGCCTAAGAATGAGTAGTGTAGAAGAGTGTTATTAAAATTTCTTAGACTTCTTTATTTATTTTGAATCACCAAGACACCCATGAAACATTAGAACACAAGACATTATGTTGCATGTACCTTTCCAAGGGTCTCTACCCAGCATTCAGTGTAGCCTCACTTGGTCCTTCGGTAGGTCCAGATTACTTGCATCGGATCACGGGGGGCCCAAAAATCAAGTGTCCTAGCCGGCCTCCTTGGCCTAATTCACGCACCAAGGTCACCCAACATTGTTTCCCTACCATCCCATGAAATCCTAACTATTCCAAACTCCATACTTCGTCCTACCACTCAACCTCACCCTCTGATACCATTCTGTCACGACCCTCCTTCACCAAAATGAGGGAAGGGACAACAAATTTCCAGACCCTTCCTTCTTTATGTTGAAGGAGAGATAATGACCCCCAAGACCTACCTTAAATAGTTCCAGGAGTCGCGACTAGAACCACGGGTATAGAATCACACACAAGATGGAAGGAATTACCCTTTTTATTTTAATAGGATGGAGAGATAAGATAGAAACCCCAACAACACTAAAGCATAATGTAAATGTGAACAGAAATGTAACCCATTCCCATATGCATGTTAAACAGTAAATGATACATGCCACAAAAAATCCAAAGGTAAGTACAAAGAAAAGGAAAATGACAACAGAAACTGCCCCGAGGTCCGATCTAGTACGGTCCCTCACAATCCTTGAAGTCCTTTTGGAAACCTAAAAGCAGTTTTATATATATAGGGTGAGAAGAAAAGTATACTCAGTAGGGAATGCCATAAGATCTTGTGCACAAGTGGGGGAAGCATTCTAATGCCCTATGAGAAAAGAGAAACCAAAGCACCTGGAAATGAAAACAATCCACCCTAGCCTCACCAAGGCACACTCCCCAAATAACACAAGACAAATAATGTATTATAATAGCACATCAATATTTGGGTACCCCACGCCACTTTCCCACTAGTTATTGAAGACATCCTATGCATTGAACTAATCCCTCCATTCTCACCGCAGTCCCACTTCCAAACCCTTCCCGCAAACACCTGGGCCATAGCCTCACCGCAGTCCCACTGCCAAACCCCGCCCGCACACACATAGGCCATAACCACCACGCATAACCACACCTGCAATCACCTAGGTCAGAACAACTACTGCCACGCCCGAAGACACCTAGGCCTCAACCTTAAGACACTTGGGAAACAACCTGCCCGCAAACACCTGTGCCAACCAGCACAACTACCCTGCCCAAAGATTCTTGGGCTAATAACGGACTTTAGGCCATCATAGCCTGCCTGAAGAGTCTTGGGCTATTTGGGAAAGGGAGAAGAAAGTATCTAGTAACTATCCACTCATAAGAGTGTTTGGAAAAACACCCTCCCCATGAAATGGGGTGTTCGGCATTAAGTGATAAACTGGGATGGGTCGCAGATAAGAAAAATAAGAAATACAATATATGTATAGGTAACAGGCACTCATCCCAACCTAGGGGCTCTAAAAACTAAGCTCAAACACCCTCATAACTATTCATTCATAATGAAAATCACAACACTCATGGACAAGTCACAACTCATCCCCAAAAACCAATTCCCCATTTAAGCCATTCTTCTTTTAATGTTCAAGTGATCCCATTTGGATGAAAACTACACTACTGGGAAATAAAAAGGCACAACCACTAGCTAGAGAAGAGAAACAACCCAATAGAAATTTAAGCCTTCAAACCTGGTTCTCTTATAAAGTTACAACAACAAAAGGGGATTAGTGAGATTCCTTAAAGTACTAGAACTAAAGAAAACCTCACAAAAGGGATAAGTGAGATCCCATGAAGTACTAAAAACAAAGAAAACCTGCAGACACCTCCCCGTGTCCCCAAAACCCGGAACCAATGATTTCTCAACAATAGAGGATCCCACCCGAGTTCGTGTCACAGCAGAGCAAATACACAGTTTTTGGTTCACAACCAACAACCATACCACAACGAAGGATCACATCCTCTCCTACTTTGTCCCATAATCATCAAACATAACAACACCAACTACCAAAACAGATTTGGAGAACATCCCGGTTCAAGCACATCATTTATTATCTTCTTCTTTCTATTGGTTAGTCGGGGTGAGCACACAAGGTTTTATGATCTCTGGGCATTCATTTAATCCACTGAGTTTTCATGATTATCCAATTTCCATGTTACCTCCATTTAATTTTCATAGACGACAAGAGTTTATTAGTGCATAGAGAAAGACCACCAACGACCATGATTTTCAGTAGGCATAGACCCACACAATTTACAATATAATGATCAAGGAAGAGGAGAAAGCATAACAAAAACATATCGATCACACCCATCCCATTTATTCATTAAAAGTACGTTTGTTATCTTCGTTATGGTTTGGTTTCATCCATTCCCCAAAAAACAGTACAGTACCCCCCCCCCCCATATGATACACAGAAAGGAGAGACGAAGGAAAAATCTCTACCAGGTTGATCAAGGATCAATTTTTTTTCTCCGTGCACCAAGAACATGGGATGCACGGCTTAGAGGGGAGGAATTTCGTGGACTCCAAGAGGTGCAGAAAGCGCCAACAGAGGCGCACCACAAGCCATAGGGAGAGAGGAACTCCAGGCGCACCAGGGTGGAGAATGAAATCAAGCTGAGAATAAAAAAAGAAACTCTAGCGGGAGGTATAAAGAGAAGATCCTATAGTTACAGGATATGTAATTTGGAACGTCTGGAATGTCCGATCATAGTTTCCTACGAAGGTGGGAAGTTACACACGATGATATTAAGGTGTTATTTAATACCCCCTCATCGGGGTGTCTTCTCGGGACTTTTATGAATTAATAATGGGCTTTAAAAGGATTTTAAAATGTAATGGAATTAATTTACGTCAAAAAATTTATGTTGCAGGAGAGAGACTGGAAAAAAGAAAACGGAGGTCTTGGTGAGGACACAGTGTCGCTGTCACGGTGCCACTGTTTTGGTGGAGCCTTATTTTGGCAAATTAATGGGCCAAAAGGGTATGTCCCATTACAATTTAAGATAATATAGATATAAAAGAAAATGGAAATTCTAATGAAGAGGGAAATATATTTTATCATATTTAAAATATATTATCGATCTCTTGGTTAGTTGTGGATAAAAAATTGAAAAAAATGACATTCTTATGAAATAACTAGAGTAGAAGAAAATAAATAGGTTTCAATAATGTTTATTGAGAATATTACATCATTGTACATATAATCATAAATATCTATATAAACAATGATATTGAAACATAAAAACCATACCAGTTTGGTTATTTTGATTCATAATTCCCATAACCAGTAGAATCATAAATGGGTATGTAAATCTCTATAAAATTGTTAATATTAATAATAAAAATTTTCAAGGTCAGTATATATTCCACTCTAAAGAAAAGTGTAGTGAATATGGAATGTCTCCCATGGAAATAACTATGAGATTAAAATCTTGTACATTCATTTCCACATGATTCGAAGGTACTCTAACCTCATGTATACTAATTTTAATATTATTGTACATATATTAAATGTTATTTTAAATATATATAAGGTTTTAAATATTAATTTTATAAATAATTAGATTCATTATTAAATTATGGATGATAAAATATTGGATTATACCATTGATGGATATAAGAGACCATATGTACATTATTAAACTATTTTAAATTTCCAAAAAATTATAAAAATTAAAGGAAAATAATAAATTATCATTAATAATTAATTATTATATAATATATATAATATATAATCATTAAATAAACCCTTATTTCTACCCCAATAAAATAGAAATGTAGAATAAAACACATTTTTTCTGGGAGGTCGACATCCACATGTATGCATGAAAAACAATATTGTATTCCAATGTTTTGGAAAGTATAATGGCATGTATGATATTATCATTAAAAACATTTCTAATTCATATGTATCATATATAATAAATAATACCATCAACATTACAATGTATAAAATATAATTGTTGAAAAAAATTATATGACAACATAGAGAAAGAATGTTTTTTTGGAGGAATGAAAAATACATTGAATTTTGATGGACAGTGTAAAATACCTAATCAGGAAACCAGTAAATTGGTTCCAAAATCTATGTTGTGACATGACCTAAATCATCTATCCTTATAAGCTAACAATATACATCTTGTAGTGAGGGTCTAATGGGTCATGTGGGGAGACTATACCCTCTTTACTAGAGTAATCCACCACAGATAAGTTGTGAAAAAAATGAAACAACAAGAAAAAAACCAGAAACATGAATTACCAACCACTTCCAAAATAGTATACAAAAAACAACCAATTGATAAATAAGTCATGTCATATGGAAAATACCGAAAATTGATTAAATCTCAATATAATGATAAATAATTAAATCCCCAAAACTTGTCATAACACTATGTTTAGATACTCATCCATGAGAATCCCAAGGTAAATTATGATCTTAATCCTATATCTATTTCCCTTGTCCTGGCCTACAACCATGAAAACTGCTCAGGTACCCAGTGGCGGCTAGAGCTTGGTATGAATAAAACTTAGAGTTCCACCACTAATAATGTATAATAATTATCTAGTATAACATATAGTACTTGAAGGTACTAAATAAATAAAAGGGTATAAAAATATGAATCAGGTGCCATTAGTTATCCATATTCAGTTTGACCATTGTAATCACTTATTGTATATTCCTTACATGATCCATTGTTTAAGACTTTACATCGTTTTTTCTATAGCCTAAGGCAGTCAATTAATATTCATAATGGATTCAGTCACGATCTTTTTCTCACTAGGGATAAACATTTTATAAACCAATAAATAACACATACCATGGATCCTAATTCTGGGAAGTCTTATCAGATGCAACTATTGGGGTCATTGTGTCTCTGTACCCTTCCATAACTCTAGAATTTAGTGTTGGGGTATAGTTCCTTAGACTAACTAGGCCAATGAATATAGATCCACATGTCCAATACCACAATACTACCAATCCATGTTCACATTATTCTTTAAGCCTTTACCACATATACAATCTTATAAACCATTTATAACAATAAAAGAGATTCTCCATTAATGAAGAATTAAATACATAGATCATTATGAATCCATAAAATGACTACATATACACCATTTAAAATAAATTTCTCACTGACCAACTAAATATTTTCCACGCATTCCATTATTCTATATTATCAATAAACCACAATTAATATCTTCATTTTTATTCAATTTTAACAAATTATAACCCATTCAAATTTAATATTCATTAAACATGTAAATCATCATCACGATCTAACCCATTCTCACATTTAACATTTAAATTGCACAAAATTTTTAATCAAATTCCTTTTTTTATTCCACGAAACATTTAAACATTATCATTTACATACCAAAAACCAATTTACCCCTTATCATTCACATGAGTTAGACAATAATCAATTTACCATTCATAATCAATAACTCCTCTAACATATTATCGTTAAACTGAACTTCCCCTTATTCCATGATAAAAAAAAGAAATAATTACTTATGATGCCTATTTATCATTCGAATGAACATTTAAACACATTGAGATTGGATTCAAATCATCACAAATCTACTCAATGATTAACATTAATATTTTACATGTCCTGTAATATCAGTGGACACCATTGGTGGAGGTAAACCCATATAATAATTCTAAATGAATCCCACAAGGATAACGATGGGTTTAATTCATCATTTACCATATCATTATACCAAATCCCAATAATGTCATAATATTAAAAATAACGAGGAACCAATAACAAAACTACATAGGCACAAATCAACAAATAGACAATGGGATATAACTTTTAGCACACCTTCCTTGAATCCATTGACGAACAATCAGTTAACATTAGTCGTATATTTGGATTCATGCACCCCATGAAAACCGAACATAGTAGGCATTGTAAAAAATGGTTTTCAGGGATTTATTAGAAGAATAATAATAAATACAAGCCCTATTTTGGTAAATATTGCAAACAGAAGTGTTAGACTCACCTAGAGACTTGATCATCACCCAACAGTTCTACAAGTGACTTTAAATGGAAGGGAATTGACCCCTAGGATGCAATTTTCAAATAGTTCATCACTATGTTTAATATAGAAGAAATGAAGTGAGAATTTGGGTTAGAAAAGTTAAAATATAGAGTGTAAAAAATATTAACGTTCCCCTTTCTGTGGGGCACATGTTTTGGATACACAGTTTTCCAAAAAATTCACTTACTGTGTGGCAGCCTCTGTTCAATGGAGATCTATGTCAAATTTGAAACTAGGGAGCCTGGGTTGTTCGAAAAATCATACACCAACCATACAGAATGTTTATATCCATAATCACATGGTTTGGCCTCCCCCATTTGCCTTAATTTTATAACAATGAACCCCATCTCCTTTGTTGCATGGATTGGGATCATGGGTACCTCTAAAATGTGAAAACCATTAAAATTGCATAGGATATCCAAATTCCCATTTTGTTTGTGTCTCGAAGAAATGGTAAACACCATATTCACAACATTGATTCTGCAAAAAATTTCCTTAAAATCTTTTTAGAGGTTTAAATAAAAATTTAAAAAGGTTCCTTCCTATAGTAAGTCCATTATTTTAATATCTCCCATTCTTATAATTATTTTTCCTCAAGATACACATGAAAGCATCATTGAGCTACCGAATTTAATAATATCAGGACATTATGCCTATATATCTATCTTCCTCCCCTATGTATAGTCCTGAACAGTAACATGTTACCAAAAAACTGAACCAAGAGCATGATATTGAACCTCAATACTTTCTATCTCTAATCCACTACATGAACCATATACTCCTCTATGTACACTGTAACCTCATAAAAAACATTAATAAAAAGAATTGCATTGGGAAGCTGAATAAAAATTTCCTTAAATTGAATCACAAGGCAGTGTCACATACTTCATCATACCATCCTGACAGATCCAATCGGTAACACATCGGCCCAATCCTATCCACAACACTTTGTCCAAATCACATGTTTCCATTATATACTAATTTTCATAAACTCCTACAATGATAGAAACTTCCAACCACCTTATGAAAAATAAAAAAATTTCAACCACATTTTTTGACATACATCGATCCACAACATTAGAGACAAATGTCAAATCCCATAACTGAACATCCAAAAAACAACCAAACCACTGGGATAAATCAACTGATAAAGGCCTTATCCACTGTCATTTGTCAAGGACAAAACATTGGAATGGTACCTATATGATTTCATCCAACCTAAAACATAGGTCATGTCGTCAGCTAAACCCTTGACCATTTTGGTGCTCCCCACTATTTACATAATCTCACCCCACTACCATCAGGTGGTTGAAAAGACCAATTAGAATATTCCCATTAGAACCTCAACTCATATTTGACAAACATAATATGTGTTTTTTATAGCACACCACACCTATAAATCATAAGGACTCTAAAAATTTGTATATAGACATGCTATTAAAACTACCCAAAATGATTATGCATCCACCACCAATTAGAGACCAAGAACAAATTGACCTCTCACTTTTTTTCCATCATTTTAAAATTATGTTTCTGTAAAACATAAAAGTGTTAGTGGTTTACAACATAACATGATTGTTCGATTGTATTATCTATTAGACCATTCCCAATGTAATGTATCCAAAAACACATTTTTAACTATTGATATTCTTTTACACACACCTTCACATGAAGTCTCTTCAATTAAGGCATACCACCATTATCCGACACACCTTATAGGGTCATTCCCTAACATCATGAGTACAATACATTCATGTAAACAATTACCATCAAAAAAATCATTGTTCTTCAATGAACCCAATAACATTCATAACACAAACACCTATATCACAATTAAATTGACATAGAACAACTCATATCTTCAAAAAAACTATTCCTCATTCAAAAAACAGTTATCATTCTAATATTTCATCTATAGGTGGTCAATAAACCAACATCATCATTCCTTTTTCCTAGATGAGTTGATCCATACTCACTTGACTCATCTTGGAAATGACAAGTTTCAGGATTGGCATGGAACTACTTTACTTATCCAAGATTCATTTTAAGTAATCAACATTCCCAGGTAAACGAGACCCACCTACTCAAGTCCATGCCCTATTTCTCATGATGTTATAACAACGAACCTCCATTTCCCATACCATTAGTTTTTCTATCATAGACATACCAAATTAATCCAAGAACCACCCCCATCCCCAATACAAATATTATATAAATGAACCATAAAATAAATAGCCCTTCTAGGCCATAATAAAGTACCAAAACAAGATAATCATGAGTTTTTCATTAGTATCATAGTCGCACCACATCCAAACCATGGTTTCCTCTGCACAAACATGAATGACATTTTTCTCCCCACCATAAGATTATTGTTTCCATAACTATCCTCACTCAACTACAACAACCATAGAAAAAACATCAAACATAAGGTGATGCCCCAAAAAATGGAAGTTGTCTTCAAGATTAGAATAAAACATTAACATGAATATGAACCATTCCAAGCTCCTATATTTTTATAATGGTACCCATGAAATTTGTCAACCTATGATCCATCCCAAGGAAAACACATTTAATAGTCGATGTCGTACATCCATATATTGGGCTCCACATACACCACCTCGTGTAGGTAACGTCAAAGAGGCACTACATACATCAAAAATACATCCAATAGACTAGGAATAAAACATTAGATCTCTCAACATACACAAGATGTTTTAATGATATTTGTCTTGATCATCAATAACTACAAGTACACAGAGATTCCATCAACGAACACAATCAAAACTATTAATCACTAATACCACCTCCCACTATTGGACACTATAAACTATTTAATGTCATATATTCCATTACTGACAATTCCTCATCCACACCTTGAAACTAAATCTCATGTGGTGTTTCCAACCAAACTCACCACTGCTTCCCAGATCTCTATGATGTATCCATGACCCAACACTTTCTATGGAACTACTACCACCACCCCTATCGAGTTCTTTAAGCACAAACCTGGATATTAACATTGAAAACAAAAAGGTTATCGACATAAACCAAAAATCTATTTCATATTCATGCGTCCCACATTGGTTTCACAGTCAATGACATGAACTTATCGCAACCACGTATCCACCCATATTGAATGAAATTGATCCTTTCCAACATGTTCCCACATAAAGACCTCATCTGAGACCTCAAATTAATGCACATTCATGTAACCGAACACTAATCCCATATGTATACTTCATGATACATACTTCACGCAAACCAATCATCCACCTACTCAACTAACAATGAATAAATTTTTGCCAGCATCATTAGACCATATTCATTCATAACATTCTCATCCAGCAAACCAAACGTCCCCCAAATAGCCCAACTACATGACCAGCTCTCAACCTACGTTCCACTCTCATATAAAAAGTTTATATCCATTCACATATAATCCTTCTTTCATCTATTGAATGTGACCTACTTATAATATAAAACATTATCAACTACTATTTCTGGAAACATAAGATTTGTCCCCTTGAAACCGACCTAACAATCAATCACAAATTCTAATGTGTTTCTCAAAGAGGGAATACAAGGAATAATCATTTTTTATCAAAACTCAATGACACCCACCCTGAATTGATTCCTCCACTGAAGCACCACCCATGAATTATATTAAAAGTATCCTTTAACAATGGGATAACATCCCTCAAGGTAACCATCAATAATCCTATGAATGTTAATTCATTATCATAATAGAAGTCATGACTCCCAAAACCATTGAACATCTCACTCATACATATAGGCCCATGCCACACTAGTCCAAAATTAAATCATCCACATACTCCTCATGCACCAAGATCACTTACAAAATGGATAACCCCCATCACGGGTCTCTCTTGAGGGTATACTGATTCCATGATCCCAAACAAGTTTCTGGAGTAACAAATCCCTAGGACCCCTATTTTAGGCAATAAAAAACAATCTTCTAACATATAATCACTAACAGGCTGTCCTCCTCCCACAGTCCATGGAACACGATGTATAGCACAATGACGAAATAATTTACTCTATGTTCTCATGTCAGAATATCAAAACCACTAAAAACTGTACCATGATCCAATATATATAATTTACAAAACCCAACACAACCGGCCCAGTAAAAACCCAAATTTGAGGCCACATAAATTTTACCAACATATATAACTTAACCTTAAATTGACATCCTATCCAAATACACAACAAGTAAAACCCCTCTACTAAAAAATTTAGACTCACCAAGGTCTTCATTGTAAAGATCACTCACATCCAAAACAACCCATACAATGGGTCTTTTCACAACCAAAATGATACTCACATAAAATCTCCCTTCATGTTCCAACCTTCAACATGATCAACACTAATGTACACCCTTCCCAGAAAATGATAGACAATGTTATAACCAGAATTTTATTTTTAGATCGAACATTATCTACATGATCTTACCACCATTTTATTCCCTTATTTCTATAAAAAAGAGAGTATCTTTCATATAATTTCTCTTATCCTTGAACACTCAACAACAATTGGGTCTTATTTTACACTATTGATGCAACATTCTTAACATCAACCTCATATCTCCCAACTACAACATGTCATCATGGGTGGATTTCTATACAATTACAAACATGATTATTAGAAAATATAACAACAAGCATCTATATTTGAAACAATAGAAGGCTCTACAATGTATATAAGAAATCATTTTCATAAATTCTATCCTAAAAATCATTATCACACCTAAAAAATACCCTCATCTATCCATAGCATATGTCGTAGTCAATCGGGACAAACCAACTCATACAACCATAACACATTTGGCCTAGGAATCCCATTTAAACCATTTACACATTCACTATATATATCATTATCTCCTAGACAAATTTTTTGTCCCACAAGAGGTTACAAAAATTATTTTTTTACTCATTTATTACCTTTCATTTAAGAAAAAATCATTAACCATTCATTGATATTCATTAAATTTACCAATGTTTACCAAATTTATTGTAAATTACATTCCATAATCTTTTATGTAATATCAAATTCATTATACCCTTCATGTCCCACACATTCACCCCAAGTGTTTCGACATAATGCATGCCACCTACATCCCATGGTGACAACAATGAAGCATAAATGCACAATCCTGCTCCATTCAAATCCTGATAAAAATATCTTAAAATAGTCACATAAAACAAAAATTATATCACATAAAAGTGAAATATAATTTAATAATAATAATAAATATCATTAATAACAATCCCCATCCTTGGTAATTTGGTTTTCACTCATGCATGTGTTAGATACTCTCATGTGCAAGCTCAATACTAGGGCCAAACACTTTCTAATATCCCACGTACCATTTTTATACAGTATGAAAAATAAAATAACACATCTGATTCCATATTGTAATGTCTCTAAAACAAAATCCACTAAACTGACACCTCGAGCCAGGTAACCTCATGACCTTATGTGCACATCCCTATATGACATTAGTTTCCAATTAGTACTGAGGGTCTAATTGGTCATGTGGAAAATCAATACCATCATTACTGGAGTAATACACAATAGATAACCTGTAATATAATTTAAATAATAATAAAAATTCATAAAAATTCATTAAAAACTGTTTCCCTAACCGTGTAAAATAAACAACCTACCAATATTTATTTTATATCATGAAAATAGAGTAAAAATAATGAAACCCCAAGGTAAAGACCCAAAACAAAATCCAAAATACATGTCACGACCCCAGGACTAGATCCTCATCCAGGAACATCTCATTCCCAACTCAACCTCCAAGCATATGGCATTTTCCTTGTCCTTGCTTGAAACTTAGAAATCTGATTTGGTACCCAATATTGGTTTGAGATAGGTGTGAGAATACTCAATATGACACGACCAATGATGTCTATAAATTATAATTTCTAACAAATAGTTCATTGAAGTTCTTAAAAAAAATAATGTATAAGAATTACAAATAGAGTTCCATTAGTAATCCATATTCACCTTATTGATTTTAATCACTTAATCCATCTCTATACCTAGTTGCATTGTTTTGGAATTTATATCTTTTTCATTATGGCCTATGTCGATCAATTACAAATAAAATGGGAATAAGTAAAGTTCCCTATCTCAAATGTGATAAAAATTTTATAAATCAAAATAACCCAATTAACTTAGAGCCACATTCTAGGAAGTATCATCAAATGTAATAGTTAGGGGAATACAGTCTCAATCCCCATCACTAACACATGAATTATGTGGTCGTGTTTCATGAGACTTACCCAACCCATTAGAGTATATCATCATGCCCATTACACCACAACTATGATTCAATGATAACATTATCTATTAACCATTTAACACTTATACCATTTTACAAACTATATTATGAAACACACAAATCAAATAACTATTCATAAATCATTCAATAAATGAATCCATATCATTCTATAACCTGATGTCGTATTTAAATTTTACAATCCACTTCTAATTAACCTATAAATGTAATTCCAAAAAATCCCTTATTCGATATTATTAGTCAAATGACAATTACATCATTTTCTTTTTCATTCCATGTTAACCAATTAAACACCATTAAAATTCCATATCCATTCAACATGTAAACCATCATCAATATGATACCCATCAACAAATATATAATTTACAAAAAAATACCATTTAATTAACATGCCTTAGATAATCATAAAATTACCATTAACAATCTATAACTCATTTTAACCACTACATTAAACCAAATAACCCCATATTGGGTGATTAAAAAAAGAAAAAATTACAACTAGTGCATATTTATCATTCATACTATCATGATAACAAATTTACCATGACATCTGATCGATCACAAATAGTATCTATGTTAAGACTACAATTTTCCAGGTTCACACATATTTTTTCACCCCATGAGTGGCCCCAAAATAGTATAATCATCTCAATGTATCGTATATGGATCATGATGGATTAAATTATTCATTAAGAAAACCATTTTAAATAATATATCCAAAAAAATTAAATTCCCAACAAGAGTGAACCAATAACAGAACCAGACATGTGAAAATGGATATCAAGTCTATCAGTTATAACATGTTGAAACATACTTCGAATCTATAGAAGATGACTCTCTTAACCATAGATAAATAACCAAATTCAATAACCCCTTGAAGACCCAACATATGATCATCTAGAAAAATAATTTTTTAGGGATACAAATGAATATGAAAAAAAATACCTAATTCTGAAGGGAGAGCTAAGTTAGTTGTTAGACTCACTCAGAGCATCAATTAGAACCCAAAATTTCTCAACATGTATTTTAATAGAAGGATATTGTCCCTTAAGAAGATTGGGATGAAATTGGATTTCAATTGGATTGATATAAGAGAAATGAGGGGATAGATCATGAGATAAATCGTAGAATCCCATGTGGAAGAAAAGGTAAAATGCACATTTTAATGGGGAGAATGGATTGGCCACACCAATTTCTAATCCTTATAAAAATAGTGTGTTAACCATTTTCCAAAAGGGTGATAAGACAAACAGTTACTTGGGGAGCCTAGAAGTTTTTACAACCCATTCACCAAAAATACATAATGGCTCTATCCAAGATCACATGGATTTTCTTCCCCCTTTCGGCTGTTTATTTAACCTCATACCCCACAACCCTTATAGCACGATTTGGGCACACTGTTTCCTGTAACATCCCACCAACCATGAAATAGGAAAAATATAGAAAAATTCTCATTCCAATCATGTATCCAACCCCCAGGACACCCTCGAGACTCCTCACAGATTCACTAATCAATCCATTAACCAAATTTAAGTGGTTTAATAAAAAATTGAAATAGTTTCATACCTCAATAATGAATGGGATCCTATAGAAGGAGGATGAATAATTTTCATTCACATTAATAACTACATTTTTTCATATTTATGATAATTAAGTTATTGTTTTATGAGTAATATAAAATATTTATATGATGAAAAAGATGAAATAAAAAGAATATGATATGTTTAGTTGATAACCGCTTTATTTAAATGACTTTTTTAGATATCCACATAAGAAGTCAAAGGATAAAATTTCAGGAAGATAAATACCATTTTGAATATTTATAGGGAAGGGTAAAATATAAATTTGAAGTGATTGGATGTGATATATGTGTGAATGAGGTTTTAGTAAGAGAATGGTTGGTCGCCCCAAATAATTTAAAGGAGTGGAACTCATTGAATTGAATAAAATAATAAAATAATAAAATATAATTTATATTTTTGAAAGGATACAAATTAATATGAAAAATATATAAAATTAGTATGATTCTAAGTCCCCTCATCTAAAAAAATTTTGACAATTTTTTAGTATATAATTACCTATAACATTTTTTACCGCTTTTTATCTATTTTAATAACTACCATAATATTATAGTATTCCACATTGTATAGATTTAAAATAATCCTATAAAATTAAAAATGAACCATAAATAGAGAAAAGTTGATGGTTAAAAATAAATATAATTGATTTAAAAAAAATAAATGATTTTTATATTATTATATACATGTATTAAAATACTATTTGTTATAAAATATCATTTATGTCATATTAACACTATTAATTTATATTTAATTTAAATGCCTCAATAAAATGGTAAATTTGATGAAATGTAATGAAATTGTTATAAAAGAAATGTTAATGGGATAGTGTACGTGACGTGAAATATTGATCATTAAAAACTCAAAAAACTAAATTTCATCAAATCTCTTAGATAGTTGAGGAACACACAACTCCATGTATAAATGAACAGTAATATGGTATAATGTTATAACGTTGTCATTAAATTTATTTTTATGAATATTACTAACTAAATTATCAAAATTATATGGCTTATAAACAAACAAGATTCATTCAGTAACAATTTATAATAAATAAAATACTAATCATTTAAAATAAATAGAGATGTTCTCTAAAAATAATTAATTTTTACAGAAGACAGATTAGACTAGATTCAGGCTCAAAATTATAATTGTTTAACGTATTTATAAAAATTTATTTAATAAGAGAAATATTTTTTGGAATTATCATATGAAATTTATCTAGGATGATAGTAATGATTTTTTTTTAAAATGTATTTTTTTCAATGTGTAGTGAAAACCAAATTTTTATTTAAAATTTCATTATTGTTTAATCTATTTCCAGGATAAATTTTTTTTTAAATTAGTGTTAATGTAAAAATATAAGAAATATATTATTTTTTAACTATCGTATCTCATTGGGATCTGTATAATGTTTAATTTAAAATTTTAAAAATCCCATACCAATGAAAATTCATTCTTTGAAAACCCTAATTTAAATCGGGTTTGTGGGGTTTTTTTTAAACATAATTCTCTTTAATCTAGTGAATTGAATCTGAAAAAATTTACCCAATATTTGGATATAGAATAATATAAATTTTATAATAAGATAAACATAATTTGTAAACATAATTCTTAATAAAAACTAATAAAATTAATCACAAAAGTTAAGAAAAAAATTGTTTACCATGGTTTAATATAATATCATTTGCATATAAATGAAAAATAATTTCTTTCCAAATATATTTAGTGGATAAATTTATAGAGAAATTTTCTATATCTATTTAATACTCCATTACTAGACCCTTGGGGCATTTCATTAATTATGGTACTAATTATTATTTTAAAAAAATATAACTCTTCATCTCAACCCGCATATAAAAAGTAACTAATTGTCATCTTTTTATCACAAATTAAAACAATTTAATAGAAAATAACCAAAAAATTAACATCCAAACATCCATATACTCATCATATAATCATTGTTTTGGTTATAAATCCATTCATGGAATGCATTAGGTATTATCCAAAACAGGTCATCTATGAAGAGGTAAAGATGATCCTCAATGTGAGGACCTTCTTAAGAAATTTAGGAGGGTGGGTTAAAAGGCACTAAGAATGGATAGAAAGTTTATTCGTATATCCCCCTTCCTATGAATACAAGATCCATCAAATGAATGAAAGGCAAGGAGATGTCCAAAGACTCTAGATCCCTTGTCCATGTAGAAAATGTAGCCTATGAAATTTTTTAATTCAAAAGAACACTAGATGGTACCCAGAGAGAAAATGTTATGGATTAGGTCCAAAATCTAGATCGTATAATGCATTTGGTAGAACAAATGGTGAAGGAATGTTTGATGATTAATTACCTAAATGATGATTATAAAGGAATTATGGGAAGATGGATGTGTGTTGACAATATAACTAAGTAATTATATTGGATTATCAAGCATAACTATATATTGATAAACGAATTCAATGTGAGGAAGATAAAAAATAAGTAATATTTTAAATCATTTGACAATTTCGTGCATCATTTTGAATACCTCATATAGGATGATTCAGCCACACATGTATCTTGTATTTCTAGGAAATTCTTTTGGGAAAATGATACCAGTGGGGTTAATCTTTTAATCAACAACTCGATTGTTTAATAATTGATCACTAGGTTCATTTTTGTATGTTCTCCATTACCTGTTAGATTTTTTCAAGATTTGAATAGTTAATTTTGAGTGATTGGGGATATGTTAACATTACTCATGTGTGTGACAAACTACCGCCTCGTGTTGCGAAGCAGTTAGTTTGTCACAAATATTTATGTTGAGGGTAATAAACAGAATTTAATGAATATATGTGATATGAATGATTTTATATACTAATGTATCTTATTAAAATAGTTAATTTATCATTTTCTCCCTTACATACTCACTCACAAAAGTATGATATCATCATTCTGGTATTTTTGGATTATCGCCTTCATGATGCGATATGAATTTTTTTTCATCTCCATAACACATGAACATCATATACAATACAATTTAAATAAATAATATGTATTTATGATACAATTAATATTATATAATTAAAAAATATTACATAGCTCCTTTTCATAATGATTGGTGAAAAATGAAAATGTTACTCATGTGTACGTACCACCTACCATCACCATGATCATTATGTAATTAGTATATCATAAAAATATTTCATTTGTCGTAATAAAAGTATAATTTCATTATACATATTATAATTATTTCTAGATTAAGAATCTGTGGATATGGGAATACAAAACTCTTTGAGAAATTTTCAACATACCGAATTCATTTTTTACATAAAAATAAAATATCATTGAAACACCAGAAATAAACACAACTGATTTTGTAAATGTATATAACATGGTAAAAAGGGTACCTACAGGAATAATAAAAAATTAGAAATGGATTTTTAAAATAATTAACTAATCTCAATTTAATATTTAGGAATATAAATAATGTACATGATGACTCTGACTCAATGTAGGGGACTTCATCTAGATTTCCATTCATTGAGTAATATTTTGTTTATTTCACCTAATTTGACATATATTATGTAAATAATTACACATTTATAACTAATATCATTATCAAATAATAATTATTAGTATTATAAGACTAAAATTAAATTACTTCATCAATGTATATTTTATATTGAGGTTACAAAGTGGTAAAAAACTCATACATCAAATTTGTTTATTTTTTATATATTATGAATTCATTGGAATATATTTTATATGACTAGATGTGTCAAAAAAAATTTATATTATGTTGTATTTAATCATTTTTTTGAGGATTTACAATATACACACATAATCCATTCATTTATGAATTCTTATATCGATGTTATGATTATTTTAAGAGTTTATTTAACACATTCATTCAAATCAGAATTGTTATTATAGAATTTCAGATGAAATTTTTTTAGTACCATAGTCTAATTAACCCATTTCATTTTTTATCCTATAGTTATTCATTAGTTTATCTTTTAATAGTTCTATTTTACAGTCATTTGTAATTATTATAATTGTGAAATATTTTTTATGCAAAACTAATATTATTTCTCTCTATAGACAAAAAACATTTTCATCCAAAACCATGTTTTCTATAAATGAATTAAAAAAAATACATTTTCCAAATGATTTATTAGAAAAATCCAATTTTTTCCTTTTAAAATTAATTTTCAAAAGACTCATCATGAAATTTTCTAAACTATGGTCAATTTTATTATTTCTTAAAAGATTAAATCTATATTTATTTTATCATTCTCAGAATATATGGAATTACGTAGATTTATAAATACCCAATTTTTTAAAACATCATTTATAAGGTATTTTTTTTTCAAATATTCATATTTTAATAACAATTAGGAATAGTTTTTATAAAATTCATTGTCAAAGCACAAAATTTACTTTACTATAGAATATTTTAAATGAAATTTTAATGTTATTTCAATTTATCGATAAAAAAATCCATTTATTTTACATAATATAAACTACAGATAATTTGTATTTTTATCATCTTTATTCATTAATTGGATTTTTTATTCAACTTTTTATGAATAAATATATTTAAATTCAAATTCATGATTAATTTATTAGTTATTATATTTAAATAAGTATACTCACATCCCACTGATCATTAGTTATTAAATTTCACTGAAATATCCTAATTATTTATCCCATATATGTTTACTTTTGAAGCTGTATATAATTCCAAAATGTTGTGTTCTATATTGGATGTTATTTTTTAGTCTGTTAGAAAATTAAAAAATATGTATTCAGTAATAAATAATGTTATTTTATGATAAATAAATTTTTTGATTAATTAAATTGTTTATTATATATATAATGAATGATTTGGAAATCTAGTGATTAGTGGGGAAAAAAATTATATAGCCCCTCGATACATTTGTTGTATCAAGAGGAGAATTAGTAAGTTAGAATTAAATGGGAATCTATATGTATTTTGAAAATTATTTTTAATGATTTTTATTGTTGAGGTTTCATGGGACAAAGAGCATGGAAACCAATAACTATGAATTTCATTCATTGGGAATTATGTAATTATTATACATGATATTTTTACAATAATATTATCTCTCAATGAAACTCATTATTTTTTAATTTAACATTTCTTTAATTATTAAACATTGCACATTGGTTATGATATACCTTATCTTGATAGTAAAATTATGATAATATAATGTGGGTTTAATTTTTTACCCTTCTATAATGATTATTCTTATTGTTTCATGATATATTCTACTATACATAACCCTTAATGATAATTTTATCTCAACCTTATTTTTTTACATTACCCTTATTACATGATGTGTATAATGATTGAGATGAATTTATATCTAAGAGGGAATAATAGTAATATCAATAAAATAATGAGGTAATTTGTTTTTCTGAATGAAATTTGGGAATAAATTGTGTGTGTATATTTTCGGGAAAAATAATCTATTCATAATGTTGAGATTACATCCTTTTATATTCTTCCAATGTAATAAAGTAAACATTGACTTTTTATTTCTAGATCTAGGATAATTATAGTTGGTATTAGAGGTTGATTGGTTTAAAACATGGGAAGTAGATTTATTAAAACATTGTTTAGGAATCATAATAATATAATTAAATTTGATGACATGTATATAATAACACATTAAAGTTATGGTAATAAATAGATTATGCTCTTCCATGAAATTCAAAAAATTATGGATGCTGCATTTATAAATTTTTATACTATAGATATACCTAGTTTTAATAACTCAGAAAAGGGAACATGGGTCTTGAGTCCACTGTCACTTGGTGAATGACAATAGGCCTTACTACACACCTAGTTAGACACTCAGGATATTATTTCTAAGATAATTCAAAATTTAATTAATAACTATTAAAATGATTTTGAATATATAATGGAAGTAAATAAACAAGAAAAATACTATGGTGTCTTAGATTAACAAATTGTTTCATGATTTAGAAATCATGTAAATAATTGTATTTTTTCCAACTAAAATTATTGTTTCTCATAATATAATTATTTCTTCCATTCAGTTTGTGGAGCCCAAAAGAATAATTAAAAAATATAAAATGAAGGAAAATGTTGTAACTATGAGAAAAAAATTTGATGATGGCTAGTGTGAAAGACACAATGATTGTTCTAAACAATTTATCATGATATACGATTAATAATTTTATATGTTATCAGACAACTAGCATAACTGATGAATATAAAGACAATGTTTTTTATGTCCTAGATTGTTCTAATCCATTAAAGAAGTATGATATGAATTTTAATCTTGTTTTAAATTTTTAATGGGACACCTAGGAATGTGTATTAATTTAATGGGAATGTGAGTGGAGAAGTAAGTTATATGGAAAAACAATTCATGAAAAAAATAATGAGTATAATTGAAGGAAATTAATCTCTTAATAAGAATCCGTTTTGAGTTTGTTGTCGTAAATATGGGTAAGCTAGTTATTATGA
Source organism: Viscum album (assembly GCA_963277665.1). Classification (NCBI taxonomy): domain Eukaryota; kingdom Viridiplantae; phylum Streptophyta; class Magnoliopsida; order Santalales; family Viscaceae; genus Viscum; species Viscum album. The sequence goes on along the minus strand of OY728127.1, from coordinate 77,617,848 downwards.
ATGTAAAGTCCATAGTCCTTTTGTTAACATGTAAATCATTAAAGGGACTAAGTTGAAAATATAATTGGAATTTTTTTGTATGATAAATCTTGAAATCAACTATATAATTATTTTTACCAATGATACATTGGTTAGAATAATAGTGAATCTTCCAAGGATTATGATAAATTTGAGATATGTATGTGACTTCATTAACATAAGGGTTATGGTTATTATCACGGGTTAATGAGTTAGTTACTGATCACAATTTCAATGACCTAAACAACTATTTTTAATTTTTTTGTAGGAATATAACATTATACATGATATTTTTTGACACATTAATAGATATAAAACCAATTGTTGTTTTATATATCTTAGTAAAGAATTTTATTTATATAAGAATGACCATACTCTTAATAGGAATAAGATTAGTTTTATTGGTAACCATTATGGTTTATATTATCATTGATATTGTATTAATTTTGGGTCATTACAATTTTGGAATGATATAATAAATATGTTAATATAGTCTTGAAAAAAGGAAAAATCATTACATCTGGTGTTGGAAAAGGTGCTAGAACTGAAAACCAAATTATGATAAGGATATAGTGTATAACACTACCCAATATTTTGTTTATATAAATATATCATTTTTTAAATGATTTGATGAATTAATATTATTAATGTACCAGTTGTGATTCTATTGTGGTTTATAGAATAATTTATTTTATGGGATAACATGTGATAGTTATATCGTATTTAAATTATTTTTACAAATATGTAGAATTGAATGCAACTATTATATGGATATTATTATTAGTAAAATGGGAATTTTTATGATTAAAGGATAATCATCATTTTTTATATTCATTTCTAGAAGATAATGATTAATTTTTAATTAATTTATTAACTAAAATAGGATGAAAATGTACATAGAAAATAGAAAATATCATGTATGTATATTTAATTATTTTATTTGATAGTGGAAAAATTCAATAATTTTAGTGAAATGTAAAAAAAATATTTATCCTTTTAATTTCCGATTCAATACAAATGTTTATCATTTTAATAATCACAAATTTATGGTTTTGAGGTCCTTAACAATGTATTGATCACTCCCTTTCATGTGGTGACTGACGTCTATCAATATTTAAATTTTTTTATGATTTCCTTCCTGGTATATATCTTCACATGTCACAAGTTTATTCTTACATAGAAACCAAGTTATGTGTCTTTCCATACGAAATTAGTATATAAATTCATCCCTTATTGAGAGTATATTTTATTAACCTTTTTCACAATTTAGGATTTCAATAATGAGTTTTTTCAAATATCAAACCCTTCATTTAATTGCACAAGATCAAGTTGTGAGTATGAAATTCAATCCGGATGGGGACAATTTAATAACATAAAGTTCAAAAATAATAAAATTTAATTCAATATTTTGTGAAATATTATATACTCATCACAAAGCAACCAATAATTTATTTCTTCAACTCTATTTGATAGATTACAGAACATGATACCCAGAGTCTAAATGACCTATAATATATAATATAATTATATCTGAGCTGTTACATTGGAATATACGACTAGTAAATACTAAATTATAATAATAATATGATTTACACAGGTATACACAAATTACATAATTTCATATTCACTAGACAAAAAAATGAATTACTTAATGATAAATTTTTTATAAAAAATGATTTTTTTTCAAAAGGCTGATTTATTCTTACATTGGCACAAAATTTGAAATTAATTTTTCTAATTATAGAAAATTTATATGATTAAAATGAAATCATTTTTTAATTTTTCAAATTAAAATTATCATAATTTTATTTTTTTATATTTTTTATAAAATTCTCATTTTTTTTGGAATAACACAAATTATTAATTTTAATTGATAATTTCATTTTAATTTAATTAATTTACAATGATATATTATATTATAATTTTTTTAAAGTAAAAAATATACCAAATATATTGAAATTAAAATAATTTTTAAAATTTTTATCAATTTTATATTCAATTTCAATATAAATACAAACCATATATATGATAATTTTCTATGTGATGATGAGGGATAAATTACATAGAAACTAATAGAAAATATATTTTAGGAGCAAATAAAAACCATTAAATATATAATTATTAAAAATAGTTCATTTTTATCTTGTTTAAATGTGATAAATGTGTCTACAACATCCACTTATCACAAATTACAAGTGCACCACTAACCCAACTTATACAAGTCCACCACTCTCAACTCTTAATCATATTATAAAAACATTTTGCATTAGACATGAAATATGATAATCACATCCCAGATTTCACACTCAAGTACTATAATCCTTCTTTTATTCATAAATATATTATAGGAATACATTTTTCTAATCATAAATAGATTTTCTGAGAATAGGTTAAATTCAAAACATTGTGATTTTGTTTTATTTAATCATACTCCACCTTTATACCATCTTCATTTACACTTTTATAAAAACACTAGTATCTCTCATATGCATAGATTTTATTTGGTAAATGAAATTAACTATATTTATCAATATTTACCTGAAATGGAAAAATATAACAAGACTCGTTTGTATGAAAAACTACTACCTTGGAAACCGATGTGACTTGTTTCCATCAACACTTATCCTAGTTGGATATGATGATTAATATTATATATATATATTATTTATAAAATTATTATACCTCTAGATTCATTATATGAAAAACACCACTTTCACTTTCCTTGAAATATGGGATTTGATAATGTCACTCATGTGTATGACAAACTACCTCATCATGAAGCATTATGCCTCATTTTTCACAAATCATTTACATGCAAGTTTATAATGATAATATTAATGAGTATATAAGATATAAATGACATTATTAAGATATCAATTACTTAGTTATAATAATAAAATGATTAAATGTGATCTTGTATCCTACTTTTCACTCACATAAAAATGATAACGTCGTTCGTGTACATGTGGACTACCTAAATCAGGAAGAGACGTGACATTCATTTAATCACCAGAACATATAGAAGATATATATAAGTATAATTAATAAAAATTAATTATGTTGATAATATTATAATAATTATTTAATGATAAAATATTACTAATCTCATATCCATAAATATTTTTGAAAATTGAAATTGTTACTCAGGGGTACGTTCAATCAACCGTCTCTATTATAGTAATATACATCATTTATCAAAAAAGATATCATGATTATTCGTAGATTTATTAGTGAATTAATAATATGATTATTATATCATGTTTATTATAATTTATATGTTAAAATAAATTTTTATTATACATGTAGTCATCCAATGGAATTAATGTTTAACACATATTTTAAACGTAATTGAAGGACTATACGTAAAATTAATTTACTAAGTAATTGTATAAAAATTGTAACTAATGATATAAAATTAATAATAAAGAAGAATAATTTTCTTATTAAATCAAATAATTAACATAAATTTATTATTCCGTGAGATAATGAATGTGAGGTGATTATTGAAACTCAAGGTATGGGACTTAACTCAATGTCCCTTCATTATGAAAAATTGTATTATTTTTAAAAAAAATTCTTTTATATGGTGTACTTAATGATCATTTTATATATAATACAGTTTTTCCATTATAATCTTTGTTATTTTACTATGAAATTTGAAATATATAATCCAAGGGTTTATTACATAAAATTTAACAAGTGGTAAATAATTTGAAAACTCAATTTCTTTTCTCCAATTTATATTACATAATCATTACCTTCGATGTTAGTTGATTATTTGGGAAATTTTTGTTGAATATATGATGTTGTATTTAAAATTTATTTTTTATTATTTAAATTTTATGTTAATAATGTACTCATTGATTTATTCTCACTTCCACATTGTACCCATTATATATGTTTACATCATAATCTCATTCTTTTCGAATTTTTTAGTAAAGAATTTCAGTTGAAGAAAATTATATGATCATTGCCGAATAAAACCATTTCATTTTATTCACCCATGGTTATTTATAAATATTTAATACAATGGCTCTATTTTTACACTAGTATTGGATAAGATAAATGAGAATTTGTTTTATAAAAATCCAACATTATATAACTCTTCGATTGGAAAACTGTATTCTATCTAAACTAGTTTTTTATATAGGTTTTAAAAAAAATATCTTTAACATTTTCAATATTATTTATTAATGATATTTTTACACTTTTTGATTTTTTTAATTTTTAAAATGAAATGTTTTTGAAATTTTAAAAATCACAGAGATTGTATTTTATAGAAAAAGTGAAACAACATTTTTAAAATTACATGATGTATATGGAATTAAATTTCCCCATGAACACTAAATGTTTTAATGCATTAGTTGTACATTTCAATTATAATTTTATAATAAAATTAGTTTTATATTTTATATGTAAATTTAGTCTTGTAATTAATTTTAATCTAATAATCATAGTTCATAGAAATACATTAAATGATTTTTTTTTGGTATTTATATTCATAAATGAACCCAATATTTTGTAGGATATATGATACACAAGGGTTATGTGATATTTTTAGCATCTTTTTTCTTTATTTAAATGAAAAATCTTCATCACAACCAAAGAATGTATTGAAATTAACATTCTTGATTCAATTTAGTAGACATATTCTTTTCCTTGAAATATTCACTTTCATTAGTTAATAGGATATTAAATTTCCCCTAAATATACAAATTATGTATCATGGGTATGATTATTACATGAACTTCATAACATATCTACACATAGTGTTCTACATTGAATATTAAACTGTTATCAAGGAAAATACGGTTTAATCTATATTCTATAATTAATATGGATATTTGATGATAAGGCACATTTTTATTTAATTACAAAATTCATAGATATATGAGAAATACATTGGAAATAAAGTGACTGGTGGGACCTAAAATTTTAAATCCCCATGATGCATCAATAGTATCATGAGGTGAATCAGTATGATAGAATTAAAGAAGAATATACCAGTGGGTTTAAGCTGTTTTTTGAATGGTATTTAAGGTAGAGTAATTATGTTCCTAAGAACCTAAAATATAATAATTTAGAATTTTATTCATTTAGAATTTAGTTTTTATGATCATGTATAATTTTTAAATGAAATTATTTTTGGATGCATTTAATTCTCTATTTATAGATTAAATGAAATTTGTTTTCAATTATTTAACTTGTAATATTATTTAATCCATATCATATCATGATATTGATTTCATTTAAATGGAATGTGTGTTATGATATTTACCTTTCCATTTTTATTTTTCTTATTGAATCATTATTTCATTTTATGTACTAAACAATTATATAACATTTTATCAAACCCTTATTTCTTTCCATTCCCACGAATCTATGAAATTAAATATGATTCGTATGAAATGATATTATAGGATTATAATGTTATTATCAAAACAAAATTATGTTCAATGTTTTTTCAAATATAACATATGTATCAAGATTGTATCTAGTATACTAATACTATTTAACTACATGATCCTTTTGGATGTGATTCTTTATATCATTTGAAAATGAAATAATGTAAGATAATAACTTTAGGTTTCTATAATAGGGGTCTATAAATTATAAAATAATGATTTCAAACCATCTTAATATACATTAGAGATCTGAAAATTTATTAATAGTCATTTAATCAAAAAAATTATTTTACAATTTTTTTTAAATCAGTTAATATAAATTGATATTAATTGGTAAAATATTCCTCCATTTTTTATAATCATTTTATATAATTTTATAAAAAAATTAAATTTAAAATTAAATTTTATAATGAAAATAATTTTTTGATGTTAAATATAGACACATAAAATCTTTCACAACATTCTTCTTACTTATGTGGACTCATAATAGCTATCTGCGACTAAGAGATTGATAGTTTGTAACTATCATTGAAATAAATATTATATTTACCAATTTCATAGATTAGTGTACCTTAAAAAATTATTTTTCAACACAACTGTTATATGGTTATAATTATTATCACCCAATAATATTTTGGATTAAAAATTATTCCCACATCCGTTATTTTTTATTGTAGAATTACTCGATTAACTCATTATCAGAATAAAAATATTATATTGGTTAGTATTCATATTGAAAAAAATAAAATGGTGATATTTATAAAACTTGTACTTTCTCATTCAATATATGGAATCAATTATATATAATTAAATGCATATATGTTTAGAAAAATAATTTTAAAATAATGTTTTAAATCATTATGATTTTTTTTATAGAAAAACTCATTTTTAATCATAAAACGTGGATTATTTTTATCATATTCATAGAAAAATTTTAAATAAAATTTTAAATAATGGATTGAATATATAATGTATTCATTAAAAAATCAATAATTCCCATAATGTGATTAATATAATTTATTATGATAAATGTAAATTACAAAATCAAAAAATTGTTTTTGACGAAAATATATCACTTTCATTGATATGATTTTTTATTTCATTTATAACTAGTAAATAAATAACGAAATAATTTTATACATATGTGACCATGAATTTCTCATAAATATGTTAGTGTTATTTATACCCACTAATCTAATGGAAATGTTATAACTATTACAATAAATTTTAATATTTTATCAATTTAGTGTGGTTGTTTTTAAATTTGTTGTTCCATTAAAAGAATGTAATTGAAGAAGTGAAATTTATTTTAGAAAAATAATTGAAAATATCATAGGGTAGTTTATCTACCTATTGAGTTAACATTGTGAGTGGATTGAAATACAATGATAAATTATCCAAAAAAGTGAATAATATCCATCTAACATATGATAAAAATGGATATAAATTACCTTGGTTAGTTTTTGATATATTTGAATAACATTTTTCATTGAAGGATACAATTAAATACCCTTATATGAGATCATATGACCCACGGAAAAGTCATGCAGAAGCAAAAAAATGTATAATTTTGTGTAAAACTTCTCCTAACTCAGAGTCCAGAGTACATTTATTAATTGATCATCATGTTCATAATTTATCTTTGAATGTTTCATAATATCATTTCGTAAGACATCCGAAAAATGATTGTGGTAGTAACTAAATATTCAATTCTTTGAACTCATGATGAAAATTAGGGTATTTTTAAAAATGAATAGCATTGTGAGAACCCGGTTCTTATTTTTGAGGTATGAACTTCTTCCTTTTTCTTTTTCCTTAAGTGTTTTGAGAAAATAAGGAAAATGGAAAAGAATGCTAATTTTTGAAACTATATGTCGTGTACTTTTGGTCGTGCTGGGATGAGGACACGGGGCGTGTAGCCTTGTCGGTGACGAGGGGTGTAGGAACCGACTACACGCCGTGTAGTGTTACCTTACACACAGTGTAGTCAGTCGGCATGTTTGAATAGTAAGGTGGTGGAGTCACCACTAGCTGGGCGACTGTACACGCCGTGTACTTGGGAGTACATGCCATTTACTCAGGTCGACGGATGAACAGTGTGGTGGTGCCACCAAATGAACATTTAAATGAAAGAAGTACACTCTGTGTACTCAGAAGTACACGCCGTGTACTTTGTTTTATCAGCTTAAAACAGGAAGTAGCCTCCTCATTTGGCAGAGGAGGTGTTGAAACCATTTTAGAGCCAAAGGAGGAGGCCAGATATTTGAAGATCCACCAGGCGTTCTTCTGGAATCCATTTCGTCTTCGGACGATTTCGTTGGAACCGCACGGTTAAGCCCTCTCCTCTCACAGTACAGTTATTAAAAATTATTCTCCTAACGTATGTTATTTACCTTTTAATTGGTTTTGTTCTTCATTAGATATACATCGTTCTTGGGCGTTTCTGGAGTCGGAGTTTAGGTATAATGTTCGTCGGCATATAAGGTAGGTGGCTTTGTGTTCATTTTCCAACTGTCATGCATTTTTGTGCATTTTCGTTCCACGAACCCATGTTGGGGTGTCGTGTGGCTGAGGCCGTTACTATATTTAATGCCAAGAATTTCATAGGTGACTAAATTGTGATAATAAAATGCTGGTTGGGATCATTTCCTAGATCCGAAACCACCCCTGGGGTGTGTTTCACTGTTTCGTCGTTTGGAAAGGATACCCGAGGGTATGCCTTTAAAGTAGTAATTGTAGAATTTCCTTGAGAGGAATTGATTGTTTACTAAATGTTGACCTGTTGGTCATGGCCCGGTTACATGTTTGGCCAGAGGGTGTTGTTGTGATTAGCCTGTAGGAACTGTACTGTATTAGCCTGAGGGCGTGACTCTTTTAGCTCGAGTGTTGTCGTTATTCCGCCTGAGGGAAACCATTTGGGCCTGAGGGATTGACTTATGTGCCTGAGGGCGACACTTCCTATGCCTGAGGTCAATTTCTGTTATGCCTGAGGGAAATACCTGCGGGTTGGATTCTGTATGGCCTGAAGGCAAGCCTGAGGGCTTGGTTACAATTTAGTCTGAGGGCACGGTTCTGTTTGGCCTAAGGGCATGGTGTTGTTGAGCATAAGAATGTTACAAAATTAAATAAATTAAATGAATAATAAAATGACAATATAATTGTTAAGTTAGTTACTTTTAATACTACATACATTATTGAATTTTATTATTAGACACTATTGTTGAATGCTTATACACAGTTGGGCACGGGCCTTCGGTGGGTGCCTAATGAGATATATTTCTCACACTCTATTTGGGTCACGTTTTCCGGCCGAAACAGATTACATTTCTATAGGTTTAGATAGGGGCAAGAGTCCCTATACAGGTACTTGACTGTTGCTGAGGAGTAGGAGGGCATGGGACCGAGCCTAGGCTCGTGATGCCGCTGCCAGCTATTTTGCTTTGTTTTGTTGTACTCTAATTTTGGTTGTATTGTATTGATTTATAACATATTCTGGATATTTTCATAGAACTTGAGACATGTAGCAACATCATTTATATATATTTTTAGTTATATCCACTGCTGTTGTGTATTTCAGTTGTGTATGGTTTACTACTTCCGCTGTTTGTTGTATGTTTTATTTAAATTCCGCTGTGCTACACTTTGACAAAATGAGGGCATAGTTTCCCCACTATCAGACTTAGGCCCTCGTTGCTAGTCGGAAGCCTCTGGCGTTTTGGGAAATGCGCTTGAGGTCACGTGGCGAACCGGGTTCAGGACACCCGTTGCGTGGTTCCCGGGTCCGGGACGTTACAAAGTGGTATCAGAGGATGTTTTTTTTCATGGACTTACTATTTGGAGCTGTAGTCAGGGATTGGACAGAAAGGCAGTTGGTAATAAGTTGTGCTCGGGTGTTGCTAACCCATGTACAGGGAAAAGCCAGTCTACCTCGTATATTGCATTCTTTGGATTTTGCAATTTTACGGTTGATATTTTTTCACCGTTGGGTGACGCACGTGGATTGTGTTGTTTATATTTTATCTGTGGGTTCTATTTAGTTGCATCTCGATGAGATGAGGGTATGCCATCTCATGCATCATATAGGCACAAGCTAGATTTCACATACCATGCATAGTTACCATGCCATGTAGGTGAATTAGAATTTGAATGTTGTTGTGATAGTTGATGTGCTAATAAATAATGTTGTTGTGATAGTTGCGTGATAAATACTTGGCTTGTGATATTGTATTTTAGTTAAGCTACTTTATAGAATGGATTCCAAACTTTGGTATTTGGGGAGTATGGGCCCCCATTGACCAGAATTTGGAGGGTCATTGACTAATTGTTTGTTATAAAACATATAAGATGTCAAACATTGATTTGTGGGGAGTATGGTCCACCACGGGTCGGAATTTGACACTTATGTGTTGTTTTTCAGTATTTTCGGGGTTCCGGAGAAGTTTCGGAGGCATACTGTCCAGAATCCCAGTATACAGGCCATGTAGTATTTTTATACACGTCATGTATGTTCTTCTGTTCGAGAAGAAAAATGAACTTTTGAGTACACGCCATGTACCCGGAGTACACGCCATGTAGTATCTTCCCGTGTCACAAACCGTGTGGGTGGAGACATGGTGTATGGGGGGCTTGGGTAAGACACGCCCTGTAGGTCTATGCACGCCATGTAGTGTTGACCTGGTGTCCGGCCGTGTAACAAACAACACGAGTTGGTAAACTCCTTCACAGAACAGACTGTGTAAATGACACACACACCATGTGGTGTGACCTGGGGACTCAGCAGTGTAACAAACAACACGGGTTGGTGTCACCTCTCCTTGAACACGTCGTGTACCTATGGGACACGCTGTGTAGACTTGTTTGAGGAGAGACCGTGTGGCTGGGAAACGGGGGTGGTGTACACACCGTATGCGGGTGTAACACGCCGTGTAGTTGTAAGCCGAGTAGTCGGACGTGTCATAGACGACACGAGCAGTTGGAAAATAACACCATACATTCCGTGTATATATTATACACGCCATGTAGTTTTTTGGAATGGAAGCCGTGTGGCTTATCCGTGTAAAAGAACACGGGCAAGGGAAGGGAAGTCAATTACACGATGTGTAGTCATTATACACGCCGTGTAGTCTTGTTTTTCAAAATTTGGAATTCCTTATTCCTCTTGTTCCTTTGTGGTTCCTTCGCTTTTCAGTCTTAATAATCTTGAATCTGAGGCATGTGTTTGACCTTTTAGTGTCATGACGCCAAGATGACCGCGAGTTGTTCACCAGGAGAGCGGTGACATTTATACTCCAGAGATGGTGGGCCATGGGTTACCAGTGGATCCACTAGCAGAGCCAGATGAAGCACCAGCTATTATACCGGACAGAGGCGCAGAGGCGCAGTTTCGTGAAGGTTTTATGCAATTTATGATGACCTTTTTGGGAGCACCGCAGGCTACTACATCTATGGCTGAGCTGACTTGTATATTCCAGTAGCAGCATCCGCCTACGTTTTCAAGGGATAACGGACCGCAGGCTGCGGAGTCTCAGCTAGGATCGATGCAGATTATTTTCGAGCATCGTGAGATGCCTCCAGGGCAGAGGGTCAAGCTCGCGACTTACATGCTGCATGATTCTACCAAGAGGTGGTGGGGTGTTACCACCCATTCAGAGAATCTCAAGGACATGTCGTGGGAATATTTTCAGGTAGTATTCTATGACTTCTTCTTTCCTGAGACACTGAGGGAAGATAGAGCTCGAGAGTTCATGAATCTGCAGTTGGGCGCTATGTCAGTGATGGACTATTCTGCTCGTTTTACGGAGCTTCAGCGCTTTGCACCCGTGTTGGTGGGTGATGAGACACTGAGAGCCAGACGTTTTGAGGATGGCCTTCGGTATGACATCCGAGTCCTGGTGAATGTTTTCAGGTTACCTACTGTACACGTGATTGTGAACCAGGCATTGATTACTGAGAGGAACCAGCGAGAATCTGGTGGTGTGGGCCAGGGAGGTTCAACACCAGTTACTGGTACTATTTCTGCTGTCAGGAGGAAGAGACAGATGGACTTCTCTCAGGGCGGCAATACCATCAAGGCGGCTTCTACAGGTGGTTCGATCATGTTCTACCAGTGCGGTAGAAAGGGGCATAAGAGACAACAGTGTCCAAGAGACCCAGTGGAGTGCCGAGCTTGCGGCAAGATGGGTCATCTTCAGCGCTTTTGCAGGGCATTTCTACTAGTGTCTAGTGAGAGGGGTTCTGTGCAGACTTCGCGTGCGAGAGCAGGACCAGTGGCTTCTTACCAGTCTGGGAATTGGAATACGTCAGGGCATGTAGGCAGAGATGGTGGTCATGGCCATGGTAGCCAGACACCAGGATCGCAGAGGCAGTAGGTCGGGACAACTCAGGGTATCCAGGCTGTGTTGTAGGGCCACGACACTGGGCAGGCATATGCAGTGCAACAGACCCAGCAGGAGCAGGAACCTAGACCTTCTACAGTCAGAGGTACTATTCTACTAGCTTCTGTGTTGACTTCAGTACTTTTTCATATGGGTGCTATGCATAGTTTCATATCTTTACCCGTTGTGGAGAGCCTTGGGCTCGGTGCTTCTTCTTCTTCTGATATCATGATGCTAGAAACTCTGTTGGGGACTAGAACGACTGGTGTGCATCATTGGAAGGAGTTCCCCCTTGATTTTGATGGGTGTCGCTTCCTTTGGGACCTCAATCTCTTAGAGATGACGATCTATGAAGTCATTCTCGGGATGGACTGGTTGGATCCCTTCCACGCTTTTGTAGACTGCTATCGTCACAGGGTGCGTTTCACATCACTAGAGGGTGGAGAGTTTCTATACAAGGGTGAATGGGATGTTCAGGTGAGTCGAGATGGACCAGATCATCGTGGGTGAGGTGCAGTCACAGCCCAGATTTCGAGCTTATATCTAGATGACCAGGGGTCTTTTCAGATGGATTTCCCTCCAGTTTTCGATCGTTACAGGGATGTCTTTCTGGACGACATTTCAGGACTACCCTCGGTGTGTGAGGTGGATTTCTCTATTGAGCTTGTGCCAAGAGCAGCACCGGTGTCCATTCCTCGTAACAGGATGGACACGCCTGAGTTGCAGGAGCTCAATAGGAAGTTAGAGGAGCTACAAAAGAAAGGTTTTATCCGACCCAGTACTTCTCCTTGGGGTTCTCCGGTCCTTTTTGCGAAGAAGGCGGATGGTACCCTTTGGCTTTGCGTGGATTATCGGAAGTTGAACCAGTTGTCGGTTAAAAACCGATATCCCTTGTCGAGGATAGATGATATATTTGATCAGCTTCGTGGAGAACGAGTGTTCTCGAAGATTAACCTGAGATCCGGATATCATCAGGTGCACGTTAGACTATCTTATATACCTCTCACAGCTTTCAAGAGAAGGTATGGTCTAAATTAGTATACGGTTATGCCGTTCAGACTGACGAATGCACCAGCAGTTTTAATGGGTCTGATGAATCGTTTGTTCCATCTGTATCTTGATTCATTTGTGGTAGTATTCATAGACGACATCTTGTTGTACTCTCACACTCGACACGACCATGCCTCCCATCTTGAGATCGTATTGAGTACACTGAGAGAGCATTGACTATATGCTAATCTCTCAAAGTGCCACATTTGGATGGACCAAATTCACTTCCTGGGTCACATTAACTCATAGGAATGAGTTGCAGTAGACCCAGAGAAGGTGAGAGCAGTAGTTTCGTGGGAGCATCCTAATAACATGTTTGAGATACGGATTTTTTTAGGGATGGCTGGTTACTAGAGACACATCATACAGGACTTCTCCCGCTTGGTAGCACCGTTGATAGGTCTGACTAAGAAGGGTGTGAAGTTCATTTGGTCAGAAGCTTGCAAGGAAGCTTTTCAAGACCTGAAGGGAAGGTTGAAATCAACACAGATCCTGATACTCCCAAAGCAGTGGAAGAGCTATATAGATTACTGTGATGCATCAGGGATTGGGCTGGTAGGTGTTTTGATACAGGGTGATCGATTTGTCACGTACGGGTCTCGGCAGTTGAGGCCACATGAGAGTAATTAACCGACACATGATCTGGAGTTGGCTGCATTTGTGCATGCGTTGTTCATTTGGAGACACTATCTATTGGGATAGAATTTTGTGGTTTTCACCGACCAGAAAAGTCTCAAGTATATGATTACTCAGCGTGACATGAATCTGAGGCAGAGAAGGTGGGTTGAGTACCTACAGTCTGTCAATTTTTAGCTTTCCTATACACCTAGTAAAGGTAATGTAGTAGCTGATGCGCTGAGCAGGAAGACTCGGATAGAGGTAGTGAAAGAGGCCAGTGGTGAGTGGGATCTCGTGGCTTTGTTCTCTGAGATTCATCTGGATGTGCATGACAGACAGGGGAAGACTTATCTTTCCTCGTTAGTTGTGACTTCTACCCTCCTGAAATGAGTGCGGATGAGGCAACTATCAAATTCAGAAGGCCTAGTTCTACGGGAATCAGTGGAAAGTGAGGACCTTCCTCCCGGTTGGGAGATAGGCAACGACGTGGTTTTGTGTTTCCATGGACGAGTATGGGTTATAGGGGATATACGCAAGGAGATGATGCGGGAGTTTCATGCGTCAGGTTGGGAAGTTCATCCCGGAGTTACCAAGATGTACCGAGACTTGAGACGTCAGTACTGGTGGCCGGGTATGAAGAGAGAGATAGCTAGGTTTGTTACGAGATGTTCCACCTGTCAGCAGGAGACGACAGAGCATCAGAGAACAGCTGGACTGTTACAGTAGTTACCCATTCCAGAGTGGAAATGGGATGATTTCGCGATGAATTTCATGACGGGTTTGCCGAGGTCACCTCGTGGCAATGACGCCATGTGGGTTGTTGTGGACAGACTCACAAAGGTCGCTCACTTTTTGCTGATCAAGGAGACCTTCGGTGTGGATGAGCTCGGAAGGCTGTATATCCGAGAGATCGTACGTCTTTATGGGGTCCCTCGTTCAATCATTTCAGACAGTGATGCCCGCTTCACGTCTCGTTTCTGGCAGAGTTTTCAGAGGGTGCTGGGTACACAAGTGCATCTGAGCACAACATACCACCCTCAGACATATGGCCAGTCAAAGCGAACAATACAGGTTCTAGAGGACATGATGTGTGCATGCGTCCTAGACTTTTGGGGATATTGGGAGAAGCATATATCCTTAGTCATGTTTGCCTATAACAATAGTTTGAAGGAAACTATTGAGATGGTAACATACGATGCTTTATATGGTTGGCCATGTCGATCACCTTTGTGTTGTTTAGTGGTAGGTGAGGCTGCTTTACTAGGGCCACAGCTCGTGCAGGAGACATCTTAGTAGGTCAAGTAGATTCAGAAGCGGATGGCTACCACATAATCTAGTTAGAAGTTTTATGATGATCATCGCAAATGGCCTTTGGAGTTCGTGGTTAGGGATCAGGTATTTCTACGTGTTTCGCCGAGGCTGGGACACAAAAGGATCAGGAGATAGGGTAAATGATCACCGCGGTATGTGGGACCATTTGGGATCCTGGAGTGAGTCAGGCTGGTTTCCTATCAGTTGCAGTTACCACAGCAGTACTGAGCCTTGCATGAAATCTTCCACGTGTCTCAGTTACTTTTCTACCATTCATACCCATCTCACACCATTCATCCTAAGGAGGTAGATCCTCATCATGATTCCCACATTGAGGAGCATCCGATCCGTATTGTTGATAGGAGCACTAATGTTCTCCAAGGCCGGTCAGTTCCGCTCGTACGGGTGCTATGGCAGTATAGCCGAGTGCAGGATAAGACCTGCGAGCGGGAGGCCGATGTACGTGCTCAGTGGCCAGAGGTGTTCTGAGCTTATCTTCGCCACCCTTGGATGGGAAATTTGGGGACGAATTGTTATAAGGGGGGAAGTTTGTAAGAAACCGGTTCTTATTTTTGAGGTACGAGCTTCTTCCTTTTTCTTTTTCCTTAAGTGTTTTGAGAAAATATGGAAAATGGAAATGAATGCTAATTTTTGAAACTACACACCATGTACTTTGTCCACACGTCGTGTACTTTTGGATGTGTTGGGATGAGTACACGGGGCGTGTAGCCTTGTCAGTGACGAGGGGTGTAGGAACCGACTACACACCGTGTGGAGGTACGTTACACGCCGTGTAGTCAGTCGGCAGGCTTGAATAGTAAGGTTGTGGATTCGCCACCAACTGGGCCACTGTATACGCCATGTACTTGGGAGTACATGCCGTGTACTCTTGCCGACGGATGAACAGTGTGACGGTGCCGCCAACTGAACAGTTAAATGAAAGAAGTACATGCAGTGTACTCAGAAGTACACGCCATGTACTTTGTTTTTTGGTCTTACAACAGGCAGTAGCCTCCTCATTTGGCAGAGGAGGTGTTGAATCCGTTTTAGAGCCAAAGGAGGAGGCCGAATCTTTGAATATCCACAGGGCGTTCGTCTGGAATCTGTTTCATCTTCGGACGATTTCGTTGGAACTGCACTGGTAAGCCCTCTCCTCTCCTAGTACTATTCTTACCAATTCTTCTCCTAACGTAAGTTATTTACCATTGAATGGGTTTTGATCTTCGTCAGATCTAATCCATTCTTGGGCATTTCTGGAGTCAGTGTTCGGGTATGACGTTCGTCGGCATATAAGGTAGGTGGATTTGTGTTCATTTTCCAATTGTCGTGCGTTTTTGTGTGTTTTTGTCCAACGAATCCATGTTGGGGTGTCGTGTTGCTTAGGCCGTTGCTATATTTAATTCCTTGAATTTAATAGGTGATTAAATTGTGAAAATAAAATGCTGGTTGGGATCGTTGCCTGGATCCAGAACCACCCTCGAGGTGTGTTTCACTGTTTAGACGTTTGGCTAGGATACCTGAGGGTATGCCTTTAAAGTAGTAATTGTAGAATTGCCTTGAGAGGAATTTATTGTTTAATATTTTTTTACCTATTGGGCATGGCCCGGTTACCTATTTGGCCTGAGGCTGTTGTTGTGATTAGCCTGGGGGAAATGTAATGTATTAGCCTGAGGGTGTGACTGTTTTAGCCCGAGGGCTATCGTTATTCCACCTAAGGGAAACCATTTATGCCTGAGGGCTTGACATCTGTGCCTAAGGGTGACACTTCCTACGTCTGAGGGCAATTTCTATAAAGTCTGAGGGAAATACCTGCGAGTTGGATTCTGTATGGCCTGAGGGAAAGCCTGAGGGCGTGGTTACAATTTAGCCTGAGGGCATGGTTCTGGTTGGCCTGAGGGCATGGTTCTGTTGAGCACAAGAATGTTACTATAATAAATAAATTAAATGAATAATAAAACATAAATTTAATTGTTAAGTTAGTTACTTTTATTACTTCTTACTTTATTTCATTTTATTATTGCACACTGTTGTTGCATGCTTATACGCAGTTGGGAACAGGCCTTCAGTGGGTGCCTACTGAGATATATTTCTCACACCCTGTTTTGTTCACATTTTTCGACCCAAACAGATTACATTTCTGCAGGTGTAGATAGGGGAAAGAGTCCCTATACAGGTACTTGACTATTGTTGAGGAGTAGGAGGGCATGGGACAGAGCCTAGGCTCGCGATGCCGCTGCTAGCTGTTTTGCTTTTTCATGATGTACTCTGCTTTTGGTTGTATCGTATTGATGTACAACATGTTCTAGATATTTTCATAGAACTTGAGACATGTAGAATCATCATTTATATATATTGTTGGTTATATTCACTGTTGTTGTGTATTTTAGTTGTGTATGGTTTACTGATTCCGCTGTTTCTTGTATGTTTTATTTAAATTCCACTACGCCATAAGAAATTAATTGTTTTTTGCCAAATATTTAATTTTCTCATGGAAATTATGTAACTGTATTCCATAAAAAAATTGTACAATCATCAAATATTAATCTTTGAAAATTAGGGAGATCCTCGTGATTGATCAAACAAATAATCGATATGGGGTATAATAAACTTTTAATTTTCGAAATGAACTTGGAATGTTCTCAATAATCAATAAAGAGTCTTATTAAACAATATTTTTTCAAAAAATATTATAAAATAAAAACCATGATGATGGAAACTTAAAAATAAATTAATTTTCATGACTCTTCTATACATGATTCTTCAATTTATACTTCTCAGTTATGGAAATTCTATATGAATTATTTTAAATATCTGTTTCTCTAGGAACGAGTTGTACTCAAATATCATATTCATGACTTATAGGAAGACTATAAAATATTTATATATGTATATCAACAAACATATGAAAATAAAAATATTAATGATCAAGAGTTTCTCCCAAATATATGTGTTAAACACCACATTTTAATAGAAATCATGTCCCATACAATGTGTTCGATATCCATTGGATGATCATATTTATCAATTCACTAATAGATGATCATAAGATAGTTGTGAATCTAAAAATGTCTTTTATTATTCTTTAGTTATTGTTGGATTGTGAAATGAAAACCAATTAGTTCCTAAGACAATAAAAAATTCTACCAGAGGGAGAATAGTGTGATTTTTATGAAGCACATTCTGAAAAAAAGAATGTGGAAAAAATATTCATTATATGAAATCCTTTTACCATTACATTTTTCCATTATAATTAGACATATAATAGTTGAGGTGGTACTGTGAATCCCTAAACAAATTTCATATATAAATATGTGTGTGTATCTAAAATCAAATTGGACATTAAAATTTCTATAGTGAATGAAAAATATACCTATTGAAAATTAATATATTAATACAATTTGGTAATCATTATCACATGATATTTCCCTTCATAGTAGTGCTCAATGGGATGATAATGTTAATTATCATTGTAAACATTCATATTCATGGACTGGTTTCCACAATACCAATAAATATTCAATTTGATGCATTAGAACACGTATGGTGAACTTGTTAGCATCTTCTTTCTCCTTTATTACAATAAATATCCCATTATTTATCTATCATCATTCATTGAATTTATCATTTTCCTTGTACTAATAAAATAAATCAATAATTTAATTCACAAAATTATCTTGATATTTCTTCCAACATTTCTAGCATGTAGAAGGAAAGAATTAATTTTCATAACATTTCTTATTAGAGAATTTATGAGGCATTGTCATTGTCATCTAATCTTAACAATATAAATTGTAGGAATATATAATTTCTATTTCGTTGTTGATATTAAAATGGAAAATGAATTCCTAGATAATAATTTCATTTATTGGGAATGACTTCTGTATTCTTGTTTTTATACCCCTAAAGAATCAAATAATTTTTATTTAGAAGTAATTAATGGACCATAAGAATACCTTGTATATATTTTAAAATTATCTGCCTAACAACCATTGGGTTTATCAACATTTTCCTAAATCTCAAGTAGTTCCCTCCCAATATTTTTACATGGATTAAATGGGATGAACATAATTGAAAAAATCTTCCTAAAATAATCCCAATCCATGGAGTCAATTACATCCCCTTTCCTCATATTCATTATATGATTTGACTATTTAACATTTTCACCATCCATATGATAATAATCTAGGTCAATATTTTCATGTAATAATTAATCAATAAATTTCAATATATTCTCAATGGTGCTCAATTATCACTCATACACTAGTGGATTCCAATACTGAATAATAGATGTTTCATGAAACCCCATGAATAAAATTATAACACATTCTTCCCAATATATTTTTGGATTGTCAAGATGATTTAACACAAGAGTAATTTTTTATTATAGAAAAAATATTTTCCATTCTATCCGCCAAATAATTTTTTTAGTGGATAATTGTTTCAGTGTTTATCATATTCATTGTTTCCAAGATGACTTATATTTCCAACCATTACCTATAATGTCCCGGGTCCGAGTTCCATGCAAAGGGTGCCCTGATCTCGGTTCGCCATGTGACCTCAAGCGCATTTCCCCAAACGTCAGAGGCTGCCGACTAGAAGTGAGGGCCCAGGTCTGATAGTGGGTAAACTATGCCCTCATTGGTCAAAGTGTAGTGCAATGGAATATAAAATAAAAGGTACAGTGATAGCGGAAGCAGTAAACCATACACAACTGATATAAACAACAGCAGTGGATATAACCAACAATATATATAAAATGATGCAACATGTCACGTTCTAAGAAAACAGCCATAACATGTTATACATTATTACAGTACAACAAAAAGTAGAGTACAACAGAGAAAATCAAACAACTTGCAGAGGCATCGCGAGCCTTGGCTCAGTACCAAGCCCTACTACTCCTTAGCAAC
The DNA here is from genome assembly GCA_963277665.1 of Viscum album. Taxonomy (NCBI): domain Eukaryota; kingdom Viridiplantae; phylum Streptophyta; class Magnoliopsida; order Santalales; family Viscaceae; genus Viscum; species Viscum album. Next base: position 77,598,162 of record OY728127.1, on the reverse strand, counting down.
TGTCTAGTACCTGTATAGGGTCTCTTTCCCCTATCTACACCTACAGAAACGTAATCTGTTTGGGCTGAAAAACATGACCCAAACAGGGTGTGAGAAACATATCTCAGTAGGCACCCACCAAAGGCTTGTTCCCAACTGTGTGTAAGTATGTTACAATATTGTGTAGTAGCAAAATGAAATAAAGTAAGTAGTATGAAAAAATAACTAACTACCAGTTATATTTCCATATTATTATTCATTTAATCCATTAAATATTAGAAACCACCACAATGCATTTCTAATTAAACAGTCCACGTCCTCAGACAAGAAAAACCTTACCCCTAGGTAAGTAGAACCCAACCTTCAGGTAATTTCCCTCAGGTATAACAAAATTTTTCCCTCAGGCATAGGTAGTGTCGCCCTCAGGCACAAAGTCTATTACCCTCAGGCATGGAAGAAGTTGATCTCAGGCCGGAAATATCTACTTCCCTCAGGCTAAATAGTGCAGTTCCCACAGGCTAATCACAACAACGCCCTCAGGATAAACAGGTAACCGGGCCATGACCAACAGGTAAACTAGTAGTAACAATCAATTTATCTCAAGTAAATTCTATAATTACTACATTAAAGAAATATCATCGGGTATCCTGGCCAAACGGATAAACAGTGAAACACAACCCCGGGGAGGTTATGGATCCATGAAACGATCTCAACCAGCAATTTAATATCATAATTAAATACCTAATCAATTCTAGTTGTTTAATATAGCAACGGCCTCAGCCACACGACACCCCAACATGGTTTCGTGGCATAAAACTGCACAAAACACACGACAGTTGGAAAAACAAACAGCAAGACACCTACCTTAAACGCCAACGAACATTATACCCGAATGCCGACTCCATAAATGCCCAAGAATAGCGTAGATCTGACGAAGAACAAAACTCATTTAACCTTACATAACTCTCCAATGGGAAACAATTGGTCTGAACTACAACAGGAGGAGGAAGAACTCACCCGTGCGGTTTCAGGGAGATCGAAGGTGGAGAAATCAGATTCCCGACGGACACTCAGCGGATCTCCGAAGCTCCGGCCTCCCTCTCCCGCTCCTCCTTCTTGTTCTAAGCCTTCCCTATGAACATTGGAGGCTAATTCTGATTTAAGCGAAAAAAAAGTACACGGCGTGTACTTCTGAGTACAGGGCGTGTACTTCCTTCATTTAACTGTTCACCTGGCAGCACTGCCATACTGTTCATCCGCTGAGATGAGTACACGACATGTACTCCTGAGTACACGGTGTGTACTGCCACCCATCTGGCAGCTACTCTACGGGATTACTGTTTTGGCCTGCCGACTGATACACGGCGTGTAGTCGGTTCCTACACCCTTTGTCGCCGACATGGCTACACGCCTTGTGTACTCATCCCTATAAGGCCATAATTACATGGTGTATGGAAAAAGTACATGGCCTGTAGTTCCAAAATTTATGATTTTCCCCCATTTTCCATATGTTCTCAAAACCTCTTAAGGAAAGGAGAAAAGAAGAATATAGTACCTCAAAAATAAGAACTGGGTTTTTACAAACTTCCCCCCTTATAGCAATTCGTCCATGAATTGCCCTTCCAAGGGTGGTGAAGATATAACCGTGAACAACTCCGGAAATTGAGCACGTACGTCGGTCTCCTGCTCCCTGGTCTCGTCCTGCACTTGGCCATGTTGTCGTAGCACTCGTACGAGAGGAACTGACCAGCCCTGGAGAACCATCATGCTCTTATCAACGACACGGACCAGATGCACATCAAAGGACGCATCTTCCTCCAGCTCAAACTCCTTGGGCTGAAAGATGCGAGATGAGTCTGAATGATAGCGATGCAACTGAGATACGTTGAAGACGTCGTGCATGGATTGGTACCACTGCGGTAACCGCAACCGATAAGAAACTAGTATGAATCTCTCCAGAATCTCAAATGGCCCCACATACCGCGGTAAAAGTTTACCCTATGTCATGATCTTATTGTGTCCCAAAAGCAGAGAAACACGCAAGAAAACCTGATCCCCGACCACGAACTCCAAGGGTCGTCTGCGGTGGTCAGCATATGATTAATGTTGAGACTGTGCGGTCTCCATCCACTTCTGAATCAACTGGACTTGCTCAGATGTCTCTTGTACGAGTTGTGTCCCCAGTAAAGTTGCCTCTAACCAGTACAAAGGTGATCGGAATGGCCTACCATGTAACGCCCCGACCCTAGTTACCCAGAGTCGATGAATTATTACATTACATTGGCATAGTCACAAGAAAGATCAAATCTCGAAAGACAGATTTGTTTAGTAGCCTTGGAAAAACTAGATATATTCATAATGTTTTACATTACATCACAAAGTGAAAAACTACTACAAAAACATAGTCTCCATATTCCACATTCATATCCCCACATACTATCCCTGCAGGTCATTCATAACTTACTTCTTCACATCCTGGGAAAAATAAAACATAGAAAAGGGGTGATCTCAAATGCCCAGTAAGGATAACAATATAGCGGAAACATTAAAAAATAAGCATAAACATTTAAGTCAATGTATAACTAAAACAAAAGCCTTTTAAAACTTCAACATAGTATGGAAAAAGTAAAAAGAAATAATGCCATTTACTTATTCACATGGATATTATACTAATAGAATAATCACATGAAATATCAATAACTACTTTCATAATGATGGAATGCATAATTCCAGACTATCATAACCACATAGCCAAGGCCTCGTGCCAAGACTACAAATAAGATTTTGTCAAGTCCTTGTGCCAAGACACTAGTTTGTATCATGAGACCTACCGATGCATCGAGGAGCTATAGCGGGCTCCACCCGTCACATATTAAGTCCAAAGGATTCCCATATGAGAAAGTTTAAACAAAACATAAACATTCGTATTAAAACTAGCATACGAAATGTCAATACTTTCATCAGAAAATATGATTGGTATAAAAATAGCACATCCACAGTCAAACATATCACAAAACCTTAAATACAATATAGAAGTTTTGTATCATAATAAATCAACTACAAATAAGCATAAAATCCATCAAAGGATGTTGACATAGATGAAATCAAAACTCTTTTTAGAGAAATATCTCTTTCTATTTTTGAAATCATTTAAGAGTCACATATTTATAAAATAAAACATTTTCTTTGAAAATATTATTATAAGATTGTAATGGAAGCTTTGACGATTTTATAATGGCGGAAAATAGCCGCACCTACCGTATAAGTAAAAAAACATTCTTATCTTAATTTTGTCGAAAAGGTTAAAAAACACCTTGTTTGGAAAATGACGGAAAGATTCTTTTATAAAAATCTTATAAAAAGTCAAACAAGGGTATAAATGAATTTAACCCATATTCTTTTAAATAGTAAAAATGTTTTGAAATACATTTTTAAGAAACTTGGATGTGGATGATAAAGAGATCTCAGTAGATTATTACGTATAAACAACCTCGGATAATGAAGAGATTGTGAAATAACCCTTACCTTGTACTTTTCCTTGGTTGGGGTAGTTTAAACTCCTGTATAATGGTGAAATAATTGTTATTAAATTATACAAGAATCATATATATTAATATGATATCATATATGAACTTTTAACATTGTTTTGTTAATAATATCTTACTATTATTGTCGTTTCGGGTGTTAACTTGCTCGTTTTCTTTTATATGTTTTGTTACATACGCCATATTTGTCATGGATATGTTTTATATTATTTATATACAGAATTATATCAATCCCTTAATCATTATTTTCAAATCATCAAATGATAATTATACTTGAATGGATACAATGGAGAATGAATCGCATCACGTTCGTGGAGACGGTAGTCCGTACGTACGCACGAGCGACAATATCATTCTTTTGATATTAATGTAATATATAAATGGATGGTATATCATATATACAGAATCATTAACATGTTATATTTATTATTTACATGATTTACACATCATTATTATACCCATCCAAATAATAATATATTGATTAACAATTACACCACGACGTGGAGACGGTAAGCCGTACGTACGCACGTATGGTGACATGTTATTCAAAGGGTGGATAGAATACTGAATATGGTTGTACCATATTTATAATAACATAACATTATATATATGATACTGGAGATATTATTTTAGAATGGTAATAACAATGGAAGAAGAAGTGGAAGAAGAAAGGAACCTGGAAAAGGGTGGTGAAATTATTACCTCTTCTTCGGGCTCTTCCTTTTGATTTGATAAAAAGGGATCCTTAGGTTGGCTTTCTGATCAAACTAAGGCCTTTAGGATGTAGTGAAGGAAGTTGGGAGTGTATTTGGGTAGAGTTTGGCTGAACCAAATGGCTCTGAAGGTGTGAAGAAATGAGAAGGAGGAGTGCCCTTTTATAAGAGGGGTGAGGGGCACCTTTGAAAAATCTAGAAATATTAATTTATAATAAATTCATATTCGGTTTATAATGGCTCCAAAGTTAATTATTCAAAGGTTAAGGTGGGTATAGGTCGCAGAAACATTCAAAAAATATAATTTAGAAAGGTTTAGGTTACTATATTAACCTTATCTTTTAGTTGTAAATCTTAGTTAATTAGTTTGACATTTACCATGTCAATTGTTTTTATAATATATAGTTATTAAACATACTATATACATCCACGAGACCCCCAAGTGGTCCATTAATGATTAAACCATCATAATATAAGTCTCTTGGCCGATCCTTAGATTTTGTTGAATTTAATATCAATTAATAATATAATATTGTTTTTAAAAACTCTTTTATGTCAAATTTGACACTATTCAATAGTTGATTTTTGTGAAACTCATATCAGATTTATTACTTCAAAAAAAGTTAATTAAATCAATCCTAATATATCATATTAGCCAATAAAATTATTTTAATTCAATAAAAGTCTGATATTATATTTATTTGGTAATTTATAATATCAATTATTTTAATTTTTCACAATTATGGTAATTACTACATCATCATTGTGTCATAAATAAATTAAATTATTTAAAGTCTAAAAATTATGAATAAAATATCATTATGTAGGAAATCTTATTATCTTTCTAATGAACATTTACAATCGAATTTATCTTATGTATAACCCTATATTAAAAATCTTTTAGTAAATAAACATTGATTTTAACTCTTTTAACTCTTCTTTGAATTAAATAATAATAAATGTCCTAATCTAATCCAAGTGGACCTAAATGATAATATTTTATTCCTAAGGTTGTTTTTTGTCGATATAAACTTGTCCAATAGAATTATGACATGTGTTAGGGTAATATTAATTTCATTTTTACCCTTAATTACCCTATTTTACTTTTAACCGTGGTAAATAAAAGTAAAAAAGTTACTATTCACCAAAAATTATTTTCATCTCATTGAACCACATTTTACTTATTGACATTAACCGTGTCTCTCGGATTTTCGAAATTTCACTCACAGAAGCGGTAAAATTATGTTTTATGAAAAATTCAGTTTTTTAACTACCACTTAGTAGTTTCACTATTCATCAAAAATTGAAGTTTTTCAGAACAATGCCAAAATTTCACCCTAAGCTATAATTGATATTCCGAATTCAAAAATGATGTCTATTTTAAAAAATTCCAAACATATCAGTTGCATTAATTAATTTTATAAATAATTTCCACTGTCACAACAAAAAGTGTGTTTTTAAGAAACAATATATATATCAAAAGATTGATAATTGTTTATGTCCAATTTCAAAGTAAAATTAATTTTAATGAACACAATTGGATAAAATGGAAAAAATATATTCTAATTATGCTTTAAAACCACTCAATAATATAATTTATCAATATAAATTATTTTGATTAAAAAAGTTGTTTTTAAGTATTTTTCACTATTCATAAAAATTGGAAGTTCTAAGAAAAATACAAAAAAATCAACTTAGGATAATTTCGATATTCCGAATCCAAAAATGAAGTCTATTTTGAAATATAAAATATATATAATTTCAAAATGTAGGTATTACGTTTCATAACGGCTAGTTTGATTGGTTTTGGGGTGTTAGAACTCGATGTTGCATACAACACACACTATCACATTATTCAAAGAGAAGCGTACCGTAGAAGCTTGGGGTGTTACATTCTCCCCACCTTCAAATAATTTCGTCCTCGAAATTTCCAGAATACTACCGCATGAAAAGACTTGGGTGGTTCTTCATCATAAGTTCCTCGGGTTCCCACGTAGCCTCTTCCATCGTATGGTTTCTCCACAAAACTTTTACCAGACGCGTCGTCCGGTTTCTCAATACTTGTTCTCTCGTATCAAGAATCCCGACGGGCTCTTCACAATAAGACATATCGGGTTCCAGTTCTAACTCCTCATAGGTGAGTACATGTTTTGGGTCAGACATTTATTTCCTCAACAAAGATACGTGGAACACATCGTGAACTTTGGAGAGACTTAGCGGCATTGCCAATCGGTAAGCTATAGTCCCAATTCGTTCTAGAATTTCGAAAGGTCCGATGTACCTGGGACTCAATTTACCTTTCTTACCAAAACGTATGACTCCCTTCCATGGAGATACCTTTAGTAAAACATGATCACCGACTTGAAATTCCAAATCCTTCCTTCGATTATCGTCATAGCTCTTCTGCCTACTTTGAGCTGCTTTGATGTGATTTTGGATTACCCTCACCTTTTCCATCATTTCCCCCACCAGTTCTGGGCCTACACGTTTTCTTTCACCAACGTCATCCCAACAAGTAGGTGTACGAAATCTCTTTCCGCATAACGCTTCATATGGTGCCATCTGAATACTCGAATGGAATCTATTGTTATAGGAAAATTCTACCAGAGGTAAATACTGATCCCACATACCCTTAAAGTCAAGTGAGCAAGATCTAAACATTTCTTCTATGGTTTGAATAGTTCTTTCTGGTTGTCCATCTGTCTGAGGGTGGTAAGCAGTGTTCAAATGTAGTTCAGTATCTAGGGATTTCTGAAGACTTTTCTAGAATCTTGAAGTAAAACGGGGATCATGATCAGAAACAATCGATATGGGTACTCCATGAAGTCTCACAAAGTCATTAATATATAGTCTTGATAGACATTCCAGGGGTATATATTCTCTTATAGAAAGAAAATGTGATGAATTGGTAATACAATCAACAATAACCCATATTGCATCATTCCTTCTAGGATTATTTTGTATCCCCACGAAAAAATCCATCATAATATTGTCCCATTTCCACTCTAGTATGGGAAGAGGTTGCATGACTCCTCCAGGCTGTTGCCTTCCAGCTTTCACTTGTTGACAAACCATACATCTTGACACAAAATCAGCAATCTCCCTCTTCATGTTGTCCCACCAAAAATGTTCCTTCAAATATCTATACATTTTGGTGATCCCAGGGTGTATAGAGAAATTGGAACTATGAGCATCATCCAACAATTCCCTTTTTAGATCAGGTAAATCGGGAACACAAAGTCTCTTCCCGAATTTCAAAATTCCATCTTCATACACAAAGTCTCTCAATCTCCCATCATTCATAGATTTAATCTTATTTTTAAATTCTTCATCATCGGTCTGAGAACTCTTAATCCTTTCTAGTAAATATGGTTTGGAAACCATTTGAAAAAGAATTGATGTTTCACCTTCCCTGGTTATTCCCATGTCCATATTCACTAGATCAATGAAAATTGGATCCCTTTCAATTCTAATATTGTTCAAAACTCCATGATCTTTTCTGCTCAAAGAATCTTCCACCTTGTTTTCCTTCCCCGGGTGGTAGTGTATCGTACAATAATAATCCTTGAGTAATTCAAGCCATCTCCTTTGCCTCATGTTGAGTTATTTTTGTGAGAAAATATACTTCAAACTCTTGTTATTAGTATAAATCTCACATTTTTCACCATAGAGGTAGTGCCTCTATATCTTCCAAGCAAAGATCACATCTTCTAACTCAAGATCATGAGTAGGATAGTTTTGTTCATGAATTTTCAACTATCTTGATGCATAGGAAATAACCATATCATTCTGCATAAGGACACAACCAAGTCCTTTCTTCGATGCATCACTATAAATAAGGAACCCATCATTCCTCGATGGTAGAGTCAATATAGGAGAATTGACTAATCTTCTCTTCAGTACATCGAAACATTCCTCACACTATTTTTTCAAAACAAATTTAACCCCTTTACGTGTGAGATTTGTTAATGGGTTAGCTAATCGGGCAAAATTCTGGACGAAACATCGATAATAACCTGCTAAACCAATAAAACTATGTAGCTAAGTTATACTCGTAGGTGCTGGAAAATATTGGATTGCCTTGGTCTTAGAAGGATCAACAGAGATTCCATCTTTAGAGACAACATGGCCATGAAAAGAAATTTCCTGAAGCCAAAATTCACACTTGCTAAACTTCCCATATAATTTATGTCTTCTCAGAGTCTTCAGGATAATGCGCAAGTGATTTCCATGAACTTCGTAGCTTTTGGAGTATACCAAGATATCATCAATAAATACCACCACAAATTAATCCAGATACTCCTTGAAAACTCTATTCATCAGACCCATGAATACAGAGGGTGGATTAGTCAATCCAAAAGGCATTACAGTAAACTCGTAATGCATGTACCTGGTTCGAAATGTTGTCTTTGGAATGTCTTCCTTCTTCACACATAACTGATGGTATCCCGATCGAAGGTCAATCTTTGAATAGTATTGAGCTCCATGTAGTTGGTCAAATCAATCATCAATGCATGGTAGGGGATACTTGTTCTTTATTGTTATGGCATTGATCTCACTGTAGTCGATACATAACCTCATGTATCCATCTTTCATTTTAACAAAAATAACAGGGGCTCCCCATGGAGAAAGACTAGGGAGAATAAATCCTTTATTACTCAATTCCTGTAGTTGTTTCTTTAGTTCGACTAATTCTACAGTGGAAATTCTATAAGGGGTCTTCGATATAGGCCTTAATCCAGGAATTAAATCAATGGAAAACTCAACTTCTTAATCTGGAGGATGTCCATATAAATCTTCCAAAAAATACATCTAAAAATTCATTCACAACAGGTAAGTCCTCTATTTGAACATTCCTTTCCTCACCCACAGTTATTTCATTCACTTCCTCCTCAATAATTGAATTTAGTTGAGCTAATGGGGGTGGATCTAGATAAGAATTAGGTGGTGACGATTCTGCTCTAAAGATAAGGTGTTCCTTATCATCATCATCCAGAATCGTAACCTCTTTCTTATTACAATAAATCTTCGCATCATAGTGTGAAAGCTAGTCCATACCATGAATTATATCAAACTCAATCATAGGTATGATGACGAGATCAGCATTTAAAGAACATTTACGTGCTCTAATGGGGACTGATTCACAAAACTTTGTTGCAATGATACTTCCATTAGGAGTTTTAACTGACAACTCCCTTGTTAAATCAAATTGGAAATATCTAATTTTATTAGCAAACTGGGAAGATATGAAACAATGCGATGATCCAGAATCATATAATGCATTTTCTAAACTTGAGGAAACCATTAAATTACCTGCACCACGTCTTTCAGAGCTTCTACCTCAGCAGTAGTGATAGCATAAGCTTGGCCTTGATACCTTGGCCTTTTATGAGGTATGTTCTCCTGACGTTTAGGACATTCATTTGCATAATGCCCCATCTCCCTGCAATTGTGGCACTGAACATTGGTAGCTTCCTTCTTCCCCTTGCAATCACGAGCTTGGTGGCCTTTTTCACCTCACTTGTAACAGACTCCCATTCACTTCAAGCAAGCACCGGGGTGTTTCTTCCCACATTTACCACAGTATGTATATTCAACCGTTACTTTCTTCCCCTTACTTCCATTCCCGGACTGATCAGATGGTCTCTTTATCTCTTTCTTTGCTTTAAAGTCATAAGACTTAGAGAATTCCTTTTCGGTTTTGATAGCACATGAGACAATGTCTTCGTATGATGAAAAGGATTGTGAGACTAATGCTCGATGGAGAAATGGTTTTAACCCATCAATGAAATTATCAATCTTACTTCTTGGGTTACGTATATAATCTCTAGCATACCTTGCTAACCTTGTAAAGTTAGCCTCATTCTTTGTGAAATTCTCATCCTCCTTTTGTCTCAGACTCAGAAAATGCCTTTCCATATCTGCTCGATGGTCATGAGGAAAGTATTTTTCTAAAAATAGATCATTGAACTCCCTCCATTCCATATTTGATAATTCATCATCTTCCTTCATATTTTGAATCAATGACCACCATTGATCACCATCTCCAGTGAGGCGGTAAACTGCCATGATAACTTTTTCCCTTTCACTACTCCCCAAAGCCTAAAATATTTTCTATAGGTAAAATATCCATTGCTCAGCTACTAAGGGATTTGTACTCCCATTGAACGTTGGTCGTTGTTTCCTCATGAATCGATCTAACATTGATCTTCTACGCTGCGGATCAAGGTGCTCCATACGGGTAAGGTTATTATTCATAACCTGAGTGAGTTTTCCCAGTATGGTGATTAGCTGATCGACACCAGTTGCATCACGAGCACCACTATAGTTATCTTGATTAGGAGGGAAATCCCTACATGGAGTGCGTGAATTGATTCGGTTTCCATTTCTTCCACTAGGCGCCATTTCTAAACAATGGAAAAAAACTAGATCAGTTTATAAATCAAAATACATAATCCCATACTTATAAAACACTTAACATGAATTGAACTAATTATGGATATAATCCATAATCATAAGAAGGTTTTCTTTGAGGAAGTACATAATCATAAACCCTTCATAATTATTTGTAAATAAAATGAGAGTTATCCTAAAAATATCCCCCGGGAGTGTCGTAACCAAGAGTGCAGCAAGGCCCATTTTCGTGCACCAGTTCCCGTTCGAGTCTAGCTCAAAGCGGTGTTTTCAGTTTTTACCCCTAGGCACATCTGTGCCAGAGCCGCCTCTACCTGCTTGTATCCAGACACAGATGTATTGCTCGGAAAACTCAAAAAATCTCTACAATACCAAAATTCGAGGAAGTTCGTCTATAATAATCCTCAAAGTTCATCTTAGGTCTTCGTGCTCTAATCAGAGTTTATCTAAATCTAGCTTCCAAGGTTTGTACTAAACTTTCTCTGATACCAACTGTATTGCCCCGACCCTAGTTACCCAGAGTCGGTGCATTATTACATTACATTGGCATGATCACAAGAAAGATCAAAACTCAAAAGACCAATTGGTTTAGTAGCCTTGGAAACACTAGATATATTCATAAAGTTTTACATTACAATACAAAGTGAAAAACTACTACAACAACATAGTCTCCATATTCCACACACATATCCCCACATACTATCCCTGAAGGTCATTCATAACTTACTTCTTCACATCCTGGGAAAAATAAAACATAGAAAAGGGGTGAGCTCAAATGACCAGTAAGGATAACAATATAGAGGATACTTTTAAAAATAAGCATAAACATTTAAGGCAATGTATAACTAAAACAAAATCCTTTTAAAACTTCAACATAGTATGGAAAAAGTAAAATGAAATAATGTCATTTACTTATTCACATGGATATTCTACTAATCAAATAATCACATGCAATATCAATAACCACTTTCATAATGATGGAATGCATAATGCCAGACTATCATAACCACATAGCCAAGGCCTCGTTCCAAGACTACAAATAAGATTTTGTCAAGGACCTGTGCCAAGACACTAGTTTGTCTCATGAGACCTACCGATGCATCGAGAAGCTATAGCGGGCTCCACCCGTCACATATTATGTCCAATGCATTCCCATATGTGAAGGTTTAAACATAACACAAACATTAGTATTAAAACCAGCATATGAAATGTCAATACTTTCATCATAAACTATGAATGGTATAAAAATAGCACATCCACAGTCAAACATATCACAAAACCTTAAATAAAATATAGAAGTTTTGTATCATAATAAATCAACTACAAATAAGCATAAAATCCATCAAAGGATGTTGACATAGATGAAATCAAAACTCTTTTTAGAGAAATATCTCTTTCTATTTTTGAAATCCATTAAGAGTCATATATTTATAAAATAAAACATTTTCTTTGAAAATATTCTTATAATCTTGGAAGGGAATCTTCGATGATTTTATAAAGGTGGAAAATAGCCGCACCTGCCGTATAAGTAAAACAAACATTCTTACCTTAATTTTGTCGAAAATGTTAAAAAGCACCTTGTCTGGAAAACGATGGAAAGATTCCTTTATAAAACTCATATAAAACATCAAACAAGGGTATAAATGACTTTAACCCATATTATTTTAAATATTAAAAATGTTTTGAAATACATTTTTAAGAAACATGGATGTGGATGATAAAGAAATCCCAGTAGATAATCATGTATAAACAACCTCGGATAATGAAGAGATTGTGAAATAACCCTCACCTTGTACATTTTTCTTGGTTGGGGTAGGTTACCCTCCTGTATAATGGTGAAATAATTGTTATTAAATTATAAAATAATCACATATATTAATATGATATCATATATGATCTTTTAACATTGCATTGTTAATAATATCTTAGTATTATTGTCGTTTCGGGTGTTAACTTACTCGTTTTCTTTTATATGTTTTGTTACATAATCCATGTTTGTCATGGATAGGTTGTATATTATTCATATACAGAATTATATCAAGTCCTTAAACATTATTTTCAAATCATCAAATGATAATTATACTTGAATGGATACGATGGAGAATGAATCGCATCGCGTTCGTGGAGATGGTAGTCCGTACGTACACACGAGCGACAATATCATTCTTTTGATATTAAAATAATATATAAATGGATGGTATATCATATATAAAGAATCATTAACAAGTTATATTTATTATTTACATGATTTACACATCATTATTATACCCATCCAAATAATAATATATTGAATAACAATTACACCACGATGTGGAGACGGTAAACCGTACGTACGAACGTATGGTGACATGTTATTAAAAGGGTGGATAGAATACTGAATATGGTTGTAACATATTTATAATAAAATCACATTATATATATGATACTGGGGTTATTATTTTAGAATGGTAATAACAAAGGAAGAAGAAGTGGAAGAAGAAAGGAACTTGGAAAAGGGTGGTGAAATTATTACCTCTTCTTCGGGCTCTTCCTTTTGATTTGATAAAAAGGGCTCCATAGGTTGGCTTTCTGATCAAACTAATGCCTCTAGGTTGTAGTGAGGGAAGTTGGGAGAGTATTTTGGCAGAGTTTGGCCGAAACAAAAGGCTTTTAAGGTGTGAAGATATGAGAAGGAGGAGTGTCCTTTTATAAGAGGGGTGAGGGGAACCTTTGGAAAATCTAGAAATATTAATTTATAATAAATTCATATTCGGTTTCTAATGGCTCCAAAGTTTATTATTCAAAGTTTAAGATGGGGATAGGTCGAAAACCATTCAACCAATATAATTTAGACAGGTTTGGGTTACTATATTAACCTTATCTTTTAGTTTTAACTTTTAGTTAATTAGTTTGACATTTACCATGTAACTTTGTATTTTTATAATATATAGTTAATAAACATACTATATACATCCAAGAGAACCCCAAGTGGTCCATTAATGATGAAACTATCATAATATTAGTCTCTTGGCCGATCCTTATATTTTATGAATTTAATATCAATTAATAATATAATATTTGTCTTAAAAACTCTTTTATGTCAATTATGACACTATTCAATAGTTGATTTTTGTTAAACTCATAACAGATTGATTACTTCGAAAAAAATCTATTAAATCAATCCTAATATATCATATTATCCTATAAAATTATTTTAATTCATTAAAAGTAGCAACTTATATTTATATGGGAATTTATAATATCAATTATTTTAATTTCTCACAATTATGGTAATTACTACATCATCATTATGTCATAATTAAATTAAATTATATAGTCTAAAAATTATAAATAAAATATCATTATGTAGTAAATCGTATTAGCTTTCTAATGAATACTTAAAATCGAATTTATCTTATGTATAACCCTCTATTAAAAATTATTTAGTAAATAGAATTTGATTTTAACTCTTTTAACTCTTCTTTGAATTAAATAATAATAAATGTCCTAATCTAATCGAAGTGGACCTAAATGATAATATTTTTTTCCTAAGGTTGTTTTTGGTCTAGATACACTTTTCCAATAGAATTAGGACATGTCTTAGGGTAATATTAATATCATTTTCACCCTTAATTACCCTATTTTACTTTTAACCGTGGTAAATAAAAGTAAAAAGTTACTATTCACCAAAAATTATTTTCATCTCATTGAACCATATTTTATTTCTTGATATTAACCGTGTCTCTCGGATTTTTGAAATTCCATTCACAGAAGCGGTAAAATTAAGTTTTATGAAAAATTCAGTTTTTTAACTACCACTTAGTAGTTTCACTATTCACCAAAAGTTGATGTTTTTCAGAACAATGCCAAAATTTCACCCTAAGATATAATTGATATTCCGAATTCAAAAATAATATCTATTTTAAAAAATTCCAAAAATATAAGTTGAATTAATTAATTTTATAATTAATTCCCTCTGTCACAACAAATAGTGTGTTTTTATGAAACAATATATATATATATCAAAAGATTGATAATTATTTATGTTCAATTTCAAAGTGAAATTAATTCTAATGAACACCATTGGATAAAATGGTAAAAATATATTCTAATTATTATTTAAAACCACTCAATAATATAATTTATCACTATAAATTATTTTAATTAAAAAATTTGTTTTTAAGTATTTTTCACTATTCATAAAAATTGGATGTTCTAAGAAAAATACAAAAAATTCAACTTAGGATAATTTTGATATTCCGAATCCAAAAATGAAGTCCATTTTGAAATATAAAATATAAATAATTTCAAAAATTAGGTATTACTATTCATAACGGCTAGTTTGATTGGTTGTGGTGTGTTAGAACACGATATTGCGTACAACACACGCTATCACATTATTCAAAGAGAAGCGTACCATAGAAGCTTGGGATGTTACATACCATATAAATCCGTGTATGGTTCCATCTCAATTGTCTCCTGGAAACTAATGTTATAGGTAAACTCGACTTAGGGTATATGCTTCTCCCAAAATCCCCCAAAGTCTAGGACGCATGCACGCAACATGTCCTCTAACACCTGTATCGTACGCTCTGACTGGACATCGGTCTGAGGGTGGTATGCTTTGCTCAGAAGCACCTGTGTACCCAATGCCCTCTAAATACTCTACATGAAACAGGATGTAAAGAGGGCATCCCTATAAGAAATGATAGAATGAGGGACCCCATGACGATGTTCGATCTCTCGAATATACAGCCATCTGAGCTCGTCAACACTGAAGGTCTCCTTGATCGGCATGAAGTGAGCTACCTTCACGAGTCTGTCCACAACAACCCACATGGAGTCATTTCCACGAGGTGACCTCGGCAATCCAGTCATGAAATCCATCATGAAATCATCGCACATCCACTCTGGAATGGGTAACTATTGTAACAGCCTGACTGGTCTCTGATTCTCCGCCTTCACCTATCGACCAGTGGAACACCATGTAACAAAACTAGCTACATCTCTCTTCATACCCAGCCACCAGCACTAACGTCCCAAGTCACGGTACATGTTGGTAACCATAGGATGAACTACCCAAGCTGAAGCATGAAACTCTCGCATCACCTCCTCACATATATCCCCAAGAACCCATACTCGTCCATGGAAACACAAAACCTCATCATCGCCTATCGTCCAACCAGGAGAAGGGTCCTCACCTACCACAGACTCCCGTAGAACTAGTCCTTCTAGATCAAAAAGCTATCTCATACTTACTCTATCTAGGAGGGTAGAAGTCATAGCTAAAGATGAAAGATAAGTCTGCCCCTGACTTTCATGCACCTCAAGATGCATCTTAGAGAGCACGACCATGAGCTGCCACTCACAGCTGGCCTCTAGCACTTCATGTATCTGAGTCTTCCTGCTCAGTGCATCAGCTACTACATTACCTTTAACTGGTGTATAGGCATGCTCAAAATCGAAGGAATGTAGGTACTTGACCCATCTCCACTTCCTCAGATTAAGGTCACACTGAGTAAAGATATACTTGAGGGTTTTGTGGTCGGTGGAAACCACAAAACGTTATCCCAAAAGATAATGTCTCCAACAGCGCAACGCATGCACAAATGCAGCCAACAAGAGATCATGCGTCAGATAATTCCTCTCATGCGGCCTCGACTTCCGAGAACCATACACTACAACTCGGTAGCCCTGCATAAATACTACTCCCAGCCCAATACATGATGAATAACAGTAAAATGTATAGCTCTTCCCCTGCACTGGGAGTATTAGGATCAGTGCTGATGTCAACCTTCCCTTCAGGTCCTGAAAATCTATCTTGCAATCTTCTGACCAAACGAACTTCACACCCTTCTTAGTCGAACCTAACAATAGTGATGCTAAGCGGGACAAGTCTTGTATGAAACGTCTGTAGTAACCAACCATCCCTATGAAACTTCGTATCTCAAACACATTCTTAGGATGCTCCTAGGAAACTACTGCTCTCACCTTCTCTGGGTCTACTACAACTCCTGCCTATGAGATAATGTGAACCAGGAAGTGAATCTGATCCACCCAAAAGTGGAACTTCCAGAGCATAGAATATAGATGATGCTCTCTTAGTGTACTCAATATGATCTCAAGATGGGTGGCATGATCGTGTCGAGTGTGAGAGTACACCAAGATGTCATCCAAAAATACTACCACAAAATAATCAAGATACGGATGGAACACACGATTCATCAGAGCCATGAAAACTGCTGGCACGTTCGTGAGTCTCAACGGCATAACTGTATACTCATATAGACCATACCTACTCTTGAAAACCGTGAGAGGTATATCAGAGGGACTCACGTGCAGCTGATGATATCCTGATCTCATGTCAATCTTTGAGAACACTCGTGATCCACGAAGAAGATCAAAAAGATCATCAATCCTCGGTAAGGGATATCAGTTCTTAACCGTTAACTGGTTCAACTTCAGATAATCCATGAAATGTCTGAGGGTACCGTCTTCCTTCTTCGCAAAAAGGACTAGCGAACCCCAAGGAGAAGTACTGGGTCGGATAAATCCCTTTTCCTATAACTCCTCTAACTACCTCTTAAGCTCCAGCAACTCTAATGTAGCCATCCTATAAGGATGAATGGACACTTGTACTGCTCCTGGCACAAGTTCGATAGAGAAATCCACCTCACGCTATGGAGGTAGACCTGAAAACTAATCCGAGAAGACATCCATGAAATGATCAAAAACTGGATGGAAATCCTCCTGAAAATTCCCCTGGTCATCCAGATATAAGCTCGCAATCTGGGATGTGACTCCACCTCACCCACGATGATCTGGTCTAGCTCGACTCGCCTGAACATCCCATTCTCCCTTGTATAGAAACTTTCCTCCCTTTGGTGACGTGAAACACACCATGCGACGATAGCAGTCTACAAAGGCTCGATAAAGAACCAACCAGTCCATCCCGATATTGATGTCATAGCTCGTCATCTCTAAGACATAGAGGTCCCAAGGAATGTGACACCCACAAACCTCAAGGGGCCACTCCCTGCAGTGTCGCACACCAACCTTTCTAGTCCCCAATGGAGTGTCTAGCATTATGATATCAAACGTAGTAGAAACACAGAGCCCAAGGCTCTCCAAAAAGGGTACAGATATGAAACTATGTGTAGCACCCGTATCAAAAAGTACTAAAGATAAGACAAGAAGCTACTAGAATAGTAACTCTGACTGTAGAAGGTCCGGGATCCTGCTCCTGCTGGGTTTGTTGCACTACATAAGCCTGCCCAGTGCCGCAGCCCTGCGACACATCCTGACTACCCTGAGCTCTCCCACCCTGATGCCTCTGAGATCCTGGTGTCTGGCTACCACGACCATAACCACCATCTCTGTATGTACGCCCTGACGTATTCTAGTTCCCAGACTGGTAAGAAGCCACTGGTCCTGCTCCCACACGTGGAGTCTGCACAAAACCCCTCTCAGTAGCCACTGGTAAAAACACCCTAAAAAGGGCTGCAGATGACCCACCTTGCAGCAAACTCAACACTCCACTAGGTCTTATAGACACTTCGGTCTCTTGTTCCCCTCAATGGTACACGGGTAGCACCCAACCTGTCCACTTGAAGCATTCTTCTTACTGGTACTGCCATGGTAAGAGACGTTCATTTGTCTCTTCCGCTTGCCGGTAGAAATAGTACCAATAACTGGTGTTGAACCACCCTGGCCAACACCACTAGATTCCCAAAGGATCCTCTCTGTGATCAGCGCCTGGTTCAAAATAGCGTGTACAATAGGCAACCTGAAAACATTCACCAGTGCTCGGATGTACTACCGAAGACCATCCTCAAATCATCTGGCTCTCAACGTCTCATCACCCACCAGCACGAGTGAAAAACGATGAAGCCTAGTGAAACAAGTAGAATAATCCATCACTGACATAGTTCCCTTCTGATGATTCATGAACCCTCAAGCTCTATCTACTCTCAACGTCTCTGGAAAGAAGAAGTCATAGAAGACTGCCTGAAAATCTTCCCACGCCATGTCCCATTGATGCTCTGACTGGGTGGTAACATCCCACCACCTCTTGGCAGAATCATGAATCATGTATGTCGCGGGCTTGACCCTCCGACCTGGAGGCATCTCAGGATTCTCGAGAATAGTCTGCATCGACCCCAGCTAAGAATCTGCAGCCTGTGGTCCGTCATCCCATGAAAATGTAGGCGGATGCTTCTGCTGAAAGATACGTGTCATCTCGGCCATAGATGTGGCTTCCTGCAGTGCTCCCTGAAAGGTCTGCATGAATCTCATAAAGCCCTCATGGAACTACGCCTCTGCACCTGTGTATGGTACAAAGGCTGGCGTTGTATCTGTCTCTGCTGGTGGATCAACTGGTAGCGCATGGCCCACCATCTCTGGAGTATAGTCATCATCGCTATCCTGGAGAACAACGCACGATCATCTAGGTGGCATGACACTACAAGGTTAAAGGAACACCTTAGATTAATGATTATTAATACTGAAAGTAAAGGAACCACAAAGGGAAAAAAAGGAAGAAGGCATTTCAAAATTTTCAAAACAAGACTACACGGTGTGTACAATTACTAAATGGCATCTACTTGACTTCCCTTCCCCTGCCCGGGTTCTTCTACACGGCTAAGCCACATGTCTCCCATTGAACAAAAACTACACGCAGTGTATAATATCTACATGGCGTGTATGGTTTTATTTTCCAACTGCTCGTGTGGTCTGTGACATGGCCGACAACTCGGCTTGACACTACATGACGTGTTACACCCGCACACGGCATGTACATCACCCTGTTTCCCAGTCACATGGTTAATTCCACACGGTCTGTCCTCAGACAAGACTACATGGCATGTCCCAAAGTTACACGGCATGTTCTAGGAATAGTGACATCGGCCCGTGTTGTTAGTTACATGGACGAGTCCCCAGGTCACACTACACGGCGTGTGCATCATTGACATGATGTGTTCTGTACAGGATTTCACCGACCCGTGTAGTTAGTTACACGGTCGGACTCTGGGTCAACACTACACGGCGTGTATATTTGGTACACGACATGATTTACCCAAGCTCTTCCCTACCCCGTGTCACCGCCCACATGGTTTGTGACACGGGAAGAGACTACACTGCGTGTACTCTGAGTACACGACATGTACTTAAAAAGTTCATTTTTCTTCCCGAACCGAAGGCCATACATGGCGTGTGTAAAAATACTACACGGTGTGTATACTGGGTTTCCAGACATTATGTCTCAGAAACATCTCCAGAACCCAGAAAATATGGAAAACCAACACCTATGTGTCAAATTCCGACCCGTGAGGGCCCATACTCCCCACGAAGAAAAGTTTGACATCTTATCTGTTATATAACTAATGAACAGTAAATGACCCACCAAATTCTGGTCAATGGGGGCCCATACTCCCCAAAACCAATGTTTGGTGTTCATTATTTAAATAGGCTCACATAAAATCCTGCTATCATGAAGCTAGTATTTATCAAGCAGCTATCACAATAGCATGATTATCTAGCACAACAAGTATCACAACAACATGGAATTTCGAATGCACCTAAATGGCATGGAACTATGCATGGCATGTGATTACTAGCATGTTCCTAAATGATTCATGAGATGGAATACTCTCATCTCCTTGGGTTTTAACTAAATAGATCCCACAAATAAATTATAATAGGACAATCTCAAGTGCATCACCTAATGGTGAAAACATATCAACTGTAAAATTTTCAAAATCAGAAAAATTGAAAAATACAAGGTAGACTGGCTTTTCCCTATACATGCGTTAACTACGCCCGGACACAACTTATTACCAACTACCTTTCGTCATATCCCTGACTACAGCTCCATATAGTAAGTCAAAGAAAAGAACTCATTTGATACCACTTTGTAACATATCGGGTCTGAGTGCCACGCAACAGGTGCCCCGAACCCAGTTCACCACATGAACTCAAGCACATTTCCCCAAACGCCAGAGGCTGTCGACTAGCAGCAAGGGCCCAGGTCTGATAGTGCCTAAACTATGCCCTCATTCGTCAAATTGTAGCGCAGTGGAATATAAAATAAAACGTACAACGATAGCGGATGTATTAAACCATACACAACTGAAATAAAAAATAGTAGTGGATATAACAAACAGTATATAGAAAATGATGCAACATGTCACGTTCTATGAAAACAACCAGAACATGTTATACATCATTAAAATACAACAAAAAAGAAGAGTAAAACAAAGAAAAGAATACAACTGGCAGCGGCATCACGAGCCTAGGCTCGGTCCCATGCCCACCTACTCCTCAGCAGCAGTCAAGTACATGTATAGGGATTGTTGCACCTATCTACACCTGCAGAAACATAATATTTTATGGCCGAAAAACAAAACCCAAACAGGTTGTGAGAAACATATCTCAGTAGGCACCCACCAATGGTCTGTGCCCAACTACGTGTAAGCATGCAACAACAGTGTGCAGTAACAAAATCCAATAAAGTATGATGTACTCAAAAGTAACTAACTCCCATGTATATTTCCATTTTATTATTCATTTAATCCATTAAATAATAGAAATCAACACAATGTATTTATAAGTAAACAGTCCCTGTCCTTAGACAAGAAAAACCTCACCCTCAGGTAACCAGATCCCAACCCGTAGGTAATTTCCCTCAGGCATAACATAATTTTTCCCTCAGGTGTAGGTAGTGTCTCCCTCAGGAATAGAATCTATTTCCCTCGGACATGAAAGAAGTTTCCCTCAGGCAGAAAATATCTGCTGCCCTCAGGCTAAATAGTGAAGTTCCCACAAGCTAATCACAACAACACCCTCAGTCTAAACAGGTAAATGGGCCATGCCCAATAGGTAAACTAGTAGTAAAAAGCAATTTATATCAAGTTAATTCTACAATTACTACTTTAAAGGCATACCCTCGGGTATCCTGGCCAAACGACTAAACAGTGAAACACACCCCCGGGGTGGTTCCAGATCTATGAAACGATCCCAACCAGCAATTTAATATCATGATTAAATAAATAATCAATTATAGGTGTTTAATATAGCAACGACCTCATCCACACGACACCCCAACATGGGTTCGAGGCACAAAACTGAACAAAACACATGACATTGGAAAAACAAACCCCAAGCCGCCTACCTTAAAAACCAACAAATGTTACACCCGAAAACCGACTCCAGAAACGCCCAAGAATGGCGTATATCGGACGAAGAACAAAACTCTCTTAACCTAAAATAACTCTCCAATAGGAAATAATTTGTTAGAACTAAAGCAATAGGAGGAAGAAATCACCCGCGTGGTTCCAGGGATATCGACAGTGGAGAAATTGGATTCCCGATGGACGCTCGACGGATCTCCGATGCTCTGGCCTCCCTTTCCTGCTCCTCCTTCCCGTTCTAAGCCTTCCCTGTGAACAGTGGAGTCTACTGCCGATTTAACCAAAAAAAAGTACACGACATGTACTTCTGGGTACACGGCGTGTACATCCTTCATTTAACTGTTCCCCTGGTGGCACTGCCATACTGTTCATCCGCCGACATGTGTACATGACATGTACTCCTGAGTACACGGCTTGTACTGTCACCCAGCTGGCGGCTGCTCCACCGCCTTACTGTATTGGCATGCTGACTGACTACACAACGTGTAAAGGACCACTACATGGCATGTAGTCAGTTCCTACACCCTTTGTCGCTGACATGGCTACACGCCCCGTGTACTAATCCCTACATGGCCAGAAGTACACGACATTTGAAAAAATTGCATGGTGTGTACTTCCAAAATTTATGATTTTTCCCCAATTTCCATATGTTCTCAAAAACTCCTAAGGAAAAGAGAATAGAAGAAGCCCGTACCTCAAAAATATGAACCAGGTTCTTATATTACCTAAAATAAAAATTACCATAAAAACATTATAGAAAAATAAATCTATTTTATTAAAATCATGAAATTTAATTTATAATATGTTTAAATAATAAAATCATATCAATATGTGGAAATTTAGGTTTAACCATGGTTATAAATGGTTATTAATAAAGTATTATGTTTTCCTATATTTTAGTTATCACTAAGATGTTCAATAATGTCTTCCAATTCTTATCTTCAATGATCAAATATACCATTATTATGATACCAACTACATTAAAAATGTTTTTTATAGAATGTTATTACATATTTCATTTTTATATTCCATTAATTTCACAAATACACACCCAATGCCGAAAATGAATTTCAATCATTGTATATTTGATAAAATATATTCTTATTTAATGAAATGTCATCAACGTCTCCCATAAAGATCTTCACTTAGAGTAATATTCATATTCATACCCTATATAATCGATTATTTAAAGATTTAGGAAAGGAAACCTAATATAGGGTGATATTAGATATTTATTAGTGGTAAAAACGTGTGACATAAAATAATGATCTCATAAATTATAGTGACTGAATCATTTTCTACATATTATTACATTATGTTTAACAAAAAAATCTATTAATTAATCCCAAATGATCACGATTCCTTATGTCATCTGAAGATTAGATTCATAATAACTAAAATTGTAACTAAAATAAAAAAACATTATTTTATTCTCTACAATGATTTCTTAAATCCATTATACATCCAAATACTGGATGATATAATCTTTAGAATACATAGATTATTGAAGTGAGATTAAAATCCCATTAAGGTAATAAACATGGTTTGGTAGCAATACTTACGAGTAAAAGTTATAACATGATATCATAAAATTGTGTGCTCAAGAGTAATAACATTTGATCATAACATTTAATAAAATATGAAGGTCATGAATTTATAGGAATTATGGTTATGAAAAATAAAATCATGTAATGATTGGTCTTGTTTAACATCCCGAAAAATATCACTTAATGTAGAAATACCTATAACGTATTAGTTTTACTCTTTCATCCCATACATGGAGCATCATCAAAATAAAATTTTTTCCAAAACATTAGAGTTCTATATTGGAACACCTGAATTAAAATTTTCTTAATTACGTCTTCCAAAAAAGGAAATCAATCATACATATAATAAGCATAAGAATTACCCTGATAAGGAAACGAGTTTCATAATCATGTCTCATATCATAATCCCAATTTTTTTAATAATGTAATTTTATAGATGTACATATGTTATGTAATATCATATCAAATCAATATAGAATAATATAGGTATATATGTGGGAGACTTATATGCATTATTTTGAAGAAATACACAACATCAATGATTTAATTAATTGATTAAAATGTCTTTAAAACATTATATGAAATATTTATTAAGGAAAATAAAAACATCACATTAATCCAGCTTCAAGAAAATAAATAAACATAATATATTTTTAAAAAAATCATTAAAAATAACCATTGAAATATTTATAGGATGATTCAATGGTTGGAGTGGATATGAAATCATGTAATTTAATACATATTTATTTACATAAAAAAATTTACAATATTTTAAAATGGTTACAAATTAAATCATTTTGAAAATAATAATATTATTACATTCTAACTATTTATTTAAAACCATAAAATGCGTTAATACATCTCTAATAAATCATTTTGAAATTGGTAAAAAGGTTTTTTGAAAATATTTTTATACATCATGGATATATATGAAAAATTATTTTTGACCGAAGAGAGTAATATCTTCTGGGTTTCATTAAAATAGTTTCTAAATACATTTATGTATGAAAAGATAATAAAATTGAAGTATTAAATGAAAATTTCAAGAATAACTAGTGGATAATAAAATTATCATATTTTATTAGATAATGAACATATAAATTTATAAAAAATAAATTAAATCATAAATAATCCTAATTAAATTGATATTCAAACATAAACCCTTACAACTTGGGTATCATTTGAATCATAACCATATGAATGATGTAAAACAATTATAACATATTGTATCACTATGATTAATGGATTTGTTCTATAATAATAAAATGCTATATATATATATAACATTAAAAGAAAATAGGTTCATTAAATAACAAGTGTCTCAAATAAGATTTTTTAATATAAAACCCTCACCACAATAATGATGTATTTGACTAATTAATCATTTATTTCCCAAATGGGTGTTTTGAGGATGCTTGGTTTATTACTCAAAAATGAAATCAGTATGATTAACTTGGTAGATTAGTTTATTACTCTATAATCACAAAAATTTTAACCATGAAATGATTTTAAATTATATACATAAATTCTAATTTAAAAATTATCCATTAATTATTTTTTTGAAAAATTATCTACATTATAGATCATATGTACTCAAATTTATAATTTTAGTTTTTATAGTAAATTAATGGAAAAATATAATATATATATTTGAATTATGGAAATAAAAATATGTCCTAGATATTATATTATTTCACTTCATACACTAAGATATAAAATCCAAGCGAAGAAGTAATATAAAATGTATGTTATTGCTTTACAAGGCAGTAGCTCCCCATATAAATAAAATGTGTTATCATTTTTCAAAAGATTTTAAGGTAAGAATATATAAGAAATATTAATTTTTTTGAATTATTATCATGTACGGAATAACCTAAAAAATCTAAACCATTCAATATTAACATCTATGAGATGTAATGATGGAAAACAAATGAAATCGTATCAAGGGGGAGTAGTGTGTCGTACTCATGAATGATGTCATCCTTCCCCAATTAAAAGAAGTGGGAACCGATTTGCGTTAATAAATTATCAAAATAAATAAAAATTATATGGGATGTAATAATTATATTATATCATCATAATTAAGTGAACTTTTAATATGGTTGATGAAAATAAAAATAAGAGATGCTTGGTTTGGAATGATACATCTTATTCAGACCACCTCTTTAGGATTATACCTAATTTCATCCAAGATATGTTTTATGATCAATAAATATACTCTAGGATATTGGGATGGATTTAATAATGTTAATGGTTTAGGTATTGTCAATACAAAATAAATTTGTATTTATTATGATGATAAGATTGGTGGTACCCTTTTATAAGTAAAGGAGAGGAGACATTTGAAATATTTGAAAATAAAATGTTATAAAAACATTATTAACATTAAATAATTGTCCAAAATTGATCATTATCAATAAATATTTAATATTATATTCAAATATTTCCAATCAACAGGATTTTTACATATTATTATGTCATTTCAACCCTTATTCTTTTAGTTTAACCCCTAGAAATATATTTTTATCCTCAAATGTGGTAATAAATATTTTCAATTTTATAATTATTTATGACAAAAATTTATATTTACATTATCATATAACAATATTAATTCTCAAAATAAAATTGGAATCTATTTTTATAATTTTTATTTAAATATGTGATAGTGTGTAACTTGAATTAAAACTCATAGGGGAAATAAAAAATTGGTTTTCATATAAAAAGTTTTCAAAATTATAAAATTATTCAATATGAATATAAAAAATGAAATTTATTAAAATGAACATAATTCTATTATTTATTAGATATTTATTTTACTTATTAAAACCATAACAAAACAAGATTTATTTTTAAAAGAAAAAAAATGAAAATTCAGTTTTTAATAATAAAATTATTTTTTTTTGTATTCATAAAAAATAACATATTTCATAAAAATGGACAATATTATTCCTCAAATAAATTGAAAATTTTTATTAAAAAATTAAATCCATTTTTGTAAAATATATTTTTAATATTGTAATAATTATTTTTAATATTAATTTTTCACAAGTTATAAAAATATTTTTTAAGAGAAAAGTATATTTAAAGCCTATAAAAACATTACAATATCATAACATCATATTTAAAAATATAATTTCATTATAATTTATATATAGTTTTCATAATTTCGTTATTCATATTCATACTCCCAAATTTCATGGATACATTATTATGGTAATCTTTTAATAATAATATTTTAATATTATAAAATTGGTTTTTTGTAATCAGTGTTATGTTTTTCATAGTATATCAAACATAGTTTTTTTAAAATATTACGTTTTAAATTCTACCATCCTAAAATAAAATTTTTTCATGCAATTTGATCTCATTCTTAATATAATGTTTTAAAATTATTTTATAGAAAACATTAATACAAAATAATATATTTATAATCCATTACAAGAGGAAAAATTATATACAATGATCATCACTTAAAAAGAATATCAAATTTGGGAAAACAGTTGGGAATGAATTAAAATTATTTAGAAGGAAGATATGTTTAGTATATAATTTTAAAAAAATTATGTGTAAATAAAATATAAATTTTATTAATGGGAATATGATTTTTATTTCAATGTTATTATTTTAATGTTGTGGGATTCGATTACTATATAGGTTAAGAAAATAAATAAATATAAATAGTTTATACTAATTTTTTTATATGTTTATCATTTTACTCCATATTAACATTTATTTCTCCAAATAATTAGAATTCCAGATTATTTTTCTTTTTCTAAAGCACTAAAATTAATATTTTTAAAATCATAAGTGTTCCCAAAATGATTTAATTATATTTATTTTATCATTAGACATTATCCAAGACAAAAAATGGATATCACATGTTAATATAATTCCCAAAATGTTCCTTCCTTCATCTTAATCTCAAAATCCAATGTTGATCTTTAACCATTACATAAAAGAAAAATCAATATCCAAAATAACATCAAAGTTAAAGGATTTAATTTGTTCCCTTCTTTAAGAGTAATTAATCTTAAATATATTTTTATACATAATGGTTACATGTACCTAATGTTAATGGTTTATTTTCTAAAATACTATAAAACACCTCAAAATCCTAAAAACATTCAAAGAGGATACCACTTAAAGTATTTATCATACAATAAATTTACTGTTTATTCTTATAATTTCTTATGTAAAGTAGTTTAAACTAATGATTACATAACATTTACCACTAGTAGGAAATGTTTCCTTAATACACATAAGTTTAAAGTTCATTCATTGTAGGAATTCTTAGATTTTATGAGTGGTAACTCAACATACTTGCTACACTTTTTTTTGAAACTATCATTATATAATTCCTAAAACATTCACAACAATATTGCGTACATCTTAAAAATAACATTAATAATGGAATAAATTTTTAACCACTAATGTCTTCTATACTAATTATTTTTTCTAATTAAATTTAATAATCATATTTAATATAATTTCATCAATATAATGTAATAATAAAATACTATCCTTTAAAAAATCATATGTTTTCTAGAAAATGTCATTGTACCACTATATAACCTTTCAAGGACATTATTAAAATTTTTATATATTTTTTATATCCATATTAAAAATATACTACAGAAGAATCCTTAGAAGTTTGATAATTTATAATAGCAACATTAAATTAATACTAATTATTCTATAACCTAATTCTAAAATTCTAATATCCAAATAATTTATTCATTCCACATAAATTTTTATAAACATGTAGGCCCTTTGGAATTAAAACATAGATTATTTATTGTACTCCCAAAGTAAAAATATTTACCTTTTTTGGTGCATTAAGTCGAACAATATTTTATTGTATCTTTTTAACCAGACATTAAATTTTTATTTTGAAAGTAGTGTCTTTGTTTCCTTCAATTCCACACCTAATGAATATTCTTGTTACATTAAGGAATGTTATATAGAACCTCTTCCAGTATATATAAAATGTATGAAATTTAGTCGGCTGTTATTTACTATATTTAGCACTACTACATCTGTGATAAACTATCAATATATTCTTTGATGTTTTAGGAAATTAAAATAATGTTTTAGTTTTTAATTGTATTTTAAAATAGATAAATTATCTTTATTAAAGGTTTTCTAGAATAAATTCCCATAACTATTAGTATATCATTATGGAAAACATTATATTTCACATTACATAGGATTTCTTCAAGATTTCTCTTATTTCGGATCATTAACTAAAATGAATAAGACATAAAATATTGGAATGAATTAACATTAAATATAAAATGTTATAATCCTAGAATTAATGACATAAAAATATTATGTATATATTCACTTATGAGTTTCACAGTTTCAATCTAAGATACCCATTGTAACATATACTATTATAATTTATACCGTTACAATTTATTCATTTATTTCACAATGGTTTGTAATTATTTTCCAAATTACCAAAAACAATCTATCAGGAGTGTCAAATTATTGATATAATTTTATGGAATAAAACCGCTCAATACCTCAAAAAAATTTAATGATATTTTAATATACTTATTATAATCCATATAATTCTCCATTGGAATCTAAATATATTATTAGAGTACTAATCCCCAAAAATAATTAAAAATTTGTCTAATACCAAAAATTGTAACCTAAATCTTTTTCAAATATTATTAAATTATTTATAACATAATCATCTATTAAATACAACCTAAGCATCACGAGTTCCACGGTATTTGGAATACTAGAATAATAATACATAAATGTGAGACCAAAATATTTCTTCTTCATTATATTGTCCTTAATACTATCCAAAAAACTATTTATCCCCTAAAAATATGTGATCTAGCTTAAGGAATATATATAAAGATGGGGTCCTCTAAAATAAATGGTATAGTAATAAACATGGTAAGAATGTTTAAATTTTTACTCAAGGGTATAAAAATATATCATAATGGATAAGGATGAAGGGAAATGAAATGGTATATTAACATAAATAAAATTGTTTCAAAATACCATGGATTCAATTTAAAATATAGTAGAAGAAATATAACCTGATATAAACATGAGTCATGAATAACTGTATAGATAATATCACAAGGTGTAAAAAGTCCCATAATGGATTTGGTTTAATCCTAAATTCCACAATTGACTCATCATAAGACTAAATCTATACATAAAACATTTGAGTTCTATCAGGGTGAATCCATAATAATATGTTAATGATTTAAAGTTCAATAATTTTAAATCAATAATAAGGAATAAACATAAGAATTACCCATTGAAAAAAATGATTTCATAATCTTATCTAATACCATAATTATTTGAAATTATGTAACGATGGAATTTGACAGTTAAACATAAGGCATGTATTACCGAAAGAATATAACTAAGATTAATATATTTATTAAATTTAATGACATATATATATACATAAAATATACATAATCTTGAAAAATTAATATATATATTTTTCAAATAATTTTTTTCCAAATAATTAAAATTAATATTTCTAGAAAAAAATACATTTTTGACATTTAAATCATTTCATCGTAATCTAAAATAATTCCAAAATGTAATTGAAATAATTTTCCATAAAAAATAAAAATAATTTTTTAAAAGGATGATTTATAGGATTGAGTGGCCATTATGGGGGGTAAATATTTACATTTTCTATAAGATTAAAAAATTTTATTTCAAGTTATTAAAAAAATTTAAAAATTGAATCACACGAAAAATGATAATAAGATACATAGAAAACTATTTTATAAAATAAGAAACATGGGTAAAATTGTATTTAATAATATTATGAATACATTTTAAAACAATGATGAAAAAAGTATTCAATATCCATGATATGTAAGACAAATTATTTTCTACCAAAAAGAGAAATAAAGTCATCTTTTTATAAGAACAATTTCTCAATAATTTTTTGTACCAAAAAGAAGAAAATGAAACTACAAGATGAAAATTTCATTAATATGTATAAGAGAACAAAATTAATGGTTTTTATAAGAAACATATAAAATAGATTCAAAAATTGAATTTCCAAGAATACACAATCCCTATATAAAAGAGATTGAACTATAAACCCATGCCACATGAGTAAAATTTGAATAAAAACTACAAATAATGAATAAAATTAACAGTTTCCTAGAATATCATGAATTATGATTTATTAATAATATAATATTAAATGGATATGAATATAAACAATTAAAATAAATTAAATTCATAATATATCATGTAACTCAATGAAAAATGTTTTGAGGAGGAACCCTTACATAGAGTCGAGAAATTATCACGTATGTAATTTATATCTTTTAGAATTTACTTATATCAATATTTGTTTTAATAACCATTTTAATATTTCATCCAATATTCATAAACCATTTAATTCATTTGTATTAACTATATATGTAATTATTTTATTAGTTAAATCCATGTATGTTGTTTTGAGAATTCCATGTTCATAAATTCAAAACAACATCAGTTTGTTTATTGTGGTAAAATCGGTCACTATTCTAAAATATCAAAAATAATTAAATTTAAAAAATATATAATTTAATACATAAATTATTCTTTTGACAATAATAATGAATTATGGTTATGAAAAATGAACTTAATTTAAAGTATAGAGATGGTTGGTCATACCTATGCATGGTTGAAATTTACATTTTTCGATGACAAGGATGGAATGAATTTAGGTATACATTTATATTTCATGAATATTATTATATCACTAAAATAATATAATTTATTTTTATATTATATCATATATCATTCATGTGATAAGGTAATAAAAAAAGAAAAACATTACTTCATGAGGTGGTATTCTTCTGTACACACAAATTGTTTTATCATAAATCAATGGATGGTAATGTAAGAAGGTATATGGTACGTTAACTCTACATAATTATTAATATTTAATTATTTTAAAATATAAATATTAAATCCAAAATCATTAACATATATGAGAGAAAATATATGAATACAAATTGCATTGGATCACGAGAGAGTATCCTGCCATCGACACGAATGATGGAATTGTTTCCCATTGATATATATGAAAATGGAGTATTGATATTAAATTAAAAGAATATTATCTTAGTATAGGTTTAATACTTATTTTATTATTTTTTCATTATTGCATAATATTTAAATAAGTTTTATGAAAAATAATACAATGATTCTTGGTTAATAATTACATCACCTTTTCATAACAACTCTATGGAATAA
Organism: Viscum album; assembly: GCA_963277665.1. NCBI lineage: Eukaryota > Viridiplantae > Streptophyta > Magnoliopsida > Santalales > Viscaceae > Viscum > Viscum album. The sequence continues at coordinate 77,566,552 of OY728127.1, read as the reverse complement.
TACCTAAAGCCACCATATATATACATAATGATAATTAATAGTAAAATAGGGAATATATATAATTTTAAGTAATTTATTTAGCAATTTATTTTCATAACTAAAATACTTTTGATATATGTAGAAGATATAAGAGTGGTTCCCTTCTCTATGTGTGTGAAAAGAAACACTTTACATATTTGAAATGTAAAACATATATCCATGTTTTAAACATTCCAAAACAAATAGATCATTAAAAAAACCAGTATCATATTTGGTTGAAATTTTATCATCCAATATGATTTGTATATGTTTTTAGGTCATTTTAAATTTATCTTTTTATTTAAACACTTTAAAAAATCTTTTCTCTTAAACAATGATAAATAATTAGAAATATTTTAAATCATGATATTAAAAAATATATGTTTTCCATATTATCATATAATTACTAATTTGATTCAAAATATTGGATCCATTTTATGAAATTAATTTCATTTAAGTGTTAGAATGTTATTTATAATTAAGTAAATATGCCACTAGAATATAGTTTTCCAAATAAATGTTATCATTAGTGTAAACAATTTTTATATCAAAATTCAACAAGAACTATATTTAAATAACCCAAATTAGATTAACCGTGTCTTAATTTTTCTATTTTAAAAATTAATACAAATTTTTAAAAATTATTCCATTTTATATGATTTAAACTAAAGTGAATTTTTCAATAAAATCAGTCTACATCATTATCCATTAAAAATATATGCTATTTAGAAAATAAAAAAACATACATAATTTGATAATTTTTACATTTTGATTCAAAAAATGTTGTTATTTTTTAAAAATAAGTTTCCCAAAATAGGGAAAATATAATTTAATTTTTTAACTATAATAAGTAAAAAAAAATTTGGAAAACATATTTTTAAAACTCATAGACCAAAAAAATGTGTACTTTTTTGTCAAAATATTTAATTGATCATAAACAAATAATTTATATAAAAAAAGTATTTCTATTCAAATTACAAAATATTATTTCATAGATATAGTGGACATTTTTAAATAATAATATTTATAGGGAACATCTTGGTTCGATTAAAATTATTGTTTCACATTGTATACATTATTGAACATAGTTTTCAATTAAAATATATTCTTGTTACATGAGAAAATAATGCACTAATAAGGATATTATATCATGAACATAAATTTTAATGTTATCACTAAGTCTAACATTTATTTAAATCATGTGTAAATCCCATTTTATTATTATTTCAATTTCATCAAACATATAAGTGATAAAATCGTTATAAATCAATCATGAACCATATGTTCTTCTCAAAAATAATTGAACAAACCATAATTTTAAAAATAATTTAATAATTTGTGGGTAACTAATGAGATAATCAAATCGTAATGTATAATACATCAAAACCTATTTTTTTTATTGGATCAATCACATCAACTTGTTTCCCATTTCTGATAAATCACATCAACATGTTTTCCATATCGTATAAGTAACTTCGACTAATTTTTAATAATTATAACATTAGATATAAAATATTCCTGAATGAATTAGTGTGATATATAGTTTTTATCCAACCCAACTCACAGATAGAAATTTATGTGCCACAAGTTCATAATATATTAATCATATAATCATTTCACAACCCATATAATGATAACATGATTCATAAATATTTAATAATTTCATCTTAAAATAATCCATGTAAAATAAATAGGATTCTTAGGGATCCCTTCATCATAATTGTAAACCTTATATATAATTAACATGGATTATATAATTTAGATATCTCCCAAATAAAACATATCTAACATAAAATGATGTAACTATACAATGAAATCAATTAGATGAATAACTATAATATATATTTATGAAAATAACATTTTCATTTTCAAATTATATATTTAAAATCATTAAAACTAAAAATATTATAGAGAAAATTCCATTTTAAATGGAACACATAAACATGAAAATTGTTATTCAATGTATTTGGTGGTAATTATTGACGAAAATTTGTTTCATTATGTATATGTTAAAAAAATATGTTTCTTTAAAACTTGTATAAAATATAAAAAAGTTCAGCACTCATAAAATTATAGTATTATTCCTTTTAATTATTTATATATCAATTAAAACATTAGTAAAAATAAAATCTATTAATCATTGGAGGGTAAATTTTTTTTGAATCTATTTTGTTAAAAACATATCCCTATAAGTAAAAGTATTTTCAATCAAACTATAATACACAGTCAACATTCCCTTGAAATTTAATTTTCATATCATGAGAACATAATGAAACTAAAATTAATAGAAAAATTTGTTTAGTAAAAAATAACCGAAGGAGAGGAAAATGAAATTATTTTGTTATACATGGATTATATATTTTCATCAAAATAAAATAATTCATAAATAATTCAGAAAAAAAAATGAGACATTATTCCATAACCACATGTCTCATATATCTTTGTAAAATATTGACCTAATAAAAAATAAATATAGACATATTATAAAGTTATTCAATAAATATACTCATATATATTACACCATGTATTATTTACTTATGACATGGTATCACCTATATATTAATAATTTCTTATTTTAAATCTATCTTATAGGTCATTACTACATCATTTTCTATGCATGTTTTAATTTAGTTAATTCGATCTGTATAGTTTGATCATGGATCTATTATTTCCAAAATTATAATAATAATATATAAGTCATTTATATTAATTATAGATATATTTATATTATTCCATAAATTGTCGATACATAAAAAATAATTACACCTTTCCGGGAGATAGTATGTTAAATACATGATTAAACAGTTTTTGGTTTATAATAAACTCATTGAACAAAATTTGAATAATTATTACATTTCCAATAATATATATTATATCATATAAACCATATTATTTAATACAAATTATACATAGTAACATCCATTTAAAAAGAAAACAATTTAAAAATCAAATTCTTTTTTGGAGGTGATAGTCTGCACATTTACATGAGAGACATTATCATTTTCCAAAAATTGTATATCAAATAGGTAAATGAGATATTATAACCAAAAGGTATAATTATTTATTAAATATCATATATAGATAATTTAATGATCTTAATTACTATCCATGAAATATGATGGTGTAAAATGAATGACTTTATTCTTTTTTATGGAATGTCATGCGTACACACAAGAAAAATTATCAATTATAACTAGATTTAATAGAATGTGAATTAATATTTTTTTAAAATAATATTTCCATTATAGAATATTTACGATACTAAAGTTTTATATATTTTTTATAAATAACATGTATTTTGATATGGTAATAGAAGAAGTAAATTTAAGCTGATTGGTCAATGTGATTATCTATTATTTGAAATAATTCCCTTGTATATGTAGACAAGGACCAAATTTTCTAAATTTTGGGGATAAAATAAATAAATAGTTTATTAAGGTTTATATATGATAATTGGATAGTGTTGGGAATAAATATATGGATTAATACGGCGTATACAATGTAGAAGAGTGGCGTCCTTTTTGAAGGGAGGGAGATGAAATAATTGGAATTTTATAAAATATTTTATTATGATAAATTTATATTCATGACAAATGATTCCATGACGCCATGAATTAGAATATAATGATTATAGGGTAGATATAAAATAGTTATAATATATTTATACGGGTTTAAGTATAATTTTAAACCATATATTTTTAAGAAGTCCATCAAAAATTATTTTTGAACTTATGTGTTGTAACATATATTTCAATATTAATGGGTAATAAATATTTCCATAAATTTAAAAATGACAAAATAATGGAAAATGATTCATATGATGAACTAAATTAAAGTTAATTTTATTTATAAAATATTCAAAATAATTTGAACTCTTTTAATAAGATATTCATTATTATAAAATATCAGTAATATTAATTTTTGTACTATTTATATTATTTGATATTAAAAACACCATGATAAAGAAGGAATTAAAGTATAATATTTTAAAAACCCCATAGTATTTTATATTTGTCTAATTAATTACATGAACACAATAAATTACTCATATTATATTATGTTCAATATTTATAAAAACATTTATTTTATTTTTTTAATAATTGATAAAATATTGTATTGGTGTTTCATAATATATTAAGATAATTATGAAATTAATAATTAATTAAATTATTTATAAATAATGTGAAAAATTTACATATGACGATTATATAATTTATTATTCCTTAAAAACATCCTTTTTCTAATTTTAAAACATGAGATATATTTAAAAGTAAGAGTGTTATATTTTGTTTTATTCCATTCTAATATATATATATATATATGTAATTAAAATATATATGGAACCATGGTGACATATATATTATAATTGTATGGAAATGTTTGGATTAAAATAATAAAATATTATAAAGAAGTTTTTTAGAGAAATTATAACGTCCTATCCTAATATTGTATTCCTATTTTACAGATTTTACCATAATCATTGCTAGAAAAAATTAATATGGTGACAATTAATATGGATAAAAATATAACAGAACTATTTATGAAATTTCATCCTCATTATTTCAAATCTATAATTCAATTATCATTATTCAATTTAAAATAATCATTAAATAAATTTTAAAATAAGTTCATAATACATGTTAGAAAAATATTTTTAGAAAAATACATTTTTTATCATAATATTGGAGTAATTTTTGTTTAATGATTAGAAAAAAATTATTATACTTAAGATAATATATCATATTGATTATATATATTTTTATATATTTCAATAAATAAATTCACATATAGAAAGAAATTATCATTACTATGATAAATTCATAAATCACATATAAAATAGTTTTTCATGAAACCATATTCACTACATTCAATTGACTCTTACATTCATTTAAAATTATTTACATCATAATGAATTGATTTTATAGACATGTTAACCCAAAATTTACATATATTTTTCTATTAGTACCCTTTAATCCATAATAACGTAGAAAACTATCACATTAAATAATAATATTTTAATAATATATTGAATTTTATTTAAACTCATTGTCATATATAACATAGGCTATCAAAAATATAATTTTTTTTAATTTTTTTTTATAAAATTTTGGCTGTGACACAAGATGTATTATATTTACAAGAGTATAAATTAGAAAATGAAAATGTGGATAATAATTAAATTATCTTCCTTTATATGATTTTTATGTACCTCAATGGAATGAGGAAATATGATGTTATTATAATAATTATCATAAAAAATATGAAATAGAGTTCATAAAAGTTATATGCTTTGTAGATTTCATTAAAAATATATGTTCCTAAAATTCATGTAATAATAAAAAAATTTAAACCAAATGAACAGAATTGTGATTCATTTTCATTCAAAATATATAAGTGGATTTCGTATTTAAAACAAGTGATAAATCATTCTATTTACCAACAACCAATTCCAAGAAGAATCCATGAGATAATTTATCTTTCATTTTTTAAAAATAAAATTTTATTAATATATACGAATTCTCAAGGATTATGATTTTATAACATTGTTAGTGGAACACATAATTATTTTTAAAATTATTTATTTTAAAATGAGTATTGGACTATCACTAAACTCTACGAAATTTTTATATTAGTTATAAAAATGGATTATGTTCCCCACCGTCAAAATTATTTTTATACCACAGATAATAATATTTATAGTTTTTCTGGAATGACCTTATAGAACTTCTTTGTAAATTTTTTCTTCATTCTTTATCCCATATTATTGATAAATTTCATTCGAGATAAAATCACACAAAATTATGAAAAGAGAGAAAATAGTGCTAGAGTTTTTTTTACTAGTAATTCACCCACTCTATATGGTTGTCTTTACTTAACATGTCTAATCATAAATGATGAAGTACCTATTATATTCATCATGGTCCACTTTTTGATTTTCATCTTAATATGAATATATATTTCTTTCTAAATTAATTTATTTCAATTATTATGATAAATTATCAAAATTTTTTATTTTCTTATACCCACAAATTGGCTAATATAGACACTAGGATTCAGAATTATATAATTAATGTTAGATAATGTATGGGTTTCATCATTGTACAAAAATTATAATATATCTACAAACAATTTATTTCCCAACAAAATTATTTCTGAAATATTGCCAAATATTATATTCCTATAGATATTTTTTAATAGTCATTAAAATAAACATATTTGATGAATCATCTCATCGTCATAATGATTTATTATTATCAGAAATTACATCAATAAAAATTAAATTAACATACCCACAAAGTGTATTTCAGAACTTCTTCTATATAACTGATATAGAATACATAGTTAATAATAATGTTTCCTAACAAAAATAATTACTAGATAACATTTAAATGATACCTCAAAGTAAAGAAATATTTATTATTATGAGACAAATAATTCTAATGAACCTAAAATAAAATCGTTTTGTCCCTACCAACATGAATAGTCATGTATATTTTATTATTATATTCATTATTAATACATTAATATATTTTTGTAACATAATGAGAAAATTTCTTATTTCTAAAATATGCAAGAGGTGATTATATTCAACTATATAATGATAACTACTATACTCACCCAATTAATTTGTTATTTCTTAAATGAATATCATGATATTTTATTATTATAATATATATTTCCTAAATATAGACATTATATTAACATTTAAAGATCAAAATTTAATCAATGGTAGGTAAATAAATGTACATTGAAATTTTTAATAAATCATTTCACATAAATCAGTAATGAGGATAAAAACATACTAATAATTAAGTGTATAAATTTTTATATATTATAGAGTTTATCATATCAAACCGTAGGATTATTATTAATTACTCTCGAATGCTATTATGAACCCTATTATGATCACTTCTGGGGATGAGTTTCCTTATTTATATATAGATAAATATTTACCTTCTAATTATATATATCATACATGTATTCTATTTATATGGTGGGCGAATAATAAATTTTTTCACATGATGTATGTGTTTTTTTAAACAAATTGTTTATGACTGAATGCAGTTTCAATGTTTTTTAGAATTATTCAAAGGATTCTAGTAAAATTATAGATTGAATGTTGTTCATTTTTTTAAAAAATTATCAATTCTAAATACATGTCAGATTTTGTAAAATCATATTATAAATAGTATATCATTTTTAAAATAAACATTTGATATTAAAAATAAAAACACCAAATTCAATTTACTTTTATATATAATAAATTCTCTAATATAACCTATTTAAAAAAAGATTTTTTTTATAATTGATTCATCCTTGTTTAATTAATCATTGTTCATCTCTATATCACTAATTCTTAATATTTTTTCAAACTATTAATCCTATTATAATGTACCCCTTAGCACAAATAATGAATTATTCCTTATGTCCATCAAATAATTCCTCTCATATTCTCCTAACGAACTGAGGTTGTTTATTTTTCCTATAAATAAATTTGTTTTTATCAACCATATCATAAATAATTTTCATATGTTCTAGTCAAATTATTTTTTATGAATAATAGACAATTTTATTAATGAACTATTTGTTATCATTAATTTCACAAGACAACTTACCACTATATCCAGTGGACACTAATTGATGGTATTGGGGGTATTAGCTTGTAATGTTATACAATTTCAATTTAATTATTTTAATTATATGGAATTATTTTGAGACCACACACTCTGAAGGCACGTGATTTCTAGGCCCATAGTGCCCGAAACATAATTTTGAGCTTTTTTAAGGTATGTTTAGTAAACATGAGTGCATGATTTTATATCATTTGAACCATTTGGTTGATCAAAAATCTGAAGGCACCATTGAACTAAAAATGCTGGGAATTTCCTAGAATGGACATAACCTCAGACAATAAGGGAAGAAAAAAAAATTATTTTTGGAAAATTATAAAATAATGTTAAGAATTTTTTTTTCTTTTATCAACCGACGAGCGGTGACATGGAGACGCTATGGTATTACGAAAAGAAAATGAAAAGGAACACTAATAAAGATCATTAATGGACCATTTCAAGAAACATAATGATGAAATAATGTAAATGTAACAACGAAACTGTTGCATAAATGAAACAATGTAACAATGCGACATCGCAGTGTAACTGAAATTCTACGACTTGTTTCCAGTTAATTTTTAGATGTGTTGGTGGAATGAGGATTAAGCCTTGTAGATTCTATGACTAACCTCCAATAGCCTTACTCTCTATTGATGAATGATGCACCGAAGGATCATCACTATCTTTGACACACCATGAAGAATGAAGCTGTAAGTGACAAATGACATTAGCATCTTGGAACATCGAGGAATAAATTTCATGGATTCAAACATCAAAGAGGTAGGGGTTGTTTTTTTAGTTTCTTCCCCATTCATGAGTATAATTGAAAAACATGGATCAACCCACAAATGGATGATCTGTGATTCATGATTTTTTGTGGTAGGGTAACTTCACTTGAGGATTTCTCAAACTGAGTTTCAAAAAAAACTCGATAAGATTGAACAACAGTCACCAAGACTCCCCTTGTATTAAAACAGTTTCATAGAGGGTTTGGACTGACACAAACATGGCCTGAGAACCTCCAACATGGGTGTTCTTTGTAGTGGTACCCTCAAAATGGTGGAAATATGATTTTGGGACCATTGTAGGGAAGATGACTCTCCATAGGGATAGTATGAACATGCGATGTGAAGAACAGACCACCAGTGCACGTCATGTGGTCTGCTGATGGTTTTGTACGCACCTTGATGGAGGGGAAAACAGTGGAGTTGGACACGTGATGGATAGTGGGATATGAGGCCACCAGCCGGTAGGAGCGGTGTACTGCGATGGAAGAAGGTGTGACGTCTGGCAGACACCATGTAGAGGGACAACCCACGTCGGGGCCATCTGGTTGGTAGACGAGCCGCGATCCATCGACTGTGGTAGGAGGTGAGACCCCACGTCTGTGGGGCTGGATGAGGTAGCATGCCACGTCCCTGTTTTAAATCGCACAACCGGACACACTTAGTGGCCGAACATCGAGCCAGCTTATTGTGCCAATAGCTAGTGGGTCATGCTAATCTCGTGCCTGTCTGGCCAAACCTGCACCAGGTGGTTGGTCCCTCTCCCAATATCCTAGACCCACACTATCAGCCTGGACCTGTGTTGTTCGGGCTAGGAAGGACTTGACCGAGTCGTCGGGTGACCCCGCAGGCTGGACCCACGGCCAAACCAGGCAGGGTCCCAAAATGACCATTGGGAATTTCCCACTGGCCGTGCTAGACTAGACCATCCCATACCCGTATCTGGTCAGGTTGAGTTATTCGGATCTAAAACAAGGTATGTGGGGTCCTTGGGCTGAGTTGGTCAGGTCGGTCGGACCTAGTGGGACTGGACACAGACATAACTTACCCCTATTTACTAAAACATAAATAACATGTAATCATGGTGTCTTATTGACGATCCGTTTGAGGCGATGGGACTCCCTCGATGTGCTTGACCATTTAGAATGACCTGGAGAGGCCTTCATGGATTTTGATATGTGACAAATGGAATGAGGGGCGGTACTAATAGACATGCAACGTACAGAAGCATGTGGCTAGAGGAGACATGAAGTATTATTATTTTCAACTCTGTGGGACTTGACTACGGCCTTGTGGGATGCACTTTTGTGTGACTTTGGAGGACTAGAGTGCGCGATGTGTAGGAGTACCTCATTTGGACATGATTAGTGGGAAGCACTTCTGTGTGACATTGCAGGACCACGGTATGGGGTGAGGTTGTGTAATTAAGATATCCAAGGTTAGTGGGAAGCACTTCTATCTAACTTGGTAGGCACACATTACTCAATAGAGGAGGATTTATCCATTATATGAAGTGTTCAATGACCTAACTAATGATTATTCTATCACTATACAAAATTTATACATGACGTAAGCTACCATGTTTTTCGTTCTTTACATTGAGTATTTATGTGTTCTCTTTCATTTTCTTTGGGGTCCCTATTGAGTACTTGGTTACTCGCCCCATCATGGGCTTCACCAACACATGTAGTGTGTGCTGCAGGTGATCAAGATTTCAATAGAGACTTTTGTTCACCAGGACATAGTGGTTCTCAAGGATATGGGACCAGTGGATGCTACGAATTAGACATAGTGGACTAGGACTAGGCTATGCTTAGTCGGATCAGGAGAACATGATGTTCTATTTCATATTCCTATAGCTACACTACTCTCACAATCAGGTGGGGTTTTCCGACGATTTCCATTATAGATTCTTTTTTTGTACTAGACATTTTCAATTATTTTGTTGTTTTTGTATTATGTCTCACTAATATTTGTTTTACTTCTACCCAGAGTAGTTTTAGTGATACTTTTTTCATTTTTTAGTGTGTGGGATTTTCATGGGTGTGTGTGTGCATAAAGGTCCTTAGGAATATGCCTCCCACTTGAAGGTTGAATCCATAGAACTACTCTCTATCCCCTAGATATTGGGAGGTGGGCTTGCGGTGGTCTGGACAAGGGCCCCGGGGGACCATTTGTGAAATTGTAGTATCAAATCTTGGTTAGTCATATACCAAAGACTGGGGGTTCATTTTTCTGTTTTGGTGAAACATCATTATGTGTTGTGATATTGACTTTTGACATTCAAGGAGTGTAATCTTAGTGCGGCGACTGACGTACCAATACACCAGGTCCTTGATTTATTCTGTTCATCTCAATACATGAAAACATTGGTTTCATAATTGTCTCATTAGTTTAATTTTAATAAATGTCGGCTCTCCAGGTATAACCTTCTGATTGTGGTACATCTTGATATATATTAGGATGCCTCCACATGGATGACCAGTCAGGATCTTGATACGAGGTAATGAGGATAACCATCCCAGCGACGAGGTATCCATTCCGAGAGTAGATATAGGGATGATCACACCAGATCGTGTACCAGTGCTACCCCCTCCGGATGGTCTGCATCTACTATCGGTGGTTTCGGTAGAAGATGTGTAGTGACTCAGTAACCACCATGAGTATCATAGATAGAGAGATACTAGTTTTAGAAAAGAGATAGATCTTAGTTTGCTGATTCCTTTCTTGAGGCATTGGTGTGGGACTTCCCCTATGTGAGGACAATGCCAGACTAGATGGCGATCATAGAAGCGAGCCATCGACATGGCTCAATAGGGATATGATGGAGATTGACCAACCAGACACACGATGAGTCAACCCTCGTCTGGGCAGACATTGGGTGGAATTTTTGGGTGATTTTTATCCCCATGACCTTGTAATCTGTGCGCATTTAGGAGTTACTTCACATTTTTCAGTGCAGCATGATGGTGATTCAGTACTCAATGAGGTTACTAAACATTTTTTCCCCTCCACTAGCATGGTGCTAGACCATTTCATCATGGATGAAACCTTTGAGTAGGGAATCTGGTAAATGATTAGGGAATCATTGTTTCCTCTCAGCATCCCTACCCAGGAAGGACAACTAGAGTGATCCATTCTGGAGGAGAGCTTTTTGGCGAAGCAGGGGCCCACAAGTTGAGCTACCAGCAGACACCAAGTGGAAGACTGTTTAGTAGGTAAAAAATAGAAGATGTGAGGTCCTAAGAGGTACATGTCTTTTATAGTAGGACCGAAGGACTTGGGATTAGTAGAACAATGCTCCCAATACAAAGGGGGTCATCCAGAGCTAGTAAGTGATTCGTGTGTTGCAGGTAGTGACACATGACACATGACTTCAAACCCACCATACAGAAGACCAGAAGGCATTTGATGGGCTGTAGAGACAGTAAATATGGTTCAAGTGACGATATTCGTAGGGTGGCAGACGTGGCAGGGAGGGAGTGGGCCAAGCATCCAACAGTGGGTGGTGGTTTGAGGTGTTACTTCCACCACCCCCGAGTAGTCCACCATAACCTCATGGAGCAGGCGTATAGGGGAGAGATTATCTTCATGCAGCTTATTCATATTACCACGACACTCATAAGATGATTCGAGGTATAACCTGTGTCTTCTCCAACCTAGCTATAGTTCTTATAGAAAAAGGTATTGGTCGCTCTGTCCTTGCCCCGACTCTAGTTTGGAGCTCAGAGATTCCAGTGGATCCATTGGTGTGATCCTTACAGACAAAGACTCATTTGGGAAAGGAATCGATGATTACACACTAGTATAAGAAATGTGAACATATTCTAAGAGGTGAGAAAATCCTCTAGGATCTCCTATTAGTGGCGTCAAGTCTTTACTATGTCATCTATGGTGTAGACTAGTTATCCACATTCAATGCTTAGAGAAATTGATTTTGGCATGTTGTGCGGTGTTTAGATGTAGATCAGGGAACGTTTACCTTCACAGGTGAGAAGGAAACCCTTGAATCACATGAAAGTCAATGTTAAAAGCAGGTGCAGACCATTATTAATGAGTTTTATAGACTTGCCCTAGATGTAGTGGATGAGAGGAGTTCTTGTTTCCATGTAGTGGTGGAAGAGTACGAGGATGTTCTTCTTGATTATGTTCTGAGACTATCTCCTCAGAGGGTGGAAGAATTTTTCATCCACATGTACCCTGATATGGTATTGTTATCCACATCGGTATATTGTACGAATCCTATGGAGCTTCTAGAGATGGGGGTACAGTTGGGGGACTTGTAGGGGAGGGGGTTCGTAAGGCCGAGCTTTTCAGCATCGGTTGCGCTGGAGAATTTTTCCAATAAACTAGATGGGATTTTGAGGTTATGCATGCACTTCTGGCACCTAAATTATGCAACCGTGAAGATAAAATATCCACTACTGAAGATCGAGTACCTCTTCAACCAGTTGAAGGGAGTGGGTGGTTCTAAATGATAGGGTACAGATCGGGCTATCTCCAGCTCTGGGTGTGGGAAGAGGATGTATCAAAGATAACCTTCAGGTTTCAATATATAAATTATGATTTCCTAGTGATTACATCCATCATTTCCAAATCCCTTATAGTGTTCATGGGACTCTTGAACAAGATTTTATATAATTACCTTGACTGGTGTGTTGTGGTATTAATTGATGAAATGTTTGTGTACATGTTGTCAGAGGAGGATCATGCTACACAAATGCAGATATTCTTGAATACAAATCAAGATAACTAGCATTATGGTAAGATCTTGAAGGCCTAGTTCAAGATTTAGGATGTTCACTTTCTAGGTCACTTCATCACATAGGTAGTAGTTGCAGTAGATCTGGAAATGATAGAGGAAATTCTTTCCTGGGAGCCATCACGAAGCATGAATAAGGTGCAGAGTTTCTTGGGGTTGGACAGATACTAATATATGTTCATGCCCAATGTTTCCATAGAAGTGAACCCTTATCATCACTGAAGTAGAAGGTAAAACCCTTCTTGTGGATGATGAAATTTCAGCAGAGTATCCAGGAGCTGAGCGAGAGACTAACTAGTGAACTCGTTTTGATACTACCGGAAGATGGAATTGGGTATGTAGTTTACTATGATGCATCATGATCGAGACAGGGTTGTGTCATGATGTTGGAGCAAGAAGTTATCACCTATAGATCACAGAGGATGAGATAACATGAGAATAAATACACGACCCATGACATAGAGTTACCAATCGAAGTATTTTCATTTATGATGTGGTGAAACTAATTAGAGGGTGAATAGATTATGGTTTACTCCAACCAATAGAGTCTCTGGTATATCTTCTCCAAGAAGTACTGGAACCAGATATATCAGCGATGGCTAGAGTTTCTCCAAGAAAATGACTTTGATATTTTCTATACTCATTGATATAGGAACTTAGTGGCAGACACGCTCAGTAGGAGTACCAGTTTTTAGCTATTGAGTGAGGCGAAAGAGCAGTTGGCTATGATGCTGATATCCATAATGGATGATGGTAAAGCTAGTTACCTTAATTTGATGACAATTACTCCCCCACTATTATAGTGAATCGTAGAGACACAACTGGTATATGTTGACTGCGAGGCCCAATGATCCCAGTTATCCTATGTATGAGGTCCGCATAAATTTTTGATATGTGAGGAGCAAGTCATCCGGTTCAGAGGGTGCAACATAGTTCCCATGATGTAGTGGGAGGAGGTTTGAGTTAGTTCCATACACCCCCTTTTTAGGTACATCCTGGAGTGGAGAAGTTGTATTAGGACCTCCAACATCAGTACTGGTGGTGATGTATGAAGAAACTGGTTGCTGAATTTGTTTCATGATGCCTCACTTTTTAGCTAGTGAAGTTCTTGCATCAGGATCCAGCAGGTTTGGCCCAGCCACTCGAGGTACCATGGTGGAAATGAGATGGCATCTTGATAGAATTTGTGATGGTCTTACCATGTACATATAGAGGTCATGACTTCATATCATAGATCATTGACCAAATCACCAGGTCATCTCACTTCCAACCAATCCCATAGTAGGGACAGGTAGTGGGATTGGGATGCCTCTACGTCCAGGAGATAGTGTCGAGGGTATTACAATAGGAATTTGGGACACAGTTGTGCTTGAGAAGAACTTTTCATCCGCATACAGATTTTAAGATGGAGTGAACCATACATACCATAGTGGAATTCTTCTTTCATTCTTCCATGACTTTAGTCATGTTGGGGGGACCACCTGCCTTTGGAGGAGTTCACATACAATAAAATTTATCACTCCACCATTGGTTCGGCTCAGTTCGAGGCTTTGTAATGGCAACCTTGCAGATCACCCCCATGTTGGACAGACCCAGGGGATTTCACAGTCATGGGTCCAGAACTGGTACCTACTACCAAAGAAAATATTCTGATTATCAAAGAGAATATTAGGACTTTAAAGATAAGGATGATGTCTTATGATGACAGAATATGGAGACCCATGTAGTTTGAGTAGGGACAAAAGTATTCCATTGGGTCTCACCCCGACGAGGATTCCATAGAATTGGCCAGGGAGGAAATCGTTGTATGAGGTTCATCATAACATCTTAGATTATGAGAAGAGTTGGAAAGGTGCTCTAATATCTTGATCTTCCCCCACAGATGCAAAAGGTGCATGATTTTTTCCACATATCGCAACTAAGGATCACTATTCAAGATCTATCACACTCAGATTCATGCTCAGTACCCCCATCTGTTTGATTAGTTTTTATTTTGGATTCTGTGGAAGTAAAGCCCTATGTTTGGAAGAATGTAATGTCATTGAAATTCAATGTATTTTTTTAATTATATGGAATAATTATGAGACCACACTCTCTAACGGAAGGTGATTCCGTGGCCTAGATATCCCCGAACGGAATTTTTAAATTATTTTAAGATACATGTAGTAAACCTTCAAATGGTTTTTTCAATCATTTGAAATGGTTCTTGGATAAAAAAAACATGAGGGCACCGTTGAATTTAAAACCCCGAGATTCACCTAGAATGGACTTAACCTCGGCCGACAAGGGTCGGAAAGTAATTTATATTTTTGGACCTTTTGGAAATTAATAAAATAACATTAAAACAGTTATTTTATTTGTTTTTTCAACCGAAGAGAGGTGACACGATGACACTACGGTGCTAAGATGAGGCAGTGACGAGGAAAATTAATGATGGTCATTAAAGGTCCATATCCCAAAGCATATAAATAAAATAATGGAAGTATAAAAATAACCATATTTCAAAAATGAAACATCATAACGACATGAAGATACAACGTAACTGACATGATATGATGTGTTTACTTTTAATTTTATGATGATTTGGGGGAATGAGGATTAATCCTTGGTGTTTCTGTAGCGAACCTCCAATGGACATCCTCTCCAATAAAGAACGATGCACTAGAAGATCATCACCGACTTTGACAAATGTCGATGAACGGAGCCGGAAGCGACGAGAAACGTTGGTATATTGAATCATCGATGACAAAAAACTATGTTTTTGAACATCAAATAGGTAGGGGTCATTTTATGTTGATGTTATTCCCCATTCTTTTCAATAAATTAAAAACAAAAATAAAACCAAAAATAGGTAGATCCATAATTCATGTGTTTATGCGGGAGGGGTACTTTACATGGGGATTTCCTTATCTAGGATTCAAACATTACTTGATATGATTGAACAAAAATCCACTAGCCTCCCACATGTTTCAATGTTATAATGAGGAGGGTGTGGGATGACACGATCATTGTCAGTAGACCTCCTCATTGTGCGTTCTTTGTTTTCATACCCACAAAATGGTGGTAAGATGATTTTCGGAACATCATTGTGAAGAAGACGCTCCCAGGGACTATATGTGCAAGGGGAATGAAGAATATACCACCGATGCATGCTTGGTGGTCTTCTAATGGTTCTGTCGGTGGGTCGACTATGGCAGTATTGGAAAAGGATGTCGTCAGTATTGACAGCGTCTGGGATGAGCAGTGCACCACAGCTGTGGAAGGTGCGATGCCAGGCGGGCATCGCATGGGATGATGGCCTGTGTTTGGGCTGTCTATGCATCTGGTGATCCATGGTCCGTCTACCATGGTAGGAGGAGAGACCCCGAATCTATGGGGCCAACTGGGGCCATACTCAACATCCTGTCATGCCCCATCTAGATGGTGCACCCCCAACCACACCGAGCATCCAGGCTTCATGATGGTGGGCCACACCCCCAGCCCCCGGGTTGGGCCGTTCCTGTGCCAATTGTTCCATAACTTCACCGACGGTCCATCCCCCCCCCCAAGGAGCCAGGTACTAGAAAATTTGACCGAACCTCCACCCTTCTACCCGGTTAAGATTAGACCGGGTTACTGGGCGACTCAGTGGGCTGTACCCACTGCCTAACATGGGAAAGTCCAGTAATACCCAATGGCCCTGGCCCATAGTCAAGGCCATACAAACCTGACCCAAACCCGATTCGGTTCAGGTCGAGTCAGACATAACTAAACTGGTGTATATGGGACCCCCATGCCGAGTTGGTCGTGTCTGTCTAACTGGGTTGGACCGGAACGAGACGCAATTGGACCCTGTTTACTAAAATGATAATAACATGCAAATCAGGCGTCTGATTTATGTTTCATTTAAGGGTATAGGACCCTCTGTAAGAGGTGTATTTTTTTGGAATTCCCTAATAAGGGTTTAATGGAAGTTGAGATTCAACAAATGGCACGAGCGGTGGTTCACAGAGGTGCGCTATGTATGGAACCCTGCGGTTCGCTGAGACCTAAGGAATGATGACTTTCGGCACTATGACACCCGACAATGGCCTTGTGGGAAGCAATTATATGTGAAATGTTAGGATCATGGTGGTAATCACTACTGTGTGACTTTGCAGGCCCATGGTACACGATGAGGATGAGTACATCGATTGGAAATTATTAATGAGAAGCACTTTTGTGTGACATTCTAGGACCACGGTATATGGTGAGGAGGTGTACCTTTGAAGTCCATGAATTATGGGAATCACTTTTATGTGACTTGGCATCCCCACTATACTTGATAGAGGAGGTGTTCTCCAGCAGCCGAGGTGTTCGATGATGTGGTTGATGATTCTTCTATCACTGCCCTAAATATATACCTGGGGTGAGTTGTCTTTTGATTTTTGATTTACATTGTGGAATGTTTTGTCGTGTTTTTTGTTGTCCATGCTAAGTACTTTGTTACTCACCCCTCCACGGGCTTCGCCCGCATTTGTTGTGTATGGTGCATACGTTTGACGTTTTGACAGAGACTTTTGTAGACACGGTCCTGGAGGTGCTTAGATATACAAAACCGACGAAAGCTATTATGGTGGGATTTGTGGCCTTGGACTAGGTGGGGACAAGTAGGATTAAGTGGACATAAAGTTCTACATCAGCTTCCAATAGCTACACTACTCTCACAATCAGGTGGTGTTTTCCATGGATGACCACCAGATTTTCCTTTCAATACTTTGTTGTTTCAGCTTTTTTTGATGGGTTTGTATTATGGTCCACTTATATTATTTGTACTTGTACCTAGCATTGATGTAGCGATACATGATTCATTTTCAGTTTTGGGACATTGTTGGGAATTTTTGTACGGACAAGCCCTCAGGGAAATTCCTCCCACATGCAGGTTGACACACTCGGCGCTAGTCGCCAGCCCATGGCCTTTGGGAGGTGGGTATGGGGTAGTCAAAACATGGGCCATGGGGGACTGGTCGTGACATATGTAATGATTATATTGGCTATTTATAGTATTTTTCATGAAACGATGTTATTTCTTCCTATAATATATGATCTATAGATCGAATATATGACATGATTGTTAATATTAGCAGACCGAACAATATTGAAATTATATATATGATCCTTATTTTATCTAATAGATACTTTTTATAATATATATTTTCCAAATATACTTATATATGAATGGATTATTCCATAACAAAATTTTAACACTATGATTTTGTATTATTTAAAAATATGTGGAATATTCTATTATAATAATATTTTGTAACACTTATGATTTCAATATTGTTTAAGGAATTTTTTTTTTCAAAAATTATAAATGGAAGACAACTTCGGTTACTTATAATTAAATAAATTAAAATTTATTTTTCATTTATTTTATCTATTAGGGTAATTTAAAATTAATGAAAATATTTTTTTCTTAGTGTAACCTAATAATTAATATTGATATATAGAGACATACTTCAAGATCCATGTAATTTATTTTTTGATTTTAATTACACTTTTGAGAACATTATATTGGTCATCATTAAAGGGGAGACATAAAATATAAATGTATCCTTGTTAAATATAAACTAATCAATAAACTTTATTTTTTTATGATACCCATTATAAATTGTATGTGACATCATCATTTTAAAAAATATATTCTCAAAAAACATAAAATATTTATGGATGTGAATTAAAAAGTCAATTTTTAGTTAAAAATGACTTGTTGTTTCATTCTAAGTTGTTGACTTTTTTTAATAAAAATAATATTTTTTATAATAAAAATTTATAATTCCTAACAAAATCCTCAAGAAAAATACTCATGGGTTATGGAATGAAATCACTATATTAATTTTAATGTAAAAATTACACTTCATATCCCAGTTACATGAGTATCATTCTTTATATTTGGGGAGATATATCATATGAAGTCATTAATATTTTTTTGGATACAATTTTTATAAATGTAAATATTTAAATTTTTATAACATGATTTAAATATCTAGGAAAAAGTGTGGTAAATATTTTACCAAGAATAATATTCAGAATTAATAGAATTGAAATTACAATGTTGCACTATATAAATTTTCTTTTAGTAAAATCAAATCAATTTTGGAATTGTAAATAATTCATTAATCATGATCACAATTATGTGAAATCTGTTGTCCCACAATTAGTTCAATATAATAAATTTATAAATAAATCTATAGATAATTAAATCTATGTTATCCCTAATTTAGTTTGATATGCTATATTTTCCATCAACTCTTTCCTCTTATTTTCTGTTATCTCAATAGTAACAGTCCCTACATCCACCAAAAATAAAAAAATGAATATTAAATAATCCCCAATATTGTTCCATGGACATCCAAATTCAATACATAGAAAAAAATTACATCATTCTTATTGTAATTTAATTGTAAAAATATATATGAATAATGATTATATTACATATATATAAATTGATTTATGAAATATGGAAAATATAAATTTTTTCACCAAAATAGTAAAACCCAATATATAAATGAATTATTTTTTAATAATTATTATATATATATATATAATATCCTTATATAGGTAGTATATTTTTCAAAAATAAAATATATTTATATTATATAGTTCCATAGAATATATTTATTGTAAATATTTTTCAAATACAATTAATTGAATTAGTAAAAATATAATTTATATAAATTTTGTAATGAGAGGGGCTAGATCACAAAATCCTACCCCCAACATCATCTATTCACAATAATTGAACCGAATTCTCGGTCCCAACAGGCCAATGATAAGAAGTAATTATTTAATAATATAGTATTTATAAATTATTCCACTATATGAATCCAATAAATAATAAAATATACATATATAATGAACATGTAATGTGGTGTCCATATTATGGACACATATCCCTAGTAAATAAATAATTTGAAAATTTAAATTTAATCAATCATGTAGAAAGGAGTGGAATACAACATAAACTTCAATACATAATCCCATATGTAAAAATCTCGGTAAGATATATGAAAATTGTGTCACATGAGATGTAAAACGATGTGTGGGTCGATAAATAAGACACAAGTATTGCATAAATGATTATGATTTCATAATATTTATCACATAAACCATCTCAACATGAAACATAGTAACCACTAGATCATCAAGTCACTAAAAAATATAAATCATTTTAGGTATTTTTCAAATGCTTGTATCTCCATTTACATTACTAATGTCATCCAAACCCATGTATTTATTCATTAAACTGTGGGTTTTTATTGTATGGAAACCACTTGGAAGGATATAACCATGACTTAATGAAACTCTATTTATTATCTTGTAATACATTTTTTAATATTAAAAATGTAATATATATATATATATATATTAGAGAATATAAATCCAAATACATTTCATATCCTTTGATAAAATATTTTTAGCAAGGTAAGAATAAAATTATAGTAATTTAAGGATAATACTAGACTATAGACATATAAAAATTCATAAGGGATACAATAATTTTATGAAATAAACAAACTAATATAAGGATATAATATAGAAACAATGTATATGATATGTTAATAATTATAAATGTAAAAATAAGACACTACATGGGATGGCCACCTCTTCTCTATTCACGAAAATATATGAACAATCTCAATGATTGCCTACTGGATTACAATGGTCATGATAATATAGAAACTATACACAACCCCATGGATTCAGAAATATGTACCATAACTAGAGTGAAATGTTTTTTAGGGATCAATAGTAAGAGGGGAATTATATCTATTATAGCACATGTCTATGATTTTCAACTTAGAACCTAAAGATAAAATAATAATCACATTACCCATTAATTGAAGTCAATATATAATAATAAACCCATATTCAATATATAAATAAATAAATAATATATATCATATATTCATTCATAAATTATATAATAATTTAACTCTCAATTGACATTCCACATTTGTAATTTAATCCCGCAGATGGTTTTCAGAAATGAGGAAAACAATATTCAATTAATATACTTCATCACACACACAAAATATATGTCCTCAATTAAATTTAACATAAAAAACATCCATATTATAAAATAAAAAACGTATTAAAATATATTTATAGAATCATTTAAAAAAATTGAAACAACTCTTGAACAACATAATTGTTTTGAAAAACATACTATAAGAATAAAAATGTAAACCCATGGAATAACCAATTAGGTTATTTAAAAAATATATAACATTTATAAGTCAATAATTAACTACATATATAATTAAAAAAGGCAATGAAATCAATTATATTATCCTATATAATCAATATATGGTAAACAAATTGAGCTGTGAGGACACACCAACCTAAATCTTTGAGAATAGATACACATTATTATTTTACATGACATTGGAATGATTGAAATTTTTCATGATTTCATGAAACCATGAAGATAATGATTTATATAATTTCCAATTAATTATTTTTCATCATGGTTGAATATATTTTGAATAATTAATATCATGGAAGGAGAATAAAAACGGAAATAAAGAATAATGAAATAAAGATAAATAAGTGTATTAACATGACGAATAAGTTCAGTGTAATTGAGGATCATAAATTTATCACCAATGGTTTTACGTAATGTTTTTTTAGTACTTTAGTTTTTAGATATCATTAATAACAAAAAATTAGATATAATATTTAATTATATTCAATACTAATATTATCTTTTGTTACACACAACACATAGATTAGAAACAACCATGATATATTGTGAATATTACTAAAACACAATCACTATAAACTAGAAGTTAAACATATTAATATGAATAATAATATTTAATTGTTAATAATTAATTATATATTGTTATATATATATAACATATTGATAAAAATGTATATAATTTTTCTATAAATTCATTATATGTTTTGAAAAAAATATTTTCTGAAAAACTATTTTTTTCTATAATAAGGTTATGTTTTGATGATAATATGAAATTTATTTTATTAAACAAAATATATTTATTAAATCATATTATCAAAATTATTTTATAGTAATATTTTGATAATTTACTAAAAAGATTATATTTTAGATGAAATGTGTAATATACAAAATTTTAATTAAAATCATCATCTTCTATTATAATATTAATAATGTTGAATAAAATATGATTTTATTTAATTTAAATACAGTTTGATTATATATATATATATATACTATTATGATTTAGTAAATTGGAATAATTTTAATTTTGAATTTTGATATAATATTATTTTGATCCTTTGATCTTTTTTTCTTTGAAAACATCATTAATCATTCTAAATGCGAAAATATTTTTTAATTTATTTTTTTCTTTTAAAAATTTTATCAGAATAGATTCCATATTATTAATTAGTATAATTTATAATAGAAAATATCATCAATAGTAATTTTTAAAAAATTGATAACAGAAAACTGTAAAAATTAATTATTGTGGTTAAGGAAAAAATTTGTTTAATGATGGTCAAACAAAAAATATAATGGTTAAAATGACTTATAAAAACGAATAAAATATATTTTATTATAATATAAATAACATAAAATTTATAATTATGTAGAATAATCTATTTTGGTTTAATTTGAAATGTGAAAAATGATGGTATATCTTTTTCATTTTTAAAAAATACATGTTTAACACTCACCTCACCTGTCAAAGGCCACCCACTCTCCTCCAATTTTTACATATTAAAACCCATCATGTTTATGAATGACTTAACAATATAACGTAAAAATTACATTATCTAATCATAGATTCCTTACATTTTTCAGAAATCATTCCTTGGGTGTCTTTTGTGCATACCGAAGGTTGTTACCTAAAGAAGAGGTAGTGTTCTTATTCGAGCATCTTTATTTTAATTCTTCCTCCAACTCCATCAACTATTTTTAAAACATGATTATATAATATCCTATGTGTCTTACGTGTAATTTTATGTTATTACTTTATTATAATTACCTACAAACATCTCACCATCCATCAAAATGGTTTATGAAATCAGAATTCTATGGTGTGGTGGACTAGAGCCTCACGAACCATTGTAATTTTTTTACAATAACACCTCACAAAATAGTTATAATTATGGAAAAGTTGTTTATATATAATAAATATTATATTATAATAATTTTTGAATAATTATACCACACTTACCATCAAAATTTTCTTTCTGTGGTAATTCAGTAACATTGGATATGTGTACGGCGTACTACGGCCTTACGAAGTGATGTGATTTGTTCATACATTACATATAAGGTAATAAGTACGTTTTTATAAAAATATGTGATATATCTGATATAAAAATTATTATATAATGTTAATATATATATATATTTACATTATTTCCCTCAATTTAGTAACAAAATACAATCAATGCTCATGCGTACATATAACTTATCATCTCTACTAATGGTGTATTTTAATTTCTATCTAAAACACGTTTGGATTACTATAAATATGTATATAAGGAATATATATTATATTTTTTTCATGGTAATGATTATGGATATGATGGGACTATGATCTAATCAAGTGTGCAAGAAAGAAAAAATTTGAAAAATACACAAAAAATGAAGTTTCTATTTCTAGAAACATCATTTAACATGGAATTGTAAATAAATGGGTAATAAAATCACATAATAAAGTCATATATTTTATTAAATTTCATCATATGGTAATTTTTTTATTTATAATTAACATATATTTATTAAAAAATGAGTATTTAATTTAAAAAATGATGTTTAGAATAAGTGTCTGATATTTTGGTCTCTGTTCTTCATTCCTTGAAACATATGTTATGTAATCAACATATCATATTTTACTAAGTATTTATGTATAACCAATTACAGTTAATATAATTAAAATATTTATTTTCATGATATTTTCATTTTTTTTAATTTTGTTCCTTTATAGGTGTAATTCAAATTTACCAAAGTAATAATTATTTTATATATCAATATCACCTTTCATCTAGATTGATTTTTATTATTATGAAATATTATAATATATCTCACATGAAACTCTCTAATTTAATTATATTACAGTTATGAAAAAATGTTTATATTTTTAACCAATTTTACTTTAATTGTGTACTCAATTTCTCCAAATAATGATTGAATGAAAAAAATCATCTTTATTTATATATTCAGTTGAAAATTTGTTTCTCTACCCAAAAAATGTTTTCTAAAAATGTATTAATTTTTTATAATATTATTCATATTAATTACTAAATAAATTTTTAAATTAATTAAACAAAAAAAATCAATGGAATCAATAAGTCATTTTACAAACAATATCTGTTTGGAATTTACTGAATATGTGATTGGAATCTATATATTAACATTTATGACATGAAATAATCTCCCAATTTAATGACATTTATTTTTATTTATGCTCACATTAAAATTTTATGAATTTGTTATCAAATAAAATTAATTTTAAATATTTTATAATTATTACTTTTTATAAATTTATATTCAAAAAAATTATCTTCATAAAGAAATGTTACATGTGATTTAATTTTCAAAGTCATTATCCATATTATATGACATCCATTGATTTAATTTATAGTTATTTGGTTATATGAACCATAAAAGAAATATATATTCAGTTTTTGATGATTTAATTATAACATGATGTTTATGAAACCCATTTTAATTTAATAGGATATACCCTGATTATAATATTTTGAAATATATTTCTTTTTTCCTAAGTTATGAAATTATGAAATGATTAAATTATTGTGAATAAAATATCAATTACATAGGCTATAATATGAAGAATTTTTTTAAATATTGTTTCCTTTCATAGCTACAATATGATTAATGTTTTATTATCATCTTGAACAAATAAATATTATTTTGATTATGTGATCAGTGGGACCTATATCTCCTTCTGATGTATTGGATAAATATTTATACTTAATGAGATTGAATAGATTCGAATAGAGAGTAAAACTAGTTCATTATGGAATATAGTGTTTTTATGGTATTGGGAGTGAACGTTGACTATGATGATGGTTTGTAGAGAGAAATGAATCTTTTAGGATGGACATGGAAATTTGCCTTGACTACGATAAAAACGATTTTCTATAAATACGTAAATTCCCAAAATCCAAGACTAATGCCAATTTTATTGTATGAATGATCTTGTTAGTAGATTCTATAAAGAATCATATGTTATATATATCCAATATTTAATCCATGAATCTATCGTGCGATCATTGCTATTGAGGTCAGGATTTTAAAATGCTTTATATCATTTTATCATAGCCTTTTTTTGATATTATACTTACCTATCACAACTTATTTCTCCGTATTGTGAATCTGAGAACACCATTTTTTATGTTTCTATTTCAAATATATGTAGAATTTTATAATTTTTTATATTTATAATATGGGTGATAGTTATGAAGAACAATGTTAGAGATGATGTAGAATACCTATGACCCAGTTTTGTTTTGTTTTCATTATTCCAAAAAAGAATAAATTTAGAATCACCACTAATGTGTTTTAGTAATGTAATAAATGTGTATAAAAAATTATATAATATATTTTAATGAATATATTGGGACAAAAACAATGTATCAAAGGATAGGTTTAGTTATACTTTTAATACTAGGATTAGAAATCATTATTGAGATTCTGAAGGACTTTTCAAAGGTTATGTCAATGGATGAGTTCATATTTAGGAAATTATCCTAGAATTTTGGAAAATTAATTAGTGAGTGGTTTTTATGAAATTGCATATATCTCTAGATAATACAAGTGGATTTCAATTTCTAACATAGGAACCTATGGGTATTTATGCAAAAAATGGATCATCAAATTAGAAAAAGTCCTCTCATGGTGAACGATGGTGAGCCTTTCTACACACCTAATTTTAAACCCCTATGGTATATGGTTTTTATATTCATAAAATCATATTTACCATCATTTTATATCATAATGATTAAAATGAACGATATATTTTTGTCTTTATTTTTTAACAAAGTTTTACCAATTTTGACATCATATAACTATTTTTTATGATTATGTGGTCATTCACAATTATTATTGTTTATTACACTAAAATATTCAGTTTCAGTTAATGGTTCAAACTCGAAGGAACTGTGATAATGCTGAGTGCGATAACAAATGAATTTATTTTCATCCCATGAATCATAAAATTATATGATATGGAAAGAAAAGGCTCTTTGTGATTCTTAAAAAAAATTCTCATCAAAATTAATCATGTTATACATCCAAATGAAAAGGAAAGAATAATATTTTATTGAGTCCATCATGACACAACAACCACCATCTTTTAGTGGGTCTCAATATCAACTAGTTAATTAATATTTTATTAGCTCCAGTTGAAATATTTATCCAATTCACTAGTGTTCATAACATAAAAATATCATTTTAGGAATCTACCATTTGGAGGGTGAGGTAGAAAAATATTGTAATATTATCCTGAATAACAGGAAAATTGATGAAATTGACTCTATATATTGGGATGAATTCATGATCATATTTTTCAATAAGTTATTTCCTCATATTCATAATTCAAATATGGAGATTTATTTCCTTTCAAAAAATAATGAGGATGGAAAATCTGTCTATATCTATGGGGAAATTTTTACAAGACATGCAAGGTAATCTTTTAGTAATATCACACCACTAGAAAGTAGGGTTGATCTATTATTATATAGAATATAACTTGTAATGAAATGGTGATTTGTATAATATAGTTCAATAGATATGATGTGATTTTTTGATGTCATATCACAATTTAAATGGATGTTGCAGTAACAAATCAATATCGTAGATTTGATAAGAAGACAATCATGGAATTCAATAGAAAATATTAAATAATTTAGATAAAGAGATAAAAATTTCATTTTTATAAATAATTTGAATAAAATAGAAAGGAAAATTAATTAAGGTTAATAGAATATTTTTTGATTATGGAAGGTAATACCATCGTGTTGTTGATTAATGATGTAATGGGACGAAATTGGGTAATGATGAGGAATGATAAAAATGCACAGAAAATGGACCACCCATACTCAAATGTTTTAAATGAAATAATTATGGGATCTATTCTAATTTGTTCCCAAATATGAAGTATAATTAATATAATGGAAGTATTAACTAGATAATCCTAGAGAAATATAGAAATCTAAAGTGTTCACTATATCTAAACCGTGGCTGGATTAATATATGGTAAAATATACACTTATCATCCAAGATAATTTGTTATGGGTTTAAATATCATACCCAAGTTATTACATTTAATAATTATTAGTGAAACCCCCTAATTTTAAATTTATTGAATATCAAGTCTATGATTCCCCTCCAGTTCTTTTTTGTGGTAATGTTATTTCAAAAAATATTGTTATTATTATTCTAGTTGAATTTAATAAACTCTTATGAATGGGATGGATTTCAATATATGAATCCCACATTAATATCTGAATAAGGGAGGTCATGTCTGATATTCCAATCTATCTTAGGATCATCTACCAGTATGATGATAAATATAAAAATCTGATGAAATTCAGAATATATTCTATGAGTTTTGATTCCTATTCAAGAGAGGTGTTTATAACATACAGTTGTTAAGAAACTCGACATTGATGAACTAAATATTGTGCCTTTTTTTTATGTAATTTATGATGTATTTCATGTCCTTATACAAAAATTTTATGTCGAGATGTCAATTGAACTCATACAAGTTACATAACAATTTCAAAAAAACCTAATAGAATGGACCTAGATTAGTTGGAAGAAATGAATTATAAACTCCAGGAGAACCATGTAAATGGTTTAAAATGGTAAAGTGTGTCACCTTGGGAATATTATATTTAATTTTTATAAATAATTATTTATCATTGAGAATTTTTATAAAGTAACAGTATTTGAACAAGGACGTGATCAAGAACACGTATCATTTACCCCGTATTGATGACATTTTTGGGAAATTGTGTTGACCACAAAAAAATTCCAATATTATCCTACAATCTGGATTTCATTATTTTTTGTTCAAAATAAATTATATAACAAATAAAAAATTACATATTTTTTAAAGAAAATATAAATATATAGTGATGTAATTCAGTATTACAAATTCCCCAACTATCTTCATTGGATGCAACAAATTGATCCTTTGATATTACATTGAACATTTTTTGGTAGTCATTATATATGATAATATTATATATTCCAGGAGAATGTAATATAATAAGTATCACATTTTAATTGTACAAGAGTCCCTAAGTATAATCATTTTTTAAAAATTTATAAAATGCATATTTCAATAGACAAAGTGTTCATTTTATTCATATAATATCAAGAGATGGTATATTGGTAGATCCATCAAAGAAGGATGATACATTATGTGGTTCCAGAATAACCATAGTTTTTGATATCGGTATTTTAATTTTATCCGATATATATTATTTATAGTTTGTGGATAATTTATCATGACTACCATATTCACTTGGCTTATTAACTAAGAAAGGATCCATGTTTATTCATATCACTAACTGAGAGTAAAATTTCAAGGAACTGAATAAAATATTAGTCAATAGACTAGTTATTATATTACCCTAAAGTGGAGAAGATGTTTTCATATATAATTATTCTCCAATTAAGATATTTTAATGTGTTTTATTAATAATTTCATTTTTATATATTATGCCTCATGAATGTTTAATGTTAATGAGAAAAATTAACCAAATCATGATTTGAAGTTAGCTGTAGTAATGGGTTCATTAATGATATGGATGAATTATCATTGTGGAGAAATTTTTTATATATAAACTAAAAAGAAATTTTTTTATGTATATATTCACAATGAATGATTTTGATATGTTCCAAATAATATAATATAGATGATTATATATAATGACTGGTCAATACATTACAATCCTATAAAATCAAACAATTTGAATGATGCATTGTGTTGAAAGTATCCTAATAGTTTATTTATAATGAGGATCCAAAAAGATAAAATATATTTGATTTTTCATAAGATAAGTGATGAAATTTTATAAATAGTGGAGAAATATTATCTTCCTATATTAAATTTTCAAACATCATTCCAACTAAAAATTAAAGAGGCATGTATTAATGATGTTGATATGTAAATGATAGTTGAAAATGATTCTATTTTTATCCTTAATGATGATTGACTAATAAGGTTTACTAACCATGTATGTGATTTTTATATAAAAAATTGGATAAAGGTGTCTTTAGTGGATGCACATAGTTTATCATTACCTTTTCATCTTGGAAGTATGAAGACATGTAAATATTTGAAATAGTTCTTCTGATTAGATGGAATGAATAGTGATATCAAATAATTTATATCATGGTTATTAGTATTTTACCAAGTTATGTTTGTAAGATAAACTTATAAGCATATGTTACCTCCATTACCCATAAAATAATGGAAACAAAAAACATTATCATGTATTTTATTATTGTATCCCAGAACATCTAAAATACATAATGTTATTCATTTTTTTTGTTAATATACAATAAAATACATCAAAAATAATAATTATTATTGAATATTTACCTCTATTTATACTTTCTATGATATAAATTATGTAAGTAGTATGGTTTCATAGAGTACCACATTCCATTGTGTGTAATCGAGATCTGAGGATTACCTCAATGTTCTAGTGAAGTATTCAGCATGATCATGACACATAGTTCTTTTAAAAAAAATTATCTTACACAATAATACCACCAATATAAGTTAATAATTTAAAACCTAGAGGATATGATGATATATTTTTATTTACATTTTTATGAAAAATGGGAAGACCACCTTCATGTAGTTTGGGTTTCTTATAAAACATTTTGTGACTCAATAATTAAAATGGTTCCTTATGATGCATTTTATTGAATAAAATTTAGATTGTAATTGTTCTTGAAAGAATCAAAAGAACAAAAAATGATCGAAGAGGTGATATATGAATAAAAGGTAGAGATTTTTTGAGCATGCTAGAAACACATCAAGGAAGCTCGTAGTCGGTATAAATGTTTTGCTGAAAAGTTTCATTGTGATTTATAATTTTAATTTGGTAAAATGTGGTTCTAAGAATTTCTTTAAGGTATAAGTTTATTAGATTTTATAATAATGGAAAACAATGACCTAGTAAAATCAATCACTTTTATATTATTGATCCTAACTGGATGGTACTGTATTACTTGGAACTTCCACTAAACCTTTATCAATTCCACGATGTGTTCCACGTATCTATATAGAGTAAGTACCTAACTGATAATTCATTTGTTCTGAACTTAGAGATAATAAAACTATATAATGATATTTTTATGGTTGATAGTAATAATAGATTCTAGATCATATAGAAAATGGTCTATGAAACAAGAAAACTCAGTTGTTTAATGTTTTTGGGAAAACCCATTCATGAGGAAGCAACATGGGAACGTGAGGAAATGAGGAGGAAAAAGTATTCTCATTTGTTTTTACCAGCGTGAATAATTTCATCATAAAAATATATTTTTTTGGGGTAGAATATAATACCCTTATTTTCTATAAAATATATTTTAATAATATTTATTACATTTATAAATTCTGTTACAAAAATCACATATTTATGTTTTCCTAAAATATAACATTGAGAATATCTTCCATCAGTTATGAATGATCATTTTAACAAAACTATGATATATTATTAATATAATTAATTCATGACCTTTAAAGATATTGAATTTTATATATTTTATATAACACCCAAAACATTTTATGGTATGCTTATTTTAAATACATTCTATTAATAGCATATATTTTCATAAAGTAGTGTGTTCCTTTGAAAAAACACTTGGTTATTTAGGAGATAGTAATAACCTATCCATTTAACTTATATTTTCCACTTCTATATTTTTAATTTCAAAAAACGGCCATCTAGAGTTTTGACCAATATGTCATTTGGAGTCTGATAGAACCAACTTGATTTTTTGATGAATAGTATTATACCCATATGAATATTAATATGAATAGTAATATGGCCATTATTAATAGTAAATAATGATAATATTTTAAAATCATATGGTAACAAGATAATGAGATCTTAATTAATTTTTCAATGTGATATAAAACTAATTATACTTTTAAGGTTGTTATTTTTAGAATTAATTTTGTTTTTATTTAAAAATTAAATTAAAAATACATAGAAAATTATTTTTTAAAAATGGAGTTCATTTTTGAATTCTACACGCCAAAAAAAATTAGGGTGAAGTTTTGGTATTTTTCTAAAATACATTAATATTCATGAATAGTAAAAATATAGTTTTCAGTTTTAGGTAGTTTAAGACAACATAATGATATAATAATTAATATAAAATCATGGTCGAATTTTACAGTAAAATCATATATTAGGTGTCCCATATGGATAAAACAATGGGAAAATACTAGGGGAAAGCCCATGGTTTGGCAAAAACTATTAATGAGGTGTCCCTTTTAATTGGTAAAAAACTCCATCTCATTTATTATAAATAACCACTCTCCCCCTTCATTTTCATTCATTCCAAAATCAATATCCTAGAATATTTGTATTATTTCAACCCTATGAGTCATCCCATGATTTCCATAGTCCCCCAGGGTTCCATCCTACATGTTTTTGGAATTACACTACAAGATAAGAGAATCAACAACCCTTCTCTTTTCTTAAAGCCTTCATTTTATGTTTTCTCTTTTATTTTCAATTGAATTATATAGGAAAATTTCATTACATATTTCACTTTATATATATATTATATAAGAGTGATGAGATACCCCATTTATCTCATCAATCTATTTTTTTAAATTTTAAGTGACACAGTTATGCTGCCGAATTTTCTTGGGATATTTCTCAGTTATTCTTCTATTTTGAGTTTTTTATTTTATAATTCTTTCCTCATATCGCCTGATCAAAATTAAATGGTAATTACAGTATCTTACATGAACAAGAATCATATTATTCAAATGGAATATTTCATCATCATCTCCCTTTCCCCCTTCTCTTTGACTATAAATGAAAAAACCAGCCGAGATGTGTTAATTTATCACATTCAAGGACGGAAGGTTCTCAATATTCATTACCATGTTCAATTCTGGTCATGAAACCATTTTATAGTTGAACTAAATAATAATATATTTATTTCATCCAATTAAATTTCTGGAATCCTAAAAACTCATAATAAAAAATAATAATACAAAAAAATTTCATTATGAACAAAACCGCCATGTTAATCCAAATATTTTTAATTATGTTTTATCTTATGAATCATCATCATTATATATAGAATAAAATAATTATAAGATCATTTTTATCTCTGTAATTTCATTAATAATATATATTAACAATTATGTATGCTTAACCACATTTATAATTAACTTCCATTCATGAATACAAGTAAACGGATCCTGAAAACAATGAAGAAAATGCTTCCATAACAATAAAATTGATCCTCTTTAAACCACAAAAATGGCCACGAAAGAACCTAATAAGTTTATAATAAATAAATTTCATATATAAGTGGCTCTAAACATATTAATTTAATGAATCTAAATTTTATTATTCCGGTAATAAAAACAAATTAATAAAACACTCGAGCATAAGGTAAGGTGTTTCTTATCTCACTTTTAATATTGTGAGATTTCCATTTTCGCCAGTTATTTCATTAATGTGGTGAATGTGTACTTAAAATTAATATATAATATAATGATTATATTTATATTCATCTTATTCTGTGATTCATTTCCGGAATATTTATTTTTGGTTATACGATTCAATTGATTACAATGTGGTAATGAGGTATGTCTCAGTTTTCCATTTCGTTGTGACTAGCTTGGTGTTGGGAATCTAATAATTCATATGTGGTGTACCTAAAACCCATTTGAGAACGCATTACATTTTAAATTGTATTTCTATTAAATGTCCATATTCTCAAATCTTGGATATGTTTATTTTATAAATTGTATACCATTTTACATACGGTGTTTATTTTGAATGTTGTTTTAACTATAGAAATACTAATGAATCAGTATCCCCTACTCTATATGAATATAGAAAAATAAGATGGAACAGAAATAAATATATGTATAATGAATGATTTGGAAATGAATTGGTTGGTGGGTCATGCTATTCGCCATCGATGCATTGACAGGTCGCATGAGAAAAATATGTTGGCGACAAACACTTCAAGTTTCTTTCAAAAAATTAGATGAGTTTTTACCCACAGACTTAAACCATTTTAACGGAATTATGGTATCATGTGTTAGATACCTAAAATCCAATTAGTAAGAATTCCCTTTATTCATTATTAGTTAGTACCATCCATGAGGTTTTCACTATGAAAAAATATATGGATGCAGTTTCATTCTCAGTTTATTAATGGAGTGAGTTTTTCATTACTCACCATACCATATTGATTATGTAAAATTGTTTATGATTAAATTATTTTTGAATTCATGCTTCCACTACATTTAACTGTTACTCTACATTTGAGCTCACCAATTTAATTTTCTTACCTTAATTAGGTGATGAATAGGAGATCATTTTTTGAGTTCATGTGGATGTAGTTTTTAGTTTTTTTATGTATTGTATATTGTAACCATTTTGAATGTAATTTTAATTACATCTATGAATATAGTTTCTTCAAGACTACTAAATTGATCATTCTATTTGGATTTTCATTCCTTTTAACCATTCCAATATAACAAGTAATTCACAAGCTCCGGTCTAGAAGGGTCAGGGCATTATAGTTTGTATCAAAGAGAGTTTAGTGGAAAACATGGAAACTAGAATAGAAATTATAGATTAGGGAAAAACACTAAATTTGTATTTTAGGATAAAAATACAAGGGAATTATGGAATTTTTGTATGGAATATATTATTTGTATATTTATAGAAAATTAATCATTGTCTGTATACAAATAGGTAGAGGTGGCTCTGTCATAGATGCACTTACGAGTGAAAACTCTGAAAATATGTTTTGTTCTTGACATTGGGTATCCTGGTACATGAAAACGGGCCTTTTTACACTCGTTGTATTGAATCTCCCTTGAGAATATGCTATGGATAATTCACATTTTTTACAAGCCATTGTGACATATTTTAATGTAAATTTTTCTTAATAGAGACCATGATTTTGATTTTAGCTATTCATAGAATTTCAGTGTATGTTATGTGATTATCTATATGAGATTCATAACATAATATGGTGTTTTAAGATATTTATATATTGAGTATATTGGAAGAACTGGAATCAATACTCATGTAGAATGTAGGGATCTCCCCACTGAGAATGTAAACACAGTCAATGTTGGAGCAGATCAGATCATGACCATATTGGGACAAATTACTCAGGTTATAACAAATAACCATGCCACACTAGTGTTTTCTCATTTCATGTGAATGAAGCCCCCATCATTCAGTGGGACTACTAATCCAGTGGTTGTTGAAAAGTGGATCAAGTAGCTTGAAAATATATTCATGGGATTAAGATGTATTGAAAATGAAAAGGTATTGTTGGCAGCATATTGTCTCAAGGGTGATGCTGATAAATGGTTTTCCTTGATCCAGAATACCACAGAGAAAGATAAAATAGAAGATATGGAAATGAGGACTTTTATGGAAATATTATTTGAAAAATATTTTCTTCATTATTAGTGAACCAAAATGAAGAAAAAATTCAATAGATGAATGAAAAGGAAAGAAGAAATTGTCGTAGAGTATGAGGCTAACTTCACTAGATTATTCTGGTATTCCGTATATTATATACAAGACTCTGAAACTAGGATTGTTCATTTCTTGGAAGTTCTTAAGCCAAGTCTTCAATGGCCACAGGCTTCTCAAACATTTTCATCCTATAATAAAATTTTATCAAGTTCCATCAAAATAACGGAGAAATATTATTGAAAAAGTATCTTCATGGGAAACCATGTTAAGAAGAGGTATTATGATAGCCAAGGAAATGGTGCAGAAACAAATAAGAACAATGGAATAAAGAAATTATCATTATGCGAGAACTACGGAAAAAATCATCTCATTATAATCTTTAATGACATGGGACACTTTGAAAATGGGTGTTCTAAGTGCTCTGGAAACATTCCTAAAAAAGGACAAGAGAGAAAGGTAGATCTTTTGTGATTACAACCGGGGAAGTTGAAGTTCCTAATGATGTGGTGGAAGGTACATTAAATGTATCCTCCATGTTAGCCAATACTTTATTAGATTCTGTATCATCGTATTCATTTATATATTCCTAGATTTATAAGAAAATTAGACATGTAAAATTTTATTTAATTAATGTCTTACCAGTGAAAACTCTTAGGGGTTGTATCATTGCCACAATGGAAAGTCAAATAGTCCCCCTCATAACACATAACTTTGATTTATTTGTTAACCTTATCATCATACCAATGACTGAAATTGATATAATAATCAGTATGAATTGGTTTTCAATATATGATTCAAATATTCATTGCATGAATAATTATGATACAATTTTTGAAAATGTTTTAGAATCTCATATATTTAGAGACGAGACCTCAAAATCTGATTTTTATCTGGACACACCCCCAATTACTCTATTGAATTCTATTCATGGAGGGGAAGAGAACACAATATATATGGGAGAGGTAAGAAATATTCAGATTGAATATGTGAATATAGTGAATGAATACATTTATATTTATTCAAAGGATTTAACTGGACATCCTCCAGATTTGGAAACAGAGTTTTCCATTGACATAATTCCTCATGCAACACCTATATCGAATACCACCTATATAATGTCTAGTGTGGAGTTAGTGGAGGTAAAGAAATAATTTGAGGAGTTTAGTGGATAAGGATTTATTCGAACTAGTGTTTCTCTATGGGGATCCCCAATCCTATTTTTCAAGAAGAAGGATGGATCCATGAGGATATGAATTGATTACAGGGAAATCAATGCTATTAAAATATAGAATAAGTATCCTCTACCTCATATTGATGATTTCTTTGACCAGCTTCCTGGAGGTCAATACTTTTCCAAGATTTATCTTCAAACCAGATATCATCAGCTTCACGTGAGGGAGAAATATATTCCTAAGATAGCATTTTGAACCAGGTATGGGCATTACAAGTTTACAGTGATGCCATTTGGAGTGACTAATGCACCCTCTATTTTCATGGATTTAAGGAATAGTGTTTTCAAATAATATCTTGATACATTTTTTTTGGTATTCATTAATGTTATAAAGGTATATTAAAAAAGAATTGAATATTATGAATATCACATACATATTATTTTGACAACTCTTAGAAGAATTGTATTATATGGGTAGTATAGAAAGTGAAAACTTTGGCATCAATCAGTTTCTTTTCAAGGCCATATTTTCTCTAAGGATTGAATCCTAGTTTATCCTGACAAAACAATATCAATCCATAATTTTCCAACGCCAACTAACATAATCAAGGTACGTGGTTTTATTTTCTTAGCAAGTTAATATATGTGTATCGTTCATAATTTTTCCAAATTTGACAACCCTATAACCAAGCTCACACGCAAAGGAATTAAACATGCATAGAGAAATAAATGTACAAAACTTTTTGAAGAATTGAAAAAATTTTGGCAAATTATCCAATTTTGAGTCTTTTATCGGGAAGTGATGGGTTTATAAAATACATGGATGTTATAATGAATGGGTTGGGTCATATCCGTATGCAAATTGATAATGGTATTGGTTATGCATCAAGGCAGTTGAAGAATCATGAGAAAAATAATCCATCACGTGATCTTGAGTTAGCAGCACTAATATTTTCCCTGAAAATATGGTGACATTATCTTTAACGTGAATAAATGTGAGATATATACAAATCACAAGAGTTTTAAATACATTTTCACAAAAAAAAACTCAACATGAGGCAAAGGATATGGCTCGAGTTACTCAATGATTATGATTGTTCAATACACTACCATCCAAGAAAATCCAATAAGGTGGAAGATTCATTACACATGAATGAACATGTGCTTCTGACTCAAATGAAGATTTAAATAAATCATACATCCTTTGATCTACTAAATATGTATATGAAGATTATTAAGGAAGGGGAAACATCTTTACACATTAAAATAATTGTTAAACCATCATTAATAGAGAAGATAGAAATATCTCAATCTAATGATGAAAATATACAAAAGAAAATTATTTATTTAAAGGATGGGATATTGGAAGACATTGTGTATGAGGAAGTAGTTCTGATGTTTTGGATGAGGTTTTGTGTCCCATCAGTACCTAAGTGAAAAACTGAACTATTAGACGATTCTCAAATATTAATTTTTCTATACACTCGGGTTTCACATAGATGTATAGATATTTGAAGGAATATTTTTTGTGGGATAATATGAAGCCTACAATTGCTGACTATGTCTCAAGGTGTCTAGTTTGTCAACAAGTGAAGGGAGAGAGACAAAATCCAAGAAGAGTGATGAAACCTCTACCTATACTTATGTGGAAGTGGGATAATTGTTTGATGGATTTTGTCACCAGACTACCGAGGACAACTAGAAGGAATTATGAAATATGGTTAATTGTTTATTATATCACAAAATTCAAACATTTCCTTCCTATAATAGAGGATTTACCACTTGAGCTCCTAGAAAGATATTATATTAATGAAGACGTACGACATCACAGTGCACCTCTATCGATTATTTATGATCAAGATACCCAAATTACATCAAAATTCTGGAAAATTTTGCATATGTATTTAAATTCTAAGATTCATATATGTACTTCTTATTACCACCAAACCGACAGACATTTTGAAAGGTTCATTCAAACTTGGGAAGACACGTTGAGATCATGCTCTATTGTCATTCAAGGTATTTGGGATCAATAATTTTCCTTAGTACAATTTTCCTACAACAATAGTTTCCATTCTAGTATTCCAATGGCTCTATATAAAGAATTATATAGAAAGAGAATTCGAACTCCATATTGTAGGGACGATGTTGGTGAGAGGAAACTTATAGTCGCAGACCATATTGAAGATACCCCAAAAAAGGTAATGAAAAAACAAGCCTATATTAAAACTGTAAAAAGTAGGCAGAAAAGTAATTCGGACAACCAGAGAAAGTACTTGGAATTCCATGTGGGAGATCATGTCTTTCTGAAAGTATCTCCATGGAAAGGTGTCGTAAGGTTCAACCAGAATGGGAAACTGAACCCCATGTACATCGGACCATTTGAAATTATGGAACGAATCAGAGTTATAACATACAATTTAGAAATTCCACTAAGTCTCTCCAATGACCATGATGTGTTCCATGTGTCATTGTTGATGAAATACATGTTAGACCAAATGTGTTTACTCACCTAAGAATAAATAGAGCTTGAACCTGATTTTTTTAATGTGAAGAGGCTTTCGGGATTCTTGACACAAGGGAGTATGTATTGAGAAATCTGACAACTCATCTAGTAACTATTCTTTGGATAAATCAGAATATGGAGGAAGATACATGGGAACCTAAGGATGTTATGAAGATGAACCATCATCATCTATTGGAAGGGATTTACACAGAAATTATCAAGGAAGAAATTTCCTAAGTAGGGAATATTATAACACTCTAGACATTTTATGCTATGTTTCTCTTAAATACATTCTATTCATATCCTATATTTCATAAATCACTACATTACTTTGAAAAAACACTTGGTTATATAGGAGATAGTCATATCCTAGCCATTAAACATATATTTTCATCTTCTATGTTATGAATTTAAAAAAATGGTCATCTAAAGTTGTGACAAATATGTCATTTGGATTCTGATAGAATCAAATTGGTTTTTTATGAATAGAAATATACCCTTATAAATAGTAATATGAATAGTAATAAGACACATATGAATAGGAAATAGTGATAATATTATATTTTCAGCAGGTAATAAGATAATTTTATTTTAATTAATTTGCCATTGTGATGTAAAACTAATTATACCTTTATGTTTTTTATTTTTAAAAATATTTATGATTTTATTTAATGTATAAATTAAAAATTCTTATAAAACTATTTAAGAGTGATGAGATATCCCATTTCTCTCATCCAACTAATTTTTGAAATTTAATGTGACACGGTTAGGTTGCCGAATTTTCATGATATATTTTTCAAATTTTGTTCTATTTTGAGTTGTTTTATTCTATAATTATTTCTTCATATCCCATAATACAAATTCTATGATAATTAAATTACCTTAAATGAAAAGTAATTATATTATTATAATGTAATATTTCTTCATCATCCCCCCTTCTTATACTGAAAATGAAAACACCGTCCAAGATGTGTTAATTTATCACATTCAAGGACAACGAGTTCTCAATATTCATTACCATGTTCAATTATAGTCATAAAACCATGTTTATGGTTGAAAAATATCATAATATATGTATTTCATCACATTAATGTTCTATAATCCTCGCACACACACAATATATATAATAATACCAAACTAGTTCATTATGAACAACAACGCCATGTTAATACAATCATTAGTAATTAAATTTTAACTAATGAATCATCATCATGGAATATTACCCAAAATAATTATATGATAATTTATATAATTTTTATTTCATTAATATTATATATTTAAAATTAATTATGATTATCTACATTTCAAATGTACTTCCATTCATGAATACAAGTAAACGGAGCATGAAAACTATTGAAGAAAATGCTTCCAAAACAAAAATATTGATCCTCTTGAACCAATAAAAATGGGCCATTAATGAACCCAATAAGATTATGATAAATCAATTACATGTATAAGAGGTTTTGTGCGTATTAATTAGTGAAGCTAAATTTTATTATTCAGTTCATTAAAAAAATGAAGAACACACTCGAGTATAATGTATGGGGTTTCTTATATCACTTTTAATTCTGTGATATTTCCACTATTTACTACTTATTTATTGCATTTTTTGTACATGTAAATCCATTTGATAGATAATATCATGATTCTATTTATATCAATTGTATTCTGTGATTCATTTCGAGAATATTAATTTCAGGTGTGAGGACCCGACTGCAGTTTCCCAAAGTCGGTTCTTTATTTGATAACAATGGCATACAAACAAGCAATAAGCATCTTGAATGACTGTGTAGTTTATTATTATTGCTGAAACGATTAATACATATGTTAAAAATTACAACAGGTAAGGAAATACAACATAGAAACTCTTAAACAACATCCATAACTCCAACATTATTTTAGCAGGTCATTCATAATAATCATCTTCGTGTCCTGAGAAAATGACCCATAATAAATGGGTGAGGTCAAACACATAGTAAGTTAAAACAATACCGAGTAATATAACAAAAAAATTAGACATTGTGAATAATTGAAAACACATGACTCTAAAAATAAACATGAACATAATATGGTAGAAAAATGAGTTGAGTAAAAATTTCCATAAGACAACATAATAATGGGTAATATACTATTATAATTAACACATGAACTATCTATATTATTTTCATAATGATGTAATTAATAATCCGGGACAACATAACTATACTGTCAAAAACTTGTTCCAAGACCATAAATAATCATTTTGTCAAGGCCATTTGTCAAGACAATAGTATGTCCAATGAGACCTACTGATGCACCAATAGGTTGTAGCAGCACCCAACCAACTCTTATTATGTCTAATGATTTCCTCATTAGAATGAAGATAAATAAAAACAATATATATATTCTTATTGAATCTAATATATGAAATGTA
The DNA here is from genome assembly GCA_963277665.1 of Viscum album. Taxonomy (NCBI): domain Eukaryota; kingdom Viridiplantae; phylum Streptophyta; class Magnoliopsida; order Santalales; family Viscaceae; genus Viscum; species Viscum album. The sequence continues at coordinate 77,525,576 of OY728127.1, read as the reverse complement.
AATAACTTTCCCTGAACATTAAGTATAATCACTAACCATTTGGAGTAAATTGGTGAATAGTTTTAAGATTACACACCCACAACAGAAATAATAATAAAACATTAAATAAAATATGGAAGATGATAACATGAAATATTAATCCTAATAATACATAAGAATCAACATGAGTGTTTAAATAAATGAAGATACTGTTATAAAATTTTCGAGTAATTCTTGGGATAAATACACTTTTACTTTGAAAAGAAGAGTTCTTTTTGAAAATTATTTGTATTAAAACTGAAGTGAAGTATTTTAGTATTTACATAATAAAATGAGTTATTTTAGAATTATAATTTTTCCCAAAAATAGATTATATGGTGCTCTTGAAAATGGGTATGAGTTTGAGAAATTCCCTTCAATAGATCTTGTATTTTGGATACTATTTGGAATGTTTCCTTTTAATACGAGTTACTATACATAAAATAATGAAGGGTTCTAGTTGGTAAAAATATTTAGAATAGTAAAATATATTTTATTTGGATTACATAATAATATACTATAATTTCATTGAGGTAATTTGACAATTAAACTAACCCAAATAAAAATGGTTGTTTGGGTGGAAAATCCCTTACCTTAAATCTGAACATGTTTCACTCATGAAGATAAGAACTTGGAATATGAAATAATACATATTAATAAAATATTTATGATCCTATTAGAAATGTATTTAGTTTATCATAATTATGTTTTGTCCATTTATACCCTTTTTGAGAAGTTATTATATTTAATTTCGTTGTTCTACAGTGTTTGTTTTCATTATTTTCATATACAGTTCACTTGTTCTTAATTAATGGAGATTATGTGGAATGGTTATAAATATCTAGAATTGAATTTTTCATATTATTTATGATTACCCGGATGCATTATTGGTCTTTTATATAACTTTTTTACATGGCATGATGATGAATTATTATATATAACTTTAATGATAACTATTTCGGTTAATTTGTGGGTTTTGACTACAAAAGACACATTTTCCTTTATAAATCCATACCATTTGTACAAATGGATTACAGAACATTACATACGGTATATTAAATATATAATAATCTGGTTGAACCATAATAATAATGGTTTCATGACCATAATTAAAAATGATAATAGAAATCGAAAGCCCATTATCCTTAAATGTGGTAAATTGACATATCTCAAATGATGTTCGTGCTACTAGTATAAAGAATGTAAAAGGATTAAGTGATGATAAATTATTCCACTATCATGAATGAATTCCATTACATGTATTTTACTAGATTCATCAAAACATTTGGATAAGGAGAGGTAATAATAGAAAAAGAAAACAAATGAATCTGAAAATAAAGACATAGAATTAAAAAAAAGTTAAATTTACCACTTGAATCAGAAATCCTTGAGAGCCTCTTTGAGGGAGAGGATTTGTTCTTTTTATGAGTCCAAGGCTTTTTTGACATGGGAGAGGAAGTTGGGTAGAGATTTGGAAGGAATTTGGAGAAGGCACAAGGCTTGAGAGTAGATCATGGAAGGGGGAGTGAGATGGGGTTTTATAATGGATGAGAAGAGAGTTTTCATAAATTTTTATTCATTAGTTTATTAATTTACCTCAATAATAGAATTAGTGTTGATTCCTTGACCAAGATTAGTAATAATTTCATGTGACTTCCAAACATGTGGGATACATCACTTATGAAGTCATGAACATTGTATTTAAATTATAATTAGTATATATGGCATTTTACTATATTTGACTATTCATAAAAAATTCATGTTTTTCAAAAAAATACCAAAAATTCACCATAACAATTTTTCAACAAGTTGATTCCAAAAATGAAGCCCATTTTTCATAAATATGATTAATTTAATATTTATTTAATATCATAATTTATTCTCAAAACAACAGTTTTAAAACATTTATTTACTTATTCCAAAGATTAGGTATATTGTACTTCCACTTGAATGTTATTTATATTCTATTATAGGAAAGGTTACTATTCATTAGATTATATCAGTAATATCTGGGAATGTTACTATTCATAAAGGTTGGTTACTAATCACTACTAATTATGTTTTCCTTATTAGACTACACATAACTTACCGATCATAATAATGTATGTCAGATTTTCAAATTTCATATCAGAGAAGTGTCAAACTTATTGGGACATTACATTTTCTACTCCTTAAAAAAATATTTTTCTCAAAATTCATACAATGTTACCTAAAACAATTTGGGTATTCCTTCAACATAAGCTTCTTAGGATCCCATGTTGCCTCTTCCTTCTTATAGTACCTCCAAAAAACCTTTTCCAGACGAGTCATTCTTTTTCTCAATACATGTTGTTTGGTATCAAGAATCTTGATAAGATCTTCTCAATAAGAATGATCAGGCTCGGGTTATATTTCATCATAGTTGAGTACATGTGTTGGGTCTTGCAAGTATTTCCTTAACATTGACATGTGGAGCACATTGTAAACCTTAGAGAGATGTGGTGGTATATTGCAACGATATGCTATGTCTCCAATTAAATCAAGAATATAAAAAGGTTTGATGTACCTAGGACATAATTTTCCCTTCTTAATAAATAGTATAATACCCTTCCATAGAGATAACATTAAGAAATCATGATACCCTACTTGAAATTATAAATCCTTCCTTTGGTTATCAGCCTAGGTATTTTTCCTACATTGAGATTTTTTTATATGGGTTTGGATAATCTTCACCTTTTTAGTTGTTTCTTTAACATGTTCTAGGCCCATGGGCTTTCTTTCACCAACATCATCCCAACAAGTTGGTGAAAAACATGTCTTTGTATATATAGCATCATATTGTTCCAACTGAATACTTGAATGGAAGATATTGTAATAGGAAAATTCTACAGGAGGTAAATACTGCTTCCAGATGCATTAATGTCATGTTAAAAGTACCTAAAAATTTCTTCCAATGTTTGAATAGTCCTTTCTGATTGTCCCTCTGTTTGTGGGTGGTAAGCAGTGCTCAAACGAAGATCAATATCAAGGGAATTAAGAAGAATTTTCTCAATTTGGGATGTAAAATTGGTATCATGATATGAAACAATTTATGAGGGTAAAAAATGGAGTCTTACAACTTCATTTATATATTGTTTTTCTAGACATTCAAGTGCCAAATCTTCTCTTATATCAAGAAATGTGTTTATTTTGTAAGACGGTCAACAATGAAAAATATCAAATCTTTATTTCTTGGAGTCTTTGGTAGTCCCATTACCACGTCCACTATAATATCATCCCATTTCCACATAGGAATAATAAAGGGTTGCATGACTACTCCATGACATTGTCATTTAGAATTCACCCTTTGACACACCAAACATCTCCACACATGATCAACAATATCCCTCCTCATGTTTTCCCACACAAAATGATCATTTAGATCTCTATACATATTTTTACTACCTAGGTTTATAGAGAAACTAGATCTATGAGAATCCTCCAACATTTCCCCCTTTAGCTCTGGAATAGTGGGAACACAAGGCCGCATTCATAATTTCAAAAGGCCACCTACAAATACAATGTCAATCAACATCCCATCATTTATGGAATAAATTTTCTTTTGATTCTTCTCATCATCATCCTGGGAACATTTTATCCTTTCTTGTAAAGATGGTTTGGAAGCCATTTGAAAATTTTATGATGTGTTACCTTCCTTGATAATTCCCATATACATCTTTACTAGATCATTGAACAAAGGTACCCTTTCAACTCTCATCTTATTCAGAACTCCATGATCCTTTCTTCTCAAATCATGTTCTACCTTATTTTCCTTCCCCAGGTGGTAGTGTATTGTGAAATAATAATCTATGAGTATCTCAATCCATATCCTTTGTCTCATGTTGAGATCTTTCTGTGAGAATATATATTTCAAACTCTTACGATCTGTATATATCTTACTTTTTTCGCCATAGAGGTAATGTTTCCAAATAATCAGATAAAATAGTACCAATGCTAACTGAAGATCATGAGTTGGATAGTTTTGTTCATGAATTTATATCTCCTTAGATGCTTAGGGAATTACTCCATCATTCTGCATAAGGACACAACCTAGTCCTTTCTTTGATGAATCGTTATAGATATTAAACCCATAATTCCCCGATGGAAGGGTTAAGACTGGATCATTCACTAACATAATCTTTAATTCTTCAAAACATTCTTCACATTCCTTTATTCAAAAGAACATAACCCCTTTTCATTTGATCACAGTCATTGGGTTGGATAAATGGGTGTAGTTCAGAACAAAACATCAATAATAACATACTAAGGAAATAAAACTACATACCTTAGTTACATTCGTTAGAGTAGGCCATTCATGAACAACCTTTGTCTTTGCAGGATCTACTGATATTCCAAACATAGTGACAATGGGACCGAGAAAGGAAACTGATTGGAGCCAAAAATCACACTAGCTAAACTTCCCAAATAATTAATTTATTCTAAGATTCACAAGAATAGTGTGAAAGTTATTTTGTTGATCTTATTTACTTTTATAGTATACCAGGATATCAACATTAAACACCATCAAAAAGTCATCAAGATATTCCTTGAAAAAAAATATTTTTCAGATCCATAAAAATAGATGGCGCAACAGTTACCCCAAAAAGGCATCAATGTAAACTTGTAATGCCCGTATCGGGTTCAAAATGAATTTTTTTGAATGTCTTCCTTTGTCACAAGTAATTGGTGATATCGATATCGAAGATTAATCTATGAAAATATTGGCTCCATGATGTTAATCAAATAAATCATCAATTTGAGGTAGAAAATACTTATTATTTATTATAATAGAATTGATTTCCTTATAATCAATGGATGTCCTCATAGGTCTATCTTTCATCTCGATAAAGATTAAAGGGCAAACCATGGAGAAACACTCAGTTGAATAAATAAATTATCACTCAATTCATTATTTGGTTTCATTACTTCCACTAAATTTATAATGTCCATTATATAAGGGGTCATTGATATGGGCCTTGAACAAAAAATTAGGTCAATGGAAAACACAATTTCCCACTCTAGAGGATGTCCAGGTAAATCCTCTGGAAATAAATCTGCATATTCTTGTAAAATAGGTACATTCTCCATCATTAAATTCCTCTCCTCACCGTAATTTATTTCATTATATTCCTCCCCAATAATGGCATTCAGTAGAGCTACTAGTGGTGGATCTAATGAGAATCAAATAGTGAGGTTTCTGCTCAAAACATATTGTATTCTACACCATTACCAAAAATTATATAACCCTTCTAATTGGAAGAGATATTCACATTATAATTTGATACCCATTTATACTGAGAATTATATCATAGTCAACCATTGGTATGATGATAAAGGTAGCAACTAAAGCATGTTTAAGTGTCATGAGCTGGGCTAATCACAAACTTTTTATGCAATGATATATCCACTAGGGGATTTGAATGATAACCCATTTATAAAATCAATTTGGACATATCTAATCATATTATAAAACTAGGAATATATAAATGAATGAGAAAATATATAATTAAATAATTTATTTTCTATATTAGATAAAATGATCTATGTACCTGCCACCACTTCATTAGGAACTTCAAGATTCGTTGTTGTGTCCACATAAGCTTGGCCTTGCTCCCTCTGCCTTATTTGGGGAACAATTTAATGATACTTAGGAAATTAATGTGCATAATTCCTTGTCTCTCATAAATTGTTTCACATAACATTGGTAGATTCTTTCCTCTTCTTACAATCTTGAGATAGGTGTCCATTCCCCCGCACTTGTAACAAACTTCCATTCCCTTCAAGAACATCCCAGGGTGTTTTTTCAATCAATTATTGCATGATGGAAATTCAACTCTTTCCTTATTCTCCATTTCCTTTTCTCCTTTCCCATAGTTTTTAGAATCCCTCTTCTTCTCTTTCTTTCCCGTAAAGTCATAAGACATAGAGAATTCCTTTTCCATCTTGATTTCACAAGATATTATATCTTCATATGATGAGAAATTCTGAGAGTCTAGAGCCCTTCAGAGGAATGGTTTCAAACCATCAATGAATTGATCAATTTATCTCCTTGGATTATGTATATATTCTGAAACATGTCTTTATATCCTTGTAATGTTGGATTTATACATGGAAACATTTTCATCCTCCTACTACCTCAGATTCAATAATTTCCTCTCTATATCTGCTTGCAGTTCACAATGGAAATAGTTTTTTAAGAATATTTCCCTAAAATCCCTCCATTCCATATCATATATTTCTTCATCCTCCTTTGTGTTTTGGATTAATGACCACCACTGATCTGCATCTCCTATTTGATGATAAAATTCCATGACAACCTTCTCTCTTTATTTATATCCCAAAGTAGGAATTATATTCTATAGGGATCATATCCACTACTCTTCTACAAATGAGTTTTTAGTCCCATTGAATGTTGGAGGTTGTTGTCGCATAATGTGATCTAACATATCTCCTCCATGTGGTGGATCCATATGCCCTATACGGGTATCATTATTAATAAAAACCTGAGTATGTTGTCCCAGTAAAGCCAAAAGTTTCTTCACACCAGTCACATCTCTATATCCATCATTATTATCTTCCATCTGTGGGAAATCCATACATGGGACTGAAGCATTCGTTCGATTTCCATTATTTTTACTAGGAACATTTTCTAAATAATTGAATACACTAGATTACGATATGAATCATATTGTATAATATCAATGTATAAAAATACATTGCAAAAATAGAATTTCTATGCATAGCTAATTTCATCATCATAAACGTGGTATCTTCAATATAAAATTTAAATTTTGATCATTTATAATTGATTGTAAAGAAAATTTGAATTATCCTAACAATATCCCATTAGAGTGCCGTAAACAGTAGTGAAGCAAGGCCCATTTATTGGTACCAGGATACCCCGGGTCAAGCCCTAAAATCTTTTTCTGAGCTTTCACTCCAAGGTACATCTATTCTAGAGCCGCCTCTACCTTATCGTATCCAAATAGAGATAAATTTCTTGAAATATCCACATATTCTATTCCTTAACAAAATACCAGGACGTTATTGTATGTTTATCATCAAATACTATCTTAGAGATCCTTTCCTAATCTACGTTTTCTAAATATAGTTTCCTTGTTTTCTACTAAATTTGTTTGATTCCAACTAAAAGGACCCAGCCACATTTTCCAAGATCCAAAGCCTTATTTGAGTACATTGGCATACAAACAAGGAATAAGAATCTCAAAGGACCATGTTGTTTAGTATTATTAGAAACTATATTCATACATTTGTTAAACATTACAATTTGAATAGAAATAAAACATAGAAACTCTTTAGACAACATCCATAACTCATAGGTTATTTCAACCTGTCATATATAATAAACTTCTTCACATAAAGAGAAAATGAAACATTTTAAAGGGGTTAACTCAAATGCTCAGTAAGGGTAAGAAATACAGAGGAAGATATAAAAAACATTAGACATTGTGAATATTTGAAAACACATGCCTCTAAAAATAAACATGAACAAAATATGGCTGAAAAATGAGCTCAATAAATATTGTCATAACAAAACATAACCATGGGTATTCTACTATTGAAATAACCGCAGGAACCATCAATACTATTTTCATTATTATGTAATGAATAATGTTGTACAACATAACCATACTGTCAAGCCCTCATGCCATGAAAAGAAATATTCATTTTGTCAAGGCCTTGTGCCAACACCGTAGTTTGTCTTAGGAGACCTTCCAATGCTCTGAGGGGCTGCAGTGGAACCCACCCGATACTTACTCTATAAAATTCATACCTCATATGAATGGGGAAAATAAAAACAACATATACATTCATATTAAAACTAATATATGAAATGTAAATAACATTCCCTGAACATTAAGCATTAAGACTAACCATTCGAAGTAAATTGATAAATGATTTTATGATATCCCATCCAAAACCAAAATAATAATAAACCATTAAATTAAATATTATATATGATTCCATGATATATTAATCCCAATAATACATATGAATCAACTTTTTTTTGAAATAGATGAAGATACTCTTATAAAATTTTAATGTAATTCTTCAGTTAAATACCCTTTCACTTTGAAAAGAATATTTGTTTTGGAAAAAAATTTATACTAAAAAAGAATTGAAGTAAATTATTATTTTCATAATAAAATTAGTGATTTTATAAATATAATTTTTTTCAAAAACATATTATAGGGTTCCCTTGAAAATAGATATGAGTTTGAGAAATTCCCTTGAATCAGGATAATATTTTGGAAACAATTTTCAATGTTTTCTTTTAAAAAATGTAACTATCTTTAAAATAATGAAGGTTTATTGTTGGTAAACATATATAGAACACTAAAAAAGATTTTATGAGGATAAAATAATAATATTCCAGAGTTTCATTGTGGTAATTTGACAATCTAAGTAACTCGAATGAAAATGGATGTTTGTATGAAAAACCCTTAACTTAAATCCGAACGTGTTTCGGTCTTGAACATAAGCTCCTGGAATATGAAATTATAATTATTAATAACCTATTTAATATCCTCTTAGACATGTATTTGGGTTTTCATAATTATTTTTAGTTCATTTATTCCATTATTTATACGTTATTATATTGAATTTCAATGTTCCAGTGTGTTCGTTTTCTTTGTTTTCATAAACGGTTCAGTTGTTCTTAATTAATAGAGTTCATGTGGAATGGATGTAAATATCCAGAAAAGAATTCACTTATTATTTATGATCATACATATGTGTTAGTGGTCATTTATATAACTTGGTTACAAGTCGTGAGGAAGAATTTTTATATAGAACTGTAAGGATAACTGTTTCCGTCAGTTTTTGGGTTTCGATTACAATGAATTTATATTCCTTTATAACGCAATACCATTTATACAAAGGTATTAAAGAATATTACATAGGTTATATTAAATATATAATAATATGGTTCAATAATGACAATAATGGTTTCATTACCATATTTGAGAATGATAATAGAAATAAAAATCCCATTTTCCATGAATGTGATTAATTGACACATCTTGGATGGTGTTTTTGCTACTAGCATAAAAATGGTAAATGGAAGAGATGATGAAAAATTATTCCACCATCATGAAAACATTATAATACATGTAAGGCTCTGGTGTCATCACAATATTTGGATATGGAGTTCTAATAATAGAAAAAGAAAACAAATGAACATGAAAAGAAATACAAAGAATTTAGAAAAAGTGGAATTTACCTCTTGAACCAGACATCCTTGAGAGCCTCCTTAAAGAAGATGTATTGATATTTTTATGAGGTCAAGGCTTTATGAACTTAGGATAAAAGTTTTGGGAGGATATTTGGATAGAATTTAGTGATGGAACATGGCATTAGAGGAGTTAAGAGAATGGGGAATGAGGGGTGGTTTTTATAGTGGAGGATATGAGAGTTTTCATAATAATTTAAACATTAGTTTATTAATTTCCTTCATGACCAGAAATAGTGATTATTACATGACCAAAAATAGTAATAAATTCATTTGAGTTATAACCATGGGGGCTTACATCACTTGTGATGTCATGACTAGTTTATTTAACTCATAATGTGTATATACTGTATTTTTCCGTATTTTACTATTCATCAAATGTTCGAGTTTTTCAGAAATATACAAAAAATTCACCGTAACCATTTATTGATATGTAGAATCCCAAAATGAAGTCCATTTTTCAAAAATAATTTTATAAATATAAATAATTTATTATTTAATAAAAATAATCTTTTATTCTCAAAACAATAGTTTTAAGACATTCATTAAATTATTATAAAACATAAATATATCGTACTTCTCCAGAAATATTATTTATATACTGGCATAGATTAGGTTACTATTCATTAGGGTATATCATTATTCCTAAGGTTATGTTAATTTTTATACGGTTCATTTACTATTCAAAAAAATTATGATATTCTTATCAGACTCAACATAATGTTTTGAACGCTACCGTGTATGAGAGATAATCGAAATTCATGTCACGTAAGTGAAAACACATGTTTAAAGGTTACATAGAACATAGTACTTCATAATGACATATTTATATGAATGGAATTTCTATTGAAAAAATATTGGTTCTTTACATTTCGCCATATGATTCAATTGATTACAATGTGGTAATAAGATTTCTCTCAGTTTTCCATTTTGTTGTAACCTTCATTGTATTGTGCATATAATAATTATTATCTGGAGTACCTAGTAACCATTTTAGATCACATTTAATTTGAAATTACATTTCTATTAAATATCCATATTATTATATCATGGATATTTTTATTTTCTAAACTGTATACCATTTTATATACGATGTTTATTTCGAATCTTGTTTTAACTGTGGAAATATTGATGAATATGTATCCTCTACTCTATATGTATATTAATAAGGAAAATTGTACCTGTAATAAATCTATGTATAAATAATTCTTTGGACCTGAATTGGTGGGTGGGTCCTGCTATTTCCCTCAATGCATCGACATCTCTCATGATACAAATCTATTGGCGACAAAGACATCATGTTTGTTTCCAAAAATCATAGATTTTTCTAGCCCCACACATAAACTATTTTAACAGTATTGTGGTATCATGTTATAGATAGATTACATTCAATTAATAATCATTCTCTTTATTCATTTTCAGTTGTTACTATATATGAGGATTTCACTATGAAAAAATCTATGGATGCAGTTTCATTCATAGTTTATTTGTGGCGTGAGTATTTAATTTATTCACCATTCTATATTGATTATGTCAAATTTATTATGTTTTTCTTATTATTGAAATCATTCTTCCACTATTTGTAACTGTTTCTATGAATTTTGATCTCACCCCTTTCATTGTTTACCTTTAATAGGTGATGCCGAGGATATTATTTATTGTGTTCATGTGGATGCAATTTTCAGTTTTTTTATGTATTGTATTTTGTAATGTTTTCCAATTTAATTTGAGTTACATCTATGTATCTATTTTATTCAAGAATACAAAACTGGTTGTTCCATTTGGATTTCTATTCCTTCTAACCATTCCTATAAAAAAAAGTAATGCACGGTCACCGGTATATAGGGGTTTGGGTGTTATAGTTTGTATGAAAGGAAGCTTAGTAGAAAACAAGGAAACTAGATTAGAAATTTTATATTAGGGAACTAAACCCTAAGTTAGTATTTGAGGATAAAAGATACAATAGAATCATAGAATTTTGGTAAGGATTATATTATGTGCATCATTCCAGAAAATACATACATGTCTGGATGAAAAAATATAGCGGTGGTTCTGGCACATATGTACCTAGAAGTGAAAACTCCAATAATGAGTTTCAGGATTGACCTACGATATCCTGGTACACGAAAATGGGCCTTTCTAAACTCTTGGTATTGACACACTGAAGGGATATTCTTAGGATAATTCACATTTTCATTACAAGACATTATGAAAGATTTTAATGTCAATTTTTCCTCAGAGAAACGATGTTTATGAGTTTAGATATGCATACAATTTTATAACATGTTATGTGATTTTCTATTTGAGATTCATAACCTAGTCCAGTTAATTCCATTATCTAGAAATTATTTCTAATGGAGGAAGTGGATTCAATACTCTTAGTCAATTTAGGGATCTCCCCACTGAGCAAGTCAACAAAGTCAATGTTCGAGTAGATTAGATGATGGCAATATTGGGACAACTTACAAAGGTTGTGATGAATTACCATTCCACACCTATGATGGATTGTTTCATGTATCATAATCCTTATCTATTATTGGGAATACTAATATAGTGTTTTCTGAGCAGTGGATCATGCACCTTGAAAATATATTTATGGCATTTAGATGCAATGAAAATTAAATGTTAGCAATGGTAGTATACTGTCTCATGCGTGATGCTGATCAATTTTGGTCCTTGATCCAGAATACCACTGAGGAAGAAGAAATAAAATATATTTAATCGAGGAATTTTAAGGAAATATTATATGAAAAAAATTTCCCACATGAGAAACAGACCTAAATGTACAGGAAATTCCTTAGCTGAAGGAAAAGGGAAGAAGACAGTGTTTCTGAGTATGAGAGAACCTTCACAAGACTACAAATTGATTCCATATATTATGTATGAGACTTGGTAGAAAATATTTATCATTTCATTGAAGTTCATAAGACATGTCAATGAAGGGCACTAGATTCTCAAAAAAAATCATCATATGATAAAATTGTATCACGTTCCATCGAAAAAAATATTATTTTCTAGAAAAAATTTCATCAAGTGAAACCAAGATAAGAAGTGGTACAATTAAAACCATGTAAAAGGTGAAGCATCAAAGAAGAACTTGGGAACGAATAAATTCCCATTATGTAAGAATTTTTGAAAGAATATGTAATGGGTCGGACCTCTCCGGTCCATTACTTTGTGGAATTGTGGTTTTGGAGGTGTTCCGGGAGGACAAGGTGACTTATCCCCCAGCTGCTGCCTACCCGTAGCTCGATCTACCGGTAGCTGCTGATTACCGGTAGCTCGGTCTACTGGTAGCTGCTGATTACCGGTAGCTCGGTCTACCGGTAGCTACTGATTACCGGTATCTCGGTCTACCGGTAGCTGCTGATTACTGGTAGCTCGGTCTACCAGTAGCAGCTGATTACCAGTAGCTCGTTCTACCGGTAGCTGTTGATTACCGGTAGCTCGGTCTACCGGTAGCTGCTGATTACCGGTAGCCCGGTCTATCGGTAGCTGATCATTACCGGTAGCTCGGTCTACCGGTAGCTGCTGATTACCGGAAGCTCCGTCTACCGGTAGCTGCTGATTACCGGTAGCTCGGTCTACCGGTAGCTGCTGATTACCGGTAGCTCGGTCTACCGGTAGCTGCTGATTACCGGTAGCTGCTGATTACCGGTAGCTGGGGTTACCGGTAGCCACGGCCTACTGATAGCTCGGTAAACTTGTAGCCGCAGTCCAGCAGTAGCTTGGCTAACACTTTGCCAAATTTCTAGTTCTGTGAACAGTGTTTCTATCAGTGAGGTCCTATCGGTGGACTTCTATCAGTGAGGATCTATCAGTAGACTTGTGTTTCTATCGGTAAGGTTCTATCGGTGAGCTTTTCTTTCCTTTGCCAATTTTTTTAGTTCTGTGAACAGTGTTTCCAGACTTCATAAGAGCTACCGATTCCATACTTTGCCAAATTTTGAGAATGTGAACAGTGTTTCCAGCTTCGCAAATTTGACGTTTTCTTTGACGTAAAATACTTTTAAAACCTTATTTTAAGGACTTTAAGGCCGATTCAAAGGCCATAAATCCTATATTAATTATTCCTAAGGCCGGGATGTTTTTTTACTTGGTCAAACTGCGTGGGTTAATGCGATCCGTTTTTAATGGATAATAAACCGGATCTTAAACTGTCGCCTCTCTAAATTTTTTTTAAAAGGAACGAGATATCATTCTTCGTTGTTCTTCCTCCTGGTTCTCATCTACGAGACACTAGAACCTTGCAATCATTCTCGTAGGAGTTTCACAATCAAAATTTACTCAGATCAGTTCCGCTCTGTTGATGCAACCAAGTTGTGTCGATCGTTCTTCGATATAAGGTATGTTTTATCATCGTTCCTTCGGGGATCACCTTCTCTTGTTCTTCCTTCCATATTAGCATGTAATCTCCATGTTTCTAATGGGTTTTCTTGGTGTTGGTTGGTACTGTCGTACCGTGGAATCCTCTGGTGGATGCAGCTATTGTGAGGAGAAGAGGACTGTGACCCGTTGTGTGGATAAAGGACGTCAAGAACTCTTCGAGGTAGGGGATTCATGGCTCCTCTAATTGTATATGTGCAATCGTAGAATTAGCATGATTTATCTCTTTGGATCACAATGAAATTGACCTAATTAAATACTTGAACCGGATTAAAAGAATTGTTTGATCGCATGCTGTTTCTTTATACCGTGATAACGGTTTGCCTCATGTTTTCCTAGATATAGTGATATCTATGTTTTCTTTGATTTGGTGTTCGTTCATGATAGAAATTGATAATGAACGTAAAGCTGGAATTAATTGTTAATTAATTGGCTAAAGATAAAGAGGCATGTAAATTATTCTGGTTATTGCCGTTGTTGTAGTTGTTCTAATTTGAGGATAATCAAATTAGGGAAGTAAGCATGGTTATTTAAATTGTGATAGATTACTGATTAGGTATCCATGATTGGAACCTATGAATAACAAGTATGTTAATTCAATATGGATTAGAGAACAGATTATGTGGGAATTTCTAAAAGGGTTCTGAGTTACCCTCCTGTTTGTTAAAGGGCTGAGAGACCACTTTGTGATGTTTGTTTTCCTGCTGCTTGTGCTGTGATGTGAGCATGGATGGCTTTTGTGATATGTGGAGGCATGTAGGCTTTTGGTTGTGGTAGTGTATGACGCCTAGTGTGGCGAGATGCATCGGTTTATGCATATGGGTGTCGGGGAGGACACTAAGGGTGATGGTATGAGATGAATGGGATGGTTTGATGTTGGTGGTTTGGTTTGGTTGCTTATCTGCTTTACTTTTCCCCACTGCTCAAGGCACCTGGTCTTGCTTACCATCTTTTCGAAGGAGGCGAAGACACACGGGGTATTCCACGTGCTTTCCGTGTTTAGCCTCTCGATGGAGGATGGGTCTATGCTCTTTCTATAGGCGGAAAAGACTCGACGGGTAGTATATATACTCACCGTGTTGAGCCTCCTTTGTGTTTAGAAGCATATGATGTTTTTCTAGAATGCCTGGGAATGTGGAAAAGTAATTCTGTAATGAATGTTTGATTAAATGGTGACGATCCACGGGGATGGAGATGCTGGAATTTAAAGGTGATGTGAATCTTAAAAAGGAGCAGTTGTTTTTGAAAGTGATACCATTTCAGTTTAATGTGGAATTCTTCATTCTTAATTAATGTTTAAAGAATTAATTAATGTACAGTGGAACTGATAAATGAGAATGGAGTAATATAATAAAGCTCTTCATTGTTTGTGTGCTTATAGGATACCTAGTCTTAGAAGTAGCAGCCTGGAGTCTGAGAGACGTTAGCTGCAGTTGTATCTAAGACTAGTTAATGCCCATAGTGTGGATGTGAGTTACTTATATATTCTGTACTTTTTGTGTTTCTATATGCTACTCCACCCTGTCGGTAAGGGCAACTGACACCCCAGGGATTCTGAGCCCTAGGGGGGTGTTTTCCCCAACATTCTGATGGGTGGTGGAATGGCTGACTACCCCCTTTGTCCCCGCTCTCTTCTCTTGGTAGATCCTTGTGCTGGTAGGCACAGTGGTTAGTTTTACCCATATATGTGTGTAGAGGGCTGTAATGGCTTGTGGTTATTTCACACACATATACTCTGGATATAGTATCCTATGGAATACTATAGGTGTAACGTGTATAGGCTGTGATGGCTTGAGGATCCTTACTCGGCGTATGGGTTGTGATGGCTTAAGGAATAATACTCGACGTATGATATACGTTATACGAGCTATGGTGGCTCCCAGAAACTACCTGGTTACTTTGGTTGTGAGGACGGTGTGGTGCTTCGCCCAGGTGTCTGCGGGCAATCCTTTGTGGTGCACGAGGTGCAGATTGTGGAGCTTAGCCCAGGTGCCTGCGGGCAAGCCTTTTGAGAGAGATGCACAGGACGTATGTCGTTGGGGAAAGCGGAAAACCAGTGGGGAAGTAGTAGCGGGGTACCCTTGATATTATTTACTATATGCTATATTCTTGTATGCGTTACTTGGTGAGAGTAGCCATGGTGAGGTTGGGAACATAGTATACCTGTTTAAATAATGAGTTAGTTTCACTTGTTGTTCACTGGGCTTTAGCATGCTTTATTTAATTTTGCACGAGAGGCTTCAGGAGGATCCTACTGAGTATACTGTTATACTCACCCTATGTACATATAAACTGTTTTTCAGGTCACTTGGAGCAGGTTGGAGATCAAGCTGGTTACTACTAGCTTGCGGTTGGAGGAGGAGCTGTTCGGGCTTGTGGTCGCAGCTGTTTTTCTTTCTTTTGGGTACTTTTAGTTTTCCCTTTCAGTGGTAGTACTTTTGCATGGCATTTCATATATGTACTTGGTTTCCTTTTTATATTTCAGTTCTGAGTTGGAGTTGATTGGAGTCTATTCTATCTCTCTCTTCTTCTTGTGTTCTCTTAGAGGGTAATGCCTCCCATTTGTACGTTATTATACCCTCGGTGCTAGTCGCCAACCCGGGGCCTACTGGAGGCGGGGCTCGGGGGTCATTATCTCCCTTTTCACATTGCCGGCCCAGGAGGGGTACACTTTGTGGGGTGGGGGTCGTGACAGAGTGGTATCAGAGGTCTGGTTGAGGGATAAGACGGAGTTTGGAGTTAGGCACAGGTGAGGAAGCATGGGATGGTAGGGCAACGGTGTCATTCATGTTTAGAAAGTAGGGTAAACACTGGAGACCGGCAGAGACATAGGCGTTTAGGGCCCCCTATGATCTGTTGCACGGACCTTTAAGCTTACGATGGCTACTAAACAAAGTGATGTCGGTTGCAGGGTAGAGACCTAGGAAAGGATCATGCATCATTATTCTTTGCGCATGTGTTTGAATGGGTAGACCTTGGGATAGGTAACCAAAAATTAATAAAACAAAACCATTAATTAATTAATGTTGAGTCTTCCATATTCCAGGCTTAGGAGCTCTAAAAGTTGTTATTTAGCAGGTATGGCTCCAGGTCGACGTCCTCGTCAGGTTTGCACAGAAGATGCCCATCAGGCTGTTCCAGCAGATCGCCGCCGAGTAGAGGTTGACGAAGATGACACTTGGAGGAAGACACTTCGAGAGTTTCAGCGCCAGATTCTACAGAAGTACGAGGGCTCCGTTTCAGATGCCGTCACAGAAGACTGGTTGGAGGAGGTCGAGATAGTCTTCAGTTCGATTCGTGCTCGGAAGGAACACTGGGTGTCCATGGTTGTGACGTTGTTGCGTGGAGCAGCGAGACAGTGGTGGTTCTTGTTCCTCGAGGATCGTGAGGAGTCAGCGATCTCGTGGGAGGAGTTTCGAGACAGGTTTAGAGTGGAGTTTCTTTCATCGACTGCGAAGGCGTCCAGTCGCAAGGAGATTCTTACCCTTCGATAGGGGAGCTCCAGTGTTCGAGAGTTTGGAATCCGTTTCAGGAACCTTCTACGATATGCTTCAGACCTGTTTCCATATGAGGAGGCCAGGGAGAGGCATTTCGAGGAGGCTTTGCGTCCAGAGATCCAGCGCCAGGTCACCCCATTTATGCTGAAGACATATCTTGAGGTGCTGGCGAGGGCATAGGTTGTTGAGAGGACTTTGACCAGGACCGGATTGTCACGAGAGGGGAATCTTCATGATTCCTCACGAAGCAGAGCTGTGGTCCGGGGTTCCCGGTTTTCAGGACAGAAGAATTTCCGTTCACCTGGGGGTAGGTCCCAGCCCTTCCCATCCCGTTTCTCCGGAGGCAGAAACTCTCAGACCTATGCCAAGGGATCAGGCGCTTGTTTTTCTTATGGTGGTCATGGTCATCAGCAGCGGGAGTGCCCGACTTTTCAGAGCAGTCATCGTGCACCAGGCGCTCCACTCCAGGTTCCTCCATTGAGGCAGTTCCAGCCGAGGCAGCAACAGCAGGTTGCACCAGCTTTAAATCACCCGTGGGTAGATGGAGCAGGCAGAGGACAGCCCCATGACGCTCCCCGTCCTTAGAGAGTAGAGCGCGGCCGTGGTGGTGGTCGTCATCAGGGTCAGAGAGGCAATGGAAGTGGTCATGGTCAGCTTCATGCTCTAGCGTTGCCACCCCAGGCGAGCCAGACATCGTCCGAGGTACCCTTTTCTTGTTTTCTACCTTGGTGTATGCCTTGTTTGATTCAGGAGCAACACACTCCTTTATATCCCCTACCCTTGTCCACTCTTTGGGACTTGAGGTAGAGAGGCTTCCAGTGCCCTTGGCGTTGACTACGCCAGTTGGAGGTCGAGCTAGCTTGTTTGAAGTATGTAGAGACTGTGAGCTAGTGTTGGGGCAGCACCGCTCTTGGGGAGATTTCCTATGTTTACGAATACAACCATATGATGTCATCCTCAGCATGGATTGGTTGTATTCGGTGCAGGCTATTGTGGATTGCTACAGGAAGAAGGTCGTTTTCTTTGATAAAGACGGAGAGGAAGTAGTTTTTGTTGGTGAGAGAGATCCTCGGATGAGTCATAGACGAGTTTCATCCTTATCATCCATGATGGCTGGGATGATGCTGAGTTCTTCAGAGGTTCAATAGTTGGCGTTTCCTAGGGTCGTAGAGGAGTACCCTGATGTCTTTCTAGAAGTGGTTGTATCCTTACCCCCTCGACGAGAGATCGAGTTTGGGATCGAGCTACAGCCAGGAGCGTCTCCTATCTCTATGTCTCCGTACAGGATGGCCCCTTCTGAGTTACGAGAGCTACGTATTCAGCTCGATGGTCTGTTGCAGTGTGGTTTTGTTCGGCCAAGTGTGTCACCGTGGGGTGCACCATTTTTGTTTGTGAAAAAGGCTGATGGCAGTTTGCGGTTATGCGTCGATTATAGTCTCTTAAACAAAGTTACAATAAAGAACCACTATCCTCTCCCGCAGATTGATGACCTATTCGATCAACTGAAGGGTGCAAGTTGGTTTTCAAAGATCGACTTGCGGTCAGGATATCATCAGATGCGTGTAAAGGATGAGGATAACCCGAAGACTGCTTTCCGCTGTCATTATGGGAATTATGAGTTTGTTGTAATGCCATTCGGCATGACGAATGCTCCATCTGTTTTCATGGGGTTGATGAATGATGTGTTCCGTGAATTCCTGGACAAGTTTGTTGTGGTTTTCATCGATGACATCCTTGTGTACTCCACATCTGAAGAGGAGCATGCAAAGCATCTACGAGCTGTTTTGGGAGTTCTTCGCCAACATCAGTTGTTTGGGAAGTTGTCCAAGTGTGAGTTCTGGGCTCGAGAAGTTCGTTTCATGGGACATGTTGTGTCCCAACAGGGAGTAGCTGTGGATCCTTCGAAGATAGAAGCAGTGGTGTCTTGGCCAGCCCCCAAGACCGTGTCAGAGGTGAGAAGTTTCCTTGGTCTCACAGGTTATTATAGGAGGTTTGTAGCTAATTTCTCCCGAGTTGCGACTCCTCTGACAGCCTTGACCAGGAAGGATCATGCGTTCATATGGACTGATCAGTGTCAGACAGCTTTCGAGTATCTAAAAGAGAAGTTGGTAAGTGCTCCCGTCCTTTGTCTTCCAACGGAGGGAGTCCAGTTTGATGCTTTCTGTGATGCTTCACATCTGGGGCTAGGCTGTGTTCTTATGCAGCAGAGGTCCGTCGTTTCTTATGGGTCTCGGCAGTTTCATCCCCATGAACGCAACTATGCCACCCATGATCTTGAGTTGGCAGCCGTGGTGTTTTCTCTGAAGTTGTGGAGACATTACCTCATTGGTGAGAACTTTGTGGTTTTAACCGATCATAAGAGTTTGAGGTATGTTTTCTCCCAACGCGACTTGAACTTAAAGCAGCGTCGGTGGATGGAGTTCTTGCAGGATTACGACTTCGAAATATCGTATACACCTGGGAAGGGAAATGTTGTTGCTGATGCACTGAGCCGAAAGTCACGTAATGATGTTGTGCGTGAATCTGGTGATTCTTGGAGAGTGATGGAAGAGCTATCATCTTTGCATCTTGGTATGGGAGAAGTTAGGGGAAGAGGTTGTCTTTTCCAGATGACGGTGTAGTAATCCCTGATGCAGAAGGTGGAAGAGTCTCAGTTGGGTGATTTAGAGGTGGAAGTTTGGAGAGACAGAGTTGTTTGTGGGGAGTCCCCTGATGGTTGGTCGGAGGATGAACAACACCGAGTGTTGTATCATGGAAGGCTTTTTGTTCCCTTGGCGATGCGCGAGACGGTTCTCCGAGAGTTCCATAGTTCACCCTTGGCAGTACATCCTGGTGTGACGCAGATGTACCGATCCTTAAGGAGTCAGTTCTGGTGGCCTGGGCTGAAACGTATGGTTGCAGAGTGTGTGTCTCGATGTTTAGTCTGCCAGAAGGTGAAGGCCGAACACCGTGTTCCTGGTGGTCTTCTCCAACACATAGAGATTCCTCAGTGGAAGTGGGAGGACATATCAATGGACATTGTTACTGGTTTACCTCGAGCTCCGGGAGGACATGATGCTATATGGGTGGTAGTGGATCGTTTAACTAAATCGGCCAACTTCATAGCAATCAAGGAGTCGAGCTTAGTGGAGGTTTTGTCGAGGCAGTATCTGGAGGAGGTGGTAAGGCTTCACAGAGTACCTAGGACGATCATTTCTGATCGAGATCCTCTTTTTACCTCTAGGGTGTGGAGAGGTCTCCAACATGCTTTTGGATCTCAACTATGCCTTAGCACTGCTTTTCATCCTCAAACAAATGGTCAAACAGAGCGAATCATCCAGACTCTTGAAGACATGTTGCGCTCTTGTGTTCTTCATTTTGGAGGTTCATGGGTGAATCAATTACCCTTGGTAGAGTTCGCTTACAATAATAGTTTTCACTCTACCATCGGTATGGCGCCGTTTGAAGCCTTGTATGGCCGGCCATGCCGTTCTCCGTTGTGCTGGACTGGGGTTAGAGAGTCGGCAATTCTCGGACCAGAACTAGTGCAGAATACAACAGAGATGGTTCAAGTGATTCGTGAGAGGATGAAGACAGCACAGGATCGTCAGAAATCATATGCTGATCAAAGAAGGAGACCATTAGAGTTTAATGTTGGGGATCATGTGTTTCTAAAGGTGACTCCCCGTCGTGGGCAGCGAAGGTTTGGTCGTGGAAGTAAGCTTTCTCCCCGGTTTGTTGGGCCTTTCGAGGTGTTAGCTCGTGTTGGATCTGTGGCGTATCGAGTAGCACTTCCCCCTTAGATGAGTCTGATACATGATGTTTTCCATGTATCGCAGCTCCGTCATTATCTTCATGATGAATCTCATGTTATCGATTGGGGAGAGATCTATATTGACGATGATGCAACCTTCGAGGAGCGACCTATGGAGATCCAAGACCACAAGGAGAAGGTGTTGCGTGGGCATTCTATCCCCTTAGTTCGTGTCCTGTGGCGACACGGTGGCATGGAGGAGAGTACCTGGGAGCGTGAGTCACAGATACATGCTCAGTACCCAGAGTTGTTTAATGTTTAACTCATTCCATATAATGATGTTTCCTCTCTGGTTAGCCCTTTCATGTTTTATTTATGTACCTTTGATGTGATGTTGTGAATGAATTGTTTGGTTATGGATTGTTTGTTCCCGGATGTCAGAGTTTTGTTCCAGCTTTCGAACAACTCATGGTGGTATTCCCCTGAGAGGTATCTTATGGGGTGGTTGTTCGGACCCCTCTTTTCTTCTGGGTTGGTTTTTAATTATCAAGGACGAGAATGTTTTGAGAGGTATCTAATGTAATGGCCCGGACCTCTTCGGTCCATTACTTTGTGGAATTGTGGTTTTGGAGGTGTTCCGGGAGGACAAGGTGACTTATCCCCTAGCTGCTGCCTACCGGTAGCTCGGTCTACCGTTAGCTGCTGATTACCGGTCGCTCGTTCTACCGGTAGCTGCTGATTACCGGTAGCTCGGTCTACCGGTAGCTGCTGATTACCGGTAGCTCGGTCTACCGATAGCTGCTGATTACTGGTAGCTCGGTCTATCGGTAGCTACTGATTACCGATAGCTCGGTCTACCGGTAGCTGCTGATTACCGGTAGCTCGGTCTACCGGTAGCTGCTGATTACCGGTAGCTCGGTCTACCGGTAGCTGCTGATTACCGGTAGATGGGTTTACCAGTAGCCACGGCCTACTAATAGCTCGGTATACTTGTAGCCGCAGTCCAGCAGTAGCTCGGCTAACACTTTGCCAAATTTCTAGTTTTGTGAACAGTGTTTCTATCAGTGAGGTCCTATCGGTGGACTTCTATCAGTGAGGATCTATCAGTAGACATGTGTTTCTATCGTTAAGGTTCTATCGGTGAGCTTTTCTTTCCTTTGCCAATTCTTTTTAGTTCTGTGAACAGCGTTTCCAGACTTCATAAGAGCTACCGATTCCATACTTTGCCAAATTTTGAGTATGTGAACATTGTTTCCAGCTTCGCAAATTTGACGTTTTCTTTGATGTAAAATACTTTTAAAACCTTATTTTAAGGACTTTAAGGCCGATTCAAAGGCCATAAATCCTATATTAATTATTCCTAAGGCCTGGATGTTTTTTTTACTTGGTCAAACCGCGTGGGTTAATGTGATCCATTTTTAATGGATAATAAACCGGATCTTAAACTGTCGCCTCTCTATTTTTTTTAAAAGGAACGAGATATCATTCTTCGTTGTTCTTCCTCCTGGTTCTCATCTACAAGACGCTAGAACCTTGCAATCATTCTCGTAGGAGTTTCACAATCAAACGTTACTCAGATCAGTTCCGCTCTGTGGATGCAACCAAGTTGTGTCGATCGTTCTTCGATATAAGGTATGTTTTATCATCGTTCCTTCGGGGATCACCTTCTCTTGTTCTTCCATCCATATTAGCATGTAATCTCCATGGTTCTAATGGGTTTCCTTGGGGTTGGTTGGTACTGTCGTACCGTGGCATCCTCTGGTGGATGCAGCTATCATGAGGAGAAGAGGACTGTGACCCGTTGTGTGGATAAAGGACGTCAAGAACTCTTCGAGGTAGGGGATTCATGGCTCCTATAATTTTATATGTGCAATCGTAGAATTAGCATGATTTATATCTTTGGATAACAATGAAATTGACCTAATTAAATACTTGAACCGGATTAAAAGAATTGGTTGATTGCATGTTGTTTCTTTATACCGTGATAACGGTTTGCCTCATGTTTTCCTAGATATAGTGATATCTATGTTTTCTTTGATTTGTTGTTCATTCATGATAAAAATTGATAATGAACGTAAAGCCGGAATTAATTGTTAATTAATTGGCTAAAGATAAAGAGGCATGTAAATTAATCTGGTTATTGCCGTTGTTGTAGTTGTTCTAATTTGAGGATAATCAAATTAGGGAAGTAAGCATGGTTATTTAAATTGTGATAGCTTACTGATTAGGTATCCATGATTGGAACCTATGAATAACAATTCTGTTAATTCAATATGGATTAGAGAACAGATTATGTGGGAATTTCTAAAAGGGTTCTGAGTTACCCTCTTGTTTGTTAAAGGGCTGAGAGCCCACTTTGTGATGTTTGTTTTCCTGCTGCTTGTGCTGTGATGTGAGCATGGATGGCTGTTGTGATATGTGGAGGCATGGAGACTTGTGGTTGTGGCAGCGGATGACGCCTAGTGTGGCGAGATTCATCGGTTTATGCATATGGGTGTCGGGGAGGACACTAAGGGTGATGGTATGAGATGAATGTGATGGTTTGATGTTGTTGGTTTGGTTTGGTTGCTTATCTGCTTTACTTTTCCCCACTGCTCAAGGGAGCTGGTCTTGCTTACTCTCTTTTCGAAGGAGGCGAAGACACGCGGGGTATGCCACGTGCTTTCCGTGTTTAGCCTCTCGATGGAGGATGGGTCTATGCTCTTTCTATAGGCGGAAAAGACTCGACGGGTAGTATATCTACTCACCGTGTTGAGCCTCCTTTGCGTTTAGAAGCATAAGATGTTTTTCTAGAATTCCTGGGAATGTGGAAAAGTAATTCTGTAATGAATGTTTGATTAAATGGTGAAAATCCACGGGGATGGAGATGCTGGAATTTAAAGGTGTTGTGAATCTTAAAAAGGAGCAGTTGTTTTTGAATGTGATGCCATTTCAGTTTAATGTGGAATTCTTCATTCTAAATTAATTTTTGAAGAATTAATTAATGTACAGTGGAACTGATAAATGAGAATGGAGTAATGTAATAAAGCTCTTCATTGTTTGTGTGCTTATAGGATACCTAGTCTTAGAAGTAGCAGCCTGGAGTCTGAGAGACGTTAGCTGCAGTTGTATCTAAGACTAGGTAATTCCCATAGTGTGGATGTGAGTTACATATATATTCTGTACTTTTTGTGTTTCTATACGCTACTCCACCCTATCGGTAAGGGAAAATGACACCCCAGGGATTCTGAGCCCTGGGGGGGTGTTTTCCCCAACATTCTGATGGGAGGTTGAATGGCTAACTACCCCCTTTGGCCCCGCTCTCTTCTCTTGGTAGATCCTTGTGCTGGTAGGCATAGTGGTTAGTTTTACCCATATATGTGTGTAGAGGGATGTAATGGCTTGTGGTTATTTCACACACATATACTATGGATATAGTATCCTATGGAATACTATAGGTGTAACGTGTATATGCTGTGATGGCTTGAGGATCCTTACTCGGCGTATGGGCTGTGATGGCTTGAGGAATAATACTCGACGTATGATACACATTATATGAGCTATGGTGGCTCCTGGAAACTACCTGGTTACTTTGGTTGTGAGGACGGTGTGGTGCTTCGCACAGGTGTCTGCGGGAAATCCTTTGTGGTGCACGAGGTGCAGATTGTGGAGCTTAGCCCAGGTGTCTGCGGGCAAGCCTTTGGAGAGAGATGCACATGACGTATGTCGGTGGGGCAAAGCGGCAAACCAGTGGGTAAGTAGGAGCGGGGTACCCTTGATATTATTTACTATATGCTATATTCTTGTATGCGTTACTTGGTGAGAGTAGCCATGGTGAGGTTGGGAACATAGTATACATGTTTAAATAACGAGTTAGTTTCACTTTTTGTTCATTGGACTTTAGCATGCTTTCTTTACTTTTTCACGAGAGGCTTGAGGAGGATCCTACTGAGTATACTGTTATACTCACCCTATGTACATATAAACTGTTTTTCAGGTCACATGGAGCAGGTTGGAGATCAAGCTGCTTACTACTAGCTTGCGGTTGGAGGAGGAGCTGTTCGGGCTTGTGGTCGCTGCCGTTTTTCTTTCTTTTGGGTACTTTTAGTTTTCCCTTTCAGTGGTAGTACTTTTTCATGACATTTCATATATGTACTTGGTTTCCTTTTTATATTTCAGTTCTGATTTGGAGTTGATTGGAGTCTATTCTATCTCTCTCTTCTGCTTGTGTTCTCTTAGAGGGTAATGCCTCCCATTTGTACGTTATTATACCCTCGGTGCTAGTCGCCAACCCGGGGCCTACTGGAGGCGGGACTCGGGGGTCATTATCTCCCTTTTCACATTGCCGGCCCAAGAGGGGTACACTTTGTGGGGAGGGGGTCGTGACAGAATCATCTTGGGAAATCATTGAAAGTCATGGGAGTCGGAAATAAGTGTGGAGAAAAGTGTCTTATGTCTAATGAATGCAAATGTAATAAATAATTTTAATATGTTCAATGATAAAATTGTAGAGAGATGGGACACTATGGAATTTAGTGTCCATAGAAACAAAGAAACATTCCAATGAAAATTCCAAGAGAGCAACAGAGAGCTTATGAGATTACAACCACAGAAGTTGAAGTTCCTAATGATATGGTGGAAGGTAAATTAATTTATTCCTCAGAAATTTTCAACACATTATTTGATTCTATATCATCGCATTCATTTATATATTCCTATTTTTCTAGGGAACTTGTACATATCCAATTTGATTTAATAAAGGTGTTATGAGTAAAAACTCATAGAGGATGCATCATTGAAACAAGGGCATGAAAACTAATCAACCTCATAACACATATAAATTCTTTAGTTGGTAACATTATCAACATACCAATGAATTTCATTTATATAATCCTCATTATGAATTTCATGTCAATCTATGATGCGAATATTTATTGCATGAAAAAGGAAGTTACAATTTTTTAAAATTAGGTAGAATTTCTTATCATTAGAGGATATACCCCTCTATATTATTATTATCAAGAACCACCCCTAGTATCTCTATTGAATTCAATTCTTGTATAGGAAGAGAACCCAATATCTATGGGTGTGGAAAGACATCATCAATGTGAATATTTGTATATAGTTGAAGAATAAAATTATGTGTTTTCAGCGGATTTACCTAGACATCCTCTGACTTGAGAAATTGTGTTTTCCATTGACATAATTCCAGGTGAAAGACCTATATCAAATACCCCCTATAGAATGTCCACTATGGATTTAGTGGATCTAAAGAAACAACTAGAGGAGTTGAGTGAAAATCGATTAATTTGACCTACCGTTTCTCCATGGGAACCCCTAGTCCTGTTTGTCAAAGAAGAAATATTGATCCATGAGTCTATGCATTGATTATAGAGAATTAAATGATATTACAATAAATAATAAGTATCCTCAGCATTAGATTGATGATTTATTTGATCAATTTCATGGATCTAGAAATATTTTGAATATTGACCTTTGATCTGTATATAATTACGTGTGTGTGAGGAAGGAAGATATTCCTAAGATAACATTTCAAACCAGGTATGTGCATTACAATAATAAAGTGATTTCTTTTGGAATGACTAAAGAACCCTCTATTTTCATGGATTTAATAAATAGTGTTTTCAAGGAATATCTTGAAAACATTGTTGTGGTATTCATCGATGATATCCTTGTATAATCAAAAATCTATGAAGACCATGTGTATCAGTTAATGATATTACTGAAAACTCTTAGAAGAAATGAATTATATGTGATGTTTAGAAGGTGAGAATTTTGGATTCAATCAGTTTCATTTAAAGGTCATATTGACTCTAAGGATTGAATCCTAGTTAATAATGCATAAAAAAATCAATCCAATATTGGAGCCCGCCAACAAAAATAACTGAGGTACGCTGTTTTATTGGAATAACAAGATTTCTATTGGTATTTAGTTCATAATTTTTCATTACTTTATAAACTGCTAACTAAGCTCATGTGTAAAAGATTTATGTATGTGTGGAAAAACGAATATACATAATTCTTTGAATAAATGAAAAACAGATTGGTCAATGCTCCAGTTTTGAAAATTTTATCTGGACATGATGGATTTGTAGTATCCATTGATGCATCAAAGTATGGGATGGGTTTCATCCTTATATAAATTGAAAAAGTTTTTCTTATGCATCAATGCAGTTTAAGGCACATGAGAAAAATAATCCAACACATGATCTTGATATAGGAGCGATAATCATTACTCTAAAAATATGGAGACATTATCGTTACTTTTAAAAATTGTGTGATATATACAGACCACAAGAGTTTGAAATAAATTTTCACACCAAAACAACTCAACATGAGGCATAAGAGATGGCACGATTTACTCAAAGATTACATTTTTCCAATACACTACCATCCAAGAAAGAAAAATAAATTGGAAAATGCATTAATCTGGAATGATCATGGACATCTAACTCAAATGAGGATTGAGAGAGATCCCATATTCGTGGATATACTAAATATAGATATGGGAATTGTTAAGGAAGGGGAAAATATTTCCTCTTTCAAAATATTTCAAAACCATATTTACTGGAGAAGATAAAAATATCTCATTCTATTGATGAAAATATTCACAAGAAAATAATAGATGTTTAGGATGGGAGATTGGAAGACATCATGTATGAAGAAAGTGATCTGATGTTTGGGAAGAGGTTATGAATTCCATTAGTAACTAGGATAAAAAAGGGAACTATTAGACAATTCTCATAGCTCATGATTATCTATACACCTGAGTAGCACAAATATGTTCATAGATCTGAAGGACTATTTTTGTTGGATAATATAAAGCGGGAAATTGGTGACTACGTTTCAAAGTGTTTATTTTGTCAAGAAGGGATGGAAAAGAGACATTATCTTAGAAGAGTGATTCATCCTCTACATATTCCTATGTGGACTTGGGAAAACATTACGATGGATTTTGTCACTGAACAACAAAGGAAACCTAAAAGAAATGATGAAATATGTGTAATTGTTTATCATATCTCAAAATTACCACATTTTTTTCTTATAAGAGATAATTAACCACTTGAGCACCTAGAATGAATTTATATTAATTATTTTGTGAGACATCATTTTGGACCTCCATCGATTGTGTCTAATCGAGATCCTAAAATTAAATAAAAAATCTATAAAAGTCTCTAAATTCCTTTGAATACTGAGCTTCATATGAGTATTTCATATCACCCCCAAACTGACGGACTTTCTGAAAGGACCATTCAAACTCTAAAGACATGAAGAGATCATGCTCTATTCACATTCATCGTATGTGTGATAAATACTTGCCTTTGGTGGAATTCACCTTCAAAAATAGTTTTCATACTATTATTCAAATGGATCCATATAAATCATTATATGAAAAGATATGTCAAATTCAAACTGGTTGGGATAAAGTTTGTGAGAGGAAAAATATAGGCTAGGAACTTATTCAAGAGACAACATCAAAGGTGAAGACAATAAAAACCTATATTAAGGCATCCCTATGTAGGAAGAAGGGTTATGCTGACAACCAAGGAAATGATTTGGTATTCAAAATAGGATATCATGTCTTTTTGAAAGTATATATATGGAAGGGTGTCTTAAGGTTTGGTAATAAAGGGATACTGAGCCATAGGTACAACAGAACATTTGAAATTATAGAAATAATTGGAGCTGTAGCATACCATTTAACAATTCCTCCAAGTCTCTCCAATGACCATGTTGTGTTCCATTTGTCATTGGAGATGAAATAAATGCGATACATAATTCATGAACTAACCTTTGATGAAATTGAACTGGAACCTGATTTCTCTTACTGTGAAGAGCATGTCGGGATTCTTGAAACAGGAGAGCATGTATTATGAAATCTAACAACATGTCCAGTAAAGTTTGTTTGGAGAAACTAGAATATGGAGGACGAAACATGGGATCCAGAGGATGTTATGAAGAATAACAACCAACATATTTTTGGTGGAATTTACACATAAAAGTTTGGAAGACCAAATTTCCAAAAGATATATTAATATAACACAACTAAAATTTTATTGTATGCTTATATTAAATACATTCTATTAATAGCCTATATTTCATAATGAAATATGATCCTTTAAAATAACAATTGTTTATTTAGAATATAGTCTTAACCTAGCCATTAAACATAAATTTTCCACTTTTATGTTTTGAATTTCGAAAAATGGTCATTTAGAGTTGTGCCAAGTAAATCATTTGGAGTCTAATAGAACGAACTTTATATTTTTGATGTACAGTATCATACCCTTATGAATAGTAATATGAATAGTAATATGACTCTTATAAATTGTAAATAATGATAATATTTTATTTTCCTAAAGTAATAAGATCATGTGATCTTAATTAATTTTTCAATGTGATATAAAACTAATTATACCATTAAAATTTTTATTTTCCAAATATATTATGATTTTATTTTAAAATTAAATTTAATATACTTATAATTTCTTTTAAAAAAATGGACTTCATTTTTGAAATATACACATAAAAATGGTATGGGTGAATTTTTGGGATTTTTCTAAAATACTTGAATTTTTCATAAATAGAAAAAATACAGTTTGGAGTTTTCATTAGTTTAATGACATCATAATCATATAATAATTAATACAAAATAATATTTGACTTTAGTAAAGTAAAATAAGATATTAGGAGTCCCATGTGTCTAAAACCATGGGAAAATATCCTGGGCAAGCCCATGGTTTGGTAAAAACCAATAACGAGGTGTCACTTTTAATTAATCAAGAACAACCTATCGTTTACTATAAATACCCAGTCACCCCATTTGTTTTCATACACTACAAACTCATTATACTAGAATCTCTAGTAGTATTACCTTATTAGGAGTCCTTCAATGGTTTTCTCAATCCCCCAAGGTCCCACCATCATGTTTTGGGAATTACTCTACAAGGTAAGATAATCAATCACCCTTCTGTTTTCATAATGCTTTCATTTTATGTATTCTATTAAATTTTTAATTGGATTATGTTGGGATATGTAATTAAATATTCAAAATTATTTATATTTTATGTAAGATTGATTAGATACTCACATTATCTCCTCAAACTATTTAGTGAAATTTTTTGTGACATTGTTAGGCTGCCGAATTTTTGTGAGAGATTTCTAAATTTTTCTTCTATTTCAAGATCCTTTCATTTATAATTAGTTCATAATATACCATCATAAAAATGTTATGATAATTTTTGTACAATACATGATTTAGAATTATATAATGATAATTTAATATATCATCATCATCTCTTTTCCCCCCTCCTCTTATACTAAAAATTAAAACACGACCTGAGATGTGTTAATTTATCACATTAAAGGATGACAGGTTCTCAATTTCCATTACCATGTTCAATTATGGTCATGAAACCATTTTTATGGTTGAAATAGATCACTATATATGTATTTTAACCCATTAATGTTCTATAATCCCTACACACTCATAATGTAAAATAAAAGGACAAAACATGTTCATTATGAACAAAACTACCAAGTTAATCCCAAAAACTATAATTAACATTTAACAAAAGAATCACCATCATGTTACATAACCTGAGATCAATATACGATCATTTATTTCCCTTTAATTTAATTAATAAGATATATTAACAATTCTATTTGTTTAACATCATTTCAATTGAACTTCTATTCATGAATACAAGTAAACAGATCATGAAAACCAAGGATGAAAATGCTTCCAAAACAATAATATTGATCCACTTAAACCAACAAAAGGGACTTGAATAAACATAATAATATTATACTAAATCAATTACATGTATAAGAGGTTATGTAATTATTATTTAATAAAGCTATATTTTGTTATTCAGATCATCAAAAAAATCTAAGAACACACTCGACCATAAGGTAATGGGTTTCTAATCTCACTTTTTGTTATGTTAGACTGCCATTGTTCACCACTTATTTCTTTTATGTGGTGTATTTGTACATACATTTGATATTTAATAAAATAATTATTTTTATATTCATTGTATTTTGTGATTCATTTCTAGAATATTAATTTTTGGTCACGTGATTCAATTGATTACAATGTTGTAACAGTCTTTGTCTAAATTTTCAATTTCATTGTGACTTTCATTGTATTGTTCATATAATAATACATATGTGGTGTACCTACATCCCATTTTAGATACATTTAAATGTTAAATTTATTTATATTAAATATCCATATTCTCATGTCCTGAATATTTTTATTGTCTAAACAGAATACCATTTTATATACAGTTTTTGATTTCAATGTTATTTTAACTATGGAAATAATGATGAATCTGTATCTTATAATCTATATAGATATTGAAAAATCACATTGCACTTGTAATAAATCTAGGTATAAATAATTATTTGGACTTGAATTTGTGGTTGGGTCCCGCTATAGTCCCTCGATGCATTGATAGGTCTCATGAGAAAAATCAGTTGGCAACAAACCCTACAAGTTGGTTTCCAAAAAACAGACGTATTTCAACCCACAACCATATACTGTTTTAGTTGTATTATGGTATCATGTTCTAGATACATGAGGTCAAATTAATAATCATTATCATTATTCATTATTTGTAATTACTATCAATGAGGTTTTCACAATGATAAAGTGTATGGATGCAGTTTCGTTCCCAGTTTGTTAATGGCGTGAGTTTTTACTTTATTGATCATGCCATATTGATTATGTCAAATTGTTTATGATTCTCTTACTATTAAATTATTGATTCTTATATTTTTAAACCTTACTGAGTGTTTGATATTACCACATTAATCGTTTACCTTCAGCAAGTCAGGACAAGGAGATCATTTTTTGAGTTCCTGTGGATGTAGTTTTTAGTTTTTGTTATCTATATTATTTTGTAAACTTTTTATTGTAATTTGAGTTACATCTACGTATCTTGTATCTTCATGACGTCTATACTGATCATTCCTTCCGGATTTTCAATTCCTTTTACCTATGACTATATAAAAAGTAAATCATCGGCTCTGGTCTTGAGGGGTCAAGGCATTACATTTAATTTTTTGTAATTTCGTAAAAAGATTATTTTCATGATGAAGAGTTAAAAATACAGAAGTTTAATTGAAAAATACTATTTCATAAAATTTATTAACAATTTTTAAATAATATTTTATTTTTTTATAAACATAAAATAAGTTAAATTATATAAATTTATCTATTTTTTAATATGAATCATTTTTAAATTTAATTATAATCTAATAAAATTCATAACTAATGGATGAATTCTTTTTGACACCCATATTTTTCATCACATCTGCAGGAATAAAATGAAATTAAAATTATACGATTATTTGAATTTAATTTGGAAAAATAATTTCCATATTTTTAATTATAATATATTTAAATATATAATTAGTTTATCTTGGTTTTTGTCAAAATCAATAGTGAATCATCAAAAATTAATTATATAGTTTAAAGTATAAATGTGTTTTTTTGGGATATTAATCTAAAAACAATAGGATAAAAGAATGAAGTAGTTATAGATATTATAATTTTTGTAAATATTTCAAACCTATAAAGTATAATTATATTGGATTATAAATTTAGTGGCTTCTTTCAAGAGAAACACTTGGGGAAAACCTTTTCATTTCAAAATATTACATGTGTCCCAATCACCTCACTTATAAAAAGACACCCCCACCAATAAATTATTCACACTGTAGAACCATTTTGGTTTAGTCATTAATGACCAAAAGATCCTCAAAAAATATATCATCTCATCCCATAATATTTTGTTTTGTAATAAATTCAACCATGGAATTATTTTTTGGAAATCCAATAGAGGTTACCCTAAGATAAGGTTATGTTCTTCAATGAGAATTTTTTTCTTAAACCACCTCTTTAAATTATTTTTAAACCATGATGATGAAATATTATCAGTATATAAATCATAATTATAAGTTTTTATGATGTTTTATTTAGGTAAAACCATCTCAACATCTAGAAAATTGGATACCAAATCAACATTATTGTGTATAAGTGACTACGGTCATGTAAACTGATGCCATTCATTTATAATGTAAAATCTCTCAAAGATGTATATAAATATGGATTAAATATTTATATATAATATTTGTGATCCATTTATTTTTGTGGATTATTAGATCATTAAAACTAAATTTTTTATTTTATTTAATGATAGCACCTTATATTAGTGTGGTGGACTATTGCCTCGTGATGTGATGTGATCCATCCACTCTATTCATGGAATGTAATAAGGTATAATTTAATAAAATTATTAATGTTTTATTAAATTAAAATTATTTTTAATGCTAATATGTTTTTAATTTTTTACCTATATATGTTTTGGGAATGGAAAGTGTCTTTATGAGTATATAAGACCTAAAATATCCAAGAACGATATATTTAATCTTTTAACTCTTACTTTTATTGATTACTGAATACTAATATTTATTAAATATATATGATATTTTTATCATGTATATAAATTTTTATATTATTGATCCATTGTCAATGTAAGAGGACCAGATATAAAAAATGAAAATATAAAGAAAAAAGAAGATAGTTGTTGCCAGAAACGTGACATTAACATTGATTTGATCATAAACAGGAAATAAAAGGCCATAATAATGAAATATATGTTATGATATATATGTTTATATTTCATAAATATACGTTAAAGAAACATATATTAACAATTAACTATCATTTAAAATGCATGAAATAATTTATACATATGGTAAGGTCGGATATCTCATATTTATTTTCTTGAGACATATGTTATGTTATGCACTTATACAATTTTAAGATGTGTGTATAGAAAAAAATTTGAATTTTAATAATAATAATTTCATTATATTCATGATATATTATGTTTCATTAAATTTTATCCCATTATAGGGCATAAAATTCATTTTTACCATTATGGTAGAGAATGTATTTCTATGATCTCATCGTTTACGAGAATTTTGTTATCAGGAAAAAACTATTATGAAATATCTCTATTTACACTCAATAATATTATTATCATTTTTAATATTTATAAAAATATATATTGTCCATTAATTTTATTCTCTTTATGAACTCAATATTTCGAAATAAGGTTTTTAATAAAAAATCTTCTTTATTTTTCTCTTTAGTTGAAAAATTACTTTCCGTACAAAACCAGGTTTTCTAAAAATGGTTTCAAAATGTTTTAATAGTATTGAAAAGATTAATAAAATTATTTTTTATCAATAATTTAATTATAGTTAATTTTTTAATCTATTATTCATTGTGTTTTCTTAATAGTTCTTATTAGTTGTTTTTTTATTGTGAATTGAATCCATGTTTTAACGGGTATGACATGAATGGAATTTCCCACCATTATGACCGCTATTTTATTTATAGATTCCTTTATATATTTTTTATTTTATTTTAAAATAATTTTATTTCATAAATATATAAGAAATTTTTATTATTAAACAGTTATTTAAGAATAAAACGTTGTATTCAGGAAGAAATTTTCCAATTGATATATCTTTAAAAATAATTTTCAAACTATGATGTCCTAATTTTAATGAATTTGTGAATTTATATTGATATGAATAAATGAAACCATTAAAACTAATTACATTAATGTTTTATAATGAAATGATTTTTATGAAGACTATTTTTATTCCACATGTTATACTATAACCAAATTTTCATGAAACACGCTTCATTATTAAATTGTTATGAAATGATGAAAATGGTAAAATGTTTATAAAACCTATCACATTTCTACCAGTTATAATATTAGCATATGCTTGTGGATTCCATTTTATTTAATGGGTTTTTATATGGTTATAGTTTTATAATCTCGTGAACCACATATGTATGATGTTCGTTATGCGATGTGTTTGACCCATATCATGGGTTATGATATATATATGAAGAGTTAGATAAGACAAAATTAGTGAGTGATCCTAAGTCAGTAGGATTATTCTTTAGGTTATGATGGTATTGGGATTTAACCATGACAATTATGATGGTGTGGTTAGTGAACCTATTCCACTATGATATCATTTAATGTATTCATTGACTACCAACTAATTGATTTTCTATACATTTTTTATGTAAAAAAAATATTCTACATGACAATGTCATAGTAACATGGATTAATATATCTAATTATCTTATGATTAATTTTGTATGAACATAAAATTATTAGTTCATGACTCTATATTGTGAGATTCTATATGGATGGTATAGTTTAAAAATGTTACAATATTATTCTCAACCCATTATTTTCAAGTTATTCTTTCACATATCCATTTTTTACCCATAAAGAGAATTTTAGTTTTCCCATTTTGTTTCCTTTCCATAGGTTTTAAATAAATTAATTATGATTACTATTTCTATGAAGGGTGTTAATAATGATGATAATTGTCGGAGATGATTTAGGTTATATACGAACCATGTTTTTGTGTTTCATTATTTCAAATGGCAGTAAATGTTTAGGATCATCAGGTGTGTGTTTTTCTAATATAAAAAATGTTCATTAAAATGATAAATTTTAAATTCAATGTTATCCTGGTTCACTACAATAATGGGGAAAAAAATTAGAGTATGTTATTAATAGGAAGATCCCATGGGAATCTTTTTATAAATGGT
Source organism: Viscum album (assembly GCA_963277665.1). NCBI lineage: Eukaryota > Viridiplantae > Streptophyta > Magnoliopsida > Santalales > Viscaceae > Viscum > Viscum album. The sequence goes on along the minus strand of OY728127.1, from coordinate 77,490,009 downwards.
CGTTGAAAATAAATTATATGAAATATATTTTATATTATTTCTATAATATTTGTTAAAATATTAATGAAATAAGTTTCTTATGCCATTATATATAATTTATTTGTATCCCCATTCAATATGGTAATCCTCATGGTTAGGGTATCGCAACATGGTAACCTAAAAACCTGTGTAATTATAATTTTATACTTATATTTTAATTTTAAATCAGAATTAAGTATTAGATAAAATGATAATAAAGGAAATAAAATATTACAACATCATGTTCATTTTGTTACACTAAAAAATTCTACATTCTACACTAATAATGTCATCAGGGAATTTAAATATAGAAATTTTCATTCCATTTATCATTTGAAAATTATTGAAACTCCCATGACTCGTTATTTAATTTTTCAAAAACAATATAGCCCAAATAATAATAGAATAAATAATCCTTGAAGATATTATTCTCATGATCAATAATCTGAATAATTTTTCCCATAATAATTACATCAAGAACTTAATCCAAACAATCTCATTAAATAAATTGGGACTAATAATATTGGGTTATCTTTATCTTGGCTATAAAAAATAAGTATAACCAAAAATTCCAAAATGTAGGATATAACACTAAAAATGAATTCATTAAATGCATTTCTTTATAAAAAGTGAGCATCAATAATATATACTGACATATATTTCAATAATTAAAATATAAAATATCACAATAAAAAAATCCCATGAATGGAATATTATGTTTCATTGGGGACTAGATATAAAAAAATAACAAAATTATAATTTTAAACATTTGTCTCAAATTATGTGACCATTAAATTCATATAGAATTCTAATATGAAATTTTTATCATCATTACAGGGAGAATTGAAACATATTAAATGGATGATATTAAACACTAATCATGGGTAAAAATTATTTATAAAATTGATATATTATTATTCTGTATAAAATGGTCATATGTGTATATTCTATATATATACAAAAATATATACCCAATAATGAAATGAAAAATAATCCTAGTATAAGTCATGGAATTATATAAGAATACATATATCAAATTCCACATGACATTTAAATATGGAATATACAGAGAAATTGTAAATAATATTGGATATAAATTATCCATTAGACAGTAACAAAAAGATACCATAAATTTTTCCCAATACATATGGCTACTAAACCTTAATTTCATATGGCACAAAATCAGTAAAAAATCACATTTGATACTAAAATGTACATTTTAATAATTGTCACATGTGATATATATTCATAAAGAATGATTTTAATTTAATAACCAATACCCAAGAACCCAGGACCAGGTAGTCATATTACATTATTTGTATGATATAAAATAGATCATATAAGATCCAAATTCATAGTATTATTATATGACTAGCCACATAAATTAGTTTTACATAACAATTAATTATAAAAAATATAATGAAAACATTATTCTGTATCATATTATATCACATTAAAATTATATATTTTTCTTTTATAGGTTTCTTAGTTTATGGAAAAAATAAGTGTGATCACAGATACTCATTAAATATTAGTATACAATATAATACATAATATCATAACCATGTCATAAAATAGTATATAAGAGATAAATAATCAATATAATTCAATTATATAATGTAACATATGGAATTCTATATCCATGATAATAAATTAAATGATTTATAATTACTTGTGACCGCATGATGATTAAATAAATTGTGTTGGACATAAAAAGCAGAATGCAATGGCCTATATCCTAAAGATCAGACATAAATTGGTAAGGGACAATCTTATACACTTTTTAGTTTTTATCATGTGTAAAATAAATATATTTAAGGGTTATTTCTGATGATCCCCAAAAATAACTATTTCTTTTCAATTAAATCTTCATATTGAGGAATGAATAAACAATAAAACCTCTAAAAAAATTTCTTAATAATAATTATTAATCCTTATTTAAATAAAACATATACAAATATACAATATTTCCCAAATCCATAAATTGAATAGTTTTTATATATGCAACCCTTAAACTAACACCACATATAGTGACAGTTTTTCAATTATGGTAATTATGTCTTATTTGGTAAATCAATTACCTTTTCAATCTATGATATTATCTCATATTAAAAATCCAAACTAAGAGATAATATCAATTTAATCTATATTAAGCTTATTAGAGAAATAATGGTTACATTATGTGGAGGGTGATTTCAATGTAATGGTTTATAAATACAATATAGTATTTGTGTACCACATTTCCAATGACATTAAAACATAGAATGTTGAAGAAAATACTTCATTTATGTTCATAAAGCGTTTTCGAATTATATATCTAATTCGTATTAGGAGATCATATTGTAAAATGAGTGAATATTGGACTGTTACATAATAATACTACCATGGTGGTTACCCCTAGGTAAATCTTCACCATAGTAATGTCCACATGATAATATCAAGTTAGGTATGAAATTTCTATGAAAACAACACATGAAATTATCTTCCAAATTTATGAATTTTTTGACATTATGATGACTTTTGGTTACATTTTAGTCTAAATATATTGACTGGTAGAGTTTAAGAAATAATATTAAATTCGATGAATAATAATAGATTCATTATTCAAATAATAATTGGTTTTTTTAATAAACCATTCAAAAGAAAAAAATTGGTATTACAAAACGTTGTCTCAATGAATATAAATTTTAGAGAAAGAACCCTTACCATTAATCTAGTAGAGAAGTATTTTCTCTAATCTTATATATAAGAAAAATAAATCACATAATCACAAAGTTTAGAGAATTATTAATAACTATATCTAATTTTATCTACATATATAATTATTCTGTAAAGTATATCTGTAGTGTTATTATATATTTTCAACATCACGGGTTAGTAATATTTATTCCCTTAGACTAGAACTCTAATATGTGTTCTATTGTTATTGATTCTCTAATATTTTAATTTTTACGAGTGTATAATAGTTAATGAAATTGATTATTTAAAATTATTTAAAATAATAGAATTTTATTTTACGGATGTCATAGTTATGATGATTTTAGAAGAAATTGAGTAAAACAATAGTTCAATGATTTTTTTTAAAAAATTTTGTACACCGACTAATAATCTTAAGGATAATATGAAAATTATAAAAAAATGTAAAATGTTTAACATCTTATTAATATCATGTATGATTAATAAAATAAATCTAATAGTCACCCATGATATTTATTATATAATTCGTCAAAGGGATCGTTAGAATAACATAGAGAAGAAAATATCATACCAAATTGTATGTTATGATTATAAAATTTGTATATTTTGCGAATAATATCATTATTATAGTAGCATACTAATATCATTTAGATTTATTGATGGTATTGTATCATATTTTAAGAGCATATAACATACTTTCACCCCCAGAACAATTTTACGGATTGAGCCGAAAATAACCCAAGCTCACCTCCATTGGCTAGGGGTGGCAGCAAATCCAAAAGAATAAGTAACTTGGGGAGGAAATTTCATAACTACATGTACACACACTAAAATCCAACTAATTAAAAAATTTCAGAGGTAATGGATAAAAGATTTATCACTACAATAAAATTAACCAATCATGCATAAACATTTATATAAAACAATGCTATGATAATTTAAACTAGAAAGTAATGTGTATAAATATACTTCCAAATAAAAATTTATCCCAACCGGAGAAGAATCTATACGATTGGAAACATCAGAGAAAGACCATATATAGGATCCTACAAAATGACCACCGTATATGGTCAAATAACCATGTATCTCTAAGGTCGTAGGAATTCATGATTAACATATCTATTTTCTTCATGTGACATATTTCATATGGTAAAATCCAATTTATGGGTGAATATAAACATACATAGTCAGACACTATGAGACAGAGGGGGTGACATCAAGAGATACAAAAGAAGATAATTATATATGATGAAAAAGGGACAATGAAAGGGAATAGATCAACCCAAAAAAAGAATAAAGTTAAGATCATCTAATCACATGGGGTTAATCATGGTGGGTATATGAACTACTCATCAAGAATTAACCACTTACAACATGGGGGTAGACTTATCCATCCACTAGAATATGGACATGGAAAGAATGTGTCATAACCCATGTGTCTTCACCCCTCCTAGTAGATCACTATCCAATTCTAGAAAGTGGATATAAAAGAAGGATATGTATAATTATTCACTGTCAAATAATACAAAATATGAGATTAATGGGGTCTATATCTCACAAATCATCCTAAGAGGATGAGTATAGAACAGTTCCAAAATTACCTTGACATTCCCCAGTATCCCATTCTTCTTCCGTGAGGACACATGTCTAAGTGACTCATTAAACAATCAATTATAATATATAATTTGGGAGTAACTGACTCACACACATAGATTTGGACACGTCACAAAAAACGTGTCTCTTTTTGGAAATCATCCTTCATTCTTGTGAGTAAAAAACTGCATAAAATCATGTATCATCACTATATTATAATGTTATCGGGATAAAATTTCTAGAAAAAAACTCATTCCTTAGTAAACTGGAGTGTTATATTATGATAGTTCATGGAGGACTCATTTCGTTACTGGTATTAGGCTTCCACTAAAATGGTTGATGACCCATTCCCAACCAAGTTTGAGGGTCTCACTATAAGTCAATAAAGACACATGAAATGATACCATAGGAGGGGTCCACATAGGAATTAATGGGAGGAATCACAACATAGATGGATGGTTGCATTCAAGTGGTCATCGATAAACCACAGACAACCTTGCTGGAGGGTTCTACTCAGGAGTCTATAAAGGACTATTCCAAGACCAGCTGGAGGGTTCCACAATAGAATCTATCGAATACCCATGTGTAGTCAAGATAGAGGTTTCCACTTATGGGTATTATTATGGTGATCCTTCATTCTCCCGACTGTCATTGGGGTCTCCTCGGAAAGTGAATTTCTCGGAACATTCACATAATATCACAAAATCCACAATCGATGGATTCATCGATTTCTACATGGAAAAATACTCAGAATAGGCTACTCACATGAAAAACCCTAGTTCAAAAGAAAGAGTTAAAATAATTTTATGTTTCCTAAATATTACTCAATGGGTACATGATTTGTTATGGTGCCCAAACGGCATGAGGTTCTACATTATAGTCATGTCATGTCCCTATCTATAATAGTATTTTAACCCTTGTAACAAGACATTATTTGTAGGTGGACTACATGTCTTGTCATGTCTAACTAGGAAATGGGTCATGTGGTGCTCAACTTGTCCATGTACTTGACTCTGTGTCCATGGACATTGGTACACAACATTCCAATCCACATGGGGTACCATCAATGTGATCTGATCATGTCGTGTGCATTTCACATGACTTGTTTTTGGTATTGTGACTCATCACAAGACTTACACTATGGGAAGGTGATCCCTGGCATGTTGGTGATGTACACACCATGTCGCCTATATGGGTTTCCAATACCACTGAAATATAACATAAAATAGTCTATATGTCATGTTTTTATATTAAAACATAACATATAGTTTTGATTTTTCTAGAAATCATAGAACTTACTATTTGGTTTTCAAGCCTCAAATAATGGCACACCACCATACAATTTTCCTTGATTTCGCTAGAAAATCGCTTATCTAGATGGATCTCATGATTTCTGAAAATTATTCAATTCGAAATCACTTCTACTTTCCGGGAATGGTATTGTAATTTATTTGGGACACCTTCACAAATTCCTTTTTTTTATTTCATAAACAATAACCACAAAATCAATCATTCTCAACCCACAAGATTTCAAGATCTATGATTGGATCATAAATCCCTTATTAGATTGTATATCTAATGAAGATCTATTGTGCCGATAAATCTCAGGTCTCCCACCAAATGTAGTACCGGGGCCTTGGGCATCCAACTGATGAAGAACGAGAAGCAGAAATAGATAAAAGTACCATAAAAAGTATTAAATGATCGTTGTACAAGTTTTACATTTCAATGATCCAGAACTATTATCTATGGATTATAAACCTAATAAATTATATAAAATTTTGGTAAAATAGATCAAAAAAAGGAAGAAACACGGAAAATATCGAAGAACAACCAATTATCTACTAAAATATTTAATAAAGGGTGTAAAACACATGATTGTAAATTCATACCTCGCTTATGGATGGATCCATTGTGAAGAATGCATCTGACAACAATTTGATGGAATCTGATGTGTTTGTTACATCATATTTTATCAGATTTGGGATATTCTTCATCAATAGATTTTATTAACCAATGAAAGGAGGAGAGGAGATGTCTTTGGTGATTCCAGTGTTACATGACCACCCTTGCAAAAATTCCACAATGACATATTTAAAAGAATTTTATTTTATTTTAAATGAATTATTTAATTATTCAAATTGTTACATAAATCCACTTACTATAAAAAATGAATGAGGGTTCTGAACATCCCTCTTAGACATAATTTATGTTACGCGTTGGAAAAAATTATGTTCCAGATGCAACCGTTGTATTGGTTTTTTCATATGATCAATCATTTAACATTAATCTAGTTTTTTAAAGAAATTTCACAAATGAAATATAGAATACATTTAATATTTTTCACAAATTATTTCTGACCACACAGTTCCTCAAGATCAGACACCGGCCATGCACATAGCTCAAGAAATATATATAAATACATATTTAAAAGTCATACAAGAAAAAAAACATACTATCTAAATCAATCCCATCTTCATTTTTTCTCATCCCTAAAAAGAAAAACCAATAAAAATGTGCGATAAAAAGACCACACTAGGCTCTCCCACTCCAAGGAACTCTCGTGCATTTTTTCAAGATAAAAAAACACAAACCAAGGAGATGGTTCTCTTATGAAGGGTTTTCTCCTTATGGTATTTGATCACCCCATGGTGCATCAAATAAGTTTCTTAGTCCTTAATATCTTGATCACACCAGCCAATGAAGATCCTAGGGTCATGAACATATCTCCATTGTTGTGACACGTGGATGACATCATGCAACCTCTCTAGCTATAGGGGAAGTGTGAGAAGGTTGGGAACTTTTCCAACACTTTGTAATATCTTGAACAAGCCAACGAAACTCATTGGTAGATTTCCACCCTATCAGAGCCTCTATAATCCTCATCATCGGGATAATCCTAAAAAAAATACTCATCGCCCTCTAATTAAAAGGCCTAATATAAGGATATGTGTATTATTAACGTATTCTCAGGGTCAACGTTATCCATTCATGAATGACCTACACATTTTTTATTATTTCCTATACCAAAATTGGTACCAGAATATATGACTTTCTAATCTCCTCACATAAAAAAAGTGACCTATTGAGTCACCGTTATAGTGCCTAAAATGTTCTATTATAATTTTAGGTTGGTAGAAATTGTATTATAAAAACTCTACCGAGGGATGTTTATCCTCCCAAGTTCTATCCATTGTCCAACATGAAATCCCAAAACATGTCTTCCTGTACCAGAATAGAGAACTCAGTCTGCCCATCAGTCTGGGGGGGGGAAAGGATTTACCCAACCCAAATTGGACCAGGAATACCACATGCATGAACCAATACAATTATGATGTATGTATCTCCTAATGATTAGAGACAATAATCATGGGCATCCAGTGAAGGCGAATGGTATCTTGTACATACTAATTTACCAAATACTCCATGACCTATGCTCCCTAATGTCAAGGAAGTGTGCGGACTTTCAAATTCAGTCGACTATAACCTAGAACATGTTATGACCATTTGTTGTGGGTGTATTTCTTGTGGAATATCCTATGGATATGTTGACCCACATTAACATAGGGATCACTATAGGCCATGAAAAGAATAATGGAACTTGGATACTATATATTACATACTGACAGGTAATGCACTAACAGATGAACTCAGATACGTTTCATCTCATGTCAGACCACCAAAACTACCACAGAAGGTCTATATACATCTTCCCAACACATGGATGTACAATAAGGTGACAAGATTTGAACTCTCACATCACATATTCCTATAACATTACTAGAAGAACTATTATCCCTTTGAATTAGATGACATGATTCCCTCTATCAGAATATACATCTGGTGAGTCTCAGGTTGATATATGATCACATAAGACACCAGAGTTATTTTTTTCCCAATTCATAATCACTCACATGATCGAGAAGTTTCTGACTCCATGTAATCGAATGCAAAAAATAATAATACATTCCTTGTCTACCAGGGTCAGCTGCAGGGAGGCTAACTTCTATAATTCCTATTTCAATATGTTAGCATTAGAATGCATGCAAAAGGAATTCAGTACAAAATCGCATTTCCATGTAGTATTGCCTATCTTAATGTCATGGTCATGTAGGAATCCCGACCAGTGTGTCAGTATCTGGTTCTGATCTCTCGGAGTGAATATGGATGCTCTACTAGCTTGAGTAAACCATAATGAGCTCTCTCAGAAGATATTTCATCCACATTCTCAAGGTCCAGACTAATAATTACATATTAGGGTAATGCATTTCATAGTTCCCTTCATGGGGTCTCAACAATAATGACCCATATGTGATAATTGCCTATAGATGCTTCAATATGCAACCAAACACAACTCTTAAGGCATCAAGAATACAATATGAACACAACGTATTCCTTTGGCAGTCTCAACACATGATTTCTTTACATCCTCTTCCTCAAATCCTCAAACTAATACTTCCACTTCTTAGACAAGTTATATGGTTTCCAATTCATCATTAGGGTGGTCATAGGAAATTTGATTCTATAAAATATCGAAATACAATATTTTGTACTCTACCATGCCAAATATCCTTGACAACACTAACATGTTCTTCTCTGGGTTCTTTGTAAGAACAACCTTGATCATTTCTACATATATTTCTAATTTTTTTGTAAATTACATTCCTGAGAATGTGAACCTAATGTATCGAGATTCAACACTTTTAATTATTTCTATAAATCAGATTCTCTCTATGAAATTATTGAACCATCCCCACATGTTATTCCTGATCGATATCTATGGCACATTACACAATAATGTTATAGATGAATATTACAATAAACTAGTAGATATATTTAAGGAAAACCTATATCAAAAAATCCATTAACATTGTAGTGTAATTAATCACACCAAAGGGAATCACTGGGAACACATGGTGTTCGTAGTGATATCAGAATGAATGCTTTGGAAAATCAGCCTTGAGAACCCACAACAAGTGGTAGCTCTACCTATGATCAATCATCGATAACCATATTGCACATCACAAGCTATCCAAGAGATCATAAATTATTTTAAACGGTACTTTTTCTTATCATATTCGGGTTCAGGTGATGATAATCAATGAAAATAAATAATCTCTCATCCATCATTTTCAAAAACATTATAGAACATGACCAGTAGAAACATTGGGTGTGATGTAACCTTTCTCACGAAGGTCCCCCAACTGCAACTGTATCCCCATGAGCATATTTGGTGCTATACAATATGTCGTAGAAGACATCACGATATTCCCAAGATGCTGGTGAAGAAAAAAATATATCTCCCCCATGGAGGATGTCATAGAACGTCTTTGTTAAATACATCCATGTAATACTACATAGCGAAAAGAACACATATTTCTGATGACCCAAGTACACATAGCCTACACTCTCCAGCAATTGGGTGATGGTCTTCAACATTCTATTCGTAGAATCCACATGTCCTAGCATGAAATTTCTCTTGGTGGGAAAGTATAAATTTATTCCATCAGTGTATTATAATCTGGTATGTCTGTGGGGATAGTAAATATTGGTTTGGACAATGGAAATCCAAACCATACACAATATTATGAAATAAGGATCCATAATTTTGACCAATATATTCTACTTGAACATCTCTTCTCCAAGATATAGCTGACATTGTCGTAAGGTGAATGACATAGAAGAAGCATTCATTGTAGGAACCTGAAGACAAAGATGTTATGCAAGCATCTCAACTGGAAGCTCCAACACTCACACGATGTGTCAAATAAAATATAATGACTATACCTAGGTATCCCAACACTCATGTAAGTGTAGAATAAACACAAATTTTACCCCAAATTATCTAATGTACTATGGGGTTCTAGACATCTAGGGCATGAAGTTAGTCATGGCCCCGACCTATAACTCCCTAAACCTATTGTGGCCTTCTAGTGGTGGTGGTGGAATGATATCAAGAGGGAATCCACCACACAAAGCTCATCCAACTCTTATTCCATATCTACCTTCATAGGAACCAACGTGTCCTTACTTCAGAATCCCTAATCAGGGAGCCGCCACTTCAATGGTGTTCCATCAGCTATCTTCTTGGGTGGATCTTCCAATATAGTTAGATAGTCCCTTGAAATGGGACCTCACCTATCATAGGTGATGAACCATACCTCAATGGGATTATTTTTTCAACTGTACTATTTTTAACCATGATCCTGAGTCTGGTCATGGAAGGATCTCTAGCACCAGGATCATGGCACCCAATGTCTACTAGCTACTATCGACAAATCTACCGAGTTTTACCTAATACTAAAACTATCATTCTAGTATCCCACTAATAGATATATCTCCCTCACTAATACCCTCTCTATCAACCTGTATTAGGTGGGGTACATATGGGTACAATTCTAGCTCGTATCTCTATATGATTTCCCTTATCAAACATCCATGTTTGGAAGTATCCATCGAGGAAAATGTCAAAGGAGTAGTGTGTCTTGTCTTGTACCCTCGCAAAGACTCAACCACCTTGGTCCCTACCTAATTCTGATCCATAATCTATTGTATATTGACGATGAACAAGAATCAGTGTAGTATTACTCAATGAAAATATTCTACAATTGATCCCACTAGAGTGTTGACTCATCATGAATATGCTTAACCAAGCCCCCACCAACACCCAACAAATCCATGGAAAATGCTGACTGCCAATGACACCACCAAATCATTCAGTGTTTGGATAATCATGAGGATATAGACCAAAGAATCTAGCTAATAATTAAATTAATGAGGATCTGACTCACGATGGCGAACAACACACATCCTCATTCTTCTCGGCTGGGATGATCTACTACATGATTGGTATTTGTTCAATTACCTACCCACCCCGAAGTAGTTTTCATGGGATTAACCTTGTACTGAGGCCTAATGGATTATTGGTTCTTATTCGTGAACCATGGTTGTTATCCTTGATAGATATAATCGCAAAGGCTTCCATAATGTTATCTAGGAGTAGCCTGGAAAGATGATCATATATATCTATCAACAATAAATGGTGGGATAAATCATGAAGGTTAGTCAATAAATAAGTAATATATAGATCATGTACCATTAATAGCTGTATAAAATGACATGGAATTAAAATTAAACATGTAAGAAGACACTGTATGGTTGAATGACAATGTCGGTAATCGCGCCATCACTGGATTCCCTATATTGAGATCCTCACTCAAGAAACCACAATGTGGTTTCTCTAAACCATACCACACTATTGAAGGGGATATGTATGAAAACAAACCCATGGAATAATCTTTCACTGATACCATTATATCACAACCCAACCCATGTCATGGCTTGAATCAAAACCAACCTAATCCCACCTCCATAATCTAGTGGATGGTGACAAATGAAAAATTCATAACTAACTAGGTGAGGCCTTTTCCTATTTACCTGTACACACGCACAATCAACAGAATTCCAAAGTGTTGAGGAAAGGGGTCAATGATGCAACCATGCTATAATATATAAAATTCATTCATGAACATCCAAACAGTAAAAATGTATGTTAATATAAACTAAAAAGTAATGGGGGTGAAATATACACCCAACCCAAAATGCCTCCCATTATGATAGAAAAATGTAAATAATATAAAATGATGAGAGAGACCAACTGCTAAATTCCAGGATATGACCATCATAAACCATCGAGTAACCTAATAACTCTATGATCATATGATTTCACTATCAATATGTACATTTTATATACAAGGGATGAGTTGTGCGGGATACTCCCATGCAGTTTGGAGTATCATCATACCCAGTAGGAAGCCCCGAATGCTAAAAGGGAATGTATAAGAGAAAAAAATATAAGGGAAAGATAGAATATTCATAGGGTATAATGAAATATTGTAGCTCAACCCAAAAATTATATGAATGAAATATCATCCAAAAACAAGGGGCTATACATTGTAAGAATATAAACTACCATTTTAAGCCTTCACCAAATATAGTGGGAGAGTGGACTCAAGCAACCGCGAGAACCTAGACACAAGAAAAAACATGCCATACATCACACATATTCACCGTTATGAGATAGAGAGTGTCCAAATAAATGAACTACATATAGACGATGGATATATATATATATATATTCTCATTAAAATGATCCAAAATTATAGAATAAGGGGATCTTCATGTCATAGATCTTCCCAAGAAGATGAGTATTAATCGGTTCCAAAAGTCTTACAGCAATGTACAATATACAATTCATCATTACTAAACAAACCAGTATAAGATACTCATTCAAAAATATTTTCTACTATTCTAGTTGGGTGTAACTGACTCACTCACATAGTTTTTATCGCGTCAAAAAACACATCTGAGTGAGGAAAGATTCCCTATTCCTTTTGAGACAAATGATATGATAAACCACATCTCTTAATTGTGTCGCATAGTCGAAGGGTAATAATTTCTAGATAGAGGACCAATGTCCTGGTACAACAGTTGGGTTCCTCGATTATAGTCATTAAAGGATCAATGCCCTGCTTCGTTGGAGGGTTCCACTTAGATTTTGGAGGAACCATGTGAGGCCCAACTAGAGGGTTCCACTCTAAGACAATGATGACCCATTACCTGATACCGCTGAATGGTTCCATAGAGGACGTAAATTAACCTTTCATAGAATATCTAGATTGTTACTATATAATAGGCTTCGAGTAGCCATTCCCTGATCAGAAGGAAGATTCCACTCTAGAATCCATCGAGGTCTCATTCCATGCCAAGATGGAGGGTTCCACTTTCGAGTAAGAATTTCATGGTCTTTCCTGATTGCTACCATAATCAGGGTCATTATAAATGGGTTCTTTCTTAAAAAAATTCACATCATTTCTCAAAAGACACAATAGAGGGAACCCTCCCTTTCTACACCAAAAAAACATAGGATATGCTAATCATGGGGCCAAAATCTGATTTATTATGAGAATATGATGATTAATGAAACAAAACCATGGGGTACATGACATGTGAGGGGGGCCACATGGTGGGTGGACCAATGTCATAGCCTAGTAGTTTCCCTATATGGTACAAAGATTCCTCCCAAGTAGCAGTATGTACTACTTAAGAGGAGTACAAGTCATGTCTAGCTAATCGAGATGAGGGCCTTATGCTATTCTCTCCATTCGTTTACCTTACACAATTTCCACAAACATTGCTACACGGTGTGCCAAACCACATGGGGAGATATTCCCATGTTGTGTACTTTTCAGATGTCATGTTCCAGGCCATGTGACCTGTTACATGACTTAATCACATGATAATGTGGTACAAATTTTATTGATGACATAGACACCATACCATAATTATGGGTTTCCAAAACCCTAGCTCCACTACTGAAAAAGGATACATGAAATATATTCATCTTGGAACATGACATGTATTTGGGATTTCAGAAACCCTAGATCTCATGAAAAAGTCTTCGTGGCACAAATTAGGTAGACCACTCTATATTTTTTTGCAATTCCTCACGAGACACACTTATTCAGATGGATCTCGCACATTTCATCGTTCATTTTCTGTAAATCAATTTTGCTTCATAGGAGGTGTTTTTTCATTCATTCTCCATTTGGCCGTAGATTTAGGTTCAATTTCATAAAATTAAACCACCAAATCTAGATTCATTTTCCCTAATTCATTCAAGATCAATGCTTGGATAATAAAACCATTCATGTTTGGTAGATCTACCTCATATATGGGATCCAGACCGAGCTCGTGTAACCTGAAAATTGTTCTCTGAGGACCTTAAGGATCCAATCGGTGAAGAATGTTATCTATGGATTAAAAGTAAATATAAAAATATATTATATAATTTTTGTCCAAGAGTTCATGTCAAATGATCTGGAATAATTATCATAGGATTAGTAACCCTATTTATTATCTTATATTTCAATACATCTTTGCATCTAAAGGCATAAAAAATGGAACCGATTCAAGAACAAATGACAATCTAATCAATCATTTAATCAATGGAGTAAAACACTAGTTGAAAATTTCTACAACATTTTTGGATCGATAGCTAGGGAAGAATGCGTCTGTCAAAAATCTAAAGAATGCTAATGGATTTTTTTCGTATGATCTGATCCAATTTGAGAGCTCTATTGTTAGTGGATTTTATTCTCCAATGAATGGAGGAGAGGAGAGATTTCATGATTCACTAGGAATATAATACCAAACATATAAAAATTTCCACATTGATATATTTATAATCATTTTTGGTGTGGTTTAGTGAATATTTTATTTATTTATTTAATAAATTAAATACAATTTATGTACTTCCAACAAATATGGGGTTTGAACAACCTGTGTCGACTTATTTTATGTCACACCTATGAAAAACAACGTGTTCCTCATCCAATTGTTGTATAATATTTCCAGCCCAATGAAAATTTCATGATTTATCCCTTTTCATTAAGAAGAATCATTTTTAAAATTTGAAATATTTTTAATATTGTTATTATATTAATTCCAGTCACACTAGGCTTCAGAATCACACATTGTATTAGAGTGTATCTCTGGATATATATAAAGAATTACATAAAAGTCTTACATGAAAAAACCAGGTATATATATATATAATACTGTAATTAGATAAAAAATGATATACATTTACATGTGCATGAGGTATTCTGAAAAATAACGAATTATCATTTTCATTTGAAATTTAATGGGAGGTAACGATGGTGGATTATTATTTTTATATTTATATTCATAATTATATCATATAAATTTATTTTTATTCATAAATTTTATCTTTATAATATATAATTATTTGGGGTGGTGAAAAAAAAGAAATAATCACTCTTATAATGATATAGTTTTAACAACACATGAGTGCCAATGTATTTTACGTAATGAAAAGGGTAAATGGTCTGTAATATTTATATATATAAAAAAATAAAACATTCAACATATAAAAATTAATATTTATATTTTATAGTAATTAATAAATTATATTTGGGAAACTAAGAATAAAATGAAAAGAAGATCGAAAAAATACTCATGTAGTGGACACAATAATTACCTTGGAATTATTTTTAGAAATAAGTTTTTTATTCTAATATCATAAGTTTTGATAATATTTTTTAACTAGTTATCTAATTGGTTATGAATTAAGAAAACATTAAGGGGAAAATTTTATTAAAATTTATTATATTTTCAATACATAAATAAATATTTTTTAACTCTAAGTGATCACATAACACTCATGATATGAACAAATATTACTCTGATTAATCACGAGTTTCATTGAGTTATGGTGATCGACCTCATGAATGGATATTAATCCATTTAATATACATCCAGGGGACAATAAAACATGTGATGTGATTCTATGAGTTATTCTAATAATCTATATGTGGTACAATGTTTTTTTACTATGAATATATGAGTCAACATAGCATGTGTACTTCTCCAATTTTAAGAATCGTGGACCTTCCATGAGTTTTTTGTGCATCCCTGAGATGCATCAAAAATAATTCAGGTGTTTTAAGGATTTGAATTTGGTATCACAAATCATCCTCTTTAAGAAAATTAAATAGACCTACTCTTATATAATAATTGATTATATCTCCATTTTGAATTTTCATACCTTGAGTGATTAAGGAGTGACCATGAGTTTCATAGTATGTAGATCTATCATCTATGTCACATAAAACCTTATTTGGTGATCGACTAACCAACATGGGTAGATTAATCAAGAAAAGAAATTAATTATTATATTTTATAGATTAAATATCATGATAATTACTATAATTATTCCTTTAATGTAGGAATCACATTGTAACAGAAGTCATATAAAATTATAGAGATTTAGTTAAACTATTTAAATGCATTGAATAAACACAATAGAGAAATATGTGCATAGAATATAATTTTTATTTAGAGAAGAAAAAAATACAACAAGTTGGTCATGAAGTCTCTTACAAGATGTGGTGAATAACACTATTCAATATGAATAATAGAAGAAACTAGGGCACTAAGCCTTGTTCCAGGAATTTATGATCATACATAATAATTCAATCACATATTTAAAAATTATTACTATGAATGATGGATTCTGAAATTATCATTGACTGATGAAGGTAATATTTAATTTACAATTATGTAAGAGAATTTAATTTTAGCAACCTCTCCTCTTGTAACTCGAGGATAATGTATACTTTATTTCATCATTTTAAGAAAAAATTTATCTTTTGTAAATGGATGGAATTGTTTAATCATCCTTGTAAATAAGGTACATTCTCAAGACTTTCATGAAATTTGAAAACCCAAACTACAAGCATTTTTATTGATGATCATATTTATTACCATTAAAATAACTTATATTATCATTCATAGAACACTTCGTCAATTTCATGGAAGAAGAAAAAAAAATTGTGAGTTCATTTCATCAATAATAGATAAATGGTTCTGATGTTATCATGAGTAAATGAAGAACAATAAATGTCAAATATCAAATATGGAATTCCAAATATGTAAACACGCATCAAATTTAATCAATAAAATTACTATCAATATAATGTAAGGAATAGTAATGACAGAATTGTAAATGAAAAAAACCACTTTCCATTTAAATAACATTAATATCATGAATAGACAATTAATAATCAACATGGAATTTTAACTATATAAGCAAACATTCCATTTAAATGTAATTCTTATTAAGAATATATAAATAATAGTACATTTTAATGTTAAATAAATGAAGAAACAATCCATTTAAATTTGTAAAAATAAGTAATAGATTAGTAATAATCAATATGGAAATTTAACAAAATGGAAACAGACTCCATTTTGTCGATAAGTATGACTGAAATGAATCTCGAGAGAATAACATTTTCAACATGTCATGTATAATTATACCTAATTATTAATGAATAAATTCATATTTATTAGATTTCATGAAATCAAATATCATTATTCATCAACATTAAAAACATTTTACAATATGGTTTAAAACCATAAGAGGAAACACATTTAATTTTTCCATGTGATTCGTCTCATGAGACATATTGAATCATCGAGGGGATATATTTTTTTTACCAACCTATCACTGCTTGAAAAATCATTCCATAAAGAGAAAATAATATATTTAATTCAAGAATAATATTACCTATAAAATATATATTCAATGACTGAATAACACATATTTTTTAAAAGTTCACATGTTAAATAAATATCATTCAATGTTTCATGAATCATCCTAGTTCAAAACCAAACCAATACCCCATGTGAATTATTATAAAGGCCTGGAGGGTGTTCTCAGTCCACATGAGTTGGAAACTATTATTGGGCATTATCTGAGTAGACAAAGGGAATAATTTGTCCCAATATAAATTAAGAAATTGAATAACAGATATAAAAAAGTGCACCCCAATATATATGATATATCAAATATGGTCATTATTTTAAAAAATATGGAATTACAACCTACTGAACCACAATACCCAATGGAAACTAACAACTACAACATCTCAATGTGACTTCTTGGTCCATCCTATAATACCAAGACCAACCATCTCATATAATGATCAATACCACAACGAAACATGTACCAAAGGAAAAAACAAGATATAAATAGCGGTGTGAATATTAAAATTAAATAAGCACAAACAAAAAATCTATTCCAATGAAATTCCTTGAATTTGAAGATACATAAATTTTATTATTGAAATAAAATATATATAAGTAATATATTTCCATACTGTTCGATGTTAAATAAAAACATAGTTCCATGGACCATTTTCAAATTAAAACGTTACTCTTCCCAAAGTGGGAACCATTAGAATCTCAACGAGATAAGAAGATGATTTTATTTTCAAAGGAATGATTACATGTCATAAATTATTTCCAAAAAAATCCATAAACCATTGAAATACATCGCACAAAATTTATAAACTATGTACACCATACATGTATTCAAGAACAATAATCATAAAATAGAAATTAAAATATGTACACAAGGGTAAGAAATTAATAATACAACTAAATAATCCTCTGAAAACAACTATATACCGATAGACATTAGATAACTTGGGATATTTTGAAGTAATCGATATTATACTATTCATGTAGCCTCATACCATAAATCATGCCTTAGTTGATGAATTAATATTTATACCACACACTGGATCTTACCCAAAATGGTTTTAAAGAGTGGGAAAATACCTTATAAAAAATATATACCCCCCATATACGGGACACTAGACAGAGTATACTAATAATCTTGAACAAAAATCCTACTTAGAAAATTCTATATCAAAGCTAGGTTCCTAAACCAAGAGTATACAAATGGATAATCCAAATGGGGCCAATTGAGAATCTAATAAAAATAACATATATCATATACAATAATTGATATGATAGACAACACCCAAAGTCACTCCAATGTTAACTCTATTACCATTCATAAACAGATCACTAATAATTCCTCATCGAGAATTTCTCATTCAGCATAATGTATATGGGCCATGATGAGTCCACTATAAGAATATCCTACCCATTACCATAATATTCCATGGGGATTCCATGGTAATGACATCCAATACATTAATTATTAAGAAAATTTTACATTTTCCAAAGAATGTATTCTTGATAATCATTTACACGAAGATCAAAAAAGTTCTAAGCAGACCTCAAGAATCCATTATCAATGAGTCAAAGTCATCTTCCAAAAAATGAGAAAACCTGTTGTTTTTAATTTAACATTCATTTAGTAAAAACCCATTAATGTACTCATAGTTCATGTTCAAATCAAAAAAACTTACATCAATGGTCAAATTGGGCCACATATCATCACATATCGTTTCAAATTTTAATGAACCAAATGCAAAAACCTTTCTAGTAGAGAACCATTTACAAAATCCATTTGGGAACCCCATTTCCACCATTGAGATGTCATGAAATTATTTACATATCTAAACTATTCTTTCAAAACCACAAATCCCATGAAGTGTTACTCCACATGACATTTCAATAAGTGGAGCATAATTGAAAATTGAATCCGAATGATTAGGTTGAAGAGAAGAGATGAATAACGTGAGAAATTTCCATTGAAACATGAATAAATCACATAGATATAAAATTTGGAAGATATAGAATGATTACATTATAATTTAGAGTCTCCTATAAAGATGTACGAAGGTTAGTAATCGAGAAATGCGAATAATGGGGTCAAAATCATGAAAGGTAAAAAAGAAAAATATCAATATTTAATATTTGGGAGGGTAGAAATGTTTGTCAGCATGGTCTCATAAAATGTATGACAACCTCACTACATGGTAATAATATGATTTAGAACCTCATCAAATACTTAAGGAATGATTTCTAAAACCATGCACTAGCTATATTCCATCACCAGGAGGAACCCTAAGGCTCATACAGATTCCTGGGATGGGCCACACGATTGACCCTTACCGTGTTCCAACTGTCTTCCCAATTCTTACATGATAACACCCCAATATTTTACCATTAAGTCCTATATAAACTATGCAATATCTATGAGAAAAAAGAAATATAGAGCATCAAATAATTATTTGAAAACCATTACACCTGAAACTCGAGATAAACCAATGAAGAAAAAGGTGAAAAGGAACAAATGGTGAAAAAAAGAGTGTGAACATTATCCCCACCAATGAGGATTTCATCCCCTATTAAGACACAAAAATTTTAGTTGATTGACCAACGGAAAAGGATTCCCATCACCATGAAATCCAACATTCCAAAGTAAGATCATCTTAACCATCACCCAAGGAAACTCATAACTCTTACAAGGAAAAAATAACTAACTAAAACAACTTCATTAAAAATAATGGGAAAAATAAAGCTACAAATTCCACAACCATTATTCACCCAAACCATTGGTTATACTCCTAGATACAAATTTCAACCCCAAACCGATAGAAACTAGAAATTTGAAAACTCAAAAAAGAACAACCCACTACCAATCTGAAACCCAAACTAAACTATATTATCATCAATAGTGACTAGAAAGGACTCTCCACCATTAGAAATTAATTCAATTCGATCATGATTAGAATATGCAACATTGAGACCCATGGAAGGCCTCCCCACCATTTAGGATCAACTAGATTAAACCAAATAATATAGAAAAACTATATAAAACTAGACATAAGGTGTATCTGAATCCACCCATACTGTTCAACAAACACCCCACAATGAGGGGAGTGCATCATCAAATAAATTTAAACCTATATAATTGGTTAACACCAAAACTGACTAAAAAATATAATTTCATTAGGATAAATAATTAATGATCCCATACAAAATGTATTTCACTTGAATTTATAAGAATATAAATCCACCACAACACATTTTAACCAAATGGGATCCTTTCAATCCACATGTATTAGAACATGGAAATGAGGTCTTTATGCATACTTACAAGAAATGGATTTTACAATATTGGGAAACACTAAATGAGGACACAATTTATCCCCATTTCAACACTGAAGATAATACTAGACCATGGATCCTCACACCCTCTGTGATTCTTGACCACATGTCTGCTTCACTATATGGAATAGGGCTAGAGACATCATGTATGAAGCATCTAATACCTTGTTGTTAGGAGCTGATTATCCAGGATTGGTACTCCTACATTCGATTTATGAGGGATTTAGATGATACACACTCATCAACATTAATTCTAAACAAGAAACAACAGTGGAATGTCCCCCATATCAGACAAATCTAAATAAGAGAAAACGAATTTATAACTTGTCAAAGAGAACAATTATTTGATTGAAATATTTGTTCTTATGAGGTCCCAAACAACTAAATTTACTATTTTATAAAGATTCAACAACAAAAAAACCACTGGGTACAACCATCAGCAAATTTAAGTGCACAAAAGATTTTTTATAAACTAATCCAATAAAATCACTCAACTCCCACAAAACAGCTCCACATGTCCTCCTAAAAACACCCTGATATAATGGTTACAAGTGGCCTTGGAAACCACATATACGATATGTCTTTAGAGAACTAGGAATAAAAAATTTCTTATAATCTGGATTTCCACTATAATGAACCAATATGATCATGCACTAGGATAAATCTGAAGAATGATAACAATTCATTTTAACATAATGAATAACACCAACAATGTTAGGTTACATCAACAAATATCTACTACAATTTACTTCACTTCTCAATATATTAGTGAAATGATGTCTTCCTCAAGAAAATTATACTATCACAAACTCCACATGAATACATTGAATCACCATGTTAAAAATGATTTCAATTGAATGATGAAACAATCTACTAGAGATCAAATCGAAGAACATACTCGAAATATGAATATTTCAAGGAATAATACACAACCAACTCCTTTATATAAGAGACAATGCCGACAAAACAGCCAAATAAATCAAAAACTGACCCATCAAATTGTTCTATACCACACATACCCACCCACTTTCTCAC
This sequence comes from Viscum album, assembly GCA_963277665.1. Lineage (NCBI taxonomy): Eukaryota > Viridiplantae > Streptophyta > Magnoliopsida > Santalales > Viscaceae > Viscum > Viscum album. The sequence goes on along the minus strand of OY728127.1, from coordinate 77,468,211 downwards.
TAATATTACTTCATTGAAATAATTACAGATGAAAAAATATATGATGAACTCCTAGGTTAGAGTTTCATAATGATTTTTTGAGAGACCTAATTCAACCACTTATAAGGAAGTCCTTGAAATATTCAGCTAAAGAAATTTACGGTTACCAACTTTGGAAACTAAAAGAGAATTACATTTTTCTAAATATTATGTATGCACTTTTATACTCGTAAAGAATTAGATTAACACTAATGGATATGTGGATTTAAAATTATAAAATCAATATGTAAGCCTTCACATTGATCAATTGGAAATTTTCTAATTGTAAACCACCCGTAGATACACCGTGAATAACCATGATGCATTTAATGGGAGAAATTACATGGAAATAATAAAGAAAAAACCTCAGAAAAAATATACTCATCAAGAAGAGTTATTAACACGAAACACCACACAATAAAAATACCCAAATTATAGAAAATCAATACACACAACCACTAGCTATCAATACATCAAAACAATCATCCTTTGACAGTATTAAAAGGAAACAATCATAGTGGTATGAAAACTCATAAATGGTAATCCATGGAGAGTCACACATGAAAATTCTCATTCCACCACAGGAACCCCTCACCACATGACAATCTAGGAACTAATCCACCCATGCCATAATCATTCCACATTTCTATACATATTCATTCATGTGGACACCCACAGAGATTTCAACGGTCAGAAAAAAAATAGTCCCATTTATAAAACACTCCTCCAAATCCTTCCACATGTTCAATTCATGTTCCATTTCATCATTGAAACGACATTTTTTGAAACATAATTATCCACCAATCACACTCAATATTTATACACTACACTTTATTCAATTTTATCAACAGCTCCACATTTTTAATTTCAAAAACTACTAATTTTATTATAAACCATTTCCTTCTAATTAAATTTTGTTTATAAACCCTCTTTATAAATTAATTTCATATTTCTAATAATGAAAATTCAATAACTCCAAATAATGATTATAATAATGAAATATATTCAAGCCATTAATGTTTCATCCAAAATAGATATTTTATTAAAATCTATTGTTCAAATAATTTATTAAATAGAATACTAAAAATAAAATTTCCATTTTTCCCAAAACTAATCTATATTCACTAAAAGTACAATTTTAAAATTTACAAATAAAATGATTCAGAATAATTTTTAGAATCAAGGAAGACCCATGACCACTCACAAGGGGAAAATTGTTTTGATGGGTGACTTGGCCATGTGGTTTCCATCAATTTTCTCATCACACCACCATCATGAAGTGTCATCTAGGACCTTGTATCTAGCTCCAAAATGCTTTCATGTCCTTTGATATCACAGATAAGATTATGTAAACTATATTTTCATATCCAAAGAAGAAAAAAACCAATAAAACTAGAGGGATTGGAATTACCTGACAACCCATGAAAACACAATGTTCGTTCAAGAATTTATTGGCCAAACACTCACATAGACATTCACCCAATGATACGACATGCCAAATTCATATGAAATTATATCCCAAATTATGAAGGGAAATCTTAATGTTTTGTCCTCTAAAAACCAACCTACCTATGATACAATTTTGGGATAAACCAATCTGGGTCAACCCCAAATCTGTCCCCCATGTCAAACCCGGATATGGCCTGAAAGGAGTTCTGTATCTGCACAGGTTGGAAACAAGTGTTGGGAATAATTAGAGTGAAAAAAGGGTCAATTTCTCCTAATATAAATTAATACACTTAGGATTAGAAATAAATATAGCAACATAATATTTATAAAATGTCCAATCTGACGATTATTTTCCAATATTTGAAATTTCAGGAAACTGAAACACAAAACCCAACTAAGCATGAATACCACATCATCTCCATTTTACCCCAAGGAAAAATCTCTAATAAGAAGACATAAAATTTTACATGGTGATCAATATTTAGATTAAACCCTTACCAAACAGATAATAACAATAATTTACTATAGGCATCAAAATTAAAATAAGGTAGGCATTCCTAAACAAAACTTTTCCTAATTGACTTTATTTTATTTAAAGATACCTTAATTTTAAGTTTGAAAAAAATTATATAAAAGTATTCATATTCTAATAATTTATAACCTATTGAAAATTTTTGCTCCATTATCCTTTTTTAATTTATAATAAAACTCTTCTATATTAAAAAACTATTATAATCTCAAAGAAAAATATATATTTTTCCATTTTAAAAAGAAATAGAAATTGTGACAAACATTTTCCCAAAAAAATTACATAATTCATTGAAAGCAAGAAAAATATTATCAACTATGTAAATAATTCTTGTAACCCATATCAATAATCATAATAATGGAAATGGGAAAAATTAAACAACTATAACCAACTAATAATACAAATCAATCATCTGATGAAAACAACAAAGTACCAAAATATATGAGAGAACCTAGGAGCTCATGATATAATCTATAACATAGTATACATCTTAACTCATCCCTCAAATCATTCCCTACTTGAGAATATATAATTTCCCGCACACTCTCGATCTCAAACCAAATGGACTGACTGAGGGGCACTATCCCATAAATTGTTTTTTCAAAAAATATTCCCCATGATATGGGATGCTAGCCAGAGCATAATCCTAATATACTTTAGCAATCATTCTCCGATAACATGCATGTTATGTTGGTTACCAAGTAAATAATATAAAAAGGGGTGGTCCAACTGATCCCAATAAATGATCCATAAAAAAGAACATATATCATATATAAAAATCCACACTACATGAACTGCCTCGAGTCACCCCAAATATCAATATCTTTCACTAAACAATATATCTCAATGTAATCCACATTAAGGATATATTATTATGCTAAACCAAAATGGGTCATGAGGAGTACACAGTGAGGAATTCACAACCATTCACATAACGGTTAATGAGGTTACCATATTATAAAAATACCACCCATTAAATATAAACATGGAAAGAAGATTATCCGAGGAGTGATGTCATGATAAACATACTAACCACTTAAGAAATCCATAATGATCTCAAAAATCCTTTACCAATTAATAAAAATAACCCTCCAAAAAATAATCTAACACTTATTATTCAATTTCAAAATAATTTTTAAAACGATAATTTGTGTACTCACGTCACATGTGTAATCCAAGACCATTTTCATCAAACTTTTAATCTTTCCAAAGATCATCAAATGCCATTTTATTTTTTAATGAAATTTAGAGAAACCATATTCATGTCCAAAATAGTTTATAAATGAATTTTAGACTCCAAATCCACTATTTAGACGTAAAATATACATATAAAAAGACAAAGAATCATTTAAAATCCATAAATCAAATAAAAAATCCATCCTGGAATTTTTTTTCAAACACTCGGTGTGCAATAAATAACAAAACATTAATATTCACTTAATAACATGAAATAACATACCACATTGATAATAATGAAAACATAAAAAACATAAAAAAATCAATATTTAATAAATAAGAATGGTTCAAAACTAGATTAGAAATTGATTCATAAATTTAAATGGAAAGAAAAAGGGGAAAACTATAATAATCTTTCGGTACATTGATAATGCATACAGGAAAAAACTCAAGAAGGATCAAGGAAGAAAGAACATCAAAGGTGAACCTAAAAAATCAAAATATATACTAGGGTCAATGGTTATCACTCTATATACATGACCATAGAATAAGTGAAACTAAATATAAAATGGAAGAGGAATGAAGATGAGGAAGATATGAGGTTTATTCTTTAAAAACCCACCATTGAAACATAAAAAAATTAGTTAGATATACACTTGGGATGGAAGAATAGGTGTTGAACAGAAGGGATAAAATTTATTAGGTATTTCAGAATTAGTGGAAGGAATAAATGGGGTATTGTGGATAATATTCTGAATCGGAATAATTTTAAAATAAGAATTTTAATGTTTTTAGAAGGTTGCACGGTTTGGCCGAACAGTTTTGTAAACAGCGTTCCAAACATGCGAAATGGTTATTAAATAAGATAAAACCTCCTCATAGGCTTAACATATGATTTTTTAAACCATACATAGGTTATGCACCTTTATATTTTTTACCTCATGTCTCATATGATTTCCTGGGTTGGGCCACCCGATTTCCCCTATGTGGGCACTAACTTTGGCCCACCTGCTACCATGATCAAAACTCAAATTTTCACTATAGATACCTAAAAACACTAAGTAGTAACCATGGAATAAATTATATAAAATGATTCACCTTGATATTTAAAATCCCTCACACACATAACATGAGGGAAAACAAATATCCAAACGATGAACTAGAATAATGTGTGAATTCAAAAAACTGGATGTGACATAAATTAAACACATTAAGAAAGAATGGAATACCGTTTGGGAAATATTACAATTCATAATAAAAATTAAACTTATACTAAACAATTAATGAAACCATAATCATCATAAATATATATATGAATTTATTTTAAATACCTTAATCGAGTCGTATATAAAAAATTAAGAATTGAATAAATGCATATTGACAAACATGTCTCAATTAAATTGTATTTGTGACAATATACATTACATTGACTATAAAATTTATTTTAGAATTAGTAAATGAATATATAATGGTAATCAATTTTAAATAAACATGTAAGGTATTTAAATAAAATATATGATAATTGAATGTTATTAAAGAAATAATAATATAATATCAAATCAAAATGAATACAAAATATATCCTAATGAAAATAAACCGAGCTGTTTTTTTACCACATGGTAAAATTCAGGTAATTCATTATTCAATGAAATAATTAAAATTATATCATTAAATTAAATTAATAAATAATTATTAAAATGGGTATTATTTCAACTAAATAAAATTTATTTAGCAAACGAAAACCCATTATTCTTCAATGAGGGGACATTGAGATAACGACCCTTACATCAAAATTCATTTAATTTTATATCACATAAACATTATTTATATTTGTTTTATACATAATATTTCATTAATTTAGAACCATATAATCATTTATAATATCACATACGGTCCCATTATTACATTTTATCACCTGTTTATTTCTATTAATTCATTATTTTTCATTATTTTTCAATGTAAATGGCCTTGTTTTTTAAATCCTGTTTGGTCATGAAATATCTAGTTCCTATAAATATTATTTAATTACACAATCTCTAAAAATATTTCAATTTTATAAATATCTTTTATTCATTATGTAATTTTTTATTCGTTATTCAAATTTGACAACAGATTTTGGATCACATCACAAAATGTAGATGATAGGTCGTATATATGCGCAACATCCATTACCATTTCAAAAAACTGTGAAAGGGTAATTGTTTTTGAGAAATATTAATTTCCTAGAATAAATAATATTTCGTATATATCGCATATATATTAAATAAATTTTTCATTACCAATTTCATTGTAAAGAATAAGAGAAATATGAATTATATAACGTCAGGATGATATATTACAATGTACGCACAAGTAATTATATAATATTTTAAACATAATGGAATACACGAAGTAATATGTGATAATATAAGTCTATATGTATAATATTATAATTAATATTTATACACTTGAAAAATCTATCACTATATCGATCCTCAAATTGTGTTGATGGAAAATGATTTAAATTTGTTCGTGAGATGGTTGTACACTATACAATGGATGGATGGGTTCGTTTCCCATTTGAAGGATGGGAAAATTAAAATAATTCATTAACCGCACATAATAACATCTGAATATAATTTATGTACATATTTTATAATATGATCATTGTTTAATAAGATGTTATTTATGCTTATTCAGAAACAAAATAGAAAATGTCACTTATTATTGTTACATATTCTTTCAAAAACCTCTTCTTTTTTTAACCAAACTCCATCCTCATAATTATGTTTTATCAAAATAAGTTCCCTATGATATTTTCATTTGATTAATGAATGTATATGGGATTTTATAGTCCTATAAAAAATTATTTAGATGTGTTAATATAGTTGGATATTAGGTAATCTTTATTAACTGGGGGACATGGCATGAATTCCATTATTGAAATAAATCAATCAAAACCATTATTTCTTAATATCAAAAGCATAAAAATTGACTCTATATTGATACTTATAGGTTATATGATCGAACAATTTCAGTCCAATGGGTGGAAGAGAAATTTATAACTAATTTTGGACCTAATCTTATTATTTTAACTCTGAATAAATCATTTCATACCATAACCAAGGGATTTATAAATTAATATTTTTATTAATAATAAATGTTAAAAAATATGTTAAGAAAATTAGATAATATATATTATTCTGATTCCATAACTGGAATCTATTTTTAAAAATTAAATAAAAAATGTGTAATAGTCTAGCTTAAAATCATATCTGCTGATGCAATGAAATAAATGAGTTTATAAGGATAAAATTGTTATATAAATTGAATATTTTTCTATTAAATTGAAATGAAATAAAATTATAAAGAGAAAAACCTCAAATTTTATACAAGTGGTCATTTTATTTCATAAAACCAAATTATAATTTATTTTAAATGTTTAACATTATATTTATAAAAAGAATGTTTTCAATAAAAGTAAATACATTCCACTACTCATCAAATAATGAAATATTTATTAAAAATACAAAACAAATCAAATATGATATGGTTATTTTAAAAATGATTTATTTTTATCCAATAAATTTTATAAAATTGTTAACAGTTATCTTCAAATTATGTTTTGAAACCACGGAAAAAAAGTGTTGGAGAAATAAAAATATTCATAATATAAATTTCATTATCTTTTAAATTAATTTACATTTATATACAATCATAAGATATTCAACTATTTTTTATATTTCTGAAACATATAATTTTCCATAATTTAGTTATTGCTTCCTATAACCTTTAACTTAATGGTTTTTTATAATGGTCATGTCTAAATAGTATAATAATATATTATTTTTATATAAACCTTAGGTTTTTTGCATCACAGGTTGTCAAATATATTCTATTTATTTAAAACAAAATATATCATAAATTAATGATGTGTTACATTGTCTTCAATTCATGGTGTTATGTTTTATTTGTGTCACTGAAAAAGATTTTCTAATTTTAAAAACTATGGGTGTACGATTAATGACATAGGTTTGTACAATTAATTCACTATACAATTCAGTATTAAGGATTATAGAATGAATTAATATGGATGAAATATAGGTTAATATTAAATTGAATATGATATACTATTTCTATATATTTAATTTTTTGTAATTATATTAATAAATTTGTTTTTTTATTAATGATATTTTGAATAGAATATTGGAGAATATTGGAAATTATAATTTGAAATAATTTAATCAATGTCTTAAATATTTTATAATAAAGAAGGATTTGAAGATGTAGAAAAGAAATTCATGATATTTAATTATACTTGTCAGGGATATATTATTATAACATTTTTTGGAATAATACAAATGATATATAAAATGAATAGCAAATAGTTCTTTCATATTATTGGGAAGGAAATGAATGGTGACAATCATCTTAAAATTAGGATGAAATGTGTGAAAAAATTAGGTAACATAGTAAAAATGTGTGGAATCATTTGGATTAAGGTTAATTATATAGTTTCCAAATATATTTAATCATATTATTTGTGTGATAAGAACATATAATGTCTTTGAAATATAGTAAAATTATAGTAATGGATATACCCATATTGATTTTAACAAAAAAAATATTGTTTATCATGGATTTTATGTTTATTGATTATTTCTCGTCCATTTCAATGAATAACTTCTCTTTTTGAGGAGTAAAACTTTAAAATTTAATTTTTCATATGTTTTTCTTCATTTTACTTTTTCAATGGAAATATCCCAATATAATTTGAGAGGAGGGTTTTTATATAAGAATAATATATAATAAGTGAAGGTCACCTATTCACCCACCCTTCTTAGTAGTTTCATATATCCGAGTTTACCCATACAAATTTTACAAGAGGGATATTACATCTTTGAATATAGGAATTTTATAATTTAATGAATAATAATACATGAAATTATGATAAAAAAATTGTTATTTATAAATTGATTATCCATCCGTGATGGTAAAACTACAATATATCAATAAATATATTTTTTACACATCTATAATCAATTTGAGGTGATGTACAAGACGTTTTTTCAGAGGTTTTCACTTCTCCAACATATGGTGCTCCCATAAAAACTATAGAGAATATTTATCATGAGAATGGTGTATGAGGGTACAATTAAATTATTTCTATAGCCTAAAAAATTTAATACCTTATATTAAATATAACTATAGAAACTAAACGAATCTAGGAAGAGTTGAATAATATTTATAATGGAAACATGAATGAGAATAAAGATATGTTACCAATTTTAATAATGAGGTATGATGATTTTAAAGTAGTATATGAGTAATTTATTAGTGAAATATTTAAAAAAGATAATGATATTATATATATTTTTTACATTGTTGAGATAGAAATTGTTATATTAAAATGTGGAAAACAATATATTCTAAAATTTTCCCAATATTTTAGATTCCACAAATTTATAATTTCAAAATATAATATTTGATACAATACCTCCATATTTATTTCTTATTATTATTATATTTTAGATTATATTATATATTTATTTACTTATTTATTTATTTAAATGAAATTGAAATTTTCTTAATAAAATAGCTTTCAATTATACTATTTATGAATTGACAAAGAATGATATTATTGGGAATGTAGTCAGAAACTATTTTTTCTAATATTAAATTTCTGTGGAATTGGATAAATTAACTCATTTATTCTCAAGATAAAATTAAAAATTCATAAAGAATTATAATTACATGTTAATAGTAAAGTGGATTATGTATACAGAAATTGTAAATCTTATACAAATTATCCAATTCAGAAATAAAACAATAACCGTTATAAATAATATTGATGTATTAAGAAAAAACTATTGAAGAAATGAGAGGAATGGTTATTCAATAAAATATAAAGTAATATGATGTTCTCTATATTTAAAAATATAATATATTTTTTCAAAATATGATGATGATTGTGATATTTAAGAACAAGAAGAACTATATAATTCCAGGGATTAATTTTCTGGGATGTTTATTTTTGAGAAGTTGAGTTAAGACTATTTTCCTAGTGAATAAAGTAGCATGTATGAAGAATTACAGGAAGAGGAAACATTGATATATTTTATTCAAAAAGATAATTTATGGAATGCCACTAAAAAATTTCAATCCTAAAGAATGATAATAAGATGATAATTAAATATATTTAACATATTAATAAAAAATAAGAACTATATGATTAATAAAATATAAAATGCTTAAATTAATTGACAACTTTATTAATTAACATGATGCAGAGAGAAAAAACAGCAACAATGTTGCGGAAAAATTATGGTTGATGTGAATTATTTTATCCTTTATATCATAAATTATGAACACGAAATCTTAGACATCCAAAATATTATAAAACTATAATCATAGAGAATATTTTATTGCGTACAAGAAGAATATGTCAGGACCCAGGAAAATAATTTATACATAAACCAGATCCAAGATTTATTGTTCTAATATGTTTGAATGTATGTTCACAATTAGGGAAAACATATAGTTTTTAAGGGAAAATATTCATTCTATATGTATTTTTAGTGTAAAGTGGGATATATCCATACACTGGAAAATGGAAATTTTTGTTATCATCAATACATGGGATAAATGAGGCATTATAGTGAGAGTTTTATAGGGATTTAATCATATCTACGAAAATGGATTGAAACATAATATGAAAAAACTAACTTGGAGAATGGGAATATATAACATGTTTTCGAAACACACTTCTATGGGTCTAATCAACCAGGGAAACTTTTAAAGTGAAATATTGTGGTTTTGGAAGGTAAAAAAGAATTATTTTTCTCCAAATTCAAAATAATTAAGGTAATACTATGGGGAAAGAGAAGGTTTTGTAGATCAAATATCACTCATGAATTCAAAATTATAACACCATTAGATCTTGGTCAATTAGTGTTCTCAACACATGACTAGATATTTGAAGCTATTGAGGAACATGAAATACTTGAATGAATGAACTATGAATTTTATATATTATGATTCACATAGAATTATGGTATGTAACCAGACTAATATTAAAATGAAATTATTATATATAGATATTCTATATATTTTTTAGTATTGAAACACATTTTCTAGTTAGATATCAACAGATGTACTAGTTTATAATAAAAAGGCACAATGATAAGGATGTTGTGACAAGAAAAAATCAAACAAAGGCCAATGTATTTCATCTTAGATTTGAACATGATTCATGTTATCTATGTATAATAAATGATATTAGTTAGGGTTTTAATGTGTTAGAATTATTTATTATTGAAACTTGAATAAGTTAACATTTTGAGGATGTTTTATTTTTCTACATGGTTTGATGAGAAATATGGATTTTGATTCCTCCAATTCATAAATTGGTAGATTTATAAATTATTTTCTAAAGATGGATGACAAAGATACATCTCATCCCTCATAGATTATTCATTATGAAATGTATCAAACCCTGATAAAAAAATAACCCAATTAAGATAATTATTTTATTTCCTTTAATGATGATTTCAATTGTATTACATGAATTATATTTTTAGAACATAAATAAGAGCCACTCATTATGTAATAATATTTTTGGATAATTACTGATATTTAATGTTCCTAATCTATAAATAACCTATGAGTAGATAATAGTCATTAGTACAGAAATGAAAATATTCAAATATATTTATAGAAGAATGGTATTCATTATGAGAAAATTGAACTATTCACATAATAAAAAAAATAGTATGCCTGATATAAATAATTGAAAGTGTGATGAGAGGGATCAAATAATATGGATTGAACATGACACTTCTAGATTATTTTAGAGATAATAAATGAAGAAGCAGACCAATATGAAAAACTCATATTTTCATGGAAAAAATCACCCATGTTTTCATATGTGGTTTATTAAAATAATACCCTTGTATCAAATTAAAAGTCATTTAAAACACATAGACTATTAAAATAATTAGTGAAATGTATAGAATATTTATCCAAATATGTTCTGATATAATTTACATTTGATACTCTCTAAATGGTAGATGATATAGTTTCCTTACGAATAAAATAAGAAAAAAATTTCATAATTCTAATGTGAGTGTTCTAGAACATTCAGATAGTATTATCAAACATTCTGATATATATATATATATATAATTAATAAAATATATACTTATTTATTATTATCGGTGTGGTAAATTTTATATAGATGTGTTGATATAGGTGTTGTAAATCAAAATGATATTGATGTATCAACTTCATTTCAAAATTTAAAATTATTGTCATCTCATCCAATGCTATGAAGGAATTATTGAGTCAAGAAATTCATTGGATATCAATGAAGAAAAGAGTAAATGAATATAATGTTAAGCCCGACACATACATAATTTATATTTTGTGTTTAGAAAAAATAAATTTATGAGTCATTGAAGAATCAATAGTGGATTGATTCCATGAATAAGGAATTTGATATAATAGAGAAAATGAGATGTGGGATATTGTACATTATCCTTATGATAAAAATGGGATTGGACAAATATGGGATTTTCATAAAAATTTGAATAAAATAGGTGGTGTGTTATGAAAAATAAAATATAGGATTTTATAGGATACCCATATGTTTAATGAATATATTTTTGTTGGATATTTTCTTCAGTTGTAATTCTATCAGATATTAATAATATTCCTGAAATTTTCTCTAAAAGGAAATATAGGATATTAAATATGGATATAAAACCCTCATTTCTCAATGGAGAGATGGAATAAGTGGTCTATAATTAGTATAAATGTGGTTCAATTTTATTAAAAAAATATTTTTTTATAAATTAAAAATAGTTATAGTTTGTTTAGGAATGTTCTATGTTATTGTTTTTCAAATCGGGATTTATGAACAATGAATCATTAATTCTTGAAGGTATAACATATCAAAAACCTCAATATAAAATTACTTGGTATGGTTTGTCTCATTTATATTACTTTTGTTGGTGATGTATTATATGTATGGAACAATGAAGCAGAAATGGATGAATTTTTGGAAGATATGAAGATATTTAAAACTAGAAAAAAGTCATATTGCCACTATTTAAAACCATACAAATAGGCCCCAAAACCATGGACATAGGGTTTGTCCATGGTTTTGGACAACGGTGACTGCTATCGTCATGGCAGTGGGTCCCAGCCTATTGCCACGTTTTTAACCGTGGCAATAGCTTCCTATATCCACGATTTTAAAAACTGTGACAATAGGTCTTATAAACTACCACCGTGGCATTTGACTTACTACCACAGTTTAAAATGTGGAAATACTTAGCTATTTCTGTGGTTTTAAATATGGTTGTATCCTTGGTAAACTGTGGCAATAGCCTAAATAGAAATTTCACCAGTAGGTTTTGATCCCTACACCATTTCTCTATGAACCAGAGTACTTAACACTACACTGAGCGACATTACTGGTATATATATATACTATGATATATATACATTTTTATAATCTGTGGGAATATCCTCAAAACCATGGAGGTAGGTCAACCCACCAATGCGCGGGAACCCTATGGCCACGTTTTTAAAAAATCGTGGCAATAGGCCATTGAAATAAGTGGCTTATAGACACGGTTCTAAAACAATGTATATAGGACACAAAACCGTGACTATAGCCACTGCCTATTTCCATGGTTCTGAAAATTATGTCCATAGTCCACGATGACTTTCCTATAGCCACGATTTTAAAACTGTGGAAATAGGCCACAAAAACTGTGGCTATAGCCACCTATCGCCACGTTTTTAAAACCTTGTCTATAGGTCTGTGGAATTAGCCTCATTTTCTAGTTGTGGTTGTATGCAGAAATATTTTTTTATTTAAATTGGATTATTTATTTTATATCATATATCTCAAGAAATGGATCATATTTTAATATCATAAGGAAAAAATTATAGTAAGTATTTAAAAACATTTCATTTTACATTAAAAAAACATTTCCAATCATATATCAGATAGAAGAATATATTTACCAATTAAGACGGAATAAATATTAATTCAACAGAATTTTTATAAAGTCATTTAGAGTCTAATATATTAAAACTATTATTGAGTTTTCTTATAATGTTATATTAAACTATATTTCAAATATCAAAACTCATAGAAATATTCACATATTTTTTCTATGAATGAAATTCTAATAAACCTTATAGCCACAAACAATTATGGGATAATAAATGATAGCATTGTATTTTTGAATTTTTTTGGGAATACATATGTGTAAGGTACTAGGTGTCTTGATTAATTTCGATCCACGTATGTTCATGACATAATTTTGGGATAATTATTGTTGAGGTTACATTAAATGAATCAAAAATCAGTAACTGTAATCGATGTAGACGGTGAGCTTGTCCAATATACACAATCACCATTATAATTAATATCAAGGAATAAATAGTTACTTGAATTGTTGGTATAATTTATTCTCCCTCTTCTCTTAGGTTGTGATAATAAATAGGAAATCAGTAACCCCAATAATTAAGTAAAATATTCAATTTTAGAGTGAAATGAAATTTAATATCACATTATCAAATATTTTATTAAAACAATGGAATTAATGATGGGTTTTTTATGAGGGGGAAAAGGTAGACGATATTTTTACCAATCCTCTCTAGATTGAATTTTTTAAAAAATATATGTTAATAATAGTTGTTCAACATCAACCAAAAAAATGGATGTGGAATGTGACGATATTTCCCCTCTCTCATACTACAATTTTTTATTGTAGTTATAGTGGGAGAAATATGAATGTGTAGATGTTTCAATTAAAAATTGATTTACCAATATAGGGAGAAAATACATTTGGGTTTTTTTAAATGTGTATGTTTTGATGAATAATTTGTTGAACTAAAATTACATTAAATTTATTTTATTATTATAACCAGATTTTATAGGCTGAAGTTTGCTTCATATGTGATCATTAGATAATGATTGATGATTGGGAAAATTATTGATCATTTCATTATTAACCACATGGTATTATAATTAAATGATTTCAGTTTCCTATATGATTAAATATTCCATATTCATATATTTTTTTTAAACGATATATTTCATGTTTTTTAGAGATTTTATTATTTTTATTCGTTGGATAAGAAAGAAAATATTAATGGATTGATTTTGTTAAAAAGTGGTTTCAAAATTCTAACTGATTTGTGAAGAAATTCATGACTGTTTAATTAAATTTTTTATACTTTTTTTAGAATGAATAATTCATATAATTTTAAATTTATGAGATTAATTACCTTCTACTATATGAAGGAATCAATCCACTGAAAAAACTGAGATTTTCTAAGTTCTAATAATCAACCCCATGATGAACAATTGTTGAATTAGAATGTTGTTTTCTATGTCAAGGATATATGATATATGACTCCATGAGTTATGAAAATCCACTAAATAAAGTACTATTATTCAATTAATCATTTTTATACATGTGAAGATTCTATGATATAGGCTTCTATGGAATGAATCAAGGATCACCCAGAGTTTATGTAATTCAATGAGATGCAACATGGATCATTAATGTGTTTTAGTGATTCATTTGAAACATAAATTATCACTTGGATGATGGGAAAAAACCTATTCTTCCATGATAATAGAATGTATCATCAATTTGAATTGTCTACATGTAAGTAAAAAAAGAAACAATGTATCTTATTATAGGAGGATCTATAATTAGTTTCAAACAAATGGTGAATTGTAGATCAAACATAGAACAGATGGAGATAAATCACATGATTAAAATTATGGTGAACTTTTAATTATTAAATACCATTATATTGTTAATCGAGATTCGTGAAAATGATTTTAAAAAATATAATATAATGTAAAATTAAAAATTGATATCTAATGAATCTTTTTAAATTCATGTAAAAAAATTTTTAGACATGGTTGTGTTATAAACATAATATATTATAGGTAAAAGAATAAATAAAAACAATATAGGACATAATATATTCTTTAATTATATTTCCTGATAATGTTTAGCGTCAAAACATGATGATTGTAGTATAGAATTAAATTACACCAAAATGAATGATGATAGGACAGATTTCATACATTCATTTACGCATGATTAGTACAAATGTTTAATTAGGAATTTATATGGAATGGATTTAAATTATTTATGCTTTGAATAATGATTTTTTCCATGATTGATGTTGGAATGATATTATCACATTATAGTACACGTATTGATTAATATTTTAAGTCCTTCAATTAGATATTATTTTTTAAATGATTATTAAGTGGTTCTAATAAATTGAAATAATAATATGAATTTTCATATAGTTATCAAAAGGTTTTTAATATAATTATTTGTATGTAAGATATCTGTAAATTCAACTGATTATAATTGAAATTTATTTTTATGGACTCATAAATATATTTACAAATGAGAAACGAGAGGATGTAATAGGAAATTCATGATAGATAATGTAAATGTTTAATTGATAGAGGTTGTATAGGTTGTATGGAAGAAGTACTAAATTAAATAATGTAAACTTTGATGAATTCAAGCTAAATCATATAGACATGATAAATAATGTAGATAAATTCTCAATTTCACAATAAAAAATAATTTTCATCATATTATTTGTATGATAAATATATTGATCCTCAAAATAATATAGTAAAAGGATAGAAATTTATTTAACCATGATGGATTATTTTCTAGTGCAGTCTTTGTGGCATATATGTGGTAGAATCTATAATTTGGCATCTAAAAGACTCATGTTATAATATGGATAATGGTAATTTCAAATAAAATGTATCAGTTACTATAGTGGGTACATTATTAATTATCTTATCATTAGATATATTCATTTTATTTATTCCCACAATCCATTAATCTGGTTCTTTGGTCCACCATATGCCTTCAGGCTATAGGTCCTCTAGGACAACTCAAGCCTAAGGGAGATGAGATTTTGTTAATAATTGACTTTTTCCAATGGGGATGTTATTTAATACCATGTATTATTTGGCCCAAATATAATAAGAAGAAGAATTATAATACATTATATAAGATATAATCAAATTGGGAATGATGGATAGATGTGTATGATGAACCATAACATGTGAACTAAACCATCTGTATGAGCCAACTTCCAAATTGTGATTTATAATAATGATAACAAAAAGTGTCATCAAATAAATTAAAACTAGACATAAAAACATAGTAGAAATCATAAGAAAAGATAGATACATTTCAATCTAAACATCACAACCCAAATAGGATAACCCCTAAAAGTTTAACAGGATGAAACCAACAAGCCTCCATGTTGAAAATAGAGGCCACCAACCATCTTCCATTGAAAGATATATTAATAAGGGAAAATGGAATTCCACCAAATTCCACAACATATACAATGATTAGTACATGAAAATCATCACATAGCGATTGTTTTTTATTCTATAGTGTCATTTTAAACCGCCGCCTTATGATTCTATGGTAGTTTGATAAAACCACTAATAAATTGGGCGTCAGTGTACAATAAGCTACAATTTCGTCAATTTAGCTGTTTTTAGGTAAATATCATAGTGAACATATTTCTCAATAGTTATTGTGGGTTTCAACGAGGTTTTCCCAAAATAAATGAATTCTTTTTCAGTGGCGGTTTAAATTTCCGCTAAAAACATTTCTTTTTTACCTAGGAAGAACGCCACGAAAACCATGTGAACCGCCACAAAATGATAATGAAAAATGTGAAATGTATTGAGGTGGATTCAACAACCACTACAAAAATAATTCAAAATAACATCCACTAAATAAAAAAATTCTACTAAATTTATGGCATTTAGGTATGTAGTCGTGGTTTTAATCCCTGATAATAGTAAGATACAAAATTATAGTGGAAATTTTACCCTCTACGAAATATTTTCCATTTACATAGTGGTGATTTAAACTTCCTCTAATGATAGATTTAAATTAAAATATCACTACAGATTCTCTAACCCCAGAACCAGTAACCTAAAAACATGTAAACACGTAGTCTAGAAAGATTTAATCCTACTAATATGCATTCCTTCAAAATAAAAATAAATTCAACCAACATACATTAAAACTAAAATTTTATTAAAAAACTAAACTAAAACCTATAATAGTAAAAACATGGAATCCTCATACATATATATTAGAATAATACATATTTAGAGATCATTAAACCAGATATATCTGTGATTAAAATCTTACAGTATAACAAACATCCATTTTGAAAACAAAAAATGTGAATACATCCAACTATTATCATACTAATAAAAACATATGAAATCATAAAATTTCATAGCCTAAACCCAAAAACATGAAACATAAAAAATATTAAATCTATAAATTATAAAATATAAAAAATGGATATTCTATTTTTAGAAATTTGATAAACTATAATTCATGTGAACATATGAATTTAAAATATGTAAAAACTTCCTCTAAAAATGAAAGCATAATAATTGAAAAACTAAACACAAGATATGTAAAAAAACTAAAATATATAACATGAAATCCAATAAACAATTATCCTAAAAAACAGAAAATGTATAAACTGGTAAATAAAAATTAAAAAGAGAAAAAATATCTAACTACAAACATATAAATCTAAATACCCAAAAAACATTAAACAAAATACTAACACAATTAGAAACCTGGGAACTAGAATAATATAATGAGAAACACTGATGCCATTAAACCCATATCTTCCAAACATCCATATTATCAATCCAATAACTTGTAAAACTATGAACCTATGAATTTTTATTCCAAAAAAATTAAAACATACTAAATTCTATATAAAACCCCCCTAAAATACATAAGTATAGTCATACATAGTAATATGTTATCAATAAGAGGCAATGCCACATCCATTATCCAGGGTGAAACTTTTACTAAAATGGAATAACCACAAAAAACTCCTCCATTATCAACTATGTTGAAGCCATTATATCTATGATAAACAAATTCTAATTTTTAAAATAGCATTAAACCCCCCCCCCCCCATGATACACTACAACATAGATATAACAACATAGAAATTTTTACTCATATTATTATTTGATTCAAAAATATAAATATCCATTAGTACAAAATAAGAATTGTAAATTCCTAGAGTCTTTGGAAGACTGGGTTCATAATATAGAAAATTAAACATGAGAAATCATGAAAATGGTAGGCCATGAAAATGTTTGGTGACTAATATTTTCCACACATTATACATATACCAATACTATTATTGTAACTCTCTCTACTAATCATTGTCCAATGGTGAACATAGCTTGTCACCCTCTCCAACTCCACCTCTACTTCTTGCTACAAGAACCTGAATGAACATTATATTGAAAACCAAAGATTGTTGTATATTGGTTTTTAATCATAAAACCAATAAATATTCAAAAACAAACTGATTATTAATTCATATGATTTAACTACTCACCACCAGTAGATGTTAAACAAATAAGGACAGATCTGGTCATCTTGTGATATAAATCAATCAATGCTTTTTCCAAAGAGTATATCTTAGTCCTCTGTTCTTGAACTATGTTTTGTAGAGAAAAAATCACTCTCTAAGAATCTCAAGGTATGAACTGATTAAATCTAGGAGTATATTCAGCTACAATCCCAAGAAGACTACTAGATACCTTCGGTTGCACGGGTCCAAAAGCCACCCAATGCACTCGATGAGGGTTCTCTTTCCAAAGGGCTTTACCAACTGGGTCTTTCTGGGAGACTGAATAGGACTGCACGTGATGGGAATCCCATAGTTCTTTAATTTATAACTATAAATAAAATATCAGTCATATTGGAAACAATATATACTAACTTAGTGAAAACTTATAATAAGTTATTAAAATGAAAAATGAGTTTATTACCCAATATATTTTGCGATATCATTAACAAACTTCCATCATATTTTTTTGAACATCTACCTACACATCTGTTCGGGATGCCTAGTGCACTAATTTTTTTAGCTACATTGAAATATTATAAATCAACAATTTAAAATATTAAATAGATATTATTTTCTTATAAATATTTAAATTAGTAAAATTATTACCAGAGTTGATCGGCTTTTAGAAAATCTCTTTGACCCCACAATGTGAGGGATGGCTTTCTTTAACTGACTTGATGCATTCAACCATGAATTATCAAGAAATAAATAAAAAATATTATAATAGTGATGTATTCAATTTAATCACCTTTTCATATACATGTATAAATTTAAAATGAGATTAATCTAATCATATATATATATATTTAAATACCATTTGTTTATCGTCACGATGTTTCTAAACAAACACTGCATGTTTCACTTTTATTATCCCATCGAGTAGATTGTCATAAATATATTAGGAGTTTAATGTCATATCATTTACATCTCTCTAAAATAATCATTTAATATCATTCTAATTCTTTCCTAGAATTTTCAAAACCCAATTTTGTGCTTGCACATCAGCAACCGTAAAGTGGAATAATATATGTTGGAAAAAATTCAATTTGATAATATTATATTTTAATAAAATAATGAAATTGAATTAAATTATAATGTATTAGAATTACACTTATTTTGGAATTAATGAAATAATTTTTAAATTTGAAGGCCATTTCCTCCATTCATTATATGTATTAAGTAGAGAAACTAGCTCAACAGCTAGTTATCCTAGAATCTGACCAAGTAATCTTTCAGAGTCATCCATATGGACACTATAGGAATCTAATGGGAAAAATATCTTCTCTCTAGTCAGATTCCATATATGTGAACTTTTCATATTTTTCACCATACATGCATTGTTTCCATATTTTAGGAATAAACAGTTATTATAAAAAGTGCAAAAAATATATTCACATTAAAATTTGTACCTATAGTAGTCAGCCACCAGTATCCCTATGAATAACTAGAAGTGGAGACCCTATCCCTTTCTGTTGATTCTCATAAATGGGATGGACATGACTGAGTAGCTAATGGGATTCTCACTGATGGAGTGAGAGATGTTGCAGGGTGGAAAGCAGATGGTGTTTCAGATGCTATCGGGAGGGAGACAGAAATATAGTCATCTATCAGCGTGGTTGATGAAATATGATAATGATTCCTCCTTGGCATTCCTATCTTTTAATCAAATAAAATTACATTTAGAAAATATATTTCAAAAAAATTATATAGGAAAAAATTAAAAACGATAATGTATGCACTGTACTAACAAACAAAATATATATAACAAATCCTATCAAATTTGAAGTTATATTAATTTTATGGGTGGAATTGTGAAAGTAAGATGTACATTATTTAGAAAAAAATTGTTTTAAGTTTCAATGAAAAGGGGAATTTAATGTGATGCAATCTAGGGTGAGTATGTTCCAAAAATGGAATCTAATGATTCGATAGATCCAATGATATTTAATGGAATATGAATTTTTGGAACAATCAATGTATATGAAACATGATTATGATGTAATTATAAGTTCAAAAATTATATACCAAAAAAAATGAATCTTCAGATATTGATCATGTTCCAGATCTTGAAAATCTATAGAAAACATGTAAAATTCTTCTATTATGTATTTTATCTATACTCTCCTATTTTAATATAAATAAAAATGTGTAAATTTAAATGAAAGTGTTACTTTGTGAAGGAAAATAAATAAATATTTTAAATAGGGGGAAATCATATATTATTGTTTAATTTTCTGATCTAATTTTTTAGATAGATGGATGAATGTATATTGAATGAATATATTATAAACTAAAATATAATATAATATTTAATAAAATTTGAAGTAACGTTTTAAATTTTAAATATTTCCATAATATTTGAGTTAAAAAAACATGTTAATATTCATGTCATGGAACACATAGACATTTATTTAGCCAATTCATGTCATACTACTACATGAAATTCAATGTCATCCTCCTATCAATAAATTCAATCCATAAATAAAATTTAGTGGATGAAAATTGTTGAAGGATAAAATTAGTGATGAATGTTCCTCCCTTACAAAAAGATGTTGATAAAGGGGTTTGAATTGTGGTCGTTAATGGGGATAGAAAATAGATCCATAAAATTATTGACCATGAATTATGTATCTTCCCTAATAAATTCCAATACTGATTTATATGAATGCAATATGTTGGAGAAGGCACTGAATCAATTAGGTTAGATTCAAATAAAGTTATATTGATATTCCAGAAAATGAAAAATCCTCACATAAATGAATTACATATAATCCAATTCATAATGAGATTCATTTCACGGTCATACATGTCATGAGATTCCACTTGTAAAACTCCAAATTCATGTATGACTGGATCCACATAAAGTTAATCATATATGGGGATTCACAAATTTTTTTTCCACATTTCCGTATCATTAGATGATTCAAAAAGGTGGTACTACACTTGAGATTACCCCAACTCAGAATTTGTTAGAAGATATTTTTTTTAAACCACTTACATGTGATCATTGTTATTTTCTAAAAATATAATAGGGATTATTAGAATTTAAATGATTTTAGTTTAATTAAATTTTTTAAAAATATTTCAATTAAATGAAATAATTGTTTTTCCAAATTTATCTTGTTTTTTTTTATTTTACCCTATTATGTATTTTGGAAATATGATATGTTATTTTTTGTTCCAATTTTTATTATATTTATTTTATTTTATTTTACTCACTTTTATTCAGAATAGACCAATATGTCATGGTAAAATCTATGAATTTAGATGAGGGATTCAAGACTTCATCCATGAATGAAAAATAAATTTGTGTGCCACTTAGATCTATCATAGTGAAGTGGGTCAATATGATCTAGATAAAGAACACTGAGATGCTATTGATGAAGGTCCTAAAGGTTCATAGTTTGGAGTTTGTTTTTTAAGAGAATATATATGGTTTTTTGTTTTAGGAAAAGGTAAATGTGCTCATGAGAAAGTATATTTAAAGTATTATTGAATATAGGATATTGTGTCGTCAAATTTAAATGGGAATGATATGATGTATTCATCTATAGATTTTGTTGATATTCTTCATTTTACCCCTAATAGGAAGTAAATTTTAGTTATACATTGGTTGTTACAAGTATAGTATGACCAAAATTAGATTTTAAATTCATGTTTAGAACCTCTCCTTAGAGAAGAATCATGTGAAGGATTTAGAGCCTAAGTGGATGGTTCTGTTAACGTTTTATTAAACAATGATTTCACAAAGATATTGATAAATAGGGAAAGTATTGTTTTAAGATATGTATGTCATATAAATCTTGATCAATAATTTAATTATGAACATTCCAAGATACATGCTTTGGTTTAAACATCGTTGTTTCAAAGTAAAAATAATAATTAATGATTACCCCAATTATATGTTGATCAACGTAGTTTTAAAGAAAAATAAGGGGATATAAATTAAGGAGAAGTATTAAAATTCCACAAGACTAATATAATATTTCCTATTACAATGATGCCTATTGGATAATAATAGAACAACAATTAAAACACTTTGAATCATGTAGGTTAGGAAGGTGTGGCTCAGGGGGTAGCCATATCAAACATCACCATATATGGATCTAGCACCTCCTGAGACAGTGACTACAAGGGAGAGGCAGAAATAATAAGTTCTTAGAGAAAAGGCATAGTTTCCATAGGTCAATTATATTTTGTAATATGTTTCTCAGAGTCAAGGATCTGTAGTAATTGAATCCACTATAGGAGTTTATTATGATGATCTAGTTTTTGAGACAACTATTTTAGTTCATGAAGAAAGTCCAATTTAGATGATTCTTGGTTTTTATGTTGTTGAAGGAAGACCTAGAGCTACATTTGATCAATATTCAGTGTATCCAATTATACATGGACCACCTGTCGGTGGATATATAGTCGTTGATGTGGGTGTGGAGACTATTGACCATTAACATACACCCCATATGTCATCACCACCTCTTGTTTATAAGGATTCACATTTGGTGAGTATATGATTTTATAGTTCTGAAACAAAATCAATTTCCACTACATTTTCAACTAAATTTGTAAAAAAATAATTGATTATAATAAATTTAAATAAGATATGGCATCCTCGAATGAGTATATCACAGAACGTAAGGTGAATTCTATTAGAAAAGAGGATTTTCAAAACATGGTTGGGATAATTGTAACAAAATCATATTTGAATAAAAATATTTAGATATCCCGTCACATAGAGTATGAAATTAATGAGGCAAGTGAAAAATATTTTTATGTAATGAAGGATCTAGTAAAATATATGAATAATGTTTATAATACTAAATAAAAAACCAATGAGCTGGATGTGTTAGTTTTATCTCAAATAGTCCTATTCCACAATCATGTGACGGTGAAATATAATATGTACTAAGAATTTATTGAGGATATTATGTCCATTATAATATAAATTAAGTAAATATTTAACACCTTAAAATAAATATCTAGAGACTTCTATTCCATAGTAAAAATACAAATTCAAAGGAATTTATAATTATAAACACGACACAATGGGGTGATCCATGAGACTGTATGGAATTCTATGTTTTTAGTCATAATATACTTTATAAAATGAATTATATATATTGATGGTCTAGTGTTATTAAAATTGTTCTACTAATTTTACAAAATGTCATCTTTATAAAACCCTGTGGTAAAATACATTACAATTATAGTCTTTTTGACTATGTCACTATTTACTTAAAATTACAAAATATCTATATAATGTACCTTTTAAAAAACTCAATGATTCGAAACATAAAAAAATTTTAATAAAAACAATCTATACCTAAAATAATTATCCTAAAATTATATCTATAATTTTGTAGCCCATCATCAGGATGTTAGAGTGTGTTAAAGATTGTGAAAATATATGAAATTTTTTAACTAATCCATATTATGTTCTCTCATGATTCATGATTCATTTAATCTTGGAATCAAGGAAAATATAATATAAATATCCTTGAAAACAAAAACATTTTTTCCCTAATACACAATATAAATAAGCTACCAAACAAAACTCAAATATTGGACTAGGTCATCCTAATAACAACTGTTACAATTGAAATTTCTGGAAATAACAACTGTAAATAAAATAATCATACCCACACTGTGATGTGTAGTTCATTCAAAGAAAATTTAGATAAATAATTCATGTATCGAATATCCCAAAAAAATGTATTAAAAAAATCCTTTTTTAGGCCTATAAATATATACTCGAGTAAAATCATTCTTCATCAAAATATTTGAAGAATCCTTAAAATTTTTTTAATAATTATTTCATTAAATTTACTGTGTAATAATATACATTGGTAATATTAATATCTTTTACATGTGTTTTTATAATACATGTTGTCTTGTATAAAATATTTCAACATAAATAGAATCATTTTTTAAATAGTCCTATTCCAAAATCATTTTACGGTGAAATATAATATGTCCTAATATTTTCTCGAGGATATTATGTCAATTATAATATAAATTATTTAAATATTTAACACTTTAAAATAAATATCTAGAGACTTCTATACCATAGTAAAAATACAAATTCAAAGGAATTTATAATTATAAACACAACACAAAGGGGTCATCCATTAGACTGTATGGAATTATATGTTTTTAGTTCTAATATATTTTATAAAATGAATTATATATATTGATGGTCTAGTGATATTAAAATTATTCTACTAATTTTACAAAATGTATCTTTATAAAAAGGTATGGTAAAATACATTACAATTATTGTCTTTTTGACTATGTCACTATTTAATTAAAATTAAAAAATATCTATTTAATGTTCCTTCTAAAAAACTCAATTATTCGAATCACTAATAATTTTTAATTAAAACAAACTATACCTAAAATAATTATCCTAAAATTATATCTGTAATTTTGTAGCCCATCAGCATGATGTTAGAGTGTGTTAAAGATTGTGAAAATATATGAATTTTTTTAACAAATCCATATTATGTTCTCTCATGATTCATGATTCATTGAATCTTGGATTCAAGGAAAATATAATATAAATATCTTTGAAAACAAAAAATTGTTTTCCCAAATACACAATATAAATAAGCTACCAAACAATACTCAAATATGGGACTAGGTCACCCTAATAACAACTGTTACAATTGAAATTTCTAGAAATAAAAACTATAAATAAAATCAACATACCCACACTGTGATATGTAGTTCATTCATAGAAAATTTAGATAAATAATTTATGTATCAAATATCCCAAAAATGTATTAAACAAAATCATTTTTTAGCCTATAAATATATACTCGAGTAAAATCATTCTTCATCAAAATATTAGAAGAATCCTAAAATATTTATTAATTATTATTTCTTTAAATTTACCATGTAATAATAAACATTGGTAATATTAATATCTTTTAAATGCGTTTTTACACTACATGTTGTCATGTATAAAATATTTCAACATAAAAAGAATCATTTTTTTAATCCCTTCCAAAAAATAAAACAATTTAATTACTTATTAATTTTTATCACAGTTCATACGAATTATAAAATTCCCTCAAAAATTCATCAAACATTATGGGAGGAACAACCAAATTAATTTGAAAATATTACAGTATATCTGAGGCTAATGAATATAAATATATACATAATAAAAATCTATTAGGTGATCCCTAATAATAATAATAAATATAATACATAAAATTGATCCACCCATATGTGATATATCATAGATTTTGTAAAAAAAATTATTCATAGTGTAACATTGTTCTATTTAATAGCTAAATTCACTATAATATTCAAAATAGATATTATTTATTCGATCATCCATAGTGTCCTAAACCACATTCCCCTTTTGATTTTTAGTAAATCAATCAAATTTATTATTACCTTAAATAGATTTATATGTTATCACAATATCATATGTTAATAAATATTTGATCCATTACCATTGTCTAATGACCATAACACATAATAAGAAGATATAAATCTATATATATTGGTTCATATATACTCCAACCATCTCATAAAAATGATATTATACCGTATATTAAAATTATTAATTTAAACTATTAGTGTAGGGTTTTGTGATATGAAATTCCTTTAATGAAATATCACATAATAAGATCTCTATAAAATAAAATACCCATGTTTTAATAGGATATATCAATATTTAGTTATAGTCTAATAACATTACATGACATATCACCACCCCATTATGATTAAAACAAATTAATGACAATCAAAATTTTATTGATATCTATAGATATACAATACATTAAAAATATATTTTACATGAAAACCCGATTGGTTTACAACACATACCAAAATAAATAAATGAGTATTAACAATATCAATTAAGTTTAAAAACTAATTGAATATTGAAATATTTTTCTACAACCATAAATGGTCCCATATATACCTTTTATTGAAATTATATAGTTATAAATAAATGAATATTTTTATTCTAATACATGGAGTATACCTCTATTATAAATTCACATATAAAATTACATATATTTTAATAAAAATAAATATTATAGATAGTGACCTCTTATATAAAATAACATGCCAATTCATTCTTACCA
Organism: Viscum album; assembly: GCA_963277665.1. NCBI lineage: Eukaryota > Viridiplantae > Streptophyta > Magnoliopsida > Santalales > Viscaceae > Viscum > Viscum album. The sequence goes on along the minus strand of OY728127.1, from coordinate 77,441,457 downwards.
ATTAATTTTATTTTTTATTTTTTGGCCTTGAACTATAGATAATGTGAAATATTTTCAATAATGATTACTCAAGTGTTAAATATATTCCCACTATTAAATAACCATAGATATTCCAATGAAATAATCTATTAATGATCAATTTTTCCATAATGAAATCATTAAAAAAGTATATTTTGATTATCCATAAATAATGCTCCATTTTAGATGTTTTTTATTATTGAATAATTAAATGAGAAGAATAATATCACCTTATATTATACCTTGTACATAAAAAAACACAACATCATTGGTTAGTGAATGTTTTTCCCATAAAAGTAGTCAAAGAAATTGTTCTTTTATATTAATTATATTTCACTATTATAATATATAATTTGATGAGATAAATCCCCAAATGAGAATACACATCATAGTGAAATAATAAATATATCCCATGGGCATTAATGAGATACTATAATAATTCACTTCAGAAAAACAGGCCACATCATTATTAAAGTGTGATAATTAATACCATTTATATAATAATGTTTTGTATTATAAAAACCAATTGTTTTTTATATCTAGAATTTTTGAGCATTGATGCTCTCGTTAAACTTTTTATCAATCCCTTCAAATCTTTTTCATTCATTAAATGTAATATAAATTATAAAATCCAAGAAATATCTTCTGAATCAAGCTATCATTTGGTTAAAAAATATTACTATCATGTCCTTAGAAGTATCTAAAGATTTAAAAATAATAATGAAATATTTTATAAAATATATTATATTTTTATTCCATAAAATCCATCAATTACTGATGGGTTATTCATTAAAAACCCTAATGAAATATAAAATTTGATTATCTAATGTTACATATCTTAATAATGGTATGATAATATTACATAATATATCCTTTAAATTTTTGATGTAATGATTGATCACTAAGAAAAATATTTGTTGGGGTTTCTTCTTGTAAAATCAATTGAGATATTCTTGTATAAAATTTCATTATTTAATATGTATGATCTATTAAACCAAATAATTAAACACCTATATATAGTAAAAAAATTATGATACTATTCTCAAACTTCAGATAAAATATATATATCAACTAAATATGAAAAACCTATAGAAATAGACCAAAAAGTGTTCATTGGAAATATAAAATATATAATAGTAACTAGACTAAAATATATCCCTATAAATACCAATTTCTAATCAACAATTAAAATATAAAAATTAAAACATTTAATTTTGTAATCCATTATATGAATAAAATAAAAAATTAATGTCACTTTGAATTCATGATGAATTTATGAAGATGGAATATATAATAATATATGGAATTATGGATATTTTGTTGCAATATTAGTAAAAAACACATTAACCTCATATTAATTGATTCCCAAGTAGATTAGTGGCCATATGCTGTATTTGAAGATCATGGTTACTCATGTTTACTAAATTACAACACATTAAACCATCCAATATCCTTTATCATGTCACTTTAAACTATTGAATATTCTTACATACATCTTCTATAGTTACTCATATTTTGAAAATAATATAGAACATAATTTAGTGTTACAAATTTATCATATTTATAATATACTAGTTAGTCTATGTAATAATTCAAATCAGTTGTCTTAAAAAACTAATTAAATGGAAAATATCATGATGTAATATATTTTTTATCTTATAAAATTAACTTGAGTATGATATTACTGAAGCTACATATTGAAATATATTATTATTAGTTTTCTGTGGTATCAATGATTTTTTTTAATTTATATTTATTCATTCGGTTAATATAATCTAAAAAAAATAAACATGTAAATATTTTATAATAATTTAACAATAGATGGTATTATTAAAAAACATCATTCTATGTTGAAAAGATATAAATGTTTTAATTTTTTACATTCTAAAATATCTTTAAATATGGTAATGTATGTTAAAAATTTATTATTCAATAATTTATTATTAATTTATATAAATTATAAATAAATTTTCAACAATAGAAATTAGATACATTTAATATTAAATATTATTATTATAATAAAAAAATTTAAAAAATTGTAAGTGATATAGTAATTATAAGTACATAATATTAAAAATAAAAATATGAAAACTAATTAATTTTTTATCAAAAAAAAGTTCACCAATAAAATAAATAACAACATTAAATTTTAATATTGATATGTAAATAATAAAATACTTAAACAAAAAACCCAGGATTCATTTTCAAATGAAATGTTGGTCAGATATTGATAAAATTATGATGTTAATGAGGAATTAAAAAATTAATTTATTTTCTTTTATTTCATATTATCTAAATATAATGGAACATAAACTGGCATCATTTTATATTAATTATTATATAAGTATTTCATATGATTTTGTTGGTTAAAAAAAATAAATTAATATAAATGGTTTTCTATAATAGAGAATGATTAAAGGGTATATTTTTTTATTAAAAAATATATTTTATGATTAACTAATAAATTAATAATTTTATATATATGAAAAATATTATAAAGGATCTTATCAATCATAAAACCCCAATATTGATTTCTAATAAGAACGATAAATAATGTTGTTAAAATCAGAAAATAATAATGGAATAAAATTTATATTTTATTGATTACAATGTCTGAAGGAAAAAATATATTTAATGTTGCGAATCCGAGAAATTAAAAAACCATGAAACTATACGGTGAATAATAATATTATGTGTTATAATATATCACCACTACAAAATTTATGTAGAAAATTATTAAAAACATAATAATTTAATTAACCAATATTTCTCAGTATAAAATATACTACTTATGCTTTTAAAAATGTAAATTAATAATTAATAAATTATAATAGAAATATTATTTGGTTAAATTGTAAATTTTCATGTGTAAAGTTATAACACTAATATGTAATTATTCAATGTCCATTTTTTTGAATGGTTGATTTAAAATTTATTATTTAATAAAATTTATTTTAAATTTATCACGTAAAAAATAATATATAAGAGATAAATATATAATTGTTATATTTTATTTAATGGTATATGCAATTTTACATTAAAATTTTCTTCAATGTTATATAAAAAAAATTGAAAATAACATTATATTTATAAAAAACATGATCATTTTATAATTAATTATTCAATTTATATATTTTATATGAATTAATTTTTTTTATAAAATATGGATTTGTTTTAAAAAATATGAAATATTTTTCATTCAATTTAAAAGTTGTTAAAATGTTATAAATTTATAGATATAAATAAAAAAGTTATTATATAAAATTTAATTATATCATAATAAAAATAATAGAATATTATTTATGTAGAATTGTTTTATATTATGTGTCAAAAACACTTAAATATAGATAGAAATGTAATTCTTATTTAGAAAATGGATTCTAAATTTATATATGTGTTTCATTCCACTTTAGTGAATTTCAAAAGAGGATATGGTTATGTAAAAATATTGGATAAAATAATAATGTTAAAAAAATCATATTTTTATTTATTTATTCCTAAAAAATATATTATTTCATAATTTTGGTACATTTTAAATATTAATTGAATCTTTCTTACTTGAATATTAATTACATGGAAAAATTAACTAAAAAGATTTTATATTTTTATAAACACAATAGTTTTTGAGCCTTTAAAATTAAATGTTTTTTATGTGAAATATTAAATTACAAATTTCATGAAATGATATATGATTATAAAATGAATTTAATGAAAATTATATAATAAAATAATTATGAAAATATATTATTTACAATTTTAGTAATTTTATCAAGAAAATTCTTTCTCTATGACCAAATAATTTATATTAATAAAAAATAATTTTAAAAAACATTAAATTTGTATCGAACTACAATAGTATTCAATATTAACTTAACAATTTTATAAATAATAATTTATGAAATCCATATAATAATATGTTTCAAAACCTATAGAAATGAGATACTAGAGGAAAATAAGATATCTTATTAACATTATAATACTTTTCAGTATTCCTCATAACATTATTAAAGTGATAAATAAACTAGTGAATATTAAATCATTTAAAACTTTATTTTAAAAAAATAAAATGAAGAAAATATATTTTAATTTTATGATATCTAAGTGCTTCACCAGCGAATTGGGAGCTTGAAACATAATGTTATCTCTTCTTAAGTATAAACAATTTTATCATTACAAAATAGAATTTTGTAATAAATGGGAAAATATTACTCAAATTAATGTTCTGAAAAAAAAATCAATGTTGAAATATCACAACTACCAATATTAGTAAATTGTGGTAAAAATTGTTTATCACAAGTTTAATAATGGTTATATATATTAACACAATGAAAAAACATAATTTCATTTATAAATTTTTATAAATCAAAATGTTGGGGATGTAATAGTTTTTGATACATGGTTTATTATATAAATTTCAATGATACCATTGGTTAATGTAATCCAAAAATCAATAAATATTTCAATTTATTATTATCTTTCAAAAAAAACTACACATTATTAATTATAAAAAAACTATAAAAATATTTTAAGGTTATATCAATATAACATTTAATTAAATAGGTAATTTTTTTAAAATTGTATTAACTCGATGGAGGAAACTGTTATATAATGTAATTATAAAGTATTGACCCACTATCATGATTTCAAAAAAAATTCAAATATTTTTATGAAATTATAAAATTATATTTTTCCCATGTTTTCCTTTCCATGGGAAATAAAAATAATTTATATTATCCCTTAAATTTTATTACATCAATATTAAAGGTGATTTTAAAAAAGTGAGTATATTAAGTCTTCAATGTCAACAGAAAACGTTTTTTTATTTTAGTGAATAAATTTACATGATTATTTTAGTGATAATAAATTAATCATAATTATTTATGAATAATTGAAAAATTATGATTTATATTTATAAAAACACCATATTGTCAAAAAAATTATCTTACTATATTAATTTATATATAAATAATTTTAACATTAAATTCTGATAATAGATTATAAAGGTTTAAATATTGATTGAATAAATCAAGGTGATGAGATATATGAATAGAGGTAATATTTCATTGTAGTCTATTCAAAGGTTGCTTGAAATCTCCCTATTTTTATTATATATTTACATAAAAATTAAACTAAATTAATGAAAATAAAATTTACAAATTCATTCATTATGTTATGATCTCGAATGGAAGACCAAATACAAAGACAAGGGGGACAATCAGTGTTGGTTTTCATTTGTTTTATTTTATATTTTTAACATTGGCACATATTCACTTGTCCGATATATTAGCATATATCCACTTTTATCTCTAATTTTTCTAGTTTTCATGAAGTATAAATAGGTTAGAATCAACTTATGTTTATTGGTATTGGATTATGGGGTAAAATCCATGTGGACTATTACATCCCAAGTATATAAATGAATTTTATTTAATCACATAAAAAATAACTTTTTATAAAATAAATAATGTATAATATTGTGACCTTATACTCATTATCCTTTAAGAAGAAAATTATAATGAATTTTAAAGGATTTTTATCCAATCGTACATGATAATGGACTTTTATATTCATTGTGAATGATATCATGTGTCAGATCAACTCACTCGTAGACTGAAATAATGATTTTTTTCCTACCCATGGAGTTGTCAGATGTAATAACTAAATATTATTAAGAATTAATATATATATATCTGTATATATATTATGATGGATAAAAATAACATATCATATATTTGAAAAATTATATAATTATACTTCCTATAACTTTTTTTCTTAATTTTTTTTAGTGTGCATGAAATATTCATAATATGTATTGCTAGTTCCCACAATTACATGACTCATATAATTTTATAGATAGTTTTACTATTGAATAATATCTCTTATGTTATGTATTCTTATCTTACATAAAATTTAATGAGGGAATATATTTTTTCAAAACTGATAATCCCCTAATTTCTGAAAGTCAATCATCCCAAAATATCTTGTTTTCAATTACATAGATATTTTGGTATTTATGAAAAAATAATCAATTTATATCATGGAATAATTCCAATAGAGTAATAAAAAATAGGTTTTTTAAATTTTAATTATATCTTATGTTGATTTATTTGAAATAATGTATCCCATTTTTATTTACATGAATTTATCACATCCACAATTCAATGTCCTTGAATTTTGATATAAAAACCTCTAATATTATTGATATCTCAAGAATACACTATATACCCTTGAGTAATATGTAATAAACTAATTTGAAAATAGATTATTTCATTCTCATTCATACCATTATTCAATTACCAATGATAATATTTTATAAGTTCGGGTTTGTTTTTTCTCATTTATCATATAGAACATGAATTCCTGTGATAAATTTTGGACAGAATATGTTGTCATATTTTTTATATAAAGAACCATGACCACAGAAATTATCATTTTTATTTTATTTTTTGGTATCCTTGTATTGTAATAACATTACTAATTAACATGTGAAACATTCATGAGACATCATACACCAATTTCAAACACAACTATATCATCTTAAATAATTTGTTTTCTACATGTGAATAAAACATTCCTCCTATTCTCTATTTTTATCCATATGAAATTTTCTTTCATGCATGCATCATGGGGTAATTCTAATCCATTAGTAGTGAAAAAAATAATAAATTCTAATACAAATTTCATTATTTGTAGTGTGGGATTTCAAGTTTTATTCCTCTTATTAACCTTCTATAATTATTATATTAATCAAATCCTGATATTTTAATCATGAAATCTCATCTTAGATTAATTACATTTTTTATCCCCTTCCGTAAACAAAAAAAAGTACATATGAATAGATGTGGTATTTAGTTCTACTATTAATGAGAGACTATTCCCAAATAATATAATTTCATCTCAATTTTACAATTTCAAACATTATAAGAACATTCATAATCTTTTCATATGAATTTATATTAATTTAGATATTCAAATTCATCTAAACCACCATATGAATATTTAACAATTTTTATCAAGTATTCTCTAGAATAACAACTTACATATGTAAATACAGGAATGAATCTATGAATAACAACTTACATATGTAACTACATAATAATATAATGTAATGATTTCATATGTAAATACATGAATGAATCTATGAATACACACTAATTATCATGGGATTATATAATATTGGATGCAAATATTGCATGATGAATCAACCTCGTCCAAAAATATATTGGACACTCTCTTTTTTTCACACAACCATTCCACTGAAATAGGGAATCAAAATATGATTCTGTAGACACATCCATATGTTATCAACTTAACTATGGTCGATAATGATAATAATAATAGTTTTATTATGGAACATATACATTCATATAAGTTTATCCTTTATGGAATATTTGTGTTTGGCGGATGCTTTCATGGATGCAAGATTCATATAACATCATCTTATCAAACTCAAAAAAGATATTTGGATGTCCATAATGGAAGATATTTTGCCCATATAATATACGTGTGTATGGAAGGATGAGGAATTACTATATAATAAATACCATAAATTTAAAAGATGCACATTATTTTGGATAACATGTGTCGAATACAACAATAATAAAAAAACAAACAACAAAATATTACATTTTAAATACATGGATTATTGACTACATATTGAATCCAATTTGATGAATTTGATTTAAATAATTTTTAAAAACATATATAATTCTTAATCAATTAATATTTAATTATTATTTCTTAGTAAAAGTGATTTTTTTAATGAATACATCTTATTCAAAAAAAATACTTAACTATCAATGTTATTTATTTATTTTTTGTGATAATTTGAAAATTAACTTCAAAATGCATTAGATATATTGATTCATAAATAAATTTTCATTTATCAAATCATAATATCTAAATTATCATATTTTCATACATTTATATTTTTTTGAAATTTTTAATTTTAAAGGAATAATTAAAATAATTATTTTGATTGAAATTAATATTTTATTTAATATTATTTTAAAAGAAATGTACTAAATTGGAGTATCATTATTATTTCCTTATTTTCAAAATGGAAAAATAATCAAATCATAATAAAAATAACTAATTTCTATAGTAGAATTTTTTATGGAATATATTTATGCTTAAATATCGATTTTTCAAAAAAGGTATTTTTCATAATATTATTCAAATTTAATATCAAAATAAAATATGAAAATTATGATGGGCTAAAAACAGGAACTAAGGTGATCTGAATTTGGTATATAGTAGTCTTATATTTTTTCTGTATGAATAGTAACAGTAGTAATTTTATATCCCCTCATTAGGGGTAAATCATGTTATTTATGATAAATATAATATGGTGAGGACTAAAAAATGAACCTATCACACACCGAACTTTTATTTATTGACTATATATTCTCCATTAACATCCATATATTTATTATACGATTAATTATTTTATATTTCTAGCATATTGTGCTTCAAAATATTTAGGTAAATATAATGAAAAAAATATCACACAATTACATTTAATAAATATAATAATTTTGATATAGTTTTTTAAATGGTAATATGTTTCATTATAAAAAATATTAATTATTAATTTTTTTCACCATGAAATACTTTTAGATATTTAAATGAAATTATTACCTCAAAATCATACACAACTCTAATGTAGTATTTATTCAATTAATAGGAAGATATTCTAAATCCTATTAATAATATAAAATTTATCATAATTTGAATGAATTAGTATGATAAAGTAAGTTATTAGACACATTTACCATTTTAGGGTGATTTTAATTTATTATATTCTAATTAATTTATTTTTATTTATTTTTTTAACAGAAAACATAATAAATAGTTTCAAAAATAAAATTAATTATTTTTTTTAACAAATAAAATTTTATATAATTTTTTAGAATTTTAAAAAAAATTATTAATCCACGTGATTTGGATAAGGTATAAAATATAATCTATGATCCATTTAGTTGAATATTTTCTTTTTATATTAACTATATTGACCTATAAAGTGTAGCAACTTAGTTATCGCAATAATTGTCAAAAATAATAAAAGTGTGCTAAAAAATAAGGGTAATAAAATTATCTAAAATAGAAATAAATTTATTAGATGATACTATTTTGTTAAATAACCATTCTAAATTATAAATAAATTTTTTCAATTCCATTTTTATAGGTTTATAATTTTATATTAATTTAATATTTTATGAAAATTCAATAGCTCCTCTACCACATATTATAAAAAAGTGAACCTTTTATTTTTCATTCTTCGCACATATAAATCCTTTTTTATCGATACATAAATACCAAAATCCATTCCTTATATCACTATCTACATCTTAAGATCCCTGTTTTTTCATTAAACAATCATAGGATACAATTTTTTGTAATCCTTTAATGGCTTATTGAAGAAGAGGTAGAGTTCATAACCGAGTGTTTTGATTTTTGTTTTCTACCATTTAATTAAAAAATTATTAAAAAATTTTAATAAAACTAAACTATCATATACTATAAAATATGTTCATATATGATATATTATTTTACGAAATCTATATCCACTTCAATCGAATGGAAAATTATACCATCGTCCATTTTTACTGGAAACTATTTCCTCGAGAACCATTGTAATTGGTTTTCCATAATCATCTATTATGTTTATTTATGATGTATTTAATATATATATATATATATATAATATTAATGAATTATTTTTCATATTTAAATTTTATTATATCATTTATTTTCTTAACAATCCACTCACTAAAATTTGACTGTGTCATTATTGCATTTGTTTTGACTACCACATTCATGATGTGAACTGATTTATTTTTTATCACGACATCACATGGATTATATATTTAAATATATATTAAAAAAATTTATTTTTTATATAATTTTTATTTTGTAATGAAAATATAATATTTTCATTCTTCCAAAAATATCATTGAATAATGTAAATGTTACTCATGTGTATGTATAACTTACTGTCACCCTGACTATAACATAGTTCATTATTCTTAACCATGTTTCATGGATAATATTAAAATTATTAATGATTTAGAAATGATAATTATTTCATTATTATTATTCCATAAATTATTAGAGAAATAAATAATTTACTATAATCATCATAAAAAATTCATTTTGGATATTTTATTCAAATATTTCCATACCGTTTAAAGTGATATTAAATGATGTTGTAATAGATAATAATGTGGTAAATTGAATAATAAAATTTTAAATAGTATATAAGAATGTATAAAATAAATTAAATTATTAATCAGAATGATAATAAATATAAATGCCTATTCATACTAAAGGGGATATACATCCTTATATAAATTATCATTTCATATTTCCCTTCAAGATCATTTTGATCAATTTAAATATTTTTAAAATTATTTGGTCACGATATTTTTTTGGAATAAATTAATAATAAAATTAATTTTATTTCAAATTTTAAATTTCATCAATGAACATTAAAATATTTATTTGTTTTTTATATCGAATGATTACAATCTCATTAAAAAAGGAAAAATAAATGGTCTATTTTAATGTATTTTACAAAAATTACTTTTCCCAAAATCATAACAATTTTTCATATTTTATATTCATTATAAAAATTCATATTTTGTTTAAATAAAATTAAATACTTTGTATGTTATGTATATTTAAGGAAGAATATTTTTAAGATTGAATATTTCTAACAAAATCAAGAAATTGTTTCTACTTTGTGAATATAATATACGGAAAACTACATTATTTTATATGATATGATTATGTAATGGTTATTGTTAATTATTTATGATTATAGTTTGTTCTATTATAGACAAAAAAATGTGGGACTATTATATACATCTAATGAATTGGTTATTATTTATATTCTTATGATTACCATGTTGGTTATTCCATGTATAACTATGGTGGTTATCTCAAGTATTACTATGATTGTTACTCCATGTATAACAATAAATGTAATTCCAATGAATCCATGAAGGTTATTCCCATCCTAACCTTAATGATTATTAATTTTTTTGGATTTATATAATAATTTTCCAACTTTCAACCTATAAAATATATCAACTCATCATATGAGGTTATTAAAAGAATTATTATTTTAAAAATGTATGAAAGGATCAATTTTTTTAAATGGAATGTATATATTTAATAAGGTTAAAATGTAAAAATTTTAGAAAATGTACTCATGAATTTTTCAAATAAATAACGACGAGTTCAATTTTTTCACTAATATTTATTCTATGTTGTCTAAATAAATTATTTTGGAGGAGAATTTACTTTCATGGCAATGGAAATTTTTATTTTGAACCAAAATTTTATATTGAAAATATGGGAAATTTAAATATGTATTGATTGACTAAATGTTGTTCATTTTTTCTTATGATGTGTGCTACTAAACAATTTATGATAATCAAATATTTTATATTTCTATCATCGGATTTTATGTACGATATGGGAGATAAACAAGGTCATCATTAGATTATTATTGATGTGACATGAAATGAAATTTCTTATTTTGTTGAATTTTTTCATAAAATTAATAACGTATATAGAATAGATGTTTCCAATTTTAGATTTAATATTTAATTATATAAAGTTGATGATCTAATAATCTAAATATCATAAAAATATCTATGAGAATAAACAATTAATATTTTTCTAATATATCTAATTATTGTAATGTTTATGTAAAAATCCTTATTTTTTTATAATAGAAATGGATGGGAAAATATCCCTGGTATATCTTATATGTTAACATTGGATGATTCATGACTATCCACCCAAGGGATTCATCGGTAATTTTCCTCAACTGGGGATTTTTTTTGAGTTTTGACTAGGAGGTGTAACAACCCATTAAATTATCTTATACGTATCAACTATAGAAAGAATGTTATATGTCCAAAAAACTATAGTTGAAATCATAGGAAAATTCTATATAATATATTTTTATGTTATATGATCATATGTAAAAAACCCTCAATGATCATAATGGATTATATGATATAGATAATAACAATTATTTTTTATAAATTGAATTCGGTGAAGATGACATGGTTAATAATATCCGAGTGTTTTTCCACCTCATTATATAGTATTTAATTATTTATTGATATGATCTCATAAAAAATTTGGGTTTTAATGTTCCATAGATGAAAAATGCACCAATAAATCAATCAACATAGAGGAAAATATGGTGGTTTTAAGAATCAGAAACTCAGTAAAGTGCGAGTTTTAGTGAACACTCATGTTGTTCTTCTTAAATAGATATCATGAGTTATGTTTAACAATATGACCCTCTATTACTTTTCTAGTGTATAAAATATTGTATAAGTGAGGATATGTAGATTTTCAGCTAATAATGGTAATATTGGTGAAAAAAAATCAACAACCAAATCATTACAAATGTGGGAAGAAACACTTACTGAAATGACATAAAGGAATACGAATATGTTTTTTAAGTAGAAATATAGGGAATATAGTAATATATTTCAAAAAAAAGGATGCATTCAGTTAATACAATGAAGAGGAATAATGTTGTTCTCAGGGATTCCATTGAATTATATATACGTTGGGATTTTTAGAATTATGAAAATAAATATCAAAAGGGGGATTATCAATAAATTCATCTGCAAGACCATACATATAAATGTTAAAAAATTTATAATCCCATTATTATTAATTGTGGAAAAAAATTAATTTTCAAATGAATTGTTTGGATCACATCTATTATTTTGTTTCAACATAGTTTAATCTTATGTCATGATTTATACTTTTTTATAGGATTAAGAGTAAAATAATATGATTGGAAAATAATGGTTAATGAATTATGAATAATTTTGAATGACTATAGTGTATAAATATAGGGATTCTAGAGTTGTGACTTAGTGGTATAGTTATGTTTTACATAACTCTTTATTATTAATTCCCCCATCTCATATTTTTTATGTTATCATAATACATTTGGAGAATAATTTATCGTTTTGGGTCATTGAATTAGGTATATATGTCCCATAAATTTTATATGTGGAAATTTTATTTGAGGAATAAAATATGATTCTTTTTTTCAACATATGTGTAATGATACTGGTTACCTTTAGGGACTATATGATCGATTATGAATATGGTTATATTTGATGTAACATTATATGAATTTTATTATAATATTAAAAAGATAATATATAGGATAAGAGAAAACCCATCACATTAGGAATGGTTGAGGTGGTTGAACCCAAAACTGAAGGGCAACAAGGCTGTTAGGTATACCACTAAAATATGTTATGTTCTTGTTTATAAATTTTTTTTTACAAAAATGGGATGAAAAATAATGATATTTTAATTATAGTGAAATATGATTTATCATATAAAAGAATATGAGATTTAAAAATGATTGGGTGATTAAGTGATTAATTTTATTTTGGAAGAATATCACAAATATTTTGGGTTAAATTTTATGACAAATGTAATAAAAGTACAATAGGAATTTAATTTATGAATAATGGTAAATTTATATTTTGGAAGAATATATGATTTTAATTTTTTTTAAGATTCTAGTTATTGATGAAATTTAATTCCACATTTTTTAGATCATATGACGAAGGAATTTACATTATTTTGTATAGTAATTTTCTAGTGATATATGTTAAATTATATAGAGTAGAATCTATGATAAAATCCTTGAAAGTGTTGAATATTATACATTATCTAAAATATAAAGTACATGTTCAGTTTTGGTTTTCTGTTAACTGATATATAGTTCTCTTTTTGTGTTATTGTTGAGAATTTTTAGATTAATGATATATTTCAACATATGTACGATTATTTTTATTTTATAATAATCTTATCTAAAACATGCCATTTTATCTTTTAGTTAATTTATAATTATAGGTCTAATGTCTTGTTTTCCTTTTATAGATAATTTCATCAATAAAAAGATAATTTCAGTTATCCAAACATGATAAATATTCCTTGAATACTCATCATTTTGATAAAATGATAAGAGTGTGGTGGAAATTAGATAATGGATTAAGTTATATTTTTAAAATATGTTTATTTAAATATATTATATTTTTATATGGTAATGAAATTCTTCAACACTGAGGAAATTTATATTTAAAACAAAATTTTACATTATAACTTTCATATATGATTAATCGATGGTATCTTCCTCTATCAAAGATATCTGATTTTGTGGAATTTTACAATCCCCTAAAAATATTATTTATCACTGTTTATGAGATTATTGGATGTAGTTTTTTTACCATTTATATATTTTGAAATCACACTAATTTTATCTAAATTTTAAACAATGTTTTATGTTGTTCTATATTCCCGTTGTATTTCTTGATCACTCTTATCTATAGGATGATGTAAAAACCATTTTTATGATGTGATATTTTAACAAAGTTATTTTTATATCGATACCATTTAATTTATGAGAATATGAGAAAATTTTTTAAACATCGTTTTTTTAAAAGTGGAGATAATTTAACCCCTTATAATTTTAAATTATGGACATTATTTTCTGTAACATGTAATACATGCAACACTGACCATAAACAAACAAAAAATATTATTATTTAAATATGATCATAATAAAATAGATGTTGAATTCTAGGGTATTAATATTTCTGAAAATTTTAGCCAAAAAATATAAATTTTATAATCAATACAAATATATTGTTTAATTATTAGGAAATAAGAAAGTAATTTTTAGAAATAGAATTTTATTCATAAAAATTATATTATTATAAGGACCTGGCCTTTAACGTTTACATAATCTTGAATTAAAACAAATAATTCACATTGAGGATATTTTCTGGGTTATAGTTTTAGAGAATTAGTCCATAACATAAACATGACGACTTGAATAATACATGTAGACACATCTAATCAGTTTCCATTTTTTTTCACAAAATAAAAACTCATGTAAAATAACTTGTCTAGTAACAAGTTTTAGACATCATGACATTTCCATGATCCAATCCTTGACCCTATTCCACTTTATGTCCTATGAAAATCATTTCCAAAACATGGGATGAGCATAAAAAACTCAGTAATGCATACACAAAGAAGAAAAACTGATAGTTTTTTCAAAAAAACATGTTAACCATGAATACATTATCATAAGTAATAAATTTCATATTTATGATGTAGTAAATACACTTTACTGAATAAAAGATCATTTAATACACTTTTTAATCCAATATATTACCATAAAACCCATATAAAGAATTCATATCATATAAAGGTATCTGGGGACATAATAATTTTTAAGTGGAATAATCATTCGGTCAACTTCCACGCATATCAATAAATGGAATATCCATACGGCCTACTTCCATACAAAATGCATTGGAGGTTATAACGTTACTACCCATCTTGGTTTATCACAGCACCACGTGTCATTTGGTTTATCACGTAACCACCCATCAAATGTCCAAATACCATTATTAAATCAATGCACATACAACAAATATAATGGATAGAAAACAATTACACATTTCAATCACAATATATCACTTAAATATATTTACATAAGAAATCCATTATCAAAACCATTTCAAAACCAAAATATGTAAAATCATATATGGTATTTATTTTCCCTTAAAAACATTACGTCTTGTTAAGGAAGCCAGTGATCAAATAATACTCTCGGAGGTGGAAAGGTCGTGTCACCGCGTATGATATAAAGATACATTCTTTTTGACATTTAGAAAAATGATTTTTTGTGAAAATAATCCTTTTGAATAAAATTAAAATTCAAAGGGGTTTTAATCCATATAAATGAATATTTTTTTGTAAATGAAAATATGCCTCAATTAAAGGATATTGAGACGAAGTCCCTTACCATGTGTCTGTCTTGGCTCGTTCGTTCTTTAATCCCTTGAATAATAAATTAATGTGAATTTCTACTTGCTCTAGAACATTTTTCATGTTTATTATTCCTTTTATGTCACATATTACAATGTTATAAACATTATGTAATCTTTTAAGTTAATAACATTCGTTTTGTCAATATTTGGTACTTGAGTCAAAAATGGACTTCTTATAATTACGAGTTTTTCATATGGTCAAAATTTCATTATATCCCGAATGGTATTCATGATTTATATATACTTGATATATCATGTATATATCCAGTATATACATGTATTTATAATAGTACATAACATTTGGAGGTAAGAAATGAAATGCACCCTTAATTGAGATGGTAAGTCGTAGGTACGCATGAACGCTACTTTCATTTCTATTTATTATTTTAAAGTAATTAAAACATAATCATACATAGTTATATTTTAATTCCATTATGATATCATATATAATATCATTAATTCCATCCTTTATATATCCCATGTATGTCATTAACGACTCATATCATTTTGAGGGGGCAGTAGTCCACACTTCCTCAAATGAAATTATCGTATTTACGCATAATGAAAACCATAAAGGTTTGCATTAAAAGGAAAATACAGAACCATAAATAAAACATAAACATAATATCTATCATATATAAATATAGTGTCATATTAATGTCCACTATGAGAGGTGGTAGGAGATAATCGAAAAATCATCATTTCGTGAGGCGTTAGTTTTCCATTCATAGAAACATTATGTTCTTCACCCACTAGAAGGAGGTGTGTGTAATTGTAGTTCGAATACTTATCTTCAAAATTTCCTAGTATATCGAGATAATTTTTTTGTTATAAAATAATGGAATAAAAATATTTTAGGGGTTGGATAATTAAAATAAAAGAAAAGAAGTTAAGAGAAACTGTTACCATTAATTTGGGTAACTTCCTTTGGATTGATCCAAAAGGGCTTCTTAAAGTTCCTTCTGCCTAAGGTAATACATCTAGGAGGAGGAGAGGGGTATAGAGAGATTATTTGTGTAGGGTTTATACAAGATATGTTTCTTTATAGTTGTGTGGAATGAGTTATAAATGAGGGGTTTTTATAAGGTGGAGGAGGGGATCTTTAGGAAAGTGTGAAAATATTATTTTATTATATAATGATATTCAGTTTCTGAAGGTCCAAAAAAAACTAATGTCGAATAAAAGAATATTCACAGACGAAATAAAATCATCCAATATAAATTGGAATGGTTTTGAATATTATTTTAATATTTATAATCTAATTTATTTAAATCTTTTATTAATGAGGTAAATACTGCATCATTATTGTGTAATAAATAATTTTATTTATTTTTTGTATAAGAATTATAAAACAAATGCCAAGATGTAGGAAATAATTTTATATCTCCAATGAATATTTATAGTCAAAATTATAGCTTATATAACCCCATGTTAAAATTTATTTACTAAAAGATATTTATTTGTGTCATTTTTATCATTACTTTAATTTAATTAATCTAAAGTGTCATTATCACTCTCTTGTGGATCTAAGACTACCAAAATCGACCCAAATATGATTGTGGTAATAAATTACTCAAAAAATAAGGTTAGGACAAGTGTTAAGGTAATTTAAACTTATTATAATATTCTTTTTACCTTGAATTACCCAATTTACCTTTAACCAATGTACTTAAAAGTCAGAAGTTACAATTCACCAAAAATTATTTTCATATTATTAAACAAAAATATACTTACTAAGAACAAACATGTATATTAGATTTTATAAATTTAATCCATTGTGGTGGAAAATTTTCATTTAAACGAAAATGTCGGTTTTTAACTACTACTTAGTGGTTTCACTATTCCTCAAAAATTGATGTTTTTCAGAAAACATCAAAAACATCAGCCTATGATATATTTGATATACAGAATTCAAAAATGATGTATATTTTACCAAATTAAAAACATTGAAGTTGCATTAATTAATTTAAAATTGATTCCTGTTGTCAAAATAAATATCATGTTTTTGAGAAACAATTACTATCAAAATTTTGACACTTGTTTATGTCCAATTTCGAAGTGAAATTAAATACAATGACCAACATTGGAATAACTATTAATAATATATTCTAATTAGACATTAAATCCAAATAAAAAGGTAATATAACCATATAAATAAATTAGATTAAAAGGCACATTATAATTAAAAAGTAGTATTTTTCACTATTCATTAAAAAAATGTACTTCACCAGAAAAATACCAAAAATATACGCAATATAAATTTTCATGTCCCAAATCTAAATAATAATTTTATTTAGTCAAATAGAACATATATAAATGATCAAAACTAGATTTAATGAGGGTTCTCCAACAAAAGGCGGTAAATCGACCATTTAGTGAATATTAGAGTATTTATGCTTAAATTTAGATTCATTCATATTTTAAGCCAATAAATTTTAATAGATAAATGTAAAAACATTTAAAAAACATGTATAGTCACATTTTAGTTATTTTTATTCATTCCCGCCAATAAAACATCTATGCCTTAACTACCTTTTAAAATTATAATATTATATTATCAGTTTGTAAATTAAGATTTCAGAGAAACCAGTTGTTGCGTATTAGATAATCCATCGGACATAGTGTCCCCATTAAAGTAAAATAGATATTTAATTAAAAAATAATAATAAATTTTAAAATGTATAATTATAAATTTATTTGAGTTGTTACAACCTTCCTCCTTTTGAGAATTACGTCCTCGCAATTTTTTTCACTTATCAAATAAATGGGTGTATTTATCCCTCATAGCATTTTCAGATTCCCATGTTGCCTCTTAAACCATATTGATTTTCAACAAAACCATTACCTACTGAATTACCATATTCCACAACACTTTCTCTCTATGTTCAAGAATCAGGACTTGTTGTTCCTCATAAGAGAGATTCTCTTCCAACTGAACTACCTCTGGGCTCAAAATAAGAGATGGATCTGGCATATACTTTATCAATAATGAAACATGAAAAAAACTGTGTACCTGAGATAAAATTGGAGGTAAATCCACTCTCTTCGCAACTAATCCATCTTTCTCCATGATTTCATAAGTTCCAATGAACTTTGGACTCAACTTTCTCTTCTTACCAAAACACATAACACTTTTACATGGAGAAACTTTGAAAAAGACATGATCCCCAACCTCAAAATATAGATCCTTCCTCTGATTACCTGCATAACATTTTTTCATGCTTTGAGCTATTCGCATGATATTCTCAATCAACTGAACCTTATTTTCCATCTATTCTACCCATTCAAGTCCCATCAGCTTCATTTCACCTACTTCATCCGAAAATGCTAGAATTCAGCAAAGGATTCCATATAATGCCTCAAGTGGAGCCATATGTATACTGGAATTAAAAATGTTTTTATAAGAAAATTCATCCAATGAAAGATGTTGGTCCAAAATTCCCTAGTAATCTAGTGAAAAAGCATGTAACATATCCTATCGGGTCTAAATTGTTCATTCTGACTTCCCATCTGAATGTGGATGAAAATTTGTACTAAAATTTAATTCAGTACCCAATGACTTCTGGAGGCCTTTACAAAAGTTAGAAGTAAACATGGGATCACGATCAGATATAATGGAGAGGAAAACTCCATAAAACCTAACTATCTCTTTAACATACAACTGATAAACCTTATTTAGAGACAATGTATCTTGAATAGGAAGGAAATGAGAAGATTTAGTCAACTGATCAATAATAACCCAAATTGCGTTATTACCTCGAGATGTCTTTGGTAATCCCACAATGAAGACCCTGATTATATTTTCCCACTTCCACTCTGGCACTTGTAAAGACTAAAGCAACCCATATGGTAACTGTCGCTATGCATTAATCTGTTGAAAACTTAAACACATCATAGTAAAATCAGCCATATCTCTATTCATACCATCCCACCAGAAATATTCTCGAAAATCTATGTACATCTTTGTACTGCCAGAATGGACTAATAATGGGGAACTATGAGCTTCACATAACAACTCATTCTTTAACTATGAATCACAAGGCACATATAATCATTTACAAACCTCAAAACATATTCATTATCAATGTTAAAATCAGGAAACATACCCTTTTGAACCAAATCTACCTTTTTCTGAAACTCACTGGCTTCATTATACACATTCCTCATTCTATCTGAAATAGATTATTTCACTAACACATGAAAAAAACATAATAATTTCCAACACCAACAAAATCTATTCAAAAGTTCCTCAAATAAAAAACCAAAGGATCTTGTTCAAAATGTATCTTGGTTAATGAAGAAATACTTTTTCTACTCAAAGCATTAGCCACTTTATTTTCCTTTCTTATATTGTAATGAATTGTGCAATCATAATCCTTGATTAATTCCCACCATCTCTTACATCTCATGTTCAATTCTTTTTGAGTGAATGTACACTTCAAACATTGGTTTTCAGTATATATTTCACATTTTACTCCATTCAAAAGATGCCTCAAATTTTTTAAATCAAAAACAACAGCAGCAAATTCCAAATTATTTGTAGGGTAATTTACTCATGGGGTTTCAACTAACGTGAAGCATAAGAAATTACCTGATCATTATACAAAAGGACACAACCATGTACATTAAATGAAGCATCACTGTAAATAACAAACTTACCATCTTTATAGGTTGTTACAAAACTGGAGAATTCACCAATCTTCTATTCAATTTTTTAAAAAAATCATCACATTCTCTTGTCCAAATGATCTTAACACCTTGTTGAGTTAACTTATTTATTGGACTAGATAACTGAGAAAAACTCTCAGTAAACCACTAGTAATAACATGCCAGAACAAGAAAACTATGAATCTCGGTTATATTTGTGGGTGTTGGCCATTCTTTAACCACTTTTGTTTTAGCAAGTTCAACGATTTTGCCATTTTTTTAAATAGTGTGACCAAGGAAAAAAAATTGTAACCAAAACTCACAGTTGATGAATTTCCCATAAAGTTTATTTTCTTTTATGGTTTGATATAAATCCATTAAATGACGTTCATGTTCCTATTTACATTTGGAATAAACCAAAATATCATCAATGAACACAACCACAAACTTATCCAAGAACTCACTAATAATTATATTCAATAGATCCATGAATACACTAGGTCATTGGTTAAACCAAAAGGAATAACTAGAAATACATAATGGCCTTATCTTGTAAAAAATGTGGTCTTTCGAATGTCTTCTTCCTTTAATTTCAACAGATGGTACCCCGACCTCAAATCAATATTTGGAAAATACTGAGCTCCCTGGAGTTTATCAATAAAATCAGAAATCTGAGGCAAAGGATACTTGTTCTTAACAGTGATTTTATTCAATGCTTAATAATCAATGAAAAGCCCCATTGAACCATCTTTATTTATAAAAAAAAGATAAGAGCGCCTCATGGTGACGTGCTAGTTCGAATGATATCTTAATATAATAACTCCTACAATTTATTTTTTTACTGTAAAAGTTTAATATGAGCCATTCGATAAGGGGGTTTTGAAATTATCTTAGCACAAGATCTAAGTCAATAGTAAATTAAACTTCTCAATCCGGTATAATACCATGAAACGTTCAAGAAAAACATCAAGATACTCATTTACAACTGGAACATCATTTATCTGAACATTTACATCATTTTCAACAATTTGTGCAAGGTAACATTAATTTCCATCTTTTACTAGTTTCCCAGCTTCCTGATATGTTATCAAACATAAGGGTTCATTCTTGTATACAAACTGAAAATCTTTCCAAAAAGTAACTTCTTTAACTCTGCATTCAATATTAGCATGATAAACAGACAGCCAATCCATGCCCAAAATTACATCAATCTCTACTAGAGGAAAAAGATAAGGTTTTCATACAGATTCATTCCACACAAAAGGACATGAAGGTTCTTATAATTTATTTTTGTCTCAATATTTCCTCCAGGTGATTTTACCATAAGTTCAAGATTCTTATCTTGAGATAGAATTCCCAATTTACTAGAAAACTTCTTAGAAATGATCAAATGTGTATACCCTAAATCAGACAACACCTTGGAATAATCTGAACCATTAGACAGTATACCTGATACTACTTTATTTGATGGCACAACATCTCTTGAAGTAGTTACAAAGGATTTCACCACCCCTTTATTCTTGTAGTCCGGTTTCTTTCCATCAGTTTAGTTCTTCGTTGAACACTCATTATCATAATAACCCATTTCGTTTCACTAAAAAAATCATAACATCGGCTTTTCATTTCATGCTAGATCATTTTCCTTATAGTTATGAGAAATATGAATAGAATTACCACACAAGAAGAACATCTGAAATGTTGATTAACATTCTCCAGGAAGCTTTTTACTATGATTCTCACAAGATGGATATTTAGTTTTCTTACCTACATGATTATTTGATGAATTCATTCCCTTTTCCTACCATCTGGACCTCTTATTCTATATTTTTTTCAAAGAACACTTGATTATCGAAAAACTCCATTTTCACCTTCTCTACACATCAAATAAGTTTTTCATAACTTTTGAACTCACGAGTTGTTATTGTTCTTATATATCGCGGATTCTGTCCTAAGTAAAATTGATTTATCTTACTGTCAAGATCTCGGATGAAATTTGTAGCATACCATGCTAGTCGAGTGAACTTTCCTCCGTAAATAGTATTTGAGTCATCCTCCTGCCTCAATTCCAAGAATTCATTTTCCATCCAAAGTCAACCCACATTTGGAAAATATTTCTCAAGGAATATACCTTTAAATTCATCCCAAACAAGAGCATACAACTCCCCACTATCCCTGATATTTTTCACCATAGAACACCACTGCTCATCTTCACCTTCAAAATGGTAAACAACAAGACTAAACTTTTGATGTTCTGAACAATCCATGTCATCGAAAATTTTCTGTTGTGCTTTAATCCACAATTCTTCTAGAACAGGGTCAGATGATCCTCTAAATGATAGGGTATGTTGCCTCAGGAAATGCTC
Source organism: Viscum album (assembly GCA_963277665.1). Taxonomy (NCBI): domain Eukaryota; kingdom Viridiplantae; phylum Streptophyta; class Magnoliopsida; order Santalales; family Viscaceae; genus Viscum; species Viscum album. The sequence continues at coordinate 77,418,527 of OY728127.1, read as the reverse complement.
TTCTACTGACATGTTCCTCTGTGTTTGTTCTAGCTAATATTATGCATGGATACCAACACCACATATATCCTGAGTCAACTGTGTCATGACTGCAAAAAATAGTTCAGTTCCAATTTCGACTATCTCAGGTTGCTGATTTGGAAGGTTTTCTTCCTCCTGATGTCGTCCCAATAATGATGCCATGTTTCCTCGGTGGAAAACCATTCTAAAAACATAAATAGCTTAGGTGAGGAAACATGGTAATCTATAAATGAAAATTTCATTTCAATCATACCAGAAACTAAAATAGTTTATGGATATTAATTTAACAATATTCTAACTCCTAATGTTGTCTAAACCGACTTTTGATACCAACTATAAGGGACCGACCTTAAACATTTACATAATCTAGAATTAAAATGAATAATTCACATAGAGGATCTTTTCAGGTGTAGAGTTTTAGAGAATTGGTCCATAACATATACATGACGAATTGAATAATACATGTAGACACATCTACTCAGTTTCCATTTTTTCAAAAAATAAAAACTCTTGAAAAAAAGTGTCATGTCTCATTCCATGCTTTCGACTGCATGAAATTTCCTTGATCCCATCCTTGACCCTATTCCACTTTATTTTTTGTGAAACACATTTCAAAATATTGGGATGAGCATAAAAAATCAGTAAGGGATACACAAAGAATGAAAAACTGTAATTTTTTCATAACAATAAGTAAACCATGAATATTTAGTCATAAGTAATACATTTCTCTTTTATGAATTAGTAAATACTCTACACTGAATAAAAAATCATTTCCTTCCCTTTTTTTACCAAATTATTACTATAAAAACCATATAAAGTACAAATTAAATATAAAGGTTACTTGGGACATAAAAATTTTAAGTGTAATAACCTTACGGTCGACTTCAAAACATATAACTAAAAGTAATAGACATACGGTTGACTTTCATACCCAATGCATTGGAGGCTATAATGTAACCATCTATCCTGGATTATCACAGCACCAACCGTCATTTGGTTTATCACATAACCACCCATAAAATTTCCATGTACCATTATCATATCACATCGCATACAACTAATATAAAGGAAAGAAAATAATTCAACATTTTAGTAACAATAAATAACTTAAATATATTGACATAAAAATATATTATCAAAACCATTTTGAAAAACCAAATATGTAAAAGTGTATATGATATTTAATTTCATTTTAAAAATGTTACAACTTGTTATGGAATCCAAATATCAAATAATACTCGCGGCGGTGGAAAGGTTATTGTCACCACGTACGTAAAAAAGAAACATTATTTTTTTAGTAAAACGATTTAGAGAAAAAAAAATTCCTTTCGAGTAAAAGTAAAATTAAAAGAGGTTTTACACCATATAAAATAATGTTTTTGTATAAATTAAAATATGCCTCAATGAAATGAGACTGAGACAAGGTCCCTTACCTCATGTACGACTAGACTAATTCATTTTTTAATCTCCTGAATATTAAAATAAAGTTAATTTCTACTTGTTTAGGAACCTTTTTCAAGTTTATTATTCCTTTTATATTACATATTGCCATGTTATAAACATTATGTAATCCTTTACATTAATAATGTTCATTTTGTCAACATTTGGCACTTGAGTCAAAAATGGACATCTTATAATTACAAGTTGTTCACATGGTAAAAATTTTATTATATCCATAATGGTATACATTATTTTGATATCATATATATCATATATATCATATATATCTATTATATACATGTATTTATTACACTACATATCATTTGGAGGTAAGAAATGAAACGCACCATTCATGGAGACGGTAATCTGTAAGTACGCATGAACACTACTTTCATTTCTAATTCTTTTTTAATGGAATTAAAACATAATGATACAAAGGGTTTTTATTATTCCAATATAATATCATTAACTCCATCCTTTTTATGTCCCACATATGGCATTAACGAGTCATATCACTTTGAGGGGCGGTAGTCTACACTTATTCAAATGAATTTATCGCGTTTACCTTTAATGGAAACCATAAAGGTATGCTATAAAAAGAAAATATAGAAGAATAAAGAAAAAAACATATTATATATCACATATAAATATATTCTTCACCTTAATGTCCACCATGAGAGGTGTTATGATTTAATCAAACAACCATCGTTTTGTGAGGCGTTAGTTTTCCATTCACAAAAACATTATGTTCCTCACCCATTAGATGGAGGTGTGTGTAAGTGTAGTTTGAATCCTTATTCTAAAAAAATAATATTATATTTAGGATACTTTTGTTGTTATAAAATAATGGAATAATAGGATTTTAGGGTATGTAGAAGTAAAATAGAGGAATAGAAATTAAGAGAAATTGTTACCTTTTATTTGGGTAACTCCCTTTGGTTTGAACTATAAAGACTTCTTGATGTTCCTTCTACCTAAGGAAAGGCTTCTAGGTGGAGGAGAGGGATCTGTAAGGATTTTTCGGAAGGTTTTTTTCGAGCTATGTGGCTTGAGAGGTGTGAGGAATGAGTTATAAGTGAGGGATTTTTATAAGGGGGAGGAGGGGCTCTTTAGGAAAGTGTGTAAATATAATTTTATTATATAATGATATTCAGTTTCTAAAGGTCCAAAACTAAATAAATTCAAAGATAAGTTAACTAATCGTCGAAATAAAATCATCTAATAATAATTGAAAAGGTTTTAGGTATTTTTTTAAAATTTATAATCTTATATATTTAAATCTTTTATTAATGAGGTAAATACTGCATCATTATTGTGTCATAAATAATTTAATTTATTTGATGTCTAATTTTTTTTTTTAAATACCATTATGTACAAAATATTTTTAGATTACCAATTAATATTTATAGTTTAAAATATAGATTATATAACCCCATTTAAAAATTTATTTACTAAAAGATATTTGTTTGTGTCATTTTTGTCATTACTTTATGTTATTTAATCTAAAGTGTCATTATCACTCCTAAATGGCTCCATGGGGTGCGACAATAGACCCAATGATGTCCATGGTCATAAATGACTCATAAAATAAGGTTAGGACATGTGTTAAGGTAATTTAATATTTTTATAATATTCTTATTACCTTGAATTACCCTCTTTACCTTTAACCATGGTAAATAAATGTCAAAAGTTACTATTCAACAATAATTATTTTCATCTTATTGAACAAAATTTTACTTAATAATGACAACAATGTATTTCGGATTTCCTAAATTTAATCCAGAGAAGTGGTAAAATTTCATTTAAATGAAAATGTCAGTTTTTAACTGCTACTTGGTGGTTTCACTATTCATAAAAAATTGATGTTTTTCAGAAAACTAACAAAACTTTTTCCGAATATATATATGACATGAAGAATTCAAAAATGATGTATACTTTAAAAAAATCAAAACCTATAAGTTGTATTAATTAATTCAAAAGTAATTCATGTGGTCAAAACAAATAGCGTGTTTTTAAGAAACAGAAACTATAAAAAGATTGACACTTGTTTGTATCAAATTAAAAACTAAAATCAGTTACAATGACCAACATTTGATTAACTGATAAAAATATTTTATAATTACCCATTAAATGAAATTAAAAATATAATATAACCATATAAATATATTATATTAAAAGGCACTCTTGAATTAAAATACATTATTTTTCACTATTCATTAGAAATGAACTTTACCAGAAAAATACCAAAAATTTACCCATATTAAATTTTGATGTCTCAAATGTAAAAAAGAATTTTATTTTGTCAAATAGAACATATAAAAATGTCCAAAACTATATTTAATGAGTTTTATCCATAAAAAGGTTGTTAATCGACTTTTTAGTGAATATTGGCGTATTTATGCTTGAAATTAGATTCATTCGTATATTAAGCCCCTAACTTTTATTAGATAAATGTAAAAACATTTAACAAACATGTATAATCATATTTTAGTTATTTATATTCATTCCTTCTAATGAAAATGCTAGGCATTAACTACCATTTAAAATAACAATATTATATTATTAGTGTGCAACGTAAGATTTCAATGAAAACTGTTGTTGCATATCATGTAAGTCATAGAAAATAGTGTCCCCTCTAAAGTAAAATTAATATTTAATTCACAAATATTAATAAACATGAAAATATTTTATTCTTTATTTACTTGGGATGTTATAACTAAATTCAGTGGAATTTATTTCATTTCATTAGAGAATATTTTAATTAATTTTTGAATCATTTTTAAATTTATCTCATTAGAAAGGATATCAATTTTTAAATCCACATTTAAAAAATATATGGTCCTTAAACACTGATATTTTTTATGAAAGGTACGATTTTTCAATGAAGAGTTTAAAATAATGTTATTTCATAATTTTTTTTTCTTCTAAGTATTTCGAAATAAAAATTGTAATATATTTTGTTTACAAATTAATTTGTTTTTTATTAATAATAACTCAATTTATTTACTCATAATTAATTATTATACATGTATTTGGTAAATAAAATTATACTTAAAAATGTTCATTTTGGGGATAATAATATCTCATCACTTTATTTGGATTTAATTATATATTAAAATTTTCAACTTCATTGGTTTGAATAACAAAAAATAAAATCTATTTTTTGGGTATTTCAGGTCTATATTTTGAAAAAATGCATTTTATTTATTAGTCATTTTAAAAAATAACCTCAATTAATTTATGTCCCCTCAATAAGGAAAAATCATGTAATTTGGGAAAAATAAATATGATAATGACCCAAAAAATAACTTGAACATATGAAAAAATTTATTGGTTTATTATATATCATCCATAAACATCAAAATAAAAAATATCTAACATTATTTTTACCATTTTTCATGATTTTTACCTTTTAAACATTTATGTTAATATAAATCAAAATGTCACACTCATTATTTTAATAAATATAATATTTCTAACAAAGGGAGACATATAGAATATGTTCTATTATAAATTATAATGAGAATGATAAAATAAGTTGTACATGATAAATTTTTAATAATTTTTACCATTAAAATTATTACATTAAAATATATAGCAACATTGATGCTCTAATGATTCAATTATTAGATAAATAAAATAAATAATATCAAAAATTATAAATACTCTATAATTTGAAATAATTAATTGGATATGGTAATATATTAGATTAAAATAACATTTTATGTAGGTGCTGAATGATTACATTCAAACTCCTTACTTGTATTCATTATATTAATTTCAAATTAACTATATTAATTCAATGTTTACATTAATAAAATTTTAAAACAAATAATATTTAATAAAATGAATTAATATTTCAAACAATTATATCACTGGAAAATTTATTAGGATATGGTTTTAGAAATCATACATGGTCCATTTTTTTTTAATTTATCATATTATTTTTAGTAAATTTATTCATAAAATATTAAGACAGTACTATTGATGTAATTTTCCAAAAGTGTTAATGATTGTTTAAAAAGAGTTCCCTCCCACATCTTATAAAAGTTCATCCGCTTTCAACTTTTAATCAAAAATAAATATTCAATATATTTTGAAATTATATACTGATATAAGTTTACTTAATCCATCCCCACATAATTTTGGCATTTCACTAATCATAAAAATCAGAATGATTTCAATGTAAACCTTTAGTGGAAGTCTGAACCAGATGTTAAATTCAAAACAAAGATTTTCTTTTATTTCATCAACATCCACAATATATTATAAATAAATTTTGATATAATCACACTTCTATTTCTCATGTATTGAAATTCAATTTTTAATGGAATAACATACATGCATCTCCTCTTTCATCCAATTGTAAATAAAAAAATCTTTTATTTGTAAGATAGACTACCCCGTAAAGAATAGATGTAATTAATTTCCCATAATAATCTATAAATGATGAATATAAATATATATTCATTGTAGATATATCATATTTATATATTATTTATCAGTTTAATTATATAATTTATCATTTAATTACATTCCAATCAATTCTGAGAAAAATTATTATGTCATTTGTGCATATGTGTGGACTACCAAATCCAAGAAGTAATGTGATTCATTTTTCAGGAAAACATCACATTGTAGATATATATATTAATATAATTAATTAAATTATATGAAATTTGTTATATATTTTCATTAAATAATGACAAAATAATACATAGTTTATTTCAATAATGGTCGTTGGAAAATGGAACTATTACTCATGTGTTGTTACAATATTTAATCACCATGATAATAAGAAATTTCATTTTATAAAACCAAAACTCATTCTTTGATTTATAACTTTAATTTAAATATATAATTGGTAATTATTTAATTGTTTTCAATATATATTTATTTTGGAAAAATGATGTAGTTAAAAATAATAAACTTATGGAATTCATTTATGATATATGGCCTAAATTTCATATATGCGTCTGACATGAACACAATTTTTTATCACAAATTAAAGGGAATAATAGACACGAGAAAATTTCATACGAATTTAAATAAATAAAATATTTTTATTATTTATTAAGATAATGAATGGATGTTATGAGTTAAAATCAATGTAAGGGGTATTCTTTTAGAAATTATTATACTAATTTTTTCCTTCCAACTAATTTTCTTCAATATCTATATTTATAATGTTATTCGATGGGGGTATTTGTATATAAATAATTAAATGAATCAATGATATTTTATGTCTATTATTATTTTATTTAATAGCTTTTACGGAATAATATTTTTCTATATTTTATGAATTGTTTTTACATTCATTATAAAAGAAAAAAAATATATTTTTCTATATTTAATATATGATTACAATGAGTTGTATTATAACTATAAAAAAGTATTTTAAAAACTATTTAATTTTTAATAAAAACTATATTCATAAAACCCATATATCTCTATGTTATGGTTCATTAATGAATTGTTTTGGAAAATTTAATAGATATTTTAATATTGGCTAATGTTTTCTTATGGTTTTAAATAATTTTTTTTTGTAAATTTATGTTGTTATCTATTATGATTATGTTATTGATATTGAAAATTATTTACTATGAAAAATTGTGTTGTTACAAACCAAGTACTAGTGGATACATGAAATCCATCAATTCTCAAACTTGTTATGGTTATTATGTTGTTATATGGTATTATTTATGAGGACATCATGACATTATAAATAATGGAAATGTGGGTCTATGGTAGCCATCCAATGCATTCAGTATGAATTATTATGGAATTTGATTATAATGTTTATACCAATTATAATCAGGATTTTTATTTTAGTTATAACTTTGATATTTACTCATTGTATAATCATGATGGTTATTCCATGTGAATTATAGACGGTATTAAATTTTTAGCCATGAAGGTTATTAATTATTTATGAATTAAGAAATAGATATTTGTTTTTTCTATGTTTTATATTAGTTTTATGTAAATATAAGTATTCCAAAAAGGTAGGAACAGATTTTATTTTTTCAAAAAGGGAATGTATATGTTTCTTCTTATTTGAGAAATGTATATCATTAGGAAAATGTATTATTGAATTTTTTACTATTTTAAATAATCCTTTTTGTTTTTCCAATTATTATTTCAAAATAAATTATATATGAAACTAATTTGGAGAAATAATTGCTTTTATGGAAAAAATGGTCATTTTAAGCCTAATTTATATTTTAAAAATCAAAAATTTTAAAGTATTCACGGACTAACAATTTTACACTTTTAATAATGTTTTATGGTGAGGTTTTTATTCTAATTCAATGTTATATAATATTTTTCATAGTCTTATAATGTTGATTTGGGAATATATTTAGGTTGAGAGAAATATTTTGAAGATACGAACAAAATAAAACCCATAATATTATTAAAAAAAATCATAATTTGAAAAATTTATGATGAGTTGAATTTTCCAGATTTTGGTGTAATATTCATTTATGTAATGTTAATGTCCTAATTATCTAAAAAACTAATCCAAAAATATCCTACAAAATGAATGAAAATGTTTTCGAAACTCAAAACTAGAATTTATATTATGTTTAATTCTGGGTCCTTATACATTATATTGAAAGAGTTTATCTTGTTTTACATTTTTTAACTTCTTGGATTCATGTGGTTAGAATATAAATCATATTGGTTTCAGTTGATTATCCATTAAAATGATTTACCCACACCTATGATATATTGAGTCATACAATTCCCATGGTTGACCCCTCAAATCCATAGGAAATCAAACTCCTATTGGTTGGATTCGATTCAATGTAACACCATATGATTTTATGACTTACTTCCCTTTAGATAAATTTTATTTCATTGATATCTTATTCTAAATAAAACTGTACTTCATTGATATGAAATATATTAAAACCATATATGAATGATGTCAAATGTTTGTAATTAATAATAATAACAAAATTTTATAAATTATGTTTTCTGGTTTCAGTTAAATAAAATATTCTTATAAATAAGAACAGAACATTATTTAATATAATTCTATAATTTATTAATACAATGTTTAGAAAAAATGGATTTTAATGATTTTTTTTGAGAATATAATGTAATTTTTTTCATCCAAATTTAGACAATATATATGAAAACTGAACTTCCATTTTTAAATCATCATATGAAATATATCATTGGGTGAATGTTTAAAATATTCTGAAAAATGATTTTAAATGAAACGAGAAAAATAATGATTTTCATTGAGAATTGCATATTTTTCTGCTATTGAAAAAGTATCATTTTTTTAAAATAATTCACAACATAACATTAGTTAATTTATATTATGAATAATAAAATAAAATTCATTGTGGTAAGTTTTATGTTTTAGTTAGGTAATATGATATATTATACTTAAGAGAGCATTTCTCTAGAATACTATTTTTTCGCATTTGATTAATTTTATATTAAATTATACTGATTATGTAACACCTAATGTAAATAAAGAATATGAAATCTTCTTATTTATCCATATTTGTGAATAAAATATTGATATGACTTTAAAGGGGACGCTATGCTCGATGGCGTACCCGACATGCAACAACGAGTTTCTTGGGAATCTTACGTTGCACTCTAATAATAAAATAATATTATTTTAAATGGTAGTTAACATGTAGCCATTGTAATGGCGGGAATGGATAGAAATAACTAATGTATGATTATATATGTTTTTAAATGTTTTTACATTTATCCAATAAAATATAAAGGCTAAACATACGGAAAGAATTCAATTTTAGGCGTATATGACCAGGTTTTCACTAATGGGTCACTTATCACCTTTTGATGGCGAACCGTCATTAAATATATTTTTGTTCACACTTAAACATTCATTTGGACCAAATAATACTCTTATTAAGAATCGGGACATCAAAATTTACTTTGTGTAAATTTTTGGTATATTTCCGATAAAGTTCATTTTTTTAAATGAATAGTGTAAAATGTTGTATTTTAAATCAAATCCTCTTTTTAATCTAATTTATTTATATTATTAGATTATCTTTTTAATTGGTCTTAATGTGAAATTATAATATATTTTTACCATTAAATCCAATAGTGGTTGTTGAAATTAATTTCACTTTGAAATCAGGCTTAAACCAGTGTAAATCTTTTGATACTTATTGTTTCATAAAAACACACTATTTGATCTGACAGCAGGAATTAATTATTAAATTAATTAATGTGACTTATATGTTTTTAATTTTGTAAAATAGACTTTATTTTTTAATTGGGAATATCAAATACAGCTTAGGGTGAATTTTTGGGATTTTTCTGAAAAACATCAATTTTTGATGAATAGTGAAACCACTAAGTGGTACTTATAAAAACTGATTTTTCCGTTTAAATGAAAATTTGTCATCTTTGTGTTTTTAATTTCGAAAATCCGACATACATTGTTGTCATTAAGAAGTAAAATTTGGTTCAATGGGATAAAAATAATTTTTTGGTGAATAGTAACTTATTAAGTTTTTTATCACGATTAGAGGTAATTAGTGTAGTTTAAGGTAAAAATAATGTTTTAATAATATAAAATAAACTTGACAAAGGTCCTAACCTCATTGGATGTGTAATGGCCGAGGAATAAAAGACATGGGTCAACATGGGGACCCCATGGAGCCACTTTGGTTGGGAAATGACATAAATAACTTTTTATTTAATGTAAAAGTAAAAATGACACAAACATGATATGTTTTACTAAAACTATTTTTAAGTGGGGTTATACAAGTCAGAAATTTTATTTTAAATAGTCATTAGGAAGCTAAAAAGATTTCCTACATCATAGTAAATTTTTTATAATTTTTACACATTAAATAGATTAAATTATTTATGACATCATAATGATGCAGCGATGACATCATTATCTGATGATTTAAATAAAATGAGAAGATAATGTAAAATCTATGACCTACACATGTCCAAAACTTATTGGATGGGTGGATTTTGAACCCTTATCACCTTATCCACTAATTATATCAATGTGGGACCTTTTAAAACCGAAAAAAAATTTCAAATAAAGTAATATTTCCTACTTTCCAAAAGTGCCCCTCCTCTCCTCTTATAAAATTCTCCCACCTCTACCTCATTTCACACACTCCTCAATCCTTTGGGTCGGCCATACCCTGGCCATTTACTCTCTCCACATCCCTATCCTCATCCTAGAGGATTCCCTTTGGGCATAATACTTTCAAAGGAAGTCTTTAGGCTCAAATCAAAAGGAGTTACACTTTTAAAGGTAATTCATTCTCTCATTTTCATTTGTTTTATTTTTCTTCTCCAACCCCCTAAAATCTTTTTATTTACTTCTTTTGTAACAAAACCCGTATCTTCAATATACTAGGATGTTGTTATAAGATTTATTCGAGCTACACTCTCACAAAACTACATCAAATGGTTAAAGAACATACGGTTTCCGTGGATGGCAAAATTCTTCCTCCCGAAAGGATGATTGTTCAATACTCATTTAACACCTTCAAAGGTGGCCATTATGATTTCACTATTTTTATATATGATATATAATATGTTTATGTTTTACTTATGCTTCTGTATTTTTCATTTGTGTCTTACCTTTATGGATTCCATTATGGGTATACGCGATATCTTCATTTTAGGAAGTGCGGACTACCGCCCCCTCAAAGTGATGTGATTCATTAATGCCATACGTAGGACGCATAAAGGATGGATTTAATGTTATTATATATGATGTTATACTGTAATTATTATATACCTCTATATCATTATTATTTCTTTCCATTAAAGTCTGAGATAGAAATGAAAGTAGCGTTCATGCGTACGTACGGCTTACCGTCTCCATGAACGGTGCATTTCATTTCTTATCCCCAAATGTAATGTACTATTATAAGTACATGTATATAATGGATATATATGATGAATGATACATCTAAATTATGAATATAATTCTGTAATTAAAATATACATACCTCTCATTTAGTTTTAATTACATTAATATGACAAAGAAATGAAAGTAGCGTTCATGCGTACGTACGGCTTACCGTCTCCAAGAACGGTGCATTTCATTTCTTAACTCTAAATGATTATGTAATATTATAAATACATTTATATGCTGGATATATATGATATATAAGATATCCAAATCAGGAATTTCATTCTGGATATAAAGATCCTTTGACCACACGAACACCATGTAATTGTAAGAAGTCCACTTTCGACTTAAGAATCAAATATCGACAAAACAAAAATGATTAACTTAAATGATTAAATAATGTTTATAACATGGTAATAAGTGATATAAAAGGAATAATGAACTTCAAAAAGGTTCTTAAGGAAGTAGAAATTAACTCAAGTTTATTATTCAGGAGATTAAAGAACGATCGAGTCAAGTCGGACCCGAGGTAAGGGATCCCACTCCTTTCTTTCTTTTTAAGTACACACTTTTATGTCATTCCTTTTAAAGCTCATATTTCTTGTTATTGGTATGATATTTTATATTACACTTACTGTAATTTTTATTTTCATTTTATGAGATACCCTATTCTCTCTCATCAATCCATTTTGGAAGTTTTGAGTGGCACCGTTAGGCTGCCGAACTTTCGTAAGAGATCTAACCTCTCTCTTTCTTTTTAAGTACTCTCCTTTATGTCACTTCTTTTAAGCTCCTATTTGTAATGTTGGGGGATGTTCTTTTATTTTCCTCTTGATTTACATTTTATTGTAATGTGATGAGATACCCTATTTGATCTCATCAATCCGTATTCGGAAGTTTTATGTGGCGCCGTTAGGCTGCCGAGTTTTCGTAAGGGATTTTTCATCTCACTTTTATTCTCGTGAGATTTATGCTACATTTGCCACAAATTCCATTGAGTGGTGTATGTACTTCCCATTATTCTACACTTTTTGTAATATACTTTTGTTTATGATAATTTACATCAATGATCTATTTTCCTTCTTTCATGGGGTGTATGTTTTGAAAGATACCCATGTCGGTAAGGGAACCTTTCACCCTCCTCTTTTTAAAAAGACTTATTTTTTTGGGTATTTTAATTTACATATTGTTATGTTGGGATATGTTATCATATATCCTTATTGATGTATATTTTATGTCCAAGTGATGAGATACACTTTTTATCTCTCATCAACTCATTTTGATGTGATGTCGTTAGGCTGTCAAGGGAACTTTTTAACCCAATTTCGATTTCTTTGGGTTCAACATGTAGTCATTGAATATGTCATACATTGAATATGTGTGAATGACCTTTATTGTTTTACACTTAATATCCACTTATATTGGGTGTATTTATATTTTTCACACATATTTTTGAGATTGATTTGTCCTTAATTTAAGGATACCTTCTTTATATGGGATTTCATCACATTTGACATTTCTATTGAGGGTTCATTGTTGTTATGCACCAATTCACTCTTATATGGTTTATATACTGTAATTTGGAATATTATATCATGAATCCATTTATTCTCATGATATTATAAAGTTCTGATTAAATTTTATTCCTCAATTATTGTATTCAAGTGTCTCTAATTTTGGTAAAAACCCTTTAACCAAAATATCACTTTAAATGTTTTAATGATTTGTTCATATTAATATCAATGTTTTCAAAATGGTTTTAAGGATTTATTTATATGGATATTAATGGTTTAAAATTTTAAAATCTTCAAGGTGGTATGGGAAACTTTGATTCAAAAATCTCCTTATTAAATGTTTTAAATGGTTTTGGAAATGGTTTCTTTTTGAACGGATTCGTTATTTCAATATACTAAAATGTTATATTGTGATTGACATGTGGAAATGTTATGTTTCCTTTATGAATGTTTTATGTGATACGTTTATGTCATGGTTCTTGGGCATTTTTGTGAAAATGGGTGGTTCCGTGATAAACTAAGGGCGGGTGAGCCCGATATAGCTCTCCAATGCATTGGGTAACGCGACGGAGTGAAACGTTAAGGTTTATCCGAAGAGATTTAGGGAATATACTGTGATGGGTATTCCAAAACGTAACCAAGAGGGTTTCTCCCTACGTAAGAATGTTATGAATTCCTCAAGATACCTTTTATGTCTTATTATTTCTATGATTTATTCATTATTTTATGAGGTAAGTTAAAGTGCCTATGTTTTATGGGTAAAGAATGATTTCATTCTTATGTATATATGAACTCATGTTTCCTTTCCATATTTTTTTATAACCCTTACTGAGCTTTTTATGCTCATCCCAAGTTTTTGAAATCATTTTCACAGGTCAAGGGAAAGGTACATGATGTGATGATAGTGTCAAGGATGTGTCAAGAAAGAATCCTTGTTTTATTTTAAATATGATTCCGTTGATGGGAAGAATGAATACTGTCTTTTATGTAACCACATTGTTTTAAATGTGGAATGTAATGCAAGATTCATGATCTAATTCTCTAAAACTCTAAACCTGAAAAGATACTCAATGTGTAATCTTGTAATAAATCCGGATTAAGTAAGGTTTAAGGCTGGGGACTTATAGTTGGTATCAAAGGTAGGTTTAGATAACTTTAGAGGTTAGGGTATTCTTTAAGCATAAGTGACATTACCATAATGGTTAGGATTTCAGAAAGAGTCCTAGTATTAGATAAAGTGAATGAGTAAGTATATCTTAGTGTTTACCTTACTCATTAGTACATGATGGTTTTGTTGATATACTCACACTGACATTTTTGGCTTTAGTAAATGGCTGGATCTAGCAGGCACCAAAGTGACAATGGGTTTGAAGGAAACTGTGGTGGTTCTCTGATTAAGATACTGGATGAGATGGGGGATTCAATGAGGAATCTCATAGTTGTTCTAAACCAACTATCAAGGAGTCATGATCAACCTCTTCAACCTTGGTGAGTTCTCTAATGCATCATGTACGAGATGGACAACTCGATGTGGAAATTCAGGTAATAATTATTAAGGTAACCATTAGGGTTTATATAATCCTTACTTTTGAGGTAATTATGAGTTATTATATGATATGATGGAAAATGAAGGGCATGAGATAAACTTGAGGTTAAAATATGTTATGATTATTTTTGAAAATTTTATCTCGTTTTGGGGAATGTTTTAAGAATTATATAGTTTTGGAAAAAGGACAACACACAGACCGTGTGACCACCCGTCGCGTCGGACAAAGCCGCGTGAATCGAACCCACAACCCAAGTGCGACTGGTATTTATCGCCTACCACTGGACTACATGAAGTCCCTGGATAGTTTGACTGATTATTTTTAGTTATATGATTTTATGAATTAAGAGTAAGTTTATTTTTGGTTATTTATGAAAAGGATTAACCTATCATGGAGGATATGTGATTAGGTTAATTACTTTTCAATATGAGACTTTAGGAGCAACTTATATTGTTTGGAGATAAATGTTACGATTTATCTTGGAAGACTATGCAACTAAATCCTTCAAATATTTGGGTTTCAATTTTATATTGGTTTACTTTGAAGAATTTTATGGACAAGTTGTTTATCAGATGGTCCTCGTTGAACTTTTGATTTTGTTGGACAAATTTTGGAGATTAAGAATAGATTTTCATTTTATAAAGGGTTATCCTTTTATGGATTATCTGATCTTGTACTAACCTTTTGGTTTTGATTTTGGTTAATTCCTAAATAATTGGGATGTATATAGTTCTCTTTTGTGGATTAGGCGATTCTCTAGAAGTTGATTATAGTACTCTTAATATGAACAAGTCTCCCTAAATACTAGTCTTTTGGAAAAAAATATGAGTCTGATTAAGGAATCTAGTAAAATTTGAAAGTCAACATGATAATTGATTATGTTTCCTTATGAATAAATTCCTCATTAAAAAGTAACTTAAAACAAAAATGTTTTCTATTAACTTTTCCTACTCGGGAACCCAACACCGTTTAACCCATCACAAGTTTGCGATTTTCTCATGGTTAACTTTCTCCTAAACATGTTTTATATCACTCTCCATTAGAAAATGAACCTTTTTTTCCTCCATGTCCATATTTTCATACATTGAATCCTAGTATGGGTTAACTCGGGTGACCTTTGTACTTATCCTTCTTTATTTTAAAGTGATTGTTTTACCGACTCTTGTTCCGATGTGGGACTTTCAAGGATGTTTCCAAGCCCAATTTTAAAAAATCCGAGGACGCAATTCCCAAAAGGGGGGAAGGATGTAACACCCCATGTAAATAAAGAATATGACATCTTCTTATTTATCCATATTTGTGAATAAAATATTGATATGACATTAAAGGGGACTCTATGCTCGATGGCGTACCCAACACGCAACAACGAGTTTTTTTGGGAATCTTACGTTGCACTCTAACAATAAAATAATATTATTTTAAATGGTAGTTAACATGTAGCTGTTGTAATGGCGGTAATGGATATAAATAACTAAAGTATGATTATATATATTTTTAAATGTTTTTACTTTTATCCAATAAAAGATAAAGGCTAAAAATAAAGAAAGAATTCAATTTTAGGCGTATAGGACCTGGTTTTCACTAAAGGGTTACTTATCGCCTTTTGATGGCGAACCGTCATTAAATAGAGTTTTGTTAACTCTTAAATATTATTTTGGACCAAATAAAACTCTTATTATGAATCGGGACATCAAAATTTACTTTTTGTAAATTTTTGGTTTCTTTCCGATAAAGTTTATTTTTTTAAAATGAATAGTGTAAAATGTTGTATTTTAAATCAAAACCTCTTTTTAATATAATTTAATTATATATTTATATTATAATTTTATTTGGTCTTAAAGTGAAATTATAATATATTTTTACCATTACATCCAATAGTGGCGTTGGAATTAATTTCACTTTGAAATCAGACTTAAACCAGTGTCAATCTTTTGATACTTATTGTTTCATAAAAACACGCTCTTTGATCTGACAACGGGAATTAATTATTAAATTATTTAATGTGACTCATATGTTTTGAATTTTGTAAAATAGACTTCATTTTTGAATTGGGAATATCAAATATAGATTAGGGTGATTTTTTGGGATTTTTCTGAAAAACTTCAATTTTTGATGAATAGTGAAACCACTAAGTGGTACTTATAAAAACTGATTTTTCTGTTTAAATAAAAAGTTGCCATCTTGGTGTTTTGAATTTAGAAAATACTACATACATGGTTGTCATTAAGAAGTAAAATGTGGTTCAATGGGATAAAAATAATTTTTTGGTGAATAGTTACTTATTAAGTTTTTAATCGCGATTAGAGGTAATTAGTGTAGTTTAAGGTAAAAATAATGTTTTAATAATATGAAATGAACTTGAAACATGTCCTAAACTCATTGGATGTGTAATTGCCGACCAATAAAAGCCATGGGTCAACTTGGGGACCCCATAGAGCCACATTGGTTGGGAAAGGACATAAATAACTTTTTATTTAATGTAAAAGTAAAAATGACACAAACATGATATGTTTTACTTAAACAATTTTTAAGTGGGGTTATACAAGTCAATATTTTTATTATAAATAGTAATTGGGAAGCTAAGAATATTTCCTAAATCATAGTAAATTTTTTATAATTTTTAGACATTAAATAGATTAAATTATTTATGACATAATAATGATGCAGCGATGACATCATTATCTGACGATTTAAATAAAATGAGAAGATAATGTAAACTCTATGACCTACACAAGTACAAAACTTATTGTATTGGTGGATTTCGAACCCTTATCACCTTATCCATGAATAATATCAATGTGGGACCTTTTAAAACCAAAACACATTTTCAAATAAAGTAATATTTCCTACTTTCCCAAAGTGCCCCTCCTCTCCTCTTATAAAAGGCCCCCACCTCTACCTCATTTCACACACTCCTCAAGCCTTTGGCTCGTCCATACCCTGCCCATGTACTCTCTCCACATCCCTCTCCTTATCCTAGAGGATTTCCTTTGGGCAGAATCCTTTCAAAGGAAGTCTTTAGGCTCAAATCAAAAGGAGTTCCACATTTAAAGGTAATTCATTCTCACATTTTCATTTGTTTTATTTTGCTTCTACAACCCCCTAAACTCTTTTTATTTACATCTTTTGTAAAAAAACAGTATCTTAAATATAATAGGATGTTGTTATAATATTTATTCGAGCTAAACTCTCACATAACTACATCAAATGGTTAAAGAACATACGGTTTCCGTGGATGGTGAAATTCTGCCTCCCGAAACGTTGATTGTTCAATACTCATTTAACACCTTCAAAGGTGGAAATTATGATGTCACTATTTTTATATATGATATATAATATGTTTGTTTTACTTATGCTTCTGTATTTTTCATTTGTGTCTTACCTTTATGGCTTCCATTATGGGTATACGCGATATCTTCATTTTAGGAAGTGCGGACTACCGCCCCCTCAAAGTGATGTGATTCGTTAATGCCATACGTGGGACATATAAAGGATGGATTTAATGTTATTATATATGATGTTATACTGGAATTATTATATAAAATTATATAGTTATTATTTCTTTCAATTAAAGTATGATATAGAAATGAAAGTAACGTTCATGCGTACGTACGGCT
The DNA here is from genome assembly GCA_963277665.1 of Viscum album. NCBI lineage: Eukaryota > Viridiplantae > Streptophyta > Magnoliopsida > Santalales > Viscaceae > Viscum > Viscum album. The sequence goes on along the minus strand of OY728127.1, from coordinate 77,400,502 downwards.
TACCATCTCCATGAACGGTGCATTTCATTTCTTATCCCCAAATGTAATGTACTATTATAAGTACATGTATATAATGGATATATATGATGAATGATACATCTAAATGATGAATATAATTCTGTAATTAAAATATACATACCTCTCATTTAGTTTTAATTCCATTAATATGACAAAGAAATGAAAGTAGCGTTCATGCGTACGTACGGCTTACCGTCTCCATGAACGGTGCATTTCAATTTATACCTCTAAATGATTATGTAATATTATAAATACATTTATATTCTGGATATATATGATATATTTGATATCCAAATCAGGAATGTAATTCTGGATATAAAGAACCTTTGACCACATGAACAACATGTAATTGTAAGAAGTCCACTTTTGACTTAAGAACCAAATATCGACAAAACAAACATGATTAACTTAAATGATTAAATAATGTTTATAACATGGTAATAAGTGATATAAAAGGAATAATGAACTTGAAAAAGGTTCTTAAGGAAGTAGAAATTAACTCAAGTTTATTATTCAGGAGATTAAAGAAAGATCGATTCAAGTCGGACCCGATGTAAAGGATCCTACTCCTCTCTTTCTTTTTAAGTACACAGTTTTATGTCATTCCATTTAAAGCTCATATTTCTTGTTATTGGGATGATCTTTTTAATTAAACTTACTGAAATTTTTATGTTCATGTGATGAGAGACCCTATTCTCTCTCATCAATCCATTTTGGGTGTTTTGAGTGGCGTCGTTAGGCTGCCGAACTTTCGTAAGAGATCTAACCTCTCTCTTTCGTTTTAAGTACTCTCCTTTATGTCACTTCTTTTAAGATCCTATTTGTAATGTTGGGGGATGTTCTTTTATATTCCTCTTTCTGTAAATTTTATTGTAATGTGATGAGATACCCTATCTGATCTCATCAATCCATCTTCGGAAGTTTTATGTGGCACCGTTAGGCTGCCGAGTTTTCGTAAGGGATTTTTCATCTCACTTTTATTCCCATGAGATTTATGCTACATTTGCCACAAATTCCATTGAGTGGTGTATGTACTTCCGATTATTCTACTCTTTGTGTAATATAATTTCGTTTATGAGCATTTACATCAATGATCTATTGTCCTTCTTTCATTGGGTGTATGTTTTGAAAGATACCCAAGTCGGTAAAGGAACCTTTCACCCTCCTCTTTTTTAAAAGACTTCTTTTGTTGGGTCTTTTAATTTACATATTGTTATGTTGGGAAATGTTCTCATATATCCATATTGATGTAAATTTTATGTCCATGTGATGGGATACACTTTTTATCTCTCATCAACTCATTTTGATGTGATGTCGTTAGGCTGTCAAGGGAACTTTTTAACCCAATTTTGATTTCTTTGGGTTCAACATGTCGTCATTGAATATGTCATCCATTGAATATGTGTGAATCACCTTTTATTGTTTTACACTTAATATCCACTTATATTGGTGTATTTATATTTTTCACACATATTTTTGAGATTGATTCGTCCTTAATTTAAGGATACCGTCTTTATATGGGATTTCATCACATTTGAAATTTCTATTGAGGGTTCATTGTTGTTATGCACCAATTCACTCTTATATGGTGTATATACTGTACTTTGGAGTATTATATCATGAATCCATTTATTCTCATGATATTATAAATTTCTGATTAAATTTTATTCCTCAATTATTGTATTCAAGTGTCTCTAATTTTTGTAAAAACCCTTTAACCAAAATATCACTTTAAATGTTTTAATGATTTGTTATTATTAATATCCATGTTTTAAAAATGGGTTTAAGGATTTATTTATATGGATATTAATGGTTTAAAATTTTAAAATCATCAAGGTTGTATGGGACACTTTGATTCAATAATCTCCTTATTAAATGTTTTAAATGGTTTTGGAAATGGTTTCTTTTTGAACGGATTCGTTATTTCAATATACTAAAATGTTATATTGTGATTGACATGTGGAAATGTTATGTTTCCTTTATGAATGTTTTATGTGATACGTTTATGTTATGGTTCTTGGGAATTGTTGTGAAAACGGGTGGTTTCGTGATAAACTAAGGGCGGGTGAGCCCGATATATCTCTCCAATGTATTGGGTAACGCGAAGGAGTGAAACGTTAAGGTTTCTCTGAAGAGATTTAGGGAATATACTATGATGGGTATTCCAAAACGTAACCAATAGGGTTTCTCCCTACGTAAGAATGTTATGAATGCCTCAAGTTACCTTTTATGTCTTATGATTTCTATGATTTATTCATGATTTTATGAGGTAAGTTAAAGTGCCTATGTTTTATGGGTAAAGTGTGATTTCATTCTTATGTATATATGAACTCATGTTTCCTTTCCATATTTTTTTATAACCCTTACTGAGCTTTTTATGCTCATCCCATGTTTTTGAAATGTTTTTCACAGGTCAAGGGAAATGTACATGATGTGATGATAGTGTCAAGGATGTCTCAAAAAGAATCCGTGTTTTATTTTAAATATGTTTCCGTTGATGGGAAGAATGAATACTGTCTTTTATGTAACCACTTTGTTTTAAATGTGGAATGTAATGCAAGTTTCATGATCTAATTCTATAAAACTATAAACCTGAAAAGATCCTCAATGTGTAATCTTGTAATAACTCAAGATTAAGTAAGGTTTAAGTCTGAGGACTTATATATTATATGTATATAATTTTATAAAATGGAAACCTTATTTTTAGTCATCATTTTAAAATTTGACAATTAGTACACTTATTTTTTGACATACAATAAATACTAATAATAATAAAATTTTGTCTCAATGGGTATGGTTAAAATGACATTACTGGGGTGGTTGGGCATGGGAGGTTGGAGTTAACACAATATATGGTGGATTAATTTCAAACTAAACATGGCTAAATACAGTTTCATGGCCATACTTTTACTAAATATTAACCCACATTTGAACCCCATTTTATTTGGATGCATTTGGATTAAATATGAAACTATAATTATTTAATCTAAAAATAAACACAAGGATTCCATATCAGAAACATGTAAAATTAAACGGAGTATATTTACTGGTATTATTAAAAGAACATTCCAATGGTCCATAAGCAATGATCTAAAGGAGTAAAACTAGAGAATTTGTAATTTTCTTACCTGACATGTTACACTTTTTCCCTTCTCCCTCATCTAAATTTGTGGTAGTTATCATAAAATCATATAAATGGTATCATCAATGTATTTACATTTAATTTTGATCATATAACCACATGTATCTACTTTAATTCTATCAATTAATAAGTTAATGTTTCACTCATTTTAATGTATAGACTACTTCTCCCTTGTATAGATAGAATTATTTTTCAATCACCGTCCTTATTGTTTGGGTATTATGATCTGTTTATTTTTTTGATGAAATTTATGGAATAATTAAGATTCTAGAATTATTATATCAAATCTACCTTTTTATTGTCTTATTTATTAGAAATGTTAACATTGAAAATGCAAAAAATGGGGTCTACGAAATACTTTAAGTGAGGTGACATATTTTTTGATTCATCATTTAAAGGATTTTAATTAGGATATATTTACTAGATATATATGATATATACAATATAATAATGATTTTCAAAGGCAGAAATATTTTTGATAAACCCAAATTGAATAACAACTCAAACGAGTACCCGAAGAAAATTTCCACATATATATTATGCATTCATGGTTTCCACAAGATGGAAACTGGAACATTATCATAAAAAACAAGAGTGAATAGTTTCATTAGACCTTAAGAAACAATATAGTATACAAATACAAACAATATAGTGAAACTAAAAAAGAAATAAATATATTCCATAATTTAAAGAAGAAAGGGGAATGAAAATAATTTAATGCAGACTTATTAAATTAAATAAATGAATATATCACACATCATATAAAAAAATGTAAGTAGAATATAAAACCACAAAATGAAAAATCATGGGTAACATCTTTCCATTAACAACTATATGTGTGGCTAGTAGACTACATGTACCACAATTAGTGAATAGTTCACAATCATTTCCTTAGAAAAAAGGACTAACGAGAATAAGAAAATCCCATGAGTGAACCCCCCAATGGTGTTAATATAAATATCCTATAACAATTACTTATGTAAATAGAGGAAGCATAAATTACTGAACCCTTTGGTATTACATGGATGATATCTATAAGCTATACCTTCAACATTAGAACCTATGTATTAAAATTCGAAAAACATTTTAAACCATATCATCATACCCATTCATTGTAAACCATTCTATAAAATCCATTTTATTGTATTTTGACGATACCCATTTGTTTTACCAAAATATAGTGAAACCATAATTGATCAAACACCATATTCATTCACAAAAATCTGTTGACATCCCATGAAATGTCATTTATAAGAAAAAATATTTAAACTAAATAATTATAGTTCATCCATTATAGGATAGAGATGAAACCACATACCTTGAACATGGGTCACAAATTCCTATAATGGTATCAACCAAAACCGAAGAACACAATGATAATAAAGGAGGAACTATTGTTAATCATAACATCCTAGAATCTATTATCTATATTAAAAAGTGGTAAGTAAATTGGATATATCATAACATGAATCATCAAAAAACATAAATTTCACCACACCCAGTGTATGTGTTGTAATATGGAAGAAGAACATGCAACCACTCTAGAAGGAATCATTAATAATCAATATAATTGAATTAGTGATACAACAAGACAACAAAATGGGGGTAATGAAATCAATAGTAATGAAGAAGAAGACAATATAATAAAAAATATAAATGTTCCAAAATCATGTTGTTAATCAATAACCTAATGAAAAATATTTGGAAAGATAATAGGTCTCAAAAATATCACTAGATTAATTCAATTTCAAGTGGGAAGAGAGTGTAATAGAATGAAATAGAGATCGAACATAAATATCCTTAAATATCATATATAAAATCATATTCATTGAATCAAACACCATATCATGTTATGTAAAACATGAAATCCATGTATGCTGAATAACCCATTTCCTCATGTAAAATAATATTGATTTTATATTTATACAATGTGTAAAATATATCTACAGTATGAAATATTCACTCCCTGTACCGGTTTATCGAATCTACCTAACGATATTCACATTATGTGTAAATGATGAAATAGTGTGTAATCCAAATTCGATTAATTTAATAATTACAGTAGGTGTAATCACTAAGAATACATAATAAACCCTATATTCTGCTCAAAATTATAAACCAATATTGAAATCCTCATAACTCTAAGAGAACTATGTAATGCATTTAACATGTTTATACACGTACTATATTAATTCAATAAAACACATATTCCCAAATATTATATTATTCATCACAACAAATGATATCCTTTCTCTAGAGTCTATAAATACACCCAAATATTGTGTGAACAAAAGAGAGAATATAAATTCCTAGAAGTGGAACTAGTTATGATACAAAATACCCCCAATATGCATGTCTCTCGGAGTTAAGTCTTGTGAATGAACATTGTAAGGAAATGAGATGAGTAAAATTCTACCTCATATACCACTAACCATACAAAATGTCATGAGACTCTGATACATGACACTATAAAATTCTGACCAATATAATGTATTTTTGATTCAACAAATTCACTTTGGAATAAATGATATCCAGTAGCTTCTCCAAGAAAAAATTTTTAGATCCAACTCAAATTATTATTTTCGAAATACTTGAGAGGGATGAGGATAATTTTTCATAAGTTATGATATATGGAAATATTCAATAATTATTGGATTAAAATCCTAAAATTATAAATTGTATGAATCCTGGAATAGGTGTATTGTTAATCCAAATAAAACAAAATATCATGGAGATAATTTTACCAATTTTCAAAGGTAACAAGACTAAATAGAGTATATAAATTGAAGAAAATCCATCACAAATTGAAAACACCAATGGATGACTCTACTGGTGCACATAATATTTTTAACCACTCTAAACTATATCTAGAAGATGATGTACATCATGAATTCTTATTGATGTCTAATTTACCAGAGTTGGTCCCACTAATGTGACCTCACATACCTCTTCCCAATGGAGATGTGATACCCATGGGTGACTATAAAATTTGTCAAAAGTATACATTTATATTAACTAATAGTTTCTTTTATTATAAGAAAAAACAACTTCAGCAATATGGTTATCCCAAGATCCACTAATGTTCATGTCCTAGATGAAAAGCATATCCTATTGGATCTAAATTCCACACTATGATTGATCGTCTATTTTTTTGTGATTAGTTGTACCCATCCTGATATGACTACATAATACCACAAGTAAACTCCCCCTAGAACCGTAGCATATAAAAAGGATCCATTTTAGAAATAATGGTAGAATGGAGCCCATGTGGCCTCATAATCTCTTTCACAAACATTATTACCAAATCATTAACTATAACAATTTGCATCATTAAAATAATGTCAGATGAAATTATCAACTAATCGATCAACACATATATAGAATTCTTACCAAAGGAGATCCATGGTAATAGAAAATAAAATTTAGGGATACTTCATCACATTTCAAAAAAGTTAATGAAAGAGGTTAGATAAATCTATATTGTATTATATTTACTTCCTTAAACTCTTGAAATATGTGACAATAGGACATATAATTTACGATGTAACATTACATACCGATCCACTTGAATTTCATTCTCATGTCAAAATTATTCTTTGTATTTCCAAAATGAATATACCATGAATAAATACTACAATAGATATTTAATCCCCACACATATTCTAGGTTGAACATCTAATCCCCATAATAAGGAATATCGTCCAGAGAGAGATACAAACTAAAAATTGTCTTCCCACTATATATGTTTATTGAAATTTCATGGAAGTAAACATACTACTAGTAATAATGAAACATAGTCTATTCGATAGATGATGATAACATAAAATAGGTCAGAATGATACATAATAAATCCACTGGAACATCTAGGTGAATCTAAGTTATGATTCCAATAAGGTTCTACTCCTCTGTCAATTTTGTAATAGAAAGTGATGATACATTAATTCAAAGAGATTCTATAGTAACATCCCTCTTACCTTGTATTTAGGTCATCTAAATCTAAAAATACTTATTGCATTCCACCCATAACAACTATATATGATTCAATTTATTCATGGAAAAAATATATCTTATAAACATTTTTTCACAAAATGCCATGATTCCCCCCCCCCAAATTTTTCCATCACATAAGCTCATGAATATCTATGGAAAGCTCTAAATCATTAGAGGAATAATATCTCACATGTGGTGAATGGTGGTAAGGGACATTAGCTTTTACATGATTATATGGAATAATCATAAAACACAATACAACACCAGAATCATCATAGAAAATCAAATGTTTTTTACTGATATCCGGTAAGGTCATAAAATTAGTTTATGTATATAGTAATTTTACCACGTCAGATGAAGAATTAGATTCTACATCCCATATTAATTTCCCCAATTTATTAGTAATTTTAGTAATATGTGATTCCAACATTGGTTAATCATTAATGAACCATCAATAATATATAGGAGGATTATGGAATCTAGGAGTCACAATGTAGTTATGTTGCTCTTCACTAAACAAAACAACCCCTAAATTGTCAAGATTTATTGAAAATTAGACATAAAAAATAACATTCCAAATTAAAAACAATTCATTGATATAGAAATTTCATTTTAGAATCAATTTATAAAAACTGACTCTTTTTTATTTCTATAACCACAATCAAATAATGCTCGTGCTCACGCTCAGAATATAAATATATCAATATTCCATCCACAAAAAACACATCAAAGGTGTAGAGATACACTTGAAATATCTATTTCCTTAAATATATGAAACCATTAGGAGAATTATTGAAATCAAACAACATTAAAATATACACATTATTTTTATGCATACTCATGAATGGTATCTTCAGTAAATCAGACTTCTAAACTCAGAGATGATAGTAACCTCACCAAAGATCGATATTCAAAAACATATTTCCCCTTTAACTAATAAAAACAATCATCCATATGTGAATATGATATTTATTCTTTTCCATCACCTGGGTCAACTTCTGATAGTCCGCTCACAATGTTAGTGAACTATCATCCCTATTGAAAATGATTAATGTGGAAACTGTAGATGAAACAATATGGAGAATAAATCCGTTCACTATTAGATCATATGAATAGGTCATGGTAAATTTCATCTCTGATTGATCTATATGATAATAAAGTATCAAAATCATCAATTATAACACCCCAAGCTTCCACTGTACGTTTCTCTTTGAATTACACAATATCTTGTGTTGTACGCAACATCGTCTTCTAACACACAACGACCAATCAAACTAACCGTTATGGATAGTAATAGCAACTTTTTGAAATTTTATAAAATTTATTATTCACATTAGACTTAATTTTTGGATTTGGAATATCAAAATTAGCTTTGGGTAAATTTTTGGTATTTTTTGAACACATTCATTTTTTGATGAGTAGTGAAAAAACTAAGTTATTGTTTAAAACCAACTTGTATTTTATTAATTAATATTATTATTTAAATTTATTTTAAATTAAAAATAGCTAAATTATACCTATATATGATAAATTTAATTCCTTAGAGTCATTTTATAATAAAATTAAATGTAATAATTTTTTTGATCATTTCAATGTCTTTTACCCACCTTCGAGGCACATTTGCAAATATTCATAAAAGGTAATTTTTCCTCTACTTTAAATTGAATTTCAAAAATCTGAGAGACAGAATTGACATCAGTAAGTAAAATGTGGTTCAATAATAGGAAAATAATATTGGTTGAATAATAAATTTTGAATTTTATTTACCATGGTTTAATGTAAATATGGAAATTAATGGTAAAAATTATATTATAATTACCCTAACACATATCCAAATTCTATTGGATATGTGTATTTTGACCAAAATCAACCATAAGAATGAAATATTATCCTCTTTGATCCACGTGAATTAGATTAGGACATTTATTATTATTTTATTTAAAGAAGCGTTAAAAGTGTTAAATTCAAATTTTCTAAACTAAATCAATTTTAATATAGGGTAATATGTTAGATAAATTAAAAAATAAAAATTAATTAGAAATATAAAATTATTTTATACATAATGAGATTTTATTTATAATTTTTTGACCTTAAATAATTAAATTTATTGATGACACAATGATGATGCAATAAATTACATTATTAATGAATTATTAAATGAATAGATATTATAAATATTCAAATAAATGTAAATTGATAATTTTGATGCATTTCACTAATTTATAGTTTAATATGACATATTACTATTGATTATATTTTTTTCGAGGTGATAAATTTGTTATGAGTTTCACAACAACAAAGTACCAAATAGTGTCAAAATTGACATAAATGTGTTGCTAAGACAAATACAATATTATTATATGATATAATATTCCTAAAAATATAATGATATTCTAAAGGACTCATATAAATATAGAAATTTCATTAATTAATCAACAGTGGTTCTCTTGGCTTTTTATCATATGTTTATTATCCATTTATTATAATAAAATAGGAATACAATGTAAAAGTTAAGCTATTTAACTAAGAGTTAAATATAACAGATATGGTCAATATGATGATCTAAACCTATCTAAAACCCATTTTTGAGTGTTTTTCAACCCATCCCCACCTTATCCTATATATATTTCTTTTTTGAGCCATTATAAACCAAATATAATTGTATAATAAAATAATTTTTCCAAATTTCCCTAAACTGACCCTCACCACTCTTATAAAAGGGCACTTCCCCTTCTCTCAAAATAATTCCTCCAAAGCCATTTGGAATGGCCATCCCCTTCCCAAATATCTTTCCAACTACCCTTACTTTATCCAAGTGTCCTTAGTGTGATCATAATGCCGACTTAAGGAGCCCTTTCGATCAAATCAAAATGAGGAACCCGAAGAAGAGGTAATAATTTCATCACCTATTTCAATGTTCTCATCTTCTTCCACTTCCTATTTCTTTTTTGTTTCCATACCAAAATAATAAGTCTATTACCTTCTACATATTGTGATGTTATTATAAATATGGTACAACCATACTCATTATTCTATCAATCCTATGAATGACACAGTCATCAAACGTGTTTACGTACGACTTACCGTCTCCACGTCGTGGTGTAGTTTGTTATTCAACACTTTATCATATGGATGGGTATAATACTGTGTATAACTGATGAAAAGAATAAATATTACATGTTACTGAATTTTTATATATGATATACCATCTAATTACATACTATTTCACCATCAATACAAAGGAATTATCGCTCGTGCGTAGGTATGGATTACCGTCTTCAAAAACATGATGTGATTCATTCCCCATCGTAACCATTCAATAATAATTTTCAATTTTATAAAACCAAATAATGTTTAAAAAATTAATATTATTCTGGATATGAATCAAATACATCCTATACATAAAAAATTACTTATGTAACAAAACATATAATGTAAAATGAATCAGTTAACACCTGAAATAATGAAACTACTAAAATATCATTAACAAAGAATTATTTTAAGATCATATATGATATCATATTTAGTTATGTGGTTCGTGAATAATTTAATAAAAATTATATCACCATTATACCAGAGTTTAACCATCCCTCGACTAATGAAAAGTACAAAATAAATGTTAATTTTACAATTTCTTTATTATCAGAGGATGTTTATATGTCAGCATCTATGTAGACCACTTTATCATCCACATCCATGTCTCATAAAAATGTATTTCAAAACATTTTTACTATTTCTTAGAATATGGGTTAAAGTAATTATACCATAGTTTGACTTTTTATAAAATGTTTTGAAATGAATCTTTTTGTCATTTTCCAAACAAGGTACTTTATGACCGTTTCGACCAATTAGGGGAAGAATGTTTTTTTATCAAATATGGTGGGTGTGACCATTTTCTTCAATTATAATACATTCAATGATTTTTTACATGATTATAACATTATTTACAAAATAAATTTTTTCTTCTATAATTATGTGACTTTTAAAGTATTTTAAAATAGAAAGAGATATTTGTCTCAAATAGTTTTGATTTCAACTATTTCAGCATCCTTTCAAGGATTTTACACTTGATTGAAGTTTATTTATTATGATACAATCTTAAATATTTTATTTAGGGTTTTTTTCTTTGATTGACTATGGATGTGTTATTTTAGACCATTAATGGTTTATGATTAATAGATTAACATTTTTTATGCTTGTTTTAATATGAATGATTATGTTATATTTCTTCCTTTTCATATGATGAATGCATTGGTTTTAGAATGTGATAGGTGAATCCCACTATATCTCCTTGATGTATCAATATTTCTAATGAGAAAAACTAGTGTGTTGGCATAAGGCCTTGGAAAATCATATTTTTAGTCTTGGCACAAGGCCCTGACATTGTGTTTATGATGTTTGACATTATGCATTCCTTCATTATGAAATATGATATTGATAATACATGTGATAATTTTACAAGTAGAATATCCTTGTGAATATGTAAATGGAATTATTTGATTTAACTTTTCCATATTATTCTTAATTGTGTGTTTAAAATTTTTGTGTTTTAGTATTATACATTGCCTTAGATGATTATAATTATTTATGAATGTTTCTGCTATATTGTTTACCATACTGAGAAGCTAACCTCCCCCTTTTTATGTATTATTTTTCACAAGTTGAGATGATTTATATTATGAAATACCAACATGGATAGTAGAGTGATGATGAATGTGTTCAAAGGAGACACAATTTTGTTCTTTTCATTTCATAATGTATATTAAAACAAATGTTTATATCTAGTACATACAAAGATACTAAACTAATAAGTCTTTCTTGATTTTATCCCTTGGGATCATGCCAATGTTATCTAATAATGCACCGACTCTGGGTAACTAGGGTCGGGGCATTATAGTTGGTATCATAGGATATTTAGTACAACCCATGGAAGCTATATTAAGAAAAAATATGATTAGATAACATTAACATAAGATTGACTTTGAGAATTAGTATTGAAAACGTCCTAAAATTTTGGTAATGTAGAGATTTGGTGTCTTTTCCAAGAAGTACATCCCTGTCTGGATACGAGTAGATATGGGAAGCTTTGGCACAAACGTACCTAGGACTGAAAACACTAACAAAGTGTTTTGGGCTAGACCTCAGGTATCCTGGTACATGAAAATAGGCATTGCTGCACTCTTGGTTACGACACTCCTGGGGGATATTATTAGGATAATTCACAATTTATTTAAAATCAATTATGAAGGATTTTTGAGTAAATACTCCCTCACAGAAAACAACTTTTTATGATTATTGATTATATGCATAAACTATTCAACTTATGTTAGGTATTTTGCTAGTCTGGAATTCTGTATTGTGATTCATAAACAAATATAGTGTATTATATTGTTAATAAATTGAAACAAGTGGATGTAATAAAAACCATATCAACAAATGTAAAACATGTAGGAATATGCATCTTAATCAAGATAATTATAGTGGAGCTGGTGATTCAACTGGTGCTGAACAGCTTATAAACATACTGTGACAAATCACTCAGGTTATCAATAATAACCTAACCTGTATAGAGCATCCTAATCACCAAATCAAAGGATCATTGTTAGTCCACTTCATGAGAAAACTCCCATGATCATTCAATAGAACTAGAAATCCATTTGTAGATAAACAATGTATAAGTTTCTTTGAAAAAAATATTTCATTCTTTGGGGAGTAACGAAAAGAAAACATTATCATGGAAGTTTATCACCTCATGGGAGATGCAGTTCAATAGTGTTCATTAATTCAAAAGACAATGGAGGATGAAGAAGTATAAAATATGGTATTGAGGGAGTTTAATGAACTTTTCTTAGAAAAATACATTTTTCATGACCATCATGTAGATATGAAAGACAATTTTTGAGTCTTATGAAAAAGGAGGAAGAGAATGTCGCAAAATATGAGGCTAACTTCACAAGGTTAGAAACCCATATAGCAGATTATATATGTAACCCACAGAGTAAGATTGATTAAATCATTGATGGGTTAAAACCATTTCTCTATCAAGAATTAGTCTCACAATCCTTCTCATCATACGAAGAAATTGTCTTATGTACTATCAAGACAGAAAAGGATTTCTCTATGTCTTACTACATTAAATAAAATATTGAGGAGAAGAGATCTACTAAACAATTTTGAAATGGAAATAAGGGGAAGAAGGGAGAAGTTGAATTTCCATCTTGCATTAAATGGGGGAAGAAAACCACAGTACCTACATGAAGGGAATGTGTCTCTGTTATAAGTGTGGTGAAAAAGGCCACCATGATCATGATTACAAGAAAAAGAAAGAGTATTTCAATGTTTAATGCTAAAATTGTAGAGAAATGGGGCATTAGGAAAATAATTTTCCTATTATATAAGGATACTTACCTCATAAAATGACAAGGGAGCAAGGCCAACCTTATTGTGTCACTACAGTAGAGGATGATGCTCTAAATGACCTAGTGGAAGGTAAATTTATGGGTTCATAAAATTTATCCAAATATTTATTTGATTCTGGATCATTTCATTGTTTCATATAATCAATGTTTTCTATGAAAATTAGATACTTCAATTATGTTTAACAAGGGAGTTTCCAGTCAAAACACATAAGGGAACTATCATTGCAATATCATTTTATGAATCAGTGCCCATTAGGACATATAAACATTCTTTATCTATTGATCTCTTCATCATACCCCAGGTTTAATTTCATATAATCCTCAGTATGTATAGGCTTTTGTACAATTATGCAGAAATTTATTGGAAAGAAAAGGAAGTTATAATTTTAGATGATGATGAAGAGTACCTTAACTTTAGAGAAGAAACGTCACCATATGAATCTCATCTAGATCCACCCCCAATAGTTTTACAAAATTAATGTATTGGGAAGGAAGAGAGTGAAATAACCATAGTTAGGTAAATGAATGTTCAAATATATGATGTACCTATTGTGAAAGAATATGTGGCTTTGTTTCTAGAAAATTTACCTGGACATCCTCCAGAATGAGAAATTGAGTTTTCCACTGATTTAATTCCCTACTCAAGGCCCATATTGAAGACGCCTTATAGAATGACCACTGTGGGATTAGTGGAACTAATAAAACAACTAGAGGAATTGGGTAATAAATGAATTATTCTCCCATGTGTTTCTCCATGGGGATCCCACTATTTATTTAAGAAAGAAAGATTGATCTTTGAGGTTTTTCATTGACTATAGGGAGATGAATGCTCTAGAAATAATGAACAAGTATCCCCTACCTCGCATTAATTGCCTATTCGATAAACTTCATGGAGCTCAATATTTTTCAAAGATTGAACTTCAATAATGATATCATTATATGTGTGTGAAGAAGGAATACATTCTGAAAATAGAATTTCGAACCATTTACGGGCATTATGAATTTATAGTAATGCCTTTTCGACTGACTAATGCACCCTCTATTTTCATGGATTTAATGAATAGTGTTTTCACGGAATATCATGATGACATTATAGTGGTATATATTATTGAATCTTGGTATACTGAAAAATCTATGAAGATCATGAAAATCACTTGCACACTATTATGAAAACCATCAGAAGAAATGATTTATATAGGATGTTTAACCAGTGTGATTTCTGGCTTTAGAAAATTTAATTTTTTGGCAATACTGTCTCTAAGGATGGAATCATTGTTGATCCTTCAATGACTAAGGCAATCCCGGAATAACCAAAACCTAAAATTATAATAGTGGTACGTAGTTTTATTGTTTTAGTTGGTTATTATTGGGATTTCGTCCATTATTTTTATCGATAGGATATCCCATTAACAAAGACCACACATAAAATGGTAATGAAAAATTTGGAAAAAAGAGTGCGAATAATTTTTTGAAGAACTGATGTGAAGATTAGTCAATGCACTTAACTTGAATCTATAATTAGGGAATTATCGGATTGTTATTTATAGTGATACTTCAATGTAAGGACTTGGTTGTGTCCTTATACAAAATGATAGATTTATTTTCTATGTATCACGACATCTAAAAATTCCTGAACAAACAAATCCCACTCTTGATTGTGAGTTATCATCTATAATATTTTCATTTAATATATAGATACACTATATATACGGTGAAAATGTGTTATATATACTGATAACAAGAGTTGGAAGTATATTTTCTCACAGAAACAACCCAATATGAGGTAAAGAACGTGTCTTGAACTACTCATATTTTATGATTTCACTACACATTACCACCCATGGATGGAAAATAAGGTGGAAGATCCTTTGAGCATAAAATAACATGTTGTTTTGAGTAAGATGAGAGTTGTAATGGATCCTATATTCATGGATCTAATAAAGATTGAAATTGGAATAATCATGGAAGGGGGAGCATCAATACTTTTTTTAAATGGTTTTCAAACAATCATTACTAAAATGGATAAATAGTTCTCAGACTGATGACAAGAAGTTTCAATAGAAAATTAAAGCTGTGAATGATGAGAGATTAATCGAAATCATATATGAATAAAGGATTTTAAAATTTGGGAAGAGTCTTTGTATTCCTAACATACCAAATCTAAAAAGGTAATTGGTTGATGATGGTCATATTTCTAGTTTCTATAAATCCCCTAGTAGAACTAATAAGTATAGAGATTTGAAGGGACATTTTTGGTGGGACAATATGAAGAGTGAGATTGTAGATTATGTGTCAACGTGAATGGTTTGTCAATAGGTTAAGGTAGGAGAACAACATCCTAGAGGAGTAACGCAACCTCTTCACACACCTGAGTGGAAATGGGATGATATTATGGTAGACGTTTTCATGTTACTATGAAAAACACATAGAATGAATGATGCAATACGGGTCATTGTTGACCTTCTTACCAACTCAGAACATTATCATTCTACTATAGAAGATTTACCACATGAACATTTAGAAATACTATATATTAATGCTTTTGTGAGTCTTTATGTTGTACCCCTATCGATTGTTTCTTATCATGATCTCTATTTTACATCATGATTTGGAGAAGTCTTTAGAAGACCCTATATACTGAACTTCATTTGAGCAATATTGACTACCCTCAATCCTACGTACAATCAAAATGGACTATTCAAACCATAGAAGTCATGTTGAGATCATTCTAACTTGTCATTGAATATATGTGGGATCAATATTTAACTCATGTAAAATTTTCCTATATCAATAGCTTTCATTCCATTATTCAGATGGCACCATATAAATTGTTATATGTAAAGAGATGTCACAGACCAACTTGTTGGGATGATGATGGTGAATGAAAACTTGTGGGCCCATAACTGGTTGAGGAAACAATGGAAAAGGTTAAGATTATCCAAACACACATCAATGAAGGTCAAAGTAGGCAAAAGAGCTATGTTGATAACTGAAGGAAACATTTCGATTTTCAAGCTAAAGATCATGTTTTGTCGAAGGTATCTGTAAAGACCTGGAATTTTTGGGGAAATTTTTTTCTTAAATAAATGGGATTTTTATGAGTCCGCGTAAATTTACGGGGCTTGATTCCGAAGCCTGGTGTGTCTGGAAACAATTTCTGAAGATTTTTTCGGGTATGTTCAGTTAACGTAGGAGTGAGTTTTTATAACTATTGAGCTGGTTAGCAGAACTGAAATCTGCAGGTATCGTTGAACTCACATCGCCGGTATTCTCCTAAGAAGACTTTCACCTCGATGGAAGACAATCAGGAATAATGGTTAGTTTTTGGATTTTTATTAAAAAATAAAAAAATAATGTACAACACTTTATTTTATTTTTAAGATTTCATGTGTTGGGTGTGTTGTTTAAAACCTCCCCATGGGAGTTGGTGGTGGGACTGCCACACCCTAACCTCCCATGGGAGGATAGTTGAGGTGGGGACCACCCGAGCCGCATAACCTCTCTATTAATGTTAGTTGTGGGGACCACCCGACCCCTATTGATGGTGGAGGATCAAAACCTCCCCACTCTCCATCATTAATGATAGAGAGCCTCTTGACCTCCATTTTCAATTAATTGTGCCAACACTTGTGTTTTATTTAGACGATCATCTTTGCATCCTCCAAATTAATGAGACAACACTCGTGCATTTAATTTGGTGGAGCAGGGTTTTTAATTCTCCTTTTTGAATTTATGTTCCAACACAATATTGGATGACTAATCTAATATTATTTCATGGGAATTTCACTTTTGGAGGAATTGAGAAGATCCTGGGAGAAAAGTTCTCCCAACAAAGAATGATCCTTCCAATGAAGAAGTCGAAGAACGCCATATTTCTTCTTCGACTTCTTTCCTCAAATCCTACCTTCGTAGAGCGCCTTCCGCGGCCAAATCAACTCGGGATTCGGAGAGCATGGTGGATGTGACGAATGATGAATTCTTTCGTCTTCTTTTCATGACTTCAAACGTCAACGAATGACAAACGAAAAATAATATGGTAGGGGCTTATTGTATGTTGATGCTTTCCTTTTCTTCCTCTCATTATTCAATGAAAAATTGATACAATGTGTTGAAATTAATTATTGAGCTTCATTCTGATGAGCCAAATGTTGTCATCTCTAAACGCCGAGGGTGAAGGCCAAACAAACATGGCCCGACTCCCTCTATCATTCTTTTGTAATGATTCTTCAGCATGATGACGAGGTGACGGAAATAGAGGCAAAGACTAAAGCCACGCTACACGCGGCCGCCATGAATCGCACCGCCCCCGCGGCGCGCCTATAACCCGTGTGATGCTCGTACGCTGCCGCACCCTGCACCGTTGGCCCTCACATTGCTTCCCTCCACGTCGCTTTCTTGTGTTCCCCGCACGTTTCCCGCATGCCCCCACGGCATGCCCGGCCCGGCGCCCCCCACGCCATGCCCGACACCCCCACGCCCAGCCCGGGGCCCCTACGGGCTTGCCGCGCGCCACCGCGGCCTGTCCGGAGCACCCGGGGCCTTCCTGGAGTTCAGCCGGCCTGCCCGCGCCACCCGGGGCCTTCCCAATAGCCTCCCGAGCCGTGCCCTCGTGGAGCTGGACGAACCGGCTCTCGCCTTCGGGTTCGGTCACCTACGTCACGGCATCCAGGTCAATCTGTCATCCCAGTCCATTGGGCCGGGCCAAGCGGACTGGGCCAAACTTAGTGGGTCGACCCGCCCAACAGTTTGGGTCATACCCATCGTGTCTGTCTTGGTTGCCCATACCGGGTCGCCCTAGACTGGGTTGGGCCGAGTCTGTCTGAATGGGTCAGACCGGACCCGGGCCCACTACCGACCCTTTGTTTACCTTGGCCATATCTATGGCACCAGACGTCTATTTGATGAGCCGTCAGCGGCGCTCGTAATCTCGATGAGAGACGGTCCCTTTGAGTATACCCCAATAGAGTTCGAGGTATAGTTGAGATACCGTTGGGTTGGTTTGTACATGAATCCAACCGGTCCCCCGGGACTAAAAGGCTAATAACTCACAGACCGAGCGTCCGATTGACGCGTCGTCTATTGCATTGAGACCCCTATGACGTGTCAGCAAATTGAGATACATTACTTGAGACTTCATGACAATTTGATTATTGACTAGTAACTCATGGAGCCGATCCATCTAGTGATTAGAAGACAGAGTACGGAGACCTTGTAGCAGGCTGAGACCTAATGACTGCATGACCGATTCGACTCAGAGTGACTCGACTAGCCCAGTTGGGAGAGCCTCTGTGTGTTGCGACAAACCCATGGTGGAGGAGTGCCTCTATGTCAGTGCGGAATACCCGTAGTACTTGACAGGAAAAGTACCTCTGTAGGCTATTGGGGGGAGCGACTATGTGTGACGCGGCAGTCCCACGGTGGGGAGCACCTCTGTGTGACATAGAAGACCCATGAAACTCGATTGGAGGAGTGCCTTAGCAGTCCATGGATAGTGGGAAGTTCCTTTTTGTGACGCGGGAGGCCCACTGTACTCGATAGTGGAGGAGTACGCCACCTTCCATGGTTTGGATGATAAAAATCTGGGTTTGAGTTGAGTCTTTGACTTCTATGTTTTCCTCCTAATTGAAATGGGTTACTATATAACTTAGGTATATGTATGGAAATATACATAAGTAATGGTTATACATTGATTTCGTACTTTTTTTTATCCATGTTCGATTTTTAGATACCTTGAGGGTCTCGGGGTCCCTTCTGAGTATCATTATACTCACCCCTCCACGGGATATTCCACCACCTCATTGTATTGGATGCAGACAACGGACATCTCTGACGGAGGCCAAGAGCACGAGGACTGGATGGTACATCGAGGTGGAGCGTACGACGAGTCGGTACACAGTGGAGTCTGATGGACGTGGAGTGTTGAGGTGACCATCTATACCTACACTTTAGGTACTAACCCCAGAGGATGATCAAAGAGCTGCTCTATACCTTTTAGTTTTTGTCTCTTTTTCAATTGTACTTGCACATTACAATTAGGCTTTTATTTTTGGCCCCTTTTACTTTCCATCACACTTTTTATATATAGTTTTTACCAAGTGTTTTGCATCCATTTGTGTAGTCTGATGTGTTTGTTTACAGTTATAAAGGCAATACCTTCCTAGTTTAGGGATATACACCTTTGGTGCTAGTCTCCAGCCCATGGCCTATGGAAGGCGGGCTTGGGGTGGCTATGACACGGGTCCCAGGGGATGGGTCATAAAAATTTTGTATCAGTGGAGTTGGTTCTACCACAGAATGTAGGACTCTGATATTTCTTTTCTTTGAATCAATATTGTTAAGGGTACTAACTATGGTTTTCAGTTCAGGGAGTCCAGTTTTGGTGTGGGCGGCCGACGTATCCGTACACGAGGACCCTGATCTCTGATTTTTGACTCAGTACAAAAAAACACTGATTGTGTGTTTATTTTCTAATGGTTTTCTTAAGTCAACGTAACCTGGTCAGCTCAGTAGGCATAGTCTGTTAACCAAGTCACATTTGTTTCCTTCAGGATGCCTCCTCGCAGATGGACAATTAGAGCCCAGAGAGTCGTACGTACTGACAGCCCACTAAGAGATGAGGCCTTGTTGCAGGGCCCACTTCTAGATGAGGCACCAGTGGTACCACTCCTCATTGGGCCTCCGATGCCACCAGCCCCAACATCAGATAGTGCACTCCTCTTGAGCAAATCGCACGAGTTTCCGAGCCAGAGGCCACTGAGGTTCAGGGGAGAGACATACCCCAATGTGGTTGAGGATTGTTTGGAGGCTGTGGTGAGAGCCTTTAGGATAGAAGGGACACAGGTAGACATTATGGTGATCATTGCTTCCATCCTCCTTCAGGGAGCAACAGGAAGATGGTGGAGCATGATGATCTAGGTTCCTGATGAGGTGACGCTTCCTTGGGAATACTTTGAGAGACTTTTCCGGATAGAGTATGTCCCAACTACCCTTCGAGATGTGCGGGTACAGAAGCTACTGCATATATGGTAGGGTAGCATGATGGTGGCGTAGTACTCAGCGAGTTTCACCGACCTCTCACGCAACTCCAATGATACGGTACGAGATCCATTCTTTGGGCCCCGGTCCTTCGAGCAGGGACTCAGGCAGGAGATTAGAGGTTCGGTGATCTCTCTTAGAATCCTGACTCATGCGGGGGTGTTAGAGAGGGCTCTTCTAGTGGAGAGTTTCCTTACTGAGCAGTCTCCAGTAGCAGGACCCACCAATGGCCGACATGCAACAGAGTCTTCTGCAGCTGGAAATAGATAGATGTCGCAGAGGTCCAAGAGGAAAAGACCTACAGGTGGTCAACTGCAAGACTCTAGATCGGTTGTGCGGGGCACACATAGTAGAGACGCACATGTCGGTAGGAGGCAGTGTTACTCATGAGTCGGGCTTGGTCACATAGCTCGTAAATGTTCGACCCGCCGCTCTGATGATCAGGAGGAAGTTAAGGGACCACCCAGGCAGAGGTAGAGATTCATCGAGGTGGTCCGCAGGGCTCAAGAAGTCATGGAAGTGGAGATGGTGGAGCAGCTAGCGGTGGATGAAATTATGAGGTGTTACCTCCACCACCACCAGGAGGTCCACCCCGACCACCGGGAGTAGGTGGATAGGGGAGAGCTCAACTTCAGGCAGCTGAAGCATACAACCATGGTTCTCTAGAGATGATTTGAGGTACGATCTGTGTCTACTCCACATTAGTTGTAGTTCTTATAGACACAGGTTCCAGTCACTCTTTCATTTCCACTGCCCACATTCAGAGCTCGGAGATTCCGACGGAGGCATTGGCTCGATCCTTACAACTAGAGACTCCTAGGCGAGCTGATTCGACGATTACACACTGGTGCAGATAGTGCGTGCTTACTCTTGGAGGAAAGAGATTTGGATAGAATCTCCTAGTAGTGGCGTCGAGGCTTTATGACGTCATCTTGTTAATATAATGGTTATCTATAGTCCATTCTCAGATTGACTCTATTAGGATAAAAGTGTGGTGTGTCCTCATGGATGGGACATGGTTTACCTTCTCTGACAAGAAGGGAACATTGGAAGAACATGATGGACATTCTCAGAGGAGGGTGTAGATTATCACTCACCAGTTGGCTTTCCTTACCCTCAGAGCAGTAGATGTCGAGAGTCCGACTTATCCAGTAGTGGTGGACCGGTATATGGATGTTTTTCCTGATGATGTTTCAGGACTACCTCCTTGCAGAGAGGTGGAATTCTACATTGAACAATACCCAAGGGTGAACCTGATATCTACTCCAGTGTATCATATGGCTCCCACGAAGCTTTGTGGGCTGTGGGTACAACTAGAGGACTTGCAGGGACATGGATTCATCTGGACCAATGTTTCTCCCTGGGCAGCCTTGATTCTGTTTGCCAAGATGGCATATGGGAGATTGAGGCTCTGTGTCGACTACCGTCGCCTGAACTAGGTGAATATGAAGAACAAGTACTCACTCCTGATGATTGACAGCCTCTATGATTAGCTAAAGTGTGCTCGGTGCTTCTCGAAGATAGATCTCAGATCAGGCTCTCACCAGCTCAGCGTTCGACAAGAGGATGTGCAGAAGACGACCTTCAGGTGTCGTTATGGCCACTATGAGTTCTTGGTTATGCCATTTGGCATAACCAACGCTCCAGCTGTTTTCATGAGTCTCATTAACTAAATCTTACAGCCATACCTCGATTGCTTTGTCGTAGACTTCATAATCGACATTTTGATCATCTCAACTACTGAGGTGGAGCATGCCAACCATTTGCATGTAGTACTAGACACACTCCGAGAGCACCAGCTTTATGGTAAGCTCTCGAAGTGCCAGTTTTGGATTCAATAGGTTCACTTCTTGGTACATGTCATCTCAGAAGATGGAGATGCAGTGAATCTAGTGAAGTTTGAGGCAGAACTTGGTTGGGAGCCACCCAAGAGTGTGACAGAGGTATAGAGTTTCCTGGGCTTGGTTGGATACTACCGGAGATTCATTCCAGAATACTCCAGAGTGGCAGCGCCACTATCAGCCTTGATAATGATCGGGAAATCCTTCGTGTGGTTGGAGAGATTCCAGTAGAGCATTCAGAAGCTGAGGCAGAGGATGACTTGTGCCCCCATCACGAGGCTTCTAGAGGAAGGTGTATGGTACGTAGTCTACTGCGATGCATTAGGGACTAGAATCGAGTGTGTCTTGATGTAGGAGCGAGATGTGATCACATATGGTTCTCGGCAGCAGAGGCAGCATGAGCAGAACTATACTACACATGATCTAGAGTTAGCAGCAGTGGCCTTCTCTTGGAAGATATGGTTGCACTATCTTATTGGTGAACATTTTATCGTGTACTTGGATCATAAGAGTCTGAGGTATATCTTCTCTTAGGAAGACCTGAACTTGAGACAACGGTGATGGCTCGAGTTCCTCCAGGATTATGACTTCGAGATAGTCTATACTCCTGGGAAAAGGAACGTTGTAGTAGAGGCTCTCAGCAAGAGATCTAGTATAAAACTGCTTGGATAGGCGATAGAGAAGCTGTATGCTTTACAGTTATCCTTTGAGAATAGAGATGGAGAAGCATTCCTATAGTCTCTTGCAGTCACACCCCCACTTCTTCAGCAAGTCAGGGAGGCAAAACATGGGGATGCTGACTACGTGAAGGTACGTGCTCAAATATCCACATGGTAGGAACCTGATGGATTTTTTGAAGGTGGAGAGCACGTCATCCTCTTCATAGGACATACCTTGGTACCAATGACTCTTTAAGAGGAAATTTTGAGGGAGTTTAAAATATCCCCTCTAGTGGTACATCCAGGAGTGGCGAAGATGTACCAGGATCTTCAACAACAACACTGGTGGCTAGGTATTAAGAAGTTAGTCGCAGAGTTTGTCTCATGATGCCTCGCTTGTCAACAAGTGAAGGTGGAGAACCAGGTACCAGTAGTCCAGGTTCATCCCTTAATGGTCCCAGAGTGGAAGTGGGAAGGGATATCCATGGACATCATAACGGGTCTTCCACATACATCCAGAAGTCACGAGGGTGATCATTGACCGACTCACCAAGCTGGCCCACTTCCTACTGATCAGAGGGCAGGGCTCAGTAGAGAGCTTGGGACGCCACTATGTACATGAGATTGTGCGTTTGGATGGAGTACCTAATTCTATAGTCTCAGACAGGGATGCATGGTTTACTTTCTGGCAAGGGAAGGGGTTGTATAAGGCTTTCGGGACACAACTACGTCTGACCACCACCTTCCACCCTTATACAGATGGCCAGACTGAGAGAACCATTCAGACCCTTGAGGACATGCTACATGCATGCCACTTCGACTTCAGTTGCAGCTGGGAGGACCACTTACTGTTAGTGGAGTTTTCCTACAACAACAGCTGTCACTCCACCATTGGTATGGCACCTTTTGAGGCCTTGAATGGTCGACCTTGCAGAACACCCATGTGCTAGAACGACCCTGGAGAGTCAGCACTAGTGGGACTAAATATGGTACGAGATACCTCGAAGAAAGTACAGATCATCCAGGAGCGGATTAAGACTGCAGAGAGTAGACATAAGTCGTATGCTGATAGGAGATGGATATCTTTAGAGTTTGAGGATGGTGACCACATCTTCATATGGGTCTCAACTCGACGAGGTCTATAGAGATTTGGTCGAGGCGGCAAGTTATCTTCGAGGTTCATCGGACACTTATAGGGCTTCAATAGAGTAGGCGAGTTGGCGTATAGCATATATCTTCCACCTCAGTTGCACCGGGTGCATGACGTCTTCTAAGTATCTCATCTCAGAAGATACGTCCATGACCGATCTCACATCATCGTCCATGGGGTGATGGAAATTGACGATATGATGACCTTCACGGATGTTCTAGTGGATATTGAGGATCGACAAGAGAGGTTCCTACATGGACGATCGATACCTCTGGTGCACATTCGTTGGCAGCACGGGAATCTCCAGGAGAGCACATGGGAGCTGGAGGCTTAGATGTGTACTCAGTATCCCCATTTGTTCCCTTAGTGTGAGTTGTAGCTTACGGGGACGTAAAGCCCTGAGGTGGGGAGAATGTAAAGAGCCAGAAATTCCATGGAAATATTTTTCTTTAACAAATGGGATTTTTAGGAGTTCTTGAAAATTTACGGTGCTAGATTCGGAGGCCATGTGTGTCTGAAATCAATTTCTGAAGTATTATTCTGGTACGTTCAGTTAATGTACGAGTAGATTTTTATAAATTTTGAGCCGGTGCATGGAACTGAAATCTGAGAGCACCGTTGAACTTGCAGCACAATTATTCTCTTAAGAATTCTTTTACCTCGACGGGATTCGATCGAGAATAACTGTTCGTTTTGGGCTTATTATAAAAAATGATAAAATAATGTATGACACTTTATTTTATTTTGAAGCTGCCATGTATTGAGTGTGTTGGTTAAAACCTACCATTAGGAGTTTGTGGTGGGACCGTCACACCCTAACCTCCCATGGGAGGATAGTTGATGTGGGGACCACCCGAGCCGCATAACATCCCTATTAATGTTATGGGTGGGGACCACTTGACCCCTATTGATAGTGGATGATGAAACCTCCCCAATACCCCACATTAATGAGGGGGAGCCTCATGACCTCCCATCTCAATTAATTACACCAACACATGTAGTTTATTAATGAGAGCCTTTTTGAATCCTCTAAATTAATGAGACAACACTCGTGCAAATTAATTTGGTGGAGCCGGGTTTTTAATTCTCCTTCTTGAATTGGTGTGCCAATGTAAAATTATATGAGTAATTTAATATTCTTTCATTGGAATTTCTCTTTTGGTCGAATTGAGAAGATCTTGGGAGAAAAGTGCTCCTAACACAGAATGCTCTTCCCAACGTAGAATGCGAAGAACAATGGATTTCTTCTTCATCTTCTTTCATCGAATCATACTGAAGTGAAGTTCCTTCCACGGCCGACTCAACTCGGGATTCAGAGAGCATAGTGGGTGCGATGAATGAAAAATTCTTTCATTTTCTTCCCACAACTTCATCATCAACGAAAGATGAATGGAAAATAAATAGCTAGGGGTTTTTTGTATGTTGATACTTCCCTTTACTAATGGAAATGGACAATTTTCCAAGGGTTCTGAACCATTGGGAAAGCCTATAGAACCGTTGTTATATCTTATACAAGCACTTCTGCAAACCATTGGTATGTAAGCCATTGGGAAAGCTTTTCCCAATGGTTTACATAGAACCTTTTGTATAGGTTTGAAAAATGAACCTATCCCAATGGTATGGCACAACCATTGGGATAGTTTTTCCCAACGGTTTGGCTTGAACCGTTGGGACAACCAACCATATGACTTCTCTCCCAACAGTTTCTAAACTATTGCGAAAGGTTTTTTACCAATGGTTCATAGAGAACCCTTAGTAAAAAATAATGAGAATCCAATGCCATCGGTTTGAAACCATTGGCATAGCCTATGCTATACAAATTGCACAGAAAGCCTGCAATTTGCATAGCAGGCACAGAGCAGGGTGTCCATTCGTTCTCCTTTCCAATTCCCTCTCATTTCAAATTATTGTACCTTCAATAATCAACTAACACATACATATACAATTATTATACCTACAATAACCAACTAACACGTACATATACAAAACAAATTCATACACATTTTACATATAATGCATTAGGGAACTATACACATCCAGAATTAAATTAGAATTCATAATGTAATTATAAACATACATAATTCATTTAGAATTCAATTAAATATTTAAATGACAATTATATGTGGAATTTGGAATTCAATTCATAATTTGATCAGTTTTTCGTATACCAGATGTTTTTACAAGAAATGATGTCCATTTTAAACAAAATACATACACCTTGAGTGATACAGGCCAGATTGTTCCACGGATTGAGGGGATGATAACTCGTACACGTCACAAATGACCCATGGATCATTGTTATAAAGTATCAACATATTCCGAAAGAGTTTGGTCGGTTTTCCGTATGTCAGTTTTTGTTTTCACTTAAAATGAAGTGATATTTAAATAAAAGAGAGAAACTTTGAGTGGTGTCGGCCACACCACACATCGGATTGAGGAGAGTATGACTTGTACATGTCACAAATGACCCATGGATTGTTTTCTTAATGTATCAACACAAGCAGAATCCGTTTGGTTGGTTTTCCTTATGTACATAAAATATTGTCCATTTTAAACATAAGAGAGAATATTTGAGTGGTTCCGGCCACCACGCCACTCGAATTGAGACGCGGTTGACGATTTCACGTCACATATGACCCAAGGATCGTTTTCCTCTAGTTTCAACTGATTCCAAATGTGTTTGGTCAGTTTTTCATATTCCAGTTGTTCTTTTCACTTATAATTCAGTCCATTTTAAACAAAAGAGACATAGTTAGAGTGGTACCAGCCACACCACACCTCAGATTTAGATGGGGTTGAATCGAACACATCTTAAATGACCCATGGATCATTAATCTAATGTATCAACACAATCAGAATGCATTTGGTCGGTTTTCCGTTGTCAGTTGATGTTTTCACTTAAAATGATGTCCTTTTGAAACAAAAAGAGACATATTGAGTGGTGTCGGCCAAACCACACCTCAGATTTGGGTGGGGGTAGATACATAAACCTCACATATGACCCATGGATCATTATTCTAAAATATCAACACAATCATTATCTATTTGGTCAGTTTTCTGTATGTACATATAATGTTTTCCATTTTAAACAAAAGAGAGACACTTAGAGTGATACCGGCAACACTGCGACTCATATTGAGCTAGGGATGGATCGTACACATCACATATGACCCATGGATCGTTTTGATAAAGTATCAATGGAATTTGAATGTGTTTGGTCAGTTTTCCGTATGCTGGTTGTTCATTTCACTTATAATCATGTCCATTTAAAACAAAAGAGACACAGTTAGAGTTGTACGGGCCACACCGCACCTCGAATTTAGATGTGGTTGACTCGTACATGTCTGAAATGACCCATGGATCATTGCCCTAAAGAATCCACACAATCTGAAAGCGTTTGGTTTGTTTTCTATATTCGATTTGATTTTTCACATAAAATGATGTCCTTTTGTAACAAAAGAGAGACATTTTGAGTGGTGTTGGCCACACCACGCCTCGGAATTGGGATAGGTTGAATCGTACACATATCATATGACCCATGGATCGTTCTCCTAATGTTTTCATAGATAATGAATGTGTTTGGTCAGTTTTCCATATGTACATAAAATGTTTTCCATTTTAAACAAAAGAGAGACACTTAGAGTGATCCGGGCCACACAGTGACTCAGATTGAGCCCGGGTTGGCTCGTGCACATCACATATGACCCATGGATCGTTCTGATAAAGTATCAATAGAATCTGAATGCATTTGGTCAGTTTTATGTATGCTAGCTTTTCTTTTCACTTATAATCATGTCCATTTTAAACAAAAGAGACACAGTTAGAGTGGAACCGGCCACACCATGCCTCGGATTTTGACAAGGTTGACTCTTACACGTCTCAAATGACCCATGAATCATTTTTGTAAAGTATCAACAAAATATGAATGCATTTTCATGGTTTTATGTATGTTAGTTGGTGTTTTCACTTAAAATGAAGTCCTTTTGAAACAAAAGAGAGACACTTTGAGTGGTGTCGGCAACATCACACCTCAAATTGAGGCGGGGCTTACTCATACACGTTTCAAATGACCCATGGATCATTGTGCCAAAGTATCAACACAATCAGAATCCTTTTGGTCAGTTTTCCATATGTACTTAAAATGTTGTCCATTTTAAACATAAGAGAGACACTTTGGGTGGTGACGGCCACACCGTGACTTAGATTGAAACGTGGTTGACTCGTACATGTCACATATGACCAATGGATCATTGTCATAATGTTTCAATAGATTTCGAATCCGTTTGTTCAGTTTTTCATATGCCCATTGTTCTTTTCACTTATAATCATGTCCATTTTAAACAAAAGAGACACAGTTAGAGTGGTACTGGCCACACCATGCTTCGAATTTAGATGGGGTTGACTCGTACACGTCTCAAATGACCCATAGATCATTGTCCTAAAGTATAAACACAATCTGAATGCGTTTTCTCTGTTTTTTGTATGCCAATTGATGTTATCACTTAAAACTATGTTATTTTGAAACAAAAGAGAGAAACTTTGAGTGGTTCCGGCCACACCACGCCTCAGATTGAGACGGTGTTGATTCGTACATGTCACATAAGAAACATGGATCATTGTGCTAAAGTATCAACACAATCATAATCCGTTTGTTTGGTTAACTGTATGTATATAAAAGTTTGTCCATTTTAAACATAAGAGATACACTTGGGGTGGTTCCGGCCACACCACGACTCTTATTGAGCCGGGGTTGACTCGTACACATCACATATGACCCATGTATCATGTCTTAATGTTTCAACAGAATATGAATGCTTTTGGTCGGTTTCCGTATGTCAGTTGTTTATTTCACTTATAATCATGTCCATTTTAAACAAAAGTGACACAGTTAGAGTGGTACTGACCACACCGCTCCTCGTAATTAGATGGGGTTGACTCGTACATGTCTCAAATGACCAATAGATCATTGTCCTAAAGTATCTAAAAAATCCAAATGCGTTTGGTCGGTCTTCCGTATGCCAATTGATGTTTTCACTTAAAATGATGTCCTTTTGAAACAAAAAAGAGTCACTTTGAGTGGTTCCAGCCACACCACACCTCTGATTGGGGTGGGGTTGATTTGTACACGTCACATATGACCCATGGATCGTTTTTATAAAGTAACAACACAATCAGAATATTTTTGGTAAGCTTTCCATATGTACTTAAAATGTTGTCCATTTTAAACAAAAGTGAGACACATAGTGTGATCCTGGACACACTATACCTTAGATTGAGGCGGGGTTGACTCATACACGTCAAATATGACCCGGGGATCATTTTCCTAAAGCATCAACACATTTAGAATGGGTTTGGTCAATTTTTCGTATGTTAGTTGTTGTTTTCAATTAAAATGATGCCAATTTTAAAAAAAACAGAGACACTATGAATGGTGCAAGCCACACCACACCTCTAATTGAGGCAGGGATGACTCGTACATGCCAAATATTTCCCATGGATCATTGTTCTAAAGTATCAACACAATCGGAATCTGTTTGGTCGGCTTTCCGTATACTAGTTGTTGTTTTCACTTAAAATGAAGTCTATTTTAAACAAAAGAGAGACACATTGAGTGGTGTCGGCCACAGTATGCCTCCAATTGAGGCGAAGATGACTCGTACATGTCACATATGACCCATGGATCATTATCATAATGTTTCAATGGAAGTCAAATGTGTTTGGTCATTTTTCCGTATGTACGTAAAATGTTTTCCAGTTTAAACAGAAGAGAGACACTTAGAGTAATCCCGGACACACCGCGACTCGGATTGAGCCCGTGATGGCTTGTACAAGTCACATATGACCCATGGATCATTGTGATAAAGGATCAATAGAATCTGAATGTGTTTGGTCAGTTTTCTGTATGCCAGTTGTTCATTTCACTTATAATCTTGTCCATTTTAAAAAAAAGAGACACAATTTCAGTGGTACCGGCCACATCGCACCTCATATTTATACTTGGTTAACTCGTACACATCATAAATGACCCATGGATAATTTTACTAAAGTATAAAAACAATATGGATGTGTTTGTATGGTTTTCCCTAATTCACTTCATGTTTTCACTTAAAATGATGTCCTTTTGAAACAAAAGAGAGACACTTTTAGTGCTGTCAGCCACACCGTGCCTCGGATTGTGGCAGTGTTGACTCGTACACATCATATAAGACCCATGGATCTTTTTTCTAAATTATCAACACAATCATAATCTGTTTGTTCATATTTCCGTATGTACTTAAAATGTTGTCCATTTTAAACAAAAGAGAGACACTTAGAGAGATCCTGACCACACCACGACTCGGATTGAGTCAAGGTTGACTCGTACACATCACATATGACACGTTGATCACTATGATAATGTATCAATAGAATCTGAATGCATTTGAACAGTTTTATGTATGCCAGTTGTTCTTTGCACTTAAAATCCCGGCCACACCGCGACTCAGATTTAGATGAGGTTGACTCGTACACGTCACTTTAGGTGGCATCGGCCACACGACGCCTCAGATTTAGGTATCCTTGCTTTCCATGTATCTCTCATAGGGGACTGAGTATCACCTGAGGCATGGTATTAACATCTTGAAAAATAGACATGTCCTCGGTTTATCTTTAAGGAACCAATATCACTCATGAGTAACAGAAACCATCCTGGTAGCCCTCACCTAGAAACCAAAACATTCATCCTGGAATTTAATTTCTAAATTACCTAATCATGACGAGTCTGTGGGGCATGGAGAATGTCCAAGGTGGGGGAACCCCATGTGAGAGGCACGGGGCGATGTGACAGTTTAATGTCATGTGTTGAGGATGAGGGTTCTTTGAAGTTTAAGGTCCTGTAGCTTGGACTAGGTGGATTAATGTCGTTCCCCTAGGACTTATATAACCGGTACCCTCTTCTCCTTGTGTGAGGGATGGTACCGACAATGCTGTGGTAAAGGGGGTCTCAAAGTGAAGCATAGAGGGGTCCATGTTAGCATGGATATGCGAAGAAGCAATATCCATTAGTGTGAAAATGTGAAGAAGCACTAGGAAAATTAACGCTAAATGCCGTATCATCCGGGGGACTTTGAAGTCACATAGTGTAAACCTGGAGGGTCTCATGTGAAAAGGAATTTCCATGTAGAGGAGTTCATAGGCAGGGGCGTTGTAGAGCTCAGTTGCTCTGCATGGTGAAAGGCACTTGTGAAGGGGTGTTCTTTGCGAAATGGGATGCCTTAGCCTTAGCATGGGGCGGAGGTGCACATGGGAGGTGCTTCGTGAAGTGAAATGGTGTTCGTGGAGCACTACCTCACAGAGCACAGGTGCCTTGCGAATCAAAGTGTCATAAAGCAAGGTGCTTCGCGAAGTATAGTGATCCTGCACTGGCATGTAGATCACATGTACGTGAGGGGTGTTTCACGAATAAAAAACGCACCGCGACAACCCGGGTCCCCTTGGGGATCCCCTTCCTTCACGAAGGCCATTATGCATCATGAAAGGCATCCCTCTCGGAAGAGGGGATCAAAATGAGATAAGGAGGAGGCATCTCATGATGCAAAAATACTTCGCGTAGCTCATGATTCGCAGAGCAGAGGTTGGTTTTTGAATTGGGAGGTGAGAAGACAAAAGTTCAGATTTTCCATCCCAAGGGATTAGGGTGAGCTCGGTATTTTTAGGCAAGATGCACTGCGAAGAAGAGATTACACGGTGTGAAGTGGGATTGGGTTGCTTCGCGGTGGGTCGTGAACGTCGGGGGCGTTTGTGGAGGGTACCGCCTACTTTTCATCGTGGCGGGTTCGCGAACGTCAGGGGAATTCGTAAGGGGTACAACATCCTTTGATTCGGGGAAGGTTCATTAACGTCAGGGGCGTTCGCGGAGGGTCCTGCCTCTTTTGCTTCGTGGTGCCTGCATTGCTTGGGGTGACTCCACGAAGTGGCTTCACAAATCCGGTCATGGGGACTCTTTCTATTATTTCTTTTCTTCCAACATTTTTGTGCCAAAAAATTCCCCCCCTCAGACTTGGAGCTGCAGAGGGATCAACGGTCGAAGTCTGAGGGAAATCTCCAAAATCATCAGCCCTTCGCATTTCTCACTCGCGAAGAGGGTGTGCGAGGTGTAAAGGGGACATGCAGGCTGGGAGTTCCACGAAGCTCTATGCCGGATGGACACGTCGTGATGCTCCGAAGGCCACCTCCTAAAAATTGAGGGCCAACCTTCTCTTTTCTCCGTTCCCTTATATGTGACTTTGTCCATTTTCACTCTCGATTAATGAAGCTCTGCGTACTACACGCCTGCTCTCCGCGAATCGGGTTTCGTGAACGAGATTCATGAACGAGCCCCGCGAAGAAGCTTCATGACCCGACCTGAAATTTTTCCAATTTCTAAAACCCAATGGCACATCCAGAAGCTGCATTGGGGGTGCTCATAGATGTCGCCTAAGGGATGAGATGGAAAATTTTCTGGGCCTAGGAGAGTTTTTCTGTAGCCACTCGGACCATAATTCAGTGATAGAGCTTCAATCAGAGAGCCAAAATAACAATCTGTTGTGCAAGAGGCTTCCCTTGTATGGCTTCGGGCTAAGGGATGAAATCTTCATTCGTGAGGCGAGTTGGGATGAACCGTCTTACTGGTTCTGGAGCACGTCGTGCCAATACCAATTGTTCAGGGTGACTAATGGTCATGCGTGGGAGGACTTCACACCTTTCACCGCCAACTACATGTACAATCATCTGAACAATGTTGATGGGAATCCATTGTAGTCGGAGATGTTCCATCCCATGTAGAGCACAATATTGAAGGCATCCTTGAGGGATTCGATGAATGGGTGGTCTGATGAATGGGACATGCGCCAGTGCGGAAACATCACAAACGATTTGGCATGGGCCTATTGGTTAGGCACCTCAAGTGGGGAGTTTGTAGATGAACTGATGATTGTGGGTTTGTATGAGGCGGCATGGGCCTCCCAATTCCACACTTATCCACTTAAACAGCTGATTGAAATGATATTGAGTAGATGGTCGTCTAGGACGAGCACATTTCACCTGCACCATGGGGAGGTTGGCATCAGTCTGTGGGATGTCCATCTGACATCGGGGTCCCCAATATTTGGGGTTATGTATGATGAGTTCCTCCCCATCATGAGTGTGTGGGAGGATCTGGAGTAGATGTCGCAGCTGGCGCTGGCACTAATGGGGCTAGTCCCCGGAGAAGGTAAAGATGTGGTGAGGGATGTCCACTTCAAGAATTGGGTCAAGCAGTTCTTCAACTTCCTGAAGAATCGAGTGTTCCCCTCAAGGCCTAAACACATGCCCTAAGGGGGATCAATGGGTCAAGGATCATTCATATTGGAGGCTCTTGGAGGACAACCAATAGAAAACCTAGGGTTTCAGTGTCAATAATAAACAACAACCGATAGTCAGACTAGAGGCCTTTATCACGACCCTTATCTGTGGTTGGATCCTACCAGTGACGGATAATAACATGGGGGTGCAACCCAACTCATTCATCATGGCATCCATGTTGGCCATAAGAGGGCAGGTCAATCTGGGGATTTCTATGCACTCAATATTGCACAAAATGCCACGACGTATTGGCGATGGAAAGAGGTCACCGAAGATATGCAGGAACCTCCATCTTCTGTATGGGTGGATCGTGGCGCACATTCGGGGGGTTATGAATATCTGAACCCCATCTCGCCTCTGGGGTCAAACATCCACCCATCAATTCTGAAAACTGTCGGGAGCCTTCCAGCCAAATTAACCATACCATTGGTACTAAACTGGGTGTGGAAGGCGGACAAGTTTAATTTCCACCCATTTCCATTACTGACGGGGGGTACACACCGACAACGGTCGGGGGACGGTAGAGAATCAGGCCTATATCATGTCCTTCCAAGGTGGAGTCTTGGTGGAAAGGGTGGACCGCGATCCTCTCTACGAGTCGTATACCCCACACCGGTTTGCCAAGAAATTCTGATGCCTGTAGCAGATGACCCCGCAGGTCTAATGGGAGGTGCTCCATGAGGATCACCCATGTGTGATGAGGAAATTGTGGCTCATGATCACATGGTAAGACGTGAAAATGTGAAATGCATTGACTCTGCCTACTGCCACCTCTGGACTGGTGAAGGAGTATTCCATAATTTGGGATACAGCTTATCCGGGGGGAATGATGAGGCATCCAACCATTCAAGCTGGTGATGGAAGTCCTCCCCTATCCCGAGGTCGGGGTCGGAAGGCGACAAGGGCCTCTCGCAGTTGCAGGGCTACCGTGGTGGCGCAGCCTGCACCAGCTGAGGGTGAGGTAGCAGCAGTGGAACAAATAGCGACAGCGGGCCTGGTGGTCCCAGGAGAGTAGATCCATCTGGAGGGGTGACCACCGAGGGGATTCCATAGGATATCCACTCAGTATCAGGGGAAACGGCTGTGCCATATCGATATGCCAGAGAATTTTGTTTCCCATAGGCCTGGGACATTTGGGATGTCAATTGGAAATTCATCGGACCGCTTGAGATGTGGAAACACCAGAACCATCTCGGGATGGATTTACTAGGTATAGGCCCTATCCAGGCTGGTTTCGTGGTGTTTCCAGTGGAGGCAAAGCAATATCTGGATGAGCTGGAGGACTTTGTGCATTCCAGGGGTGCTCGGCATCCAATGACAGATTGGCTGAGGGTACTACTAGATCGAAGGATTCCCCCACAGCTGTCGGCCGCCGAGTTGAGAGAGTGCTTCCCCCTACCAGAAGAATCAGAGGAATCCTCTTGTTTGGAAGAGGCATGTGGATGTACGCCACTAGAGGAAGGAAAAGTCGGTGATCAAGACTCGGGTATCGACGATTTCGTGGAGGCTCTCGAGGTAACATCCCATGTTTCTTTATTAGAGGTATTCCATAAGGTCATTATGGATTTCATACCAACATATGAACCATGCAGGAGGACCTTGTGCATATACCACGTTCTAGCCCCTCGGTGGGTGATGAAGCCAGACCCTAGGAACCCACACCTGTGGTTACGTCCAGTTTTGTGTCTGGTAGGGCTGGGACATACAAGGTGGATCCTCCAGAATCTCCAGACCATCCGACAATATACGGAGGGCCACACATCGGGGTCCCGTCAATATCAACTCAGGATTAGCACCAAGAGTTCGTTCTCTGTAATTCCTCTCCACTAAATTCATTTATGCCACATGTTGATCGTGCCAACTGATGTCCATTCCCTTCTCGATCACGTATAGTTCTTCGACTGTCATGGGACTATGCGGTGAGGTTGGTCAGGATTTCTGGTGGCACCCCTCCCAGGGGCATGCTAGTAATCGTGGAGATAGTTACCAAGCCCACCCGAGCTACATCGCTCCCTATCATTGCCCTGACCACTAGTGGGGTCGTTCCTGAGGTCATTGAGGTGGGGTCCGACGGTGAGGATTGAACTGTCGACCCAAGTCTTGCCATGCCTGATCCGACACCAAATGTTGCACCTGATCTAATGCCAGACATAGATCCATGTGAAGATTTCCAGATGACATATCCCGCATACGAGCCTGCCAAATGCACAGACTGGGATGAGACGGCCTCTGACAAAGATGACAGGGATATAGTCCGCCGCTGATCATGGAAGCTGATCATGCACTTTATTGAAAAGACCCCTAGGAATAATGGATGGACAAGATGGACAGACATCAATCACAACTGTACGATATGTGCACTGAGGGAGTGGATGCCCAAAGTCCTCATCTGCTCATCCGAGATCTCTTGACAGAGAATATCCGAGAGTATGATCACGGCCTCAGCATGGGCTGGAAGCAGAGGAAGGCGACGATCATCAAGAAACTCCAGGAGGCCGAAAATGATGTCCAGCGGCTACAGATCTGGGTAGATGAGCACTCATCCTCTATTAAAAAACAATTAGAGCTGATATTGCGATTGAAGGCCCAGCTGGTAGATGAAGAAGAGAATATGAGGAAAGCTTCCAATGAAATGGACGGCATTCAAGCTGACGTAAAGAAGGCCCAACCTGAGGCTGATGAACTACACCCCATCGATTTTTAGGAGGAGCGAGAGTTGAGCTGGTGGTAGTAACTCCTGGATTCCATAAGTTGGAGGGTCGCGGAACTGCAACATTCTTTTTACAATTTCATCCTGTCCAAGTGAGGGATAATCCCTCGAGTCTTTTAAGGATCACAAACTCTCAAACGCATGTTCTTGTTTTGATTTATTTGATGTCATATCATGCATGAGTTTTTTTATCTAGATTGGCTTCATACACATCTGTTATACTCATGAAATGTCCAGTGGTAAGTCCCTAAGCTCACGCGGGTTGAGCCCAATGTGAGAAACAAGGGGTGATAACCACACAATTCCATCTGAATATAATGCGTCGACCAAGCTTCGGGTACATGGGGTTTATGTAGCCAATCTGGATCTTCCGGGAAGACATGCGAGAGGTCCTATCGGAGGATTAGGACCATAGAACAATCGATGAGCCATTATTTCGATGTGATCTAGTGAACAAGAGGGGTAACGCCAGGGGCATTGGTATTAGTCTGAACATAGAGAAGTGGAAGGTGTGAATCAAGATACCCAAAAAAATCCGGAACTCTTTGGGGGGTGGAATGACAATGAAGGATAATTGTTGACCATGTTTGAAACACAATATCCTTATTTTGTTAGCGTGAAATGGGGATAACAGATGAGTGCAGACCGTTGACCATGTTTGAAACATGGCGCCTGACTCAAAATGCTATCCATTAGCCTTCCGGAACATTTGCCCAGGACAGTAGGCGGGCCATAGGCCGAGCATCAATACTATTAGGGGGTCCCTTCTGAAATGAAGGAGGATGAGGGTCAAAATAAGTGTAACGTGAGGTGTAGAATGTTGAATGAGGGTTTGTTCGAATAGAATCCAAATTTCTTAAAATTACGCCACTGTGGTGGAAGCACACAGGATGGGCGCATCAGTTTGATCATGGATCATTCCATATTTCAGAAAGGACCTCTCTAGAAATAGATTCGTCACTTCCAAATGTCTACTTGGGGAATTCCTGACCTGTTATGGGTATAGTTGTAGTTACATGGTCCCTCACAAGGGGTCAGGCCATGGGCCGGAAATGGGGAGGAACAGGATCTTGCAATTCCAGAGGCTGGACCTGAGATAAAATGCCTGGGTGTCCCTACATATCCCATGATGATGGGAATTAAAATGTATGTAGTTATAGAAGTGTGGTGTAGTCATAGACCAACACTGGTAGGTGAAATCATCTTTGGCAGAGGCTCTGGTGCATCCCATGATCAATATGGGGCATCCTGAACTTTTTCAGGGTAGAATCATAGTTTAGTGTCATGTGCTATGGATATATGGCCTCCTGTAGTTTAACGTCATATGATAGGATGTGAATGGGAAGATCCCATGGAGCATGTGGTGCAGTAGCTATGAAATTGATATGAATGGGGACTTAGAGTCCAAATCACACCACATACCTCCGGAGGAAACTCTTCAGGTCGAGGGGCCAAGATTAAGAATTAGGATGGGCCCAAAGAAGAGTGTTCATGCATTCCTACTTACCCCATGAGGACTAGAATCAAGCCATATGTAGTTCTAAGAGCACAATTTAATGTCATGCGCGACGATGAGAAGCCTGGTCATGTTGGAACACATCCAACCAAAACTACTAAGCCCATGTGAGTCGTGCTCGGTGTGGGTAACAAAAAGTAATGGTGGTACATTCCTAATGAAGGAAGTGGAATTCTATAATGAAGAGACACTTGGTGAATAGCGGCCCAATGGTTCTAAATAGTCCATGAAGTGCACCTAGACACGAGAAGAGATAGAGCCGAGTATGTCGGAATTCCACTTGAAAATGAGAGAGTGGGAATGTGTGAATCATGAAGCTCGAAATCTGGACCACAATGATGGTGGCGTGATAATGGAGGATAACCGTTAATGATGGCACAAATGCAGTATCCATATCGTGTTGACCTGGAATGGGGACGGACAAATGTGGGTCGACTATTGACCAAGTTCGAAACACGAGACCTATCATAAATGTCGTTCATGATCCTTAGGGACGTTGGCCCGAAAAGATGGGAGAGCCCTTAGGCCTAGCATCCATGGAGAGCCCTTAGTCCTAGCATCCATGTCTTCCGAGGGTCCTTTAGGATGTGGAAGAATATGGGGATCCAAATAGCGAGCTCACAAAGCTTGGAAATTGAATGAGAGGAATGCCTCTATGAAAATTACAAACTTCGGGATCTTTGTCAAAATGCATCTGAATATGACAACAATATGTACTTGATAGAGGGAGTATAGCCCCTTAAAATTGGGAGATCATAGTTTCGGGTCATAGAACTCGGAACATATGTGGTAGGAAGCACGAGAGACTCATGGTGGTGTAGTTACAAAAACTAGATGTGAATGGGAACATGGGGTTCTGACTACCACGTGTTCCTTGGAGAGGATTTAGGTCAAGGGAAAAAATTGAGAGTTGAGCTAGGACTGTGGAAAATTTCCCCAACATTCCTACATACCCCATGAGAATGGGGATCAAGATGCATGTAGTTTGTGAAAAGGGGGCACAATGACGTACCTGTACAAGGGGGAAAGGGGTTTGCGGGTGTGGGCCACGCACCAAAAGAAGTGGTATTTGATAAATCTTGTTTTTCCATTAATGTGAGTGGTTTTTTTGTGAAGGGACAAGCCTAGGGTAGTAGGCCTTGGCGTCACCACAAGAATCAACCCGTAGTAGGCATTGAAAAATGGCATGGTGTGTGAAAGATACCAAATATGGTGTCCCCTTGGGCGAGGACATCTCAATGTAGCACCATTTTTCATCATGAAGCGAAGAAGTAGAAGAGACGATGATGGTCAGGGAATGAATATGGTGCAATCAAACATAACAGACGTGAATGGGGACATGATCCCACATCACACCATATGAAATTCGGAGAGGAGACCCTTGGTCCAAGGGGGCCAGATAGGGGCAAGAGAAAAAGGGGCTGGAGAAACTAGCTCCTAGATAAGCCAGAGCCAAAAACGTGATGTCCAAGTGGTCATACGTATCCCATAAGGAAAATAATCAAGACATACATAGTTCTAGTGGATTCATTTTAATGTCGTGCTGGACAAGCGGGACATGAAATAAGAGGGATAAATTTTAGAACGTGGTGCGCGTGGTGCAGCCATTGCAAACCCGATGTGAATGGGGATATAATCTCGTACCATGCAATGCAGTCCCGTAGTCAAAGTCCAGAAGGTGGGACAGAAAAGAAAAATTAGAAAAACTCATGTTGGACCCAAATACAAGAGTTCTGGGCGTTCTTACGTATCCCATGAGGATGGGAATGATGCCAAACATAGTTATGAGGAGATCTTCGTTTACGGTCTTACAGCTCAGACCATTGGTGGATAGAAACCTTCCAAGTAAGCGCATATATCGACCCAATCCCTAAGACCACGTGAGGAAAACTCGGGGTGGGAAACAAGGGAGGAAGATGTCTGTTGCCACACATGGAACTCACACCAAAGGGAAATCGGTGTGGAGCCCCTATCACGGCTCTGGTCCTCCTAATGCAGAGATCTGCACTGAGAAATAGTACCAAGAGTATCAAAGTTCTACTTGGACATGATGAGGTAGAGAAGGATGTGAATCATGTAACTGAAATTTTGTTCTTAATTGGGTTGGCATGGTGATTGAGTATAACTGTTAACCGTGGTGTAAATGCAGTATCTATATCTCGTTAGCCTGAAATGGGAACAAAAAATGAGTATTGACCACTGACCATATTCGCAACGTAGGATTTGTATCGATTTGGTGTTTTCAACCTTCGAGGGTGTTGTCCCGTAATGGTAGGAGAGCCCTTTTTCCTAGCATCCATGACACTTTGGGGTCCCTTCGTGTAGGAAAGGTGATGGAAGACCTAATAAAGAGAAATGCAATACCTGAAAAGTTGGTGGAGGCATGTCTGAGCAGAGTACGACATTCCCGGTACCAAACCTGAGTAACCTTAAGCACACTGGTGAAACTCCAAAGAGGTTTGACAAAGGTGTCCAGGAAGGAGAGGGTAGGCCAAGGGTCCCAGGTGACATGGAGATTTCCGAGAGATGGGGCTGGACCCAAGGTCTAGATATTCGGGTGGTCCTACGTATCCTGTAAGGATGGGACTCAATCCACATGTAGTTCTTGAATATACCCGGGAGGCAGGATACCCTAATGAGGAATTGTACAGTGTGGAGAGTAACCCGATGTGAATGAGGACATAATCCCACACCACACCGAACAATCCCATAAGAGAGAACCCGGGCCAGGGGCCCGAAAATGCCAAGGGGCCTGAGGCTGGGCCTCGGTCAGGTAGGCCTGACCAGCTTGTAGTTTAACATCTTGTATTTAGGATGAGTAGGGGAGTAGGATTCCCCCAACATGGGAGGTGTACGGAACGGTGAATATCCCGATGTGAATGAGGACATAATCTTGTACCACACTGCACAATCCCATGAGAGAGAACTTGGTCCAGGAGGAAGAAAAGGCCAAGGGGCCTGAGGGTTGGGCCTTGGTCAGGAAGATCGTCTCTTGGAGGTAAAACGGGGTAGAATGAACCACTAAACTCGGTGCTTGGGACATCTCGTGGCTGACCTAATGATCTAGGACAGCTGTTGACCATGATTGAAACATAGCGTTAGGAGAAACAAATGAGCATTGACCATTGACCATATTTGAAACGCGGGATTTGTATCAATTTGTTTCTTGACATCCTCAAGGGCGTTGGCCCGAAGTGATAAGAGAGAGCCCTTAGGCATAGCATTCATACCATTAAGGGGCCCTTTCGGATGGGGAAGGTGACATAATCCCTATCAAAGTGAGGGTGAAGCATATTTGTACCCATCTCTCATAGAGGCGAACATCTCCAGGGAGAGGGATGTATGGATGGATCGATGTTAGATTGATATGAATTGGGAAAAAATGAACCCTCTCAATACATCTTAACCTGGGGGGAAGATTATGGCATTTGGGCTGGGCAAACAGACAAAATGTTCGTGTTTTCCTATATATCCCATAAGGATGTGAATCAAGCCACACGTAGTTCTTCAAGGCCATGAAGTTTAAAGTCGTGCAGAGATGACGTGAGAGGATAGAAGAACAGGAGTGGGCGCAAGGTGAGACCCTTATATTCCTTGTATGTGTGGGGCTCTAAAAGCCTAAAATATATCATGCGAGGATACTCTAAGAAAACAATTCCAAGGAGGGATAGTCGAAGAGAAGAGTTTAGGTATAGACACAAAACGAAGTGTCTGAGTGTTCCTATGTATACCATGAGGATGGGAATCAAGCCACATGTAGTTCTAAAAATGTTGTTTAATCTCATGTAGGACGATGCACAGTTTCAAGTCATATAGGATTGTCCAGTTTAAGGTCATGCAGGACCATATAGTTTAAGGTCATGTCAGACCATAAAGTTTAAGGTCGTGTCAGACCATACAGTTTAAGGTCATGTCGGACCGTATAGTTTATGGTCGTGACAGATTGTACAGTTTATGGTCATGTCAGACCGTACAGTTTAAGGTCATGCCGGACCGGACAGTTTATGGTCATGCTGGACCGTATTGTTTAAGGTAGTGATGTACCATACAGTTTAAGGTCTCAATAAACCGTAGGTCTCATGCAAATTATTTAATTAGCAACTTGGAATTGGTTGGAGGAATTATGCTCTCACAATCCATGGTCACCATGGAGTATGCTCCAATGGGGTAAACATTATGAATGATGTAAGGTCCTTTCCATTTGGGCTCCAACTTGGGCGGTTTCCTACCATAGATCATTGGCACTCGGAGGGCCAATACCAGGTTTCCTTGAAGGAAAGAGAGGAGGCAAACCTTCTTGTTGAAGGATCTAGCTATCTTATTCTAATGCCTTTCCATATTGTGCAGGGCACAAAGCCTACTCTCATTGAGTGCTTCCAATTCCACTAGATAGATTTCAGACACCTTATCTGGTGCCTGCTGGTCATAGACTGCAATACGTAATGATAGAAACTAGATCTCAATGGGAAGGACGTACTCAGCCCCATACACTAGGGAATATGGGGTCATCGGGGTGGAATTGTGTGTCGTCGTCAAATAAGCCCAGAGGGCGTTGGGGAGATTTTCTGACCAACTCATCTTGTTCTGACCAACCATTTTCTGAAAAATGTTAGAGAGGGTTTTTTTTAATTCCTAGATCTACCTGTTTTCCTATGTGTTATAGTGGGACGTATGGTTGGAGAAAATGTTGTACATTTCCTACAATTTCTTCAGCTCAGCTACTCGGAAGTTGGTGCCGTTATCGGTGAGGACAGCGTGAGGGAATCCAAATTAGTAGATGATGTTGAAGCTCACAAAATTCACAATAGATCGAGCCTTAACTTCCTTGAGTGGGACTTCTTCTTCTTATTTGGAGAAGAAATACGTAGTGGTCAGGATAAACATACATTGGCGATCTATCACCGGTGGATAGGGTCCCACAACATTGAGTTCCCACACCGCGAATGGCCAAGAGTTCTTTGTGGGGTGGAGCTGTTCTGGAGGCCATTGCAATAAAGTAGCATGAAATTGGAATGCATGAAATCTCTGGGAAAACTCAATACAATCATGGATCATAGAGGACAAGAAGTACCCCAATCTCCGGATTTGATGGGACAGCTCCGGTCCAGCCTGGTGGGCA
Source organism: Viscum album (assembly GCA_963277665.1). NCBI lineage: Eukaryota > Viridiplantae > Streptophyta > Magnoliopsida > Santalales > Viscaceae > Viscum > Viscum album. The sequence goes on along the minus strand of OY728127.1, from coordinate 77,357,543 downwards.
CCACAGGAACCAGCATGAACCTCTTGCATGACCTGAGAAATATCGACTCCTTGAATGTCACAGAGGAGAACACCATAAAAACCGCACTTATAGAGGACTTGCTCCAGGTTGGGAAAACTCTAGAGGGTAAACTGCATCGCCCAGTGTCAAATTCGCTCGCTCTTGGCCCGATCAGCCGGGAGACAACCATTTTGGAGATACTCGACAAAAGGTGCTCTCATGTTGGGATTCATTTCCACAACTACATCTGAAGGACCTAGGTCTCCTGATGTGGAGGATATGGTGGTAAGATATCTTACTCACGAGTTGTCTTCATCCTCTGGGGTGACAAGAGAAATGACTCTCTGATGTGACACATGTATAATCAGATCATCCTTCTTGGGCTCTGCATGTGACGTAGCTAAGCTGGAAAAAACATCTGCTTGACCATTCTGTGACCAAGAGAGATGGGTAACCTCCGGTCGAGAATGGAACTGGGCTATTAGATGGAGGGTGCACTCCAAAAATGGAACAATCTATGTCTTCCTGACAACATAGTCTCCATTGACATCCTTGGTGACTAGCTCAGAATCCCCTTTCACATGAAAATGGGGCACATCGATCTCGAGGTCCAGCTCGAGGCCAGTGATGAGAGCCTAATACTCTACTTCATTGTTGTTGAAGCCCTCTGAAAATAGAAACAAGTATGACAGAATGGCTTGCATTGGGGTAATGAAGACAATACCCAGGCCCAATCTGTTGAGCTTATGATCGTTGATCCTTCTACCGGCGGGACTCCGGGAGGCGCGATCTATGTGAATTTGCCAACATGAGACGACATGATCGACTAAGAGGATTTCCTCATCAGGAAAATATAGGTCCACAGATTTATCCATAGGGGTTGGATGGGTAGCTAGAAATTCTACAAATGCCTTCTCCTTGATACCCTTATGAGGCACGAACCAGATGTCAAACTACTGGAGAATTACTTCCCATCGCGCTAGTCAGCTAGTCAACATGGGGTGATTCAGGATGTATTTCAGTGGGTCAACCTGAGAGATCAATTGTACCTCGTGGTGTTGTAGGTAATTTCTCAACATCTATATAGAAAATATGAGCGCAAGGAAGTTATTCATGATAGGGGAGTATCTAGTCTTTGTATCGGGGATCATGCGGCTAAGATAGTAGGGGAAATTCCTTGTCCCCTCGTTATTATTCTGGGTGAGAAGGGTGACAAGAGACTGATCTAGGGAAGTGACATAGAGAATCAGTGGCTTTACAAAGACAGGTGGCATCATGACCGGAGGCTGGAGCATATACTTCTTGACTTCCTCGAATGCAGTAAGACACTCTTCATCCCATTCATAGGTGGTTCCCTTCTTCATGATCCGAGAAAAGGGATTAGATTTGTCGGATAGGTTCGTGATGAATCGGCGTATATAGGATATGTGTCCTTCAAGACCTCGAAGCTCTCGAATATTTCTCGGGGGAGGCACATGGCGGATTGCCATAATCTTCTCGGGTCGATCTCAATGCCTCGGTACCTAACAACAAAGCCAATAATACTTTCAAAAGTGACCCTAAAGGCACACTTCAATGGGTTCATCTTCAGGTGGTGGGAACAAAGGAAAACGAACACTTTCTCAAGGTCCCTGAGATAGTCCTAGAGCTAGTGAGATTTGACCACCAGATATTCCACATATAACTCCACCAATTTCCCTAGTATCGGCTTGAATACGATATGCATGGCCCAATGATAGGTGGAACCTACGTTTTTCATGCCGAATGGCATAACCTGGTAATAGAAAGTACCTTGGGGGCCCTGAAAGCGGTGGAATCCTCTTCTTCGAGGGACATCTGGATCTGGTTTTACTTAGAGTAAACATCCATAAAAGAGAGGTCTTGGAACCCGGTCGTAGCATCAGTCAACAATTCTATCACCGGAAGGGGAAAATCATCCATTGGACAGTGGCGGTTGAGATCGTGGATGTTGATATAGACTTTGATCTGCCCGTTATTTTTCCTAACTAGCACAATGTCGGCTAGCTACAGGGGGTACTAAACTTCCTTGACAAAGTCGGATCTAATGATCTTGTAAACTTCGGCCTCAACCATTTCACTAGGAGAAGGGTGCATCTTTCTGGGAGGCTTCTTGAACCCGAGATGGTTTTTCGGGAGACCGACGAGGTGGACGACTAATTGGGGATGTAGTCCTGGATTCTTTTCGTAACTCCAGGGGAACATGTCACTATGTTGTTTAAGGAAGTCCACGTATCTATGTTACTCCTCAAGGGACATGGTGGAACTGATCAACATGTGTCTTGGATCTGCCTCACTACCAAGGTTCACCTGTATCAGTTCGTCAACTGTTGTAGAGATGCCTTCTTCAAAGGTAGGGGGAGCATCCCCTAGATCCTCTTCTCTACTTGTGGAGGGATCTTCTGCAGGGGGAGTCACTTCTGAGCCACCAAACACTGATGGGAGGCTTGTGATGGCTTGAGCGGTAGTGATCTGTACATTAAGATATTCATGCGCTACTATGACCCTAGAGATGAGGGCGGTTGACCCAATCTCATCTGGACTTCAGCCCAAAGGGCCATGCTTGATGATGTCAAGGCAATATCGGTGTGTAGTCTTGAGCCTGTTAATCCTAGCCTGGTTAAATAGACACGTATGACGTATTTTCGTTTCCATGGGGCAAATATCCCGATACCATTCCGGGGTAGGAGGTTCTGGGATCAACCGAGCCTAGTTGGTGTAGGAGTACGAGTTTATTTTTCACTGTCTCTTGGACCTAGAAATATTCCTTCCTCTCATACCCGAAACAACAAAACACTTCCCCATTTCAAAAGTTGTGGCCTCCAATCGATGGATTGGGAAGACATATGCATCGTCCAGGCCTACCCAGGGATCGCTTCTGACTGGGGCGGGTTCAACCTCACTTGACAAAATCTGCTTATCCTTACTCTTGTAATAGTCAACGTCCAGATAACGTGCTTCACAAGAGGGGAAGGTAGATGAATCTCTTTAGAGCACATCTACTTGACCATTGAGGGAGTATTTGAGGCATTGATGATACGATGAAGGGACTGATGCATTCAGGTGGATCAATGGCCTGCCCATCAATGTGTTTTACATGGTTTCCTGGGATACGACCATGAATTCAGTATTAGAAACAATGACACCGAACTGGGTCTTAAAACGGAACATACCTAATGGGTTTTGCTCGGTCCAGACGTATCCCTAGATTCTTAGGTCGGAGGGAGTTAAATCATCCTCAGACAACCCCAGCTTTTGTAGTGTCTGAGTCATGATTAAATTAATCCGAGAGCCCGTGTCAACAAGATTGCGGCGTAATTCCATGCCATTGAACTGGCCAATGATGTACAGTGGAATAATGTGGCCCAGTATGGGAGGTTCTTCGTCTTCACCAGAGAACGAGATAACTTCCAGGAATTCGGCATTCTCAATTGCCTCTGCGTGGAAGGCTTAAACAGCTACTACCACTGTCTCAAACTGGAGGGCGCTCCTTAGGTCCTCAGAAACCTCCTCACACATTTTTAACGATAGGCTAAGATCCTCAAGAATAGAAAACCTCACTGGGATGCCAACAGGGTGCTTGAGGACATCATACTTTCGTTCCAAGTGGGATCATCTGCTTGCATGAGGCCGCTCTACGATTGGAGGAACGACGAGCCCTAATGGCTAGACCAATAGCTGGCTAGTGCATGGAATGCCCCGTTTCTTACATGTTGAGGCCTGAAGAGTAGATGCCGGATGAGAGTAGGACAGCTGAGATTGGCCTGTAGTAGGGAGAGACTGTCCGCGGTATGAATGAGGTCGCTCTGCCTGATCTAGTAGCACAAACGGCGGTGGAGGTAGATCTGAGGACACTAGATGAGAAGGTTTTGCGTGCAGAGCTCTGCGTTGGGCCTGCTGTTTGGTCTTAGTGGCATGCACGGCCTAGCTGAAAGTGCCAGCTGATGTGCCTTGACAACCCATATGGAAGCAGTTCCACCGACGTTGGTGTTGGTTGGGGATGTTGGAGAGGTTCTCCTAGAGTTCCCCCTCATCAGGAGTCATATATGGATTTAGCAACTCCATAGTATTAACCAAAGTGTACCCTTGACTGTCGCTTGTTGAATCTTCCCCCACTGGGTAGATTCTTTGAGGGATCTCTATCTCAGGGGGCATGAAGTCATCAAGAGTGCGGGATGACGAAGACATTGGTAGAGCACACAGTTTCTTCTTGCGCCGCTGATACTTTCTCTTCTGGGAAGAGGCCGACTGAGATGATGAAGCAGAGGTGTTAGTCGCATCTTCTGAAGGCTCTGACAGATTCAGGCATGCCTGGATAATACCATGGGCATGGGAGACTGTTTTATAATCCATCCATTCATCATACTTCTGGAATCAGTGGCTGGGAACCTGCTGCCACTCCCCTTCTTCGTCGCTACCTCTTTATTACCTCACAATGTCACCTGACAGTTGTGTCAGTGCCGGACACATCCTTACTATGTTGATATAGACATGGTCTTGGAGCCATTCTTTAAACACATAGAACTCCTTGAGGGTGTTGCCTAGAATCCTATGATAGGTGCAGTAGTTGGGGAGATCAGTTTGATTCGCATCTTCCGACCATATACACTCAGGTAAGCACCCAATCCCCTGCTCTAGGGCACTATGGAAGTCACCAAGGACCTGATACTTTCTGAATGAGTAAGTCTAGTGTCATTTCATAGGATAGGGGGATCTGGGAGCATGGTTCTAAAGAGGGGACAGAGGAGGCTGCTGAGGAGGCAGAGCTTGATTATCTCTCCTAGGAGGCTGTGGTGCATTGCGCAGTGGAACCTACTGATTCTAAGGCTATCGATGCTGGGCAGGAGGTTGTTCCTGAGGAGGAGGGCCTCTGTGAGGTTGCTGAACTAGTGCTACTGGCCGCAATTCTAGCGGCTTGGGGGCTTCTATTTGGGCCATCGCGGCGGGCTTGGATCTAGAATCCATCCTTTCTGGGATCACTAGAGGCAGCATAAGCACCTAACTAGCCTGTTGCAGAGCATTCTCGAGGCACTGGGCCTTATCTAAGATGTCTCAGAACCCTCTAGGTTAGTTATGAGTGATCACTGAAGGAACCAGTTCTGTTTTTACATTCCCCACGAACATCTTCAGTAATTGTTCCTGATTCAGTGGCATGTCGAGGGAGTATGTGAGCCCCTTCCACAGGGATATGAAGTCCTCGACTTGTTCATCAGGCCTTTGATTGACTCAGAAGAGGTTTGTGATGATGGTCATTTGCGTGGTGTAGCTAAACTGGTATAGGAATTTCTGGTGAAGATCCTCCCAGATGGTCACCGATTCAATTGGGAGCTGGTTATACCAGAAAAACGCAGGGCCTTCCAATGTCTTCACAAAACATCAGAGTTTGGCTACTTCATGATGTGATGGAGTCCCCAACATGGGGCCACACATGGAGGAAAAGTGGACCAGGTGTTGCGGCAGGTCCCATGTCCTGTTAAAGGGTGAGAAAGTGGGATTTCCAAAACTCGGGGGTGTGGGCATATCATCCACCCACGCTAGATACGGCTTGCCATCTGGTGGGACGTCCACCTTTCGCGTTTCGAAAACCTCTCGGCGGGCGATTAGTGCCTCCATTAGATCATCTGGGCGGGGGTCCCTATCATGACGGGGATCCCTAACCACGAGTGCGTTGTCGAGATCTTCAATTCGGTAGACGGGTTCAGCGGCTCGTGGAGCGACTGGTGGAATAGCCTACGGGGCAGCTGGAGGAACCCGAGCTGGATACCTTGGATTGACGCACCGTTCAAGAGGGTTTTTTGAGATGTATCGTGCCTCTTTTCATGTGTTCCGGCTTCAACCCTATCAATAGGAGCGGTATGATCAGGGTTACCCGATGGAATCTCGCTGGGGGGAGTTGTTCCTGCCCCGACCTAGGATTGCCGTAGTCGGGTCGTCGCTCTATAACGCATTCGGCCAGGAGTTCATCGACCAGCCTCTTCTGCCCAGCAAGTTGTTGGCACAACACAACCAAATTGGGATATTCCTCCGTCTTCTGCACGGAGGCGGATGGGATGGAGTGCTTGATAGCTCCGACATGCTCTTTACCCTTTCTGGCATTCCGACTGAGTGCCAACGATTTTTGGGAACAGGGAGACCTAGGAGGTTCCTCTGTTGGAGAGTAATCCTAATTGATGGGTCCAACAATGGTGGCACATCCTCAGGGTGTATGTCTCCCTCAAGAAATTCCAGGTCTCCATCCTTGTCCATTACATCGACCATATGAACCATGACCCTTCCCGGGGGCATGTCCTCAGTATCGCATATCATGTCGGGTTTCCGTCAAATACGGCTAAAGAAGAGGGCATCATACTTCCCCCAGCCACAAACATGCACGTGGGGGGAAGATTCTGTGATGATTTTTTGGAGTAGCCTAAAACTCTGAATGCATTTTTGTTGGAGGGTCCTATGGAGACCTGGTGACTCAGGGCGCTGGGCCACGGGGAGTGCGGCCAAATCGACCAGACGACATTGCTCGTCGATTTCCTCAAACTGTACTTGGCTCCTGGGGTACACCACTTGATGATAACGAAGAGAGAAGTGCGTCGCCCATAGGTTTTGGTAGAATCACTCGAATTCCCCAAGGGTGAGGGATTCCGGTGCACAGTAGTTCGATGCGGTCGTCGGCCAGAACTTCTCCATGAAGTGATCCGACACATGAATGTGAATGCTCCGGTTTGCCGCCAAATTCCGAGCCACCCTCCGAGGAGTGTGGTGATCTGACCGCAATGTCATGATACGACGAGATGACATCCACTGCTTCTGGTGCAGGGGTCACGATTACCGACAATGGGTTGCACTATTTCTCAACCACCATCTGTCCCCAAAATAGCACTCCATGATCTCTGTTTGAGGTAGAGGGTGCTTCAAGTGATGATGGTAGTGACTGGATGGTCGTAACCTGTGGGACTCCCAACATTTCCTCCTCCCGAATGTACATACGAAGAGAGGCGAGAATCCAGTGGATTTCACACTCTAGAAGGATGAGGCTGATACACCTTGTTCGTGCCCCGGTCCTTGACACAGAGGACCGAGGGGAGGGTTCCATTGCTGAGTCATACTCTACTTCAGAATTTGAGAAATAGACCTATTTGATCTTAGTATGATGCTTTTTGGTATTCTTCTTGTAGCAGTGTTGACCCACTATCCTGCCTTGTGATGATTTTCGGGGATGGGACCATTCCTTACACAGGAAAGTCCTTCAGCCGCACTAGTGTTGGGTTGGGGAGTACATCCGCCTGAGTGGGCCGGGGTGCGAGGAGCACCGGGGCAGATTTAAAATTGGACACGGGTAGGACCTCTGTGCTGGATGTTGGTACGGGTGGGACCCCCGCTCGAATTGACGAGAGAAGGGGTAGGACATCCATGCTTGGTTCCCTTGGTAACGTCAGTGTGAGACAGGTCCCCGTGCAGATCGTACCGAACACGGGTAGGACCTCCAAGATGGGTGTTGGTGAAGTGATGTTGATCTCCACCCCTTTGGTTGATATGACGAATATGACCTATGTCGGCTTCTATAAGGATGTGAGGAAGGTCCTCACATCGTAGCATGACTGGATGTGCAACGTTCCCACCTCGGTGGTCCGCGGTGGAAGGGATGCCTTCGTATCCATTATAATGAGTGTCAGAGAGGCTCTCATATGAGTTGTTGCTACAATGGGGAAGGAGCTCATTTGGGTTGAAGGTGGAATTGGGAGTACCTCCAATCTGGGCCTGGGAGCGTGAACGACATGCATCCTCCATGGTGGTTGCACGGGGAGGGACCCCGTAGTGGGTGGCATTGTTGCGGGTTAGTTCGCGGTGGCCACTTCCTATGCCTGCAACCAGGAGAGTCGACCAAGCCTTCTCGTGGGGTGGTTGGGGCCTCGATCCGGGTCGGGCATATAGTTGTTCCTGCTCAGCCTATGTAGGGGGTTGATGATGCACACCGGTGGTGGCTCGGGCCATGGTAGCCGCTGACGTTGACACACCTTGATGGGTGTCCCCCTCGGCATGTGCCAGACACTGGCGTCCTGTCATCCAATCCGGTACCGGTGTTGAAGGTAGGTAGTACACCTACTCGTTAGCTATGGGAACTGGGTGGTGGCACTGGTACGGCCTGGTGGGGGCCCTCGCTGGGAACCCCTGTGACAGAACTCTGGCTAGGCGGGCCTGAACATCCCCTAACTCATCGGCATAGGGCATGGATTCATCAAGGAGTTCTGGGGAGAGGCCCCAGAAATGATTGAAGGCTGAAGTGGGGAGCAGTGGCTCCCTGCGCAGTCCTTGGGGGCGGCGTTGACGACGAATTGCTGATGCCTCTAAATCCATGTGGGCCATGTCCCTCATAGAGATGACCCCCTCCTCCTTGTACTTACGTTCAAGGTCATTGATTACTCTCCATTGGATAATCTATATTGGGGAGAGGGGGTGTGGGAGCCCAGTAGTAACGGCATTCAAGGCCATCATAGAAGAGGCAGAACTGTGTTGGGTAGCCATGTTGAGATTTCCCTTGCCCCCGCGTCGTTGGGTAAGAGGTGATCGTGTTATGGATGCAACAACTGGGTTCATGATGGAAGGGAGATCGGCTCATTAGTACTGATAGAAAAACAATTCGACACCCAGTTCCCCAACGCCATTCTGTCTTCCATGGCCATTAAGAGGGATCCATGCTGACAACGTCGCTGGCAGAGATGCCCAACGTTTTGACTGCCCCAATATCTAGTGAGTTTCAGGCCAGACCTGCTATTTTCTTGGTGAGACCCGACACTAGATATTTATATCTGTTGACACGTCACTATACTGATGTCTCGAGTGCTACTAGTCTCCAAATTGAAGAGAAAAGCTTCAATTTGGTTTCACCATTTCTAATTATGATGCTTTCGCCGGGGCGCACGCGTCCATCTGCTTGAGTGCGACAGGTGTGGTTTTGTAACCCCACATTCACGCTTTCCAAAGGCGGGGTGACATTCCCTCCTTGATCAGGGATGTCTTCTCCTTGATCGAAACATGATGAAGGGATGTCAGTTTTTTATTCCATTGATTCCTCCTCGGAACTCGTCACCTAGTCCGAGTCTCCCTTATAGATTTAATACGTTGTTCATGAAACTCTTCCCGGCACCATACTTTCATGGACACAAGTTGATTACACTGCTTCTGTCAAGACATTCCAAAGGGTCCAGTCAGGGCAGAAAGCTTTATTTGGGGGAGTAGACATGTTGAGGAATCACTAGTATGTCTGGGCGCTGGGGAATTGGTGTGTCTTTCTTTTGTATCTTATTATAGGTCTTCTCGAGGGCGCGAAAGCCCGAAGCATCCCACATCAAGCGCGGGGAATAATATTCCATAGGCATGTATCTAAGGTTTTCCTCAGCTTTCCATGTTCAACATAGGGTATGCCACATGTTTAATGTCTAGCGGAGATGGATCTCGATGATCAGAACACTAGCTAGAGTGGATCAGATTGTAGAACCCCCTTGAGGGAACACCGATGATGGGGCCAGTACGTGGGCAGATTACCGAATACTATGGAGAGGATTGAGGTGGCTGATCTCACCAGGATGTGGTGGACTGGGTAAGAATCAGGATGGATGATGATTTTGGTCTTGAGCCTAGAAGAGATTTCCTATGTATCTCTGTGGGAGGGAATCAGAGTCCTTGTAGTTCATCTGATGACAGCTTACAGCCGAATGAGGTTACCAAGGGCTTACCACTGAAGGCAGACAATAGTTCCAATGGTTGCTGGGCTTGAAACTCAGGGAGTCTTCCTACATACCACTCCTTAATATAGATCAAATAACCTGTAGTTCTAATGGGCAAGGTTCTGTTGAACTAACATAAAGGGTTGTCGGAACAACGGGATGGTGGGCTCGCAGTGGCGTACTTCTGGATTGGGAGGCAATTTAACATCATGCGAGATGGGGCATGTCAGAGGCCTGATGTGAAGAATTACCTTGGTCCATGTGGATGGCGGGATTGAACCTCCACGAGGCTTCCTACGTACCATGCCTTAGCATGGATTAAAGTCCATGTAGTTTAGAATGGATTCCGGTGAACCGACATGAAGAAATACCTTGGTCCAAGGGGTGTTGGGCTTGAACCTTGTGAGGCTTCCTACTTAACATGCCTTGAAAAGGATCAAAGTCCACGTAGTTCAGATGGATGCAATTGAACTGACGGGAATAAGGACCTTGGTCCAGGTCGATGGTGGGCTTGAACCTCGTGAGGCTTCCTACATACCATGCCTTGACATGGATCAAAGACCACATATTTCAGGATGATGTGGGGCTTACACTCTAGGATTCCCAAGGTGTTGGTGACCTGATGGTCAGAACGACCGGGTGGTAGTGGGCTTGAACCTCATGGAGGATTCCTACGTACCTTACCTTATAATGGATCAAAGACAACGTAGTTCAGATGTACAGTTTAATGTCATGCAAGACAACATGGAGTTTGGGGCTCACAGTATGAGGCAGACCAAGGTGTGTCATGGTCAGTGCTCGCTCTATGCACCCAGGAGCCTTGCTCAGTGTGAGAAACAAGAGGTTGTAGGGACCTGATGATCAAGTTGCGAAGGGTGCATCCATGGGAAGCGATGAGGGGCTTACACGTTGGGTGGCCCATGGTGCTGGGACTTACTTCAAAATGGAGGCCTGAGTGCGACAAAGCATAGAGGGAGAGGGATTTAGAACCTAGGAAGATAGGAGGGGGCCAGTTCCTTATCACCTCCTTCTCTATCCTTGGAGACCGAAGATAAAAGGAGGGTGTAGGGGGCATTGCCTCCCACACGAATGGTTAAGGGCCTATGCCAAGGTGGCCTCCCTCCCCCACAGACAAACGCCACTCCCAGAAAGAGGATATCATCCTCTGTGGAGACTAAGGGCATGGAGAATTTCCATGGTGGGGGCACCCCGTGTGAGAGGCACGGGGAAATGTCATAGTTTAATGCCATCTATTGAGGATAAAGGTGCTTGTCAGTTTAACGTCCTCCAGCTCGGATGATGTGGGTTTATTCCGCACCACTAGGTATTACATAACTGGTACCCTCAGCTCCTTGTGGGTGGGAAGGTACCAAAAATTCCATGGTGAAGGGGGGTCGTGGAGCGATGCATCGAGGGTTCCATGTTAGCATGGCTATGTAAAGAAGCAATAGCCATTAGCATGCATATGCAAAGAAGAATTAGGAAAAGCAGTGCTACGGGCGGTATTGTCTGGGGGACTTTGAAATCACATCATGCAAACCTAGAGGGTCACATGGGAAAAGTAATCTCTAAGCAGAGGAGTTCATAGGAAGGAGACTTGTGGAGCTCGGTTGCTCTGCAAGGTGAAATGAACTTGCGAAGGGGTATGCTTCGAGAAATGGGGTGCCTTATCCTTAGCATGGGGAGGATGTGCCCATGGTAGGTGTTTCACGAAGTGGAAAGGTGTTCTCAGAGCACTGCCTCATGGAGCACAGACGCCTCACGGAGAAAAGTGTCGTATGTCAAGGTGCTTCGTGAAATACAGTGGTCCTTCCTTAGCATGTAGATCACATGTACATGAGGGGTGTTTCATGAAGGATAAACGCTTTGTGACAACCCGGGTCCACTTGGGGATCCCCTTCCTTTGTGAAAGCCCTTAGGCTTCGTGAAAGGCATCCCTCTCAAAAGAGGGGATCAAAATGAGACAAGGCAGAGGTATCTGGTGAAGCAAAAATACTTCGCGTAGCTCATGATTCACAGAGGAAAGGGTGCTTCATGATTATGGAGTAGAGAAGCCAAAATGTAGTATTTTTTGTCCCAATGGATCAAGGAAGGCTCAGTATTTATAGGCAAGATGCATTGTGAAGCATAGCTTACGCGACACGAAGTTGGATTGGGTTGCTTCGCGGAGGGTCGTGAACGTTAGGGGCATTCGCGGAGGGTACCTCCTCCTTTGCTTCGCGGCGTGTTCACGAACATCAGGTGTGTTCGTGGAGGGTACCGCCTCCTTTTCTTTAGGGTGGGTTCACGAACGTCAGGGGAGTTCACAGAGGGTCCCACATCCTTTGCTTTTCGGCTCCCACATTGCTTGGGGGGACTCCGTGAAGTGGCTTCACAAAGCCAGCTATGGGGCCCTTTTCTCTTCTTTATTTTCATCCAACATTTTGGTGCCAATAATGACATTCAAATATCATTCCTAGACACTTATTGAATAAATTTTATTCAATTTTTTTGTTTGAGTATCCATGAAATATCCCTTCATCACACTGGATTCAAACAATATATGTTTCTCCTTATTGAGAATGAAGCATTTACATGCGAATATTCAAAAGTACATTAATGGTGGCTTGTTTCCATACCATAACTCATATGGGTTCTATTCATCTTTTAGACAATGTAAATATTTATTTGAAGTGTATATTATTGTCATCACTACTTCATTCCAAAAAAAATTTGGAAGGACTTTCTCAATGAGCATTGTTCTAGCCATGTAGTTACCAATATGATTTCTTATATTGACTACTCCATTCAAATGTGGAGTCCTTACTACTGAAACATGATGGCTTATCACATTTCTTTTCGAGAATGTCCGCCACATGGATATTTCTGAACTTTTTTTACTATCTGCTTGAATCGTTCTAATATTTTTGACAAATCATCTTTTCACATTCCCATCAATATCTTTTTAATGAAACTGAACACATAAAGATTTTTTGGTGATTATTGAAACCCATGCCATTATACTATAGTTGTAAATAAAAAGAACATAATACCTCATCTCATCAATAGCCCTTGGGGAAAATGGCCCCCACACATCAACATGCACCATCTCAAGCAATCTTGTGACTTTTTAACATTTTTATTATATGTCTTTCGAATGATATTCCCCTATTGTAAGGCTACTCATGTATGAGTACAATAATGTGATAATATAGGGATATTTAGACCTCCATCATATTTTACCAGATCTTTCACATATCCTTGGCTAATGTGTCCAAGACGATTTTTCCATAAACCTTGGTCTGAAATCACACATCTTCTTCTCCACATACGAGGCAGAGATTCCATTTCGTACCCTTTCCTTGAAACACAATAGATCTATCTTTTGCATTGATGATACATAATTTCATGGAAAAACAAATTGCATGTCATGAGTCACACAATTGACTAACACTAATCAAGTTGTTAATAAGCCCCATAACAACCAAGACATCTGCTCATCTCATGTATTTTCATCCAAACATGGATTTTCTTGAACCAATAATATTCAAGCCCTTATAATTACCGAATCATAAAATACCTTCTTTACCATACCTGATTCTGGTTACTATATTCTTATTTCATGTCATATGGGAAGTGCATTCACTATAAATTATCCACATCTCTGTGCAATCTGATGCCTTGAATGCAATTTCTATAACCATGGCCTTCTCCAACATTTTCATTTTGACCCAATCCATTAAATTCATAACCGATATGGAATGATAATATTTATCTTCCTCAGTATATGATGTGTCATCTTCATCCTATAGATCTAAAAATTAATATTAATTTTATTCTCACTTGGTGATACTTTTCGCTTTTTCTTTGGAACATACACAGTTTTCCCCAGAACACTCCTCTTCATTATTGATGTGAAATATTATTCCATATGTCTGAGAGCTTTACTCCTGAAACAATGACCTTAAAATGATGACTTGTATTTTTGAACTCTATATGACCACTTATATTGGTCTTGTTCTCTTTAGTACCTCTTTTCTATGGAACATACATTTTGAGAGTGTCCCATCGTACCACAAAAATAGAATCTTATGTGAGGTAAATTCCTATGTGGTAATGATGAAACTTTATTTGTGGCTTGGGTTCTCAGAAAATTCTTATTCTTCTTTATACCCAAATCTATCTTAATTCATGGAGTGGGTTCTTATGGTGTAAATTGAACCATAGCTAGTTAATGTTATAGATCAATCCCATTTTGTTTTGATGGACCATTCTGCTCAAATTCCGTCTTATATGTTTCCTATATGATCTTATTTTATTGTGTCGAACCAAGAATTACCTATTTATCATAATCATTAACTGTTCATCATAAACTGATGACCTCTTCTTGTTGATTCTTTATACAGTTGAGTTGATCTTTTCATGTTTCAGTCAAAATATCAATATCAATTATCTATTCTTCAATTTTTAGTTTGTACTCAACCCCCTTTTTAGAGCTTTCTCGCATTGAATACCTCATCTTTTCATTTTCATCTTCCGCTCAAAATTCTCTTCTTCCTACTAGTGCATAATGAGTATGGAAATATGAAAAAATTTGTTAGATTTAATTTTTTTGGATCTTAATATATAGACCTCTTGAAGGTCACCATCTTATTTAGGATGAATATCAACACTTCCTTCAATTTATCCTTCTTCATTGTCACCTTCGTCTCTCGATAAAGAAATTCAATAAATTGCATCCAAAGAATCTACATTATGATCCATGCAGTCCTCGAACTCTTTTTCCTCAAATTCTTCTGATCTTTCATCCTCTCTTGAATTCATATTCTTCATTTTGAAGAACTTTTTCTTAATACTTATCCACCCTTTCTAATTTTATGAATACTTATTTAGGGGAATTTCAACATTTTCTTCATTTTCATCATCAATCCTCTTAGTTCACATTGATGAAAATTTCCGAATATTTCTTCATCGAAAGCATGAAAATTGATATTTACCATTGAAAATTTCTTTTCCTCATTGTATATTAGAGGACAAAAGTAACATGACATCATCCATATTGTCTTCCTCTAGACTATCTTCAATAGAGAGATTCTTCGTGGCCAGAAATGCCACTTCCTTTGACATCCCCTTTTCCAATACATCACTATCATTGTTTCTCATTTCATATTCTATAAGGGTACTATGCATGTTATCTAGTTTCATCTCATTCGGTTCATTTTCTTCCAACACTGAAACATTTGGATTGAACAGCTGTGGAAGATTCATCAAGGTTCATTTCACAATATTTATATCTTCAATGACTTATCCAAGACCCATCATGTCATCCACTATAATATTTATCCTATAAAATAATGCATAAACAATCTCAGTTGGATTCAGTCTGAGATCCTCATACTTCTGTCATATAACCTGTAGGTTTTCTTTTTGAACTTTTGTGTCACCCTCATAAATGTTTAATAGTTTTTTCAACATTTCATGTGATATTTTATATGAAATATACTTCTTGTTAATTTCATTTGATAGGGATCCCCCTAAAGTATTGATCCCATTATCATCAACATCCAATTCCCTTATTTCTCCTTCTGATAAAACACAACTATTAATTATAGCTGGTTTTACATGCATGGCTACTGTAAAAACATTCATCCAAATAGTTCAAAATTAGTGCTGCATTCGATTATTCTATAGTTGAAAATTATTTCCATCGAAGATCAGAATTCATTTATGATTGAACACCTCAATATTGTCTTCTGAGAGAGAACCACTGATATTCAACCATTCCCTATGATATCAATTATTAGGACCATAAGGTCGAATACCCTAATAGGGGGGGGGGGTGAATTAGGGTATGGTAGTTAAAACATTCTACCTTTTGGATATTATTTCATTGATATAATAAAATCAATTCTATTTCCTCCCATGACAATATACCAGCTAATTTGATATCATGGAAAGGACACAATAATTTTTACTTGGTTCCCCCTCACTATTCTACATCCAAAGAGAATACAAATTTAACGTGTCGATATGCCAAATTAACGAAGACTCACGACCAATAATGTGTACAATGTTCAGGATAGATCTTCTATACCTAGGCTCACTACCTTTACAAGGTTTACTGTTTGATCACTAAATTCCAAAGGGTAACTCTCTATGCCATTTTCTCTGGCTCACTGTCAGTGGAAAGGGTCACATTCTTCTTATTCTTCCACTCACTATTCTTGGAATGAAATCCAATCATAGTTTATGTACATGTAAGTCATACACAGTTTTTGGACATGTAGGTGCCATCATTTTCATGAATTTCTTCATCCTTTACTATATGTAGATGCTCTTCTGAAGTTCTATTTACACCCGTAGATGACGTCCAACTTCTCGGGTACTTCTAGGAACCATAAAATACATTCGAAAATAGAATTGATGCTTTCACAAGCTTCCTTGTGTATATTGTGACCCACCTGATCCTCCTGCATACTGAGTACCGATTTTGGTATGTGGGACACCTTCTTCGCATACCACAACTACTGCATTGAAACTCCCGTCATCTACGGAGTGCCTCTGTCTTCGTGATCGCATACTACTTCTACGTACCAATTCCATGATCCACTTATGCGAAACTAATCATATTCGTGAACTATTCACTATTCGTGGACTGTCTTCGCTTCCGCGAACCACAGCTCCCCTCCATGTACTGCTTGAGTAAATCTACCTCTCGCGTACCAAATATTCCTCCTCCTCGTACCAAGTCCACTCCTACTGCGTATTGGACTTCTTCCTCTGCATACTAGACTTCCTCTTCCGCATACCCCCCATCTTGTGTGGTATAAGAATACCCACAAACACCTGTAGTGCGAACAACTTCCAGACATTTTTGAATTCCCAAAAAAATATGCTTTCTAATGATGTTCAATCATCATAGTAATAGGTTGGGTTATCGATTCTTTTATAGCCAAAGATATCCTATCAATCTGCTAAATCAATATTTACTAAATCTTCAATCTAGCCTCCACCACTTAATGATTCTTCAGCCACCGCAGGCCGCAATCTGTATACAAACAATTTTTCTACACGCTCTGCATACCGTCTTTGCTCCTACGTGGTCAATTTTCTCCACCGACTTCATCCCATTAATGTACCACACCACCACTTAGCCGCAAACCATTTTTTGTTTCACAAACCTCACCCACGTACTGATACTTCCACTACATGTACCATTTCTGGATCATGGTTTGTATCCCATGAATTATGGTTAGCAGTTCTCACCCTTTTCCTATTTTCATCAACATTATTCACATTATTCAATCCTATGATGAAATCATTCCTTTTCTAACACCAAACACTCGATTTTGTGGCACTAAAATTTAGAAATCACTGGAAAACTACACCACCATAAAAACCTATCTTCGTAAAACATCAACCATTCTCATTTGTGGTTATCTATCTTTTTCAAGAAACACAATCACGCTCAAAAAATTCTTGTGGGAACTCCTTGTTGGATTTTTCCCTGTCAATTTTCTTCGGATAATTCAATCTTTTTTGATCAATTATGATTGATATGAATATGTGATGACCATTAGTGAACTAGGATAAAGCAACATTTTCATTGACATATAATAAAGATTCATCATTTACATATCCTATACATGAATTGTCATTCTAATGTTGTTTCCCACTATTATTTATGATGATAAGTACATGAATTTTGGTTCTTTTCTATAGATAAAAATTGAGGGATTCATGTTAATTCTTAATGTGATAAAAAATTCAATGATTTTGATCCAAAGATACTAAATATTAATGGATTTAGAATGAAAAATATTGTTTGTATGATTAAACCAAAATCTCAATCTATGAATCATACTGAACATCCAAAAATGAAGAGAAGGGAACAATGGTCTGTTGGAAACATCATGAGGAAGAATCCAACTGTAATTAACGGTTTTACGGATCAACTAGTTTTAGAAAAATTGATCATCACCAGTGAGACGATATTTTTCTTTCACTAGTGTTTAGAACATGAAAAATTCAATTTAGTTTATGTCGTTTTGAAGGTGAAAATTATCAATGGTGGAATCTTATCAAGAACATATATAAATAATATGAAATAAACAACATGGATTGAGATGTGATTAATAGATTTTAGTTCAATAATATCATTTATTATATACATAAAAATGAAATTTTGAAGGCATTCAATGGGATAATTTATAGGGATGATCCATTCTCAAGCGCCTCAACTAGATTGGTAATGACTCATCATGGGCATCCAAGAAACCCGATATCAAATTCAAGAGGAGGCATATTTATGGGTTACTATAGTAGTACTACAGATGTACCCTAGTAGGAACTATATTAGGAACTATTTGAAATTTTAGCTGTCAGAACTTTTCACTTGTTTGGAAATTCAGGCCACCATTTTGGTCATCATGTCCTTAAATGCTTTCGGGGCACCCAATCCCATCAGGTTAGTAATACATCTGGGCCACCTCAATGCTTTTTGACAACCTCAAAGCCTTCAGGACTCAATAATGTATGCTTAATGGACTAGGAAGACACTATATGGAGAAGGTTCTAGACGAGGATACATAGCACAAGCATTCACCCAAGAATAGGCTAATTGATGTTGATGAATGATAGGGTATGGAACAGCCATCAGGACCATAATCTGCTTTCATGGGATGCCTAGTCGAACAATCATACAATGCTGCAGAGTTGACATCATGATGAAGACACTAGGGAGGGGAAGTTCCATGTAGTTATAGTCTAGAAGATTTCCTCTAATACCTCTAGGTCATTTAAGGTCACAAAGCCAGTGGGCCTTTTAAGGGTCCCCATATAGCCATAAAAGGAGGATCATCAACAATGAATTTAAAAGAAGGCCTTCAGGCCACATGGGCTAGGGGATGACCAATATGCCAGAACATATTAGGATAATATTACAAGACCTTTAAGGTACACTTTTGGTATTATAATCCATCGAAAATTTAATGTTCATTAAATAATTAGGGGATTAAAAATATGTCTATTTATGGAATTAGTCATAAATGAAATTAGTTGATAATAATAAATTATTTTGTGGTCTGCAGAGGTTGTAATTTAAATTTTTGTTACCCATAAATCTCATCGTTCAAATAATAAAAGATGGATTCATATAAATGGAAATCCTAAAATCGATTGAGGGAAGAAGATGTTATTTCAATTACCAATAATTCATTGAGGGACACATGGTGAATCTTTTTTGAGGGGATAATTAAATTTTTTATGTGGGGGAAATAATGTTTTCGTGATTTAATATTTTGATGTAAGGAGAAGAATATTTTTGATACTTATTGAGAAAAATCACCACAAAATGCACCACTGACACCCCAGTGTTTCAAATACAAGGAAAATTATAATAATTATTGATAATATTGATATTATATTGATTATAGGGAACTTAACTAGATCACAATAAAGAATAAGAATCATCAGCCCTATAATGTGGATTCGATCAATCATTTATAAGTAGATTAATATTTTTCCAATATTGATCATTAACCTACATACTATAATTTGAGGGTTTAATGTGATGACATATCCAAGATAGCCTTAAATATTTAGTTAAAATATGAAATTATATTTTTTTAATTTTTTCATATTGTTTCCCCTAGTAAGTTTGTATATTTATTAAATTGAGTGATTAGAAATTTTCTTGATCAATTTTTGGTAGTCTTTATAAAAGGGATTCTTATATATTCTCACAGAAAGGATGGTAATTATGAATGGTTGAATATTATATTAAATACTCTATGGATGTATAATTTATATGAAAAAATTTAAAGGTTTTAATTTCTTCAATTTAATGTTTAATTCATGGGAAATATAGTTTCAAAATAAGGAATATAAATGTATGCATCAAGGATGTTTGTTGTTGAATGTTTGAAGAGAACAACAACATTGATTGAGAACCATGGTTTTTACATAAATGATTTATAATATAATGTTGTTTAAGTGAATTTTTCTTGGCTATCAAATCTATTCCCATGATTAACATAGATGACAGAAATGTGTATTTGGATGGATGAATGTGAGTAAAATTTAAATAAACTAAGGAGAGGGTTTGTTAGTGTACATATTCTAAAAATACCCAATTTATGGGAAAATATTATTATATTTAGTGATCCCTATGTTAAGCGAGAGGGATATATTATGATGATAAATGATATTCTTGTAGCTTACTCCTCAATAAAATTAATGGTTTCTTGGAAAAATTACACATCCTAGGGTTTAGAGTTTCATGTTGTACCTTTTTTGAATTAATTTTATGAGGCCTTATATATATGGAGAATGACCTGAAAGGTATAATGGCCATAAAAAGCAATGTATATATAAATTTAAAAAGAGATGATTTAAAAAAAAATATGGTCGTAGTATATTAATGATTATAACTAATCTATACATTATAATCCTTGAAAACTGATAAATGTGGCTACTTCTTTTAGTTGAATGGATCATGTTAGAGTATCAATGATGTTGATAAAAATGATCCATAATTTCATTGTTTTTAAATAATGAATCTATAAATGTGGAATGATGTGGAAAAATATAGTATTTATCAAGTGAGTGTTAAACTATATATATATGTGATTATTAAATAAGTTTGAAATTAACATGTATAACTGAAAAAGAATGTATGAAACATTCCTAACAGAAACATTTTTTATGGATTGATATGGTTTTGGAACCCGACATATTCCTTTTCTATACAATATATTAATAAAAAACTGTTAGAAGAATCTCATAATTTATCATTCTCTATTCATCCAAGATGTGTGAATATTAGTGCTAGTGTGATGGGGTATTTCTTGAGGGTCGACATGTTGAGGGATATTGCTGAGTTAGTATATTACTGCATGGAATGTTAGAATATTTATGTTGAGAGATAATAGTATATGGGGTTGTTATTTCCATTACCCCTATGATAGAATAAATGGAATAATATCTATATCAATTTTTTTCATTGTACTCCACAAAAAAATCTAATATTCTATATTTCTATTTGGGTAGTCATTTATCACTATACCAAGTTAGGAAACATCAATAATAATAGAGATAATTTTTCCCTTGATTATATTTCCTTATTATTTATTACAGTTTTTATAATGTTTAATGGATAATGACATTATATTATTTCTTATTAGGATATGAGTTTTACCTCAAAATACTACCTAATACATCAGCTAGGTACAGATTTAGAGTCGAGTCTTAGTAATAGAATTCATTCCAAAATAGATGTTCATTTGAGAAAATGATTCAAAATCATGTTGATCTACTAAGTTATTATTCTATGGAAATCAACATTTTTTTGATCAATACCTTCATGTAATCTAGTTTTCATACACAAATAGTTTTCAATAAATCACATGTATGGATCATGATAGATACCCATACAAAAGCATGTGTATAAATCCAATGTCCCTATATATAGACTGAGAAATAATACAATTTGGAACTAATATAGTTGAAGAAATGGTACAAAAATCATATTCATTCATTATTACATAATGGAAGGTCAGTGTCAGAAGAAATGTTATACTGAGAATCCACTAATAAATTTGGAAATTGAAATTGGTGAGAATTAATTTCTCAAAATTTCGTCATTGTATTACATTATGATATTTCGAATGGAAGGATAACTAATACCAATTTATGTTTTCACCTTTGATAAAGTTGAATGATATTGGGTGGTAGAATATTACTTTACACATCCACTGAATATCTTTGATGTCCTTGATATGTTTCTTTTATCCCTATTATGTAAGACATTACTAATACTCCACATATATAGAATAGGGAGAAAATTATTACAAATACAGACATTTTTTATAAAAAAAATTTAAAAAACAACTATTGTAGAGATAAAGTTATTTGGAAGAAATCTAGTCACCAATTTAATGTTCTCAAGAGGAATCCAAAATTTTATTAACTACTAGGTAATGAGAGGATGTGATTAAACATAGATATACATATTTTTTTATTTTGATATGATGTAATTTATACAATAAAATTCTATTTATAACTGGTAGAATAGAACACAGATATATTTTTTGATATATTTCTATTTAAAAAAAATAAGTTCTTCGACAGCAGGTAATATAAGAAACCACAATATAGAATACAATCTAATAAATTTATATAATATATAATAATTATTGATATTTTATGATTATATATAATAATTATATATAATAATTATATATAATTCAAATATATTTTTAAATAATTACTAAATTTGATTAAATTCATTATATGAATAAATAATACAATTTTCCAAAGACATTTTTGTGAGAAAATGAAAAATTGATTTTCTAATAGCCATATAAAATTAATTTATGAAAATATTATTTATTTATTTATCCTCATTTAAATATTATCCACGTTTTAATTTTTAGTGTTTTCGTAAAATATTTATTTATTGATGAATAAAGAAAAATACTATTTTTTACTAAAAAAATTATTTTGACTCTTATATTTATAAATATTAATATTTTTATAAAATTATATTAAAACTATAATTAGTTCATTTATAATATTAAAAATATAACTATGTTCATTATAATTAATTTTATAGTTAATTTCATAGAGAATTGTTTTATACATAAATTATTATATTTACAGGAAAAATATTTTTAGTCATGCTCTGAGGTGTAATCTAATTGAAATCTTTAAACATATTTAAATTGTATTTGGAAATGAAATCATTATTTTTGATCCAATATTAATATATTTATCAATTATTAGTGATTAATTTTGGATCAAAATTATTAGTAAAAATATTAAAAAATTGTCACAGGAGTTAAAGATATAACGGGTCTTACATGGGATAAACCAACTGATATGTGTATATTTTCAATTAAACATATTTAAATATTATTTTTCAAAGTATATTAACTTCATACTCTCCCACATTCAAAAATATGAAAAACTATATACAATTTTATTGATTATGGTATTATTATACATTATTATTTTATGAAATTTCAATTGTGTTATCTCCCCCACTTATAAAAGAAAACCCCTCCTTTCTCTTCTCTACCACACTGTGGCCGTACATGATGACACAATACTATCCAATTATATTTTGAACATTATTAGTATCTAGATATTGGGTTATTTTCTAAAAATATTTTTTAGGGGTCCACAAGCACATGTTTAAAGAGTCTTCTTAAATAAAAGGTAATCGTCTTACACGACCTCTTTCAGTTTTTGGATTCTTCTACATCATATAAATATCACGTATAAATTAAAAAATATCATTAATATTTTTAAATTGTTATATATTCAATAACTTTTTATCCAATAATATGTTCCCTTTATTTTATAAATTGGAATGTAAAAGTGTCACTATTGCATATGTGAGGACTCTCACATCCAACTAGCAATATATTTCATTTTCAATATTTTTTCATTAATGGAAGGGTATTATTATAGCTATAAGGGTTAAAAAATCTATTTATGAACTAAATATGATTCAATATTAATAATATGTTATCTTCACTATTACTGATAAATCTTTTGGAAAATGATGATGTCCCTTGTGTGTTTGTGTGGATAACCACATTCATGAAGTGATGTGATTCAATTATAATTTATTATATAAATTTCTGCTAATAAATATATATTTAATGAAAATATATTATATAATTTTAATAATAAATATTCCATAATTGTTAATTATTATTTAAAATTATTTCATTTAATCCTTTGTGAAGAGAAAAAATGTTCATGCAAACGTATGACATACCATCTCCATGAATTATATAAATCATTATTATATATAATACTTTTATGATGACTCAAAATATTTATTTAATAAATATATATTATATGAATATCATGATTAAATGTATAGTGTCTATTTATCTTATACCAATGTACAAGGATTAGAAATTCTGAGCCAAAATTCTTTGAAAAATTGAAACTATACACAAAAAAAAGAGGACTGTAATAAATATTTCATAATTAATGGTTGTTGAAATGTTATTATTGGGTCATATATGATATTATAAATATAATAATTTCTTATTTATATAATTAAAAAAAATTTAAATTTATTATATTGGATTATATAATGATTCCAAACTTTATCTAACTAGAAGTATTATATTTTTGTGGAATTCTAATTTTTTTAGGATTTATAATGAAAATTATTATAAGGAAGAAATTTTATACCCAATCTATAAAAAATTACATCAATTATATTATAAAAGGATATTTATAGATATTATGTGTTTTAATTAATTTATACACTCTTTAAAACCCAATAGTTATAAAGAATGTTGTTAATAAAAATGTTATTAATTTTTCTTTTTAGTTGAATATAAATTTTCTTCCATATTTATGAATTCTAAAACAATTTTCATCAATGTTTCAAATATTATAATTATTTATTTAAATACATTTTTAACCATTAACTAATTTTTACAAATTTATAAAACCATAATCTTCTTATATTTTTTTTGATTTAGGTGGTTTTAGCTTTTTTGTTAAATTATAATGGAATATTAATTTTACAGAACACAATACAAGAGAAATTTCATATCATCAGAACTTATATATGATTAACAGATTTCTTTATATAATTCCATGTATATATAATAATATAAATTAGTCATTCATATTTGTGTATATTTGATTTATTTATTTCAATGTGAAAAGGTAATTCCCCTCATGAAAAATTATAGCTATGATTAAAAGGAGCTCTTCAACTTTGATAACATCCTTTGATGTTACATAATCATTACTATTTATGTGATCCAATGAGATAGCCCAATCCCATTATTTTTATTCCTTGTGATTATTATTTATATATGATTATAGAAAAACTATTTTTTCTCAAATTTTTATTATGTTTTAATTAATCCTTTTTGAAACCCAAATCATTTCCGTGGCTAATTCTCTAATGAAATGGTAAACAATTTATAAATAACATTCTTTATCCATGGGTTATGAAATGATGAATGTTTTATTGTATTATAGAAAATATATGTATGATTTTAATTATGTTATATGTTGAAAAAAATTAGCAATCCCTCCAATGAATTTGTTAATGATGGATAACTCATGCTATAATAAATACATGAAAAGGTAGTAAAACCAAGTCAATGTGGTAATTTCTACAGTTTGATTGTACAATTAGTGAAATGTGTGTGTTGATATGATGTAATGGGGAGTGATTCCAATTCACTTATATATTAATAGATGTTATCTGTGTAATATGAAATGACTTTCTAGGATTATTTTTATGTAACAATATCATTTCTTATGATTTTTTTTATTTTGACGGATCAACTTCTTTGATTCCATTATGTTTCATTTCATATATACTACATTGATTAAATCCACGACACATGAATTTGATATATAATGTATATGGTACAATTTTACAACGTTATTCTGGTCTTCTCATACCATAATTTTGATTTTATGTTTCCATAATCACTAGTATCATTTTTTTCCATTACTGAGCATATGAGGTCAACCATTTTTTTGTTACATTTCACAATGTTCTGAATAACAGGTTTATGTATTATTTTTCTATGAAATATTTTATATATTAATAATATAGTTATAAATAATATATATATCATAGTCAAAATCTATTTATGTTTCTTTTTTTTTATTAATAATAGACATATACAATTATTTATTATTATTGTAATAAAGTTTTTCTTATGGTGTAATATCAATGTATGAAAAAAATGGGACATTATATGTGGGATTTTTCAAATTGTTTGGATGATATAATATGATCAACTATATTATATTTTTTTGGAATATATGTGTGTTATCTATAATTATATCTCTGGAGTCTAATATTGGAGACATGTGAAGTTCCCAGTCAGGATCCAAGTATCACTGAGAGGGGGAGGGGGCGAATCAGTGATATATTTTTCTTTTTATGTTTCCTATTTTTGAAACATCCTTCACCTCTTGTTAAAGATTTTCTTCCCTGTTGAAAACACACAACCACATGAACACAATATTTACATGGTTCACTAGTCAACAAGAGTACTACGTCCTTTGTATGGTACAAAAACAATCTAATACCAAAAAATCCACTAGAAAACAATCCTTTGATGTGGATTACAATGAGTATGATATACCCTTACACTCGTTTAGCACTTTGAAAACAATCCAATATTGGGTGTGCCGCCTCTTAGAAAAAAATATGGTAATGTAATGATTTTGTGCTTCTTAATGAACTTTCAAAAATAAAATCACTCAAAAAAATTCTTCACATTCTGACCCAGATGATGGTAAGAATCTACTGGTGCAGACATCTTGCCTGCCACTCCCTGCTTGCACGCCTTCCTGATTGCATTCCACCTTTGGCTTATACAAAACCCACTTCTTGAAATCACCTCTCTGCTTGCGCACCTCTGTAAACTTGCGGGCCAAAACTTGCACGGAAAAACTTTCACGACAAAACATGCGTGGAAAAACTTGCCCAGCAAAACATGCAGAACAAAACATGCGCGCCAAAACATTCATGAAAAAACATGCGCTAAACCCTAATTTTGTGCCTTACAAATAACCCTCAGCTTGCACGCCACTTCAGCTTGCACGCCACCCTCTGTTACTTGCGTGATTAGGGCACCCTCCACTACTTTCACGATCAGATCTCTAATTTTCTCTTATGTGTTGAGCATAGAAAAATGAGGATAAAAGTCATCTATTTATAGGAATTATAGTGACTTTCACGCCGCATAAACATGTTCTCCGCTACCACACTTGTGCGCCGCTCCAACACTTATGCGCCGCTCTAGCACTTGTGCTCCACTTCAGAACATGCACGACACTTTCTTTCCATTGCCATATCTTGATATGAAGTTGTTTGAAATATGACAGGTGCACCACTCACACTTGCGCGCCAATACTTGCATGCCACTACTTGTGTGTCACTACTTGACTTGCGCTCCAATCATTAAATTACATGCCTCTTTATTTCCATTTTCAAATATTGATGGGATGATCTTGAAATATGACTTGCGCGCCACTTACACTTGCGTGTCAATACCTGCACACAAATAATTACGTGCCACTACTTGTGGACCAATACTTGTGTTAAAATACTTGCATGCAACTACTTGCTTGCCACTATTTTTCCTTTTCCAAAATAATATCTTTACTCTATCTACTCTTCATAAGGCTTGCATCACAAGTTCTCCAAACTTATGATATTTGTGAAATAAAAAACAACACAGCATCGTCATAGTTTACAGGTCCTTTACAAAGTGAATTGATTTAGATTTTTTGACTATAAAATACAATACTCTGTAACAACAAACATTTCTTACTTCCTTATCCATCTAACTTGGTCCCAACAATCTCCCTATTTGGATTTTGTTGTCCAACAAGATTCATCAATCACTGAACTTGGTATCCTTAAGAAATGGATTACTTATCAACAATTCTAAGACTACGTGAGCTAACTCATTGTTGGAAACAAGAATTATTAACAGCCAAAACCATGTTATCCAAAATCAGTGACTATGAAATCTCATGATCTTTCCTCCTCAGCCTTCTTCAGATCATCTTTCAGGATTCAACCTCAGTATTATTAACTTTTTCAACATTCCTGGAAAACAACATTGTTTCCAAAAACCATTCCAACAAACATTTTGAATAGTTAACACACATACATGATGGATTCACAGCATACCCACAACTCCTCTTTTATGCAAGCTTCCATAAGGATAAATTTAGGAAACAATTCTCCCAATTGACAATAGTATACAAAGGTAAGATTAGAGAGGGGATAGAAACACATACCTTAACCTTGATGAGAAGATGGTTGGACACCCATGTCCAACCTCAATTTTTCAAATGGTTACTTCGTTAATGGTTTTGTGAATATATCAAGAAACTTGGTTAGATGTAGGAACATACTCTAGACTTAATTCATTTTATCCACTTGCTCATTGATGAAGTGGTACTTTATATCAATTTTTTTTGAACGAGAATTTTGTACCCTAATTCTTGTATGATTTATTGCACTCTTATTATCACAACCCTAGATTAATGGTAGCATTACTTCAACATGTAGATCTTCCAACTGAGTCATCATCCACATTAGTTGAGTTGCAGCTTGAGTAGCAAAAACATACTCAGCTTCAGCTATTCTAAGAGTTACTGAATTCTATTTCTTATTATTCCAAATAACACAACATATCTGCAGAAAGAAAACTCCACCAGATGAGAATCTTCGATCATCAACATTTCCTTCCCAATCGGCATCAGAATACCCAAAAAGATCAATATTTCTTGAACCATCATACTTGATTCCATAATTTGTTATACCTATGATATATCTAATAATTCTTTTTACAGTAATCCAATGTGATTCTTTAGGATCACTCTAAAATCATTTACATAAAGTGACAGCATAGACAATGTTAGGTCTTGAGGCGGTCAGATATAACCGACTTCCAATCAACTTTCTAAACTCTTTTTGATCAACTTCCTTGCCTTCTCCATCCTTAGACCACTTGGTTCCCACTGAAATTGGTGTGTAAACTAGTTTCTAATTTTCCAAGCCAAACATATTCAGATGTTCTTTAGCATATGTTCCTTGAGACAGAAAAACGTGATTCTTCTTCTATGAAATTTGTAGCCCAAGAAAGTACTTCATTTCTCCCAGCATGGACATATCAAATTACTTCTTCATCTCCTCAGAAAAATTTTCATATGATCTTTCATCATTTCCAGTAAATATAATATCATCGACATAAAAAATAACAATTAGTGAAAACTCCTGACATTTCTTGATGTAGAGATTGTTGTCAACTCTCCCTTTCTTAAAGTTCATCGTTCTTAAGCAAGCATCTAATTTAGAATACCATGATCTCAGAGCCTATTTTATCCCATAGAAAGCCTTCTTCAACCTTCACACATAACTTTAATTCTTTATAATAACTAATCTACAAGGTTGATCAATGTTGACTTCCCCTCAAGGTCACCATTCATAAATGCGGATTTTACATCCATTTGAATGATTTTGTAACCTCGTTTTGCAACAATAGAATGATAGATTCTAATTGTATACAATCTTTCCACCGGAGAAAAGATTTCATCAAAATAAATGCCTTCAATTTGTGAATACCCTTTACAAATGAATCTTTCTTTGTTTCTTATTACATTACCTTCTTCGTTCTGTGTGTTCCAGACTACCCACTTTGTACCAATGATGTTATTGTTGCCCGGCTCGGGTACAAGTTCCCATGTATCATTAATATCTATCTAATCGAGCTCTTCATTCTTTGCATGAACCCATTATTGATGCTCATATACATCATTTACATTATTTTTTTCAACTTTCAAATAAAGAGATGTATGTGATATAGCATTCATTGTTATTATTTTTGAACCCTCTGATTTTTATCTCTAATAATTTTCTGAGCCTCCACTTGTTTCCTCAACCTAGAACACATTATTTGAACTCCATCTTCATCACTTGAGATTTCTGAGTCGGATTCATCATCTATATTAGGATTAATACATTTCGCAACATTATCAGAATTGTTAACAAAATATTCTCTATCTGGATCGACTTCCACATCTACATATGATTGATTTTCTTTCTCAACATTTTCAACAACATTAACATCTAAAGAATCAATAATTCTTCCTGTTTATTTTTTTAGACATCTATATCCTCTTCCTTGTGGATCATAGCCATGAAAAATTCCATCATCTCCTCACTGCTCAAACATTCCAAGGATTCCACCTTTCTTCTTTATAATGAATATACTCCCAAAAACTCTTAAGTGTTTCAGATGTGGAGCTTTTACATAGAACATTTCATAAGGATTCATATCTGAGTTTGGTTTAATGAAACATAGTATAGGAATATAAAAATTAGTTCTCATGGCTTGCCTCTAATAATAATGACAAAGTAAATGCTCAAGAAACATAGTTCTCCCAATTTCCACCAGACATTGATTTTTCATTCAACAACCCCATTTTACTGAGGTGTGTATGGTGAACTGAACTCATGTTGTATTCCATGTTTCTAAAGATAACATTCAAACTATTCATTCTTATACTCACCACGATTATGAGCTCTTAACTTCTTCACTGAATACTCACATTCCTTTTCTACTTTCCTCTTGAAACTCTTAATCATTTTCAGAGCATCTGACGTATGTCTCATGTAAATAACACAAGTAATGCGAGTAAAGTCATCAATGATAGTAATGAAGTACTTATCTTCATTTGTTTATTTCTTTCTCATTGTTCCACATATATCATAATGTATATGTTCCAAGGGTTGTTTTGAACAAATTACAACTCTCTTATAAAAAGTGTTTGTATTCTTCCCTTTTTCCCAGATAGTGCCTCACCAATATCTTCTTCTTGATAAATCAGACATATCTCTGACACTATCTCACATTGATAACTTGAACATATTTTTCTAAAACATATGTCACAGCCTTTAATTCCATAACTGATTTACATTCACTTGACCCACGTAACAAGAGTTCTGCACTTCACCAACTTGGAATAAATTCCCTCTTGTATATTAGCACCTTGTAACTATATTTCCATCATTTTCACTTATCGAAACAAATCCATATTTTATGAAGATAAGTTTTTCCCTCATCCTAGAGTTGTGACACTAGTGATCAACATCACCACAACCATTAAATAGGCCTTCTAGTATAGGGTCTATGACCATATCCCCTACCACATGAAATTATCCAAATAAAAAATACTGAATATCACATTGCATAATACAAAAAACTATATCATAACATGTGATTTTATATTATTCACATGGTATTATCACTATACAGGGCAGGCATGAAAATATGAAATTGAAATACCATAAACACATGCCAATCAAAATCCAAGAAACCACTATGTTCCTTACCGGGACAAGGTGCAATTCATCCCTCACCACACTAGGTCATGGGTCACATATCAGAACCATAAATATCACATACCATGTGATTGATTGAGGTTGAAACCCTTCAGCTATCCATGACCTAAAAGTCCATACAAATCTCCATTCCAAATAAAACTATGATCCAGCTCTTTAAGCTAATCATTTACCTATATGTAAAACTATAATGTCCACAGATGTCGCGAAGGGCCCGTGTAGGGTGTGAGATGAATATCAGTAAGATACCCCCCAATGGTGCATACCCTGGATATGTGTTTGTGTAGACATGAATAAATTATTAAAGGAAGTAGTGTGATGTAGTAAATAAAAAAACCTCAATTGATGCCTAGTAGCCACCAGGGAGATTTCCCTAATTAGGCCATCCCTGTAATAACTAATATAAAGAGAGACCTCAGCCCATGGCCTTAGGTACCCCTATATTCACAATGCCTCGGTGAACCCATAGGTACCACCTCAATCATATAACATGGAACCATGTGCCCATGAAACCGCATGTGAAAAAGTACTGACATGTTGAAGGCACACCCAAATAACAATAACCCGGTCCCCTGGGACTCGGATCGAAAGCTCATACCCTTGGCACGACAAATGGTGGAACATCAATGCCTATCCTCAAATAAAAACTGGCAGACAAGTGATTTCCTTCCCAAAATAAATATATAGCCCCATGGCATCAATAATGATGACAACCATCCCCCAACCCAATAGCCTCGCCACCATCCCCCGAAGGCTCGTCACCTTACACATGGCTTCTTACAACTATCATCCCCATACATATAATACCCTACCCACAACTATCGAGGGCCTTTACCCACAAAAGCTGTCAAAACCACCTCATCACAAAGACTACCTATGTGAAAATATATCTAATCAGTGACTTAGTCAGCATGGTTGAGAAAAAATCAACAAAAAGAATCTAATCAACACTTTTCGTTACACCTTGTTTCCTTGCAACCATGTTAGTCATATCTGATGGCATTGCCATCCATGTATCTCGGACCATACAGATCATGATAGTCACAATTCCTCAGACCCAAGTCTGTGACACCCAATACCGTAGTAAAACTCCCCAAATATATTTATGCCATGTACAACATGTGTTCAACATAACACAAGAAAATATGGGCCACATCCAACACAACGTTAAGGTTTCCCGCACATTCAATTCAGCAACTACATATATACATACAATTTAAAAAACACATTATAATCCAGAAATTCAATTTAAAAATTGAATTTATCTTGTTCAAAAAGTCATCATAACATGACATGGAGCTCTTGAATTCCTCTAAATAGGCTAATCAATCTTAATAAATTTAGACATATCGATATAAATAGAGACAATTCCTTTAATAACATTTTATCACCCTAACAAAAAAACTTGATGATCAACGACATCTCGCATGACCTCTCTCAATTGTAACAGGTATGGTAATAACAAAAGACATCCCATATGGTTTAAAAATAAAATTAAAATGAAATAATATGGTTGTTCCCAGAAACCCATCATTGCGCTAAAATCCCCAACTCCCAAATGTCCATGAAAACCAGAAACATGATATGAACCACTTACCTTGTAAATGTATGATGTTCCTCTTCTAGTATCGGCTTCTTATTCAGTCAAGAAATTATTGTCACTAAAAAAATCAAAAATGATTTACCCTCTAAAACATGGTCGATAAGAGAAATTGAGAAGAACATTTTAAGAGGAATCAAGGGCTTTCTGATTGGATTATAGTGGATCCAATGACGTTCGAATGGAAGTTCAGATAAGTAATCTGAATAAAAAATGAGTCCAAACACTTTTTTTCATGAAACCCGGTGGACCCCTCTACTCTCTACCCCAAAATGAGTCTACTTAATGATTTAATGTAAAAAAATACACTGTGTGTACTTGGGACTACACGTCATATATGTTCTTTTACTATTCATTTAGTGATTGAATTTTCCGAGTTCATGCTCACTAGACCAAATTGATTGTGCTCGGTAGTATGGATCAGGTACATGGTAAAACCTATCACCATTTTCAATACCCCCAAATGGTTTGTTTGGCCCTTACATGGACAAGACATGGACATCGTGTTCTCAGAATAAACGGTGTGTAATAATAAATTTCTAGTACTTTCATAGTTTTCCCATATTCTCTCAAAAAAACAAAGAAACAAAAAAATAGAGACCCACAAATCAATGGGAGAAATGGGTTCTTACAATATCACTTTAATGTGAGTATCGTGATATTTGTCCATAATTTATAATTTATACACATATAATGCAAGGAAACAATTTGTGAGATAGTCATTGAAATGATATGGAATCTCATTCTGTCATCTTGTGTAAAAAAACAAAAACCATTAAATTCACATGGAATAACTAATTTAGTTAGTAGTACGAAAAATAAAAATTTTTTTAGGGAAAATTACTACAACCTATCACTTGTACACAAATGTATTTAACATATTTTTTTTATATGATTTTAGGGTCTCAAGTTATTATTATTGAAAAGAAAAATGTTTTCTATTGTATGGGTATAAATTTAACATCAATATATATATATGTATATATATATGTATATATATAAATATACCCTAAATTATTTTAGGTAATACAAATGATTTATAATCCTATTATCTAG
Organism: Viscum album; assembly: GCA_963277665.1. Lineage (NCBI taxonomy): Eukaryota > Viridiplantae > Streptophyta > Magnoliopsida > Santalales > Viscaceae > Viscum > Viscum album. The sequence continues at coordinate 77,324,248 of OY728127.1, read as the reverse complement.
ATAAATGAAAAAAAATTTATCTAAATCAAAACATCTTGTATTATACACTAAGAATCGAATAATTCAACATAGTGTGGAATGATTGAGGACACAAAACATAATAGTAATTTTATACCACCGCCTATCATAAAATTTTTTGTTTATTCACAAATAATAGGAAGAAATAAATCAATTATTATGAAAAAATTATCATGTTTCAAAGAAGAACATATTAATGTGTTATTTTCAAGTTGGTATTTACAAAAAAATATAAATGGAGGAGAATGTTGAACCAAATTTTTGTTTATTTTTGTTTTCTATCAATGTATTAAAACAAGATAGATAATAATATGAATATTTTACAAGAATACCGGGATGTATTTATATGTACTATAATATGTAAATTTTTAGAAGAATAACATGGATGCTTTGGTTGAGTTCCCCAGAAGAAAAGTTGATATATTCTGGAGATTTGACATATTTCCCAAATGATTTCATGATTGGGTGATAATATGAATCATGTTCAACTGGATAATATTCCATGTTGCTTCAAATATTTATATTGAAAATTAATTGTATTATTTGAGTTATTTCATTGATTAATATAGATATCTATCTAATATTATTAATGTATCTCAGTTTGAATAATTTTTGATTTGTGAACTGTATATGACATGATGATGAAGTATTTCTTTGTAATAATATTATGGAATTTATTTTTAATTCTTAGATTGCATTTAAATTTTTAATATTGGTATATTAAAAAAAATATAGACCTAAATGGAATTAATTTTGATAATGTTCCAATATATAAAATAAATTGAATATTGATACCTTATAGTCATCCCTAATGACTTGATGTGAAGGTTGAATATATATGTTGAGAACCTATAAAATAATGTTCGGGAACATGCATGAGTAGTTTCATAATAGGGTAAATAAAGAGAAGGTTCCACTCTATGGGAAGGTATAGAGGAGTTTGTATGATGGGTATTAGAATGGTCCAAACCTAGATTAATGGTAAAAATCATATTTTCGGGGGATTTTTTATTAACTGGTGAAAGGCCAAGCATGTTGTTGGGACCATGTTGGATGGATAAGGAAGTAAGAAAAGTTTTATCTTATAGAGTGTTGTCTTTTGTTGTCAAAAAAGATAAATCAATTCACATTGTATAGGACTTGTAAACTATGATGATGGTTTTTGTATTTGTATTTCACAAATATCATAAGTTTGGAGAACTTTTGATGCAAGCCATATGAAGATTAGAGAGAGTAAAGAAGTTATTTTGGAAAAGGAAAGAAAGTGACACAGAAGTAGTGGCGTGCAGGTATTGGCACACAAGTATTGGTGCGCAAGTACTGGCACACAAGTATTGGCACGAAAGTATTTGTATGCAGCTGTAAGTGGCTCGAAAGTCATAATTCAAGATCAACCCATCAAAATATGACAAATTAAATAAAGTGTCACACAAAATAAAGATCGGCGCAGAAGTCAAGTAGTGGCGCGCGAGTTTAAGTGGCACACAAAATAAAGATTTCCGCACAAGTCAAGTAGTGGCACGCAAGTTTATGTGGTGCAAAATTCATATTTAAAACAACATCATATCAAGAAATGACAAAGGAAAGAAAGTGCCACACAAGTTTTGGAGCGGCGCACAAGTGCTGGAGCGGCGCACACGTGTTGGGGTGGCGCGCAAGTGCGGTAGAGGCGTGCAAGTGTATGTGGCATGCAATTCAACAAAAATGTTATAAATAGATTACTTGACTCCTAATTTTTCAATTCTCAATACTAAAGAGAAAATTAGAGCTCTGATTGCGCAAGTAGTAGAGGGTTCTCTAATCACGCAAGTAGCAGAGGGTGGCACAAAAGGTGATGTAGTGCGAAAGCTGAGGGTCATTTGAAAGGGGTGCATGTAGGGTGCCATGAATGTTTTTCCGTGCAGGTTTTGTCGTGCAAATTTTTCCGTGCTGGTTTTGTCGTGCAAGTTTTTCTACACATGTTTTGTCGCACAAGTTTGTACGTGCAAGTTTTTTCCCTTAATTTTCATGAGGCACTCAAGTAGGGAGGTTATTTCAATAAGTGGTCTATGTATAAGCCAAAGGTGGAACTTAAGTAGGGAGGCACACAAGTAGGGAGTGGGGTGCAAGCTGTCTGCACCAGGAGGTTCTTACCAACTTATGGTTAGTAATGTGAAGATTGTTTTTGAATGATTTGATTTGTGAAAGATCATTATGAAGCAAAAAATAATTACATTACCCTATTTGTGCTGAGATGTTTCACACACACTATTGGATTGTTTTAAAAGTGCTACATGAGTGTAAGGGTATATCCTACTCGTTTTATTCTATATGAAATGATTATTTTCTAGTGCATTGTGTGGTACTAGAATGTTTTCGTACCATACCAAGGATGTAGATACACATGTTTAGTAGTGACCCTTTTAAATCTTGTGTTCCTATAGTTGTGTGTGATCAGCAGGGAAGAAACTCTTTAACAGGAGGCGAAGTTTGTTTAAAAAAATTAAACATAAAAATAAAAATATATCACGGATTCACCCCCTCTCCCTCTCACTGATACTTGGATCCTGACTGGGAACTTCAATTGGTATCAGAGCGATAGATTCCCTTAATTTATTCTTTGCTGAAGTGGTTGAAGAGATGTTGTGATGGAGAATATATATTCCGTGAACAGTAAGGTATTCCAATTTTTTATGGAAATAACTATCACATCTAGAAGGACAGAATGATGCCGTATCTTATGTCACTTGGATATGAAGTTCTTGAATCTACAACAGATGGATTTCCTGCTATTGATGAAAAGGTTCCTCTTACCCCTGTAGATAATAAGTATCTTGAGAATGATGGACGACCCAAAAATGTGTTACTCTCATCTCTTTCTGAGAGTGAAATTTTAAGAGTGAAAGTTGTTGTTACAGCCAAACTAATTTGGGACAAACTAAAGAACATATATGAAGGAAATACAAAAGTGAAGAAAGATAAACTACAAATATGGAGATTGAAGTATGAAGACTTGAAAATGTGATAATCTGAATCTATTGGGGATTTCATTACCATGATAAATGATATTGTCAGTACAATCAATATTCCTTGGTGAAACGTTGGAGGATTCTACAGTTGTCAAAAAGATCATGAGAATTCTACCTGAAAATTATGATTCTAAAGTGTCTTCATTATAAGATAGAGACCCTGAAACATTATCTTTGGATTATTTTCATTGCACTATCATTACATATGAGATGAAAAGGGAGAAGACTTTGAAGGGAAAAACAAAAGCTGATAGAGAAATTCCATTCAAGGAAACAAAGAGAGAGAAGTCAAAGAAAAATCTTATTGAAGATGAAGCTGTTGAATTTGGTTCTGAATATGAGTTATGTAAAAATTTTGTTGAAATTTTATCCTTGTTTTCTAAGAATGTGAAAAGATAAATAGGGAAAAAAAGGGTAAACTTCCCTTGTAATATTTTGAGTGTGGAGTCTTTGGTCACTTTGTGGCTAATTTCCCTCAAAAGAATAATGATGAAGACAGTGATGATGAAAACAGAAGGCCAAGAAGGCTGTGGAAGGAACATGACGACAAAGATAAATATCATTCAAAGGGGAAGGATAAAAAGTTATTAAAATAAAAAAGAAGAAGATTTTTATCTAAACACTACCCGACTACCCTCTTTTGGATCCTGATTTTTTTGGAATTAGTGACCGGAGGCAGAACGTGGAAGTGGCCGGCGGAGCAAGGGCTGCCGTCGCACATGCATAGAAAAGATACGGCCAATCGGGCCGCGACGGAGGAATCACGACACCATCGAGCTGTGCTGGGGATACGGAGCCGCGACCAGGGCAGGCTGCGGTGAAGGAAGATGGCGTCGTCGTGCCTGTTGTGTGGAAGGAACTGCTGCCTTCTTTGCGGGCCACTTTGGTAGGAGAACAGGCCGGCCCGTCGGCCTGCCAGGCGGAGGAGAGCCGCAGCTCAAGGAGGGCGTCACGCTGGATGAACCGCAACCTGCCCATGCAGGCCGCTTGCGATAAGAAGGCCGACCGACATCGACTGGCCGGTTAGGGAGGGCGGTGCCACTTGGCATCGCCAGTTCGGGAAGCCGGGGGGGCCTTGCCCCCCACCATGGATCACTCGGCCAGTCGGCCGAGCCGCGACCGGCTGGGCTAGGCCGCCCTGGGCCGGGCCACGCCCTCTCGGGTCGGGAGGCGCCTTCTAGGGCCGGGTCGCGCCCCTTCGGGCCGGGCCGCGCTTGCCTTCTGGCCGGGCCGTGCCTGCCTTCAGGCTGAGCTGCACCTGCCATCGAGACGGGTCTCATTTCTTTAGGCTGGGACAAGACTCCATGCCGGGGATGACCCACCATACTAGGTCGGACCGAACCGCCATCCCACATGGCCTAACGGGCTGGGCCCATACGCTTAAATACGAATAACTTCACGACCGTACGTCTGATCGACGCACCGTCTATGGAACTAGGAACCTTATGACGAGGAGGTCCTTATGTTATACTCTTAGTGAGTTTTGGATGAATTCAGATAAGTGTCCAGGTTGGTTCGAAACAGAAACCTACCGGGCCCTCGGAGCGGAAACACTTATAACATAAGGACCGGACGTCCGATTGACGTGCTGTTGAATATGTTGGATTTCTCTTGATGAGATAGTTCTTTTAGAATACTCTACACAGGATTCAGATGTGGTTTGAGCATGGCTGGGTTGGATTGTACCTGAAATCCAACCGGGCCCCTGGAATGAAAATGCTAATCACTCACAGATCGAACATCTGATTGACTCGCCTTCTGTTGTGTTGAGACCCCTATGATGAGGCTGTCCCTTGAGATACTTCCACGTGAGGTTACGTGGGACATGGAAGTATAGAAAAGTAGCTCGTGGATAAGACCCTCCTAGGGACGAGTGTACAAAGTGCAAAGACGTAGTAGCTGGCTGAGACTTGATGACTACTGATTGATCGACTCTGAGTGATTCGTATGGCCCAGTGGGTTGTGCTTCGTTGTAGCAGCAGACCCACGATGGAGGAGCACTTGGTTGTAATGACAGAACCATGGTACTCAATAGAAGAAGTACCTTTGTAGGCTTTGAGGGGGTGCACTTGGTTGTAGCGGCAGACCCATGGTGGTAAGCGCTTGGTTGTAGGAGCAGGCCCACAGTACTCGACAGGTGGAGTAATTTAGCAGTTCAAGGTTAGTGGGAAGCGCTTGGCTGTAGCGGCAGGACAACGACGACATCCCTTCCTTCTTCATCTCCGCAAAAAGTGAGGAGACGTTGTTTCCTCCTCATAGGCACTCTGACATCGTCAACGAATCCACTATCTACAATGTTTCCTTCCACGACACACGACTACCGCCATGCTTTTCCAAGGTAGGGGTTTTTGTATATTTACATTTACGAGATTCATACCCTCGAGCATGGAAGATTATTTTGTTGGGTGATTATTCGAACTACTAACGCGGTGGGTACAGACTAACAAACAGGTCTGGACCCACCGCCAACATGTTATTGATGCGTGGATTTTGTGGAGATGGGTGAACGGAAGGGCAACGATGATTTGAAGTCGTCTAAGTGAAGAGTGCGACCCGAGAAGTCTATAGGCACAGAAGAGAGCTAAAACGGACCACCAGAGCGACTCCGGTGGCCCACAGAACATCGCGACACTGGCACCCTAGTTCGCCATATGATGAATCCTACCGCAACAACAGCCGCAGCGGCGGTGCGATAGACCCCGCGACCACACGGGCTCCCGGAACGGCGGGGCGGCGCCAGCTGGCACAACTGGTTCCAATTAACGGGGGGTCACGCCCCCCCGCTCCGCGCAACGCTCTCAGTCGTTGGCCGAGCCAGCGCCTTCCCCACAGGGTGGGAAAAACCGTGCCAGCCGGGCCGGACTGGACCCAGTCTCGAGACGGGTCGACCCGGTTCATGCTGTATCTGGGTGGGTTTGGCCGGGGCGGACCGGGCCCAGACCCCCTTTTTTCGGACCTAATTCGTTTAAACGCCCATAACTTGAGCTACATACCTCCGATTCAAACACCGTCAGTTTCGTAGGAATCCTTGGATTAAGATGGTAGATTAGGTATATTACAGTCATTTCTTTGGAAAAATTTGGGTATGACCGGGTTTGTTTGAACTTGAATCCAACCGGGGCCTCAGAGCGGAAAGACTTATAACTTAAGGACCGGACGTCAGATTGACATGCCGTCGACTATGTTGGATTCCTCTTGATGAGATGGTTCTTTTGGCTTACACTACATAGGATTAAGATGTGTTTTATTCATATCCGGGTTGGATTGTACCCGAAATCCAACCGGGCCTCTAGAAAGGAAATGCAAATAAGTCACTGAGTGGACGTCTAATTGACGCGCCGTCTGTTGCATTGAGACCCCTATGACGAGGAGTTCCCTTGAGATACTTCAATGTGATGTTACGTTACACTTGGAAGTATCAAATAGTTGATTTTGGATAGAACCCTCCTAGAGACGAGCGTACGGAGTACATAGACCTAGTAGTTGGCTGAGACATGACGATAGCTGATCGACCGACTCAGAGTGACTCGTATGGCCCAGGGGGGTGAACATGGTTGTAGCAGCATACCCACGATGGAGGAGTGCATGGTTTTAGTGGAAGTCCTGCGGTACTCAACAGAAGGAGTACATCTGTAGGCTATAAGGGTGTGTTCTTGGTTGTAGCGGAAAACCCATGGTGGGAAGCGCTTGGTTGTAGCATCATGCCAAGAGTACTCGACAGTTGGAGTACTTCAGTAGTCCAAGGTTAGTGGGAAGTTCTTGGTTGTAGCGGTAGGCCCACTGCACTAGATAGAGGAGGAGTTCTCCAACAGCTGTGGTTTCAGCATCATGAATAAAATACTGGTTTGAGCTGAGTCAATGACCTTTGTTCGTTTCCTCATTATTGAGATGAGTTATTTGATAGCATAGGTATATGTATGGGCATATACCTAAGTAAAGGTTATCCGTTGAGATCATTCTTTTTGGTTTATCCTTGTAGAATTTTGTGATACCTTGAGGGTCTCGAGGTCCCTACTGAGTATCTTTATAATCACCCCTACACGGTTTATGCCCGCACATCATTGTGTGGGATGCAGACGACAGACAACACTGACTGAGGCAGAGTGTACGAGGACTGGACGGTACCCGGAGGTGGACACTCAGTGTGACGACACAAGGAGCAGACCGATAGATGCAAAGTACTAAGGAGGACATATTTACCTACCCTTCAGGTAGGAACCTGAAGGACGATCCAGGAGGTGCTTCACCATTCAGTTGTTTGTCTTTTCAGTTGTAATTTCTTTTAGTTGTAGCTATACCTTTCCGTTGGTCTTGTATTTCCAGCCCCTTTGTACTTTCAGCATACTTGTTACTGGTTTACTTAGTGTTTGCTTCCGCTTGTACTCTGGTTGGGTGTGTGTTTACATTTTATAAAGGAAATAACTTCCCATTTTTCAGGGATTTACTCCTTTGGTGCTAGTCACCAGCCCCTATCCTATGGAAGGTGGGGTTGGGGTAGTCACGATACGGGCCCGAGGGGACGGGTCGTGACATTCATCTTAATTCAAATCTTTTTTTTGGTAAAATTTATTTACAATATTATATTCTCCTATTAAATGATTTAAATGTATTATTTGATAAATTTTCATTTAGTTAATCCACAATAGTTCATTAGATGTAATTTCAAATTAATAATAAATTGGAAAACAATGTGATCTTTTGAACATTTTCATTAAACAAACCACTTTTCTCGATCCGTCAATGAATTTATAGTTAAAACTAATTTAACCACGATTGTGAATGGAATTATCAAAACAAAAACATAGTTTTCTGTAATATGTGTTAAAAATGTTGTCAAATATGATCAAATTAGTTTTTGGCGACTAGTATATTTAGTTTTTATTGACCATAATAGAATTTAAATAGGGTAATTAAAGGAAAAAATAATATAATCATATTATAAAATTACCCTAACAGTTTTAAAAAACTTATTGGATGATTTATAATCAACCAAAGAAAATCAATTTTCCTAAATTTTCAACTATTGAAGCCTATTGGATGTGATTATTACATTTATAACATTTAAATTAATGTAAAGAAAAATATTTCATAAATATGAATCTCATTACTAATAAATATTATATAGGGTCATTAAAGTGATATCATATAATCTGAATAGCCCATTAATAGATAAAAAAACTTTATAAATCATGGTAATTTATTTATATGTTTTAGGAAAAAATTTATTGAATTAAATTGTGACAAAATGATGATGAAATAAATGATTTACTAAACATAGAATCAAATAAGTAATAATAATAATATAAAAATAATTAAAATATGAAATATTAGATAAAATAAAAAAATTGGATGACTGTGACATGTTAGGATTTATTTAAGGTAGTGTTTTCAAAGGAATCATGTTGTTATGATTTTTCAAAAGCCTATGTAATGAATTGTGTCAAAATTGACATAATTCATAACTTCAATTATAAAATAACTAATTAATTGATATATATTTTTAAAAAATACAATATTCAAAAATAAAATGAGATAATTTTTGAAATTTTTCTAATGAATCATTAATTTGTCGTCTGGCATGATTGGGTAATAATTCTAACTCTCAAAGTGTAAATTAATTGAAATTTAGTATGTGTTAAGAAGGACAAAGAAAAATGATAAGGACAAAAAAACAAAAAAATTCTAATTTTCATTGGATGATTATAATTTGACTGATAATAATCCTATATATTAACTAAATGAATTTGGAACCCTTTGGAATCGTAATAGAATTTATATAAATTTAATTCTTTTACTATTTCCAAGGGTGCCCCTTACCTCTATAATAAAAAGGCAGTATTCCACACTATAACTCCCTGTTAAAAAACCATTTGGTTCATAAAATAACTTTCCAAACCCCATCCTAGTATCCATAATCACATTCTTTTAGGCCATAGTTTATAAATAACTCCCTTCTTAGTTGTGTTAGGTTTTTACGAAATGTGGTCATCTAAAGGAAATCTAATGTTATTATTTAAGTATTTCTATTTTTTATTATTTGATTTCATTAAAAACATATACATCCATTAATACCTAATAAAAATATTATCCTCAATATAAAAAGATGTTATTTTTTCAATACCATTTTCTGAATCCGTCTCAACTTCAATTAAATTGGAAAAAAATTATTGTTAGTTTGTGCTTGTGAACAATCACCACTACAAACCGATCTAATTCGTTTTCCATAACCATCTGTCATGATTGGTTATAATAATAGAATTAATTTTCATATGAAATATTGGTTACATATTAAAAATTATTAGATAGTAATATGTCAAATACATTCTTACATTACATGTTCATAGAATTGATAACGTTGTTCAAGTGTATACGTAAACTATCACCTCCATGAAACGATGTGACTCATTTTCATTCATCATATCACATTTATGATATATATATATATAAGTATATTTAAATAGTTAATATTATATTAATTATTTTATTATTATTATTTAAGTTTACAATAATACTTACATTTTTTCAATAATGATAAATGAAAAACGGAAAATTTTACTCATTTGTACGCATGGCATACCGTATCCATGATTATGATGTTGTTATGTTTTTAAAAAACATACATGAGGGATTAATATAAAAGTAGAGTTAATTTTTAAAATTATAATAATTTTTTTAATATTATTATACATGGGATGGAATTATGACCACATGGACTGGTGACATCAAACCATGTTCATTATTGAATAAGTACTGAATATCGACAAAATGTATGATATGAATTTAACTAATTATATAATTTCTATAACATGGTAATCGTTTATATAAAATAAATAATAATCATGAAAACGATTATGAATAAAATATAATTTTACCTATGTTTATTTTTCATTAATATAATGATTGTACCTGGAGATTCAGACTCACAGTAAGGGAATTTGTTAACCAGATTTCCATTATTTTGGTGAAAATTATACATCTTGACTATGTTGTTGAGATATTATTTGTGAAGTGAATTTTTAATATATTTTATTTAATTTATAATTTCTTTATGTGTTTTTATAGTGAAAATAGATAATCAAACTATTTTATTAACAAAATTATCGTCGTAGTGGACTTCATCTCAATATCATTTGGTTGAGGCATATTTAGATGCCATACACCACATTGATTTATATAGTGTTTAATCACCCCCTTTTACATATAATTTAATTCAAAAATTATGAAAATGAATATTTTAATTTAAAAAATTTTATTGAATCACAAAATAAATGTTTTTAATGTATATTATGACAAGAAAATTTTCTCTCTTATGACCATTATATGGTATTTGGATTCCTTTACATGCAATATTGTTTTTTATAAAAATGTAAATACCATATTCCTTGTCTAGGTATCTTTTTAATGAAAATGGTTTTAATAATGTATTGATTATATCAATTTTATTATATGATATATTCGAAATGATATTAGGAAATGTTACTTTACCTTTATCCATGATTTATGTGTTGTTCTTATGTTTTGGTTCAAGGGAACTGTTTATGTATACAGGTGGTTCTGTGATAAACTAAGGGTGGGAGAGAATCTGATAGATCTCCAATGTATTGGTTAAAGAGACGGAGTTAAACTATAATGCCTTTCCTTAGTGATTTAAGGAATGTTGTATGATGGGTATTCAAGACGTAAAATTGATGGTTTCACCCTATGTAGATGTGAAAACTATAATGTAAGTATGACATGGATGTGACATGTTAACTTTATGATTTATGATTTATATGTTTATTTTTATGTATATTATTATTTCATGAGATGTGATAAAGTAATTAAGTTTTATGGGATAATATTATGATTTTTTAGAAAATGTTTTCATGAGATTAAAATATTCATGGACTAATGGTTTCATTCCCCATTTATATCCCTTACTAGGCTTTTCGTGCTCACCCATATTTTTTGAAATGTTTTACATAGGTTATAAGTATGATTAACTGAAAGGAAGAGTACAATGATGAATTTTATAATTAATTTTATCATGAAAACGAATTCCCGTTTATTTTAAAATGTATTATATTATGAAAAACAATTGATAGCATGTAGAAAACTAAACTTTGTAATATTTGAGATTTTATGTAATAGTTATTGTATATTATCTAATAATATAAACCTAAAAATATACTCAATGTGAATTAATGTAAATTCATTACATTACTGAAGATTTTGTAATGTTTTTTACCATGGATTTATAGTTTGTATCATAGCAAATGTTTAGACAACATTTGGGATAATGAGTGTTTTTAAAACATATGGTATGTTTCTATGTCTTTTAATTTGGCTAAATCCATATTTTATATCTTTTCTTGATCAAGGAAATTTGTTTACAAATGGAAGGAGGATAATTAAAAACATTATTCATATCTCATCCTTCTTAATTTATTGCAATAAATACTGTAATGTCATGTCAGGATGATTCTAAAATATTTTCAAAGATAAAAATATCTTGTAACTAGTTTTATGAGATATTTGACCCCAAAAATATACTTGATACCATTGTGTATCATGGTTTTTTTTAATAAAATCACATACTCCCAAAATTCTTATACTTTCAAAAAAGGTTAATATTATCAATATTTTGTATTACGTGGTACCCTAAAAGTGTATTATAGTTATTAATTAATGAAAAATTCATCATAAATACTCATCATTTGGAGAAAAAGATGATTTTATGGTAGCAATTGGAAAATGTTTTAAAATATAAACCTCAAGTATGTATATTTCTTTATTTTATTATTTTGCGTTCTGAATGAATTCCTTGACATTATGAAAAGACTCCTAAAAAAAATTATGTAAATTTTTTCTATTATAAAATAATATACTATTTAACCCATTACAAGTTCATGGTTTTCAAATTCTTAAATTTTAATTGATCGTGTGTTCTATCACTCTCCATCAAAACTTGACAATTAGTTTTTAATCCATATCTATGTCTTCCTACATGGATTCCAATTATGTGTTATCTTGAGTGACCTTTTAACATCACATTATTTCATTAAAACATGAAATTTTATTGTCCCTCTTTTTGATGTGGTATTTCAATGAATTAATTTTGAAATATGAAACATTATTTGGAAGGGGGAAAATTATAATTGAAAGTACAAAATTTCTGAAATGGTAGAAGGATGTAACATCCCATGTAATTTTAAAAAATGAATTTTTTATTTTTTTAAAATAGTTATGAAATAGATAGTAATAATACATTAAAATGGACTCCATATCTGATAGTGTACCTAACACACGATAATAGGATTCTTCGAAATCATACTTTGCAGAAATGACTGAGTTATATCAACAGATAATTTATTATTAATATTATTTTTTAAGTAGTAGTTATCCCATAAATGTTTGAACGGAGGGAGTATGCGATTTTAACTGAATTATTAAAATAGGGTCGACACATGTTTATATAATGATTTATTCATCAAAACATTATTTAGAAATTAAATTAAAATCCAGTTGATTATAAAGGATGAGTTTTTAAGAAAAAAATTTTAAGTGAGAATTTTTTTGTTTATAAAATAAACAAATAACATAATTTAGATTATATTAATGTTATATAAATAAAATATGATGTTTTAAATTCATAATGTATGTTTCATAGAAATGATATAAGAAGAAATTCAAATTTATTAATAAAAGTTGTGTTATTTTAAAATTTCACGTTAAAACATTTTAATGGAGAACCTTCTTTAACAAAACATTATATGAATTTTTCATGTTCTATTTGAAAAAATAAACATCTTCTTTTGATGCAGTGAATCCAAATTTACTTTGGAGGATTATTTTTAGTTTTATGACAGAATACATATTTTATTAAATATTGAAAATACTAAATTTAAATTCAAATCTACCATTTCATTTTCTTTGTTGATATTGTGATATTATCCTTTTACATGAGTTTAACAAATTATTAGATGAACATGTAATCAGTTAATCCAATATAGTTCATTGGGTGCAATTTAAAATTTAAAATAAGTAGAAAAACAATGCGAACATTTTAATGTTTTACATAAATAAACATTTTCTCAATCTGTTAATAGGATTGGTGTTAAAAAAATTTAAGAACTTTTTCGATTTGAATTTTCAATAATAGAAATACATGGTTGTAATAAATATGAAAAATGTGGTGCAATAGGATCAAAATATATTTTGGTGGATAGTAACATTAATATTTTCTCTACCACAGTTAAAGGTTATAGGGTAATTAAAAATAAAATTAATATTAAATTATTATGAAATTACCCTAACACTTTTATAAATCATACTTAATGAGTATTTTTCGACTATGACCATCATTGAGCTAAAATTATGATCACTTGAAGCATCTTAAGTGTGATTATGATATTTATAACCTCGAATTTATAATAATGTAATATATGTCATAAATATGTCTCTCATTACTAAAACAATTTAAATATGTGTCTATATATGTGATATGTTACACTATGAATATTTCATAGAAGGATAAAATGATTTCCTACATCATAGTAATTTATTTTTAACTTTTAGGAAATAAATAATTAGATTATATAGTGACACAATGATGATGCATTAATTTATTTATTAAAGATTAAATAGAATAAATGATATTAATAATATGATAATTAATGTTATTTTAAATATTTTATGTCATAAAAGAATTATATGGATAACTATGACATGTTAGGATTGAGTAAATATAGTTCATTAAAAGTAATCAAGTATTTATGATTTTTTTAGAAATCATGTTATGAATAGTGTCAAACGTTTCAGAATTCATAACTTAAATTATAAAATACATAAATAAATTCTATAAAATTGTTAAAAATTTAATTTTTGACGAACAAGTTAAGTATGATCTAGATTATTCATTAATTACTCATTTATTTATCTTTTGTTTTGATTAAATAATCATTAAAACAATCATTGTGTAAATTACTTGATAAAATGGTAAGAGTCAAAATGAATAATGAAAAATGATGAGAAATAAAAAAGTAAAAAAATATCTAAATTTTAATAGATGATTATATGAAACAAATATTCCAAATATATTCAGAATAATTTTTTTTACCCATTGTAGTCCAAATTTGATTTTTAATAATTTAATGCTTTTAATATTTCCAATGGTGCCCCTCCCCTCTACAATAAAAGGTATTATTCCTCTCTATTAATAAAAATTAGAAATCATTTTGGATTGGCCTTGTTCTACCAAATACTCTTCCTATAATCCATCCCCACATTATCTGGGCTTTATATTATGGATAACACCGTTATTATATGTCTTAATGTGTTAATAAGGTTAATCATTCGAAGAAAATTTAATGTTTTTATTTAATTATTTATATTTTATTTATTATTGAATTTACATAAAAAATTTCTTCATCCATGATGAAAAAATTAATCCAGTATTCTCAATATAATGAATTTCATATTGTTAATATCATCACCTAAATACATCTCAACATCAATTAAATAGTAAAGTAATTAATCATTCATGTGTACATGTGAACTATAACCTCTATAGACCAATCTAATTCATCTTCAGTAACCATATTTCTTGAAAGTCTATAATATTGTAATTAATTTTAATTTTTCATATTAATCACATATCACCAAATAAAATAAAATAATATATCAAATATTTTCTTACCTTACTTTCATTTAAAATGTAAAATTTATTTCATTTTTATATGTGAACAATCACCTTTATAAAGAAATGTGACTCATTTTTATTAATTATATCACTTGTATCATATATATATATATGTATATTTAAATTATTAGTATGATATTAATTATTTTGAGATCATTTTTTAAGATAAAATAATATATATGTTGTTCCATAATGACAAATGAAAACTGGAAAATGTTACTCAAGCGTATGTACGAATCACCTTCTCCATGATTATGACATTGTTCATTTTTCATAACCATACAGAAAGGATTGTTTTAAAAGTATAATTTATGAATAATATTTTTAATAATGTAATGAATATTATATTGTATTTGGAGGACTTATAACCACATATACTAGTAACAACAAACAATGTTCATCTTCGACTCATTTACTGAATATAACCTGAACGTATGATATGAATTAAAATAATTATGTAACTTTTATATCATGGTAATAAGTGTTATAAAAAATATTAAACATGAAAATTGTTTTAATGATATTATAATTTAAACAATATTTATTATTTTGGAATATAATGATTTAACCTGACGAGTCTGACTCATGATAAGGGGTTTTCTTTACCTGATTTCCATTCTTTGGGTTAACATTTATATGTTGATCATGTCGTTCAACAATTCTGTGTGAAATGAATTTTTAATATATTATCTTTTATTTGTAATTTTTTTTGTTGATTTATAGATAAAACCAACAATCTAGCTTCTTTATTACAAAATGATCTATGTCATGGGATCTTTATCAATCTTATTTAATTATAAGATATTTTAATTTTATACAACATATTATTTTATAAAAATTATTATAAACTGCTTATAATTATAATTTCATTACATGTTTTTGAAAATGAATATTTTTATATGTATAGTTTTAATGTAAATTAAAGGTAAATTTTGTATGTTATACAGAGAAAAAGACATTTCCCACGTCGTAACCATTATTTGGAATTTGGATCTCTCTAAAAGAAATAAATTTTATTAAAATAAAAATAAATATAATTTTTCATTTTTACTTATTCTAGTGTTGAAATTTATTTTAATAATGGATTTATTATATCAATGTCTAAAGAAGTTATATTTTGAAATAAATATTGAAATATTATTTTTCATTAAGAATGATTTAT
This sequence comes from Viscum album, assembly GCA_963277665.1. NCBI lineage: Eukaryota > Viridiplantae > Streptophyta > Magnoliopsida > Santalales > Viscaceae > Viscum > Viscum album. The sequence goes on along the minus strand of OY728127.1, from coordinate 77,308,380 downwards.
ATATTGTGATTATGTTTAGGTTATTGGGAATTTTTTTTGTATATGGGTGGTTTCATGATAAAACACAATTGGGTTAGAATGTTATAGATCTCTAATGCATTGGTTAATGAGATAGAGTAAAATGATAAGGTTTCTCCTATGATATTAAGGGAATATACTGTAATTTGTATTCCAAATGTGAAAAATGAAAGTTATTCCATATATTGTTGTAAAAGAGACAATGTATGTATGATGTGGTTGTAAGAAAGAAAACAATATTATTTATTATTGCTATGAATTTTTTAGGAATCTTATGATTTCATGAGGTATGTTAATGAACTTATGTTTTATTGATTAAGTTTTGATTTTGTGAAAATGTTTTCATGATATTAAAATATTCATGGACTAAAGGATTCATTTCTTTTTTATATCCCTTATTGAGAATTTTTTATTCATCCAACATTTTTGACATATTTTAAAAAGTGTATAATGATTGTTATAATAAAGGACAAATATAATATGAATTTTATGAGGAGGTTTATCAAGAAGATAAAATCATGTATCATTTTATATTTAGTTTGATTATGAAAAATGTATAACATGTTGTCTTGTCCACTTTAAAATATTTGTGATGTTATGAAAAAGATATAGAATAATTATATAATACTCTAAAACTTAATTGATATTTAATGTGAATGAATGTAAATTATTAACATAACTCAAGACTATGTAATGTTTAATGTCAGTGCCTCATACCAACACAATTTCTCACCATCCTTTTCATGTTTTCTAAAAAAAATTTATATACTATAGTTCCATATAATCCATGATAAACTACGTAATCATGTTGAAAGGAAAATATTTTTATTTAACCAAATAATATAACCTTGAATACAACTCCTTCTATGTTAAATATCATTTTTTATCATTTAAGGTAGTTTTTATTTAGATGGACTGAGTATATAATTCTTTAACAATTTTTATAGAAACAATTTGTGTGTTTTTCATATGACTAACATTATATAGGTTAAAATGAGTTCAATAGTTTTTTCCCTGATATATATTAGGAATTTATAATGTATTTGACTCTCATACAATCTTTTATAGGTCCTATATTTAACATGGATGGTTAGGAAAGAATTTACATATTATTCATTTTATGATAATAAGTTACATTACTAATGCTCATATTTTCACCAACAAAGATTTAATGGTGTTAATATTTCAATATATATGTCCTCGAAATAGGTACCAACACATACACAACATATTCAACACGATATATAGAAAACTAATGAATATTGACAATGTTCTTAAAGACCTAGGATGGGAAACATTAATATATTTTATATTCTTTAATTAGTTTCACCTTTTTCAAGGCACTTATTTATCCACACTGTTATTATATAATATTTTACAAAAAATTAATTTTAGTAAATTTTATATGGTTAAATTTATTTTGTTACTGGTTGAAATGTACTCAAAAGACTTGGTTTCAAAAGCCCTGTCTATGAGTATTGGAACACCACTATGAAAATTAATATCTGTGAAAACATATCCTTAATTTTTAGTACATTTATATGAAAACATTTATTTATTAATGTACCTCTAATATGATGAAAAATAATTGGAATTCACCAAATTAAACACACAATGATTAGTAATTTACAACTTGAAAAGGAAAAATGTAAATAAAAATTAAATAAAAATTAACGGCCATTCAAAAGAAAGTATATATGAATGAATAGAAAACCTCACAAATATGATAATTGTAAGAATTATAATTTACATAATTTTTTTCCCAATATAGATAAAGAACATTAATTAATCCGTAATATTTTAGAATCTAAATAATTATTCCCTAAAAATGATGCATAAATATATAAATATCATAATAAAAAAAATAAATTTTTTAATAATCATTATATTTTATAGAATATCATATTTAAAAATATGATGATCTTGTATAGTATAAATTTTTTTTTTGAATCACGATATAATTTTCTAATGTATAGTTAATTGATATCCTTAATATATATGACATTGTATTGTTGATATGTATTGCTGGAGTAGCTTCTCAAAGTAGATATAATATAGGAAATTATATAATTCCCAATAAATAAGAAAAGAGAGAGAGGTATTGAAAATATGTATTAGTATTTCAAAAGATATAAAATTTATAGAATGTATTGTAAGAAATCATGAATAATAGTGTATTTTAAGAGATTCTATTTTCTCAACCGGATTACCAATGATGAGATCTATTTGGATAGGCTAAAATATAATTATATTTCTTTTCAACGTATAATATTTCACTTAAAACCCCCCCAAAAAATTAGATTTAGTTGAATTAATAATTACACTCTATTAATAAATCTATATATAGAAAAAATGTAAAATGAGGATTTTTTTTCCAATTTATAGTACTTCTATAAATTAGTGGATCAATGTGGGATTGAAAATTTAATATTTTCCCAATCCATGATTTCAATAACTGAAAAAACAAATAGTTATATAAATTAACACATATAAGAAAAAACCAAAACATCAGTAATATTCACATAATTTTAAATGGATACTATTACAATCAAAATAATAATCTTGTAAACATGATTTTAATTTAATTGGATCCTTGTGACAAGTATTAAATAAAACACAAAATACAATCGTTAGAGGTTAAATTTTCAGTCACACATTAATCTTAGTGGTAATTTAATGCCTACAAATACATGTAAATAGTACATTTGAAGATAAAAATATCCCAAATTATATACCACATATTCAATTTAAATGTATTTATTAATTTTGATTAATTTTATATATGTAATTTATTTACAGAGACATTGATGTATTAGAATTTAATATATGGATGACTAAAATGTAATTATTTTACTATTGGTCGTATGTTAATACCCATTTACTGGTATCTTTGTTTTGATAATTGAAATAAATATATTCTAGAATGAATCGTAAGTTTATGTAAGCCATAAAATATATGTATATATTATACAAGAAACTTTCAAAAAATTTATTCTAAAACATAAGGTGGAAATGTGATGGTATTTTCATCCTTGATAACTATTATTTGTAGTGGGGAGTGAGGTTAATTAATAAATTCCCCAATTTTAAGATTTTATAAATAGAAAAATGTTGTGGCTCAGGATAGATACAAAATATCATGGGGTGATTGGGTATATTTTTATGAATGATTGAGTGGTGTGTGGTGGTCAAATGTTGTACTAGATTAGGAGATAATATACAAAGACAAATTGGTAGTGGATGTTATTTTACATTAGGGAGAAGGGGAAAATGGGACATGGAGATATTAAAATGATAAAAATTATTTAAGAAATTGAGGAAGCAAAATATTCTTTTTATATTTACTATAGAAAAAAAAAATTTAATTAGATATGTACCCAATTTAATTCCCCACATTCTTGTCCAATTAAATCATTTTTTGACACTTAATAACTGTTTTAATTATTTATTAGATGATATAAATAGTATGATGTTTTGATATTTTTTCTAACCTAAACCCAGTTGATTGAATAAAGAAATGATAATTTCTCTATTTTCTGAAAACAACATGACCACGTGATAAAAAATGACTCTTTATCTCCACCATCATATTATTTCCTTGGAGCCTAACATTTCTGATCTCACACATGATCAACAAATTCACAATGTTAGAATCACTTTAACTCAGTTACATCATGACCATGGGATTCCCCAAAAATATATCATAGATATTTTTTGTTGTTATATCACATAATAATATTAGAAGTTGAATATGAAAATATAAAAACTCATGTAATTATACAAATGATGAAAATGAAGAACAGATAACATACTAGTAATTTACATCACTATTATGTTAAAAAGAACTCACTGACTTACAAACAAATTGAATGTATTAAGATACTATATATTCTTAAACGCGACCTACAATAGTATTACAGTAAATTTTTAATCTAAACCCCCTATTCTTATAATATTTATACTATAAGTAATTTCAAACACTACTTCTCAACCAATAGTTCAACCAATTAATATATAATAGAATAATAAATATTAGAGTTTTAATCATACTATTTAATCAATGGGATATATAGAATGAAACATAGATAAATTTATCGTGTCATATATACACATATAATGGTCATGTCAACCAAAATAGACATTTTTAAGTTACATTTTTTCAATGAAGTTAATATAATGACTAGATGACAAATTGTAGACTTAGATTATTAGTAATGTTTTTTGGTTTCCAAAATAGTTTTTAATGATTAAATAGAATCCTCCTAGAGTATTATAGTAGTAATTGTAAAAATGTAAATAGTTAAACTAATAATAGAACTAATAAAAATATAAAACTATTATACAATAATATTTTAACAAAATTTGAAATTCCCTTTAGCCAATATTCTAAGAAAAAAATCCTATATAAAATATTAATTAATTTTTAGAAATACAATCTTAGATGAAATAAATAAATATATATTTATAGATAATTTTTTTTCTATATATAGAAAACACATTACTATTAAAATAAATAATTTTTTCTTTGTACAAATGTTATTATATGATAAAATTAATTATTTTTTAGATTATTTTATGACTATAAAAAACAAAAACCATTCCATTAAAATATTTTAGGAATCAATCATGCAAAAATGGCCATTTATTTCATTGTAGAGTTTCATTTAGATATTCTCCAAAGTAAATAATTTTACCAATCATAAAAAGTACTAAAAATTACTCAAAAAAATTGATATCATTTAGCTTAATGATTTATAATGAATATGATTTTATGGAAACATATATCACCTATTAAAAATGATATTATTTTCATATAATGTGATCTTTATTAGATTACAATTTTCAATTTATCTAATATATGAGAATCTACAAGATGAATTATTTAAATGGAAAATATAAATATCAAGAAAAAAACACAATAATCGTCTAATCCTAAAAATTTATTGTCTTTAGTGAACATTTATATAGAAATTCGTTAAATGTTTATTGACGAGTATGATTATAAATGTAGAAATATCTATGATATTAAAAGAAAATAACATCTCATTTCACAATTTCACTATAAAATTGTATGTCACATGAGGTTTATGTTATTATAGAACTGTTATAGTTCTAATGAAATACTTATTTTAAAAAAATGTGTTAAAAAAATATAAAATTTAATGGTTTTTGTTATTTATAAAAATACATATATATAAAGTTATTATAATTGTGGTTGAAATGGATGAAAAAAATAAGAAGCGTAAATTAAATTTCTGCAGAAAATTTCCCCTAATTAAATTTACTATTTGGATACTAGTATATAAATATTATATTACTCAAAATTAATAAATGATGACATTTACTTCTTAGAAATTATCATGTATTACCAAATTATAAGTGTTACATATTACTGGAAAACAATGTTATCAAGATGATACTGTGATTTTAATGATCGAATCATGGAACATCAACCATTATTCAACAAAAAATACTTAAAAAATTTGTGTTAATTATCATTTGATTGAATTAATCAAAATAAACCTTTTACACATCAATATATGAACCTAATTAATATGTAAGTTAATAATATACAAAACCTGAGTCTTTTTAATGGGTCACTCTTTTTAAAAAACGTCCCATAGATTAGTAACAGTAAATTCTTGGAAAAATTATTTTATACCATGGATAATAGCATCAAAACATTTATGGTTTAAAATGTTATGACTAAACCTTCAAATTGTCTATGAAAAAATATAACTAGGTGCATTGAGAAACAAATTCACAACACTTTATTAATAACCAATTGATCAAACAAGCAATAATTATTGATGCATTATGAGAGAATCATCACTGACCAAACTCACATATGAATAGTAGATGAAGGGATATAGAAAAACCCACAAATCAATACCTCACCAAAAATGATTGATTTTATGTGAGGTAAATTCATTAATTACAAACCCAACATTAGACAATGAAAAATAATGGGAAATTGATTAAAATGTGATTAAACCACTATCATTAAATGACATTGATTCTTAGACAATACCCTCAATTTTTCCCAAACTCATCATTGAATGAAAAAAATAGCAGAAATCCACTATCCATTATCACCATAAAAACAATTACATATCATGTTATAAGGAACCCAATTGATTCACCTGTTAAAAGGTATAAATTTCCATCTCTAGATACCTCTTTAATCCTAATATTATGTATTCCAAAGCTATATAAACATAACTCAAATAACATAAAAATAATAATAAAACCATTTGGGTTGTAAAACTAGTTGTTATCATTAACAATTTCACACCACATATCATAAAAATATCAATTGATGCAAACAGAAAATAAAAATATTATGGCTCTATCCATTTTTTGAATGAATACATTGCATATCAAAATACATTTGGTTGGGAGAGGGTTTCTGTGTCAATTAATGATGAATGAAAGAGTATTGTTGAATGGTATATCATTAAAAAAATTTAATTGAGGCAGTAATTTTGAATAATAAATATAAATAGTCGTAAATGGTATTCGACATCGATACATAATTCTATTGTTGATATTTACTTTATTCCAATATATTTTGGTATAAAATACTTTTTGACTTCATATTTATTCTTCCAAAATATTAAACATTATTGATGATATATAATAATAGATTAAATATTTGGTAAATAAATTTTTTCTATTTGTCTGATAATAAAACATATCTAATTGTTAATAAAAAACATGTTGGTATAAAAAATCTAGTCACAATATATATATACATATAAGTTATTCAAGGAAATTTTTTATTAATGAAATTAATAAGAAAAAATATAATATCTATTGGAGTTAATCATTTATAACAAGAAATATAATTTCTATTACTATGCTTCATTTAGTATAAGTCACTTTTTTCAAATGCTTCCACCTCATTTACAACTTTATGAACTCTTATTGTCTAGTCATTGAATCCATTTACAAACAACATACCATGTCATGTATTTTTTTCATTATATGTAATATGAAGACTCAATTAGTAATTTTCTTTATCCTATACATTTTTAATTTATGTGCTCTTTAATTGAAAACATTCAATATTATAATTAAATAAATTTGGATACTCAATATATAAATTTATTTGCCATATATATCCATTAAAATTCCATTCCCCAAGCCAATGATTATATTTTTCACATGGATTATTCTTCTATTATATTTCATCATGATTCAAAAAAATATACATGCTTTTTTCTAAAAAATACACAGGAATTACATCATCACCAAAAAATAGTTATATTTTCTCTATTATTGTGTAAAAAATCTTCAACATTGTGGCTTTTTGGATCCTTTGTTTAACTTTTCAAACAGTGATTAATTATATTATTATTTCATAAATTCATGCTAATGAAACCTTTAATAATTTTGATAAGGATATTTATTATAGTTTGATTCTTTTTACTCATGATATTCTATGGTTTGAATTTCATTTTTTGTTGTATGATTGTATTTTTTACATGATTTCTAATTCACTACCCCCATTACTAATACAAATACCATAAATGGTCTTAAAAGATTCATGTTTTTTTATTGTAAAATTCATCAATGCATGCTATTCTTTTTTTCCTATATTATTATTTTCCCCCATTGATATATTCCTCCTTTGACCTAGAAATATTATATATTAAAAATTAGAATCATAAATATTGTTCTTAATGATTATTAGTATAAAAAACATCCAATAACAATGTTTTTTTGAACTAATCTATTACATTTACATGCTTATTATTTTAGGGAATTTTCATTTATTCAGTGGTATTTTTTAGGGGAGAAATTCATTATTAGTTTCCTTTCTAAAACAATAGAGGGTTTTTATGTTCTAGAATAATTTTATTCATCAACATATGTAAAGTATTTCATCATATTAATTTTATGTACTATTAAATATCATCCAATGACAAAAAAGTTTTTATGCGGATGGAATAAAATATGTTGATAAATATTGAGACAGTTAAATATATGTTATCAATATATTATTTTCACATGTTATTGGTCATATTGGAAAGGAAATCCACACGAAATATGGTGTAAAAAATGCTCTCTACATATATTATAGTGAAGACCTAAAATAACCATTTTTTAGATTGTATTGTTTGGAATATATCTCAACAAATATCATTTTATGACATTTTAATCATCCCATATTATTGGTTTACTATCATTAAATTCCTTCATGATTATCTAATAGTGATTTTCATCCATTTTATTTTTCTCCTATAATAATGTGTCTATTTCATTGATCTTATTTCGTTTGATTAATATTTTATGATAATCTACACCAAATAAAACACATATATTTTATTCATATGATTGTAACTTTTTTCAATCAATATTATAGAAACATCTTTTTAAATAATTTCATTGATACCCAAATTTTCATTAATGGGAAAATTTACTTGAATTTGAATATTAATATTTTATTTGGATATAATAGATTATTATAAAAAAAACATTCTAATATTATTATTCATATCTAATTAAATAATTTTTTCCAATCTTCAACATGATCCTAAACTCTAGCAGTTATTCAAATAAATTTTATATTGAGTAACAACTCACATTCATATTATGATCTAATTATTATTAAATTTTATTAAAGGAATAATTAAATTGTGAAATATTCTTTTCCACACTCCAAAAATAACTATATAAATAAGTAACTATATATATTGGTAAGTATCACAATAAGCTTCTTCTAGATGTGACTTATTCATTTTGCAGGACACCAAAAAGTAATCTCCGAAACATGTACACTGTTGTATTATTGATAATTCTTTTAAAGAAATATATGATATCTCTTAATAATTATATATGGTATAAATATTTTCCATATCCTTAGTAAGAGAATAAACTACTAGATCTTGACCTTCTATGTAAGAGTTATTTTATATAAAATTTTAGCATATATAAATATCATAATGATAAATTTTATATCTAAGGGGTACATTATTATTCTCTCTGAATACATTCTTCATTATAATAAAAAATCCATTAAAATAAGTAATTTTTTTTTATTAATATTGATTTCATTTATCAAATATCTCACGAATTATTTGATTTAGTAGGGACCTCAAAAATATTTTACATACAGTATAATCCAATTGGGGTGTAACCTACTTTTTAATACCAATTTACATGAACTATGATTAATAATCCAACATGGGTGGATGAATATGGGTTGGAGTAATTAATTAAATTTCAATATCATTACATTGTCTATTACTAACTTGTTTAGTTAATATCTATATATCTTATTTTAGCTCCCTATTGGTTGGCTTGCATTAAAATAAAAATTAGAGTAGATCAGCATATGGGAAATTGGATTTGATAATTGGGTTTACCTTTAGGTAGATGACCACATCCCTACTGTATGGTTTCCTTCACCCCACTCACACATATTAAAACTTTTATTTTCAAATAAGTCCTCTTGAATTGAATGACCAATTATATGTATTCCATGAAAAATCCATATATAATGATAATTAGGTTTGGTTTATCATTTTAAAAATATAATTGGACTATACATTCTAAATACAAGATCTTGATAGAGGTTCTATGACCAAAATAGTCTATTTAAATTATCTTCTTACATCACTTGTAGTCTAGAAAGGGGCTTCCTAATTGCTCTTTCAGATATTATAATATTTGTAAATATTGATGGTTAAAAACTAATAACATTGGAATGTGATTGATAAATTATAGTATTTCACAATCCATGTCATGTTCTCTAATTATTCATTAACACATATAACTCATTTATAATATGAATATGTGGTTCTCAATATTTTTTGACTCTATAATGTTTCATGATTGTTAATCTACCAAATTATACATTTTTATCTCATATTATCTTCTTTATATTTAATTTAATACAATTATATTTTTTATCATAATTAAAATAGACATAATTCAATACATTTGGTAATCCTAAAATATTTGAGTATAAATTGAAAATAATCAAGGGTATCAATTACCTATTAACATTGTTGATCCCCATAATTAATCAGTCCTAAAGACTTAACAGTATATTTTATTATTCTCTCTAATTTAACTCTACCATTGAATTTTACAAAATAAATTATATAATTTATATTTACTCTCCAGAAATAATACCTCAACTGAATCCATATAAATATTATTCCTCAATACACTTGTATTGTATATATTTTATTCTTCCACAATATTCTCTTGAAATATCACCCGTAAATAGATTTTGAGATATTTTATTATTATTTGTCAATTGAAATGTCATTTATATCACCATATTAATTCTATAAAATGTACATATTCATATATGTTTTACTACATCATGTGGTCCATAAATGCATCTGATTTTAGCTTCAATATGAATTTTGGTTATAAACATAATTTAATATTAAAGAAACCATAAATTCAATTTTCAAAATAATAGATAGATATCCATGGCTTCAAGTTAACATTACAAAACTATTTTTGTAGAATTATTGATTCTTCATCTAACTATTATACACATATCCTAGTCATCCCCACTAATTTTTCTATCGTCTGGATAATGCAATAATAAACATCACTACCTTAATTAGTGATACAATATCCAATATTCTTGATTCATGGATCTTAGCTTCTCCAATTATACTTCATAACTATATGGTGCTTTAATCCACACAAGGACTGTATGAAATTGGACAATCTCAATTTTATTCCATTCATTAATCTAAATAAACCATCTATGTGACTATATAATTATATTGAAATTGGGTATTCACATCATAGAATTGTTAATAAAAATTAATCAACTATTTTGATCATTAAAAATTATCATATTAATGGAATTGGATTTGATCTCCCCTATTAATGTAACTATTTTCTCCCACATCAGGAGATCATGTCACTTATTCTAATTTTATCTTTCTGACAACATGAAAAATATTATTAGAATGATTTTGTATTCAATCAAATACTAACTTAAATTTAAAGATCTATATGAATATGTATAATACAAAATTATGGAATGTTAAATTTTAATATCTATATGAATATTTGTAATAACAAATCATGGAATCTTAAATTTAACTACAAGATTCACTATATAACGATAAAATAGAATACATCAGTGTAAAAAAGTATTCATCAATCTCACAATAGTGAAATATTATTAATAGATCATAAATGATTTTATACAACAATATTAGATTTATTCAAAATCACTTAATTATATCTTTAACACGTTTATAACACAAACAACACTCTCACAAATATTTTACCTGACCCACAACTATAAGAAACATCATTTATAGTGATCAAATAATATATAATTCAAAATGATACTCATAGTCTCTTTTTATGGAATATCATCATTCATATAAGATCATCCATAAAATATTATATATCATGGATAGATGTTTACAATAACTATACATTCATGGAATATCATTTTCTCATAATCTTGGAAGATATGTAGAGGTCAAAAATGGGATAATAATAACTATAGAAGTTATGTATATGTATTTATGTGGAATCATACCATATAATCACGCAAAAGGATATTCACAGAATCATATGGATTATACATCTAGAAAACTGGTTTTGGATGATCTTCCAATATTAGGATTGATCCAAAAATATTATGGAATTGATTCTCCACATCACATAGAATTACCATTTGATTTGAAAAAACCCAACATCCAAAGGTAAAATATAGTAAGTGATTAATCAATTCGTGTGCATTGATATGATCAAATGGGTTTTATTCTATATCTATGATTTTAATATAGTAAAAAGTGATTGGTCATCAAGATTACAACTTCAAAGAAACAATTGGAATGGAATCTGTAAAAAAAATGTCTTAGCATCACCCCTTCTTTCAATGTACCCAACTCAGCTCCTATATACAGATTACATGGACTCTCATTCGTGGAACGCCACAAATTTTCACTTATTACCAACATGATATTTCCACACTATATATAATTCTCTGTGCCACTAAAATTGTTTTTTTCAATTTTTTTCTCCATAATACATCTTTTCAGGTTTATATAGAATCTTGATATTATGTTCCTATGGCCCAAAATTTTAGTGGATGGGGATATCTTTATGGATCACCCTTGGTTTCACATATTTTATGATAATTTCCCATATTAAAACACATTTTTTACAAGGTTTAAAATATAAATTCCATATAATAATTTCATTTCAGACCAAACATAACATGGACTTGATAATTGGAGTTTCTTTAATTAGTCATTCTATGAAAACAAATATTTATTAGATGAATTCCATAATTAATTAAATAGATAACTCAAATAACCTAACTTCTTCATCATAGTAATAGTGAAGGCCCAATCAAATATACCTCTTTAACATGTAGACCATCATAACAAACAATCATTTATTTTTCATTTTTGTAATTCATTATTCCATTATACTTGAATTTATATGTTAGGGATCTCAAGTTTAATTTCAATGTTTTTTTATCACATTTAAAATCCTGTAAATGTGAATTAATGTTAATGGATTCTTGTTTATCATTGTTATTAATATTCAAAATATTGACATACATTTCATAAAATAAAAAAAATCATAATCTACATTTAACACATTAGTAGTAAATATAATGAATAATAACCTTTAATATTTAAATTCTCATAGTTTCACAATGCTTTTTTCAATAATTAGATAATGTTGTATTTGAGTGAACATTCTCTAATACCATGGAATGATTTTTATAATTAGTTATTATTTTATGGTGTGTTTATATTTGGAATATATATTCATTATATATCTAAATAAAAAATATCATGAGATCATTTAATAATATAAATTAATTCTAGTTTCATTAATTTATAATAAATAAATTTATTTACTATTCTTAGTTATCAATATTCATAAATATTTTATTTAAAATTACATTCATTATTGAATAAATATTATTTATTTAGATTCAAATTTGTCAATATAAATTTATGGAAGTTATTCTAAATATATAATTATATAAATGGGGACTTTAATGGGTATAATCATTAGAATAATAATTTATATAACAAATCCAATTAGTATATAAATTAAAATAATTTTTTTGTATGATAAAAAATATCTAATAACACTGTACATTTTTAATTTGAAATCTACTTTCTCTATGTGTTAGAAAAAAAATATAATGTTTATAATATGAATATCTCTATGAATTAAAAGAAATTTAAAAGGATCATATCTAATAATAGGAAAGATTTTTATGTTACTATTGAAGTTAAAATTTAGATTATCAAAAATAGTACAAATTTATTTTAATTCATAATAATATATATAAATTATAATATACATGATAGGTGAAAAACACCTCCAAAAAATTTAATTTTAATTTAATATAACTTTTTATTAATATGAATTGAAAATTATTATTTTTTTATTTTTAATTTTTATGTTGATGTCATATGATTTTGTAACTCTTTTAAGACCCTTTTTAATGGAAACAATATCTAATTGACTTTATATTGTTTTCTTAATGAAACATGGACCAACACTGGAAGTTATTTATTTGATGCAATAATATTTTTTTTCATGTAGAAAAAATAATACAATAAATCTATTCTAAAAAATTATAAATATAGTCAAATTGTTACCTTTATGTATAATACGAAAAAAACTATTTTATCAACACTCTCAAAAAAGGGGAAATTTTTATTTCATAAAACACAATCGGTTTTACACTCATAATATATATTATTTATTAAATATTTACTTTCTACAATGATTCATTGGGTTGTAAAACCATGTAAGGGTTTTACCAAGATTTGATACTATATAAATGAGGAATTACTCTGTTTTACATCGAAATGATAAAGAGAAAATATTAAAGAATATAATAATAATCCTTTTTTATATGTATTGAATGATTATAAACAAAATAAATAAATCATTAATGTGACAACATATGGTATCATATGGTCAATTTCAACTATAAAATCAAATACTCCTCATTGTTAATGTTAACATCCTATTCCCTTGGCCCAAAATCATTTGATATTACTTGTTCAATGATGAATGACTTGAATATTAAAATATAATCCCACACATCATTAAAATTGCTAAAAAATTAAAAAAAACAATTTAAGTAAATCAAATAATATATAATGAAAAAATATATTCCAAATATGTTACAAAGCATCATTGTTAAATAATGAGTCAAATGAAAATATGTTATCTTTAGAAGAACATAAATTTTTTAATGATATCAATCAACCTAGAAACACCACATAATCTATGTATTAAGAAACTATATCCACATTAATACACTCCACAAAACAATAATTAATCGAAGGATTCCACAGAATTATTTTTTTGTTCTTATTATTCTAATAAATGATTTATAAGAAATATAAATAAAATTGATATGTAATAAATTGTTACAATTCTATATTATTCTAACTAATTGAATCAATATTTTAATGTTTATCTATTTTTTGTTTAATAAAAAAATTAGGGGATGATTTTAATTATTATAATTATAATTAATTAAGTATTTGTATTCGGAAAATTTAGGCATTAATGTGTTAATCACAAATTTTTTGTATTTTTTAATTCAAAAACAATACAAATAATTTTAAATGTTATGTGAATTAAATAATTTATGGGAATTACTATATTTTACATTCATTGATTTTTATGATCATGTTAGTAATGATTTTAATTTTTTTGGAGAATCTATAGAACATAGAAAATGTCGTCTATTAAAGATTCTATTTTATTCTATAACATAATGTTTCCAAAAAATTTTTTTTTAGAAATTTCTAATTTCAAAATTGGGGATTTAAAATTTATGAATTGATATTATTTTTTATTTTCTCTTTTGGAATATTTCAAAATTCAATTAATTTTTTAGATTTTTAATTGGTAAGGTGGGTTTTAATAGAAAATTGTAGTGTTTGGAAAATGTTTTGATATGATAATAAATTGGAGTTATTTTTATAACATAATTACATTAATATTAACTAAATATATGGACAGAGTTTTTAATTTTGGAAAAACAAATTTTCAATTAATCTTGAATAGTTAATCAATGGAATTTTGATTTAAATTTTATATGTGGTTAATATATTTATGTGGTAATGTAAATAATTATCAAAAACTCAATTTTTTATACATGTGAGGTTAGATTAAACTTAAATTACATAATAGTTAGTTATATTAATATCTCTGTTTATTAAATAATTTTATTAGACATAGGATGAGACATGAATGTGCCTATTTTAATCTATAACGCTACATGGTTGTGCATGTGGTGATATGTTTGTTCATTAGATGATGTTTTTGAAAACCTCTGAGATTACATCATTGTAACCGAAGGGATTATCGATCATAGATCAATATGAGTAAATATATGGGTGACATGGGTTTATAGATGACATATATGTTCATTTTTTGCAATTTTTTATGTTTTGAGGTTGTGTTAGTGGTCGAACTCAATTTTCACACACATGACTATATAAAATATGAGCCGATGAAACAGAGTTAATTTTGATCCTAAAAATATAAATTTTTTGTTAAAAATATATGATAATATGATCTATAATCCTTCTCATGGTTTAATATTCTAGGAGATACAATGTCTTTCAAATGGATTTGAGAAAATTTTAGCCTCCAATTTTTTTTTGTGTAATATATTTTTTCTAAAACTTTTTATTCTAAATATGGAATGTTTTTATAAAATATTTATAATATTTTATTTACATATGGTTTTTCAAAATACATGTTACCATTGGGTTTTATTAAAATTACATTAGTTCATTTTTGTGTCAGAGAAAAAAATATTGAATTTTTTGATACATTAGAATTTTGTAATAGTGAAATATTTTAAATTTTATTAATTATTTATATAGAATATATTGTTTTCAAAATGTGATTTAAACCTGTTTTCTTTTATTATTGATTATAAATTATTTATCTTTATTGATGGTAATGAATTTTAATTTTCTATATCATGGGATTGTATTAGAATATGTATGAAATCTGAATAAGGTTATAATCATTCCATACATATTTACCTTTATGGATATATAAAAATGATTGGCCATAAAGTAGGTAAATAGAAGAGTTCATTATTCATCTTTTTTTATTGTTGATTCACATGATATTTATAGTGGAGGAGATAATTTTTCATTATATGATAGTTATTCTATGCTGAAAGTATATCTTAGTAATCTTAATTCTCAAAATAGATTTGTTTTTTGTAAAAATATGGATTTCAACTATTAATGTTTATTTTAAATAAAATTTTCTTAAATATATTTCCAATGACCATTCAAGGTTTGTTGTTTTTTTATTTAAATACATATCATTCACCATATAGTCTATTTTATCTCTCACTACTTTTCAGAATCAATTATTATCACAATATGTTCATTGGAATATATTGATTTGCGGCCCAAGAATAGAGATTGAATATCTCAGGAAGGGGTGTTATCAAAATTTATAAGTTTTTTATTTTTTTAATTACACTAAAATTATTTCTAGTAGTAATTGATATTCGTATAGGAGGAACTCAAAATGTGAAAATAAAAATAAGTCTCCATCCTCAAATAGATAAATCTGAGCCGATGTGATGATAAGTTAAATTGAGAGGATTGTGACAAAGTCTTTGGAATTCATTTGTGTCATGTTAAAGACATATACTTATAATAGTTAATGGTAAATAAATCCAATCATTTTATGAAAGTTTATTAATAAACCATATAGAGTTAATTTGAAATAAAACCGTGATTATAATTATTTAAAATTTATTTCTCATAAATCTATCAGATATATGTTTCAGGAAGGGTTTTATATTTATATTTAATTATCAATGGGATTTAATTATTATAGAATAAATTTATTCAATTTGCTGAATGTTTTGAAATTAAAATATCTAATTAAATTATAATACAATTTGTCAAATTGGGGAGTGGGATAATGTGTTACTGAATAATAGAGATATAATGGGTTTCTAATTGTTTCCATTTAGATATATATATTTAATCACCTATGTGGTATATAGTTTTCATTAGATGAAGAAAAGGTGTGGTGGTATATATAATTTTTGTAACTCAATTTGTGTATACTATTTTATAAGGTATACATGTACGTGGATGTAAAATTGATCAACATGATCTATAGAAGGTTGTGGGTGTAATGGCCCGGACCACTCTGGTCCATTCCATTGTAAAAATGTGGTGTTTGAGGTGTTCCAAGAGGTCAAGGTGACATATCCCCCAACACTTATCCTTATTAACAATTCAGAGAACAGTTCAATTAGAGTTCTTTTTTGAAAATTTCTATCAATGAGGTTTAGTGAACAGTTCTATTGGTGAGGTTCAGTGAACAGTTCTATCAGCGAGGTTCACTGAACAGTTCTATCGATGAGGTTTTGTGAACAGTTCTGTCAGTGAGGTTTAGTGAACAGTTCTTTTGGTGAGGTTCAGTGAATAGTTCTATCGGTGAGGTTTGGTGAACAGTTTTATCGGTGAGGTTCAGTGAACAGTGCTCTATAGGTGAGGTTCAGTGAATAGTGCTCTATCAATGAGGTTTAGTGAACAGTGCTCTATCGGCGAGGTTTAGTGAAAAGTTCTATCGGTGAGGTATAGTGAATGGGGGTTTATCGGTGAGCTTCATTGAACAATTCTCTATCGGTGAGGTTCAGTGAACAATGCTCTATCGGTTAGGTTCAGTGAATAGTGCTCTATCGGTGAGGTTTAGTGAACATCGGTCTATCAGTGAGGTTCAGTGAACATTGCTCTATCAGCGAGGTTCAGCGAATAGTTCTCTATTGGTGAGGTTCAGTGAAAAGTGGTATATCGGTGAGGTTCAGTGAGCAGTTCTCTATCGGTGAGGTTCAGTGAAAAGTGTTCTATCGGTGAGGTTCAGTAAACAGTGCTATATCGGTGGGGTTTAATGAATAGTGTTCTATCGATGTGATTCAGTGAACAATATTCTATCAGTGAGGCTCTAATGGTGATGTTTTTGAACAGTGTTCTAACGGTGAGTTTCATGAATAGTGTTATATCGATGAGGTTCATGAGCAATGATCTATCATTGAGGTTCTAACGGTTAGGTTCATGAACAGTGTTCTAATAATGAGTTTCATGAATAGTGTTCCCAACTTCCTACAGTTTCACCCCTTTACCGTTTCCTTTGAGGTAAAATGCATTTAAATGCTTATTTTAAGGACTCATAAGCCTGGTTCAAAGGCCATAAATCTTATATTAATTATTCTAATTGCTCGGGATGTATTTTTTTCACTTGGTCAAACTGTGTGGTTTAATGTCATCCGCTTTTAATGGGGAATTAAGCGTATCACAAACTGTCACCCCATTAAATCATCAAAAGGGACAAGATATCTTCTTCCCTTGTTCTTCCTCTTTGTTGTCGTCTATGAGATTCTAGAACCATTCAATCCATCCCATTGGAGTTTCACAATCAAACATTACACCTAAGATTGGTTCCGCTCTGTTTTGATGCAACCAAGATGTATCGATCAATCTTCAATATAAGGTATGTATTATCATCGTTAAATTGGGGACCATCTTCTCTTATTCTTTTTTCCATATTATAGCTTGTAATCTCCATGATTATAAGGGAGTCATCCAATGTTTTGGTTGGTGCGGTCGTACCGTGGCATCCTCAGGTTGATGTAGACATCGCGAGAGGAGTATCATGACCTGTTGTGTGGATGAAGAACGAGAGGAACTGTTTGAGGTAGGGGATTCATTGCTTCTCTTTATTTTTTGTGCAACTGTATATTTAGCATGTTTTATCGCACTGGATGGTAATGGAATTGTCATAATAAATATTTTAACTGGATAAATAAATTGATATCGATCATATGTTCTTGCCCCATGTTTTTCTAGATATTGTGATATCTATGATTCTTTGATTAGCTGTTTGTTCTTGATGGAAATCCGTAAAGAATGTAAACCGGGATTAATTGATAATTGTTTAGCTAAAGATAAAGAGGCATGTAAACAAATCTTGTTCTTGTTGTATTTTTATGTTAATCAAATTGGTGCAGCAATCATGTTTATTTATTTGTGATAGCTTAATTTTAGGATTACCAAATTTTAGAACCAAAGAATAATAAATCGGTTAATCCAAGATGGATTAATAAAATTTTGGTTGTTAAAAGATAATTGCTTGTAGGGTTCTGAGTTACCCTCCTCATTGTTTAAGGTCCAAGAGACCATTGTGAAGATGTTTGTTTTACTACTGGTTGTGTTTTTATCTGAGCCTGGATGGTTGTGGTAATATGTGGAGGCATGTAAGCCTTTTTGGTTGTGGTAGAAGATGAATCCTAGAGTGGAATGATGCATCGGTTTATAGATGTGGGTGTCAGAGAGGACACCAGGGATGATGGAATGAAATGGATGTGATTGTTGTATGCTTACTGTTTCTTTAGTTGTTTATCTTATTTACATTTCCCCACTGCTAAAGGTAGATGGTCTTACTTACCCCTCTTCTGAAAGAGGTGAAGACACACGGGGTATTCCACGTTCTTTCCGTGTTTAGCTTCTCAATAAAGGATGGGTATATGCTCTTTCTATAATAGGCCAAGAATCGACGGGTAGTACATCTACTCACCGTGTTGAGCCCCCTTCTGTTTAGTAGCATATAATGTTTTTCTAGAATGCCTGTGAATGTGGGAAAATATTTCTGTAATGAATAATTGAATAAATGTTGTTAACCAATGGGGAGGGAGTTTCTAGAACATATTGATGAGGTCATTTTTTTAAGGAACAATGGACATTGGGTGTGATGATAATGAAATTTTATGTGGGATGGTACATTGTTAATTAATGTTTAAAGAATTAATTAATTTATAATGTAACATATAAAAAATGGAATGAATTAATCTATTAAATCCCTTTAAATGAATTTATGCTTATTGGATACCTAGTCTTATAAGTAGCAGCCTAGAGTCTCAGAGAAGTTAGCTGCAGTTGTTCCTCAGACTAGGTTATTCCCATAGTGTGGTTATGAGTTATAGTATATGATGTACTTTTTTTTGTTTCTATACACTACTCAACCCAGTCAGTAAGGGAAACTAACACCCCGAAGATTCTGAGCCCTGGGGGGGGGGGGTCCCAACATTCTAGTGGAAGGATGGATGGCTGACTACCCCCTTTAGCCCTACTCTCTTCTCTGGGAAGTTACTTGTACTAGTAGGCATAACTGTTAGTTTTACCTATATATGTGTGTAGAGGGCTGTAATGGTTTGTGGTTATTCACAGACATATATTCTGGATATAGTATCCAATGGACTACTATAGGTGTAATGTGTATGGGTTATGATGGGTTGAGGATTATTAGTCATTGTATGGGTTGTAATGGGTTGAGGTATAATACCTGATGTATGATACACATTATGTGGGCTGTGGTGGCTCCCAGAAACTACCTGGTAAAATTTCTTACGTGGACGTGATGGTTTTGTTGCACGAGGATCACGTTGTGGTGCTTTTCCCAGGTGTCTGTGGGCAAGCCTTTTTGGAGAGGGATGCTTAGGACGTATGATGTTGGGGAAAAGTGCCAAACTAGTGGGGAAGTAGTAGCGGGGTACCCTTGATATTCATTATTATATCATATATTATTATATGTGTTACTTGGTGAGAGTTTCCATCGTGAGGATGGTAACTTAGTATACCTGTTTAGGTGATGAGTTAGTTTCACTTGTTGTTCACTATTCCTTAGCATACTTTCTTTACTTTTGCATGACATGATTTAGGGAATATCTTACTGAGTATACTATTATAATCACCCTATGTATATATAAACTATTTTTCAGGTCACCTGGAGCAGGTTGAAGATCAACCTGGTTTCTTCTAGCTTGGGGTTGCAGGAGCACTTCGGACTTGTGGTTGCAGCTGTTTTTACTTTCTTTTGGGTACTTGTAGTTTTTTCCTTCCAGTTGTAGTACTTTTTCATGAAATTTCATATATGAACTTGGGTTTATTTTACATTCCAGTTCTGATTTGGAGTTGATTGGTGTCTATCTGATCTCTCTCTTCCTCATGAGTTCTCTTAGAGGGAAATTACTCCCATTTGTGTGTTTATTATACCCTCAGTGCTAGTCGCCTACCCGGGGCCTACTAGAGGCAGGACTCGGGGGGTCATTTTCTCCCTTCTCACATTGCCGACCCAGGAGGGGTACACTTTGTGGGGAGGGGGTCGTGGCAGAGTGGTATCAAAGGTCTGGTTGAGGGATAGGATGGAGATTGGAGTTAGGCAGAGGTGAGGTTGCATGGGTTGGTAGGGAAATGGTGTCATTAATGTTTAGAATGTGAGGTACAAACTGGATATCGGTTAAGACAAAGGCATTTAGGTCCACCTATGATCTGATTTACAGACCTTTATGTTTACAATGGCTACTAAACATGGTGATACTAGTTGCAGTGTAAAGACCTAGGAAAGGATCATGCATCATTTTTCTTTATGCCTGTGTATGAATGGGTATACCATGGTATAAGTTAATATAAAATGAATAAATGAAAATAATTAATTAATTAAAGTTTATTCTTCCATATTCAATGTTTATGAGCTCTAATAGTTTGTTATTTTATAGGTATGGCTCCAGGTCGACGTCCTCATCAGGTTTGCGCAGAAAATGTCTAGCAGGATATTACAGAAGATTTCCGCAAGGTAGAGGTCGATGAAGACAACACATAGAGGAAGAGAATCTGAGAGTATCAGCTCCAGTCTCTGCAGAAGTGTGAGGTATCCATTTCAGATGCAGTCATAGAAGACTAGTTATAGGAGGTCGAGATCATATTCAGTTCGATCCGTGCTCGGAAAGAGCACTGTGTGTCCTTGGTTGTGCCGATGCTACGTGGAGCAGCGAGGAAATGGTTGTTCTTGTTCCTAGGGGATCTTGAGGAGTAAGAGATCTCATGGGAGGAGTTCTGAGACAATTTTAGAGTCGAGTTTCTTTCTTCTATTGCGAAGGCGTCCAGTCACCAGGAGCGTCTCACCCTTATATAGGGGAGCTCCAGTGTTCGCGTGTTTGGAATTTGTTTCCATAACCTTTTACGATTTACTTCGAACATGTTTCCAGATGAGGAGTCCAGGGCGAGACATTTTAAGGAGGCTTTGCATCCAAATATCCATCACCAGGTCACCCCATTTAAGATGAAAACATATCTTGAGGTAATGACAAGGACATAGGGTTTCAAGAGGACTTTTTCCCGAACCAGATCATCACAAGAGGGTAATCAGAATGATTCCTTGCGAAGTAGAGTTGTTTTTTGGGGTTACCGATTTGTAGGGCATTAGAGTTTCCCTATAGTCAGGGGTTGGTCCCAGCCCTTCAAATCTCATTTTTCCAGAGTCAGAAACTATTAGGCTTAGGAAAAGGGATCATATGATTTTTTTCATGTGGTGGTTGTGGCCATCAGTAGTGGGAGTCCCCGACCATTCAGAGCTTTCATCATACAGCGGGTGGTACTCTCCAGGTTCCTCCGTTGAGACAGTTCCATCTAAGGAAACAGTAGCCAGTTGCACCATCTTTAGATCAGTAGAGGGTAGATGAGACAAGAAGAGGATATCCCCATTACAATCCCCGTCCTCATAGAGTGGTGTGCGACCATGGTGGTGGTTTATATCAGGGTCCAGGAGGCCATGGTGGAGGTCGTGGTCAGCTTTATGCTCTAGAATTACCATCTCCAGGCAGGCCAGATGTCGTTTGAGGTACCCTTTTCTTGTTTTCTAACTTGGTGTATGCCTTGTTTGATTCAGGAGAGACACACTTCTTTATATCACCTACCCTTGTCCATGTTTTGGGTCATGAGGTAGAGAGGCTTCCAGTTCCCTTGGAATTGACTACACAAGTTGGAGGTCGAGCTGACTTGTTCGAAGTAGTTAGAGACTGTGAGCTAGTTTTGGGGAAACACCGCTCATGGAGATATTTCTTATGTTTATGAATAAAACCATATGATGTCATCCTCAGCATGGATTGGTTGTATTTGGTGCATGCTATCATGGACTGCTTAAGGAAGAAGGCCGTTTTCATTGGTGCAGATGAAGAGAAAGTGGTGTTTGTTGTTGAGCGAGACCCTCAGATGGGTCATAGACATGTTCCATCCTTATCATCCATGATGGCTGAGATGATGCTGAGTTCATAAAGGGTTCAGCAGTTGGTGTTTCCTAGGGTCGTAGAGGAGTACCCTGATGTCTATCCAGAAGAGGTTATAGAATTACCCCCTCGACGAGAGATCGAGTTTGGGATCGAGCTATATCCAAGAGAATCTTATATCTCTATGTCTCCATATAGGATGGGACCTTCTGAGTTACGAGATCTATGTATATAGCTTGATGGTCTATTACAGTGCGGTTTTTTTGGTCAAGTGTGTTGTTGTGGGGTGCACCCGTTCTGTTCGTGAAGAAAAATGATGGTAGTTTGTGGTTGTGTGTCGATTATCGTCACGTTAAGAAATTGAAAATAAAGAATCTGTATCCTCTTCCATGGATTGATGACTTATTTGATCAACTGAAGGGTGTAAGTTTGTTCTCCAAGATCGAATTGCAGATAGGATATCATCATATGCATGTGAAGTATGAGGATACTCCGAAGACTGCTTTTTGTTGTCATCTTGGGACTTATGAGTTCGTTGTGATGCCGTTTGACATGATGAATGATCCAGATCTATTCATGGAATTTATGACTACTGTTTTCCATGATTTCCTATACATGTTCATGGTAGTTTTCATCAATGAAATCATTATGTACTAAAAATATAAAGAGGAGCATGCACATCATCTAAAAACCATTTTGGGAGTTCTTTGTCGACATCATCTATTATAAAAGTTGTCTAAGAGTATGTTTTGGGCTCGAGAAGTCCGTTTATTGAGGCATGTTGTGTATCAATAGGGATTAGCCATAGATACATCGATGATAGAAGAATTTTTGTCTTGGGAAGCCCCCAAGATAGTTTCAGAGGTGTGATGATTCCTTGGTCTCGCAGGCTACAACAGGTGGTTCATAGCTGATTTCTCAGGAGTTGCGACTCCACTGACAGCATTGACATGGAAGGATCAGGCATTCATATGGACTGATCAGTGTCAGGCAGCTTTCGAGTATTTAAAGAGAAGTTAGTAAGTGCTCCAGTCATTTGTCTTCCAGCTGAGGGAGTTCAGTTTGATGTTTTCTGTGATGCTTCACATCTGGGGTTAGGCTGTGTTCTCATGCAGCAGAGGTCAATTGTTTTTTTATGGGTCATAGTAGTTATATCCCCATGAATGAAACTATTCCACCGATGATATTGAGTTGAATCCATGGTGTTTTCTCTGATGTTATGTAGACATTACCTCATTGGGGAGCACTTTGTGGTTTTCACCAATCATATGAGTTTGAGGTATGTTTTCTCCCAATGTTAATTGAAATTATGACAACGTCGGTGGATGGAGTTCTTAACAGAATAAGACTTCGAAATATCATATTCACCTATAAAAGGGAATGTTGTAGCTAACACGCTGAGTCGATAGTCATGTAGTAATGCTGTGCATGAATCCAGTTATTCCAGGAGAGTAATGGAAGAACTGTCAGCATTGAATCATGATATTGAAGATGTTGGGGGTAGTGGTTGTCTATTTATGATGATGGTACAGTCATCCCTGATGTATAAGGTGTATGTTTCTTAGTTGGGAGATCTAGAGGTGGAGGTTTGGTGAGACCGAGTTGTTTGTAGTGAGGCCCCTGATGGTTGGTTGGATGATGAACAACATCGAGTGGTGTATCATGGAAGTCTTTTTGTTCCCTTGAAAATGCACGAGATGGTTCTACAAGAGTTTTGTAGTTCACCTTTAGTAGTATATCCTGGAGTTATAATGATTTACCGATCCATGAGGATCTAGTTTTGGTGGCTTGGGCTGAAGCATGCGACTGCGGAGTTTAGTCTGCCAGAAGGTGAAGGCCAAACAACGTGTTCCTGGTGGTCTTCTCCAACCATTTGAGATTCCACAGTAGATGTGGGAGGAGATCTCAATTGGATTTACTACAGTTTACCTCGAGTTCCGGGAGGACATGATGTTATTTGGGTGGTAGTGGATCATTTAACAAAATCAACCCACTTCATAGTGATCAAGGAGTCTAGCTTAGTGGATGTTTTGTCGATGCATTATCTAGAGGAGGTGGTGAGACGTCATGGAGTCCCTAGGACCATCATTTCTGATTGAGATCCTTGTTTTAGCTAGAGGGTGGGGATATTTCTTCAACATGATTTTTGTTCTCAACTATACCTTAGCACTACTTTTCATCCTCAAATGTATGGTCAACCAGAACGAACCATCCAGACTCTTCAAGACATGTTACCTTCTTGTGTTCTTTATTTTGGAGGTTCGTGGATAAGGCACTTACCATTATTTTATTTCTCATAAAATAATATATTTCACTCCACCATGGGTATAGAGCCATTTTAAACCTTGTATGGTCGGCCTTGCCGTTCTCCGTTGTGCTAGACTAGGGTCGGAGAGTCAGCAATTCTCAGACCGAAACTAGTGTAGAGTACAACAAAGATGGTTCAGGTGATTCGTGAGAGGAAGAAGACAACTCAAGATCGTCAAAAATCATATGTTGATCAAAGAAGAAGACCCTAGAAGATTAATTTTCGGGATCATGTGTTTCTAAAGGTGACTCCCCGTCATGGGATGTGATGTTTTGTTCATGCAAGTATGCTTTCTACCCAGTTTGTTGGGATTTTTGAGGTGTTTTCTCATGTTGGAGCTATGGCATATCGACTAGCACTTCCCCCATAGATGATTTAGATACATGATGTTTTCTATGTTTCAAAGATCCATCATTATCTTCATGATGAATCACACATCATTGATTGGGGGGTTATCAATGTTAATGATTATGCAACCTTCATGGAGCGACCTGTGGAGATCCAAGACCGCATGGAGAAGGTGTTGCACGTGTGTTCTATCCCCTTAGTTCGTGTCTTGTGGCGACACGGTGGCATGAAGGAGAGTACCAGGGAACGTGAGTCACAAATATATGGCCAGTACCAAGAGTTGGTTGAGGTTTAACTCTTTTCATGTAATGATTTATGCTTTGTGGTTAGACCGTTCATGTTTTATTTATGAATTTCTTTTATTTCTTTTGTGGCTTTCTCTCTTTTGAGAGGTACTCGATGGGTGGTTATTTCGACCCTATTTTGAATTCTGGGGGACGATAATGTTTTGAGAGGTATCTGATGTAATGGCCCGTACCTCTATGGTCCATTACTTTGTGAAAATGTGGTGTTTGAGGTGTTCCGAGAGGTCAAAATGACTTATCCCCAACACATTCCAAATTTCCAATTCAGTGAATAGTTCTATCGGTGAGGTTTTGTGAATAGTTCTATCGGGGAGGTTCAGTGAATAGTTCTATCGGTGAGGTTCAGTGAAAATTTCTATCGGTGAGGTTCAGTGAACAGTTCTATCAGTGAGGTTCAGTGAACAGTTCTATCGGTGAGGTTCAGTGAAGAGTGGTCTATTGGTGAGGTTTTGTGAACAGTTCTCTATTAGAGAGGTTCAGTAAACAGTGCTCTATCGTTGAGGTTCAGTGAACAGTGCTCTATCGGTGTGGTTTAGTGAATAGTTCTATCGGTGAGGTTTAGTGAACAGTTGTCTATCAGTGATGTTCATTGAATAGTGCTCTATGGGTGAGGTTCAGTGAATAGTGCTCTATCGGTGAGGTTCAGTGAACAGTGCTCTATCGGTGAGGTTCAGTGAACAGTACTCTATCGGTGAGGTTTAATGAATAGTGCTCTATCGGCGAGGTTCAGTGAACACTGGTGTATCAGTGAGGTTCAGTGAACAATGCTCTTTCGGTGAGGTCCAGTGAACACTTTTCTATCGGTGAGGTTCAGTGAACAGTGCTCTATCGGTGAGGTTTAGTGAACAATGTTCTATCATTGAGGTTTAGTGAATAGTGTTCTATCGGTGGGGTTCTAACGGTGAGTTTCATGAACAGTGTTATAACGGAGAGGTTCATGAACAATGTTTTATCGGTGAGGTTCATGAACAATATTCTATCTATGAGGTTCTAACAATGAGGTTCATGAACAGTGTTCAAATAGTGAGGTTCCTGAACAGTGTTTCTAGCTTCCTACAATTTCACCCCTTTAGCATTTTCCTTTGAAGTAAAATACTTTTAATGCCTTATTTTAAGGATTCTTAAGGCCAATTCAATGGCCATAAATCCAATATTAATTATTCTTATGGCTTAGGATATTGTTTTCACTAGATCAAACCGTGTGGTTTAATACGATCCGCTTTTAATGAGGAATTAAGAGTTTCATAAACCGTCGCCGCATTAAATTTTCAAATTGGGAAATATATCTTACTCCCTTGTTCTTCCTCTTTTTTCTCATTTATGAGATGCATGAACCATTCAATCCTTCCCCTAGGAGTAGCATAATTAATCTTTACCACTCGGATTGGTTCTGCTCTGTTTTGATACAACCAAGCTATATCGATCAATCTTGGATATAAGGTATGTTTTATCATCGTTACATTGGAGACTGTCTTCTCCTGTTCACCTTTCCATATTATAGCATGTAATATCCATTCTTCTAAAGAATTTTTCTTGGGTTTTGGTTGGTGCGGTCATATCGTGGCATCCTTGGGTGGATTCTGTCATCACGAGAGGAGTATCATGACCTGTTGTGTGGATAAAGAACGAGAGGAACGATTTGAGGTAAGGGATTCGTTTCTTCTCATTATTTTATGTGTAACTGTATCAGTATCATGTTTTATCCCACTAGATGACAATGAAATTGACATAATAAATATTTTAACCAGAAAAATAAATTGATATCGATCGTATGTCATTGCCCCCGTGTTTTTCTAGATATTGTGATATCTATGCTTTCTTTGATTAGATGTTTGTTCTGGATGGAAATCAGTAAAGAACATAAACTGGGAATAATTTATAATTGTTTGGATAAAGATAAAGAGTCATTTAAACGAATCTAGATCTTGTTGTAATATTATGTTAATCAAATTGGTACAGTAAGCATGTTCATTTATTTTTGATAGCTTATTATTTGGTTTCCCAAATTTATAACCAATGAATAATAAATCCGTTAATCCAAGATTTATTAAATAACTGTTGGTTGTTAAAAGATAATTTCTTGAAGGGTTATGAGTTACCCTAAAGTTTTTTTAAGGGCCAAGATCCGATTGTAAAGATGCTTTTTTTACTTCTTCTTTTGTTTTGATATGAGCCTAGATGGTAGTGGTAATATGTGGAGGGATGGAGGCCTTTTTGGTTGTGGCAGTATATAACACCTAGAGTGGTGAGTTGAATCGGTTTATGCATGTGAGTGTCACGGAGGACACCAGGGATGATGGAATGGATTGGATGTAATTGTTGGATGCTTGCTGTTTCTTTGGTTTTTTATCTACTTTACTTTTCCACACTTCTCAAGGTAGATGGTGTTACTTACCCCTCTTCAGAATAATGCGAAGACATGTGGGGTATGCCACATGATTTCCAAGTTTAGCTGCTCAAGGAAGGATTGGTATATGCTCTTTCTATAAGCGTCAATGACTCAACGAGTAATACATCTACTCACTATGTTCATCCCCCTTGTGTTTAGTAGCATAAAATGTTTTTCGAGAATTATTTGGAATGTGGGAAAATATTGACGTAATGAATAATTGAATAAATGGTGTTAACCCATGGGGATGGAGTTTCTGGAACATAATGACGAGGTTGTTTTTTTGAAAGAACAATGTACTTTGGGTATGATGCTAATGAAATTTAAATTTGTATTGTTCATGGATAATTAATGTTCAATGAGTTAATTAACGTACGTTTGAACAGATAAAAAATGGAATGAATTAATCTAATAAATCATTTTAAATGGCTGTGTGCTTATAGGATACCTAGTCTTAAAAGTATCAACTCGAAATATGAGAGATGTTAGCAGCTGATGTGTCTAAGACTAGGTTATGACCATAGTTTGGTTGTGAGTTATATTATAACTTGTACTTTTTGTGTTTCTATATGCTGCTCCACCCAGTCAGTAAGGGAAAATAACAGCTTTGGGATTTTGAGCCCTGGGGGGTGTTTTCCCTACTATTCTAGTGGGAGGATGGATGAATGACTACCCCCATTGGCCCCACTATCTTCCCTTGGTAGTTACATGTGCTGGTAGACACAATGGTTAGTTTGTCACCATATATGTGTGTAGAGGGATGTAATGTCATGTGGTAATTCACACACATATATTCTGTATATAGTATCCTATGTAATAATATAGGTGTAACGTGTATGGGATATAATGGATTGAGGATTCTAACTCAGTATATGGGCTTTAATGTCTTGAGGTATAATTCCCTGATGTATGATACACATTATGCGGGATGGGGTGGTGCCCATAAACTACCGGGTTAGTTGTCTTACGTGGACATGTTGGTTTTGTTGTAATAGGTTCACGTTGTGGTGCTTTGCCCAAGTGTCTGTGAGTAAGCCTTTTTGGATAGAGATGCTCAAGATGTGCGATGTTGGGCCAAAGTGGCACACCAGTGCAAAGTAATAGCGGGGTACCCCTGATATTGTTTATTATATGATATATTCATATATGTGTTACTTGGTGAGAGTAGCCATAGTGAGGTTGGGAACATAGTATACATGTTTAGGTGATGAGTTAGTTTCAGTTGTTGTTCATTGTTCTTTAGCATTCTTTCCTTACATTTTCATGAGAGGATTCAGGGAGTTTCTTACTGAGTATACTGTTATACTCACCCTATGTATATATAAATTGTTTTTCAGTTCACTTGGAGTAGGTTGGAGATCATTCTGGTTTCTACTAGATATGGGTTATAGGAGCTGTTCGGGGTTGTGGCTGCTGCTGTTTTTTAATTTCTTTTGGGTAATTGCATTTTTTCCCTTCCAGTTGTAGTACTTTAGCAAGAAATTTCATATATGAACTTGGGTTTATTTTACATTCTAGTTCTGAGTTGGAGTTGATTGGTGTCTATCTTATCTCTGTCTTCCGCATGTGTTATCTTAGAGTGTAATTCCCCACATTTGGGTGTTTATTATACCCTTGGTGCTAGTGGCCAACCTGGGCCCTACTAGAGGCATGACTTTGGGTTAGATATCTTCCTTATCACATTGTCGACCCAGGCGGGGTACACTTTGTAGGTAGGGGGTCATGAAAATTGGTGATTGGGTTTTTATTTCCTGATTATATGAGAATATACATTGGTTAAGTTGATATTTTAATTTTCCTACAGTTTAGGGAAATTACCATTGTTTTAAAAGATTTACAGGGAGTGTGACTCAAATTATGTATATGTGACCCATGATGGAATAACATGGGATGAATGAAGAATATATTTATTATTGGTAAGTTAATTGATTATCAAGATTTGAGTAATACTATGATTAGTTTTTAATTTCATAGTTTTTTGTAATTTTAATTGATGTATCATTATTAAATAGATATTAATAATAAAGGTATTCATAAAAATAGTATAATGTATAGTCTTTATATTTTGTTATTATAAACTATAGAATTAGTTTTTAATAAATATTTTGGACCATTATGAGAAATCTTCCTCGTTATTTATCATAACATCTGATGCATGACTGAATTTCCCTGTGTACACTGAAATTTGCGATTGTGTTTGTATATAAGAATAATTATAATTTTTTTCACTATGAAATGATAATATTTGGATAATTTATGAGTTCGAAAACAGATGGTCACATTATTTGAATGACCATGGTAAAACCAAAAATGATTTGTGTAATAGAGTGTGATAATGGATAGATTCATCTACACATAAATGATATATTGACAATATTATTTTTCTTATGAAATGTTGATGTCATTTCTAAAATAATATTAAAAGTTTTGGTCCTGTATTGGTTTGTGATTTTTTGATGAATTAATATTAAAAATAATGAGAATTTGTGTCGGAAAATTTATTTTTTTGAAGTGATTTATTGAAACGATATGAAGTGAAAAGATCCATTTGTGATATTTTATTTTGATTAATAATATAGAATAAGCATGGTAGTGAATATTGGTTCTTGTGGAGTCAAAATAATACATGTTTCATGGTAATATTTGCACTTTAAGTTGTTTAGGGTAAATTACCCTAATTCAAGTATAATTTTTTTTAAATATGAGGGTGATTTTTTGTATGGATATCACCTACTAGAATTGGTGATTTTTTTTAATTTTTAAGTTTCAATGGGTATGTTATTCCTTAGAGGTATATTTTTTAGTTTAATTGATACTAGTATTGAAAAATTATCTAGGATGTAGATGAATGACTTGAAAAAATGATTATATTTTAGTTATTGAGAAGGAATTATGAAGTTCAAAGATGATATAGTATTTTACGTTTGCTCTCGAGTATAGGTCAACTGTGATTGATTGAGTAAAAAATTCTCATATTAGAGGGAAAACCTGGTGTATAATCTCATTATATGATTATCCAATTAGTGATATTGTAATTTATCCTTGAGCCATTATGGAAATATTTAAAATATGTCCAATAGATTGTTGAAATCTACATTATCCATATTTTCTTAGAATAAAAAAAATATATTTTATTATTTTATTTAAATATACATGTTTTGAATGTATTACCTTATGTTCAAGTGGATTTTGGGTTTATAATTATTGTAACATGATTGAAACAGAGTCTTGATTAAAAAGTGACTTCTTTCATTTTATAATTAGTACCTTCCAGAAGGTTAGCTTTTATGTTTTTCGGTTTCATGATTTCTCCATGACTAAGGAATAATTATTAAAAACTGTATTCAATATTTATGTTGTTTTGTTATGGGAAAGCGAGGGGATAAAAATGTAGTCATTATTAGAAAAAATATTTTATCACTAATTATATATTTTATTGATTATTTCGTTTTTTATATGTAATATGTAAATTTACTATTGTGTGATATATGATAAATGTGTAAGGAAATACCATTGGGGGGAAATGTAACGTTGAATTATATGAGTATGAAAACCACATGAATAATAGTTGGATTTTTTATTGGTACATTATTTAATAGAGGTTATGTTGATAACAAGTGTGGTATAATTTTGATTTTTTTAGTACCCATTATATTTTACTATGTGAATAAAATTAAATTTTTTATAAATATGATATGAGAATTACATATCCTATAATTATTTTTCAAATGACCATTGGATGGAATGTCTCAATATATTTATTTTTATTTGTGTATGTGGTGATACGAAAAAAATCATTCAAAAAATATAATTTTATGATTCCTTAGTTTCTAAATTCTATTGTGTGGGATAGGGAACATTTATTTATATAATTATGTTAGAATGGTTTTAATATAGAAATGTGGAAATTTATAGGGATATGAGAGAAATATAACCCTCTCACATATTTTCAAATGAAGAATGATATTTATATTATGGAGGATATAATTTTATCAGTTTTTTAATTTCAAAAGATCAATGGAGGATCATATACTATTTGAATATTACAAAAATGAAAAAAGTTACCCATCATTGATTTGAGTGGTATTATTCAATGATTTTTATGGTCATCCATAATGTTAATATTATGTGTGGTAAGTTTAGGATAAATGATAATGGTTAGACCATCTGAGTTCTAGATGATGATGTAATTATGGTAGAAAATTCAAATTAATTTCATATTATCTCATAGTTTGTCGAATTGATTTTCCATGAATATAAAAATTATATAAGAATTTGATACTAATGATACACTATTCTGGAAGGTTTCTCATCATTTGGGGTATAAAATAATGGGAATGTAGTGGATTTTTATACCATGATATGTGTGAATTTATTATATTATGTAACATATTTTTGAACATCACTGTTGGAATTTTGTTCCAATTATTTATATTTTTATTCAGAATGAATTACAGGTGAAACAAATGAGTATTTAATTGTTGGACTATTCAAATTATCTACGATAATATGATGTAGAATAAGAATATAAAACATATTATATGATGAAAATGAAACATATTGTAAAAATTGATAGATGGCCTAGTATGGAATGGGTATTCTTTTGGTTTTTGTTCATTGGATTAATAAATTAATTGAATAAGTGATATTAGAGAGAGTTTTTGATGTTTAATAACAAAAAATTCTTATGTTTAGGTAAAATGATGCACATGTAAATTAAATGATATAATTTCATATTTTTTTGAATTATATAATTCATATTATTTTAAAATAATATTTTTTCATGTTTTCCAGCTACTTTGAGGGTTAAATACAGTTTTATAAAACACTGGGTAGGATTTAGAGATTTGGAAGCTGGGAAGTGACGTATAGAACTATCCATAAATTTATAGATAAAATATGGTAAGGATGAATAGATATCCAAACCAAAATACTAATTGAATCAAATATATTTTTATAAATTTGGATAGAGGCTTGGTGATAACCTAGATATGAATAATAATATTTATTAGTTCTTTTAGTGAAAATTTAATTATTGGGTATGATAATGTCAACTAAATTTAAAGAAAAACCATGTCCATAATGTATCTTACAAATAATGTGTTATCAATTACTAGATTAAAAACATAATTCACTATTTTTATGCTAATTAAATATTGGTAAATCAATGAATTTAATGGATGGTGTTTTTGAACTCTCCAACAATTGATTCTGGAATTATTTTTTGGACTCATTGTATTGATGGATAATCGATGGTTCTGGTTCAATAGTCTTCTTTGATATTAAATATATTCCTCTATCATTAAAAAATTATATTATATAAAATTATATTACAGATGGATATGATAATTCAATAGAAATAATATTAATTTCTTTCCATGATCAATTTGAATCTTTCTATAGTAACCCATTTTTTATTCATTGTATTTTGAAATTGTGAAAATGAGAAAAATAATTTTACTAGGATTTTCTCTTTAATAAAATAAATTAATTAGAAAATATCATATGATGTTTTTATTTATTGTGATATATTACCAAATAATTAGTGATATTTATAAAGAAATTTATTAAAGCTATTAATGTGTTCAATGGAATAACTAAATACAATTATTTCATATAAAACAAATAAGTTAAAACCATCCAGATATAGAAAAACTATCTAATTTATTAATTATTAATATTTTTATCATGATATATATATATTTTTAATATTTATTAAATTCTATTTATTTAAATTTAGAACATATCTCCCAGAAATATAAATTTTATTTCTGAAAGAGGATTCTATATGATGAATGAAATCGATTGTTCTTCTAGATTAATATGTAGAATGTTTAATTAAATGGGATGGATTTAATTTATGAAAATTAATATGTGATATTTTAAAATAATGCAGAAATGATGTTACATTAATGTTATTATGAGGATTCCAATAGTGGAATAATTGTTCCTTTTGAATTTAAACATGGATTTAAAATGGAAATTCATTGAATTTCAGGAAATATATTTTAATAAATTAATTAATTTCATGGTTAGAACAATGAATCAAATAAGTTATTTTAAATTTATATCCCTTAAGTATTTTGTATGAGTTAAAAATATGATTGTTTGACTAATTATTGGAAACCATATATAATTCAACAATGTGTAAGTGGGGATATATAGGTAATGTGTAGGGAAAGAAATTGTCGGTATTATTGGAGACAAAACAAGACTCATATATATTTATATCCATTAATTTTCTAGTTTGAGTTTGTTTTAATGCATTATTAATTTAATTACACACCCCATAAAGATATTTAAAACTATCTATTTATGATTAAATGATATTTTTTTACTAAATATCATTCAATTTAAAAACTATATAACATAATACCTTATAGAGGCCTAACATGACATGTTGTTTTAAGTTAAATATGTATATTTTAAATATTTATGAAATATAAAGTTATCATTTAAATTACAGACAAGGGTAATTTTTATGTATTATTGGGAAAATTAGATTTCCCTTGGAAATTTTGGGAAAATAAATATTACAGTAGTTAATGAATGCTTTAGTTTTCATTTGATACAAGGAAAAATCAAATTTTAATGTAAAGACTATTTTCATTATGGAAAAATATATTTATAAAAAATTTTAATTGTTTCTTTTTGTTTATTTATTTTTTTGTATCATTATAGATAATGTTTTTGTTTTTGAAATTGAGTGACATCAAAAATTTTATTTTATTTACTTCTTGATTAATAATATTTTTTGTAGCTGGAAGTTTAATCACGTTATAATGGAATCTTAATCATAACATGTTGAAATCTAGGTACCATTATATGAACATCATAAATATTAAATACTGTGACATATAGACATATCTGATTTTGAATCCACCAAATAAGAGTATTTATTCAATGTTTTTGATTATCAAATGTCCCACAATATAGTTATTAAAGAGAGAATATAAGCTAGTGTTTTTATAATTGGAAACCTATGATTCATAGTATTGATCATGTGAGTGTTTTCAATGGATTATGTCTAAATTCAAATATATTATATTATATTTTAATGATTTTTAAATTTTTGATTTAACTTGATTTTCCAATGAAGGAATTTTTTACTATTTACTATTTTTGGGGAAATAATTTCCCATGAAGCCTCACTTATCCATTGTTTCATGCCTATATATTTCTTTAATCAGGGGTCCCACTTGAGGTCTTTTTACATCATTAAATGGTTTTTAAGATTCATTTTACCATGTCTGTGTGTCTCATACAATTAATGATGAAAAACCTATGAAAAAGTTTTATATTATACATTTACATAGTCAAAGATCATGTACCAATAAAATATTG
This sequence comes from Viscum album, assembly GCA_963277665.1. Taxonomy (NCBI): domain Eukaryota; kingdom Viridiplantae; phylum Streptophyta; class Magnoliopsida; order Santalales; family Viscaceae; genus Viscum; species Viscum album. The sequence goes on along the minus strand of OY728127.1, from coordinate 77,272,570 downwards.
TCCCATAGAAGAAAAAATGCATATAAATATAATAATTAATGAAATTACACATGTATTAACTCTCAAACAATATATCCGTATACCTGCAATTATAATATGAAATTTTTACTTCTTTACTATGGAATGAGTACACTATATGGTGATTGTATTATTTTAAGAAATTATACCAATAAAATTCTAATATTGAATCCACATAAAATACATCTAAAAAAACTATAACTATATGTAAGAACATGATAGTATATTAAAATATAGTGTAAGATATATAAAATCAACACACATATGAATAATTAAAATAATAAAATAATCAAAATTTTAGTAAATGAATGTTGATGGGTGATAATTTTATTTTCATAATTATTAATTAAAAACCTATGAAATTAAATAATAAAAAGGAATAGTTGGATTTATAAATAATATTGAATCTTTTGAATTAAATGAATATAATTATTAATACTGGAATCTAGTGTGTTTTGGGAGATGAAAAAATGACCAGTTTTAGGGGATAGAAAACTCGACTTCATCAATATCTTTAGAACCAAATGTGTTCTGTACGACCTGGCACATAAATTTCAGTTTTGGGAGTGTTCCCACATGGTCAGCATTCTTAGGGCCACTGGAATGTCCCTCGCATATACCCATAACCCTTTTTCATGATTTCTAATACTCTAGGACCCCCCCATTGAAGGGATAAATCTCAATACTGATAGATTGTCTAATATGAAAGAAATGAATTGAGGATGATTTGTTCCTAGCTTCAGGGGAAATTTAATCACTTTTTTTTAGCTCCATTTTGGATATAAATTCATTGTTGTTATAATATTATTCATTAAATACATGTTTGATAAACTTTTGTATAAAAAATTTCAGTATTTCAGTCATTCAAACTGGCTCCAATGTGCTTTACAACACTATTCTTATATGTAACTCTTCCCCATGTAAAATTTCTTATGATGTGTCTGTGTGCATGAGTTACTGTCCCAATATCATTGAAATTACTCACACTCCACATGAGGGAAACATGGAGGATAACTTTTCTAATTCAACAACTCTGCATGATGATTTCTATTTTTTTCTATAATATGATCTATCAATATTGATAGTGGGGATATTAGTAGAGGGCATTCTTTCAATCTCTCATATTTTATTACACATTTCTCTCAAAAATTCCTTACTTTTCATTGATATATGAGTTTTTTATTCCTGATACTTTCCCTTTTTATTAATATATTTTTTTAGGGACATTAAAATTTTAATTTTAAAGATATTTTTATTTTATTTATTTAAAAGTTATTAAATTAAACATAAATCTTCAAACAAAATTTACTCACAGTATATTGTAAAATTCATAATAATATTTTCTTAACAAAAAATTTATATAAACCCATCATTCATAAGTATTGGTCTATATTCATAATTTATAATCAATTTAATTTAAATTAATAAATATCTCTCAATAATTGATTTTATAAATAATTTTAATTATTATATTAAATAGAACATTATTCGGATGAATATGAAAACTAACCACAAGTTTTTTTTATAACCTAAATAAATAAATAGAATATATTGAAACATACATGATAAGTAAAAACATATTTATTTATAATTATTTGGTATAAGAATTGTATTATTATTAAATAATTGATTATATTATTCCAAAATAGTATATTCTATTTCCAACATTTCATTTGACGATGATTATATAATTTTTACCATTTATATTCTATGAAAAATTAAATTATTATTATTCTTATTATGGGTCCCCTTTTTAGTTAGGTAATTAGGGAACCATTACATTACTAATATGATGATATTTTTATGGTCAAAAGGCCATTAAATATACTTTTTCCAAGTCTTTAACATTAAATATCCTTAAGAAACAAAAAAAATCATGGATGATATAGTAAACCACACCAATCATGTTGCATATTCCTTCTTGTTCCAACCCCAACCCATCAAGGCATTGGTCACGTGGATCCCTAGATACACTTCAATTTTCTTCCCATTAACAATTAAATAGTAAATAATTAAAAAATATCTATAGGTTTTATTAAATTTATAAGAAAACTAATACCAATTACTAAAATTTTATTTATTTTTAAATTTATTTTTCAAGTCATTCTAACAATGAGGAAAAATGGGCTACGATACATCCATAGAATGCTAATTGAAATATGATAATTTTATACAAACCATAAATTATAATATTAAATATGAATATACATATATATAATCTAATTGTAACAATATATTATGAAAAATATATATCAATTCTTTGTACATGTTTTATTCAGATGAAACAATCATTATATTATAAATTTTTATAGAATATCTATTTTCCCCAATGAAATAAGTTTGAAAAAAATTATTTACATGTAAATATTAATAAATTAACATATTTTTTCTCAATAATTTATTTTTCATCAAATTGTAACCCTTCATACTTTTTATATTTCAGTTCTACATTTAGTATGTGTGTTACACTTTGGGTTTAAAAATTTTGTTTGTTGATCAATTGAGTAAGTATATATATATATATATTAATGTTATGATATAGTATAATTAATTTTAACTTAATTAAAACATTAGTAATTATATATTTTATAACCCGTATACATTAAATTATTTTCATTTATAAGAAATTTTATTTCATTGATTATTTTTGATACACATCACACAAGGTTTACAATTAATTACTCTACGAAAAAATTATTTTATCAAAACCAATATAAAAATTGAACAATGCTTTATGGAAAAAATATTACAAACTAAATTATTTATATTATGGTTATCATTTTTATTAGAAATTATAATAATCTTTTTAATTTAAATGAAATGAATTTTGAAAAAATGTATTTTTCTAAAAACATGTTTACTCATGCATCTTGAACATAATACAAAATTATATTTAACAACTTTTAAAATAATAATATCCAAAAAAATCATTTGTGAGATGAAAAGATGAAAAATCTGTATTGTTAAATTTTTTGATTATTTTGAAATGATTCAATTTTCGATTAATATTGAATAATGATAATTTTAAAATTTTTTATAAAATTATTAATAATGATAAATTATATATTTAGTTAGTATTAAAGTAAACGTATATTAATATTTTATCAATTAATACTTTTGAATTAATTTTTATATTTTTATTATGGAATTTTTATATAAAATAATTATTAATATTTTAACATTTTCTTTTCGAAAGACAACATTCTCATAAGCTCTTTAGGATTACTTTTATTTTTAAAATTTACTGTTATACGAATTTATTTTTGAAAATTGGATTCATTATTTTTAATTATAATTTATAATTATTACAATAACTATTCACCAATATGATGAGGGAAAACAATAAAAATAAATTATAGTGTTCAAGGTAAGAATTGATTTACTAGGGTGTTAAAGTAGGATGATAAGAGTTTTTATGTCCAAAAACCAGTGTAAAATCCATTTTACAGACATATATAGACCATAAAAATATTTTATCATGTTCTACACTTTATTGGATTCTTTTATATTAATAAAAAAATTTTATAATTCAATGTTTTCAATAATTACAAGTGTTCTATTTGCCTCACCAATAAAACGACACCATATATCCACTCTTATTCACGTTAAAAAAATTATGTTTCAAAAAATATCTTCAAAAATCACTTCAAAAAATCACTCATATATGAATATATTCATTATTTTTTTCATAAATCAATCATAAAATGTATTTTATTCAAACATACAGAATATACTTGAATAAGTGGTGATGTTCTTCAATTTTCTATTTAGTTTTACTTATTCCTCCACTTCCTTTAAATAAATTTTAATGCATGAAGATATAATTACCAAAATATATTCCATGCAATTATATTTTATTATATAAATAAAATTATAACACATAATTTTTTTTTAAATAAAATGAAATGCATGAAACGTTTTTTTATATAGATAGTTATAAATAACCTTTCAACAAAATATTTCTTATATTGCGATTTGAATTTCAAAAAATGGTCATATATGGTTGTGATCAGAAATTTATTTTGAGTTTGATAGAACCCAATTGTTTTTTGGTGAATAGGAACATACCCTTATGAATATTAATAAGAATACTAATATTAACATAATGAATAATAAATTGCATTTTTATTTTATTTTTTTAAGGAATTATTAAAATGAAATCATGATTAATTTTTCAAGGTAATATGAAATGAGTAATAGTTTTAAAATTGTAAATTTTTAAATAATGATTGTGTCACGACCCATCCCCCGGGGCCCTTTCCATGACTACACCAAGCCCACCTTCCACATCCCTGGGGTGGCGACTAGCACCGAAGATGTAATTCCAAAAAATGTGCAAGGAAATGATTTTATAACCTGTAAAAACACACAACCAAGAACACAGCTACTCACGAACAGAAGGTAAAATAAATAGTAAAATAGAGTGAGTATAGTAAGTAAAAATGAGCCAGAATAAAATTCCAACAAGAAAGAACAAGAAAATTAAAATTACTTGTAAACCAGATTAGATCTTGTGAACACCTACCAAGGATCCTACCTAAAGGGTGGGTATAGATCTCAAACGGTCATCTCTGAGGTACAGCTCGTCTAATATCCTCCTCCAAGCTACCTCCAGTCCTAGCACCCTCATCCTCAGTCATCATTTTCCACCGCCTGCACCAAACACAACATGGTGCGAGAATATCCCATGCATGGTTGAGTATGGCGATACTCAGTAGGGACCCCAAGACCCTCAAGGTCTCAAAAAATCCACAAAAGATAAAACAAAATTCCTGAAATCAACTGACTACCCTACTTTGTTATATTCTCATACATATACCTACGTTATCAAGTATACCAATCTCAATCATGAGGAAACACCTGGACCAAACTGAAAAGACCAAAACTCAACTAATCCAAAAATTATGAAATACCAAGAATATAAGTGACACACAAGTATACCACATAGAAGAACAACACGAATGTGTTACCATGAAGGAATGTAACACAAAGGTATGGACATAGCTCACACCAGGTATAACAATTGTACACTAGTAGAGATGATTAGATGTAACTAATAATTCATCTTACTATGTTTAGATGCAGTCCCACGAAGGATCCCAAATTATAGACCCACAAGAAATACTAGTAAATCGTTAGACCCACATTGGATCCTAGTGCATCTACAGACCCACAGGGGATCCTAGTACATCGTCAGACCCACACAGGATCCTAGAACAGCGTCAGACCCATACATGATCCTAGTACATCGTCAGACCCACACAAGATCCTAGTATATATTCAGAACCAGATAGGATCCTAGTACCTTGTCAGACCCACACAGGATCCTAGTACATCATCAGACCCATCTAGGATCCTTGTACAACGTCAGACCCACATAGGATCCTATTTTATCGTCATACCCACACATGATCCTTCTACATCGTCAGAGCCAACTATAGGGAACCCGAACTAAGTTTTCTCATATTTGGGAAAGTCCTCTCCTCATGCTACTGGTCAATACTCCAACTTCCACAAAGTCCCACAATAAATAATCCCAAATGACCACTATGTAATAGGGGTCTCAATGCAACATATGGTGTGTAAATCGGACGCACGGTCTGTACGTTATTATACTTTTAGTCTTGAGGGCCCGGTTGAATTCGTGCTCAATCCAACCCGACCATACCACAACACTATTTAAATCTCAACTGTAGTATATAAAAATGACCATCTCACATCAAGGTTTATGACGCCATAGACAGTTCATCCAACAGAAGTTTGGTGCCAATGTTCTGAACAAAAGAACATATAGGGTCCAAACGTGTCCGGGTCTGGTACGACCCGGTCGGACCAACCCGTGTCTGGGATTATGTTGGACTTGTCCTTAGGGATCTATCCAGGCCCACTAGGTCCGCCCCGGCCCATGCTGGGCGTCCTTCCCTCGCTGGGCAGCCCGACCCGCGCCGGGAAGCCCAAACCATGCTAGGTGGCCCACTATGCGGCGGTCTGCCGCTGCTGGCCTGAGTTTCATCCACCTTCTCCACGTAGCGCTGTCGCGCACCACACATTTATGGGTGTCCGTCTTGGACGACCACCCTCCCTTCATCATCACGGCACAATATGTGGCCCTTCCTCATAGGGCGGTGCGGACGTGAGCTGCCTCCCCCGTCCTGCCGCTGGTCGCCATCGCGGCCGCCGGGCCATGGCCTTTCGGTAGTGGCGCGATCATACCACCACCTTTTTTATGGTCGTCCGTGGTGTCAAACACCACTATTGAGTCACACCAGTGGAAATCACTGACACCATTCACTTTCCTCCACCATCACGAAGAACACAAAAAATATTACACAAGTATTTTCAGAGTAGTCGGGCTATGATCGTTTGGCCCACACCCTCTATGTTAGAGTAGTAGCAAGCAGCTGAATTATTTCTTGAATCATGATTAATTCTCAAGAACGGGTAAGAAAGAAAATCAAAACAACAATCCCTGCCTCAATTTTTCATAGATGTGTCACATGATGAAAAATGATGAAGACGAATAGGGTGAAAATGATCATCACTTCTCCAATCACGCTTCCGAAGATGGCTGTTGCATCATCTACTTTTTTGATTCTGAAGAACATTCATCGATGTTGATGGAGTGTTCTTCTTCTAGAGGATAATTTAGTCTTGTTCACCTAAGCCTCTACATTATACAATGATTACACACCATAAAAAATAAGGATGCAATAAAATATGTTTTATCAATTTAATTTTATGCACAATATAAGTTTTCATAATTAATCAATTGAGGAGGAATAATTAATTTAGGGGAAATCTAAAGTGACATCCCTAATTAAATAGGGTGTTTAATAGCCTTCACATCCCCACCATTAAGAATTCAAATTGGGGGTCTTAGTTCAGGTGGTCCCCACCACTGAGCATCCAATTGGGAGGATAAAAATAAAATATAAGTTATTTTATTTTTTATTTTTATTCCATGAAAAAATTGAAAACAAACACTCCCCCTCGACCATATGCCATTGTGGTCAATTTTTACTTAAGAGAAAAATGGTTTTGTGAGTTCAACAGTGTCCTCATATTTCAATTCCATGCACTAGTTCAAAAGTTACAAAAACCTTCTCGCATGTTTACTAAACATACCCAAACAAAAAGTTCAGAAATTCATTCTGGGCACACCGGACCTCGAGATCATGCGCTGTAACATATCATAGGCTCGTAAAATTCCCATATAATTTAAAAAAAGTGACATGGAATTTCAGAGTCTTTACATTCCCCCCACCCCAGTGATTTATGTCCCCATAGTCTATAAATCAAACTAAGGAAACAAGTGGGGGTACTGAGCACATTTCTAAGCATACCTTTCTCATATTATCTCCTGGAGGATCCAGTGCTACTAGGTAATGAGAACCAAAGGTATCGACCTCCCATGAAGGACTCTCTCTTGTCTATCCTCAATCTCTACTCGATCCTCCTTAAACGTCGCCCCATCATCGATGTCCAACTCATCATGGAAGATGATGTCGTTAAAATCATGCAGATATCTCCTCACCTTGGATATGTGGAAGACATCGTTCACTCGGTGCAACAGAGGTTTAAGTATTATGTGGTATGCCACCTTTAAAACTCTTCTAAGGGCCTGGATGGGTCTAATGAACCTCAAAGATAACTTATCACCCTAACCAAATCATCACAAACTTCGTCTAGGTGAGACCTGGAGAAAGATGTGGTCACCATCCTCGAACTCCAGAGTTCTCCATCTCTTGACGACATAAGACTTCTGCCTGCTCGGTGCAGCCCTCATTCACTCTTGGATGATCTTATCATTCTCTATGGTAGTCTGTACCATCTCTGATCCGATGAGTGCTGAATCCCCTAGTTTAGTCCAGCAGAAAGGTGTTCTGCATGGTCGCCCGTACAATGCCTAAAATGATTCTTTCCCTATAGTGGAGTGATATATGTTGTTGTATGCAAACTCCATTAAAGGAATGTGATCCTCCCAGCTGTGGCCGAAGTTGAGGACGTAGGAACATAGCATTTTTTCATTGGTTTGAATGGTCTTCTCAGTCTGTCCATCCATCTGAGGAGGGAAGGCGGTGCTCCAATCAAGATGTGTCCCGAAAGCCTTCTGCAACCCCTTCTATAACTGGGAAGTAAATCGTGCATCACAATCAGGGACAATCGTTGAGGGTACTCCATGTAGCCTCACAATCTACTGCACATAGAGGTGTCCCATGCTCTCTATTGAATCTGGCCCTCTGATCGATAGGAAAGTGGGCCAACTTAGTGAATCGATTGATGATCACCCAGATAGAATCATGAACTCTGGATGTATATGGATTTCCGTTCACGAATTTCATGGATATCCCATCCAACATCCACTATGAGACCTATAAAGGATAAACGTATCATGCTGGTACCTAATGCTCCACCTTCACTTGAAGACAAGAAAGGTACTGAGAGACAAACTATGATACTGATTTTTTCATTCTCGGCCACCAGTGCTGTCGTCAGAGATCCTGGTAGATCTTCTTCACTCATAGATGTGCTACTAGAGGGATGTGTGTAAGTCCCACAACACATCCTCCCGAAGTGACACTTGAACCAGGGTACGCCCTCTAAAGAGGATGACATGCTCCGCACCTTCAGAAAATCCATCTGGTGCATGTCCTATGGATATAGGCCCACTTCGAGCCTCGCAGTCAGTGTCCCCATGTAGCACCTCCCTAACTCACTGAAGAAGTTGGGGTGTGACTGTAAGAGATTGATGAGAAGCTGCTCCATATCGATCCACAAAGGATATATGAAAATCAGCCTACTGCTCTATCACCTCACTTACCAGGTGTATACAAGATCTCATGCTGAGTGCATATGCTACAACGTTCCCCTTCCAAGGAGCATAGACTATCTGAAAGTCATAGTATTGGAGAAACTCAAGCCAATATCACTGTATCAGGTTCTGGTACTTCTAATATAATATATACCTGAGACACTTGTGATCCCATTAGACTGTAAAATACTCGCTCATCATTTAATGTTCGACATCTTCAAGGTGATGGCCACTGTTTCTAACTCCATTTCATGGGTAAAATAGTTCTTCTCAAGTAGTATTAGCTATCGAGAACCATATGTGATCACTACTCTCTCATGTATCAAGACACGTATGTGCTTGGTCCCTGATGCATTGGAGTAGACTACGTACCCTACACCATCTTCCGGTAGCCTCATAATGGGGGAACTAGTCAGTCTCTGCCTCAGCTATGGAAATTTCTATTGGCATCTCCTTGACCAAACGTATGGTTGCCCCTTCTTCGTCAGTTCTAATAAAGGTGCTACAACTATTGTGAAATCTTGCACGAACCTCCGCTAGTAGCCATCTAAACCCTAGAAACTTTGTACCTCTGTCACACTCTTGGGTGTCACTAAAGAAAGTACCGCCTCAATCTTTGTTGGATCCATCATAAGCCCCACCTCCAAGATGACATGTCCCAGAATGCGATCCTCTCAAATCGAGAAATATCACATTAAGTGCTTACAATAATGCTAGTGCTATCAGAGTTTGTCTAGAACTATCTTCAAATGATAGGAATGCTACTCCTTAGTAGACGAGTAGATCAGAATGTCATCAATTATGAATACTACAAATCAATAAATAAATGGTTGAATGATCTTGTTAATGAGTCCCATGAACACTGTTGGAGTGTTGGTCACACTGAAAGGAATAACCAAGAACTCATAATGGCCATACAAACATCTAAAAGTTGTATTCTGGACATCCTTGTCTTGCAGACTAAGCTGATGATTTCCTGATCTGAGGTACATCTTCAAGAACCACCATGCTCTCTTCAGATGATCAAAGAGGTCGTCAATTTTTAGGAGTGGGTACTTGTTCCACAAGTTCACCTGGTTTAGGCATCGATAGTCAACACAAACACTCAGGGTCTTATCTTCCTTATTGGTGAACAAAATTGGGGCTTCCCAAGGAGAAAAACTGGGCCGAATGAATCCCTTCCACTATGAGTCCTCTAGTTGTAACCAAAGATCATGAACCTCTGCTAAAGCTATCTGATACACTAGTGTAGAAATCGGTGCTATCCCGGGGTACAATTAAATATAAAAGACCACCTCTCTACAAGGAGGTACTCCCAAAAACTCATCAATTAAAACATATCTTTACTGGTCCACCACTATAGGATATCTCAGACTCTCCACATCAACCACTCCGAGGGTAAGGTTAGCCAACTAATGAGAGATCAACTGCACTATCCTCCGGGTAGGTCCATCATGTGCTACGAAGGCTCCCTTCTCACTGGTGAAGGTAAACCTGGACCCATCATTGTGGACACACCGCACATTTCACCAAATACAGTCAATATGAGCATGTATAGTAGATAAAAAGTCCATAACCATGATGACGTCGTAAGGCCACGACACTGCTACTAGGAGATCACAACTTAAGATCTCACCTCATAGAGTATGATCACACAGCCGACAGCAGTGCGAAATCGTTGAATCCTCTCCAGTAAGAGTCGCTAGGCATATGGATCGAGCCAATGGATCCATCAGAATTATTGAGAACAAAATGAGGGTAGTGGAAATAAATGAATGACTGGAAGCAGTTTTTATAAGTATTGCAGCTATGGTGGAGTAGACACAGATCGTACCTTTTATCATCTCTAGAGTGCCATGGTCATAGGATTTAGCTGTGTGGAGATGAGATCACCCCTGTCAACTTGCTCCTTGAGGTCGGGGTCCAACACCTGGTGGTGGTGGTGGTAACACCTCGAAACATCACCCACCACCACCTGCATGACCAACTCCTCCGCCTCATCCACCTGCTCCCTACCGACCTCCTCGATCAAACCTATGTCTCTACCAGGTCGGTCCACAGACCATTTTTTGATCATCTGTATTGCGGTTCAGGCATTCACGAGGCATGTGATCATTCCCATCGCATGAGAAACACTTCCAGTTCTTTTCATGACTGACTCTATCTCCGGTGGCCCACAAAACGGATCCTGAGTCATGCGGTCGTCCACCTGTATGTATGGTCCTCTTGGACCTTTTTTCATCTTTCTTCCACCAGCTGTAGAAGACTCAGCAACATGACATACGATGGTGCGTCTCATTGTTGGTGACGGCTCAGCAAGGAAACTCTCCACTAATAGGGCTCTCTCTAACACCCCCTTTTACGGTGGGAAGTTGAGTGAAATCACTGAATACGTGATTCCATGCCTGATTCCATGCTCGAAGGTCCGGGCCCTGAAGAATGGGTCTCGCACCTTATCTATAGAGTAGCATGAGAGGTCTAAGAACCTAGATGATTAATTATCCACAATCACGATATCCTGCGTAAAATTAAGAAGCTCTTATATGCACCCACTTGAAGAGTTGTTGGGAAAAACTCTTCCCAAAACATGCTCTCAAAGTCTGCCCAGAGAAGTATCACCTCATCATGAACCTGAAGCATCATGCTCCACCATCTTCCGGCTACTACCTATAGAAGACTGGAGGTAATGATCACAATGAGATCATCTAGTGTCCCAACCAGTTAGAATACTCTCACCACGACCTCCAACCAATCCTTAGCCACATGTAGTTCTGTCTCTCCCTTGAACCTGGGTGTCCTCTGGTGCTAGAGCTCATGCAATGTGCTCAAGAGGCATGCACCCTCTCCTAATGGGGCTGGTTGCATCGGTGGCTCAATGGGTAATGATACAACATGTGCCTCCGCTGGTGCCTCTACTGGAAGAGGGCCCTACACCAAGGCCACAATGCTCGGTGGGATATCAATGCATACTATATCATAAACCCTGGCTGGCTGTCTATGTGGAGGAATCCTAAAAGGAAATATGTGCTCTATGGTCAATAAGTTATACCTGGTTATCTGACTCAAAGAGATAACAATTATTACTCATGAAAACGCACACACAATCAGTGTCATCATGAACTGAGTTAGATATCAGACGTACGGGTCTATGTTTGTAGAACTAACTTCTCTGATACCAATTTGTCATGACCCATCTCCTGGGACCCATGCTGTGACTACCCAAGCCTGCCTTCTAATGGCCAGGGGCTGGAGACTAGCACCGAAGGTGTAATTACATTAAACCCAGAAGGCGTTGCCTGTATATCCTGTAAACACACACAATTAAGAACATAGTTGGACACGAATTCAAGTTAAATTGAATAGTAAATAGATTGAGTAAAATAAGTAAAAAGGGGCAAAAATACAAGCCCAACTGGAATGTACAAGAAACTGGAAAGTAGAGGTAAACATGAATAGCTCTTATGAACACCCGCCAAGGATCCGACCTGAAGGGTAGGTACAACTCTTGAACTGTCATATCTGTGGTATGCATTTTACAAGGTCCACCTCCGAGCTAACTCCAGTCCTGGTACCCTCATCCTCAGTCACCACTGTATGTCTTCTACACTAATCACAATAGGGTGATGTCATATCCCATACAAGAGTTAGTATAACAATACACAGTAGGTACCCCGAGAACCACAGGGTCTCATAATATCCACAAATAATAAACCACAAGTTATGAAATCGACTGAAAACCCTACTTAGGTATATTCTCATACATATACCTAAGTTATCAAGTATAACCATCTCAATCAAGAGGAAACACAGGGTCCAAATTCAAAATCCCAAAGCTCAATTGTTCCATAAAAGAATGAATTCCAAAAAGGTAAGTACCACACATGTATGCCACACAGAAGAATACCACAAAGGTATTACCACGAAGGAACGTACTACATTGGTACAGACTCAGCTCACACTAGGTATAACATAGGTATAATATTAGAGATGTTTAGATGTAACTACTAATTAATCTTCCTCTGTTTAGAGGCAGTCCCATAAAGGATCCTAAATTAAAGTCCCACACAGGATCCTAGTACATTGTCAGACCCACAAAGGATACTAGTACATCGTTAGACCCACAAGAGATCCTAGTACATAGTCAGTCCCACATTAGATTCTAGTACATCTTCATACCCACACGTGATCCTAGTACATCGTCAGACCTACACCAGATCCTAGTACATAGTCAGAACCACATTGGATCCTAGTACTTTGTCAGAACCACACAAGATACTTGTTCATTGTTAGACCCACACAGGATCTTATTACATCGCCATACCCACACAAGATCCTAGTACACCATCAGACCCATGCAGGATACTAGTACATCGTTAGATCCAGCTATAGGGTACCCATACTAAACTTTCTCATCTTCAGGAGAGACCACTCCCCAAGCTACTGGTCAATACTCCAACTTCCACAAAGTCCCATGGTGAAGTATTCCAATGTACTTCCACATAATAGGGGTCTCAATTCAATATAAGGTGTGTCAATATGATGCCCAATCTGTATGTTATTAGTCTTTTAGTCCCTAGGGCCCGATTGTATTCATGCTCGATCCAACCCGACTATACCCCAAATTTATTCATATCACATTTGGGGTATACCTAAATTACCTTCTCCGTCCTAGGTTTCTGGCGCCGCAGACAATTCTTTAAAAGAACTTCTAGTGCCAATGTTACGGCTAAAAGAACGTATAGGGTCGAAACTGGTCCGGGTATAGTCCGACCTAGTCGGACCGACCAGGCCCGACCCAGCCTGGGCCAACCTGAGACTGGCCTTACGTCAGATCTATCCATCAAGATCCGACCAAGCCCGTTGGGTCCGTCCTAACCCACGATGGGCAGCCCGACCCGTGCTTGGAGGCCGACGGTGTGGGGCGGCCTGCGGTGCAGTTGCAAGTCATGCCTTCTCCGGCGGTCGGCTTGGCCGACCACCCTGCCTTCACCTCCACGGAACAAACCGTGGCCCTTTCTCGTCGGGCGGCACGAACACGCGCTTATGACCCCATTATTTGGATGACCACCGCCTTTGCTATGCCATGGTCAATAGGCCATGGACCTTCTCTAGTGGCGTCGTCGTGCCACCACCTTTTTCATGGCTGGTCGTGGTGTCAACATCTGCTCTCGAGTCCCACCGGTGACAATCACAGGCACCAGTCGCCGTCCTCCTCCATCCCGAAGAACAAAACAAATATTAAACAAGGAGTTGAAGAGTAGTCAGGCCATGATCATTTGACTGCACCATCTGTGTTAGAGTAGTAGTTAGCAGCTCAATTATTTCATGAATCTTAAGGAATTGTCAAGAATGGGTAAGTGAGAAATTCAAAACAACAATCCCTACCTCGATGGATCATTGATGTGTCACATGATGAAAAAGGTTAAGAAGAAGAGGGTGCCAACAATCCCCTCTTCCGCAATCACACTTCTGATGTCACCTCATCCGTCGTCTTCTATATTGATTCTGAAGAACATTCTTCGATGGAGATGGCATGTTCTTCGTTTGGATGATAATTTCTTCATGTTCTCCCAATCCTCTACATTTGACAACGATTTCTCCACATGAAAAATGAGGAGCAAATAAAATATGTTTTATCAATTTAATTGTTGGCACAAAATAAGTGGACATAATTAATCAATTGATTAGGAATAATTAATTTAATGGAAACCAAAAGTCACATCCCTCATTAAAGAGAGAGTTTAAGAGTTATGTGTTCCCCACCTTTAAGAATTTAAATTGGGGGTTTTAGTTCAGGTGGTCCTCATCACTGAGCATTCAATTGAGTGGATACAAATAAAATAATAGTGATTTAATATTTTTTATTCAATGAAAAAAATGAAACATAACATTCACCCACATCCAACTATCGTCGAGGTGAAATTCACTTTAAGAGAACATTGGCGTTGCGAGTTCAATAGTGTCATCAGATTTCAATTCCGAGCATCAGTTTAAAAGTTACAAAAACCTACTCTCACATTTATTGAACATACATTAAAAAAGGTTTAGAAATTATTCTGGGGACACCGAGCCTCAGAATCATGCACTGTCAATTTTCATGGACTCATAAAATTCCCATATAATAAAAAAATTACATGGAATTTCTATGTATTTAAAGTTTGATTTTATTTAAAAATTAAATTATTAATATTAAGATAATTATTTTTAAAAATGGAGTTTACAATTTATTTATACACGTCGAAAAATGGTTATGGTGAAAATTTTGTATTTTTCTGAAATTCATGAATTTTTCATGAATGGTAAAAATACAATTTTTAGTTTTTGTTATGATTAATGACATAATAATGATATAATAATTAATATAAAATGGTGGTTTACTTTTGTAGTTTAAAATATGACATGAGGTGTACCTAGTGGCTAAAAACATGGGAAAATACCATGAGAAATCCCATGGGTTTTCCAAATCCTCAAATGAGGTGTCCTTTGAAATTATTTAAAAAAACACCCTCTCATTTACTAAAAATAAATAATCATTCCTTCGTTTTCATTCATTAAAAATTAATCATTCTCTATTACGAGGTATTTTTACCTCCCTATCAGTCCTCCAATGGTTTCATTAAGATAGTATGATCACAAACATCATGTTTCAGGTGTTACTCTACAAGGTATTGTAATACACCACCCTTCTGTTTCTCAAGAATTCATTTTATGTTAGTATTTTTAATTTCAACTGGATTATATTGGGATATATCATTACATATCCCCATAACATTAGATATTATGTAATAATGATTAAATAAAACTTTTATCTCATCAAAATATTTTATTAAAATGTACGCGACATTGTTAGGTTGCTGAATTTTTGTAAGGTATTTCACAAATTGTCTTTTATTTCGAGATTCCATTTTTTTTCCTTATTCACCATATTTCATAAAAATATTATAACAAATATTTTTCCATACATGTAATGGAATATTATTTTGATAATTGAGTAATTATTTTTCATCTCACATTTCCATTCAATTATACAAAAAATTGAAATACCATCTCAGATGTGCTAATTTACCACATTCAAGGATGATGAGTTTTAAATTTCTATTTCCATCCTAAATTCTAGTCATTAAGAAATTTTTTTGCTTTTACCTGATTATAATTTATGGATTAAATTTTATATATTGTTTTGGAATCTTTTTTAGACATTTTATTATTTTATTAAGTAAAATCAATTTATTACGATTGAAGAATCGCCCAATGACATAAAAAATATCAATAATGTTTTATCTTATGAGTCATCTTAATAAAATAATTAAAAATGATAAATTGAAAAATTTATGGTTCTATAAATATGTAAATTCTATTCCATTCTAATTCTATGGTTTCACTTCCAATCAACAAGAATATTCATGAAGAACCGATCAGGAAAATCTTGTAAAGAACACACAAAAAATAAGGGATGGAAAAAAGACAATAAATGGAAGGATGAAATGATGTTATAAATGATCATGTAAGGTAATATAAACATGAATATGTTTATATAAGATATTAATTACACTATTATAACCCTTATACAGGATGTCGAAATGATATTTAAGTAAGAAAAACCTGAGATAAGGGAATCCATAACCTGATATCCATTATCTGGGATAACATTCTATATCATTATTTAGGTTTTATTTAAATAAGTTCGTGAGATGAATTTTGTTTATATTGTATTGAATTATTTTTATTTATAGAGTATATACACATTCCATCAACACTATAATGTATCACTTAAAATATATGATATTGATAAGGGGCGTGCCTTTTAAAACCCTCTTTTAAAATTTCGTTTTATGAAATACAAAAGAAATGTTTTTATGTAATTATTTGGGATGAATGATAATGTTATAGTTCATCCGAATTTTTCATGATGAAGGGTGGCACCTATATCTACCTAAAATGCATTGGTTATGTGTATGTTGGATGTCGGACATATGGTTACTCCAATTGTAATTGTGATAGTTAATCAAATTGTATGGAAACTATATGGGTTACAAATAAAAAAGTAGCTGAGAGAGTTACAAGATTATATACGTAATGCCCTAAGATACCAATATTCCTCTATTATATTTTAAAACATTTTTTCAGAAAGCGAATTGAAATCTGTTTTTTCATAATGTATGTCTATATGGATGGCATTTATGTCTTTTTAAAAATTATTTGTTACATTACAAGTATTTATAGACCAATGCTTTATTTTTTTTTATTTTTTATATCACTTACTGAGCTCTTTTTTCTAATCCCAAGTTTTTAAATGATTTCAAAATGTTATAAGGATATGTAATACAATGAAGGAATGCATATTGAATTTTATGAAGATATGTCTAAGATAATATGTTTTATATTTTGGATGAAATAGATATTGGTTTTATGGTATATTCTCTATTTGAACGTGGAATGTAATTTATGTTTTATATGAAAATTCACTAAAACTATAAACAAGTAATGATCCTCAATTTGAAAGGAAAATATTTCTTGACTAAAATTCAATATTATGTAATGTAATATGGTCGATCCCTTATAGTTGGTATCAAAATATGTTTTAGAAAACATTAGAAGTTAAGATAATGTTAATATAATACCATAAATTATTTTTACATTATGGGTAATTTGATATGATATAGTATTTAAAGATTACGATGATTCATTGACTAATATAGGTTTGTTTAGAATGGTTTTCTGCAGAAGAAAATTGGACACAAAAGAGGATATGCACTAAAAGATTGATATTCATCTGAACCTGCAGCCCAGAATGGTAATGATTGGAAAAGAGAAGTTTGTTGTCACGACCCGTCCTCGGGGCCCGTGCCGTGACTACCCCAAGCCCGCCTTCCATAGGCCAAGGGATGGCGACTAGCACCAAGGCATAATTACCAGTAAAAAGGGAAGGCATTTCCTTTGTAAAGTAAATAGAAACCATAGAGAAACCAACCAGTAGAAGTAAACACTATGTAAAAACTAGGTACAACAGTAAGTACCAAAAAGTAAGTGGGCCAGAATACAAACCGAAACTGAATGTAAAGTACAACTGGAATGGGAAAATAGCAACTAAAAGTAAAGCCGCAGCCTCGAGCCGTCCACTGGATGTCCCACCTGAAGGGTGGGTACAGATAGCCTCCACAGCTCCTCAGGTCCAGCCGTCTACTCCGTATACGTCCCGCCCAATGGTCCACCTCCAGGTACCGACCTAATCCTCGTGCCTCAACCACGATCAGCGATGTCCGTCGTCTGCAACCAACAAAACGTAGTGCGGGCATAGCCTGTGCAAGGGTGAGTATAAGCTAATCAGTTGGGACCCCGAGACCCCTGATGGTCTCCCAGAATCCACAAAGGATAATCCACAAAGGAATGATACAATCACAAAGTAACACCTGACTCTACTAAGGTATATGCCCATACATATACCAAAGTCATCAATTCCAGTTCGCTCCAACCTCCGAGCCCATGTTCGATCACATCTACATAGGAAATCACAACCCAATCCACACAGGAAAGCATAACGTAATCCACATAGGAAAGAAAGTCAATATTCAGCTCCCAGAGGTATACTTCTTTGTATGATGATAGAGATGATCAGATATAGCCACTGATTCATCTAAGTCATCAGACCCACATAGGATCGATAGTTACTAACCCCCGCAATGACCCACAAATGATCGATAGGTACTAACCCCCACAATGACCCACAAAGGATCGATAGGTACTAACCGTCGCAATGACCCACATATGATCTGACCCACACAAGATCGATACGTAACTAAACCTCGCAATGCCCCCCACAGGATCGGACCCACAAAGGATCTGTACGCGCTGGCCCACATAGAACTGCTAAGCGCTGACCCACATAGGATCTGACCCACATAGGATCTGTTGGCACTAATCCACGTAGGATCGATGAGTGCCGTAGTCATCGCCGTCGAATCCACTGAGGATTTCTACACAGTCATCGTCGTCGTCGCAGTCACAACCAGGTCTAGGGTTCCCACACACAGCAAGCTCGTTCAGGAGGGTCTGCTCCACGAGCCGGGGGGATGATACATCAACTGACACATAGTACAGATTTGATTTATTCAAAAGTTCCGTCTCGTCAACAGGAACTCAACGTCACAGACGGCACATCAATCAGACGCCTGGTCTGAGAGTTATTGGCTTTTTTTTGTCCCAGGGGACCGGTTAGTTTTTTAACTTAAAAGCAACCCGTCCATACTCCAACTACGTGCAAACCTCATGAGGAGTAATCCAAATGGTCTATCTTACTTATAGGAATCCATCAAAGTCGACAACACGTCAATCGGACGTCCGAAGATCAAGTTATATGTGTTTCCACACCGAGGGCCTGGTTGGTTTCATTTACAAACCAACCTGTACGAACCCAAAGTACTACGAAACCTTGAGTGTACTATACCGAAAAGACTTCCTCGATCCAAGGATCTCTACACAACTGACGGTGCATTGATCGGAGGTCCGCAGCTCAATTTATGGGAAACAGACCGAAAGAGGTTCGGTATTAGGGGGTTCGGGCCTGGTCCGACATGGCCAGATACCCCCAGGGTCGCCCCGAACCGGGTCCGGGACCAGCCCGCATGGGCATGGCCTGGCCCAGTAGGCGTGGCCCGGCACGGCCTGGGCGGCGCGGCCTGGCACGTTGGTGCGGCCAGCGGCCAGGCAGCTCGGCCGTAACGGCCGAGCTGTGAAGGGGGTAGGCGCGCTTCCCCCCGCGTTGAGAACCCGTGGCCCCCATGTGGGGGCCGCACCTACTGGATGACCGGGGGTTACGAACCCCCAGTTTTTCCCTAACCAGCCGGCCCACTCTGGCCGGCCGGCTGCTGCCGCCATGGGACCGGCATGGGCCGGTCTCTTTGTTCCCACACCGGTAGCCAGGAACCGGCCGCCGGTCCCCCTGCCCCGTTGCGCCCCTCCACCGTGGCCCCGCTTGGCTGGGCTGCTTTTGTGGTTCTCCGACACCGCACAATGGCACCACGTCTTTGGTTCATCTTCAACGGCACGAAGTGAAGGCGTTGTGCTTCTCCCCCTTTCCTTAATAATTCTCGGGCAGTGCTTCAGCACCGCGTTGCCTTGCTCGTGCCACAACAATATCAAACAACCAAAAGGGAGAGGAGGGTCGGCCGTGTTCAGGTGGTCGAACCCCCTCTCGTTATTGTTGTAACAGGTGGCTCCAATAGAAAAGAAGAAAGAAAATAGATGAATTCACGAACAAAAATTAAAATAAATCCCTACCTCATCAAATTCGATGAGCGAGGATTCGTCACGGAAATAACCATCATGGATGAAGGCGTCGCAGAGGGAGGATCGTCACGTCGCAGAAGAAGACTCTTGGAAGAAGCATCGTTGATTTCTGAGGATCCGGCATTCTTCGCGTTCTTCGAGTTCTTCGCGAGGAAGAGAAGATCTTCAAGAGTCTGAGAGAAATCTCCCTTGCCTTTCAACACCACCAGCCTAAAAAAATTAAGAGTTGTCTTATTTTAATTTCACAAGTCTTTCATTTTAAAATTCAAAAACAAAAGAAACAATTAATAGAATTATTTGCAACACTTAAATCGCCACATTAATGAGGTGTTTGGTAACCAGAATAAAGGCAAGGGTTGACTTCATTAATAGGGGATGAAGGTGTGCTACTTAAAAGAAAAGAAACGGTTGGGCTCCTATGGGCCCCACATCACAAATATCCTACCATGTGGGTAGGATATTGAGGGCCCCACATCATCGACTTAACTTAATTTAAGAAAAATAAAATAAAAATTGGTTGTACCACTTTTATTTAATTTCTTAACTTAACCCCAAAAACCAAAAACCACACCCGACCAAACGCAACTCCGGAAAAGATGTTTCTAAGCTAATACTGGTGCTATGATTTCATCAGTTCCCCCACAATCTGATTCTGAGAAACGGTTAAAATGTTAGAAAAACCCGCTCATTCGTTCATTGAACGTACCAGAGCTATACTTCGGAAAAAAGATTCTGGGGACACCGGGCCTCGGAATCAGGTGCCGTCAGAAACTGTGTTCTTGTAAAATCTCTAAGAAAAATAAAAAAATTTCCATGATTTTTTCGGGTCTTTACATCACTCCCACCTGATGGATTTACGTCCCCATAAAGATACATAGAAAACTAGGGAAACAAATGTGGGTATTGAGCACGCATCTGAGCCTTCCACTCCCAAGTGCTCTCCTGGAGGTTCTCGTGCTGCCATATGATGCACACTAGAGGAATCGACATTCCACGTAGGAACCACTCCCGTCGATCCTCAATCTCCACCGGGACCTCCGCAAAAGTCTCCCCATCATCAATGTCCATCTCCCCATGGTCAATGATATGCGCCGGGTCGTGCACGTATCTCCTCAGTTGAGATACGTGGAAGATGTTGTGCACCCGGTGCAACTAAGGTGGTAGAGCTAGGCGATATGCCACCCCGGAAATCCTGCTGAGGACCTGGAATGGTCCGATGATGCACAGATATAACTTTCTGCCTCAGCCAAATCTCTGTAATCCTTGTCGAGGTGAGACCCGTAAGAAGATGTGGTCGCCATCATCAAACTCTAGTGGCCTCCGCCTCCTGTCAGCATAAGACTTCTACCAGCTCTGAGCTGTCCTCATCTGCTCCTGGATGACCTGGACCTTCTCTGTCATGGCCTGGACCATCTATGGTCCCACAAGTGCTGACTCCCTAGAGTTTTTCCAGCACAAAGGAGATCTGCAAGGTCGGCCGTACAACGACTCGTATGGTCCCATCCCAATGATATAGTGGTAGCTGTTATTGTACATGAACTCCACTAAGGGTAGGTGGTCCTCCCAGCTACGACCAAAGTCGAGGACACATGGAAGGAGCATGTCCTTGAGAGTCTGAATGTTCCTCTCCATCTGGCCATCTTTATGGGGGTGAAAGGTGGTTCTCAGATGTAGCTGCATCCTGAACGCCTCCTCCAACCCTTTCCAATGCCGGGAAGTAAAGCGAGCATCTAGATCAGAGACTATAGATGATGGAACACTGTGAAGCCGTACAATCTCCTAAACATAGAGACATCCCAATATCTCCACTGAGCCCTACTCTCTGATGGGTAAGAAGTGAGCCGACATGGTGAGTCGGTCAAAAATCACCCAAATGGAGTCGTGAACTCTGGAAGTGCGTGGAATTCTAGTCACGATGTCCATAGATATGTCGTCACACTTCCACTCTGGGACATCCAAGAGATGTACCAAGCCTACTGGTACCTGGTGCTCTGCCTTCAGCTGCTGGCAGGTGAGGAATCGAGAAACGAACTCTGCCACAGCCTTCTTCATGCCCAGCCACCAGTGCTATAGTCTGAGATCCTAGTACATCTTCGCCACGACAGAATGTACCACCAAAGGGGAAGTGTGAAAATATCTTAGCACCTCCTCCCGTAAAGCAACTGGTACCAAGTTACATCCTCTGAAAAGGAAGTTGTGATATCCTCCTATAGAGAAACCATCATGTGACTATCCTGAGGATATCTGCGCACACTGCGTCTCACAGTTAGCATCCCCACGCTGTGCCTCTCTGACCCATTCAGTAGTGGAGGAGTTACTGTGAGTGATTGAAGGAAGGATTATCCATCTCTATCCACGAAGGATATCTGCAAAGCGACTAGATGCTCTGTCTCCTCCCCAAGTAGCTGAATTCCTGTCCTCCTGCTGAGAGCATCGGCTACTATGTTCCCCTTCTATGGAGTATATACTATCTCAATGTCATAGTCCTAGAGGAACTTGATCCATCGCCACTGTCTCTGGTTCAGGTCCTTATACGAGATGATATACCTAAGACTCTGGTGGTCAGAATAGACTGTAAAGCGCTTTTCCATCAGATAGTGTCGCCATGTCTTCAGAGTGAATACCGCTGCTTCTTACTCCAGGTCATGGGTAGCGTAGTTCTTCTCATTCTGCCTCAACTGACATGATCCATAGGCGATCACTGCCCACTCCTCTATTAGGACACATTCGAGTCTGGTCCCTGATGCATCACAGTAGGCTACGTACGCTACTCCCTCCTCATGCATCCTCAAGATAGGTGCGCTGGTCAATCTCTGTCTCAGCTCCTGGAAGATCTACTGACATCTGTCTGACCACAAAAAGGGTTTACCCTACTCCGTCAAAGCTGAGAGTGGTGCCGAATCTCTGGAGAAGTCTGGCACAAATCTACGATAGTATCTAGCTAGTACCAAGAAACTGTGCACCTCTGTCATGCTCATGGGTGGATCCAAAGCTAGCACTGCCTCAATCGTCGCAGGACCCACTGCAACTCCCACCTCAGAGATGACGGGTCCTAATAATTGGACCTCGCGTATCCAGAACTGACACTTCAAGAGCTTACCATAAAGATGGTGCTTTCGGAGTGTGTCCAGTACAACCAGCAAGTGGTAGGCGTGCTCCTCCTCATTCGTCGAGTAAATTAAAATGTCTTTGATGAAGAACACGACAAATCGATCGATGTAAGGCTTAAAGATCCTATTCATGAGGGACATGAACACTGATGGAGAATTGGATACACCGAATGGTATAACCAAGAACTCATAGTGGTCGTACTGACATCTGAAGGCCGTATTCTGCACGTCCTCGTCCCGAACTCTGAGCTGATGATAGCCTGACTTGAGGTCTATCTTAAAGTACCACCGTGATCTCTTGACCTGATCGAAGAGGTCTTCAATCCTCGGTAGCGGATACTTGTTCCTCAATGTCACCTGGTTCAGGTGACGATAGTCGACACAAAGTCGCAAGCTCCCGTCCTCCTTATTGGCGAACAATATCAGGGAATCCCAGGGTGAAACACTGGGTCGGATGAATCTCGTGCTCTTCAAGACCTCCAAATGTACCCGTAGCTCTCGAAGCTCGGCGGGAGGCATCCGATATGCTGGGGTGGATATCAGGGTTGTCCTGTGGTATAGATCAATATTAATGTCCACCTCTCTACGAGGAGGTAGTCCTGGAACGTCGACGGGGAAAACGTCCGCATACTGATCCACCACTGCAGGAAAACAAGGACTCCGCACGTCAACCACTCCTAGGATGAGGCTAGCCAACTGATGAGTGATTGGATGTCCTATTCTCTGTGAGAGTCCATCCTGTGCTATGAAGGCTCCCTTTTCACCAGTGAAGATGAATCTTCTCCCGTCGGTGTGTACACACCACACCTTGCGCCTAATACAGTCAATCTGGGCATGGACTGTAGATAACCAATCCATTCCCAAGATGACTTTGTAAGGCCTCGACACCGCTACAAGATGATCCCAGCCGAAGCTCTACTCTCCTAGAGTAAGCTCACACTGCCGGCACCAGTGCGTAATCGACGAGTCTGCTCCCGTAGGATTCTCTAGCTGTAAGAATCGATCCAACATCTCTGTCGGAATTTCCGAGCTCCGAACAAGGGCAGCGACTATGAAAGAATGACTTGATCCTGTGTCTATAATAACTACAAAAAGGGTGGAATAGACAAAGATAGTACCTCTAATCATCTCGGGCGCGCCGTGGTCGTAGGCCTCCGCTGCCTCGAGCTGTGCCTGTCTCTACCCGCTAGCTTTCTGTGGTTGGGGTGGACCTCCTAATGGTGTTGTTGGTAGAGCCTCAAAGCGTCGCCCACCACCTACTGCTCGGCCATCTCCTCTTCCTCATCTGCCTACTCCCTGCGGACCACCACGGTCGACCCTCTACCTCTGCCTGGGTGGTCCCTCAACCGTCTGCTGCTCCTTGGCACGGCGGGTCGGGCAGTCACAAGCCATGTGGCCATGCCCGCCGCATGCGTAGCACTGTCTGCCTCTCGAAAGACTGGCTCCATGCTGTGTGCCCCGCACTACTGAGCCAGTGTCCTAAGGTCGTATTCCAAAGGTTCTGGTCTTCTTGGACCCATGATTCATCCGTCGACTGCCTGCTGCAGAAGACTCTGCTACGTCCCTCCCTGCGGTAGGTCTCACTGCTGATGTAGACTCATCCAGAAAGATCTCGATGATAAGGGCTCTCTCCAGTACCCATGCTTGAGTCGGAATACTGAGGGAGATCGAGGATTCCTTGATCTCATGCCTCTTTCCCTGCTCAATGGTCCAGGCCCAGAATAATGGGTCTCGTACCATGTCCGTCGAATAGCACGAGATATTGGTAATTCTCGCCGAGTACTGGGTGACCATAAAGCTGCCCTGCCGCAGTTGTAGAAGCTCTTGGAAGTGCAACACACAGAGGGTGGCTGGGAAAAAATCCGAGCGGAAGAGGCACTCAAAGTCCGTCCAGAGGAGAGATGCCTCATCTTGCACCTAGAGCACAAAGATCCACCATCTGCCTAGTGCCGCATACAGTAGGCTTGCTGTGAGGATCACCATGATGTCTGCTGGTGTCCTCACTAACCTGAAAAACCGTACAACTGCCTCAAGCCATTCCTCAGAAGCATGGGGGTCCATCTCCCCATGGAACCTGGGTGGTCGCTGGAACTGAAACTCGTGCAGTGCACTAAGGCGACGTGCATTGTCAGCGGCTGGGGCTGGTAGCATCGGTGGCTCGGTGGGTAGAGGTACCGCCAGTGCCTCTGATGTCAAAGGGCCTTGTACCGTGGCCTCGTCGCTCGGTCGGCTATCGTCACGCACAACGCTCGAAACCCTAGCTAGCTGCCATCGTGGGGCCATCCTGAAAAGAGACAGGTGCACCACATTTAGAACTATATACCTGGTGAGCTGACATACTATAATCACAAAGAAAACTTAAAACACACATGCAATCAATGTTTTCGTGTGTTAAGTTCGAAATCAGAAGTTAGGGTCCTAGTGTACGGATACATCGGCCGCCGCACCAACACTGGACTCCCTGGACTGATAACCACACCCAATACTCTAAAAACTATTACAACACATAGAAAAAGATCAGAGTCTTGAGTTCTGTGGTAGAACCGAACTCCTTTGATACCAATTTGTCCCGACCCATCCTCGGGGCCCGTGCTGTGACTACCCCAAGCCCGCCATCCATAGGCCAGGGAATGGAGACTAGCACCAAGGCATAATTCCTGGTAAAAAGGGAAGGCATTGCCTTTGTAATGTAAAAATACACCACAGAGCAAGCATGCAGTGGATGTAAACACTAAGTAAAAACTAGGTACAACAGTAAGTGCGGAAAAGTAAATGGGCCAGAATACAAACCCTAATTGAAAGTAAAGTACAACTGGAAAGGGAAAACAACAACTGAAAGTAAAGCTGCAGCCCTGAGCCATCCACTAGAAGTCCCACATGAAGGTTGGGTACAGATAGCCTCCACAGCTCCTCGGGTCCAGCCGTCCGCTCTGTGTACGTCCCGCCCAATGGTCCACCTCCAGGTACCGACATGCTCCTCGTGCCTCAACCACGATCAACGCTGTCCGTCGTCTTCAACCAACACAACGTAGTGGCGGCCTAGCCCGTGCAGGGGTGGGTATAAGATACTCCGTAGGGACCTCGAGACCCCCCAAAGGTCTCCCAGAATCCACAAAGGATAATCCTTAATGTAATGATACAATCAAAAAGTAACACCCGACTCTACTTATGTATATTCCCATACATATACCTAAGTCATCAATTCCAGTTTTCTCCAACCTCCGAGCCCATGTTCGATCACATCCACATAGGAAATCACAACCCGATCCACACAGGAAAGCATAACATAATCCACATAGGAAAGCAAGTCAAGATTCAGCTCACCCAGGAATACTTCTTCGTATGACGATAGAGATGATTAGATATAGCCACTAATTCATCTAAGCCATCGGACCCACACAGGATCGATAGGTACTAACCCCCGCAATGACCCACACAGAATCTGACCCACACAGGATCGACAGGTAACTATCCCCCGCAATGACCCACACAGGATTTGTAAGCGCTAGCCCACACAGGACCGCATAGCACTAACCCACACATGATTTGACACGCACATGATCAGTATCACTAATCCACATAGGATTTCCGAGTGCTGTAGTCGTCTTCGTTGAGTCCATGGAGGATTTCTGCACAGTCGTCATCGTCGTCGCAGTCGCAACCAACTCTAGGGTTCTCGCACACAGCAAGCTCGTACGGTAGGGTCCTCCCCACAAGCCGAGGGGCTGATACATCAACTGACACATAGTCCAGAGTTGATGTATCCAAATGTTCCATCTCTTCAACAAGAACTCAACATCACAGACGGCGCGTCAATCGGACGCCCGGTCTGAGAGTTATTGGATTTTTCATCCCAGGTGCCCAGTTTGTTTTTTATGTCGAAACCAACACAAATGTACTCCAACTGCATCCAATCCTCAAGAGGAGTAAGGAAAAAGGTCCTTCTTACTTAGAGGAATCCATCAAAGTCGATGGAACGTCAATCGGACGTCCAGAGCTCAAGTTATAAGTGTTTTCGCTCCGATGTCATGGTTGGTTTCGTGTACGAACCAACACGGCTGAACCCAAAGTACTTTGAAACCTTGAGTGTACTATACTGAAACGACCGAATCGATCCAAGGAACACTACAAAACTGATGGTGTGTCAATCGGAGGTCTTCATCTCATGTTATGGGAAACAGACAGAATGATGTTCGGTATAAGGGGATTTGGCCCCGGTCCGACTCGGCCTGATACCCCCAGGGTTGGCCCGATCTGGGTTGACCCGAACCGGGTCTGGTCTAGCCTGATTGGGCGTGGCATGGCCCGGCAGGCACGGTCGGCGCCCAGGCGGCGCGGCCGAAACGGCCGAGCATTTAAGGGGGGTGGGGGGTGGGGGAGGCACGCTGCCTCCCACGTTGAGAACCTGCGGCCCCCATGTCAGGGGCCGCACCTGCTGGCCGACCGGGGGTTACGAACCCCCGGTTTTCCCCTGACCGGCCGACCCGCTCTGGCCGGCAAGCTACCACCACCATGGGACCGGCAAGGGCTGGTCCCTCTGTTCTGACACCGGCGGCCCGGAACCGGCCACAGCCTTGGTCCGTCCAGGGCAGCGCGTTGGCACCGTGCCCCTCCGCCATGGCCCCGCTCCGGCTGGGGTGCTTTTTTCGTTCTCTGGCGCGCCGCGACGGCGCCGCTTCTTTGGTTCATCTTCAACGGTGTGGCGCGACGACGTTGTGCTTCTCCACCATTCCTTAAAAATTATCACGCGGTGCTTCGGAACCGCGTTGCCTTTATCGTGCCACAACAATATCAAACAACCAAAAGGGAGAGGATGGTCGGCCGTGTTCGTGCGGTCTGACCCCCTCCCGTTATTGTGGTAACATGCATCTCCAATAGAAAAGAAGAAAGGCAACATAAGAATTCACGAAAAACAATTAAAATAAATCCCTACCTCATCGAATTCGATGAGAGTGGATTCGTCATGGAAATTACCATCGAGGAAAAAGGCATCGCGGAGGGAGGATCACCGCATCGTGGAAGAAGTGTCGCGGAAGAAGCGTCATTGATTTCCAATGATCCAGCGTTCTTCGCCTTCTATGCGTTCTTCGCGAGGAAGAAAAGATATTCAAGAGTCTAAGTGAAATCTCTCTTGCCTCTCAACACCACCAGCCTAACAAAAATAAGAGTTGTCTTATTTTTATTTCACAAGTCTTGCGTTTTAAAATTCAAAAACGAAAGAAAAAATTAATTGAATTAATTGCAACGCTTAAACTGCCACATTAATGAGGCATTTCTTAACTGAAATAAATGCAAGGGTTGACTTCATTAATAAGGGGGTGTGGGTGCGTTACTTAAAAGAAAAGAAACGGTGGGGCTCTTGTGGTACCCACCTAACAAATATCCTACCAAGTGGGTAGGATATTGTGGGTCCCACATCATCCACTTAACATAATATTAGAAAAATAAAATAAAAATCGGTTGTACCTCTTTTATTTTATTTTTTAACTTAACCCCAAAAATTAAAAGCCACACCCGAGCAAACGCAACTCCAGAAAAGATGATTTTTAGAAAATATTGGCATTGTGATTCCATTGGTGCCCTCATAATTTGATTCTGAGCACCGGTTCAAAAGATAGAAAAACCCCCTCGTTCGTTCACTTAATGTACCCGAGCTATACTTCGGAAAAAGATTCGGGGCACACCGGGCCTCGGAATCAGGTTCCGTCAGAAACTACATTCTTGTAAAATTCCAAATAAAATTAAGAGAAAAAATATTTCCTTGAATTTTTCGGGTCTTTAAATTTGTGATTGTATTGGTTAAAATAACTCATGCAATATATGCTGGAGGATTCCATGAAAGAGTACTACCAAAGGTATCACAATGGAAAATTATGATATTGGAACATTTCATGAGACTACACCATTCATATTTCAACTAATCTTCTAAAACAATTCTTGTAAAGGGTTGGATTAAGGCCCTTGAAAAGATATTCCATGATATTGGCTATTCAGATAATCAAAAGGTAACATGTTCCATTTATATTTTGAAGGTGATGTTGATCAGTTGTTGTCAATGGTCATGAATATCAGGGATAGAGAGGGTATTGATTCCCTAGAGTGGGATTAAATTAAAAGTCATTTCCTTGAAAAATATTTTCCAATGGTGGAGCGACTAAGGATAGAGAAATCAATCAATCAATTGATGAAAAAAGGAGGAAGATTCAGTGGATCTGTATAAATAAAATTCACCCAACTAGTAAGTTATGCTCCAAATATTTTTCTGGATCATGACAGAAAAATAAACTACTTTTACTCTAGATTAGAGCCAAGGTATCAAAGGGCGCTGGCCTCCCATGACTTCAAAAGTTATGAGAAAATTTTCATATTTGATGAAAGGTTATAGATGTATTTTTTTGATGATCATGTGCTCTTTGACATCAATGAGAAGTAGAGGTCTAGATGGATACCAATGTATAATAATCAATCAACAAGATATGATGGTAAGAAAGTCCAGTTTCTAGTTCTTGAAAATTGAAATAAAATCAACAATAAGGAATGTTGTACCCAATTTGGGAAGTGTTTTTGATGTGTTATTTTTAGACATATGGGATGGGATTATTATGAAAATAATCATAAGACTAATCCTAAAAAAAGTGTATTAATTTATTTAAATGTGGAGAGAAGGGTCATTTTGAGAATTCCTTCCCAAAGTGAGTTATGAATGATTCAAAGTTTCAATACTATAAGAAGAAAGGTGTTTGGAGATCCTTTACGACTATGCCAATAGATGATGGGATGTCCAATGAAGTTTTATTAGGTACCATGTCTGTTTTCTCATATTTTTATAATTTTTTGTTCGATACAGGGACTAAATGATCCTTTATTTCAAAGGGGTTTTCTAGTAAATTTGAAATATCACCTCAAAAAATGAGACATGAACATATTATTAAAACACATGGAGGAAATATTATAATAATTAAAAATTATAAAAATCTTTCTACCATGGTCTATGGAAATACATTAACTAAAAATATTATTGTTTTAACCATTGTAGAGTTTGATGTCATTCTATGAAGAATTGGCTTTCTGTTTACCTTGCTATGATTAACTGTAGATCTAAAGAAGTTGTAGTTCAAAAAGAGTTTCCTTTTATACAAGAATAAATCAATAAAATTAATATCATATAAGGAATCTGAGAAACCTTTGAAATATTGGAATGAATGTTATCATAATAATATTGTTAAAAATAAGGTAACTATTTAGATTAATGATGTGAATGTTTTTAATGAATACCTTGATGTTTTTCTTGAAGAGTAACCTTGTTTCATACCAGATCAAGAATTCATATTTACAATTTAATTAGTTCTTAATTCTAAGATAATTTCAAAATCCTCTTACAAAACGTCTCAAATCAAACTTTTAGTTTTTAAAAATTAGTTGCACGATTTTCATGATAAGGAATTATTTCTCCCTAGAAATTCACCATGGTTTGATCCTATTTTCTTCGTTAAAAAGAAACAAGGTTCCATGAGAATTTTAATTGAATATAAATATTTGAATAAATACAATATTAAAAACAATTATATGTTGCCTCACGTAGATGTCTTGTTTGATCATCACTTGGGAGCTCTCTACTTTTCCGAGATTTACTTGAGATTCGGATACCATCAGTTGATGGTGACGGTGGATGACTTCCCAAAAATATATTTTCCTATAATATATGGGAATTATGATTTTTTTGATTATTTGTTTAACTAATGAACCTAATGTATTCATCAATCTTATTAATATAATAATTAATAATTTATTTGATAAAATTGTGGTGGTTTTTATTGATTGAATTCTGGTATTTTATAAGTGTAATGTTGAGAATGAAAAAAAATCTAAGGTTTGACTTTCATAACATAAAGAAAAATAAACTATACAGAAAATTCAGCAATTCTGATTTTGGGTTGCAACATATTTCTTTTCATGGTTAAATTGTAAATAATGATTGAATAATAGCTGATCTTGCATATAAAAGTGGTTGGTCAATGGCCAGGACATACAAATGTTACTGAGATTCGTAGTTTTCTTTAATTAGTGGGTTTTTACAGAAAATGTGGTAAAAACATTGCAATGCTATCTATCATTATAACTAAGTTATCAAAAAAGAGTATAAATTTATTTAGATATATTAATGTGATGTTTGCTTTCAAGAACTGGAGAAACGATTGGTGAATGTCCCAATTTTAGGCTTTCCTTCCCAAAACGGGGAGTTTTTCGTTTATAGTGGTGCTTCCTTAATGAAATCTGGTTGTGTTTTGATGTAGAATGATTAGAAATTTGTTAGTTTTCCAGACAACTAAAACCTAATGAGTTAAATTATCCACCACATGAATTGTAATTTACAGTTGGGGTTATTTTTTATGAAAATTTCTATGAATAATTTATAGGGAGCCAAATGTAAAATATATAAGGACCATATAATTATGAATTATACATTCACTCAGAAGGGATTAAACATGAAGAAGAGAATATTGAATCAAATAATATAGGTTTTTAATTTCACAATCAATTACCATCTGAGAAAATCAAAAAAATTGGTATATACCTTAGGTCGAGAACATCATGCATCATTTACTACATTATGTTTTCAAGATGATCACTTTAAAAATGATTAGATGAATCTTGTATATGAAGTTGTTGGTAAAATAAATACATCTGTTATGTTTTATGATTTTGTGCGGTCGTTGTTATTAGAAAGAATTAAGCCAGTACAGAAGGATGTTAATGAGAGACAAAAAAATGTTGAATTGGTAAAATTGGGTATGTTTCCAAAATTGAACCTTGAAAAATATTGTGTTTTAATATTTGTTTTATGTTTTTTTTGTGATTTGTGATTCAAATTTGAAGAAATAATTGTCGTGAGAAGCTCATAGTCCTCCATTTTCAGTTCATCCTTGGTGTATTAATATGTATAGAGATCTTCGAGAGTCATTACTGGTTGGATGGAATGAAAAGAGATATTTCTAATTTTACTGTGAAATGTTTAACATATCAATAGGTTAATGTAGTTCTGAAGCTATCGAAGGTGATACATCATCTATTTCCACTGCCAAATTGGAATGGGAGAATGTATTCATTGATATTGTGGTGGGACTGGGAAATACTTATCGAGGTTATAATGTGATGTGTGTTATTGTATATCGGCTGACTAAATCTGCTCATTTTTTATATATTCATGATACAATGTATTTGGATTATATTTTTCAATTGTACCTCAAAGATATTATGAGGTTACATAGAGGTCCCCTTTCCATTATATCTATATGGGATTCATGGTTCACTTATATCTTATGGAAGGATCTTTAGAATTCATTGGGCACAAAATAAAATTTCAGTACTTCTTGTCATCCAAGATCAGATGGGTAGTCAGAACAAACTATTAATGCTTTGGGGATATGATTTGATATGGTTAAATGGACTACCATGAATGTTAGGATCATCATCTTTCATTAGTTGAGTTTTCTATTTATAAAAGTATAAATTCCATTATAGAGATGGCACCATTCGAGCAACTGTAAGGGAATTAGTGTAGATCTCATTATTATTGTGATGACGTCGGGGAAAGGAAGTTAAATGGACTAGAATTAGTATTGGATGTGGCTGAAAAAGTGAAGATGATCTAAAAACACATATGGTGTTCTCAGAGCAGGTGGAAAAAATTGGTATACAATAGGAGGAAAGACTATTCATTTGAGGTAGGTGATCATCATTTTCATAAAATCCCACCATGGAAAAGTGTTATTCAATTTGGTAAGAAAGGAATCTATGCCCAAAATTTATCGGACCTTTGGAAATCCTTGAGAATGTTTCACTATTTTTCTATCGAGTTGCATTGCACTTGAGTTTATCTTAGGTACATAATGTTTTTCATGTTTCGTTATTGAGGATTTATGTGTCAGATTCATCTCATGTCTTGAGCCCAGAAGCAGTTTAGCTAGAATAAAACCAATCTTATAAAGATAAATCAGTTCAGATTCTAGATCAAAGGGAACAAGTGTTATGGAATATGGTAATCCACCAGGTAATGGTTTTTTTGGAGAAACCCCATGGTCAAAGAAGCAACATGAGAGTCTGAAAATGATATGAGGGAAATGTAACCTCACATGTTTAATATGTAAATTAAATTGTGAGGATACAATTTCCAGAACGAGGGGATAATGTAACACCCTATTTTTTTTTTAAATAAATTGAAATGAATGAAACATGTTATTAATTAGATAGTTATATGTATACTTATGACATAATTTTTTAGCTTTTATGATTTAAATTTCAAAAAATGGTTATTTACGGTTGTGATTAGAATGTTATTTGGAGTCTTATAGAACAATGGTTTTTAGTGAATATTTAAATACCATGAAAAATAGTAATAATAATAGTAACATGACCATAACGAATATTAAATTTTTTCATTATTTTATATTCAAAGGGAATTAACATATCAAAGTCTTGATTAAATTTTCAAGTTGATATTAAATGATTAATTGTCTTTAAAAGTGTTAATTTTTGAATAATGTATGGTTTTATTTAAAAAATAAATTATTAATATTAAGAAAAGTATTTTCAAAAATTGATTTAAATTATTAATTATACACATAAAAAACTGGATTTGGTGAATTTTTTGGATGTCCTAAAATTCATGATTTTTTTGTGAAAATTAAAAATACAGTTTTGAGTTTTCTGTATGTTCAATGACCTCATAATGATATAATAACTAATAAAAAATTATGGTCAACTTCTATACAATAACATATTACATGATGTGTCCCATGTGGATAATAAATTTAGAAAATATCATGGGCATTCCAATGGTTTTGGAAAAAACACTAATGATGTGTCCATTGAAATAAATAAAAAAAAAACTCTATCTCATTACTATAAATATCCCCTCATTTATTCATTTTCATCAATTCCAAACATATCATCCACGTAATTTTGGTAGTTTTACCTCTCCATGTATCATCCCAAGGTTTCTCAAAGCTTCCAAGGTCCCAACCATTATGTTCTGGACTTATTCTATAGGGTAAGGTAATCCACCACCCTTCTCCTTTTCAAGCTTCCATTTTTTTATATTATTTTTAATTTTTATTAGATTATGATTTGATATCTCATTCCATATCCCTATTATTTTATATATTATTTAATAGTGATTATATACCCATTTAAACCCATAAAATTATTTTATGAAATTTTAAACAACGCCATTTGATTGCATAATTTTTGTAAGGTATTTCTCAACTTTTCTTTTATTTCATGATTCCATTAATTTCTTTCTTATTCTCCACATCATTTCATCAAAATTTTATGATAACTACAGTGCCTTAAATTGAATGAATTTTTTTTTTAATATGTAATAATTCTTCATCATCTATTATTTTCTATTGTTTTATACTAAAAATTGAATAACTATCTGAGATATACTAATTTACCACATTCAAGGATGATGGGTTTTCAATTTCTATTATCGTCTTAATTTCTGGACATGAAATCATTTTTATGGTTTAAATATATTATAATATTTGTATTATATCTTATATAAGGTTATGTAATCATTTTTCATAGATTTTTTTTATTTATAAACTAAAATGATTTCATTACGATTGAAGAATTGCCAAAAGAACCTAATCAAATATCAAAAATGTTTTACCTTATGAATAATCTTCAATCAAAATTAAAAATGATAAATGGTATATTTTATGGTTCTGGAAATATGTAAAAACCTCTCCATTAAAAATCTTGGTGTTTCACTTCCATTCAACAATAATATCATTCATGAACCGATCATGGAAATCAGGTAAAGAACGCCCCCAAAACAAGGGAAGGTACAAAATACTAACAATTAATGGGAGAAATGGTGTAATGAAATGATCATATAAGGAATTATAAACAAGAATATGTTTTTTAAGACATTAATAAAACTATTTTAACAATTACACAGGTGTTCTAAATTAGTTTTATATAAGACAAACCTAAGGAAAGGGAATTCCTAACTCAATTTCCATTCATTGGGTTAACATTATACTTCATTATTAATGTGGTATTAAAATTTTTAATGAGAATAATTGGGTTTATATTATGTTGAATTAATATAATTTACAATGTGTGTATATATATATATATATATTTCACCTAATCCATTATGTCTCACTTATAATATATGATATTTAAAATGGACATTCCTTTTAAACTGTGCATTAAAATTATATTTTACGGAATTCAAAAGCAATATTCTTATGAAATTATTTGTGTTGTATGATTATGTTTTGGTTATTATGGATTTCTTATGGTAAATGGTGGGACCAACATATCCCTACAAATCATTATGTATGTGTATGTTAATGTTAGGTCACATGGTTACTCCATGTGTACCTTCGATGGTTACAAAAAATGTAAGGTAGCCGTTAGGGTTACAAATAATAAGGTAGCCAAGAGGGTTATAAGATTATGTATGTAATTATATAATATACAAATATGGTAATATTTAGTTTCCATATTTTTTTGGAAATGTCATCGAAATATTATGAATCAAAAATAATTTTTATATGGGTGACATGTATGTCTATTTGAAAATGACATCATATGTTACAAGTATTCATCGACTAATGTTTTATTTCATACTTTTTATATACTTTACTATGATTTTTGTGCTCATCTGAAGAATTTAAATTATTTCCATATGATATAAAGTTGTTTTTGACAATGATGGAATCCAAGATAAATATTATGAGGATTTATCATTGAAACAATTTTTTATTTTAAATGTTTTCTGTTTTATAAAAATGGAGACTATTTTTGTGTTCTCTGCTCTATATGAATGTGGAATGTTATTTATGTATTATATCGCAATAATATAAAACTCTAAACATAAAAATATCCTTAATTTGAATGGGAATTATTTCATGACAAAAAATAAATTTTATTCAATGTAATAAGGTCGGGTTCATATAGAAATGATCTACAAGATTCCCCACATCAATCGATATTGTTATGGAATCATTATTTTGGTGTACTCTGAAGTACCACAACATAAACAGACGTCATTTGTTTCCATTACCGACTCTAATTGTGGGGTATTATTATGGTCATAAAGTAGCGATATATTTTATGTATAATATAATTACTCTTATTAAGTAATTATATTATATATATATATTTTAATTTTCTTTCTATAGAGGATACAATAACATTGGTGATGTGTACTGCGAACTACCACCTCACAAAGCCATGAAATTTATTTTTTTCTTAAAAATTACATTGAATTTAATAAGGATAATTTTAAGAAATATATTTCACATACATGAAATAATTATAATATTATAGAAATAATTATAATTTCGAAAATATATTATATCATTTCCATTATTAAAATAAAAAGTATAACATCCTTTGTGTAAATTTTGAATACCACATTCACAAAGTGTTGTGATACTCTTTTCATTCCCACACAACATGGATTATATATATATATATATGTTTATATAACGAAAAAAATTTATATATGAACTTTTATTTAATTTCTTAAACATAAAATATTATATACCACCTTCCTATAATGGTCGTTGAAAAATTGAATCATTGCTCAAGCGTACATATGACCTACAATATCCATTATTGTAACATACCAAATTTCTCAAAATTTATATTTAATTAATGTTTCATAAAATTATGATTTATGTGTAAATATTATAACAAATTCATGATTATTATTATTTAGTGGATATACCTATAAAATTTTCAGAAGAACTCCAACACCCATAACTAAAATTGAATGAGAAAAAAGCGATTAACATATGAAAAAATTATTTTAATGAAATATTTCTAAGAAAAGTGAAGTAAAATATTATTGTAGTATTATATATTATATTATAAATATTAATATAGTTCTTTTATAAATTAATAACATGCTTAAAACTATTAAATGATATGATAAATCAGATTCATCTAATGGAAATCATTAGGTAATAGACTTCATATCAATTACACTTCATTAAAGAATATGGTTTTGTTATTCACCTAACATATTATATATGGCTTATATAATTCCCCTTTCACATGTAATACCATGAATAATTCATTATTTATGGTATATTTATTTTTAATTTAACTTATTTTAAAAAATGTTATTTTACATGAAAATTACAATTTTGAAAAACCTATAATACAATATCACATTCTCTTATGATTATTATCTTTTTTTGGAATCAATAACATTATTATAAAAATTTCCATTTGTAAATCGATTTTTTTATAAATATACATATTACTATATAGTTTATATTATTAGGTCAAAAAAATTACACCATTTTTATATATGTTGTTTTGTTTTTATAGTTATTTGATTAAGAACATAAAATTTTATAAATTTTTATCATTTTCTCATTAAAGTTTTTTGATTATAATCAAAAAATTATTCCTTATAAATAATTTAATCATTATATTTTTAAATATTTCTAAATGTAGTCATGGTTGAGTCCCATTTATGGATACCCCCTTAACACATCGATGGGTCTCATGAGGAAAATAAGTTCTCCAAATCTGATTGGATTTTACAAAGAATTATTAAAATTCAATGTGGGATGATATTGATAGTAGAGGCATCATGTACATGATACATGAAATATAAAAATAAATAACATAATTCACTTATAAATAAGCTATTATAATTATCAATTTTATTTAATTTGTGATATTACTTATTGACGCATTTCATTCTCCGTTTAATAAGTAAATGCTATGTGTTTTAATATATTTATCTAAATAATGTGATTATAAATTATCGTAAAATGTTTTTAATTTTATTTAAAAAGTTTCTTGTTTTAGTTATTTTCCAATACATATTTATTATTCTTATTTATGCATGGATTATTCCATTGTACATCACCCTCATAGGGAAGTTTATCTCTTAATTAATATTATTTTTCGTTCTCCAGTATACGAAGAAAATAATTGAAGGAGATTTGATGGAGTAAATTAATTTTTTTTCCAAATTTATAATAAATTATTTACTATCCCCAATATAAAATCGGTGTCGCATATGTGTTTTATCATCCCAAACTAATAAATTTACCATTCCTTTGTGATTTTATTCCTTGTATCTATGAAAATTAAATTAACTAAGACACCTTCTCCTGGGTATTGGATTTGGGGTCACTAAATTTGGTATCAATATTATGTTTAATAGAAACAATGAGACCTTGATTAATGAAATCGTAGATTATAGGACATAAACCTGTGATATAATATAGAAAATTATAAATTAATTCTTAATTTAAGGATAAGGAATTGACTATGTGGTTTTGCTAAGACTTTTAGTCTTTTATAGATATTACAATTGAACATGGATCTAGAACAAAGTTATGTGGGATTATATCATCAAAATGAGAATATTTGTCTTGACCCATCCTTAATCTGAAACATGAAAACGGGCCAAAATATAGATCTTTTTTGATGTTCTCAAGAGATATGTGTAGGATAACTTACCTTTTAGATAAAATCAATTAGTAAGGATTTGAAAATTATGATATCCCAATAAAAAAAATTATTTATACCATATTATTAATAATGCATTAATTTATTGTTATACAATATGTTACATAATATTTTAAAATATAATCTATGATTTAAAATTAATCATTTTATTATCTAATCTTGTATATGTCAGTGGTTAGAGTTATATCCTAGAAAGAATATATGTATTAATACTCATGGCCTCAGTTCATATTTACCTACTGATTAAGCCAATTCCAGTGGTACTGGAAATGTAAAATTTATGGATATATTATGGACGCCTAATGAGGTTATCAAAAATTACCTTATCTCGATGGAATAACCAAATCCATAGGGAGATTCTCATTTGTTTGATCACATTATGTGACATAATATCTCATTATTTTTTAGGACTACTCTTCTACTGGTATCCATGAAATGCATTAAGTATCTGGATAATTTATTTATGGATATGAGATGTGGTGACAAATAAATGGTTACAATTTTTTTATTAATAAAAAGATCTATTTATCAATTGTTTT
Source organism: Viscum album (assembly GCA_963277665.1). Classification (NCBI taxonomy): domain Eukaryota; kingdom Viridiplantae; phylum Streptophyta; class Magnoliopsida; order Santalales; family Viscaceae; genus Viscum; species Viscum album. The sequence goes on along the minus strand of OY728127.1, from coordinate 77,233,289 downwards.
TTTCATAAAAATATTATATAGGAAAGGGAAATATTACTCATGGAATAGTAAATTGTTAATTTTAAATAATTCACCACATATTTCCCTTATGAGAAACTTATTGATGTAAAGAGAACGATAATTAACATATAAAAAAATATTAGGGGAGTGTATGATGCATCATTTACAATGATATATTTTTTGGATATAAATTAGATATCAAACACACGGTGAAATATGTAATATTACATATAAGGGATTCAGCTATGTCACCGAAGGGCACTTGTGTCTATAGATTTTTCTTCATTTGAGGAAATAGTTATATGTTCCATAAAAACATAGAAGGAATTACATATAACCTAAAAATTTAGTGTAATATAAGACAATTAGAGGTCATATTAGCACCAAAAAAATATAAATTGTTTAACGATGAGTAAAAATATGAAGGATCTTTAATTGTTTGAGAATTGTGGAAATAATCACTATGGGATATTATTGAAGGGAATTCGAGTTTTTTATAATTGTGGAAAAAAGTTTCATTGTTTTCTACAATTCATGGGGTGGTAGGTGAAAATTAATATTATGTGTTTCATCTAATTTAAGATGGGACCCTATACAAAAAATCCCCAATCGTCTTGTAAAATATCCACAAAATTGATCCATGGGGGGATGTCAAAACTATTGATATCACTATAGCTATGGTGGTTATTCCAAATGATGTGGTGAAAAGAACATTAATGAGACATTAAAATTTATTTGGGGATATATTTGACCATAGATCCTAGAACTCATTTATATCTACCCAGATGTCCAATAAAATTTTACATTTCCCTTTTACCTTTTTAAGGAGTTGTCAGCTAAAACTCATTGAAGATATCTCAGGAGAACAATGATCTATCACATAGTCCTTATTATGACACATAAGCATTATCAGTTTTTTTACCTTATTACCAAACCAATTGAAGAGTTCGATATTATACTATATATGGAATGACATTCCAAATTTTATTAAATAAATTATTGTAGGAAAAATGATATTATTTTTTGTGAGGATGATATAGAATTACATATCTATAGATAAGATACTTCATCAACTTAGTCATATCTAGATCCACCCCTAGTAGCTCTACGGAATTATATTCTATGGTATGAAGGTAAAACATATTGGGAGAGGTAAGATAAATTTTAAATTAATATGGCATGTTGTAGAGGAACACAATGAGGTTATTACTAATGAATTACAAGGAAATACCGTAGGCTATGATGTGGAGTTTTCCACTGATTTAATCCCCGATATAATGGATATAATGAATAAAATTGAATAAGTTGAGTTGAATAAAATACTATTGTATATGGGTTGTAAGGGATTTATTCTCCACAGTGTTTCAGCATATGGATCCACTGTTCTCTTTGTTAAGAAGAAATATTGAAGAAAGATTCTGGAATTAGGTATGAACATTATATGTTTAGAATAATTCTATTTTGATAAACTAATTCACACACTAATGTTATCGATATAATGATCATTGAATTCATGAAATATCATTAGGGTATTGTGGTGCAATTCATTGTTAATATATTGGTGTATTCTAAAATGTATGAGTTGTATGAGAATATCAAGTGAACCATTCATGAGTAACATAAATTGAATGAGTAAAATTGGAATATTAGAAAGTCTTATATATATATCCAATATGTTTCTTATCTTGGACATATTATATCTCATGATAGAATCTCAGATGATACTATAATAAAACATGTAGTCAGAGAATTGACTATACCAATAATGATAGTTGAGGTAAATATTTTTATTTGATTGGTTGGTTACTGTCAGCTATTAGATCATAATTTTTATTTTTTTTCATACTTGTTAAAAAATATAACACATAAATGGGTATGTTTGTTTAGAAAAAAGAATATGAAGACTATAATGAGGAACTAATAGGGTGGTCAGTAAATAATCTATTTATTTATCTACCATATTTTTAATTCCCCGACCATATAATCCCTCACCTGGTGCATTACATTATTACATTGGCATGATTACAATGAATTAAATTGTGAAGGTCAAAAAATTTTATAGTTTTCCGAAAACATATTGCATACAGGAGACCCATAATACATTCAGAAATGAAAATAAAGAATAACATAAGTAAAAGCTCAGTATCATTGACACTCAACATATAGATTACTCTTCAAAAACAGTTAAATGAAATATAATAATGGTGAGCTCAAATGCGCTATAAGGGTTTGTAAAGCAATGAAATATTGATTCCGTAATAATAAATCATAATGTAAATGTATATAACTAATGAACCTTCAATTAAATTAATAAAATGAGAATAAAATAAATAAATATAGTTTTTCAAATATAAATATAATGAATAATAATAATAAATAAATAAATAAATAAATAAAATATCTATTTTAGAAATGCATAATTATTGGGTTTCATGTCTGAGGAACATGAAAACATTTACGGTCAAGACCTTCCATAAGATAGTTTAATATTATATGCAGAAGTTCATATAATTTTTATAACTGTCTATCCTCAATACAACCTATCAATTTTTCATGGAGATATAAAAATATTAGACCCCAACTATCATTGTCAGTCCATAGAATTCTCGATATCGAATAATCAATTAATAAATAATATGCCTTGAATGATATCCATATTAAATAAAAAATATGTATTTATCAATATATTTGTAGATTATTAAATTACTATAAAAGTAAACACATTATTTAAGAATAGTAGACATTTTATGAAATAATATAATATATCACCAATGAATCTGGATATTTAAGATTATTTGCAATGAAAAATGATTACAATAATGTTCTTGTTTCAAGAGAATGTTAACAATCGTAAAATGAAGTGTGATTGGAAATAAAAAATCTTCTACCATTTTTTAAAGTTCAATATTAACCCTATGGGTTGCATGATTATATGATAAACATAAACTATCTTGATTTTTGATTAAACCATTATTTTAAATTACATATGGGATTTATATAATCCGCATGAATAAGAATTGGTATAATAAGACAAATAATTGCCAATAGAATGTAAATTGAGATGAAATCCATTACCTTGTTATTAATTTTTGTTAAAAATACATTAATATAAAGTATAATGGTCTAAATAATGTAATTAACATGTACGATAAATATAATCATACTTAAAAATTTTGTATATAAAATTCTTATATTTTCTTATTACCTGATTATTATTAAATCATTCATTATTTACAATACATCGAGTGTTAACAACCATGTTTTTTAAATTAATATTGATTGTAATTTTAGATTATATTATATAGATCCGGATTTCTTAATCCACTTGATGTAAAACTGGTTTTAAATATATTATATAATCAGTAAATATGTATTTATAATAGTCTATAAAATATATATATAATAAATGAAATGCACTATTCAGGGAGATGGTAGTCCTTACATACAAATATATGATACTTCAATTTATTTTTAATATTAAATGAATGTAATGTAAACGATATATATATATATATTATATTTTTTGAATAATAGTTATTTCATATATGTGACGCATATTTATTAAAATTATCCATAATACATTCCATGTAAAGTGTGAATGAATCACAAAACATATAGCAGGTGGTAGTCTCCACATCTAAAAATGATGTTATTGTATTCCCATAAAATGGAAATCCTAATGCTATACGTTATATTAATATTAAAGAAAAATTACCGCATCATAAATATATAATACATCACATATATAATATAAATCCATTAATTATAAATCCATGAATGGTTATAGTGAAATAACAAACAACAAAAATTCGCATGGAGGGAGTCTGTCGTACACCAGATCTGTGATTGTGTACCCATTTGATGTATATGTGTGAAAGTGTAGGAAGAAAACTTATCATAAAACATAATTTAATAAAATAAACCGAGGCTGTTATATTAACCTAATATAAAAATAACATATGTGTTGGATAAGTAATTGAAACCAAATTTATCATTGAACGACATTACTTCTTATACATGTAAATATTTTTGGTGTATACTTAAAGACACACTTGATTGGATTTGTTACCATATTTATTCTCATAAATGAAAGTTATGGATGTTGGGATAAATTTTGAGAAGATATTGGATGAGCCAAAGGGAATGATAATTGTGAATTCATGGGGGAGGGGGAGGGGTGTTGAGTTATTTTTTTAATGGTGGAGGAGTGTCTTTCTTTATAATGTTAAATGGACAACACTATTGATAGGTCTACTTTAAAAAATGGTCCTCAAATAAAGAAATATAATATATAAAAGGGTGTATATGGTTGAAATATTTCCATCGGATAGCTTTTGGGTATGTTTCTATCACATTTTGTTCATTAATATTTATGTTTAGTCCCATGATACGATAATTATTTATTTAATTGTTGTAATTAATTTTAATTAACAATAATAATATTATTGGTAAAAAACAAATGTCATGATAATATTGATTAAATATTATGCTAATTCTGAATAGGGAATCATAGATTCCAAATTGCAGCCAAATAATTTTCCAAAATTAATTTAAATTAAATCCCACCAATGTGATAAGAAATCAAGTTTTTAATATTATAATGTTCAAATTTTCAAGATTTTATATATACACTTTCAATGTGCAATTGATTCCGATGAATTATAATCGATAAAATAAAATATAATCAAATTGTGAGACCATTTTAAAATATTATTTAATAATGAAAATGGAATAAATGAAAAATAATGTTGTAATTAAAATATACTATTTTTCACTATTTTTAAAAAAATTAAGCATCCATGAAAAATAAAAAATTTCCCTAAGATAATAATAAAATTTCAATTTCAGAAATTATGTTTACATTTATATATAATATTTATATATTTCTCAAAAATTAATTTTAAAATGAGTGATTCATTAACAAGTGGTAAAAGATCCTTTATAAAAATATAGATTTTTATGCCTAATAATTGGTTTATTTATTATGTTATGCTTATAATATAATTTGGATGAATTTCAACAAAATTATACAAATTAAATTAATATAATAAAATAATATAAATAATATAAATTTATAAATAAAATATTATTTTGGTTTCATATAATAGTTTTCTTATAAAAACATTTCATTTATATGCATTTTATTCTACATTCATTTATAAAATAATAAATATATAATCATGTGTAATTTCTTCCATTATATGTTAATAATTTTTATATATTTAATTAAAAAATTTAATTTAAAATTATCATATCAAAAAAGAAAATTAATATTATAAATTAGGTCGGTATGGCTCATTCTTTCTTGTAACCCAATCCTTTTAATAATTTCATTATTTCATGTAACATAAGTTATACTTAGTATTATGTTTACTGAAATATAATCATAGAATTTCAGTGAATGTGTTATGGAAATGGTGTTACGTATAAATAATTATAGAAACTTAATTTAATTTATTCATCATGAAATATATTTTAATATATTTGGGTGTTACATTCTCCCATCATTTAATAAATTTCTTCTTCAAAATTCAATCGTGAGCTCTGTAATCAAGGATCATATAGTTGAAAATACTATTTTTGAAAAACCAACATCATAAATAGTGTTAATAACACATATTTTTTATATGAGTGAAATTGAAATGTGAATGTCATGAAAGTCAAGGATTTAGAATAAGAATATTAGTGGAAATATATATATCGACGAAAATTATAACTATCAAGTTCTGATGGGGAGTGATATAGAAAATGTTCATGATAATTTTTTTGACCACCAAGTCATAATCAAAAGGAGTGAAAAATGTCATTGATATAATTATAAATAATTATTATAAGAAAATATTTTTTTTCTAGGACCGTTCTCATAAAGTTATGGAATTATTTTATTCTCAAATTGAATATGTATATATATGTTTCTATAAACTCAATATTATAAAATTATTGTGTATGGGATAATATCAACAATATTTCATAGTACCTGATTTACCATATGGTTTTGTAATGTAATAATATCTAAATCCTCATCCAATGATAATCTTAAAAAATTTTATAAGTGGTCAAATCTTCCAATGGATTACGATCCAAAACCTTAGAATTAGTTATATGGTAGTTTGAAGTACAAAATTTAGTTTATCAATATCAAAAATATATTTATCTATCTTCATTATCCCAACATTAGGAACATATTAAGGCTTATTATTCTATCAACCATATGTTTTCCATAATGATTATCTTGAAACCAAATCACTTTAATTTGTACTACTAAACATAAGATCCCAAATATATAATCACCAATTACTATAAAATAATCCTTATATACTTCATAAATCATATTATTATATCAACATCAATAAAATAATTTTACATAAAATTTATTAGATCCAAATATAGAAAAAAATTAATCATTCCACTTGTCATTTTTCACTTACATATTCATGACACTGATACCATGGATTCTTCCAAATTTTATTCCACATACCTTTGGGAATTCATTTTCACAATACCCCATATATGTATAATTATAACACTAAAAAATTAATATTCCATCTTCTAGTGGAATTATATTTCCAAGTTACCCTTTTCTCCAAAGCAATAACAAATTCCCATCACATTCATGTATTTCGTTGGGTGACTCATTCCACAAGTATAAAATTCAGGAAAATACTTTTTTCTCTTATTCCCTTTATCTATTATTTTCTCTTTTATCATATTCAACTCTTGTCTCCCTTTCAATCCATAAGGCTTTTAGAATTATTGTTCTATATTGATAGATCATAAAACTATTTCATCATATTGACATAAGGTTTAGTACAAATGTCAATTTTTTAGGCTTGTCTTAATACCTTTGAGGAATCGATCAATAATGTGTTGTGTATTGTGTGTGGAGTTCCTAGAGTACATTACTGCCATAAAAATTATATCATCATACACTTGGTGACATTATTCATCCTTTTTTATACAGACTATAAATGTTTTACTACATTTATGTCTATTACAAATAAAGGAATACATCTCAAGGAATTTGTCCTTAAAATTCCTATATTACATGAGATTTATTTCTTATTCGCCCCGAGTATTCTAGATTAAGGACCTACATTTATTTTCATGAAAATTGATATAATACACTGCAAGTGTAATACTTTCTTTTTCACTAAATACCAATTCCATGAAAATCTTTTTTAATGACAAAATCTGTTGCTCAGTTTCCACTATGTCAGTAGTCCCATTAAATGATGGAGGCCTCTTTCATATAAAGTGATACAAATCACTATTTCTCATTGTGGTGTAGGTTTCTCCATCCAGCCAAGGTATTGTTTTATATCCTCATTATGATTCCATAATATTCCCATAACATTCATTTGCACAATACCAGGTATATCACCTTTCTCATTAGGGAACCTCCAATTTTTCCACAATTATTTATATAATTCATACATATAGGTTCAATTTCTAAACAATGGAATATATATGATTATGATATATCATTATGTAACATAATTTACAATCCTAAAACATGTGAAACCATTATCAAAAAATGATAAATAATTACAGAACAAATATAATAATAATAAAAATGTTTTCTTTTGGGTTATTTTTAATTTAAAATTATTAATAATGGTTCATTACTAAAATATGAAATATGTTATGTTTAAACCTTAGGGGTTTTAAAATTATTTCATAATAATGCTCATTGACATGTACCAAGTACACTCATGTTTGGTCTGACATAACCTTTTAGAGATGTTACACAAGGTACATAAGTTCTAGAAACAATACATATTATAGTATCAAGGCATGGATTTATTTCTAGAAGACCAACATAATCTACACATGATTAAAATTCATTGATTTTATTATATACATATCCTCAATGTTGATCTTCAAGTAATGTTCCTTAATATTCATTTTCTAAATAGAGTTTTCAAGTTATCTGTTGAGCATCCTTCGATACCAACTACAATGCCCTGACCCTAGATTCCTAGAACTGGTATATTACTTTATAACGTTAACATGACTACAAGGAATTAAATCCCAAATGAATTTTTTTTTAGTAATTTTGAAAAACCATATTACATACATGGTACCAATAATACATTTTGAAAATAAAATAAATCATCACATAAGTAAAAAAATCAAATTCCTTGAAACTAATTCAAATGATTCACCATTATAAGGTAGATAATGAAAACATAATATGGGTCATCTAAAGATCTCTGTAAGCATATAAAATTTTGAATAAATAATTATTCCTTAAGATGAATTCAATATTGAAATGTTATTAAATGAAACAAATTATATTTCCTAAAAAATATGAATATGTAATGATTATATAGATTTTAATATATGAAAACATCATGGATAATAAAAATAATAATTCATATATGTATGAAGGTGATTATTAATTATTAGACTTCATTTTTTAGTCACATTTAAACCTATAAAGTGAAGACCTATTATAATGTGTTTTAAAATAATAAGTAGAACCCAATAAAATTTGGACAAATCATTTATCTCATAAGAACCGACTGATGCATCCTGGGGGTATATAATGTTCATCCCCCACCCATCTCAAGCAGTCTTAATAATTCCCTTCATCGATTAATTTATTAATATACAACATGCCTTATAAAATCTATATTGAATAAAAATATGTATTTATCAATTTTTTCCTAGATAATAAAATAACTGTCAAAGTGAACAATATATGTATAAAATGTATATGGTTTAGGAATTAGTATTATCCATTAAAAAATAATGTGAATATTTAAATAATTTTCCAATAAACCATGATTATAATAAATTTATTATTTCATAATAATATTTATAACCAAAAATGAATGTGAGTTTGCAATGATAACTTTAACCACATGGTAAATTTCAATCGGAACAACTTTAGTAAGATAATTCAATCTAAAATATTAAATACTATGGAATGTTTTTAATTAATTACATTAAATGAAAATGTGTAAGTGTATTCCCCACATTAAATTGAATTTGTGAAATACAACGGATAAAACTCAATGGAATGTAAATTGAGAAGAGATCCCTCTCCATCTTTTACATATACGGCTAAAGATCCATTATCCCAAAATATAATTGTATTAGATAAGATATTAAATTATAAAATGACCATACACATAATTATAATATCAAATATTTAACTCCTATAATATCTTATTACATGTTTCATAAAAATCATTCATGAATTTCACTATTTCAGTTGTTAATTAGCTTGTTTTTCATCAATGTATTACCAAGTTAATTTTTTCATAATGGTCAGGATATAATAATATATTTTATATAAACACTGATTAAAATATCATATATATTCAGTACATATGTATTTAGAAAAATCCATATAATTTGGAGATATAATATTAAATGCACTATCCATGGAGACATAAGGTCATACATACACATTCATGCAACTTCCATTTCATTGTCATATTAAAATAATGAAAATTAAATTATATATTTGTATACAATACATATAGACCCCATTTTTTTGGAAAATATCCCATATATTTTTATTAATACCATCTTTAATTCATTCTATTTATAGTAGAGATGAATTTGAATGCTTTGAGGTGGCAGTAGTAGAAATGTCCAAAATGATGTTATCAAATTCCAAAAAATGGAAATCATAATGGTATATTCATTATATATATATATATTATATAATCATAAAGGCATCATCAATATGATATATATCTCATAAAATCTACTAAACAATAATTATTCCAATCATTAAAGGTGGCAATCGAAGAAAAAGAGACCGTAGTTTGTGAGGTAGTAGTCCACCGTATACATGATCAATGATTGTCTATCCCATTTTATTGATGTGATTAATTTTTATGTTTGAATTAATATCTTAAAAAATATCCTACATTGAATACATTAATGTCATTATATAAACAAATTGGATGGGTGAATATCTAAATGAAAAAAAGTGATCTTTGAAGAATGAAAACTCTTATTTAGCTTACCGAAGTGGGGTTATTCAAAAAGACATCATTGGTTGGATTTAATCCAAAATTGAGGCTTCTATAACAGGTTAGTCATCGTTTTATCTTTTTTGAGTAGAATTTGGTTGAGGAAAAGTTATTGATTATTACAAATATTGTATAGTTATTTTTGTTTACTTTCTCAAATATTTTTTGGATAAAATTTATGTTGTCCTTACATGAAATTATAAATTATGACATTATGAAATATTGAATACATATTTATGAATTTAAACCACATAAATTGGATAAATTAATTTTAATTTAATCATAGAGTTTTTATGGGAAAGCATGTTTTCATTGTAAAAATGTTCAATAGTTTGAGATTTTTTATATAACATTAAAAAAATGAATTTGATTCGAATTTAATAAATAAGATTAATTGATTTATATTTTATATAACATCACTTTAAACAATATTTTAAAATATCATTTAACTATTTAATTAAATTAGATGAGATAGTAGTTTTCAATTAAAATTGAGTATTTTCACTATTCATCAAAAAAAAAAACTTCATAGTTAAATATAAAAAAATCACTCTTAGATAATTTCGATTTTCCGATTTCAAATAGAAATTTTATTTTTACATATAAAAAATTTATACTAGTAAAAAAATGTAGTTTTAAAATGGATTCACCATTACTGGGCGGTAAAAGTGCTTTATAAAAATATATTTATTTATGTGAAATATTGGATTTTTTATACTATTATGATTATAATATATGTTGAGTAAATTTAAAAATTTATTTGATAAAATATAATACATATATATATATATTACATTAATATAATTCACTAATATAAATTAATTTAATTTTTTTGAGTAAATTCATTTTTTTGTATAAAATAAATTTCTCATAAAAATCTTTTTTTATATCCATTTCAATTATAAATTCATTAAAAAAACAACGAATTATATAAACTAATATAAACAATATTTTTTAACCTATTTCTATTCTTTTTAAATATTTCATTATAATGGATAGTTGATAATTAAAAAATTAAATAATAATAATATAAATAATATATAATAGTTTGGTGAAAATCGATCTTGCGTGTAATGACTTCCATCAACTAAAGTAACTGTTTTGTCTAACAGAAGCTATAATAGTTTTTTGTGTAGTGTAGTCTATGTGTAGTGCTGCATGTAGCGTAAGCATTAAATGTTTTGGTATAAAAATAAAGCTAGAAATGAAATGAAATTTATTATAAAAATAAATTATATTTGAGTCTGTGTTTGTTACAATAAGTAAATGATGGATAAGTTATATGTACTGATTTATTGAGTATGGTTCATGGTAGTTTCCAAAATAATAACTATAATGTTATTGCATATATATAAATGAAATTGGCGACTCATTAATGTTACAATCCATCCAATGATTTTGAGTAGGTATCATTAATATTTTATATGATGATATGGTTAAATTATTCATATGGATAATGATGTGATATATATATGGATCATAAAATACTCAGATACATATTATCACACAAATAGTACAATATGAGACCAATGTAAAGGATTGAGCTACCCAATGATTCTGATTTCTCAACAAATTGCCACCCTTTTAATGATAGTAAATAAATGTATGCATTGAGTAGGACATATCCTAGAGTTATAAAATATTGTTTTACTCAAAACAGTTGGGATGATGTTGGTGGTAGGAAACATACATGCCAATAATGTTTTCAAGAGACAATAATAAAGGTAAACTATATTCAAGATCAAATTAATGTATTTAAAAGTGAGAAAAAGAGTTATACATATTGTCAGAGAAAAGATTTGGAATCATATGTGGGAGATTATATTTTCATCAATTTTTCTTCAATAAAGGGTGCTATATTATTTTTAACGGGATTCTAAACCAAAAGTATACCATACCCCTTCAAATTCATAAAATAAATGGGTTTTTTATATCATTGGGAAATTCCCCCAAATCATTAAATAGTACTTGATGTGTTTCAAATATCATTGTTATTGTGGTATATTATAGACCCAAAAATTTTCTATCTTAGGAGGAAATATAATTAGGAATTGATTTAGATTACTTTGAATAAATGGCACAAATTATTGAAAAAAGAGAGAATGTTCTGGGTAATCAGAAGACAGGTCGGGAAATGGTACTTGGGAGAAATTGAAAAATAAAGGAAGCAACATGGGAACTTTGGGATGATAGGAAGAAGAAATAAAATGTTTGGTTTTAATGTTAATATCCATGAAATTTTTATGAACCAAAATCATTTAGTGTATAATGTTACACCACATGACATTAAAATATATTTCTTTGAGAAAACAATTTATTTTACTAATAGATTATGATGTAAAAAACACCATATTTAAATGAAAATAATTAATTAAAATAATACTTAATGATGAAAATTATAATATATAAAATATTTTTTATTTTATTAATATTACAAACTAAAAACTAAAAATTATGTTTATCTATATTTTTGAAAGAAAACAAGACTACTTTTGAAAGAAAAACAAATGTGTTTTTATAGATTTTTTTCTAAAACATTTTTTACCCACACATCAATAACATAACATAAAATGAATTTATAACACTTTAAGAAAAATTATTTTACAAAAATAACAATTTTTTTAATATTAAAATATGAAAATTATTTTAGTGTGATTTTTTGGAATTATTATTCAATGATCCATTTTTCACTAAATTGTGAATATTACAGAATTTTTTATTTTAAAATGACATGTTGTGTAAATCATTTATAGCGTTATATTATTTTATGTAATTTGAATGTAAAATTATGTCAATTTTTTATTAGTTAACACAATTCTGGTCATTGGAATAATTTTCATAGTTAATTTCGAAATTAAAACCATTAAAACCTTTTAATACTTTGATGTTGAAAACTGACTTTCTCATCATATCATCATAATTCATTTTATATAATATTTATGAAATTTTTTTAATTAAATTTGAAAAAATTGAATCCATATATATAAGTATAATAAATTATATTTTTTTATAATTCCAATTTTATTTTTTAACAAAATAAATAGTGAATATCATAAAAGGCAATCAAGAATGATATAGTAAAATTGTTTTACCGAGGATTAAGATAAGAATATAGGAATTAAAATGACTTATGAACCTTAATAAATTCAGTATTATAGACTTATTTTGACCTTATCAAATATGTAATCAATAATTATCTATTTTTATATCATGTGACATGAAAAATCATGTTTATAATTCATTATTTTGAAAAATTACAACTTTTCCACTCACTAGTCTTATAAAGTCCACCCCTATTATTTTCTATATAGACATTAACACATTTTTCCTCCATACCCAAATAAATTTCTTCAAACCTGATCTCCCTTATTTACATTATCCTCTATTTACTAATTAATCATGTAAAAAAATTATAATAATCCATTCACCACCTACAAAATAATTCCTAAATAAAAATATATTTTTTAATATAAATAATCAATGTATACAATAATAGATACATTTTTTTAGGTGAGAATATAGATCACATATGTTCTCCTTATATTCTTAACTCACCAAATGTATATGTCATAGAAAATTTATGTCCATGCCTAAGGTAAATTTTACTCCAACCCAAATTATTTTATATCGTCCACAATAATTCAATATCACTATCACAAATGGTTCTTATAATGAAGTATATTGATATTATTTACCAGTACCATACATATAAAACTAAAAACCTATCAAAATATATGTTAGTATAAAATATTCAATTTACAAATTTATATTATTATATATCTCACTATAAGAAAACATATGCACACACCATTATCCTTTCATAGTCATTCATTTGTATCTCCTATCACACATAAAATTTAACAAATACGAGATCATCAATATTAAACCAAATAAATGATTAGTAATGTTACCTTAAAACAGATATCTCGTCACTCAACCGTAGTTTTCATTGACTCAATGACCTAATCTATGTTAGTCAATGATGAAAAACATAATGTTGAATGTGAAATATATATCATTTATTATGGAATAATGTAATAAAAAACTACATCCACAGTGAAATATAAATCAAAATTATTAAACATATCCCTTATAATAGCTTTTTATTTGTTTAATTGTTAAATGTACTATAAGTTTGTTTGGAAAAGTAACAGATTTTCTATCTATATATTATTTAGTAAAATGGAATCATATCCAAATTATGTTTTTCCTTCAAATAGATTAAATTATTCTAGTATAAGTCCATATGAAACACACTATCAATGCTTGTTATATTTTATTTTTCCTTACACAAAAAATAATCATGTTATAGTTGATTAATAAAAATATAACACTATATTTTTTTATGTACACTACATAATGGATCACCATACAAGTGTAAATACATTATTTAATATCATCTATATGTTGTAATCATTAAAATAGATCAATGATATAATAAACACCTTAAAATAATGAAATTATTAGCATTTCAAGACCCATGGTAATGTCTTTAAAATTATTTTACTAAAATTCTTATATATGAACCCCATGAAAAATAATTTTACATACAAAAAATACAATATCTTGTCAGAAAAAATTTATTTATCTTGACTTGGACCATCACATATTTCCCATGGAGATCTAGCATGTCACACTGGTTCTATATCGTAATATACAATACATTATTCTTGATAAGTTCATTGTATATATTTTAATACAAAAAAATCACGTTATTAATGATGTTGGAAGTACCACTTTAATAATCAATGAATAATTTGGGGCATCACAATAAATAGATTATTACTCGATGCTAATCCAAAAGATCCAATATTTTACGTCTATAATGACATGGGATCCACATTATTACCAAAATTAGGATCTATTATGACCTATGGATGATAGAATCACATATTTTATTTTTATTGAATGTGTCTCTTAATAATAACAACTAAATCAGAAAAAAATCCTATATAACTCAAAAATTATCATGAATTGTGTTAAAATTTAGTAAAATTCATATTTTTGAAATAATATGCAAATATGTGTTGGATAAATTTAGAAATAAGTCAATAATAATCTTTAAATTCCATCATTTATTAAACATGAGGTGTCTATCAAATTATTTAGGACATTCAATACCCTGCTTACATAGCATATTTTATTTTAAATTAATGTATTAGGGGAACATGAACACTTGGATAAAGTAACTTAGGGAAGATTAATATTTTTAGGATCTATCACAACTTCAATTGATCCAATTTTTATCCCTTGATAAAAAATTATAGAATGGATCGAATACACAACCCATATGGGACAATCTCTTACCTAATGGATTTATTTTCATCCTGTCTATCATGTATAATCATGAATAATAATTAATCAATAAATGTGAAATAAAATTTAATACCAAGAATAATTTCATATAGATCACTCAATAACGCACCTTTTATTCAAAACTAGACACTACCCAAAGGAAGGTTAGAAATAAATAGTTTATCATTGTATTAGTTCATCATTTAATTTTAATATATTAATCAATATACTAATTTATAAAAAATATTAAATAACCTGAAAAATATATTAACCATTGAGTATCAAAATAATTTCCAGGATTCCATCATTTCATTTGATATGTCAGTATATGGTTAATCATATAAAACAAAGTTATCATTCAATGATCTATAATTTCCAAAATATCTAATTTAAAAATATATATTTACCTTTAAACATTTTTAATTTACGAATTTCACAATCATAAAGAACATAAAAATCCCATAAAATAAATAACAATAGAACATTACACCCATTCTACTACTGAAATGAAATAATAGTCTCCCAGAAATGATTTTTGATAGATTATTTAATATTAGAAAAATATAAGGACTACCAATAAAACACATAAAATCATTTTTATATATTTATTCTGATCAAAATAAAGAACATAAAAAAATTACATAACAATAAGATAAGAATAAGTCATTAATAATAAAAAATATTCAATAATGAAGTCCATGCACATTATTCAAAAATTACAAGTGATATTTGAATAGTGTAAGTTTACTTATTAGGTATATGAATTAAAATTAAATCATATTTAAATGTCATGATTTGATGATAATTGGTCAATAAGAAAATATTTCATAAAAATAATAATAGAATAAGCATTTTTCATTTTTAATTAATATGTGATTTTATTTTATATAGATTTTATTATTTTCATATATTAATCATACATACATGAATCCCTGAAACATGTGATTTATAATGCTAAATATGACTATCATAATCTTTAAAGCACCACGATAATGTCATAGAATATGTCTTATGTGATTGTATCTATCTATGATAGATCTAACATTTTATCTTAATATATTTAGTTAGAAATAAGATAGTTATAAAATATCAATGTAACACAAAATGTGTTTCTCTATAGATAAACACAATGGGCCACTCTATATGAATTTTTTTATAGGATTATGTAGTAATAAAATTATATTCGTTTTGATTTTCCAAATTCAAAATCGAACCATATTGAATCATCACATAATTCACATCTGGTAATATATTAAAATGAATTATTTAAATATTAAATAAATAAATCTTTTTTAATTAATATTTATCTAATTTATTATTTAGTTAAAAAATGTAATATTAAATTGTAAAAATTACATATATATCATCAAAAAATTTATCTATTAAAATATTTGATTTGATTCAAACATCTACATAATTTTTTAACACATCAAATAAATAAAAAATTATCTATTTATAAACATAAGAAACATGTTAACATTTATATAATAAATAAAAATGAAACATATTTAATTGATTATAATGATTTAAAAAGAATGGAATTTCATTTCACATAACATCAATAGGCATTGATCCTTAAATAATGTTTATTTATATTTAATCCAATATAATTTTATTATATTTAATGAGATGTTCAATAAACATACTATGTCACCTAATATGATTGATTATACCAAATAGTGAGACCAATTCATAGATAATGAGAAGTATCTATAAAAACTTGTAATACCCATAGTAAAATTAGAACATGATTTATATGAATATGCGTATTAGAACATTTAATATGGAATATAGTATCAATGACATCCAATATCTGATCATGATGTATTAATACCATTATAATCATTCATTAATAACTGAAATATTAATCAATGATATATAGTTGAAAAAATTTTATAATTTCCATATCCACAAAAATTTGTCCACAAATATTATATTAATCATAGTGGTAGTGAAATTTTAATCTATAACTAGGATGGTACATATAATTTAGTTACCTATTATTGTTTTCATACCACTCATAATTTATAAAAAAAATATTCTACCTTTTTATGAACTAATATTCTATTATATTTATCATTCATAGAATTATTTTTATGGTTATAAAAGGTAAAAATTACTAAATGTTTCTATAATATTACGCAAAGTAAAAAATACGAATATCCAATGATTTATAATATATTTTTTTCTAGTATATACTCATGATCTATATTTATTTCATATCAATTAGTAATAAAATTGATAGAATGATTATTTATTCTTATTCTCCACAGTCACCTAATAGGATGACACAATAAATGTACAACTAGATAGATTTATCTAAATCATAAGATATAGAATAATGTAAATTTCGATGAAATTCTTAATTCCACTTTTTAGATAGAATTTATTTAACAAACTAGTGCTATAGAAATTATAAATTAAATACTACAAATATCACAATGATGTTTTAAATCATCATTCTAATTATATATATAGATATATTAAATTGTATACATGTGGTAAAGAAATTTTTTATTTCTAATGAATATTTGTACTAAGGTTCCATAACAAAAAATCATATAAATTCACTACATCTTATAACCTAGTATCCATGTACATAGAACCCTCGTTATATTTATTCTTATACATTATTATATATTTAGTAAAAAAGAATATTCAAATTCCATTAGGTCCTAGAATATGTAAATTCAAATTATCAATCATTAAAGAAACACTCATGATATGTTCCAATAATAAAATATAATTATGCATTTTTTCAATTTGGGATCAACGAAAATAACCACACCTACTATGCAGTCTCAACCAATAAGGACATGATTTATTATTTTATATAACTAAAAGTTGTCTAATAAACTGTTATTTATTCTAATGTAATTTATTTCATCCTTTAAAGATGAAATGTACTCATATTATGTATCAATGAAAACTACATGATACTATAAGGTTTTATTTATCATTATCAATAATTTTTATTTCACATCAACATGAACATATTAGATACTAGAATACATATATCCCATAATTATTAGTACTATATCATACACATAAAACATGAAAAATTAATTTTTCTACATAAGGATTATCATAAAAAATCCACATTATAGTTCCCTTTGAAATATATTATTATGAAAAATAATATTATATATTATTTATTATATTTAATAGGATTAATTTATAAATAAAAAACATTATTATAATCTATAATTTTCATTGTATTTTAAAATACACATCATGTAAAAATATTTACTTCATTTGAAATATTGATAAATCCCTTATTTTTTATTCTTTTTTATTATTATTATTTAACCTATCAATGTGTCTGTTATGATAAATTATATGTAATAATGGTGATATTAATTTATTTATACCAATTACAAGACCATGGAATTCATGTTTGTCTCATTTAATAACTAACAATTTATCCCATATGTTAATGACAACACCTATTAATATTATCCATTTTCCATATATGACTAATACTATTTTTTCACTCCTACTAAATACTTGTATAAAATAATCAAATCAAATTCTAATTATTCTCAAATATCATATTTTCCTATTTGAATGTTATTTGAATAATATATATTACCACCTCAATACTTGATTGGATATTTATGGAATTAATTATTTAATTATTCTTTAATTATTTCAAAAACAATTTCCATTATTCTATATATAAATTTTCCAAAATTTTTCATTTAAGAGAATTATTTATATAAAAATAATAATATTTTAAAATCATAGTATGATTTTTTATTCTAATATATTATAGTTTTAATTTTCATTACCCCCAAGAAAAAAAAGCATCATTCAATGAAAACAAGAAAAAATTATTACATTAGAAAAGTAATTTAATTAATTGACCTATGATATTTTTATGTCATGGAAATATTTTATTCCATGATGTCTCATATAACCTTTTCCCATTCTAATTTATTTGTCTTAATTACTTGTATTCATAGAACCGTTGTAGTTTATATTTCTTTAATTATCACTTTTAGGGGTATTTATCCATTATATAAATTTTTTTATCTAGAAAATTACCCTTCAATATAACTGATTTGAAGGTAAATATAATTTTATTTTATAAATTTTTTTGTGAATTTTTTTTTCTTGGATTAGATATAATGAATCATATAAAATAAAAATATAAGATTATGATATTTTTTAATACTCTTGCAATAATCTATCCAATTTAATATTATGACTACCATATTTTTTTATATTCATGGTTGTGTATATTAGACATTATTTGTTATTCATATCCATCAAAAAATAGATTCATTTTACTATGTCATCATCAACCTCACATTGAGAGTTTGGATATTATCCAATAATAAATATGATTATATGTTTTGAATATTTATGACATTATGAACATCTATATAATAAGAGTTTAAATCTTTTCTTACCATAGTTATTCACCTGTTTGATTTTGTATCTGTTAAATCTATTAAAGTAATATTATAGGTTCTTCATCAATAGTCTATATATTTATATACATATATTAGTTAATTCATTACATGTGATGACTCATGAATGTATACAATCAACTTATAATAGAAATTTTTCACATATTATCATGTCAATGATTTCATGAACCTCTATATATCATTCACTATAATTACTATAAGCGTCATTAGTATTTATACATTTTAAATTTTCTGGTATTATGATGATAATTTTCATTGATAGTAATATGGTTATACCTGATTATATAAATACTCTTTATTAATTATATATCACATGATCATGTCAATAAATCAATAATGTATTGAAATTTAGGCAATGTTTTTTCATAATTATAATTTCATTATAATAAATAATTTAATCATTCAAATAATTATTTAATCCATTAGTTTTACTTAATGTTATATAAAATTATTGTTTATCATTATATAGAAAAATAATATTTTATTAATGTTATGGACATGTTAAATTATATACAATACAAGAACAAATTTACTGAGGAGTATGTGATGTCAGGGTCCACTAGTTAATACAACATATCTTGATTCATAATTATATCAAAGATCTATACCATTTCATGAATAATTATTTCATCATTATGGTTCTTATCTATGTGTCCAAATATTTGATACAAAAGTTATCTATGTTAATCTTGTTGTATAAACAGAAAAATTACCTAAAATGATAAATAATCATTATGTACTAAATTCTATTTCATTTTTATTTTTAATATAGTAAATTTATTTTCCATTACCTATATCAACACACTAAAATGCGATATACTCATAATAATTAATCACTCTTATAATACAAAAATTATTATTTTTTATTTCATGGGTGAACTTTTAATAGAATTTGGGAAACTTTTTATATGATGTTAAAGGAACATTATAACTCAAAGGGGTAATCCTAGGAATTCTAAATTAAAATAAATGAGTTTAAATTAAAAATTATATATAATTAATAATGAAAATATATATCCTCTCGATATTGATTATCCTTAATAAAAATATCAATTTGGAAGGCCATATGTTCCCATGACTTCATGTATTCTTCCAATCTTGTTTTTTGATTCATTGATGCCACATATCAATTTTTTTGTTCTTATTGTTTTGGTAATGTTGTTCCAAATTCTCATTGACATGTACTTGTATTTCAAGCATATGATGAGAATCCTCTATTGATATTTTTTTCTTTAATGAGTCCACTAGGAACTCATAATTATAACAAAGAGAATATCATGAACCTTTTTTCCCACAGAAAACTCATTTTCAGTCCCATTTAGTGAATCAATAGATGTTACAGCTTTCTTACCATACATACTGATCTCTTGAATAACATCATCCACATGTGATAGTCTAGACTGACCAATTTCATGGTCTTATAACATAAATAATATATACATTAAGTTAAAATCTATTATTGTATTCCCATTTATTCACTTTTAAATGTTGATACTGACCATTAATGTTTTTTTATGTGGCGGAAAAGGAACAAATTAACACATTGTACAATAATATTGACACCAACCACATCTCTATTGTTTTGGGAAGGCCGGTGAAATAGATAAATCATTTACCCTTCTTATTATTAGAAATAATGAAACATCCTAATTTATGGGATCCTTTCCTTCTTTTTTTCCTCAGGATGCAAATTTGTCTATCAAGATCATCCTCTATACTGGAAATATAAACATGAAAAAATCCTATAATGCATGAATCATCACCATAAATATATTTCTCCTTCTTGAATAATAATACCCAATCAATTTTATTGATAGCTGTTCATCATGTCACATGACTTGAAACTGGTTTTCGAGATAGGTATGTGACATCATTGTAATCGGTATATTCCCCTTCACACTTTTTACACTTCCCTCAGAACCCTATAATGAGAATTATCAGATCCAAGAGCTCATAGTACTTCCATTAATTGGAACCGAAAAAAATGAATATTTTTTTTACCAGTACTCCATTCTTTTTATTCATAATAACAAATAATAAAACATTTATGGAGGACCTCCCCAATGGGTGGTTTTTCGTGTAATAACAAATTCTTTTTTTTATAGTGGGGGTAGGTAGGACAAACATATGAATTAATTTAATCAATAGTAATGATTTTATAATGGAGATAATCATATTTTCAAGTAAATAAATATGTTTTCATGACATGGGTGACATAATATAAACCTCAAGAAATGATTATATTTGGGTGAAATTCCTACCATATGTATATTTCAATATGGGAATAGACAGACATTGTCAGTCTAGTCAAACATTTTTCTTAGAGAGAATATTTTTATTAATTGTTTTTCTTAAAATTGAGACTAAACCATCCACTATAATATCATATATTCAATATGGGAAGAATCTAAAATTATTTGGATCCCACTATAATGGATTATCGATTTCATTAAAGGTATAGTGATGGATATTATAGTTTTCTACATTAATTTTCTTATGGAACTTCTCAAAAGAATCAATGGTAAAAGTCTCATGTATAGACCCATAAATTCTATATAATTGTTTTCAATGTATTTGGGATTATTTTGAGGTTGCAAAATTTGACGTCATGTGAATTTGTGGCCCAGTGTGCCCGAAATGATCCGTCAAAATTTTGTTATGCTTTAATTATCATGTGTGAGGAGTATTCCTAAAAATGTGGAATAACTCTTAAACGATATCCCTGATCATATAACTAAGGGAACCTTTTCGTTCAGGATAGTCAGTTTACCCTAGGAACAACTTCATTTTAGTCGACGCAGGATTTCGGTGAGAAAACCCTAAAATGGCATAACCATAAATAAAATAATTAAATAAATTTATCTTATTTATAAAATGAATATAATTCATGAACAGTGACTCTGATTATAAATCTGATACCACCACTGAGCTCATCTGGGTATTCTTTTTTTAGATAGATACTAACATTGGCCAGCGCATGCCAACTATGGATGTTAGTTTTGGGCCATAAATAATATAAAGTAACAATTATTTTATTTTTAAAATCCAAAACTTCTAAATGGTAAATCATATTGAAAATATGAGAGTATTGTTGAGTTCTTTGGGGCGTGTTCCCCTTAAGCAGATTCTAACCTCGACCGACATGGGTCAAGCGTGAATTTTAATAATTTATTAAACATTTTAACGATATGTTCTTTATAATCATGAGCAACGTTTCCTATCATTTAAAATATTTCATGAATTTGAAATT
Source organism: Viscum album (assembly GCA_963277665.1). Classification (NCBI taxonomy): domain Eukaryota; kingdom Viridiplantae; phylum Streptophyta; class Magnoliopsida; order Santalales; family Viscaceae; genus Viscum; species Viscum album. The sequence goes on along the minus strand of OY728127.1, from coordinate 77,210,316 downwards.
TGGAGGCCATGTTGAATCGACATTGCTAAGAATATCTTAAGGGAGGCATCAGTTCGACCATAGAAGGTCTGGAGAAAAAGTTAGATTTTTGGAATTTAAGAGAAAAATAATAATTATTTTATTTTATTTCCTTTCGTTCTTTTCTTCCAATAGAGAAGTTGTTGTGGTAGGTCCTACGATATGTCAAGCCATCAAATGGTTTGAATCCTGTTTATAATTTTAATGACACCGTTGGAATTAGGAAGGTTCCTAAATTAAATGAACCCCATTAATTCCACATGCTTTACTCACCCCTATCTTATTTACATGGTGTATGGGGTAGATAGTTGGAATGGATTCACCGATTAAAGAATATAAGGAAAATTAGCACAACACCAACCACATAGAGGATGAGAACAGTTCTAGTGAGTGGTGACGAGAACCACCGACGCACGAACCGATGACAATGATGAAGGAGTTATGCTGATCGACATCACCGAATGACTCTTCCATGTAGAAGGTTTATTTAGAAGTTTTGTTTGATTAAATAAATTTCCCTCCTACTTGATATAATGTAATGCATAGAGAACAGACCAAATGAACCAGGCATAGACTCTCTGTCACTTTATTGTTGACTTGAAATTCGGGGAAAAATTTCAAACTTGACGGCAGCAGGAAACAGAGGGTCAACTTTTCCATGGATTACCGATAATTTCATCATGTTTTCTCAAACTACCCATATTTTTAAAATGAATTGTTGTATTTTATAAATCATTTAATATTTACTATTTTCCCCCATTTAATTCTCCACTCAAACTAATCATCCTTATAAAATTATCCCTTTCAGTTTTGGATGATTTTAGATACAACTACTAGTGTATTTTTAAGGATTTATTCTATGATTCTCAAAAAAGTGAATTCCTATGTTGTTCCTTCCATTCCCTTAAGGATTCTACCCTCCTTGACATTTCAAATGACCAACAACTTTGGTTCCATAAATATGGTTTTATTTTGTGGTTCTTGTCTCAATATTATGGATTGGGGTTCATTTTCATCCCCTGGTTTTTTTCGGTGGGGCGATTGAAGTTTTGCACAAATATTTGCGGTTTTTTGACATCTAAGGTTGGTGATTCCTTTTGTCAACAGTGTAGAATTTTATAGAATTATGGATATATAATTTCATTATGTTTATATTTCGTTTTTTGGAGTTGAAATACAATTTTTGGTAGCATTTGTTCAATGGTTGATTTTTATATTCCAATTTTAAATGAAAATATGTGTTTTACATGTTCATTCCATGTTGTACCAATTACTGTAGTTTTATTATTCATGGGATGGTATTAAAAAAATGATTTCCAGATGCCAATTCTGGTTTCGTGCAATATTGGAATCTATTTGGTTTTGAATGAGAGGGTTTAAAAGGATTTTATATTTATTGTTTTGTTATACCTTGTGAATATATTTCATAGAAATTTTATTTGTTTATATAAGTTATATGAATGCTGAAAATCATGTTTAGATACTATTATGAGGGTGTCTAACCAGAACATGTTTTATTATGTGTAAAAGAAATTTTATATCATGTGGAACATGTTTGAACACAATGAGGGAAACCCAAGTATCAAGGGGAGCGGGCGTGTACTCATACAAAAGTAATCTAGAGTGGGTTTTCCATGTTTCGCATAGAAAGTATAACATTGACAACACTAAAAACCATAATGGTGAAGATTGGGTACAACTAGGTTATGGGTATATTCCCTAAAAGTGTATCATACATGTAAATGGATACCTGTATGTTTAATTTCACCCAGATATACGCGGTACCTGGGGCTTTTAACTAACTAGTGCCTATGGGTGTTCCTATGATTGGAGCTCATTGAATATTTTGTATTTTTATTTTCATTATGGTATGCATGGATGAAAAATTAAGTATATTAAATGTTTTATCTAAATTTACTCATTCATTAAATCTACCAAACTTTGAATAGTCTTTTCATTTTAAAGATTCACCTTTAGAAATTACTACTACCATTTATTACATATAACGCTTGAAAGCATTTTATTGTACAATTAATGTCATGTGGAAGAAATGGGTTGTATATTATTGGGATTTGGCTCCCACAATTCCTCCATATTTGGGTGTAAGTATAGTTAATTTTGTTTGACATAGTTAATGGAGTGGCCTTTGGAGATAACAGTTTTGGTTGTTAGTTTTCTTCTATAGTATAGTGTTTTGGAGATGGATCGTAGGATATGACATATTGTCACGTGGCATTCCATGGGATATTTTTGCTTCTACATTTGTAATTTTGGACCTCTTTTGACATGTTAAAAAAATTATAAACAGTTCTGAAATTTAATTAAGTAATTTTTGGAATGAATTTTTAGATTTCCATTATTCATATTTATTAGTTTTATTTCGTATACTAATATGGTTCAATCATTCCCAACCCAAGTTTTATAATACTCAGGCACTTGTTCCAGCCAATGGGGATAGGGAATGTAATTCAGTTATTGCAACAAGATGGGTTGGGTGGCAATTTATAAGGCAACCAGATTCGGTTTGTGACCAAATGGTATCAATGGAGGTTATCTTTTTGGGTTATTTTATTGTTTTGGGATATGTCTTATTTGATAGGATATAGGGAGGTCTGGGATCGACGTTCATGAAATGTGTAAGGTGCATGGATCTCAGCCCTCATGAAATACCTCGAGTCACCATGGGATGTTCGGATGTCTTGTTTGACTTCTCTCTAAGGTCGGGTGTGCGGGCTGTATACTAGATATGGTCATTTACTAGGAGTGAAGTGGTTTTTTATTTTATTTTTCTGATTATTTTGATTTATTTATAATTGATTTTGTTGCTAAAAATTTTCAGAACTATTGTGCAAATTATTTCTCTTGTCACTTTTTCCTTTTATAGCAATATTCCCCCAGGAATGCTCTCATTCAACCATGGAAGGATGCCAGAGAGAGTTTCTAACAACTCTGATTTTTATTACACACATAATCAATATTTATTACATAAACACATAACTTGACTCAACATGAAAGATCGAGTGTTAATATTTCATTAGGGCTTAGGATCATTACGTTACATCTTAAAACATGGAATACAACATATTTATTGAAAACATCTTTTACATGACCACTAAATTCTACCATACTTAACATTTCATGGGATAACCCGAGAACATACATAAGAAAGGGGATAGATATAAAGACCAGTAAGGAAGTAAACCAGGAATTATATGAGAAATACAGTCCATGTTTGAAAATAGACATATCAATGGAAAAATATATAAACATGAACATAAAGGCATGATAATGCATGATAATCATAACATGGGAATGTGGAAACAACACTTATCATGGAATTGTTATGAGGCAAGGCTCATTGCACATGGAGCAGGAGTAAACCCTCAGTGCACATGAAGCACGAGTAAACCCTCATTTCAAATGAATTATCATGAGTCAACAATTATTTCACATGACATATCATGATACTATACATTACCCAATTCATTAGAGCACTATCATGGCGAACCCTTCTTAATCATTTAATTTAATTTATAAGTGTACCATATGGATCATAAAAAAGCGATTCATTAAAAATCATTATTTAATCGATGAAGAAAGTGTATGGAATTCATACATGAAGCTCTAAAAATAATATGTAAATGTGCATAAAGGAGAATACCCTTGATAGAGAAATGGGCATTGTATTCACTACATAGTGACTTTGGCTTGGAAAATCACGGTGCAGTTTCGGTAGTGTGACGACGTGACATACGAACTCAATTTTTTTTTGATGAGTGGGAAAGGGGCATCTCATTATATTTTCATGAAATGGGAATTTGGGGGTCATATATATAAATGCACCAACAATTTTAATGGAATATAGATTCAGGATACAAATGATTTACTTGAATGTAAATGGGGAGAGAAAAAATCCTTATGTAATTTTGGCATGGTAACAAGTCTTCATGGAAGGAATTGAAGAGACATAAATGGGTCTCTCGTAATTCAAAAATAAATAGGACAGCATAGGTGAGGTGGTAAATCACACCCTAAAATTTAAAATTTATAATAATAGGTCATAACATTATTATTAAACTTGGATAAAAAGATAAATGACAGAATCCTATACTTGGAAGTATGATCCCAAAAACATGATGTGGCTTGAGAGAGTATTCTTGGGAGATTGGAGGTCTATGGTAGGATTATAGAGAGAGGAGGGAAGGGGTTGGTTGACATCCAAAGGCTTTGAGTGATGATGAAGTTGGATCATTTGTGGTTTTATATAGGAAATGAGGGGGAATTCATTATTAAACAGGTTTGGGACACAACACATTAAACTGAAAAAAACCAAAAACAAGACCATGGTTTTTTCTTATGAATTTTTTCAAAGGGGGGTGGAAAAAAATATTTTATAAGGCCAATGTTATAAATTCATAAAATAATAGGGTTTCTTATGTGGAGGCGATTCACACCCTCATGGAAAATATTTAAAAGGAAAAAATGATTTATAAGTCTTGATGGGTCCACTAATTCTTTGTAAAATAAATGAAACAAACCTAAAATAATATTATGTTAATGGTAAAAAACATATTGGAATAAAATAATTCTTATAGTGTTTCATTACATCAATATTGGGTGATTATGATGTCATAAAACACATTATATAATTATATGGTATTTAATTTTTATCCAAAAATTCGACTCTATCATAAAATTATAAAAAATGCACCGTTGGATAATTTTAAAAAACAGATTACAAAATTAGTATTCATTTTATCTAAATAATTTTCCAAATAATTGAATTTATACTTTTAAAATAAAAACCAATATTTATAAAAAATTCATGGGTTTTGACAAAGATTACTTTCAAACTGTATTAAAAAATTACAATTGCATTCATAAAAATTATACGATACCTTATACTTAATAAAAGTAATTTAATAATAATAATATATTATTAAAATATTATTTAATTCTAAAATAAATTAATTTATCAATATAGATTCCTTAGTAAAAAATACTATTTGTGCTTTAATAACTATTTACATAGTGAAAATAATATAATTAATGTATATTAATTATTATATACAAAAATAATGCACATAATCACAGTGCTAGGGTTTTGTTACATAACCCCTTATAACACATTAATAATTCCTTAGAGGGAAGGTGCGTGATGGTGAAAGACTCATGGTGTGGCTTGGAAAACATCGCTTGAGTGGTAATCTCTATCGACATCCACTTCTCCCGTAGGTAGTTCTGCTCAAGATTAACGTATTTAAGCATGGATTCGACTTGGTCAAGAGTGACGCCCAAGGACACCACCTCCTTTCCGAACTCTGAAAAATGGGCTTCCTAAAGGGAATGTCTACTATATTGGCCCATCACATCCAGTATCTGAGTAAATTGGAATTGTTAAAACCCTCTATTTATACTAATCAAGTGATTATTGTTCAAAGGCTATATTAGAAACCAAAAAAATATTAATTATATTTTAAAATCCAAAAAATTAAATCAAATAAGTTCATATGGTTTACATAACCATAATATGGCATTTATATAGAATAATAAAAATTTTCATTAATGATTTTTTGGGTCATTACAGAGTTATCCATCACCAATTAATCAAATATTAGTAGTTGTTTGTTCTGGGATTCCAAACCCTAGGACATGGACCATCTCCTGCATCGTATCCTAATATAAATGATGACATTGGTCCTAAGAAGTTCCAAGCCAAGTATTTCTTAAAGAACAAGTATCCAACATTCCGAGGTAGCACAGAACCTGAGGTAGTAGAAAAATGGATCGAAAATATTGACCTCATGTTTGAGTTCTTGGACACTCCTAAGGATGTTAGGGTGAACGGTGGATCTTTTCTATTTGAGTTTCCAAACCTCATGTTTTTCGAATTTGTAATAAAAACTAGAAAAATGAGTTGATGAACGAGAATGATTTCAATACCTTATTTAAATACTATTACTATGCTGATGTCATGGCCTATGACAGGTCCCAATAGTTTTTGTATCTTCTCTAGGGGAGCGGTTGACAAAAAAGTATGCCATCTATTTCACTTGGCTGGTTAGGTATAATCCTAAAATCGTCTTTATTGAACAAATGAAGGATAAAATGTTTGATAAATGCTTATAAATAGAGATCTAGTACAAGATTTTCATATTTAAGTTGAATACCGATACTGAGGTGGTTGAACGAGCATGTATGGTTGACATTGACTATAATGAGAGGTCAGTTTTCTCTAGGAATGTATTGTAAATAGGAAGTGGTAATTTATTTGAAATGAAGATGAAACGAGAGGATCATGGGAAGAGAGGAGGTGGATGTCCAGGCCACTCTTTCAAGACAGCCTTCATCTGTTGCTTCATATTCAAGGTTCATCTTGTTTCACCACTATGTGAGTCCAGGGCACATTCGACCAGCATGAAAATATCCTTCAAATCCCTTTTACTATAGTAGAGGTATATGAAACATGAAAAAATTTCACTGGATGGAATGTCCACATCAAGGTGGGGTAATATCAATCTCTTCTTGGAGAGTTCCATACTAGTCAGATCCATCAAGGATGGGGGGATCTCAGTTTGGTAGCCATGGTGGTTGAGACAGATCATCCTCTGGACAAATCCAGTTCAGGGTACATCCATATGAGAGTGGCTGTTCTCTAGTAAAGATGAGGCATCTTTACGATGTGGAGCATGAAAAAGTTGAATTAGATGCAGTGCCATCATCAATATGAGGAATTTTTTTTTAATATTCTAATTCTAGTTCTATTTTTGATTCTTGGTATTTGGTTTCATTTATCATTGTCCATTCTATGAGAGTTCTGAATTTTCAATCCGATATTTTTTCGTTCATGATGGAGTTGGTGATGCCACTAAAAAAGTAAAAGGAGTATGGTCGTAGATTCCCTTCATGATCGCTTTCCATTTTAGAGGTAGATATGGACTGAGACCTCCTAGTAATAGATATGGATATATCATTCACAAAACATGGCACATATTGGTTGGTAGAAATTATGGCACACATAGATTTCTATTGGCAGCTGGTGAGTCTTATGGTACCTGATGGATGTCCGCTGATTTTTTGGTTTGGAATGAGATCCTTTGCCAGGACATGTGGGATCTGCACTCCTATAGTGGGGGAACCTTTTCTTTCACTTATCATCAATATTACTAGTGGACGATGGATGTACTCATGATAGAGGTTTACCTCATGATGTTGATGAGTTCTCTCAGGTATTGCCAAATAATTTTTCTTGCTTTCCCCAGGAATGAGATTTATAATTCTTAATCGATTTGGCATATATAATTTAGCTGATACCACTTCCCTCATATCGTATGTCCTCAACTGAGTTGAGGGAAATAATGATAAATATGGATGAATAGGGATCCAAAATATATGTCCTTCTGAGAATCTCTCATTGGTCTGTTTTTGTTCTTTTTGTAGTGAAGTCCTACAGGTCCCTCCAGTTTTGTATTGATTACCAAAATCTGAACCAGGTAATCATCAATAATAAACATCCTTTTCCTTAATATATTACTTATTTGATAATTTGAAGGTGGAGAAGTGGTTTACAATATTTGTCTTGCATTATGGTTAACACCAACTCAGGGTGAAAGAGGCAGATATCTCGAATACAACCTTCCAATGTTGGTATGAAAACTTTGAGTACTTAGTCATTCCATTCGGAATAACCATCGCTCCAACGGTATTTATGGAACTAATTAATGAGGTGTTATACTTGTATCTCCATTATTTATTTATGTTATTTTAGGATGATATCTTACTATACTATGGATATGAGGAGGAGGATTAACATCATGTCGAGATCATGTTGCGCACTTGGCGGGATCACCACCATTATGAAAAGATTTCCCTGTAAACATTTTGGATTATAGATGTGAAGTTTTGGGGGAATGTGTTCTTGGATTAGGGAGTTTCAGTGAATCATGTGAAGACCGATGCATTGATGTCATGTGAGTAGCTTAAGAACTTGTTTGAGATCATGTTTTTCCTCGGCATGGAAATATACTACAGGATGTTTTTTTATTATTTCTCTTTGCTTGATTTTCCAATTACCACGCTCAATCATAAGGGGGTAAATTTTAGTGTAAACCATTATTTAAGGAATCCATTAAGGAGTTGAAGCATAGGTTTACTACCTCCCTTGTGTTTATCGTTTCATGATTTTGAAAGGGATATATGGCGTATTGAGTCGATTTAGGTTTGGGTCTTGCATGTGTTCTTAAGCAACAACATCACGTGGTACCATATGGATTTATACATCTCTGACCACATGAAAATAATTATCCAATACATTAATTCATGTTGGAAGTGGATATGCATTTATTGAATGCATGGTGTCCCCACATCATTTAGCAGAAAACTTGTGGTCTACTATAATCATAAAATACAGGCAAAAATATTCTCACAAAAATAACATAATTTGAGGTAGCATCACTGGATCAAATAGCTTCATGGGTTTGAAATTGATACATTCTATAACCCAAGAAAGGGTAATGTTGTAGTTTATGCCATAAGAAAAAGAGTTACAATGAAATAATTGGGGAAGTCCAAAGATGAGTGGACTTCGATGGGGATATTTTTTCATATGCACTTGGAGGCCAAGTAGCACAATATAGGTGTGTTCATGGAGGGAATTCAGTTGGATCCTTATGTTTTCGAGCTGGTATAGTGGGATCATCCTATTGATGAGTTGTGTTAGGGGTAAAGGGAGTTTTTTAATGATGGGGTGACTTCATCTCATTGGTACTTGTCTTATGATATGATCCTATACTTCAAGGGCCGTGCAGTGGTACCATTGTCTATACGGATGGTGGTGATTCAGGATGGACACTCGTATCATGGGGCCATCCATCCTGGATATCCTAGGGTATATTATTATGTTCTTTTTAGTTATTGTGTCTTGGAATGATATGAGTCATTGTTTTCTTGGTATCGAGATATTATACCTGTCAACAGGTGAAAGAAGATCATAAAAGTCACTTTGTCTTGCTTCATCCATTACCCATTCCAACCTAAAAGTGGGATAGGGTTTCCAGGTATTTCATAGTTGGCTTTCCTCGCACACCTTATGGAAAGAATGCTATCGGGGGTGGTGACTGATCATATGACAATATCAATCCATTTCATTCTGATCAAAGATTCTAAAAAATGGAGGAATTAGGTTATTGTAAGTGAAGGAAGTTATGAGGATCCACAGTATTCCATTTGACACCATCAAATATAGGGGCCCTCTATTTTACTCTCGGTTTTGGTGTGTCCATCAGAAGGCATTTGGGTCACATATTAAGTTGTGTTTGGCATACAACCCTCAAACCGATGGCCAAATAGAGCAGGCTAATCAGATTCAAGAAGACATGCTCTAAGCATGTGTGTTTGATTTCAGTGGATCAATAGATTTCTAAGTGGGATTGGTAAAGTATTACCATAACAATATATACCAATCCTAAATCAATATGTCATCGTTCTCGGGGATTAATGGTCGGTCGTGTCGATCTCTTTTGTGTTGGGGGGAGGTGGGTAAAACCTTATTGCAAGGTCCTAGTATTTTGAAATAGAAATCACAAAAGGTTCAAGTTATTAGACAACAGTTCTTGACATCACAGGTTTTACACAAGACTTATTCTAATAAAAGGTTACATGATTTGGAATTTTCCGTCGGGGACCGGATATTCTAGAAGTTGGTACCTCTCTTGGGTTATCGTCGTCTTGGTAATAATGGGAAGATAACACCTAGGTATGTGTAAAACTTTAAAATCATTGATAGAATTGGTAAGGTGGTATACCAGTTAGCTTTTACCTCTCATTTGAAATTGATCCATGATGTGTTCCACATCTTCCAGCTAATGATATACAATTCGAACATGTCCTATGATTAGAGTTGGGAAGAGTTTGAGTTGGAACAAGATCTGTCTCTGGTTGAGGGACCAATGAATATTATGGACTCCTAAGAAATCATTCTACCAAAAAAGACTATTCATCTGGTCTAATCCCTCTATAATCATTGGCTTGATTATCACGAAACTGGGGATCATAAGTCTTGGGTTGAAGAGTGGTTTCCATTTCAATTAACTGATCAGGTTTGAGACATATTTTTGAGGGCATAATGTTTTTATAGTGGTGATAATTGTCCCATACATTACTTATTATAAATTTAATTTTGTGGAACTTTTTATTCTTTCTTTTTCTTAATGTTTTCCAATTTATTTTGGGAGAAGAGGTGGGTTTCTCCAGGATTTGGGAAAAACTTTGAACCCATTTCTAGAATTAAAAATGAATTTTTTTTCTCTTATAAGTCCTTTTTAACATTATTCACCCATTATTCTTCCCATTCGTCCTCCAATGACATATTCAAACTACCATATCAATTTGGACCCCTCAGGTACTCATATTTCTTATTGATTTGGGTGATTTATTTAGGCATTGGGACATCCTCTGATCACATTCCCTAATTTAAGGAAATAATTTATTTTTTATATATAATTCATTTTTTATCATTGGTTGGTCATTCCAGCCCTCACCCAAGACCAAAAACACTAGAATCACCCCAATGTTCCATTTTACCTCTTTTAAGATCTTTTAGATCACGTATTAGGGAGAATTTCCTCAAGGATTATAAAATCGTCTAGATTTTCATAAGGAATTCGTTTCATTAATAAATTCTTCATTTTTATTATTTTTCAATTATTTATTCCCCACTCGACCCCTTCATCCTTATTTGAACCTCATTTTCAATATTTTATTCCTAGAGATTGAAATATTGTGATATTTTCGGATATTTGTTCAATGTTTTTAATGAACATGAATTCCTATTTTCATCCTCCCTTTTACTTAGGGTTTCTCCCCTCCTTGAAGTTTCAATTTTCTAGCAACAAGTATTTCTTACCAAGGCTTTTATTTTGGGTTTCTTAGTTCAATATTGATAATTAGGGTTTATTTTATTCCCATTGTTCATTGGTGTTGCTGAAATTGATGTTTTGCAAAATGTTTTGGGGTTTTTTTGCATCTAAGGTAGGTGGTTCCATGTGTATGAATTATATAATGAGTTATCTTGAGGGATTTATATTTTATTTACGTTCCCCTTTTATTTTTTTGATTTTTTAATTATTTATTTAGAATTTTTTAAGAGGCTTATTTCTATGTTCCAATATTGAATGAAATTGGGTGTTTTACATGTGTATTCCATGTTGTAGCCATTAATGAGGTTTCATAATCCATGGAAAGTTTTAAAAAATGCTTAAGTGATACCAATTATAGTTTGGTGTAACATTGCTATGCATTTGCTTTTAAAGTAGGGGTTTTTAATTAGTATTATGGAAAATGTTTTGTTATACCTTGTGAAATTAATTCATGGAAATTTTAAAGATTTATTTTAGTTATACGAATGGTGAAAAGCGTGATTAGTGATAGTTATATGTGTGTATATCTTGTGATATTATTTTTATGTGTAAATTTTATTTGACCGCATGTGGAAATTGTTTGAGCTCAAATAGGGAATCCATGGTGTCTTGTTGGGAAGACGAGTGCTAATATGATAGCGATGCGAAGTGGTTTTGTCCAAGTTTCACTTAACGAGTCTGAAATTTTTCAATAATAACCAAATTATAATGTTAATTATTTAGAATGACTAGTTTATGTATATGTTCCCTACCTGTGGATCCTGCACATGAATTGACATTGTTATGTATAATTTCACCCTGAGATAGAAGGTACATGTGTCAAACTACAAACTAGATTGTTGGGTTGTTCTTGTATTTGGTTCTCATTAACTCTTTTGTATTTATTTTCTCCTTATGGTGAGTTTGGAGGAAAAATCAGTATCTTCCATGTTTTTTTAAAAGTACTCATTCTTTAATGTTACCCACTTTGAAAAATGTTTTCATTTAAAATTTTCACCTTTAGAAATTACTACTATTATTTCTTATTTATAAAACATGCCAGGTTTTTATCTTATAATGATTTTAATGTTGTATCATCGAGTGGTATCCTATTGGGAATAGGCACACACCCTACTTACACCATTGGTTGTAAGTAAACAAGATTTCATTTTATATTGGGAGGGAAAAGGAATTTGGATACGGTAGATCAAGTTGTTAGTTTGCTTCTGTGGTGTGGTGTTGTGGAGACAACTCGTGGGTGATAAACCCTTGTCATGTAGTAGTCCTTAGGATATTTTAATGCTACTTTTTTTAGATTTGGACCACTTTTTTCAAGTTAAAAACATTTCATTTAGTTCAGAATTTAAATTAAGACTTGTTTGTAATGAATTTTTAGATTTCATTTATTCTTCATTATTTGTCATCTTATGTATCATAACTTGTCTAAATCATTCCCAAACCTATGTTTATAATATATGGGGACATGGGTCATCACATTTGGATAGGGAACACCCTTTAAGTATTTCTACGGGCTGGGTCATGTACCAGTTTCAATGGCGACTAGATTCGGTTCATGACAAACAGTATTCTGAGTAAACTAACAATAATGATATTACCTAAAGCACATTTTATATGCTGTAATAGAGTTATTTTTATTTAAATATATTGGTATATTGTATTTTATCAAATATTATGTCATTATATTTCATATTTAAATGATATGGTATGACTGAATGAATAAGTTAATGATCCATTATCATTAAGGTTGAGGATATGTTTTGGATTAACATAACATTGTGTAGATACATGAGAATATGTTAGTTATAATCATATATGATATTAAGACACCACTTATCTTTGAAGTTAGTTTCTTTTAAAATATCAATATTTTATGATTTCTAGTAGAAAAATGTATTTGGGTAGCGTTAATTTAATCTTCTATGGTCATTTATAATAATTTACTATTTCAGAAGTTGAGATTCATGAGAGATTTATGTTCAATAGATAAATTTTATTTAAATGATGACTTTAATCTTATTATTCCGATACATATGAATGAATTCTCATTGTGGTTTCATGAAATGTTAAACTTCTATGTAGACGTTGTGATGATATAAATTACCATTAGTAGTTTATATGATCATTTTGAAAAATGTATTGATGATGTGTATCCCGTAGAAATTAATTTTTATGTCTTTAATTATATTTGAGATACTTGAAAATTTTGAAGGATTAAATAAATATAATAATATACTTTATTGTAATCAATTATTCCAATTTATAATTCCAATATTGAAGAACCATTTGGTTATTCCATTGGTTTTATTTATCTAAAAAATAAGGATGGAATTAATATTATAATTTAAATGGTCAAAATTAAACACATTCTTATTTAATAATATATTATGATTTAGATTCTTTATGCATAGTGATTGTAGCTAATAAATATTTTACTGTGTACTTTCAAAAAATAAAAAGTACATTCATAGATTTCAATACATGTAAGAAAAATAAAAAATGAAAATATTATATGTTAACATTAAAATTTACCATTACAATATAGATTTTAAATTTCAGGTTTTTATAGAAACTAACCACATTACGAAAACTACATGGAATGAAATTGCATTTGGTATTTGATGTCACCAATTTAAAGGTCATTTATTTAGAATGACAAGGAATTATATTCTATTGGGTGTTCAATAGTATAAGCCTAATAAATAAATTAATAATTTACTAATAAGAGATATAATATTTGTGGGAAATTCAATGTCATGAAAATTTCCACCTAATATCGGCTAGTGGATCACCAACTTCGACTTTCACCCAAACATAAATTTGGAAAAAACAATTTGATGTTTTTGTGTATTTTTCTTTGACAAAATGAAGAGGGGATGATGTCTTATTGTAATTTATGTTCCACAACCCATTTTTTTGTGCTATGAAAATAATGATAACTAGGAGAACACCAGACTCTCCTTATCAAAACCACACATGTGAAAAACTTATCAACCATGCAGGGGAACTATCTAGGTCATCTATCGACTAGAATCACTATGGTGGAAGGGGATGGTGAAATATTGGTTTTTGAAAACATGGGGAAGTGTTCATGTTATTGGGGATATATTGTGAATTAAGAGTTCTAAGACACGGGGTCGGACCATGGAGGTGGCTAGGAGCACACCCCAAAACACACATACTATAGTAAAATGATTCATGTTATCTTATACGATGTGGGATAAATATATGAGTACATTATATGGGATAAATATGTTCTCACGTTATGATGTAACCAATATCAATACCACGTAGTGAGTGGTTATAAAGATTTTAGTTCTATTGATTAAATATAGGATTAAGTGTTATAGTAGTTATGGTTTGATTTGACACATTAAAAATAAGAAATAATCAACAATGAAACCATACCTTATTACATAGTGTGTCCAATTATGTTTGAAGTAAGTTTTTTGATGTTCCATTCTAATATAGAGCTATAAAATGTGTTATTTCCACACTATAACCATATAACAGTGGGAAGCTATTTTGGTGTAGTCTGCACAAAAAATCATGTGTATTTGTGACACATTATTTCCCTCAGAGATGTGGATATGGTCAAAATCATGAATTTTCAGTTTTTTTCATTCGGATATTGGGAGAATGAAGTGTATCATGATTGTTTCACATAAATTGTGTCATGAACTCAAAATGTATAGAATAAATGGGTCTATGTCATAATACCCCACACAAAACTTCTTCTAGTCAATTTTCGTCATACTAACTAATTAATTAAATAAATGTAATTTTTTATAATCCATAGATGTTATTTCATAATTAAATATTAATGATGAACCAAATAATTATACCGCATACTAGGAACATTCTTAGTAATATTGGTATCAAACATAAAAACTATATTGAAAAAACAAATACATATAAAGATAGTGATTGTAGAGTGAAAAAAACATGTATAGAATACATTTTTTGTAGTTAATTTCTAGAGGTATTCATCTAAGTACGATATAGAATATTTAATGATGAATAATTTGTAATTACTGGGGACTTGTTATCACTAAAAATGAACATTGTTTTTCATAAAATAAAACACCCCCAATGTGTATGTTAAATATTGCCTTCATCTGAAAAATGATTATGAAGAAAAAATAACCGATAGTTGTTTATTAAGGTAGAGAAATAAGTTATCTATTTTTTAATGATGTTTACAAGGGAGGAAATTGAGGTTATCCCCAATTTTACATTAATTAGTAAATATCATGGGAATTTGGTGCACATGATCATTTCCATTCATGCTCTTAGGACATTGGCTAGTGCAGGAGAAACATTTAAAATAAAATTTATCATTTATTACATTCTACTATAATTATGATAAAATAAATACCTAGATTATTTAGTTCTTAAAAATTAGTGAATAATATGGAAATTAGATAACAAATCTCTTATATCTTTACTCATCCCCTGTTAGGGTGTTATCGTCTATAGGATTATTAATGTTACCCTATTCAAGGATACTAAAATGATTTCATAATGATCTTTATAAAATGAAATTATTTTGATGTTATCCTCCTATTGATAATGTATTATGTTATTTATCACATTTATTTTAATAGTTATTAATTTTTTCTATTTATTTTTTTTAAAATTTATGTAAATATTGTATATATATATATTTTTTAAATTTATAATATAAATTTATATATTTTCTATATATTGATTAATTTAATAGAAAATAATTTTAAAAATAATCATTTCAATATTATATTATAGCGACTTGATTAAATTTTTAAAAAATTTCTAATTTTTTATTACTATTAAAATTTTCATTTTTTTAAGAAATGAAACTTGTCGGTCATTATCAAAATATAAAAATTATTTGTTGTTTATAATTAATTTTAATAGTTACAATATGTATTTGTGTAGTGAATATAAATATTTATTAAAATAATTATGAATTTTTAAAAAATTGTAAAATATTATTCATATAAGAAAAATGTTTTACCTCAAAAGAAATTGAAATTAATCTTTTCTGTGATAATTGTTATTTCCCAAAATTTATGTTTATGAATTATATTAAATTCATATAAATAATATTAGTTTTCTAATATTCTATTTATTATCATGAAGAAAAATACATTTTATTGTTTAACATAAACAAAAATATATATTATAAAACAAATTTTTTTAAAAAATAGGGTTTTATGTGTATCATGATCTAATGGTAATATTGATTTTTCATTCATGAAGTCTTTTTTCAGATATAATTTTTGTTTTCTTTAGAATCTATAGGTATATATTGTTAAATAATGGAATTTTTTTAGGAATAAAAAATGATTTACTTTTAGTAAAAACATGTAATATGGTAAAATAAATAATAAAAGTGAAAAATAAAATAATAAATAATTTGAAATTACATTTTGAAAATTAGTATTAATTAATATTTGACATAATACAGAAATTATATCAACTACCAAGTAATTTTTTTTCTATTTTTTACTTTTTGATACATGTGACACATATGATATGATTATTTTATTACGAATATTAAAAAAACAAAAATTTCCCTACAGTTATAAAATGATACTAAAAAATAACCCTTAAATAACCATCTAAAAAATTATTTATCCTAATGAAACTCTATAATTTTTATTTCCCCAAGTTTCTTATTCAATTATACGGTTCTTTTGGTCACATGAAATTCACCCATTGTATACATTTCAAAGGATTCATCAAAGAGAATGCCTTATTCCTCAAAATGTGTACCATTTTTCCTAAAATCATTTCCCTTCATTGTAAAATTAAAAAAATATATTTTTTTCATATTACTATATAATTTCATATATAATTTATTATACTTAATATTATAATTATAAAAGAATAAACATTTACAATATTTTAACTTTTACATTAAGAAAAATGAAATTTTTATTTCAGTGTTCTGCAGGAAACCTCTTCCACAATGTGACATCATCTATTATTCACTTCAACCTTAATTATAATGTAAAATGTGAGAAATTTATTGATAAAAAACATGTATCGTTTAATTATGATAATTAATAAAAAAAATTATAATCTACCTTTTCCTCTGAAATCTTCATGAAATGTAAATATTAACTATGTATTGGGTGATCTACCTTTTCCATGATGTTACCTTTATTATTATTGAATTTTATATTAAATATTTAGTATGCTACCATAATTTATTCTTAATCCCCTTAAAGGAATAAAAACAATAACATTATGATTCTATAGTAATAATATTATTACCAATGGAATCATCCTTAGTTATCATAATTATCTATTTATTATATTATGTTCTTGTAAGGGTTAGTCTTGCCCCCTACTTGAACATTGACAAAAAAACCATGGATTAATATTAGAATATAATAACTAATTATATATAGTATATAAACACGAAACTTACAACATAGTTTATTTTGGAATGAAAACAACTGTTTTGCGCTCATTAATTAAAATATCATAGTCTCTTTGTGAAAAATATTTGAAACATGCCCGTAATCAATATCATGTTTTAGGATCGTAATGAAAACTCACATATAATGAAATTATATCATTTTAAATTATTTTAAGATATATTTTGAAATAAAATATATTATATATGAATGAAAATAATTATGATAAAAAATTAAAAAAAACACCTCTATTATGAAACTATTTTGAGATAACAAAAAATACTCACACCAAATATTGGAAATTGGTAATAATAAAGTATAATAAATGTATGGAATAATTATAATTTATGAATATATAAGGATATGTCTATGAATATTTTTATTAAATATTTAATAATTAATATTTTTGATTTATTCAGGAGATTCATTAACATTAGTGGATGTACTAAATTATGTTTATGGTATCGTTATTTCATTTTCAAATCATGTAGTCTTGTTTGATATTCAACACCATCATTTCACTTACACCATGTTTTGATATCCATATTTTTATCCCATATAATTAATTTAATTCACTTCATGATACATTTTTTTCTTTTTTATCCCATTATTTTAATTTATTTTTAAATTACATTTACAATAATAATTTTTTATTATTCACCCCCCTTCGTTAAGATAAACTTATTATTCAGGAAAATATTTATTTCAAAAACACTTTATTTAATAATATGATTTATTTCATGTTAAATTATACTTATATTCTGTTTGAATAAAATATTAATCCAATTACTATTTCATGACCAAAATATTCCCAAAATAGAATATATTAGTTAATAATATTACTACTCTCTTTTAATTATTTTCTTCCCTCCATTCCAATTATTTATTTGTCACTATTTTTATCCTTTAAAATTTGTATTATAATTATGTGTTTTATTATTTAAATCAAAATTTTCTTTCACCTCAATAAAAATATATTTTTCTATTTTGAAGATGTTTTTTTCAACCATGTTATCCTGAAATGAATAAATGGTTTTCCAAACATAAAAAAAAAATTATCATAATTTAGTCAATGTTTCTTATAAAAATAATTTTGTCTTTTCAAGAAGATATAAATGTTTTAAACTCTCAATATAATAATTTTTTTTCAAATAAATAGTTTTAAATTTTCTTCCATGTTGTACATGTATCTTTTTCACTTATTAAAATGTCAAAATCATTTTCAAGACCAACTTTTTGATTTTCAAATCCATATTACTAATCATATTAAAATAATTTATTCCAATTAAATTTTAATTTAATTAATTAATATATTGGATATCCAATTATATTATGATACATTAATCTAAGAGGGAGTAATCACTATCTTTTCTATTTTTAATCAGCCACTAGTGTATGCATGATTTTCATTGCTAATCCTTTCCTCTGAAAAAAAAATATCTAATAGCTTAAAATAATGGGTTTTAATGGTATTCAATAAAAAAGTGATTTTGTTTGAATTGATTATAAATATATTTTAAATTATGAAATGGATGTTTTTTAATAAATATATAGTTTTATTATATATATTTTTAACAATCCAGTTACTTTCTCTATGTGGATTAAGATCATGTAATACATTATATTTACACAATGAATAGTATTAGAGTTCCATAAATTTTAATTTCAATACATATTTTTTAAAGTCAATGGGTTTAATAATTTTATTATAATTTTATTATAATTTTACTATTTAATATCTATAATATACTATACATTTTTAAGTTAAGGGAGGTTCTTGATTTTATATAAACCTATGATACATCGGTTTGTATCATGAGAAAAATGGTTTGAGTATTTTTTGTATGCCTTACAAATATATGAATGATTTGTTTTTTAAAACCATGCTATAAATAATGACTTCATAACATATAAATTTAGTGGAATAATTATGACATGGGGATGCCAGAATTGTAAAATATGTCTTCCATTATTTATTCGGTCACTCAAAATTCACTAACTATTATCTATGTTGTGGTTTATATTGAAATACAAATCATAGATTTATTTGAACCTAATGTATTAATTTAAATGGAATAATTTGATATTGTTTTATTTATTTAAATTTATTCATCTATAAATATATTTTGATATATGTTTTCCCTTACTAAGAGTTTAAGTGTGACACCATGAATCCTTAAAATATAATTATCATATTTGATATGATTTCTAAACCCAAGATGCCTATCATAGAAATAAATATAACATCCTAAAACATTATGATATATTTAATACATTTAATATATTTTGTTGATTTCAATGAATGAAATAGTGGTTTTTCTAATGTCTAACACAATAATGAGTTTCTTTGATATCTTTTTTTAGATGCAATACTAGGTTTTTCATAACAACAATGTAATATTAATACAATTATTTAATATGATATTAATCACCTAACAATTATAACTGTTTGTATGACTATTATTATATAACATATAAAAATATATTCTTGGATTCATTGGTTATAAATTAATAAAAACATAATATAATGAACAGTTGACTATAAATGAAAAGTTTTTATAAAAAACATTAATTTTGTGCAAAAGTCAATTTTTCCAAATGAATTAATTTAATTAATTTTACTGAATTATCCTAATAAAATATATATTTAAGAAATTAAGTAAACATATTTTACATTCATTAGATATATTTGATAAGAATAATGTAAGAACAACTAAAATTTAATGGACAAGAATATGTGTTTTTTTGAAGATATTTTTGAGTCATTTTAGTAGCATAGTAATTTTAAAACTAGAAGTGGACACATTGTTCAATTAAATTAGAAAACATATACTCAATTTTGAATAATTTATTGTCAAAATTCAATTAGGGTGAATTTTTTTTATTTTTCTATGAATTTTATATTTTTTGATGAATAAAAAAATAATAGAATTTAATTTAAAAGTACATTTTGTTCTACAAAACATTTATTGATAAATTATTTTTTGAATTAATTTTTTAAAAATGTCATAAAATATTATATTATTACATGTTAGGTCATTTAAAGGGTTTTTATATTGATTTTTTAAATTAAAAAATTGTCACCATTTCAACAATTGCTTACTAAAACCCTACATTCTCACCCCCTCTTTGGGATTTATTTTAAATTATTTTACAATTCTTGTGTGGAGTGAAATTTAAAAAAGGGATTACATATTTATAATAGGAATAATTTATAATGTCTTATAAGTTAAAAAGTAATTTACTGATGTTATTAGGGAATGTAGGTAAAAATAATTACAGTGCATAATAGAAAATTGAGTTTTCTAAGGGACTAAGCATTACAATTATGTGGAATAGGACCTAGAAAAATGTCTAAACCCCATTGGAGGGAAATATTTCTAAAATTTAACCTCTATGATTGAATTTTTTTCCAATATTTGATGAATTATAGTAGAATAAATGTGGGTGGATTTATCCCTTATTAAAAATTATAAGAGTTCCAATCACACCACTTATAAAAGGCTAACACGCTCATATTCTATTAACACATTAAATACCCTTTTGTATAGAAATTACTAAACCATATCCATCACAAAAATCCATAACCTCATCCTAGAGATATTTTCTCCTAAAATAATATTTATAATACTTTAGTGAAAACCTAAGGACCAAACCCGGATAATAGATAATCATATTTAATTTTTTTTTTATTTTATTTCCTTATCCACCTCGATATATTACGATATTAGTATGCTTAAATAAAAACCAAAGTATCAACCATACAATAATATTTTTTATACTAATTTTATGACCTAAAACATCTCACAATTCTATCATATAGTTTACCAAATCATTCTGTGTGTGTGTGGAATATTATTTCTTTGTGAACATATGTTGTTTGTCTTTAACGTTCCACCTTTAATGGTTGGAAATAATGATGGATTTATATTTTATATTTATGATATATAAATATTATTATTTAATTTTTACTATAGAAATTTTATATCATGTATACCTCAATTATATATATTTTTTGGAATACGATAACGTTTTTCTTATGTTTGACGGACTACCACTACACAAATAGTTGTGAATCATTCATTCATTATAAAAAGTATTTTAAGGACTATTTTTAAAAATGTGATATATATAACATAACAATGATACTATAATGGAAATATATATATATAACATCCATTTATTTATTTAAATATGATAAAAAATAGAATCAATGTTCTTGCGTATGTATGACATAGCATTTTTATGAAAGATTTATTTAATTTACTGAAACCAAATTGTACGGATTACAATGGATAAATATATAGAAAATATATATGATTTATAAATAAAATTTTTTATTCTGGATATTAGTAATTCATGATAGTTTTATGATGATAAATAAAAAATGAAGTCAAAAGATACTAAAAAAACTAGGCAATTAACACCTAAACCTATTAAAATAATGAAACATTATTATCAAAACAATGATAAGATATTATTATAGAATCATATATTATGTACTAAATGTTAATATGATTCATTTATATGTTAATAACATATTTATAACCAATATATTAGAGTTTCATTCAAATCATATCAATAGAAAGAATTAGGTATGGCATTTCATCTCAATTTCATTTTTCAGAAATATGGTATTATTATGAACTAAGTAACATTTTTATGGTGTAAAAACATCATGTTTACATGTAATATCATTAATAACCCATTAATCATTTTATTTTATATTTCAATTTGAATTGATTCATCTAATGGGATTTTAATTAAACATTAACAAGTGATATTGAATTTCATTACATGATTACATTTCATTTTGTTTTATTACATCCATGTTTTAATTAATATATTAGGATTAGGTGGATACCTACTTTTGACTATATATTTTGTTATTTCCATTTTTATGTATGTTAATATTTTTACAAATAATTGATTCATTTTTTGATTCTCACTTCATCATTATGAAATTTTCAATGGTTTACGTTACAATGAAATTTTATATGATACTATTTACACATAAATTTATCTAAACAAAAATTATTTGATAATTTTTAAATCATTAATTTCATTTTATTTTCCATAGGTTATTAATGAAATTATTCATGTAATAGTGCAATTTTCCCACTATTTTATACATAAATTTTTTATAAAATATTTTCATGAAAAACTTCTTTCATTTCTATCTTTGATCATAAATAAATTCTCTTAATTTTTTTTATAAAAACGTTTTTAGAAATTTTTTCATCATATTAAAATGATTTATTAAAGGAATATAAAAGATTTAGTATTATTTAAAAAAATATTTTTTTAAATATTTTTTCTGTTTAATGTATTATTACAAATTAATTTTATTCAATTGTATTTTTAATGAAATTTTTATCATTCTTCTAATAATTAATGAAAAATAACCTTATTTTATTCACCAATTTGTATATGATTTATTAATAACATCCTTATTATTTCTATGGTGGTATTATGATCATATTAACTATCGATTTAATATTCTGATACCATTATCTTACTTTGGATGGTCTATGTTTATGTTTATTTACTAGGGAATGTATTTAAATTGAATATTCTAGTTTTGATATGATTGTTTATGTTAACTAAGATTCACCCATTTTATATAATGAATGAATATTATTTTTTATTTGATGAGAGAGGCCCTCAATAGAACCTAGATGCCTTAGTGATTTTCATGAGTCAAATGAGATATATCTTGGGATGAGGAATTCCCATTTTTTAGAGTCTCTAAATGAACCCTTGATGATATTAGATTGTTTTCAAGAATATGTGATATTAAGAGATGTCGTGGAATGGATCCTCGATATTATGTTTTAGATATCCAATGTTATGAATCCACGCATTATGATTTCGTTTATTGATATTCAATTCCATTATTCAATTTATTTGAATATACGTTTATATAATTCATGCTCATGTGGTTATTTATATCATATTATTTTATCAACATTTATTCCTTCAATATTATTCTCAGGATATTAATTTAATAGTGTATGTTTCAGTTATCAACCATTCCAAATTGATTTGTATTATTGACCCATTATTTCATTTGATTTACAAAACCCAAACTGATCATTTGTGCACATAATAATTTTTTACTCTATCCATGAGAATTTATGAAGATTAATCTGAATATTATATTGAGACACACTAGAATGAATAATGTTATTATAATGGTCTGAACTACATCAGTTAATTATTTCCAGAAATATGGAGTCTGGCATGTTCTGGGAGGTCAAGGTGACTTATCCTCAACATTTTTCCAAATTTTCATTTTTGATTACAGTGTTTTCGGCGTTGTTAATAGTTCCATCAGTGAATAATTTTGTGAACATTTCGAAAACTGAGTCATTTTCTTGAACAGTGCAGTATGTGAGTCATTTTTGAGAACAGTGCCATTGGTGAGTCATTTTGTAAAAAGTGGCATCAGTGATATAGATGTGAACAATGTCATAGTTGAGAACAAAGTGAGCAGGGTCATCGGTGAGACCAATGTGGACAGTGGCATTGGTGAGACCCATGTGAACATTGTCATCAGTGAGACTAATGTGAACAGTGGTATCTGTCAGACCAATGCGAATAGTGCCATCGGTGAGACCGATGTTAATAGTGCCATTAGTGAGTCAATTTTTTAATAGTTCCATTTGTGAGACGGATGTGAACAGTGCCTTCGGTGATTCATTTTGTGAATAGTTCTATTATTGATTATTTTTGTGAATAGTACCATTATCGATTCATTTTGGGAACAATGGAATCAGTTAGTCATTTTGTGAACAATGCCATCGTTGAGTCATTTTGTGAACACTGCCACTTGAGAGTCATTCTTTTAACAATGTTTCCTTCATCATACTGTGTACAATGTTGATAGCATTGTTAGGTGTACATTGTGTCCAAAATCTATAGGTTTACAATTTTAATTACATTAGTTGGTGTAATATGTTTCTAGCCTTGTTAGGTGTACAATTTTTCCCTAGTGTGAGATTCTCGAACCTTTCCTTCTTCTCATAGGATCGGGGTGATTGAGTCTTAATCCTTGGATTTTATCCCCTTGATGTTTTTTCCTATAACATACGCACCACCTGTTTTGGGGAAAGCATTAAGTGTCGATCCATCATCGAGATAATGTATTATCTACCTCCGTTCTAGTTTTTTGTTATATCCTTCACCCCATTTTCTCCATGATAGGTTATGGCATGGGATATCCATGCTTCTAATGGAGTTCTCTTGGGTGTCGGTTGGTGTGGTCGTGCCGCGATGTCCTCGGGTGGATGCAGTTGTCATGGGGGAGGAGATCACAATCTGTTGTTTGGATCGTTCTCATATAATGAACTCGAAGAACCTTTAGAGGTATGAGATTTATTGTTTCTCTATTCATTTATGTGAAACTATAGAGTTGTCATGTTTTGTCCACTAGATAACAATGGAATTGACACAATAAATATTTTAATTGAACAAATGAATTTTCATCGATCGTTCGTTATTACCTCCGATTTTGCAAGATAGTGTGATATCAATTCCTATATTGATTAACATGTCTTTCTTGATGGAAATTGGTAAAGAATGTAAACTGTGAATAATTGTAATAATTTTTCAAAGATAATGTGTCATGTAAATGAATCTGTTTGTTGTTGTTGTAATTTTATGTTCATCAAATTTATGTGTTACGCATGTTTAATTATTTGTGATAGCTTACTTTTTTGGTTTCCCATAATTGGACCCTATGAATAATAAATTAGTTAACTCCCAAAAGATTAAAGCTTAGTTATTTTAAAAAAAGGTAATGCATAGTAGGATTCTAGGTTACCATGTTTTTTGTAAGGCCTAGTGCCTAGTGCTTTGGAAACATGAGTGCTCATTATGTATGATGTATCAATAACTTGTTTAAGGGCCAAGAGTCTGGTCGATATGATGTTTTTCCTGCAGCTTGTGTTATGTTTTGAGGCTAGATAGAAGCTGTGATATGTGGGGGGTAGAGAAGCCCCTTGGTTGTGGGAGTAGTTGACGCCTAGAGAGGTGAGATTCATCAGTTTATGCATGTGGGTGTTATGGAGGACACTGAAGATAATGAAATGGGTTAGATGTTATTGTTTGGATTCTAGCTGAATTTTTTTGTATGTTAATATTATTTAATTTCCCCATTATGCAGGGGGCCTTTTTCTTCTTACCCTTTTTCTGAGAGGTTAAAATACGTGCAATGTATGCCACATGCTTTTAATATTTTTCATCTCAAGGGAGAATGGTTCTTCGCTCTTTTTATATGTGGAAAAATCTTTCCGGGTAGTTAATGTACCCTCCATTTTGAGTCCCCTTCTGTTTAGTAGCTTAGAAATTTCTTCTAGAAGTACTAGTAATATTGGAAAGTAATAATGTTGGTAATAAGTGATTGAATAAATTATGATTAACCCATGGGGATGGAACTTGTTGGGACAAATTTTTGTAGTTTAATTTTAAAGGAACATTAAAACATGGTGTCATGATAATAAAATATAACATTTAATTGTTAATGGTTAATTAATGTTTAAAGAATTAATTAAAATTTTTTGAAACTGATTAAAAGGGAATAATTTAATTTAATAATTCTCATTAAATAGCATGTGTGCCTACAGGATACCTAATCCTAGAAGTGGGAGCACAGAGTCCGAGATACGTTATCTATAGTCGATTTTTATGACTAGGATATGCCCATAGTGTGGTTCTTAGCTATAGTATATTATCTAATTTTTTTCCTATACGCTACTCCACCCTGTCAGTTAGAGAAACGTAAACCATGGGGATTCTAATCGTTAGTTGGTGTTTTTTCCAACATACCTTTGGTGGATGAAAGGAAGACTAAACCCTTTTTTCTTTCTCTATTCTCTTGGTGGTTACTTGTACTGGTAGTCATATTTGTTAATTTTTCCAATATATGTGTGTAGAGGTCTGTAATGGCCTTTGGTTATTCACACACATATATTTTAGATATAGTTTCCTATGGAATACTATTTTTTTATCGTGTATAGGATGTAATGTATTAAGGATCCTTAGTCGGTGTATGGGATCTAAAAGAATGAGGATTAATACTCTATGTATGATAAATGTTATGTGAGTTGTGGTGGCTCCTAGAATCTACTTTTTCAAATTGATTTCAAGGATGTGGTGGTTTTGTTCCACACGGTACAGGTTGTGGGGCTACATCTAGGTGTCTTTGGGAAATCCTTTTTTGAGTAAGATGCTTAGGAAGTGCGATGTTACAGAAAATTGGAAAACTAGTGGTGATGTGGTAATGAGGTACCCTTAATATTCATTATTATATTATATAATCTTGTATGTGATACACATTTATATTATTCATGGTGTGGAAAGGATCATAGTATACATGTTTTGGTGATGAGTTAGTTTCACAAGTTTTTTACTGTGCTTAATCATGCTTTATTTACATTTGCACGAGAGGCTGCAGGGAGGATCCTATTGAGTATACTGTTATACACACTCTACATATATATAACCTTTTTTAGGTTACTTGGATTAGGTTCGAAATTTGTCTGCTTACTACTAGATTAGGTTGAAGGAGTTGTCTGGTCTTCATGGTTGCTGATATTTTTACTATCCTTTGGAACTTGCAGTTTTTGCTTTAATTTGTAGTTGTTCTTGAATGACATTACATATATGTACATTGGATTTCATTTATATTGTAGACTGATTTGGATTTTTTGGTGTCTATATTATGCCTCTCTTTCCCATGTGTTCACATAGAGCTTAATGCCTCCCGTCTGCGTGTTTACTATACCCTCTGTGCTAGTCTCATACTGAAGGCCTTCTGGAGGTGGGAATCAGGGGTCACTTTATCCCTTATAATATTGTTGAACCATGAGGGGTACACCTTGAGGGGAGGGGTCATGTCAAAGTGGTATCAAAGGTATGTTCGAAGCATAAGGTGGAGTTTAGTGTAAGGAACATGTGAGGATTCATGAGTTAGTAGGGAAAAAATGTATGTCGTGTTCATAAAGTGATGTAAACAATGGAGACCAGTTGAGAAATTGGCATTTAGTGCCCCCTATGATTTGACAATTTAATATTATGTTTTCAGTGGATACTAAATGAGGTGATAGTATTTGTTGGGTAATGACTTATGAATGGAACATGCATCATTCTTATTTGTACTCGTGTTTGAATGGGTAGACCTTAGGATAGGGTAACCTTAAATGAATAAAATAAAACAATTAATAAATTAATTTTTAGTCATCCATAATCTTGTTTTTTTAGATATAAATTTTTGTAATTTTGATGGTACAGCTATAGGTCAACATGTTCTTCATGTCAATGAAGATGATGTCTAGAAGGGTGTTCCAACAGATCTCCATATGGTAGAGGTTGTTGATGATGACACTTGGAGGAGGAAGCTTGACGAGTTTCAGTGCCAGAGTCTGTAAAAGAATGAGGGATATTTTTCAGATGCAGTCACAAATGATTGGATGAAGGAGCTTGAGATATCCTTCAGTTCAATCCATGTTCATAAGGAGAACTGTATGTATTTGGTTTTGACAATTCTATGTCGGGAAACAAGGTTGTTATGGTTCGTGTTCCATGAGGATCCAGTGGAGTCTGTGATTTCATTGGAGGAGTTCCAAGATAAGTTTAGTGTCGAGTTTCATTCTGCGCCAGCGAAGCTGTCCAATCTCTATCAGCTTCATACCCTTATACAGTGGAGATCCAGTGTGCGAGAGTTTAGAATTAGATTTAATATGTTTTTAAGATATTATATGTACATGTTTCCAGATGAGGAGGCTAGGGGCGAGGCATTTGGTGTAGGCTTTTCATCCATCGTTCTAGTTCCAGTTCACACCATTTATGCTCAAGGCATATCTTGAGGTGCTGGAATGGGTATAGGTCATTAAGTGGAAATTTTATTGAACTGGATCATCATGATAGGGGAGTAGTCAATACTCTTCATGAATCAGAGCTATGGTATGGGGTTTCCGGTTATTAGGGAAGAAGCGTTTTTGTTTTTCCAGGGGTAGGTCTTAGCCCTAAGAATCACATTTCCCCCATGGTGATGGCTCTCATGCCTATGATAAGGGATCAATCCCTAGTTTTTTTGTTATATATAGGTCATCAGATGATAGAGGGACCAAAATTTCCGAGTAGTCATCGTGCACCCGGTGTTCTGCACTAGTTTCCTCCGTTGAGGTAGTTCCATCTGAGGCAGCAACAACAAGTTGCACTAGCTTTGGATTAGTAAAGAGAAGATGGGTAAGGCCTATGAAAACCTCGTTACACCCCATACTTATAGAGAAAAGAACCAAAATGGTGGAGGTCTTCATTAGGGTCAGAGAGGACTTGTATAAGCTCGTGTTCAGCTTCATGATTTAGGGTTTCCAGCGCCATGTGAGGTGGACATCATTCAAGGTACCCATTTCATGTATTATACTTCGGTGTATGCCTTGTTTTATCTAGGAATGATGCAATCCTTCATATCAACTTCCCTTATCAATGATTTGGGACATGAGGTATATAGACTTTTAGTGCCCTTAGCATTGACTATGCCATTTGGAGGTCGAGCTGAATTCATTGAATTATGTAGATATTTTGAGTTAGTTATTGGGAAACATCACTCTTGGATAGATTTCCTATGTTTATAGTTAAAAATATATGATTTCATCACTAGTATGGATAGGTTGAATTTGGTTCATGATATTGTAGATTTTTTCCAGAGGCATGCAATGTTCTTCAATGCTAATAGAGACCCAATAGTGTTTGTTGGCAAGAAAGACCCACGGATGGGTCAGATATGTGTTTTGTCTATGTCATCCTTGATGGATGTGCTCATGCTATGTTCATAAGATATTAAACACTTTCCAATTCCCAAGGTCATAAAATAGTACCCTAATGTCTTTTCGTAAGATTTTTTATCATTTCTCCTTCGATGAGGGATTGAGTTTGGGATCGAGCTACATCTATGATCGTCTCCTATCTCTATATCTCCATATAAGATGGCCAATTCTGAGTTACAAGTGATTCTTATATATATCAATAGTAGGTTACAGTGTGGTTTTGTCTGGATGAGTGTGATATTGGGGTGTGCACCAGTTTCGTTCATGAAGATGGTTGAATACTGGTTGTGGTTTTGAATCGACTATCATCGCTTAAAAAAGTGACATTAATGAATCGCTATCTAATACAGTGGATTGATGACTTATTTGATCAAATGAACGGTGAATGTTGGTTCTCAAATATTTTTTTAGTAAGGATATCATCATTTGCATGTTAAGGATGAGGATATCCTCAAGATGACATTTTTTGTCATCATGGGAATTATGAGTTCGTGGTAATGTCATTCGGTGTAAAATATTCTCCAACTTTGTTCATGGGATAGATGAACACAATATTCTTTGAGTTCCTGGATATGATAACGGTGGTTTTAATTGATGAAATACTTGTGTAATTCACATCTATGGAGGAACATGTAGATCATCTACAAGCGGTTTTGAGAGATCTTCATCAACAACAACCGTTTGGAATGTTTTCACAGTGTGGGTTTTTTTCTCAAAAAGTTTGTTTCATGGGGAATGTGGTGTCCCTCCAGGGAGTAGTTGTGGATAAATCAAACATAAAAGCGGTTTTTTCTTAGAATTACCCCAAGACAATGACATAGGTGTGAAGATTCATTGGTCTCATGGGAAACTACAGGTGGTTCATAGCTAATTTCTCTCGGGTTTCAAAAACTATGACATCATTGAACAGGATGAATTAGGCATTCATGTGGAATAACAGGTGTCAAGACGCTTTTGAGTATCTGAAGGGGAAGTTGGTATGTTCTCTTGTTTTTTGTTTTCCTACATAGGGAGTTAAGTTTGATCTTTTTAGATATGTTTCGCATCTGGGGTTAGGATGTGTTCTATTGCATCATATATCAGTTGTTTCTTATGGGTCTTGGCAGTTTCATCACCATGAAAGTAACTATGCCACTCATGATATTGATATGGAAGCTATGATGTTTTATCTAATGTTGTGGAGACATTACATCATTGTTGGGATCTTTTTATCACTAATCATATTAGCCTAATGTATGTCTTCTCCCATCGTGAGTTGAACTTGCTAAAGCATCGACAGATGGGGTTCATAAAAGAATATGACTTCGAAATATCACATACCGCAATAATGGGGAATGTTGTAGCTAATTAACTAATTATAAAGTTCTGTAGTGATGCAGTTCAGGAATATGGTGATTCTTATAGTGTGATGGAAGAAAATTCACCATTACATCTCCATATCGGAGAATTTTTGGGCATAGGTTGTCTTTTACAAATGATGTTGTAGTCGTCTTTGGTGAGCAGGTGGAAGAGTCCCAGTTGGGGTATATAAAGGTGGAGGTCTGGAGAGACCGAGTTTTTCGTGTAAAGTCCGATAATGGTTGGTCTAAGGATGATCAATACCATGTGTTGTATCAGGTATGGCATTCTATTCCCTTGATGATTTGGGAGAAGGTTCTTAGATAGCTCAATTTTTTCTATTATCGGTGCATCCTGGTATGACCAAAATTTACCGATGCTTGGGTAGTCCAAATTCGTGGTCTAGGATGAAGCATGAATTTGTAGAGTTTGTATCTCTATGTTTGATTTTCCAGAAGGTGAAGGTCAAGAATTATGACCCTATTGGTTTTCTCTAATTGTTAGATATTTATAAGTGGAAGTGGGAGGATATCACATTGGACTTTTTTACTTGTTTACCTCGAGCTCAGGGAATACATGACACTATTTGGGTAGTAGTGGATCATTTAACAAAATCATCCCACTTTATTACGATAAAGGAGTCCATTTCAATTGAATATTTTTCAAGGAAGTATCTAGAGGAGGTGGTGAGGCTCCATAGAGTCCTAAAAATAATCATTTCTAATTGAGATGCTCATTTTAACACTAGGTTGCGGAGAGGTCTCCCTCATTGTTTTTGTTCTCATCTTTGTCTTAGCACTACTTTTCATACGCAAACAGACAATGAGATAGAGCGGACCATCTAGACTATTGAAGACATGTTCCACTCTTTGTGTCCTTGATTTTGGAGGTTCGTGGATGATGCACTTATCCTTGGAGAAGTTTGCTTACAACACTATTTTTGACTCCACAACTAGTATGGCTCCGTTTGAAGCCTTGTATGGAAATAATTCCTATCTCTGTTTCATTGGACTAGGGCGAAAGATATAGTAGTTCTAAGAATAGAAATAATGCAGAATACGAGAGAGATGGTTCATGAGATTTGTGAGAGGGTGAAGATAGCGTAGGATCATTAGAAATCATTTGCCGAACAAAGGAGGATACCTTTGGAGTTTGATGGTTTGGAACACATACATCTAAAGGTGTCTAGTATTCATGGGTAGAAATGGTTTGGTCATGATATTAAGCAGTCTCTCCTGTTTTATGGACCTTTCTAGGTGTAGGCCCATGTGGTAGTCTTGGCGTATCCAGTAGCACATCCCCCCATAGATGAGAAATATACGAAAGGTTTTTCTTGTTTGACAGCTCTGTCGTTATATTCATGATGTCTCTCACATCATCGATTGGGGATAGATCAATGCAGGTAGTGATGCGACCTTCGAGGAGTGGCATATGGAGATACCAGACCCCAAGGAAAATGTAATGTGTGGGTGTGTTTTCCCTATAATTTGTGTATTTTGGAAACACAGTGGCATGAAGGAGTGTACCTGGGAAAATGAGTCATATATACGTGCTCATTAACCAAATTTTTTTGATGATTAACTCTTTTCATGTAACTATATTCGCATTATGGTGGTAATCCATTCATTTTTATGATATGAAATTATTCAGTTGCATCATGTGGATTACTCTATTTTGATAGGTATCTCGATGGGTGGTTGTTCGGACCCCTTTTCTATTTCCTTTTTGGGTGGTTTTGAATTCTTTAGGATGATAATGTTTTGAGAGGTTTTTGATGTAATGGCTCGGACCTCTCCAGTCCATTCCTTTGATGAAATATGGTGTCTCGGGTGTTCTCGGAGGTCATGGTGACATATCCCCTACACTTTTAAAAATTACTAATTTTATGAATAGTGCTTCCAATTATATGAATAGTGTGATCAGTGAGTCATTTTGTGAACAGTTTCATCCCTAAGTCATTTTATGAACAGTTCCATCGGTGAGTCATTTTGGGAACAATGCAATCAGAGACTCATTTTTTGATTCGATACATCAGTGAGACTGATGAGAACAATGAAATTGGTGAGATCATTGTGAATAGCATCATCAGTGAGACTGATCTGAACAATGTCATCGGTGAGTCTAATTTGAACAGTGGCATCGGTGAGACCGATGAAAACAGTGTGATCAGTGAGACCAATGTGAACAATATCATTGGGGCGAACGATGTGAATAGTTCTATCAGAGTGTCATTTTTTGAATAGTTCCATTGGTGGGTCATTTTGTGAATAGTTCCATCAGTGCGTTATTTTGTGAAGAGTTCCATTAGTGAGTCATTTTTGGAACTCTATTTCCTACATCAGTAGGTGTACATTGTTTATAGAATCAGTAGGTATACATTGTTTCAATCATCCTATATTTTCACTCCTTTAACAATTTATTTTATGTTAAATGCATTCATAGACTTTATTTATGGGATTTACGTCTGATTCAAAGCATATAACTCATATAATAATTTTTCTATAGATTTGGACCCCATTATTTGGCCAAAGCGTGTGGTTTAGTTCAATACACTTTTAATGGAAATCAACCTTATTTTAAACAGCTACTGTATAAATCATCTAATGGGGTTAGATATCTTCCTCCCTTGATCTAAGTTCTTGTTCCCTAATGCAAGAATCTCAATCCATTCCTTCTTCACATAGGAGCAGTGTGATTGAACCATAATATGTGGATCTTTTCCCATTTAAGTATCTTCCTACTACAT
Source organism: Viscum album (assembly GCA_963277665.1). Classification (NCBI taxonomy): domain Eukaryota; kingdom Viridiplantae; phylum Streptophyta; class Magnoliopsida; order Santalales; family Viscaceae; genus Viscum; species Viscum album. Next base: position 77,177,063 of record OY728127.1, on the reverse strand, counting down.
GTGCACCCCTATATTGGTGAAAAATGCATGTTTTCATCATTCAATGATAAAAGGAATGATCTACCTCCATTCTTGTGTTTTCATTGATCCATTTCCAATTTTGTTCTCATTCCATTATTGTGGCTTGTTATATCAATTCTTCTAATGGAGTTTTATTTGGAGATGGTTTGTGCAGTCATACCAAAACGTACTATGGTTGATGTAGTTTTCATGGGGTATGAGATCGTAATCTGTTGTGTGGATCACTCATATAAAAAATGTCTTGAACCTTTTATGGTCTGTTGTTTTTTGCATCTTTATTCATTATGTGAAATTGTAGATTTAGATTGTTTTATCCACTGGATAAAAATGAAATTGACATAATAAATATTTGAACTGGATAAATCGATTGACATCAATCAAATATTTTTCCTATTTTATTTCTAGATAGTGTGATATCTATGCTTGTGTTGTTAAAAATATCATTGTTTATTGAAATTGGTAAAGGACATAAACTGGGATTAATTATAATTACTTTTTAAATTATAAATATGCATTTAAATGAATCTGGTTGTTACTGTTTTGTTTTGATGTTAATAAAATATATTTAGTAGGCATTTTTAATTATTTGGGATGCCATACTATTTAAGATGATGGTAAATGGAACTGACAAATAATGAATTTGTTAATTCTAGATGGATTAATGAACTGGCTATTTGATAAAAATATAATGCCTAGTTGGGTTTGGAGTTACCCTCATTATTGTAAGTACTAGTGCATTGTTATTTGGATTAATGAGTGCTCATTATGTATATAGGCTCGGTGCCATCTTTAAGGGACAATAGACCAGTTGATATGATGTTTGTTTTCTTAAGACAAGTGTTGTGATGTTTGCATGGATAACTATTGTGACATGTGGGGGCAGAGAGGCCCATTGGTTTTGGTAGTAGTTGACGCCTAGAGTGGTGAGATGCATCTGTTTATGCATGTTAGTGTCAAGGAGGACACCGAAGATAATGAAACGGGTTAGCTGTGAATGTTTGGATGCTTACTGAATATTTTTGGCTGTTTATCTAAATCATATTCCCCAATATTCAATGTATTTGGTTTTTCATTCCCTCCTTCCAAAAGTGTCAAATAAGCACAAGGTAGGCCACATTCTTTCTGTTTTTAGCTTCTTAAAGGGGAATGGGACAATGTACTTTCATAGGTGGAAAATATATGACGTGTAGTTCAACAACCCACTATGTTGATCCCCATTCTGATTATTAGAATATAATGTTTTCTCTAGAATGCCTAGAAATATGGGAAATTAATAATTCTTTTAATAAACTATTGAGTAAATTATGATTTACCCATGGGGTTGGAGTTTGCTGGGATGCAATGTTGAGGTCTAAATTTATTGGAATTGTGGAATTTGTTGGGATGCCAATGAAATATAATGCGAAATTGTTAATGTTTAATTAATGTTTAAAAAATAAATTAATATAAAGTGAAACTGATAAAATGTGAATGAATTAATGTAATAAAGCACTTTATCTAGTTATTTGATTATAGGAAACCTAGTCCAAGATGTGGCAACAAGATGTCCGAGAGACGTTAGCTGCAGTAGATTCTAAAACTAGGTTATGCCCATAATATGGTTTTGATCTACAGTATATTATTTACATTTGTTGTTTCTAAATGCTACTCCACCCCATCGGTTAGAGAAACTAACACCATATGGATTATGATCCCTGAGGTGTTTCCCAAACATTGTGGTTGGAGAATGAGTGGATGACTACCCCCATTTTCCCCACTCTCTTCTCATGGTAGTTACTTGTGCTGGTAGGCACAATGAATATTTTTTCCCACATATGTGTGTAGAGGGATGTAATGGCTTGTGGTTATTCACACATATATATTCGAAAAAAAATTTCATATGGACTACTATTGGTGTAAAGAGTATAGGTTGTAATGGATTGAGGATCCATACTAAATTTATGGGCGATAATGGCTTGAGGTTTAATAACCAACATATGATACACATTATGTGAGCGGTGGTGGCTCCAGTAAACGACATGGTTACATTTTTTATGTGGATGTGGTGGGTTTGTTACATGAGGTGTGTATTGTGGTGCTACACCCAGGGTTCTGTAGGTAAGCCTTTTGGAGATAGATTCATAGGATGTGTGATGTTCTGAAAAAGTGGCAAAAAAGTGGAGAAGTTGTAAAATCCCAAACATCCACAATATGCTTCTCTTTTAATAATTCCATAGCTTGTGTTGTACACAACATCAAGTTCAAGAAAACTATGACCAATAAAACAAGGTTCTTAAAAAAATGTTATGAATAGTAATACCTACTTTTTTAATCATATAAATTTTATTTTTTAAAATAGAAATCATTTTTGGATCTGGAATATCAAAATTAGCTTAAGGTGAACATTTGGTATTTTTCTAAAAATGTTCAATTTATTATGAATACTGAAAAAACATGACATTATTGTTTAAAAACCAAATTTTATTTATAAAATAATTATTTTTATTTAATTTTATTTTAAAGTCAAAAAAGATACATAATACCTTTATTTGTCTTATTAAATTCATTGAAATCATTTAATAATAAAATTTGATGTATAAAATTTTATTGATCTTTTTAACACCTTATACCCACCTTTTAGGCACATTTGAAAATTTGAATAAAAAATAATGTTACCGCTTATATGAATTGAGTTTAAAAAATATGAGAGTCGTGGTTGACAACAGTAAGTAATATGTGGTTCAATGGGATGAAAATAATTCTTCTTGAATTGTAACTTTTGAATTTTATTTACCACAGTTAAAATTAAATTGGGTAATTAAAGGAAAAAATAATATGATAATTTCCCTTATAAATGTCATAATTTATTTGGATAAGGTTATTTCGACCAAAATAAATTTTTGGAATAAAATATGATCATTTTTTATCTACTTGGTTAAGATTAGGACATTTATTATTATTTAAATTTAAAAATGGTTAAATGTGTTAAATTAAAATTTTAATAACTATATCATTTATAATATAGGGGTATAAATAAGATATATTTGACTATAAATATTGATTATAAAGCTAACAATATTTGCTATATCATGGTATTTTATTTATAATTTTTAGACATTAAATAATTAAATTTATTAATGACAAAATGATGAAGCAAAAACTACCTTATTAAATAATGATTAATATAATTGATATTATAAATATCAAAATTAATTTAAGTTGATACATTTGACACATTACATGAATTTCATAGGATAATATGACATGTTTTTATTAATTTAATTTATTTTTTTCAAAGAAATCATGTTTTTTTAACTTCCACAAAAACCAAATACTAAATAGTGTCAAAATTAACATAAATTAGTTTTTTAATCAAATAATATATTATTAAATGATAAAATAATCCTATAAATCCATGTTTCATCCAAAGGACATATATAATGATATATATGTCATTAAGGAACAATTTCATGATCGTTTGGCATTTTATATTAAAATTTTTAACCATTTAATTTAAAAATATAGGAAGACAGTGTAAAAGTAATAGGATTTAAATAAAACATAAATCTATAAGTTAAGGTTAATATGGTTACATAATATTTTAAAAAAACTATTTTTTGGGTGGATTTCTTTCCATAACAACCTTCTCCACTAAATAAATTCATTTTTAACTAATATAAACCGAAAATTATTTTATTAGAAAATAATATTTCAAGATTTTCCTAAAGTGACTCTCACCTCTCTTATAAAAGGGTATTTAGCCTTCCCTCCAAAACCCACCTCCAAAGCCATTTTTCTCATACAAACCCTAATAAAATATATTTCCAACTACCCTTAATTCATCCTAGAGTCCATAAATTGATCAGAAATCATACATATGGAGTCATTTTTTCAAATCAAATGGTATAACCTGAAGAGGAGGTAATAATTTTATCACCTCTTTCAAAGTTCTTTTCTTCTACCACATCTTATTTATTTATTTATTCGATATAAAAAATAATAACTCCGTTTCCTTGTACATAGTTTGATGTTATTATAAATATGGTACAACAATATTCATTATTCTATCCATCCAATGAATGACAAAGTCACTATACATGTGAACGTACAGCTTACCATTTCTACGTTGTGGTGTAGTTTGTTATTAATCACATCATTATTTGTATGGGCATAATATTGAGTATAATTTAGGTAAATAATAAATATATCATGTTAATTATTATTTAAATGTAATATAACATCCATTTACAAACTAAGTCACTAATAATAAAATTATATTGTCACTCGTGCGTACGTACCGATTACCACCTCCACGAAAGCGATGAGATTCATTATCCATCATACCATTCCAAAATATTTTTCCTTTTATGATTAAATTTTATATTTAAGAACATAATATCATTATATATATGAATCAAATATATCCTATCTATAACAAAAAAGACTTATATAAAAATAATTAAAGGAAAGTGAATTAGTTAACACCCAAAACAATGATACTACTAAAATATTATTTACAAAGCAATTTTAGAAGATCATATATGATTACATATTTATGTATGTGCTTATTGTATAATTTAATATCAATGATTTAACTATTATACTGGAGGTTAACATACCCTGGTCTAAGGGAAATTACATTGTAATGGTTAATTTTACAATCTCTTTATTCTCCAATGTTGTTTAAATGTAATTATCTATTCGTAATTACTTATCATCCTCATATGTGTTTCTTAAAAATGTATTTTAAAACATTTTTACTATTTCCTAGAATATGTGTTAAAGTCATATATACCGTTATTTTACTTTTAATAAAAAAATTTGAATAGAATTTTTCCTTTCTTTCAAACAAGGTACATTATGACCTTTTCAACAAATTATGGTAAGAATGTTTTTTATCTTATACATTGGGTGTGGATATTTTCCACTTTTATAACACCTTCAAATCTTCCCTTATAATATTATAAAAAAATTTATAAAATAATTGTTTTCTTATATAATTGAGGTACATTTAACTGATTTCAAAATAGAAATAGATTTTTCTCTCAAATAGTGTAGGTTTCATCTTTGTCAACTTCCTTTGATGGATTTGATACTAGTTTGATGTTGATTTATTCTGATACAAATATCCATATTATATTTTTTTGTGATATGTATGCCTTTTTATGTGTCATTTTCATACCATTCATTTTTTATGGTTAATGTATTAACATTTCGTATGCTAGTTTAAATACTAATGTTTATGTTATGTTTCAATATTTGCATATGAGGAATGCATTGGAATTAGTAAGATTTGGGTGGATCCCACTATAGATCCTTGATGAATCAGTAGGTCTAATGAGACAAACTAGTATTTTGGCACAAGGCCTTGACCAAATCTTTTTTTATTCTTGGATTGAGTCCTTGAATATGTGGTTATAATGTCCGACATTATGCATTACATCATTAGGAAAATATCAATTTATATTAGATGTTATTATTCGACTACTATAATATCCATGTGAATTAGTATATGTAATTATTTTATTTATATTTTTCACATTTATTTTATGTTTTAGTTTAAATGGATTGTGTTTTAGTCTCATACATTACCTTAAATGATTATGCTTATTTACGAATATTTCCACTAAATTGTTATCCTTACAGAGAATCTGAGATCAGCCATTTCTATGTTTTCATTTTCCCATGATGTGAATATGTATATTATGACTGACATGAAGGGATAAACTAAGGTATAGTAGTGTGTTCAAAGTAGACACGGTGTTATTGTTTTTCATTTCATAATGTAATATAAAACTTTTTTATGTATCTATTACTTCTATGGCTACTAAACTGATCTGTCTTTCAGGATTTGATCCCTTGTGATTATGCCAATGTTATGTAACAATGCACCTACATTGGGTAACTAGGGTTAGGGCATTACAATTTTTATCAGAGGATGTTTTTTACAAAACTTGGAAATAAGATTTATAAAAACTCTAATTTGTGAACATTACCCTAAGATAAACATTGAAGATTAGTATAAAATAAATTCATAGAATTTGGGTATTGTAGGGATTTTATGAGTTTTCATAGAAATACATACCTGTATGGATACGATCCGGATGAGGCAGATCTGGAAAATATGTATCTAGGGGTAAAACACAAAAACACCACTTTGAGCTAGACTCAAATGAGAACTGGTGGACGACAATAGGACTTGCTGAACTCAAGGTTACGACACTCTAAGGTGATATTATTAGGATAATTCAAATTTTCAATACAATCCAGTATGAATGATTTATCTATAAATACTTCTTCAATTGTCTTTTCTATGATTGTGGATTATATGGAAAAAGTATTCAATTTATGTAACGTATTTTACTAGTTTAGAATTATGTATTGTCATTAATATACTAATATAATGTTTGCCAATTTTTAGAAATGGTGCCTAGTGGATGGAATGGAAACTGTATCAACTCACATAATCCATTTTGGGATTACCATCTTACTTGATATAATTATAGTGGAGCTGATGATGCAACTGGTGCTAAATATCTTATAACCATACTAGGAAAACTCCCTCATGTTGTGAATAATAAATTTAACCATATGGATCACCCTGGACAAAAATGCAGTGGATCAATGTTATACTGCTTCATGAAGAAACAACCACCAACATTAAATGGGACTACAAATCCATTTTTTATCTAGGAAATGGATAAGTTAATTAGTGAAAATATTTCATGATTTGGGGAGTAGAAAAAGGGAAAATGTTTTCTTGGTAGTTTATCATCACACAAGATATGCAGATCAATGATGGTAATTAATTCATAACACAAAGGAGGATGAAGAAGTATCAAATATGAAATGTGGGGATTTTAAAGATATTTTCTTAGAAAAATACTTTCATTGTGACCATCAAGTGGATATGGAAATAAAATTTCATAGTCTTAGAAAAATGGAGGATTAGAATGTTGCAGAGTATGAGGCAAACCTTACAAGGTTAGAAGGTCCTGCTGCTGATTATATATGTTACCCAAGGATTAAGATTTACTAATTAATTTATGGGTTAAAACCATTTATCCATCGGGAATTATTCTCACAATCCTTCTCATTGTATGAATTTATTATCTCATGTTTTATAAATTCAGAATATTAAATCTCTATGTCTAGAGACATTAATGAAAATACAGAGAAGAAGATATCTGATGAACACTCTGGAAATGTAAACATGGGGAAGAAGGGAACATTTGAATTTTTATGATACATTAAATGTGGGATGAAACACCCTGGTACTTTCTCAAGGGAATGGGAGGCTATTACAATTGTGAAGAAAAAGGCCACCAAGAACATTATTGTAAGGTAAAGAATGTGGTTATCAATGTGGAATTATAGAATTGTATAGAAATGGGGAATGATTAAAATAAATGTCCAAAGTGCTAAGGAAACTTACCTCAAAAAATTCTAATAGAGAATTTCCAATATTCTGCGATCACTACTGCTCAGGTTGAATATCCCAATGATTGGGTGGCAGGTAATTTAATGGTTTCCTCAAATTTATCTATTGCATTATTTGATTCTAGATCATACCATTTTTACATATCTTCCCAGTTTTCTATGTAAATTAGGTATTTCCAATTTGCTTTAAAATGGGAGTTGTCAGTCAAAACTCCTAAGGGAATAATCATTGCAATAATTTTTTGTGAATTAGTTCTTATTAGGGAATATAAACTTTCTTTATCTGCTGATCTAACTGTCACACTCATGATTGAATTTGATATAATCCTCAGTATGGATAGGCTTTCAAACCATGATGCGAAAATTTATTATAATAAGGAGGTTATAATTTTTGATGATGATAGAGAATACCTTATATTTAGAGAATAAACATCAACATATGATTATAATCTCGATCCACACCTGTTAGATCTAATAAATTCAATTATTGGGGAGGAAGAGAGTGGAATAACTATTGGTGAGGAAAAGAATGATAATTAGAGGATGTAAAAATTGTTCAAGAATATGTTGATATGATTCCATAAGATATACCCAAACATTATCTATAATAGAAAATTGTGATTTCCATCAATTTAATTCCTAATTCAAGGACCATATCGAATAACCCCTATACAATAGACATAGTGGAATTAGTGGAACTAAATAATCAAATAGAGTAATTGAGTAATAAATAATTTATTAGAACTAGTGTTTCTCCATGGAAAGACCATGTTTTTTTATTAAGAAGATAGATGGATCTATGAAGTTGTGTATTGAATACAGGGAGATCAATGATTTAACAATAAAAAACAAGTATCCCCTTCCCCGCATTGATGATTTATTTGATTAACTTCTAGGAGATCAATATTTTTAAAAGATTGAATTTGATCTGGATATCATCAGTTGTGTGTGAAGAAGGAAGACATTCTGAAGAAAAAATTTCGTACTAGGTATGGGCATTATGATATTACACAAATGTCTTTTGGACTTACTAATGCACCTACTATTTTCATAGATATAATTAATATTCATTTCAAGGAATATCATGACGACTTTGTAATAATATTTATTGATGATATCTTGGTATATTTCAAAAGATATGAAGATCATGAAAAACACATGTGCACTATTAAAAAGGCTAATAGACGAAATGAATTATATGGGAAGTTATGAAAGTGTGAATTATGGAATCAGGAGATTCCTTTTAATTGCCATTTTTCCTCTAAAAATGGAATCTCTGTTGATCATTCAATGAAAAAGGAAATCGAAGAATGGACAGCACCGATGAGTATAAATGAAGTAAACAGTTTTAATAGTTTAACAGGTTATTATCGACATTTAAAAAGAATTTTTCCAAATTGGCTATCCCATTAACCAAGACAATATTTAAAAGAATTGAATTTGTTTGGAAAAAAGAGAGTTAATAATGTTATGATGAAACTAAGAGAATATTTGTCAATTATCTTATATTGAATCAACCATCGGGGAATGATGGTTTTGTTATTTATAGTGGTGCATCAATGAAAGGACATGGTGGTCTCTTAATGCATAATGATTGATTTGTTTCCTATGAATCATGACATCTAAAACATCATGAACCAAACTATACTACTCATGATCTTGAGTTATTAGCTGTAATATTTTCTCTGAAGATATGGAGACACTGTCTATATAGTAAAAAGGAGAGATATATACCGATCAAAAGAGTTTGATGTAGATTTCCTCACAAAAAGAACCCTACTTGAGGTATAGGAGATGGCTCAAACTACTCACGAACAATGATTTAACTATAAATTACCACCCTAGGAAGTAAAATAAGGTGGCAGATGCTTTGATCATAAAGGATCATGGAGTTTTGAACCAGAAGATAATTGAACGGGATCATATGTTCCTGGATCTAGTAAATATGGATATGGGAATAATAATGGAAGGTGAAATATAAATATTTTTTCAAATGGTTTCCAATTCATCATTACTAAAAAGGATAAAAATTTCTCAAACTAATGGTGATGAGTTTCAAAAGAAAATTAAAGCTTCTAATGATGTAAGATTGATCGAATTTATATATAAATATGGGATTATGAAATTTGGGAAGTGAATTTGTGTTCTTGACAAACATGATCTAAAAGGGAATTGTTGGATGATACTCATAGCTCCAATTTCACTATACACCCTGGTAGCACCATGATTTTTAGTGATTTGATGGAACATTTATTTCGGTCAACATGAAGATTGATATTTATGATTATGTGTCCAGATGTATGGTTTTTATAAAGGTGAAGGATGGAATACTACATCATAGAGATGTCCGGAAAACATTTCCCACACTTGAGTAGAAATGGGATGATATTACAATGGACATTTTCATGGGGCTATCAAAGACTCCAATAACGAATGATGAAATATTTGTCATTGTTGAATGTCTTACCATGTTAGAACATTTTCTTACTATAAGAGAAGATTTACCACTGGAACTTTTAGAAAGAATATATATTATGGATGTTTTAATTCTTCATGGTGTACCCATATCAATTGTTTTTGATTGTGATCCCCATTTTACATCAATATTATAGAAAAGTCATTAGAAATCACTAGATACTAAACATCATTTATGCACTTTCTACCACCCTCAAACTGATCGAAAATCAGAATAGATTGTCCACACTTTAGAAGTCATGTTGAGATCTTTCTCACATGCATTTCACAGTATGAGGGATATGGATTTATCTCTAGTAAAAATTTCCTAGAATAATAGCTTCCATTCAAGTATTCAGATGGCACCGTATGAATTGTTATGTGGAATGAGATCTCACACACCACCTTCATGGGATTTTGTTTGTGAAATAATGCTCATAGGCCCAGAACATGTTAGAGAAATAATGGAAAATGTGAATATTATCAAAACCCACATCAAAGCATCTCAAACAAGTTAAAAGATCTATTATGATTACTGAATGGCAGATTTGGAATTTCAAGTTGGATATCATGTTTTCTTGATGATATCTCCATAGATGGGTGTTATACGATTCCGTAAGAAGGGTAAATTAAGTCTTATGTATATAGTACCCTTATAAATTCTAAAACTAATTGAAGTTGTAGCTTACCGTTTCGAAATTCCACCCTGTCTCTCAAAATTTCATGATGTCTTCCACCTATCACTATTGAGAAAATAAATGTATGATGCAACACATATACTCACCCATGAAGAAATTGAACTGGAACCCAATCTATCTTACTGTGAAGAGCCTTTCATGATTCTTGAAAATGGAGAACAAGTGTTGAGGAACCAGATGACTCATCTGATAAAAGTTCTATAGAGAAACCATAAGAAGGAAGAGGCAACGTGGGATCCTTGGGAACATATGATGAAGAACCACAGAAATCATTTTATTCAGAAATATTCTATATATTTTGAGGGTGAAATTATTTAAAGGAGGGAATTATGTAACACCCCAATCCTTCATGTTACACTTCTCTTTGAATAATACAATAGCTTGAATTGTACGCAACTTTGAGTTCTTGCACACCACGACCAATAAAACTAGCCGTTTAAAAAATGTTATGAATTGTAATACCCAAAATATGAAATTTTATAATTTTTATTTTTCAAAATTTACTTCATTTTTGTATTCATAATTACAAATTTATCTTATCATTCTTTTTTGGTATTTTTCTGAAAACATTCAATTTTTGATGAATTGTGAAAAACACTATGTTATTGTTTAATAACCAACTTTTATTCAAATGAAAAAAAATTTTATTTAAATTTATTTTGAAGAAAAAATAGATACATGGTATATATATTAGTCCAAATTAATTCATTGGAGTCATTTTATTATAAAATTAGATGTATAAAATTTTATTTTACCTTTTAACGTCTTTGACCGACCTTCTAGTCACATTTGCGAATTTGCATAAATCGTAATTTTACTACTTCATTGAATTGAATTTAAAAAATCTAAGTGACAGAGTTGAAATTAGTATGTAAAATTTGGTTTAATAGAATGAAAATATTTTTTGGTGAATAGTAATGTTTTAATTTTATTTATCATTATTAAAAATAAATAGGGTAATTTTATGTTTAAATGATATCATAATTACCCTAACACGGGTCCTAATTCCATTACATAAATTCATTTCAACAAAAATTAACCTTAGTGATAAAATATGATACCTTTTTATCCCCTCGAATTAGATTAGGAAATTTATTATTATATTATTTAAAGAATAGTTAAAAGTGTTAAATTCATATTTTAGTAACTAAAAAATTTTTAATATAGTGATATACATAAGATGATTTAGAATATAAATATTAAATATAAATCTAAAAACATTTCCTATATCATGGTATTTTATGTTTTATTTTTATGCATTAAATAATAAAATTTATTTATGACGCAATGATGGGGTAATAATAACCTTATTAATGAATGATTAAAACAATTGATATTATAAATATGAAATAAAATTTAAATTGGAAATTTTTATGCATTAAACTAATTTGATATACTAATATGAATTGTTAGGATTTATTTAATATATTTATTTCTAATTTGTCATGTTTTGTTTACTTTCACAGAAAACAAATACGAAATAGTGTCAAAATTGATATAGATGAGTTTAAAAAAACAAAATATATTATTAAATGGTACAATATTCCTGTAAATATAAGGATCTGCCACAAGACATATATAATAATTGATATGTCATTTATTAACAACTTTAGGTTCTCTTGGAATTTTATAGTATGTTAATTAACCTTGTGATATAAATATATAAGAAGACATTATAAAATATAAACTATTTAACTAATAGTTAAATGTAAAGGATAAGGTTAATATGGTGACCTAAACATGTATAAAACCTTCTGTTTGAGAGTATTTCTACCATACTCACCTTATAATTGAAATAAATCCATTTTGAGTCATTATAAATCAAACATGATTTTCCCGTAAATAATATTTGTATCTTTTCTGAAAGTGTGCCTATCCTCCCTTATAAAAGGGTACTTCACCTTATCTCAAAATCAAAACTGCAAATCCATTTGGCTCATCCAAACCATACAAAAATATCTTCCCAAATACCCTCAATTAAATCTAGAGGCCTTACCTTGATCATAAATCCAACATACAGAGCTCTTTTGTTCAAATCAATAAGAATTACCCGATGAAGAGATAATAATTTCATCACCTCTTTCAATGTCATTTCTTCTTCCACTTCATATTTACTTTTTGTTTCAATACCAAAATAATAAATCCATTACCTTCTATAAACTATGATATTACTATAATTATGGGAAAACCAAATTCATTATTCAATCCATTCTATGAATGACAAAGCCACCATATGTGTGCACGCGCAGATTACCATCTCCACGTCGTAGTGTAATTTGTTATTTAACACATCAATATTTTGAAGGGTATAACAATGAGTATAATTGATATAAATAATATATATAACATGTTAATGATTATTTATACGTAATATACCATACAATTATATATGGTTTCACCATCAATAGAATGATATTGTCACTCGTGCGTACGTATAGATTACCTTCTCCATGAAAGCAGTGGGATTCATTCCCAATCCTAACCATTCAAGAATAATTTTCATTTTATGAATAAAAAATATTTTTAAGAACATAATATTGTTCTATATATGAATCATCTATATTCTACCTATAATAAACATGAATTACGTAACAAAACATATAAAGGAAAACAAATCAGTTAACACTAAAAACAATGATACTAATAAAATATTATTAACAAATAAATATTAGAAGATCATAGATATCATATATATATATATATAGTTCATTTATAATTATCAAAAAATTATTTAACTGTTATAAAGGAGGATAACGTACCCTCGAATAAGGAAAAGTACAAGGTAAGGGTTAATTTTACAATCTCTTTATTATCATAGGTTTTTTATACGTAAGAATCTGCTGGGAATTCTTTATAATAATTATCCATGCTTCTTAAAAATGTATTTCAAAACATATTTATTATTTCCTATAATATGGGTGAAATTCATTTATACACTTGTTTTACATTGTATAATTTTTTTTTGAAATGAATCATTATTTTTTTTTCAAACAATGTACTTTAAGACCTTTACAAAAAATCATTGTCATACTGGTTTCTATCTAATATGGAGGGTGCTGATATTTTCCATTATTATAACTCCCTTGAAGCTTTCCATTCAGGCCTTTAAGAATATTTTCAAAATAAATTTTTTCTTTTATATTTTTGTGACTTTTAAATGTTTTCTAAATAGAAAGAGATATTTTTATCAAATAGTTTTGATTTATTCGTTGTTTACTTATTTAGATGGATTTTACACTTGTTTGATGTTGATTTATTATCTAAAATCATCCATATAATATTGATGTTTATTTGATATATTTGAATGTGGATGTTTTAATTTTATACCATTCGTAGTTTATAGTCAAAGTATTAACATTTTTTTCTTATTTCCAAAATAATTTTTATGTTATGCATATAATGAATGTGTTGGAATTAGTAAGTTATGGGGGGAGCCCTCTATTGATCCTTAATGCATCAATAGGTCTCTTTAGACAAACTAGTGTCTTGGAACAAGGCCTTGACAAAATCATTTTTTAGTCTTGGAAATAGGCCTTTACTATGTGGTTATGATGACTGGCATTATACATTCCATCATTATGAAATTAACTATTGATATTACATGTGATTATTCGACTAGTTGAATATCCATGTGATTATGTAAATGGGGTTATTTGATTTATATATTCAATTTTATGCTTATGAATATTTTTAATAGGATTCTATTTTATTAATACATATTTTCTTAAATGTGTCTGCTTATTTAGGAATATTTCATCTAAATTTTTATCCTTAATGAGAATCTAAGGTCACCCCTTTCAACAATTTATTTTTCCCATGATGTGAAGAAGTATATTAAGATTGACTTGCTGGGATTACTTATGAGATATGACTGTGTTAAAATGAGATAAAATGTTGTTTTTTTAAATTTCATAATTTAATATAAAATGTATGTATGTATCTAGTAAATCCAAGGATATAAAATTGATTGGTGTTTGGGATTTGATACCTTTTGATCATGATATTGTTATGTAATAATGCACTGACTCTGGGTTAATAGGGTTGGGGAGTTACAAAAGATGAAGCAGGGTACCCAATATATTGATTTTTTATCTTTTATAATCATGTATTCAATACTTGGGGTGAGTAGTAATGGTAAGGCGGCGAACATAAAATACCTATTTAGGTGAAGAGTATGGTTCACTTGTTGTCCAATGCAGTTTAGCTTGATTTAATTACTTTTTCATGAGAGCCTCTAGGGAGTAGCCAACTGAGTATACTGTTATACTCATGGTACCTATATATAAACTGGTTTTTAGGTCATTTGGACAAGGTTGGATATCAGATTGGATACTACTAGCTTGGGGTTGTAGGAGTTGTTTGGGCTTTGTCGTTGATACTATTATTACATTCTTCTGGTACTTTAAGTTTTCCCATTCCTTTTTAGTAGTTCATTCATGACATTACATATGTGTACTTGGGATTTATTTTATATTACAGTCTAATTTGTAGTTTGTTGGTTTCTATCATATCTCTCTCTTTTCATGTGATATCATAGAGGGTAATTCCTCTTATATGTGTGATTATAATACAGTCAGTGCATGTCGCTAACCATGGGGCTACTAGAGGTGGTTCATGGGGTACACTATCTCCTTTCAATAATTTCTGGCCTCATAGGGGTACACATTATGGGGAGGTGGTCATGACAGTTATTCTAAAAAAATAAAAATAATACAATTATCATGTAATATATGTAATCAAATTTAATATAAGACTCATGAATGTATATAGTTTCCTAATATTTATAACCATATAAATACATTTTTATGCACTTCCTTGTGTATTTTACAATTTATTCGTATTAGAGAATGGCTTCAGGGTACTGGTGTTAGGGTTGCAATAGTTTGTAACATAGAATGTTTAGTAGAACCCTTGGAAACTGGATTTAGGAAATCATATATTTGGGAAAATATCCATATCATATAATTTTAGGATAATTAGAAAATAAAACCCAGATGTTTTTTATAGATTATATTGGTTTTCAACACAATAAATCCATTCATGTATAATACATGTTGACATAAATCAATTAAGGATGTATCTCATGGTAAAAATGTTAAATGTGTGTTTCTTTCATGACATGAGTGTAAACTGGTACATGATAATGTTCCTTACTACATACCTTTCTAGACATTTCCAGAAGAAATTATTTTTGTAACTCACATTTTCATTATAAACCATTATGAATGAGTTGATTATAATGATAATCCATAAGAAACCAGGTTTATGATTATGATATTATCTTTGTGATGTGTTTCACTAGTTTTGGGATTATACATTGTGTTTTATAAAGTTATGGTCTTATCTAGTGAATTCCATTATATATATTTGGCTCCTAAACTAATGATGGGGAATTGTATTAATAAATATTCTCGACAATGGTACTTCACTATAGGTAATGATAATGATGTTGGAGTTGGAGATACAAATAGAACTAGAATTATTATAAGAACATTGGGGTTGCTAACTCAAGTTATATTAAATAACCATTCCCATGCGGAGTATCCTACTGATCCACAAAGAGTCGTGATAATGTAATATTTAATTATATGTCAACGACATCTATTATTAAATAGGACTATAAATCCATTTATAACTGAGAAAAAATAATTCTTCTAAGAGAATATAATTCATTATTTTAGAAGGAGTTAAAGATATAATAGTCTAATTAATGACAATATTCTCTTGGGATATGAAGATCAATAATAGTTGATGATTTCAAAAATTATGGATGAGTAATGAATTTCAAGCACACAGTTAATGGATTTCAAGGAATTATTATTTGAAAATTATTTTGATCACGATCAATGTGGAGATATGGAAGGAAAATTCTTATTTCTAAGATAGAAACATGAGGAAATTATTTCTATGTAGTAAAAAAACACTAAAGGATTATCATGTCAAGAAGAAGACTACATATTTAATCCTTGGAGAATTATTTATTATTTTTTAATGGGATTATTACAATTCTATAAAGGAAATTATTATCCAAAAAATTATCATCATATGAGGAAAATTTATCATTTTCAACTAAGATAGGGATGTAATTCTATATTACTTATCATCCCAAAGGGAATTACAAGAAGAAGCGGACAACATAGTACAATTGAGATAATGAGATCAAGGGAAATAAATACTTTTCAGAATGTGATACTGATGGAGGGAAACACCATTGTCTAAGAATAAGTCGAAAAGTATTTTCTAAATTTGTAGAAATAGGAAACCATGATCAATATTTCAAGGGTATGAAGGAATATGATATTGTTCAATGATTCATCAGTAAGGATATGGTTCACTATGAAAATGAATACCCCATTGTCGAAGTGACTGTACCTTATAAAATGCTAAAAGATCGTGGTCAAGATTACGATACTACTACTAATGAAGTGGAACAATTAATTTTATGGTTTTTCTATCCATGAATAAAAGTATAAGAATATATTAATCAATGAAATTATAGTTATTTTCGAATGTAAGATGATTTTTCTATTGTAACATTCATAGTGGATGAATTTATATGTTGAATGGTACTGGTATCCAGGAGAATTGAATTAGTAGAAAATTAATATTAATTGATAAAACGTGATTGAGGGAAGGATAAACCTCAATATGATTCAATTGATGAGATAATTAAGTTGGGATAATTAGATGATTTATATGGAGGAAGTAAATTAGGTTATTCTAACTAAATTCAAACATATTATTTATATGTAATTTTTTGTAAAATCAATATCGATAATTTTAATGTTATGGATATTAATCTTTTTGAAGGGTGAGAAGGTTAAAAATTCAAAAAATAGTTTATCTTGATGTTTCGATGAGGTTATAGAGATTAATTTATTGTATTAGATAATTTTTTATAACCCCATTTGATTTGAAAAAATGTTATAGATAAACATAATGACTTATTATATAGACCTTACGATCCTTTAAAAATAATCTTTACTCCATCAGGTGTAAAAAATTCAATCATGGATATTAATTTCATGTAGTAAAGGGATGGATTTGAATTTGATTGAGGAATAACCAAATAATTGAATTTAATTTATGAAATATAATATATCAGGTAATTATATTCCTTTATATTCATAGATAATAAAATAAATACAAAAAACATAGGAAAATGATTTTTTAAAATTTTTTCATAATAACTTCATTTATGTTGAACTGATGGTCTTGTACTTCATAAAAAATAAATGGAATAAATACCCTTAATAATCCATAGATCAGCAATTTTTTTGATCAATTACCTTAATCAATCTCTATAATTATTTAATCTTTTCCTCCATTTCTATACCTCTACATTCCACTAATGTTCTCCTTCCTAGGTACCTAGTTATGTCTTATTCCATATGATGTTTTTTATACTATTTCTCTTATATTAAGAGTATAGTTTATTAAATATCTTATGATGTGATTTTTTTATTAAATATATATCCAAATTTTAGTCATGTGATTACCAAAATCATTATTAAATTGTGATCACAAAATTCATTTAATGTGGGGAAAAGTAACACCCACAAACATTAAAATATAAGAATTATAATAAATCGTGTGTATAACATGAAAAACCCTGAATAGAAAGGAATATAACATCCTAACAATCTATGATATATTTAATGTTTTCAATCCATTCTGGAGATTTTTGTAAACACAATACTGAGTTAGATTTCATTTCATGCAAGAACATGTTTCTTCTATATCATGCGTTATATGCAAGGTAATATATTACCGAACACCAACATACTATTAATGTTATTGTTTAATATGATAGTTATCACATAGAATCTATAATGGTTGGTATAAATAAGTCTAAATAAATTATAAAAACATATGGGGAATTCATTAGTTACTAATTAATAAAAAAATAATTGAATTTCAAATTGAATATAACTGAAATTCTTTTATACAAGTCTATTATTATATGTGAAATACATCTTATCCTAATAAATTATGTTATTTAAATTTAGTGAAATAATTTAATTAAATATATAAAATATATATTTCATTATTTCATTACATTCATCCTATAGATTTGATTGTAATATAATAAGGAAGAAATACAAAGTTTCTCCTAAAAAGTTATATTTTTTAAAGGAATTGTTGTCTACATTTAACGATGATTTTATTTTAGAAAAAATGAATGATAATTTTATAATATTTTTATAAAAAAATTAATATTATTTTAAAAAATTCAATCTCATAATTTTATTAAGGTGAAAAATTTGTATGAATATAAGTGGTTTCATTTATTATGAATTATGAATAATGATGTATTTTAGTTGAAAACTACTTTTTGTTAATAATATTTCATGACCATATAAATATTCTTTTATTATTAATTTGAAATTATTTTTATAAAAAAAATAATCAAATTTAGGAACTTGGAATAATTCCTATAATAATTATTGATATTAAATCATTATAAACTATTGAACATTTTCATTTTTAAAAGCCACTATCTTGCTACATTAGTGGGACTAATTTTATATTAATTCTATCTAGTTATTAGTATTGAATAAGAAAAATATATTAATAATCTGTAATAATAATAATTTATATTTTCTAATATGGTTATATTAATTAATGACTAGAATTCTATGTGAAGATAGTAAAAAAATAATTACTATAATTAAGTGGAAAACCAGTTTACCACGAGAATATACATTATATATAAGGATTGAAATTTCCAAAATTGTTGGACAACACCCAATAGATTGTAATATTTTAACATTATTCTTTATAATAAATTTTTTTTATTATTGGATCCACTTTACATTTTATAATGTAGGGGGAATTCCCCTATTTCAAAAAATTACAAGGGGCCACTTGGCCCCATATAAATTCCCACCCCATCAATTAATCTCATCACAACTAAAAAACATTGGTTAGGACATTACATTCAAAAATCAATCCCAATATTCCCTACCATAATTATAGAAACATTATATTGTGAATAATTTCTTTATTTTATTTCTTTATAGAAAACCTACGGAGGATACTCATAGAAGAGGTAATGACCTTCTAAAATTGATTTCATTTTATTTCCATGTTGAATTAATAAAATATTGATTATACTATGATTATATAATAACCTTAGTATCAGACTAGTACTTATATGTTTTTATTCTAAGGGTACTTCCTAAAACATTACATAGTTCTATCAAATGGGTTATGAAATCATCGTTTGTGTGTACGGTAGACTACTGCCTCGAAAACTGATCCTATTCATTATTCCATTATAATAATTCAAGGATGATAATATTGACGAATTAATTGTTTATATATTATATTATTTAAATTTTTGATTTTATTATTATTCTATAAATGTTCTGTGAGACATACATTCTGTTTTTACATTTTTTGGGAGTTTAATAATGTCACTCATGTGTGTGGTGGAAAACCACCTCACGAAGTAATGTGATTCATTTACTGTTTACATATAATTTATTAATGATTGTT
Organism: Viscum album; assembly: GCA_963277665.1. NCBI lineage: Eukaryota > Viridiplantae > Streptophyta > Magnoliopsida > Santalales > Viscaceae > Viscum > Viscum album. The sequence goes on along the minus strand of OY728127.1, from coordinate 77,156,970 downwards.
TAAATTAAAATATTATATATATATATGTAATGTAGTAATTTCATTGGAATAATATATATAAATATATATATAATTTCCTTTTCCTTCTTTTAATATGATATGAAATTTGAAATAGAGTACATACATACATACAATCTACCATCTCCATGAATGGTGTATGTTAATTACAATCTGATAACCTTATGGATTACTAAATAAAAAAATAATATTAATATATATGATACTTATAATATTTTCAAAAAATTTTATCCAATTAAATAATTATTCAAATAAGAGGAAAAAATAACAAGTCAAAACATACTAAAAAAACAATGAAAATAATAGCAAAAACAATGAAAATAATGTATATTATTAAAAAATGATAAGATATGTTCTAAATAGATCATATATGATATAATAAATATTAATTTGGTTGTATAAAAAGTAAAAAATATGTTTTAATATATTATAAATTAGGTTATTTCATGTTCAATCAAAATGAAATGTGAGATCTAAGATTTCATCTCAGTTTCATTTCATCATGGAATGCAGTAATGTTACGAACATAATTAAAAATATATGGTGTATATACCACCCCATGACATTTAATATCTACAATTATTCACTCTTTTTGTTATTTTATGTTTTAATTTTAATTATTTCATCTAGGGTGGTTATAATTATTAGTTTCAAAGTGTTAAAATATTTTATAACTCAATTTATATTCATGGGGTTATATTACTTTCATGTTGACATTACTATTCAAATATTATTTTTATAATGAATTTTGACTTAATATTTTATGCCACTTGTTTTATGAGGATTTAACATTCGTACATATAATTGATTCATTTTTTAATCTCATTTCAACATTATGATTTATGGATGAGTTTACTTCATAATCACGGTTTATTTAGGATATATTACACTTGAATTTACATTGAAAGAAGTTATTTGATTATTGTTTAATATAAAAATTAATTTTTTAAAACTATAGTCATTTATGATCATATTAAATCAATAATATGATTTTACAACTCTTTTGTCATTAAAATGTTTTGGAAAATGGTTTTATGAAAAGCTAACATCATTTTTACCTTCCTTTGTAAATATGATTTCTTCCAAAAAATGAATTATAAAAAAGTTTTAACCATTTTAGAATGATTTTTAAAAGCCATTTTCACCCAATTAAAATCTGTTAAATTTTAATTAAAAACTCTATTTTAGTAAAAAAATATTAAATATATTTTTCAAATTGAAATTTATATTTTTATTAAGATTTATTGTAAATATATTTTATGATATTTGTATCATCAGTGACAATAAAACATTTTTCCTTATCCAAAGTATATATGTCATATTGATATCATCCTTAGGTTTTGTTATGTAATTTTTATGATCAGTTTTTGAGGGATGTACTATTTAGATCCAATTAACTTTAATATAGATGGTCTAGGATTATATTTTTTTGAATAGGGAATGTATTTTCATTTTTTATAGTAGTTTTAATCAAGAAAATTGTGTTTATTTTGTTTCATACATACCATATCTGAAATGAATTGGATTTCATATGTGATAGATTGGGGATACATAATCTATTCGATTCATAAGTATGACTCATGAGACAAACTAGATATGGTCTTGGTCATAGCCTTCGTATTTAATAGATTCATTGTATTAAGGATTCATGATATTAGATTAATTGAAAAAAGAATTTATAGTACACATTGTTTTATCATGAAACCTATATAGAATGTTCCAAATTCCTTTCAATATGAATTTTAACATTCCGAATTTAGTTATTGAAATTCTATGTTATTATTCCATTAGATTTAATATCCATGGTTATGTATCATGATATTGTGATTATTTATATTTAGTTGTTTAATTATATTTTATTTCTTCTATATTATTATTGTTTAGTGATTAATTATTTGTGGTTCTATTATTCACATTGGTATATTGATTATTCACATGATCCATTATATCTTAAACTATAAATAACCCTATGTGAGAATTTGTTATCACCCTTATTTTTATTCCCATTACCTAGAATTAAATGATGATTACTATGACATATATGTTTGTATATTAATGTAGGTATATTGATATTCTCAAAAAATAAATGAAAAAATTATTATATTTTTTTATTCAAATATAATTTTAAAACAATGTGTGTATCAAGTTTTACAATACTAATAAAATGATATGTCATTTGAGACTTGATTCCTTTTATCTTATTTAAATGTATGGGTAGTAGTAACTAGCTCTACGCTACTGGGGTTAGGGTCTCAACATTATGATCACCATTTTTATGTGTCCATTTTATCTGGATATGAATAAAAGTTTTTATAATTATTACTCACAAAAAATTAATGTGTGTAAAAATAGTAAGAGAGGATACAAATTACTTTTAATTATGTATTGTCTTATATATTTGTTAAAATATTCCATTATTTGGGAAGGTAATTGGGTTTTTTAGTTAATGTGTTTCTAGATTTTCAATATCCCTTATTCTAAATTGTTTGGGGATGTATTATAATGAAATATTTTCATTTTGTCATAAAATTTTACATTTCCATCCTTATTCCATTAGTGTTGTTATCTTAGTTGTGTTTGGATAAAATTAGAGATTATGATGTTAGTCTTCAATATTTTTAGGTTAGATATGTTAGGTTTGATCATAATTATTAATTTATAGGTAAACCTATAACTATGTTGATGTTATATTTAATATTTTTTGGTTTTTGTTGAGGTAAAATTAGTAAAAATCAATAGGGATAAGTTCAAATGATATTTAAAATTATTGGATTATATCCAATTATTTTAGAAAATTTAGAAATTGTGGAGTTAATTGTGAAATAAAATCATTTTGTGGAAACTATAAATATGAACGGATTGTTGAATAGATTAACATTGGTGTAATGACCCTAAAAAAATTATTCACTATCAACTCAATGAAAATTCTTCAACATGATGAGTGACCATAAGGAAACATAACTAGGTAGACATTACATGGGGATATAATTTTGTTAATCATACAATTTTAAAATTATATTATATATTATTTATTATCTTAATTCATTAGGTTATAGAATTTGATAGATCCTAAAAATTAAAAACATAGATTATCATTGATTGTTTTTGGTTAAACATAATTGTCATTTCATAATTGGAAAGAATAATACATTTTGAGATTCATTTTGATGTGAAATTATCATAAAATAGTTTTATTCGTTTAATCAATCATGTTAAATTATTAATGTCGTTATAATGGATAATGTAAGGAAGAATAATGCATCAATTTATTTCATTGGAAATGGGTAAATATTCGTAATACATATCCTAAAATAATAAGATATTATGTGAGAAACCATATTATCATGTCAAATTTGATATCAAGTATTTTTTTCAAAAAATTAAATATAGTTTAATACGAAAACAATATGTGAAGGATGAAGTATCATTGAATTTTAGATGATTTGAATGATATGGGGAATATTTTTAATTTATTTTAGACCATAAATGTTATAAGGATCAACTATGAAAAATTATTAATGGAATATGATGATTATTCTTTTGTGTAAAATGACAGAATATTGGAAGAAAAATTAGTGGTAAATGATGAATTTAGTAAAAACCCATAGGAAATTATTTGATTCTTTGTCATATATAATATGTTATGTTAGATTCTCGTTTTAAAAATATATGTTGAGTAATATAATTAATTTTATAACAATGAACTGTTATATTATTATATTGTAGTTATATGAAGTAGGAATAAATGCAATTAATTTGAATGAAATTTGTCAACAAGGTATTTTTAATTAAACATTAGATAAATAAATCTTATGTTACTTGTTCGTAACAAATACCACATTAAATTAATTAAAATCTGAGAAATGTTAAAATATAATTTTACCTTAATAATATAACCTATCAAATTAAAAATTATATTTGGGTGAAACAAAATTATGAAACATGTAAAAAATAAAATAATGGAAGTCAGGTTATAGAATTATACCTTTTGATGATCATTTATGAAATTGGGATGTAAGTAGTTTCATGTGTATTCTTCATATCCTAAACATATTACAAACATGAACAATTGAATTATGCAACAAATCATATTTGAGAAAAATTTATGTTCCTGAAAAGTTCAATGACATAAAATATGGATAAAAAAATTTCATTGATTAAATTTCACCCATGTTTATCGTGAGTCAAACTCATAAGCATATTGTCTAGCCAAAAAAAGATTCAATAACAATATCTGGTTCTTATAGAACCTTCTTAAAGATATGATCTCTTTTTTTTTGAATAGGATTGAAATAAAATCACTGATTTTTAAGTCATGTAACTTATTTTTTATAATTTTATTTTATTCTACGGAAAATTTTGCCAACAATGCACCGCTTTAACAAAAAATCACGACCCTTTGTTTCGGTAAGAGCTTACATTAGACATGGATCATACACAGAGATCAATACAGGACATTTAACTATATATTTCAAGATATATTAAAATAATAATCAATAAATAATTTATTTAAGTTATTTATATTATATATTTCTCCATTTCAAAATTAATGTAAAGAATATTATTTTTAAGTATAAATATTTTCACTTTCCAATTGATAGCTAAATTAAAATTTTATAAAATTTTTAACATTAATTTGAAGAAATTAACATAATTTTTTATCTAATAATGTTTATATATATTTTTATGATATTGTGACTGTTTTCTAACATAGTTTATATTATATGTAATATCAAAATATATATTTTATGAATTTATCATTATATAATATTAACAAGGAATTTTATAAAATAGTTAAATTGAATAATTATGTGTTTATATAGGTAAAATAAAAATTTATAAATATAATTATGAATTTAAAAAATCTTATATTTACATTTTATGATCATAGTTAATATCTTTTAATAAAAGAAACAACATTATCTTTTAACTTAGTTAAATATTTATTTTTTATTATTTTATTTCATCATTTGATGAACTCTGCATTATTTTTCCATTAAAATAGTTCTTATCAAGAATACCAAAAAAATCATTATTTTATCTGACAAAAAATATTTTTTAAAAAGATTGACATTATCTACATACATTTTTTTACACATTCCATGTAATAATTGAAATGATTATTTTATTTAATAAAATATTATTTTTGACAAATTTAATTTATTGTTCAGTTTTAGTTGGTAAAAATATCTTGTGAGGGTTATGTTATTTTTTTCATTGTAAAAGATATTTCTCAATTAAATAGAGTTCTCCATTAGAAAACAAAAAAATTGGGAAAATAAAAATACACCGAGATTATGGAAAAACCATAACTAAAATATACTCTCAAATTAAATTTTATGGTACAATCAGAATTGTGTCATATCGAAATCATTATTATCCATTTTTTATGTATTCTGAACATGTAAAACTAGATATATTTTTATATTAATAAGGAATATTTATAACAGTGTAATTATCACTAATTATAAGTAGGTCATATCAGAAATCCCAAAAGACAACACCTTAAATTTGGGTTCCCCAGTTATCAGAATCCATTTTCCATTTCCTATAATACAATTCATTTTACATGATCCTAGAGTTAATATAAATTGTACTATGAAATCTATTTGGATGTTTTTCTCTGATGGAAATCCCCAAGTCCTCAACGTAAGCACCTTTATTATTAGATTATTTCTTTTTCATTATTAGTGTACCAAATATAATTTTAAAACTATAATATAATTAAATAATAATTTTTTTTAAAATTAATTGTATTATTTGAGCTAAAAATTGTATACCCTTTTCCCTTCACTATTAATAAAAATAAATCAACCATTCGTGCAATGTGTGGGATTCTACCTTCATGAAGGAGAAGTCTTCTGTTGTTTCACAAGAATGTCATTTAGATAGCTATATGGGATACATTAATGAATAAATGTGTAGTATATAATCACATTTTTATTTCAAGAAATATATTGTAATCCATCTTCTTTACCTCTCACAACTCGTTAAATGAATAATTGTAATCTATATTGTAATACCACCACCATAAGGTAACATATAATGGATTCATCTTATTTCGTTATAATTTATTAACACCACAAAAAATATGTTTCAAAACCAAAAAATTCTGTTTTATATGTAACTATTAATCTCAAATAGGGATACTATTCACAATAGTAACAAATTTAATAGCCATAATAATCTATTGGTTATGGAATTAATATATTTAACATTTTCTAACAACCTATTTTAAAAATGTTGTAAAATAATTATATAGATGACTTATAGAAGTTATTATGTCAAATTATATGATGTAATTATCAAAAAATATTACCTTTTGGATCTTGAATGGTAAAAATAATTTAACACTCAAAAAATAAGATAAAAACGAATCTTCATAATAAATCATTGGAACATGCCAATTTAATATTTCATTTTTAAGGATAATATACAAAATTAGGAAATAATGAAATTATATGATAGGAAATGATTATTAAAAACTTTATAACGTAACTATTATAATTCATTAGTGATAATTTCATTGATATAAACATATAACAATACCTCTGCTATGATACTAGTTAAACATAATCAATATTTATCCCAGATATGGAAATTAGATATTAAATAATAATATTCATTTAGTGAAAAATATATAATTACCATAAAATTAAATATATAGCAATTATGTTATAAAATAGGCAGTTAATTTTTAAGTAACTATTTCATGTATGTTTGATGAACTAAAATGGATGTTAGTTAATTATATGTCAATAAAAACATTTTCCATTTATGATTCTCTTCCCCAAAATGTACGTTGTACTAAAAAATAAGTATCATACTCAGTAAGGACAGTTTCCCCACTTTTTCCATATTATTTATTTATTATAATTTTATACATTATAATAATAAGACTAATTATGTGTTAAATATAATGACCTCAATGTTTCACTTTTTCATATTTAAGAGTAAGTTTTTAAATAATTTGACTATGTGGCTTTTCCACAATGATATTTAACAATGTTAAAAATTTATTACATCATTTCTTATTAAAATGTCTCATTTTTCTCATCTATTTTTTTGAATACCCTTAAATATTTTGAAGGATCTGTTATTATGTATTATCCTTTTTAAATAAAAATCCTTATTTTTTAAAAAGTGTAATAAATGTTTTTTGGAATCTCATTTATGGTTTTACATCAATTAGACATTTATCTAATAATGATTTCATTCCTATGACTTTATAATTTATGAAATCCCCAATAAATTTTCTTATACTATTTTGGTCTTCTAAACATTGGATGATCCATGCATTCCTTTTCTATTCAAAATCATCCTCGATTGGTGGAATGATTTTATTTCTAATGAAATCCCTCTATAAGGACATAATATTTAATTTTGTTGATTGATGAATATTCACTTAAATTTCATATGTCAACTAAATTTAAAAAAATTGAAAATATGTATATTATTTATTTTAATATAGATTCTTATTGGAATCTTAGGAATGTTGAGTATTTATTTTTAACAATCCAATTTCATTATTTGAAAGTATAATTATAATGTAATCCTTTTTATTGACATGGTCAAATGTATCGATGTATCATATATTTATATTCTTAAAATTATGTATTTAGGGAAATTTTTATTAGTTATTCTATAATTATTCATATAATTCTAATGGATAATGAATGAGAATTAATGAAGTTATGTACAGGATCTAATATAATATTACCTTATAAAGAATCAGTTTGTGTGATCAAGAATAATTAATGGGAATTTCGTGTATGACTAAAAAATGATAACAATATATTTTGGTTGCGACCTTGATGATAAGAATTAATAATTTTCTATATCCATTATAAAAATAATGTGTTCTTGTTTGTGACAATAATGGAAACAGATGTTTTAGTTTTTCCTTTGCATCTATATAAAGATAGTTACTATTATTGATGAAATTGTTTATATTTTTATATAATCCATCTATAAATTTGAATATTATTTGTTAGTTATACGTAATTTAATGTGTCTTATAGCAATAGAAATCGGTGTAATTTGGTTATCACTATGGATAAACATTTTCCCTTTCGGAAAATATGAGCTAACCTTTCTTTTGTGTCCATTATCCATGTTTATAGAGAAATATATAAAATTTTACATGACCAGAAAAAAATATTTACTATGTAAAATATCTAATTAATGATGAAGATATATTACGTATGGTGTAGTTACAGATATTTCTAAAAAAAATAATTTAGTTGAGAATAATATATATTTTTTCAAACAATATTTTATCAATTTTCTCAAAAACAGTAAACCTTTACAAACATGGTAATAAATAGTAACAAATTATTTCGGTTAGTTAATTTAAATAGAAGGTCACGTCCTTGGAGAGTCATTGAGATCATAGTTCATCATTTCTTATTCAATTTATAATAATTAATTTTTGGTTAATCTATAATAGAATTCATGTTAGTGTTATTAATGGAACTAATAATGGTTTTATTGATTTCAGGGAAGTATCCCACATGTGTGTTGAAAAATTGAAACACTCGACATTTGATATCCATTATTGATTAAATGAGTTGTTTATCATGTGTGTTGAGGTAACCTAAATATTCTATTGGATAATATTAGTTATATATTTAAATTTTTGGTATAAGTAAATGATTTCTTACTCAAAACTAGTGGTATTAGAGATGTTATATCAATTTATCCATGAAATCATTCCAATAATGTATTTATCAATTTTCCAAATACAAGTCATATTGTTATTGAAAATACAATTTATTAAAAATATAGTTTTTTCATGACATTACAAATGATCAATGGTAATTTATTATGATGATATATATTTCATGTGGTTTCCAATAGAAAATTATATTATCAGTTTTCATAATTTTACATCAATGAAAAATAATTATTCGATCATATATAATAATTTCATCAAAATTCATTTAGTATGAATGTTAAAAATTAATGTCTTTAAATTTTCTGGTTTATATAACCTATAATTATTCCCCCTTTTCAATATTATATTTAATATATAATATTATTTTTCATTATTTATAATTTCAAGTTGTCTTTGATACAACCTAGACTAATTGGGCCTGAACTACAATTACCCCAAGCGCATTGTCAATAAGACAGTGGCTGGTGACCAACACTGAGCAGGCATATGACACACATCATAAGTCTTATCCTAATGTTCATATACACATGTACACATATTATATACCACAAAATTTTAAAATTTAAGGACACAAAAATCAATTCATGCATACATTAATGACCCCACAATTATAGTACTATAGTACTGTGCTAAAAGAATTAAGGAGACCAAATACAAGATCAACAAAAACTATAGAGACTTCAACCTACTTAGTATAGAATGAAATATGATCATATGAAACCCACCTAGAACCCCTCAATCATTCTAGATCAAACTATTCTACACCAGATCCATATCCTCATAAGATACTATCAAATGGTTTGATGTTTTTATAAGACATGACACATGCGAGAAGAGGACATAAAGGGGTGAATATAAAAATACCTAGTAAGAAACCTCATAAAAACTAAATCGGAATAATCATATATAGTTAGCTCAAAACAAGGATATATAAAGAAAATAGAAAACCCCAGATGTACTCATGAAGGAAACCACACCTCTAATCTGTGATAATAGAATAATCAGTAGGATTATTTATCATAAATAAATGAATGTTCATAGATGATCCACTCAATTATCCATGACATCACTACATACACTCCTCTATTATTTCACGGTCATTAGGAATATCCCATGTAAGGTCACAAGTCTATGAGGTCCCCAAAAATCAGATACGAGATCACAACTAGGATCGATGGGGGAATCATGATCCTAGTATAGATCAACCAAACATTTATGGGTTAATAGTCCAATGAGACTACTAACCCTACATAAGTGTAAATTTAAATAGATGATTAAATCCTTAAAATATTCTGTCACATCAATTGTGAAAACCCCACCTATTGTATAAAATGATACCGGATCATTGTCCAATATCAAAGTGGGTCACCAAAAACTATAACTGAGAATTATCATTAGATGTGGTTTAAAACAATTTGATGTTGATATAATAACACATTATAACCTTGAGGGTATGGACCAAGAGAACATTAAAAAGTGATACTATTCCAAACTGAAGAAATAATGTTCTAAAATAGACTCAAATATTATACGTGGCTACAATGGGTGTACACGGTGTTTCATTCCAACCCTTCTTCTGCATGAGTTGTGCTTCCATAGAGGTATGTAAATCTCAAAATACATGTAAATTATGTAGTCATACATGATGTGTAGATATTTCCTAGACCCCAACCAAATCTATCTTCAATGCCATTGTACCAACATGTGTACACCTGGTTGTGTCCCTATGCATGTATGAGTACTTGAGTCGTCTTGTGCTCTTGTAATAATATAGATAACCATTTAGACATCAACATAGGTCCCATTTTGTGTGATATAGATCAAAAAGTGTGTGAACAACTTCTCACTATAGAAAACCTAGCTCTTCATAAGGGGGTCCCACATGGAATGTAATTCCAAAATAGATTCCATGTAACCCAATATTTCCTAATACCTTTGGTTCCCATTTTCTATCATTGTCCAATCACAACTACCACTATCCTCATAGAAAATATATGTTCTAATTTCAAGAAAACTCAATTTCACATTATCATTAGTTTCCATCCCTACTTCTTCTCTAAACTCATTACATCAATTAAAATTTATTACCACATCGATCAGCCATCGAATATCCACCAGGGGAAAATAACCATCGGTATGATGTAGTCTCACCCCCCTGGAATCATCCACCACCACCATCAATTAACAAATCAACCACTAAATTTAATAATGTACCTCTATTAATGATCATTTTTCAAATTAAATACCTTAAAATGAATGAATACCATGTAATCATTAAACTATGGGCCAAAAAATGTCCACAATAAATGTGAAATAAAATGACGATGAAATATAAAATCCATTATATTGGAGGAATGATCCGTATCCATTGTTCATTTATTTTAATCCCTTATTAACTAAATAAGTGAATTGAGAATGGAATAACTAATAAAAAGTTAATCCATTGAGAATTATTCTACCATCAATGCATGAATCAATTTTTTCATGTAGAATTTATCTCAATTCAATTGGGATAAATGAATAGTATGGAAATAAATTACAAGAAAATAATACCAATATTTTTTACTAATTTCATATGGAAAATGGTTTTGTGATTCCATCATTCTTGAGATCCCTAAATACATAATATAGCATTCCATGATCAAATATGATCTTCCATCGTCTTCCAATGGTCCTACAAAAGACCCTCTTAAATGTATCCTCCCAATACATTGGTTACTCAGATAACCTTAGTGTTGAGTCATACCCGTGTTTAATAATGGGAAGAGGTCTGTTACCTAATGGAAAATAAGACAAAAAATTTAAATAATGTATTTCATTAACTTCATATGCATAAAAACATTTTCACATACACCCAATGGTGAAATAGGTTATGATTCCCTATGGTAAAAATCACCTTTAAAAAAAATCTCTTATAGTTATGTATTAGCCTCATGGTCGGGATATATTTCAATTATTAATTGAATATTCAAACAAATACATTTAATACATTTAATATATTTCAAAAAACTTGTTTGGGCACACTGGGCCTTGTAATATCACACTGTCTCAGTTACTTAATCCGATAATTTTTCATCTAATACCCTAAATTAATACATTTAAAAATCATAACCTTTATATTATCCATACCTTATCGGTTTTCTAACCAAATTAATAAATATGTACTCAAAACTAAGTGGGTAATAGGATCACATTTGGTTCTGTCACTCCCATGTTCTCTCGTGAATATTCTCATGTTGCCACCAGAAAAAAAAACTATTCGAATTGATCAACCATGAAGGATCCTCTAATATAATTATTTTATCTACACTAGGTACTGAGTAAAGGTACCACAATAATTTATTTCATAGTCTCTACATTTGAAAACATTTGACAGACCATACTTGTATGCCCTCGGAAAAGACACATTAAAGAAGTTATGTACATGGTCTAATTGTGGAAGTTTATCTAAGCGGCGCTCTTTCTCTCCAACTACAAATAGTATCTTTAAAGGGCTGTGTAATACCAATGACATTTTTCTATCGAAAAAAACTACTAAATCCACATTGAGGTGACACCTTCAAGAACATATTGTCCCATCATAAAATTCCAGAGGACACCATCATCAGTTCTCAAAGAAAACAAGATATTTCTATAATATCGTCAAGTGTTCATATATAATATTTACATTCTCCTTGCTATTTTTCACCAATTGTAGGCCCATGAGTATTGACAAGCCTGGTTTAGTCGAGTAGGGTAGTGACCTATATGTTTTCTAGTACAAGGTGTAAAATATTGCAATACAATTGGTGTAATGTTAGATTTTTTTTAAGAAAAACATCACTATGTGTATGAGATCATAAAAAATATATCTCAAATATGATATTTAATCCCACAGTATTTCCATCAATTCCTGAATGGTCCACTATGTCTGTCATTCAATCTAGGGGTTAAAAAAATATTCTCATAAATTACTTATTCTTAATGGTCCCCATTAGTCATCCCTATAATCAAAATATGAAGAAAAATTTATATTGTGAAATTATTTTTAGGGAATGTTCATGGTGACGGACTATCACCTGCATACAATAGTGTCCCAAGCACTTTATTGAACACTTTTCTAAAATGGATTAGAATTTGAACAACATTGGGAGTAATTATATTATGATCTAGTTGAATTCTTTCACCTCTATTTATGTTGTACCATCATCATGAAATCCATGGATATCCAATCTGACATCAACTCTATTACCTCAGGGGGTTGAGAAAAAAACATTTAGAACCATGTGGTCAGCTTTCACTGTCTGACAAGTGAGCATTGAGAGTGAAATTCTAAAACACATCTCCTCTCTCCTTTCCATAATAACTGTTGAGAAGTATATGAGTAAATAATTTCCATTCCTAGTTTTACCTTTAATGGTGAATTACAAAAATCCCTTAGTAATCCCTCACTAAGATGTACTCCCACCACCACCCATCCTCTGAAATCAATAAAATTCACACCGCATTCATGGAATCCATCAAGATTATGTCCATTAGATATTTGTGTATGCAGGGTCTCAACATTGGTATAACCTTGTTTCTCCTCTATGTATATATATTTAAATGGAGGTGTAATTACCATCGACTAGAGGTATGATTTTTCATCCCCATTCACTATGTTCAACTTCAAAGAGGCTAACTTCTATGACACCTCTATGATAAACTATGAACATAATCTCTTATTGGTGTTTCCTTCTACTATATTATACTTCTTATGAGAATAGAAAATATTTAACACATAGTATAAATGAAAATTTTTCCCTCAACACTTTCTTATGTTAATAATCATCCATGGGAAGATATACTTATAACTCTTGTGGCCAGTGTAGATGAGAAACTGCTTGGACATTAGGTAGTGTCAGAGAATTGCTAGGGTGAAGACTACCTCTATTAGCTCAAGACAAGGGGACATTTATTTTTTATTAAAAGTTCACAACATATTGAACCCATAGGATGTCACTACCTACAAGTACATAAAGACACAATAATTTTTGTTTTCTGATGTATCATTGAACAATATATACTCTATACCCACCTTTGACAATCTCAATATCAGTGCACTCATCAACCTCTGCATAAAATCTAGAATTTACTACTAAAAACATTATATCAATATGACATGCTTCCCATTTTGGATCAATGATGTTAGGGGTACTAACAATATTGATAAATTGTGTATAAAATAATGATAATAACAAACCAACCCATGGAAACATTGCACCTTGAAAACAATCATGTGATACATTGAGGCACACATTTTAACATCCTTAACTAGGCCCACTACCACTCCATCCTCATAGAAGATGTGTCCTAGGAATCGGGAAACAAAAATATAAAACTGTATCATTGACTATATTCCCATAATTCTAGTTCTATCATAGTGTGTCTAGGACCATCCTCAGTAGTCTCACATGCTCCTTCTCATATGTCGAGTACACTAGCACATCGTCGATTGATACCATCACAAACTATTCTAGTATAGAATGACTGATTGGGTTAATGATTCCCAATAACCCTAATATGGATTTCATCATTATGATTGGAATTTAAAACTACTCATATTGATTATTGAGAAATCTTAATATCACCGTTGGTATATACTAATGTCATACTCGCTGTTGGTGATAGCCTGGTCTGAGGTCAATTTAGAAAACCATCATGACACATTTAACATATGAAAGTAAAAATTGATACTTTCTTATAGATAAATATTTGTTATGATCACATTGATATAGTGATGTTAATACACACATAAAATCATATTCCCATCTGCCTTCATAAGAAATAATATCAGCGCTACCTGGGATGAAAAAATGGATTTGAAAAAGAACTACTCGTGAAAGTCCACCAACTGTACCCTAGGCTATTGAGTAATTATTGATGCCATCCAAGATGATGGTGAAGATATCATAGATTTCTTGAGGTGTAAATAAATGAATAGTTCTTTTTATTTTTAAGGAGATAAGCCTGACACATCACCCTGAATGTCGTACTCATACTCCACCTCCACCACAAGGAAAATGGTGTCAATTGCTTGCACATATTCAGGAGTAATTATAACCAAATGGTGAGTATTCAGCTCAAATCCCCTATCACTATCCTTATCCTTCTATTCTATGGTTTCGATTTCACCCAAAAAAGTAAACCATATCCCATTATTACTAACAAGTAACATCCTCTACCTAAGATAGAATATCTGGGAATGAAATTTTGATATAAATTTGATACCTATAATGATGGAATAATAAAACACTGTCAATAAAAATAGTTCCCATAAATGGTTATCAACTTCAGATGCTACATCAAATTGTGGGATGATGTTTTCAAATTAATAGTCACCACCTATTAATGTCTCCATGAACATTGGTGAATCCAAATTCTCCATAAGAATCTCTATATCTCAAATAAGATATGATTTAAAACGAAACGACTTGAACATTGTTTAATCAATTATATAGCTAAGGTAGAAAATAAACATATTATCCCTCATATCTTCCATATATAATCCTCATAATAGGCCTCCATTGTCTAAAACGTTCACCAACCCTTACAACTAACTCTCTAAGAGTGTCATAGATCACCTTGGTTTAGTAGTAGTAATAGGCCAGTCATCTGATCCACCCTAACTTCTCTATCTGGTGGTCCTATAAATTTTCCACATTGAAAACTGCCATGACTCAACCTTTATATCTACGTTATAGATACCTATACCATTTCACTATTAGTTATACAACATGTCAGCAAATCAAATGAATAATTTCCCCAACCATCCCAGGAAAAGCATCAAATCTCAATTTGATGAATCTTTTTATAGAGAGAGAGATACACTACATATCCTTAGTCTAAGGATCCGATATTAAAGTTTATAGAATTCATAGATCCATATGACTACCATTGGATACTTGTATTAGAGTTATTAGCATCTAAGTTCACACTACCAGCACCCTCTATCAGCAACTAATTCAAATGGAATCTCTCTTCCACTAAGACTACTCGAGCACTCCAACATAGGTGTGAATGAATAGAGATATCATTGAAATCATGAAATAACATTGAAATACATACCCAATTGTCTACGAAAATATAAATGGATCCCAAAGAATATCCATTGTTTATCATGAGGGAAAAACATTCCCAGATATAACTCCTAGGTCAAACAGTCTTAACATTGATACCAATGTTCTTGGATTTATAATAATCACGATATGGTTGAATAAATTTCATCTCTAATGTGATGCTTGGAGCCTTACCCTAATAATGTTTTCTCATTACACTAATGAATAACTAATACACAAGATATCTCAGTGGATCCTGGAAGAAGACTAGCTATGTCTACCTCCATATATTATTTTGGAATCCTAACATGGAAAAAAATTTGTATGACAACCTCTATCCAATCTTATTCCATATTTGTGTCTAACTCGTCATGAATCCTTGGAGGTTAAGGAAACTAGAACTCATGTAGCATGCTCATCCTATGTGAATCCTCACCCAATATTTCTAATACGGAATACTCTAGAATGATTGATGGTATATCTAGTAAACCACCTGGATGTACTATATCTAGTACAAGACAATCTAATGATCCTACTCACTCTATAGATCATCCATGGGATAATTTAGTGGAGTATTCATCTTTCTATCATTGTAGAGGCATCTTAAAAAAACAATATATACCACAATCAATTTGTTTATCATGCAAACTAACTAATGGATTATTGGGTAAAAAAACATTCATATACGATTCATGTACCATTTTTTTCCCTATAATCAATGAGTATAAGCATGGAGTTGTAGGGTCATTGATCAGAGTCGTTATATATGGATATGCCAACCACCTAAAAAATACTTGAAACCCTATCCTGAAATACATTCATGAATCCTATATCATTAATTCCATAATAACCACACCAATATCATAGAATATCTTTCTATGATTGAATTTATTTATTTGATTCCACTATATCATGACATAGTATTATTATTACTAAAAATCAGCTACCCAAATCAATCGTCCACTAGGCCTGGGGATGGAGACCAATGCCGATTCAATATAACACAAACATGGGAGGAATTAGCTAAATTTATTTGTACACACTTAAAAAACTCTATGAACATATTGTGATGATATTTAAATGAACTAAAACCAATGTCTGCATACCTTTATGATCCCACAACTAGAGTATGGAATTAATGTACTGAATATGAATGAGGGGTCAAATACATGACCAACTAAAAATTGCACATAGTACAACATTCTTAGCATTGGACTAATTTTGTTAAATGAAACCACCCAGAAAAAACATTATTCAATCATTTTAAAAATGATAAAAAAATCCCCACTTCTTCCCAGGACACTTTTGACTTTTCAGTCATCTATATAGGACATGACACAAAAAAGCATATCCCGTGAAGGGGTGAATATAACTTCACCAAATTGGACACCTCATAAACCATAAACATGAATAATCTAGAACTTTTTCTCATAAAAGGGATAAGGAAATATCTCTATTGAAAAAAAATGATTTGGAAGGACACCAAAAATTCAAACCATGTGATTCTTCTCAAACCAATTGTCATTTTATGAGAATCCACTCAGTGATCCATGCCATTACTAGAGAAACACATCCAACATGTCATGATAATTAGACCCATCCGATAATATTCAATTGTCTCTAATGAACCCAATACATATATATAGGATCACTCCCAACACCATTCAGTGACACCACAAACCTAATATGAATTAACACACAATGTGGAGGATCATACTCCAAATATAACATGAACAATACTAGAGTGGCTTCATAGATTGAGGATCAACACCATTCTCAAAGAGGTTACATCTATTCCAAAAACCCAACCTATGGTATAAACTGATCTTTGTTCACACTCTGATCCCATAGAGGGACACCAATAACTCTATTTGGGAATCATCCCTTAGAGAGAATCCAAAACTCATGATGTGGATATAATTTCTCACTATACCCCTGAGGGTTTGGAATAAGGGAATATACTCTACTGATTCTATTCCAAAAAAATCAAATGAACATATTTGTAGACCATCATAGGGGTACAAGTCCAGCACTAGGAATAAATGACTTTACCATCCACCCCCATCTCTACACACATGGTAATTACACACACGTAATGTACATATAGAATTAAATAACATTTAATTATCCACTCACAATATATTTATATCTCCAAACACTCTTTTCATTTCATGTGACTATTCCCATGTACCATGATATATATACCTGGCTATGTCTATGTCTGCAAACATTGAAATTTCCATTCATTTGTAACGTTATAGATATACGGTGTACTGCTAACACAGGTCACAGAATGTGTGATATTATTTTCTCATTAGAAACCAAAGACCTTTTCGGGGTGTCCCACATTGTGTGAAATTATTATTTAAAGGATATCTGACCGGGATTTCCATACCCCATTAGTTCCTATTTTACATATTTCTTTGCATCACCTCAGTATCAATCCTAAATTGAAACTATGAACCCGATGTTTCATGGCCTTTTTTCCATCTTCGTACCCATTTAATTCCCTAAATCTCGTAAAAAATAATCCTTAAATCTGAATATGTTTCCAGTTCGAGCCTATGTTATGTTTAAATCCTGAAAGGCGTACCATCTTTCTATCCTGGTCTTGTATCTCTTTTAATCATCAGAAATATTTATTGACTATCATATCACTACATCGATCTCAATCCATACCATAATGTCTATTTGGGGTGCCATAGAACAGTCAAACAATGAACGAATACTCTATAATTTTTGAACCATTAGACAAAAAATTTCTCATTATGAAAATTCCAGAAAAGTAGAAGAAATAAATAAGTCATAAGATTTGAGGAGTGAAGCTCATCCATTTCTCATATAGACTCAATACATCATTAATGAAAAAAAAATTATGTGGGAAATAAACATTAAAAAACTTAAATAATTTATAATAAATCTATTGTCAATGTGTCAATAAATTCTTATTCATGAAATTGATAAGTTTCTGAAACCGATAACCAAATATGGTGGAAATAATCAATTCAAATTTCCTATATGGATTTTGGATTGATAAATGATTAAAAAGATATATTTATTAACATTATTGAAAAGATCCATGAAATCTGTTTTTCCATGAGCGTTGATCTAATAATACCTGGGGTTTTCTTTTATTGATACACCAATGGTTCCTCTCTCATGGTTTATTCTATCCATAGGTCATAAAAATAACACTTGGGTAGGCAATAAAAATTTTAAATAATGGATATAGGTTGGTCCATCAATAAAATATAAAATCAAAAAACAATTTTTTTATTTTGTTAATTTCTATCTTATGGAAACTTTTTCGTTAACGCTTGAACCAACAATGTTCATATCAATCCATGGGGAAAACCCATTTTCATAACTCAATGGTACCATGGGATTTTTTATTTCGGCCCCTGTTTTGTACTTATTCAAATATTTTAGAAAACATATATTCCTGTGAAAATAGTATCTTTAAAATTTTTAGGAAATTAATTTCATTCACACCAAGCCTCAAAGTCTCATTCTTCCCTAATTCCTTATTATAAAAATAATTGATATGATATTTTTAATAAATACCTGGAAAAAATATTTTCTGGGATACTAATATTGGACTCATTCAAATTAAATGAAGAATCCACAATTTAATTCTCCACTTTAAATCGATATTTTATATCTAAAATTATTTTTCATATATTATCTCAAATACTATGAATGGACACTCCATTCAAAAAAGGATAATGAGGAAACACTATTTATTATTTCATTGTATCATGGAATATTATCATTCCCAGTAAAATTATTTACCCTCCAGCTATGATCTATTTTATTTTGAAATACCCTTTCCTAGGTTGGGTGAAAATAATTAAGGACTATATTTCTAAAGAAAATTATTCTTTATTGAAAAGTGGAAAAATATCTAATAACCATAATTATTAGATTCTTCACTAATTGTATTCTTCATATACTACCACGTTTTCCCTCAAATATGAGATATCTGAATATATTACTGTTGTGAACATTTATATATAAAATGGATAGTCAATTATATGGTTTGAATGTGATTCCATAACTATTTTGAGTATAATCTAGAATAACAACGTGTACCGCATATAGAGATTCACACTTCAATGGATAGGGTTCGGTGAGTTCCTAGAATCTATAGACTAAATAATCTTGAAAAAAAATATGGTAGAATATTTGGTGGTTGATACTATATCTAATAACGGTGTGGATAAAATGGGTTTATTTTGATGTACATCCTTTTAACTGAGAATTTTTATCTTTTTCAAAGTAATTGTTGTAAGGAGCATCAAATTAAAATCTTGTAATAATTTTCCTTTTTAATAAAAGAGACAGGAAATAAACAATTTTCAAAAATTTATAAAATATTAATGAATATATCAGAGGAGTAATAATTTTTTATTATTTAAATAATCTTCATTAAAAATAATCAAAATAATGTTTTGATTTTTATATATTATTAAAAAATTAATAAATGAATGGATTATATTTTTCACTAATTATCAAATTAAAAGTATTAGAAAAATTTATAAATATAACTTCCATAATATATATTGTTTATTTTAAAATACTTCTTCAAAATTCTATTTAATAACGTATAAATTTGATTTTAGAAATTTATTTAATTTTTATAGTTATAATTTATAAATGGTTTACAAATATATACATTATATAAATACAATCATTTTATATTTTATTACTTATTAATTGTTTATATTATATAATATGATATGATCAAAATAAGATAGCCTCATCTATAAATATTTAAATCATTTTCAATTATATTTATTATAGGTGATGTGAAAAATAATTTATTTAATTCAAATATATGATATATATATTACGTAAAAATTTCAATATACTGAAATGGAAATATATAATTAAAATAATTCATGAAAATAACTTATATAAATTGAAATGTAATATAATAAATATTATTAATGTGTTTATATATAAAATTTAATATGAAATGTTTATATAGATAATTATTGATTTTCCTTAGTGAATTAACGAATTTGTAATTGGTGATTTATGAATTTTTATAAATTGGACTTTTCATGATTGTGAAATTTATAAAAGTTTTACTGACCAGTTTAAATCAATTTTCAGATTATTATATATAAAATAATTATTAAATTTTAATATTATATTTGATTGATTTTTTGGATAATATCCTTCCAAAAAATTTCTAATCCATGAGTGATAAATTATGTTTAAGAGTTATAACGAATTAGATACTATATATGTCTAATTATATGAAGAGAGAGAGAATATGGTCATAGATTACACTAATAGGGTGGAAAATGACTTCTCATAGAATGGTTTTTTTATATCTATCAATCTAGAATTACTCATTTTGAGATTGACAATAACATATATTTTTAAAAAATTATGGGAAATATTTAAATAATATTGGAATCTAATGAATTGTACTTTGATTAATAAGTTTGAATTAAATATATTAGTGAAAAAACCCATTGTTTTTTTATAAAGTTAACAATTTTTCAGTTGTGAACAATATTAATTTGATGGACTAACAGGGATTCCAAAACTAGATAGTTATAATTCAAAACAATCTAAGAATGAAACATGTATTGATAAATAATTCTTATTACTGAATAGTTTGTAATAGAACATGCATTTGAAACATATATTATTATTAATACTATTAATGAATCCCGTCAAATACATAGTACGGATTTATATAAAATGTGTAACATTGGGTGTCCTCTACCTTTCTGAATTGGTGAACCTATCACGAGGTTTCAATAAATTATTAAGGATAGAACATATTGAGGTTATCGTAACCATTTTTATCCCCATTTATTGAATTTTAAATAGATTTTATATAAATGAGTAATCTAAATAATTAAAATAATATAATAATATTGTTGGACTTATCTATAGTGACCCATACCTTGCATACATTGATAATAATTCATAATTGAAGTATACTCATTACAAAATATAATAAAACTAGGACATTACTATGTAGGTATAGTGTCTTTAGAAACTGGGAAACATAAACAACTAGTTAATAAAATAACTATATTTACTTGAATTTATTTCATCATAACTAGACTCTATTATGGGAATATCATACATAATAACCTTATTAATGACCTACGAAAAAAATATAAAATTATGGGATCAAATGGTCATTAAGGGTAAACATGAAGAACATAAAACCAAACATAAATATTTGAATGTAAAAACATGGCTATAATGTCTAAACATCAAAATTATGAGTCATGAAAAAAATCATCACAAATCATAAAGGAACATCAAACATGATAGAAAAGCATTTTCATAAAAAAACTAATTGTAGGAAACTAATAAGAACATAATATTATTTCTAAAGTAGGCATGGTATTGCTGCCAAGCCGTCATAGTGGAAAAAATCCATTACTAAAAGGGGTTTACATTCCATTATATCCATGTATTATTGAACCATATTTAATTTTCATTCTAGTAATGTCAACCTCATGAGATATAAATCATTACTGAATGAATTATATTGAGATATAGGTCCCAACCATCCCATAATGAAGTCATTATTACAATTGCCACAAAACATAAACAAAATTCAACATAGTATAAACCAAGAAATAAAATGCTTTCATTAAACATCATTCTTTCATAACATATTCCATATAAAATGTCATTCCATCATTAACACAATAAAATCATATTAATAATAGGAATATAAACATAACATTATTTAAGAGTGTCCTCTTAGATGTAAAATATGACAGAAAAATTACTTGTACATAATTCATGAGGATGTTATACTTTCTTCTTCAAAAATATTTTCTTTTTTCAAAATTCCACAAAATAATAAAATAAAATAATTAAATTGAAAATAAACTTGATATCTCAGGTATTAGGATTCTTGGAAAATGGTGTCATGAAATAGAAAAAATCCATTCTTTCCGTATAATTTTTAAAAACATTCTCTTCATAGTTTTTCAAAAAATGACTAAATGTACATCGTGTGGTAAAAAGTTTAAATATTCCATTCATACCATAAAGAAAAAGTTAAAAAAATGAATAAAAATGACATTAAAGATACATATAATAATAGTTACCATTTTATGAAAACATTTTCATAAATCTTTGACGTGAGTGATAAATATATTTGTAGTAAATACTTACGTATAAATAATCTCTGATAAAAATGAGATTCAAATTTTTTTTGTTAAATTATAATATTTTTTTATTTGAGGGTGTTTTCATCTATTTTATAATTGTTAAATAATATTATTAAATTATACTAATACCTTATCTGTATTTATGATATAATATATGATCTTATTGTCTCATTTTGTAATAGTATTTCAATACCACCTTTATTTTGGTTGTTAACACTTTGTTTTCCTATTCTTGTTTTCCATGTAAGTCATGTTTGTTATGAATAAGAATTATTATATTCATGAAAATAAGTTAATAATTATTATTTGCACTAATAATATAAATTTTATAATCATTCTTGAATTGTTAACGTGGAGAATGAATCTCACCCCATCATGGATACAATATGTCTTACGAACACCCGAGAGTGGATATCATTCTGTTGATGGTTAAATGGTATGTAATTGGATGATATATTAATTATAAAGAATAAATTATCATGTTATATTTATTAATTAAATCCATTATACTCATCATTTTAATCATCCTAAGAATGTATTTTTTTAATAAAAAATTACACTATATCGTGGAGATGGTAAGCCACACGTACACACGCATGGTGACATTGTTATTTGTAGGATGGATAAAAAGAGTTATAATGTAGTCCCGTAATTAAAATAACATATAATAATGAATTATATACATTATTTGTTTCTTTATTAATGAATCAAAATAGAATGAGAATGTAGAAGAAGAAATGAAATTGAATTGAATATGTAAAGAAATTACCTCTTGGTGGTGTTATGAAATGTGGGAGGTCATGCCTTTTTATAAAAGAGAATAATGGGAACTTTAAGAAGTTATTGAAATATTATTTTATTATAAAATGATATCTTGTTTAAAAAGGTCTAAAACTAATTTAATTCGATTATAATAAGAGTATTATTAGATATACTCTCAAAAATGATGTTTTATACATGTTTAGGTCTCAAATTTACCCTTATCTTTTAAATTGAAGCCTTTTTAACAAATTTTACTCATACCATGTCTTTATGAATATTCATATTACATGGTTAATATAGTTACTATATGAAGAAAATAGAACAAAAAGTTGTTCATTAATTCCATTTTCTAAATTATATATGTCATTAGTCCTAATCATGTATTTTTAATACTATTATATCATTTAATAAAATATTATTTTTTTAATCCCTCATTTATGTCAATTTTTATAACATTCATATCCTAAATTTAAGAATCCCGAAAAATGATATTTTTTCCACAATAAATCATGAATTCAAAGATAAAAAGCCATAATAATCCATAAAATTATATTATGGAATAAAAAGTGTTAAAATTAATTTATTTAGATATTCATAATACCATTTATTTAAATCATTCATTGATAAGTAATCACTACATCATCATTGTGTCACAAATAACTATATTTACATGGTGACAAAAAATTATATATAATATACTATGATGTAGAAAATATATTTATAATTCTAATGAATATTTATAATAGAATTTATCTTATGTAAATCTGAATATTAAAATTGTTTTATTAAGAATGTACAAGATTTTGGTTTATTTCTCTTTACATTAATGTAATTTTTATAAAAAATCATTTTCACTTCCACGTGGTTTCGTAGGGTCCCAAAATCATCCCAACGAAGCCCAATGTCGATAATATATCATCCAATATGATTAGGAAATGTGTTAAGATAGTTTAGTATTATTATAATATTATTTTTTACCCTTAGTTACGAGATTTACCCATTAACCATGGTAAATAAAATAATTAATGACATTTCTATTCATAATATCCAAAAATAAAATGTAACTATTTACACAATTTTAAACATTATATTCCAAATATGGATTCCATTTATCCAAATTCGAAACACATAACTTGATGTAATTAATTTAAAATTAATTCCATGTTTTCAAAACCAAAATATTTGTTTTTTAGGAATTAATGACTATAAAAATAATGACATGTGTTTATGTTCCATTTAAATTTAAAATTACTTCCAGTGAACAAAGTTGGATTAAATCATAAATATATAATCTTATTAAACAATAAAACAGTTAAATTTACAATCTAATTATTTAATTAAATTAGATTAAAAGGATGATTTGACATAAAATGCAGTATTTTTCACTATTCATTAAAAATGAACTTTATCAGAAATTTACAAACAAATTTATCAAAATTAATTTTTTATATCCCACATCAAATTATCATGTTTATTTTTCCATATATAATTTATTAATGTGTAAAAAATTAATTTAAAATGGGTTCTCCATTCATGTTTGTAAAATTAACCATTTTTTAAAAAATAAATTTTTTCATCAAATATGGTTTTATTCATACCCTATGACTAAAATTTCTATTCAATCAATATCAAAAATATTTTGTAAAGTATATTACACATATATATCTTATTAATTACATTAAAAAAGTAGATAACTATAAAATACAAATATCTAAATGATTTATTATTTTCATAAATAATTGATAGCCAATTAATTCATAATACATTTTCATATGTTAGTGATAATTATTCCTGCTAACATAACGTCTAGGCTATAATGGTAATTTTAAAACATGGGCCTCTCTAGGTTCGTTTATACCTATGGTTGTGTGAAAAGCATGATACTTTAGAACAATATTTATTTAATGAAAATATTCAATAAAAACATCCCGGTGTTACATTCAACACCTGTTAAACTGAAATTTCCCCTCGAAATATGTCACTTGAAAAGAAACATATGAGGATACATATACCTCATCATAACCTTGTGGTCCCTTGTATCTTCTTCAAATTGGTGGTTCCTCCATAATAGTTTAACGATGCGAGTTATCCTATATCATAGAAGGTATCCTATTCAATCTGGAATCTCTACTAGTTGTTCTTAATATGAATGATCTTGCTCTAGTGGTACAACCTCTTAGCATAGTACATGTGAAAGATTGGGTATGTACATTTTCATGATAGAAACATGTAACACATTATAAAATTGAGAGTGATTTGGTGGAAGTTATAATCAGTATGCTAACTTCCAATCAATAACCAGTATTTTAAATGGACTGATATACCTATACCTCAGCATTACCTTCTTTCGAAATATAATTACTCTCCACAAGATAGATATTCTTAAGAACACCTTATCACTCACTAAAGACACCAGGACCTTTCATCGGTTGATAGCATAACATTTTTTCGAACCTGAGCTACACTTATGTGTTGTTGAATAAATCTGACCTTTCCTTCAATTTCATCGACAAGATCATGTCCTAATAGCTTTCGTTCCCCAACTCCATTCAAGCATGTTTGGGTTCTGCATTTCTTAACATAAATATCTTCATAAGGAGCCATTAGAAAACTAGAGTTAAAGCTATTACTTTACCAAAATTCCACAAATTGTAGGTGTTGGTCCCAAAAACCATGTAAATATATTGATCAAGCACCTAAATTGTCTTCCTAAGTTTGAATTGTCCTCTCAGACTGACCGTCGGTCTGAAGATGATAAGCAGTGCTGAAACACAACTCTCTATCCAGATCATACTGAATGCTTTTCCAGATCATTGAGGTAAACCTCAGATCCCAATCGTGTATAATGTATAGTGGTACTCCCAATAATCTTACCACTTTTTTCATATATATCCAGGAATGCTTATCAAGAGTGAAATCATCTCTAATAGAAATGAAGTGATTCAACTTCGTAAGACGGACAGAAATAACCAAGAAAGTATTATTACTTTTGTGTGTTTTGGTAAGTATGATTATAATGTCCATAGTGATGTTTTCACATTTCCATTCGAGTATGGGTAATGGTTTCAACATCCACTTATACTTATGTATCTCATCCTAAACATTGTATCAAACCAAGAAACGAGATACATATTCGGTGACATCTCTTATCATGCCATCCCACAAAAATAACTGTTTCATATCCATTTATAATTTTTTTTCTTCTAGGGTGAATAGAGAATGAAGAAATATGAGCCTAATAGGATTGACCCTTCTTTAATTCGATTAAAGGAGGAATATAAACATGATTCTTGAAATAAATTATTTCATCATAATCGAGGTTTAATTTAGAATCATTTCTCAATATCTTCTGTAGTTATACATATTTATTCTTCACCTACATAGTCATTACTTGTACTGATAGTTGAAAATTCATTTGATAAAAATAATATTCCCCCTTACTTTAAAATTACAAGATCCATACTCTTAAAATCCATAAATATTATATATTTTGAGATCATAATCATTGATAATCTAACATTGTCTTTCTCAAATCAATGCATCTTCCACATTGTTCGCTTTCCCTGGGTGGTTATGAATTGAGCAGTCGTAAAATTTAATCAATCCAACCATATTTTTTGTGCATATTCAAAATTGATTGTATGAAAATATACTAAAAAAATTAATGATTAGTATAAATATCACACCTCTCAAAATAAATATGTTTCCTCCATATCCTTAATGTAGGGATTATTGCAACTTAATATAAATCATGAGTTTGATAATTTTACTCATGGATTTTCAACATCCATCACACATAAGCTATCACAATATTATTTTTCATGAGTAATCATCCCAGACCAATCCTGGAAACTTCATAGTAGATCACAAACCATTCTCTAATATAAATAATTACGATCACTGGATGACTAGCTAACCATTTTTTTCACTTTGAAATTCCCTTCACATTCCTTCATCCAAGTGTACATAACTACTTTATGAGTCAACATGGTGGGTGGATTATATAATCATGAAAATTATTTCACTCAATGATGATAATATCGAGAAAAACCAATAACACATCGGATCTCAGTTATTATTATTGGTATCGACCATCTTTAAATAACTTTTGTTTTTGATTGATCCATATATATCCCCTCTCTTGTGATTTGGAGACCCAAAATGAAACTTTCTTAATCCAAAATCATCACTTCATAAATTTAGAATAATGAATCTCTTTTCTCATGTCCTTTAGTATAATTTTCAATTGATCTACATTTTCACCAATTATCTTTTAAAATAATATAATATCATCTATAAAGACTACCACAAACTGATCAACATGGTCCCTAAAAACTCTATTCATTAGACCCATGAATATATCATGGAACCTTTTAAGACCAAAAGGTATCACAATAAATTTATAGTTTCCATACATTGTATGGAGTGTCGTATGTAGTATATCCTCCATTTTGACCCTGAATTTATGATATCCTGAATGAATATCAATCTTGGAAAAGTATTGATTTTTGTGTATTTGGTAAAATAATTCATTAATATGGGGGAGATGATATTTTTTCTAGATATTGATCTTTTTATATTCTCAATAGTCAATGAAAAGTCTAATTGATCCATCTTTCTCCTTAACAAACATAACATGTGCTCCCCATGGCGACTTATGAGTTTGTATGAATCCCTTATCAAGATTCTCTTGGAGTTCCTTCTTTAATTCCTACAACTCAATTGGGGATATTCTATTAGGTATCTTTAAATTTGGTATATCTCCCGGTATGAGTTCAATTGAAAAAAAACATCACAATTTTGATTAATACCTAGATATTCCATTGAAATGACATCATCAAACTCACAAAAAATGTGTGTATTCTTAATCAAGAATTTCTTCCCAACAATAAGATATAAATAACCTTCACTTATTGGAATCAAAACCCATAAGACTGAAGAAATTTCTACTTAAAAGGTTATATTCATCCTTGCATTAATAGATGATCATAGATTGATATGGACTATGAAATGTGACTACACTTACTTAAAAATTGATATGAGCTCCATATAAAGAAATCCAATCCCAGACATGAATCACATCAAATTCCACTATAGGATAGAACACATGATTTTCAAGATTCACATTTTGATAAACATCATCTTGAGAAGAATTATAATATTTTCATTCAATTTTTGTGCCATTAGGAGTTCTCAAAACTAACTCAACATCTTATTTTGGATGTAATTCATTGATATCCTTAGAAATATTTTCTGCAGTAAATTATTGGGTGGATCCATAATCAAATAAAACATTTTTCTACTTTAGTTTGGATGGTATGTGTACCTTTCACCATGTCATTATCATACTCCACTTCACCGATAGTGATTTCATGTGACATTATTTTTTCATTGGTCTCAAGAGTTTGTTGACGTCGATCATCATCAATAACCCTTAGCTTAGGGAAATGATAGACATAATGCCCAATTATCATGCACTTGTTACATTGAATTGTAGGAGGTGAATTCTGTCTAACCATTTATTTTTTCACATCATCAGAAATATTTTTCCCATCACTTTGTTATTCAACAACTCGATTATATTCTTTTACACACTTGAAACATTTAATATACTATTTACGACAATTCCTTCGAGGTTTCTTTCCACACTTTGTGCATATAGGAAATTCATCTTCTTTTTAGTGTGGTCTTTATATTTTACTTCAATTTCCATATTTCACTACTTTTCAGACCCATATGATTGTTAGGAGACCCCAATCTATATATCAACCTTGAGGGAAAATCGATCAATTTTCTCATAGCTATTGAAGTACCTTGGGTATATTCCCCTTCAGAGACATGGTTTTGAGACACTAAAGAATTGATCAATCTTACTCTTAAAAAAGATAATAATTCCAAAAGTGTACCATGAATGTCATGTAAAATTTTCTTTTTATGTACCAACAGATTCATATCCCTTTTCCTTAAGTTCATGGAACTCCTTCTCCATAATTATTTAAAAATACAAGGAATATACATCTTGAAAAAGAAAATCTTGAACTCATCCCATTCCATGGATTCCATTTCATCTTGCATCATTTAATAATTAATTAGTTTATATCCCTGTTATTATTTTAATTCTAAACAATAGACATCCAATATGACATTCTAATGTTCTTAATAGCGATGGATGGAAAATACATTTTCAATGTTACAGATCCATTTTTTAGAAACAAGTGTATCAGAAAACCCACCGAATAAAGGTTGATGTTCCCTCATGAAGGACTCAACAAGAATGTTTTTTCCTTATAAACTCATTTGGTTGTCCTGGATGATTCAAATCTTCCATAAGTATAGATATTATATTTTTAATTCCATATCACATAACATTTGGTTTTCTTGAAGAAAATCATTATATTCCTAGCGCATTTTCATCAACATGGTTCCTAAGGGTTCCATCCATCGTATAAAACCCAAAAAAATTAGTGTGAAAGGAAAAAATCCTAATAGGAAAACAATAAAATCAATAATAAAATTTCAATTTTGGAGACTTGAGGTTTTATCATTGTTTATTCATCATTATTTCTAAAACACTGGTATTGTATTCTATACATAGACATATCTTTAGAGTTCTTACTATGGCCTTCTCATCCATGTTTTAAATTATTAACTATTCCTTTACTCTGTTACCAAATATTGTGACCCATACTATACATAAATTGATACTACTTCATAAATGAATTTTATTCATTAAAACATATAACAAAACTATGATAGGACTGTATATGTATAGTGTCTTCAGAAACATGGAATCATAAACAACCGGATCATAAAAGATCTACATTTTCTCCCATTTATTTCATAATAACTAGAATCATTTTGGGTTATATCATCCTCAATACCTTTCTTCATTACCTAAAAGAACATATAAACGGGTGAGCTTAAAATATCTGTAAGGGTAAACATGGAGATCTTAAAATAATGCATAATCATTTTAACGTAAAAACATGAACATAAAATTAAAACATCAAAATCATGACTAATAAAATAAATCATGTTAGTACATAAGGAAAAGATCATAAAGAAACATTAACTATGATAGAATAGAATTGGCATAAAATATGAAATTTTGGAAATCTAACAATTAGATAATATTATTTCCATAGTAGCCAAGCCATTTTTACCATGACAATTATAGTGGACAATGTTTATTACTGAACAATGATTACTTGTTGTCCCAACCCTGTATTACTGAACCAAATTTACATTCAATTCTAGAAATGTCTATCTGATTATATATAATTTTTTACACAATGCATTGAGATATTGGTCCCAACCATCTCATAATGAAATCAATCTTACTAGATCCAAAATAAAACATTCATCATAGCATAAAAATGAAATAAAATGAATTTCATAAAAATCATATCATCATAATAAAATACATATAAAAGATCATTGCATTATCAAAACAATGAAATCACAATGATAATTGGTATTGAAATATAACCCAATTAAAGAGTGTGATAATAGATGGAAAATTATTTTTATATAACACATGAACATAATTTCTGAGTAAATTATACATTCTTCTTAAAAAATGATTCTATTTATAAAAAATACATGGAATTTTAAAAGCAAATAATTTAGTTGAAAATAAAAATGATATATTTTAGATGAAACGTTATTTAAATATGTTGGCAAGAACCCGTAAAAATCCAATCCGTCTGTATATGTAAAAAACACATTCTCCCAATACATTTTCTGGAAAATTCAAAAAGTACGACATCTAGTAAAAAAAGAATCATTTCTTCTTTCCCATGTAGTAAATGTCAAAAATGGTTAGAATGACTTTAAACATAAAAATATGAATAGTAAAAATTTAATGAAAACAACTTATTAAAACATGGACAACTATGATAAATATATCCATATTATAAACATACATATAAACAATCTTGGATAAACATTTGATTGAAAAAATATCCCATACATTGTAAATTTAGTTAGTTGAGGGTGTGTTCACCTCTTGTATAATGCTTAAATCATTTTATTAAATTATACTAGGACCATATCCTTATTTATGATATCATATATGATCCTATTATATCATTTTGTTAACTGTATTTCAATATTACCATTATTTTGGGTGTTAACTGCTTCATTTTCAAATTATTGTTTTGTTGTGTAAGTCATGTTTGCTGTGAATATGAGGTATTTTATTCATAAAATTATGTTCATTATTATTATATTCACTCATCATATAAATTTTATAATCATTCTTGTATTTTTAACTTGGAGAACAAATCTCACTATGTTGTGGAGATGGTAAGTCGTACGTATGAACGAGTGAGGATATCATTATCTAAATGGTTGAATGGTATGTAATTCGATGGTCTAGTAGTAATAAAGAATAATTTATCTTATTATATTAATTATTTAAATCCATTATTCTCATTATTATACTCATACTAATATTTTATCACTGAATAACAAAATAAACCATATCATGGAGATGGTAAGTCGTACGTACGCAGACATGGTGATATACTTATTCGTAGGATGGAAATAAGGAGGTATATGTTGGTACCATAATTAATATAATATCGTAAAATGTATAATATACTAGAGTTATTACTTTATTTTGGATTCAACATAGAAATATGAAGTAGATGATTGAATGAAATTGAAGTGAATTGGTAAAGCAATTACCTCTA
Organism: Viscum album; assembly: GCA_963277665.1. Taxonomy (NCBI): domain Eukaryota; kingdom Viridiplantae; phylum Streptophyta; class Magnoliopsida; order Santalales; family Viscaceae; genus Viscum; species Viscum album. Next base: position 77,124,581 of record OY728127.1, on the reverse strand, counting down.
CTTCATTGGAAATATTTCAGATATCTTCATAGGTACACTAGGGATTGACTTTTTGGAAAACCAGGACCTCTCAAAGTTAACTTTTAATGTTAATAGATTAATTAGGTAGGGTTTAGTAGAGATAAGGATTTAGGTGGTGTGATAAAATGTGGGAGGAGATTCCTTTTATAAGATAGGAGGAGAGGCACTTTAGGAAGTTTTTGAAATATTATATTATTATAAATATATTTTCGATTAAAAAGGTCCCAAACACATTTAATTTGTAGATAATATGATGATTTTTTTTCAATCCTATAAACAAATTGGTTGTAGATAAGTTTAGGTCTCAAATTTGACCTTATATTTGAGCTTTAACCCTCAGTTAGCAAATTCAGCTCTTATGATGTCTTCTTTTATATTTACACTATATGTTTAACATAATTACTATAAAATGAAAAAAACCTCGAGTAGTTAATTAATAAAATTTCAACATTTTCTATACCATTTGGTCAAACCTATGATTTTTAGGACTAGTACATCATTTAATAAATTAGTATATGTTTTAAAAACCGATTTCTATGAATTTTTCTAATATTCAAATCATGAATATTTTTAAACCATAATAACGATATTTTTTCAAAAATAAACTTCCTTAATTAAAAAAATGACAAGAAATGATCAGCTGTAAAATTTGTAGATGGTGTTAAAAGTTTAAAATATTTTTTTAATATCTATATTATAATTTATTTAAATCATTCATTAATATGATAATCACTACATCATCATTGTGCCATAATTAAATTTATTTGTTTTTTGTCTAAAAATAATCAATAAAATACCTATGTTTAGGAATTTGTTTTCTTTCCAATGAATATTTATAGTAATATTTATCTTATATATAACCCCATATTAAAATTTTTTATTTATATGAATCGATTTTATGTCATATTTCTCTTTACTTTAAATTAATGTTAATAAAATGTCATTTTCACATCCTAGTGGTTCATGTGGTGGCAAAATATACCAAAAATGAACAGGGTCAAAAATATCTCATCCAATAAGATTATGATACATGTTAGGGTAGTTTAATATTATTATAATATTGTTTATTTACAATTATTTACCAGATTTACCCTTTAACCATGGTAAATAAAATTATTTCTAAAGTTTCTATTCATAATATTTAAAAAAATATATATCTATTTAAAAAATTTGAAACATATGATTCCAAATATAGAATATATTTTCTAAAATTCAAAATAAAAAATTTGTATTATTTAATTTATAATTATTTCCCATTGTCAAAACCAAAAAGTTGGTTTTTTGTGAAGTGATAACCATCAAAAGATTGACATTTGTTTATATCAGATTTTAAAAGTGAAATTATTTAAAATGAAAAAAATTGGATTAAATGATAAAATATAATCAAATTTCACTTTAAAACCAATTAAATATACATTCTAACAATATAAATAAATTAAATGAAAAGGCATTTTTGACATAAAATGCAGTATTTTTCACTATCACGTAAAAATTGATAATTGTCAAAAAATTGCGCAAAAAAATCCTTAGTAAATTTTTATATTCCCCTTCAAAATAAAATGTTTATGATTTCATATATATATATATATTATTAGTGGGTCATAATATCATATTAAAATGGGTTCCCCATTCAATGTTTTAAAATTAATGCTTTTTAAAAAAATGAAGTTATTATTCATGAAATATGGTTTTATTCATACCATATGACAAAAATATCATTTGGATGAATATAAAAAATATTTTATTAAGTATATAACACATACATATCTCCCTAATTTCATTAGAAAACATAATTCACTCTAAAATACAAAATACAAAATGATTTATATTTTTCATAAATAATTCATATACATGAATTCATAATGAATATTCATTAGTTAGTTATAATTATCATTACTAACTTAAGGGCTATGCTATATTGGTAATGTTATTATATGGGAATATCAAGGTCTTATTAACTCATTGTTGTGAACAATGAATACCACTGATGAATAAATATTATTTAATGTAAAAATTCCATAAAAACATTTTCGTTCTACATATTCTAAATGATGGATCTAGAATATATGAAATATTGAAATTATTTTTCATCCTAATAATTTTATTGGCCATTTATATTATTAATACTATAAAACATGAATTGATATAGATTATTTTTCACTAGAAGGATATTACATATCAAGTCATTCATTTTTTGAGTTTATATAATAGTATACATTATAAAATATATTAATAATATAATAGTAATTCTATTTATGATTAGTTATAAGATAATGGAAACGTCATTATAATTTAACAATTTAGTGGGATAAACTTTTTATAAGGGAAAAATAATAGATTCACCCACAACGAAATCATTACATTGGATTATTGTCATGATAGAATGGGAATTATATGTGTTAGAAGAATCCCTTTCAATGTAACGCCCTTATAAAGTAGTTATAAAAATATAGATAGACTACAATTATAAATATATAAATTATTTATGAAAAATCATGAAACTAATTCTGAAAAAATGTATTTTGTATTAAAAACTGAGTACATGTCCACCGATTATTATTCATTGGAAGATAAAAAAAAAATATCAACTGATAGAATGGCATGAATCATTGTTAATTATCTTTTTTTATAGAAAAAGGGATGCATGATCCTCAATAAAAACACTAATCTTTGAAATATTATTGGGTAAATCAATTAATTGGTGACACATTATTCACAAAAAATTAAATTACATAACCACAAGTGTCATTAATCAATCAACATAAAAAATTTTCTCATAGTTTATTATATATTATATTATGACTGTGTTTAATAAAATAAAAATTGATCTCATTCATATATTGGGGAATGCTCTATTGGGCAGTACTGTTCTATTATCATGTTCTTTATTTATTATAGAAAACTGTAAAGGAAAAAATAATATATAGAGAGAATAAAATTGTTTTTGAAGAGTTCATGACTTCAGCTATGATTGTGAAATGTTTGGAAGGATAATCCAATAATTTTTTCAGGACTATACATTAGAAATAAAATTTCTTTAATTAAGAGAAATATTTTAAGAAACCTTGAGGAAATTCCACAACAAGTTTCAATTTTTTAGATTTGAATTCTTATTATTCTAAATTGTAAAGTTCTCCAATTTAATGATTAATAGTTCTTTATTAATATAAGAGATGAAATAATAAAATAACTAATTTTTTATATGAGTTTAATGAATTAATTTCATGTAGTATATAAATTTTGTAGATTCATTGGAAACATGTATCTATGGATTAAGTTTTTATTGGATAAAATTTTCCAAATATGTTTAATTATTGACTCATTTGTCACCACTAAATTACTTCTAATGAATAATTGTTTTAATAGACGGGAATAATATTTTTTTACCCATGTTTTATGTTTCAAGAAATTATATATAATTATAGAACATAATAAGAGGATTATATATGAATTATATTGAATCATATTTTTAAATACGAATATAGAATAATATGGTTCCCAAGAGAATGGTGATATATTTTATAGTATTTTTTCTACTAAAACTTATAACAACATAAAATAAAATATATGATATTAATATAATAATAAGATTATTAAACCATTCAAATAAAAATGAAAAATATTAAAATTAATTCAGTTGTTTAGTGTTAGTATAATATTAGGGTAAAGTCTATTGTTTATAAATTTCAGTGGGAGTATAATTGGATTTTAAAAGTTATATGTTACAATTATATAGTTATTCCAAAAATGTTAATGTAAATTTCAATTGATAAAATATGAGGGTTATATTATGATAGAAAATACAAAATTTAATAGTTACATTATGTTCCATAATAGTATTAGATTAATACAAATACTAAATGGTTTTTATATGATTCTTAAAATAATATCCTAAATTAACAATAGATAATAGATTATTTTAATGAAATTATTTTATTAAAAAGGTTTGAAGAATATGAAAGTGTGAATATATATTATTTATTTTTAAAATATAATATATAAAAATAATAATTTTATGTGTTTTTAAAATAAATAATATTTGTATATTCAAAACAATTTATCATATAGAATATTATTCCAAATTCTATCAATTATTCATGCCTGAAAACATCGTATATTTTACTCACTAAACAATATTTTGAGAAGGTTTTATATAATAGAAACAATTCCATGTGGAGTGAAATTTATATATTTGATATGAGTTCATAATGACACAGAATTTTATCCAATAATATGGATGATTTGGTGGAATATTATATGCCATATATTAAAAAAGTTCTTATTTACTTATATATTATTTCTTAATGAAGTAGTTATAAAATTTTAAAAAGTAAAATATAAAATAAAATATCTATCTTTAGATATCATCACACTAGAATAATGTGTGAATATATAAATACAGGATGTTTGGGAATGATAATTATCCTAGTAATGTGTACTGCTAATTTATCAAAAACAAATGATTCTAATAAATAATTATAGATTATTAAATAATTTTTTAGGATATCATTTTTGAAATTCTTCTATCTATATAAAGAATACTATCATGAATAATTAATGTGTTATCTTGTGATTATTTCCCCATGACCTATTACATATGTATTATCAAAAACTATATATTGAGAACACATGGGTTCAACTTTTCAAATACTGACTCTCCAAACTCGGAGCATGGTGATTTTTATATCATCAAACCCTTTCTATTTATATAATATTCTTACAAAATCCTTGAGGTTTATGATATCTTGGGGTGGGAAGATATTTTTAATTATTTAAATTTTTAGGTCAACTAATATGATATTTTTCTACTCATATGAGACTAATGAAATATAGTCACTCAATTAAGATGAGTGAGTATATGCATAGAGGTACCTATAATATATTTGTTTTCATTTTTTTACATCAATGTGGGTAATGTGATGTAATAATATATTCGATGAATTAAATATGATGCATTCAAAGAGGTAATGATTAGACAAAATAATTATAGAATCAATTGTTACATTATCACATTGGATCTTGATGTAATGAATTTCATCACTAATGAAATAATAGTTTATTAGACATAAAAAATATATATATAGTTGAATTTTCTTTTACAACATAAATTATAAAATAAAATATAGAAATTTATATAGGAAATTTAATAATTCTTTTATTATAATCCAATATATCAATAATAATACACTTCCTAGAATCTATAAAAATGAAAACACTCGGATGAGGTGACCCCATTTGGACTTTAAACGAGTGTGTGATGAAGAATCTCATATGACTAAATAAGGAATTAATAATATAGAATGTTAAAAAATTTATAACAAATTCCATTTAATGAATAACTTGAGGATAAAGAATAATACCATTAGAATAAATTATGTTAATATAATTATATATAAACAATAACATGATCTTGAAACATATCTATGTATATATTACAATATAAAATAATAACATAAAAATAAATGAACAATAAATTATTAAAATAAGGAATTATTTGAGACTTCAAAAAAAACCATAAAGGGGTTGTTCTATGGTATCATATAATATAATTTATAGATATTTATAAATAACGTGATTAGATTGTATCATAAGACCTTCACACAACCAAATGGTCAATAGAAGGCCCCTCCATTCACATACTATGTCCAATGAATTCCTTATATGAAATTGTGAAATATATTTAATGTAAACATTCGTATTTAAAATCTTTAATATGAAATATAAAAAACATCCCTAATCAATTAACATAAAAATCAACCTTATAAAATTTTCATTAACCATTAGTAAATTAATGATGATTGTATCATTACCTCATATCACCATTTTATAATTACTAAAACAATGATTTTTGTCATTGATGAATAGAAATACATTTATGATGTCCTTAAAACATTCTTAAGGAGAATCCATTTTTAAAATGAAAATATATTTTATGAACATCTAATATCCAAAATAATATGGTAAAAAGTCTTATTTGAAATGAATCATGATAAATGTAATAAAATATTTAATAAAATCACCATTCAATATGGCTATAATTCTCCTCATGGTGCGTATATTAAAACAAATATTTCTTTCACATTTCATATAATATCCAAAAGGATTTAATTATTAATATGATTAGAATATCCACTTCAATAAAATATATATATAACTAAAACATGGGTAATAATACAATAAATCAATTATATGAGAGTATTAACAATATTTTATATAATATTTTAAAAAAACATTGACATGGAATAAAATTAGTGTTCCATAAAATAAAAAAATAATGGAAATGTTCCATAAAGACATATTATTAATAATTTTTGGAAATAAAAATTTGAGAATGGTATTATTATATTAAATTTGTATGAAAAAAAGGAGAATAAATAGTGAATATTTTATTTATTTAATTGTGTAAAAAATACCCCCAAAGGTGGCATAAACATAAACAATACATAACGATGATAATATTTTGAAACAAACTATTAATTATTTTGTAAATTTTTAATCACATTACCATTGAATAAAAAAATAAAATTAACCAATAAATAAAATTATTAACAATATAATCATGGTATAACATATCAGAGGATCATTAGATACACCATAAAAATGTATAAGTGGTGAAAATAACATATTTCTCACAGGAGTAAATGTGAGTTAAGAAAACTCTTACATCATGTTACAAACCATTCAAATGTATGGAGAAATTTAGTATGAGAAAAAAAAATATGTATTATTAATATCTCCAAAACCATATTCATATTCATAACAACATATATTATTTACATATAATATTTTGTCACTAGTTTATTAGCACTTATTTGTTAAAATCACTATTCCGGGTAAAAGCTTCTTCACTTTTCATTTTTTTGCTACATAAATGAAGTCCAAATAATTTTCATAGATATAAATGGTATAAAAAATTTAAATATTATATTATGATGATATATATTAATTGTATACATAATTAGAGTCTTCCATAATGTTTTTATATATATAAAAGAAATAAAATATTTCAAAGTGATGATATGTGATAAGTATTGATGAATATTGCTTTAAATGTCTGAATGATTGAAGGAAATAAAGGTATATAATAATTTACCATTCTTTAATAATTATTATATAAAATATATTATATATAAAAATATATTCATTAAATATATCTGTATTCACATCCATGTAAATTACAAATGAAAAACGAACGACATGAATCTATCGAGGCGATTGTCCAAATGTTCACATCAGTGATGTTATTGATTCCCAAGTGATTGAATGCTCAGAAGGTAAGTACAAAATTTTAAATTAAAGAACATAATTCATAATGTTCCTGTATATTAATTCTTTACATAATTATAACCATCCATGAAATGTGTGATGAAAAAATGAAATACACTACTACATAGATTTGGTAATTCGTATACATAGACTGATTATATTTATACTTTTCATATGACGAAAAAGATGATGAAATTGGAAATCCCATATTCATAATTAAATCCTCAATTTATTTATTATATATGATAAATTATTTTTTAATCGGTAAATAATATTTGAATTAAGTATATAATTTAACAACTATAAACGAGTTATATAAACGACTAACTTCTCTTAGAGAAACCTCATTTGGATCACTTATAAATGAACCATGTACTGGTTGTTAGTAATGAATAAGTATCTAGAATATTTATAGTGATGTTTAACAGTTTACTCGGTAGGGTATGACTGATCTATATTTCTACATGTGGAATATTGAATAGAAGGGTGAGATGTAAATTTATAATCGTGGGGGTAAGTGTTCTTCGAATTTCCTATTGTTTTACATTATTAAAAATTAAGTTTCATCTCCAAATAGATATAAATTTAATAAATTAAAATATAATAGTTTTATATGATTTAATTACCCAATATTAAATTATATTTATAATATTTGGTTATGTTTTCACAATTATCTTTTTGTTTTAACCCTTATAAACCCATTTGACAGTTACTATAATATTAATGTTATCATCACGTAAAGGGAAAATAATGTTACTATAAAATTATAATATTTCCATAAATATACCATGTTATTTTTTAAAAATAATATGTCACTAATTTTTATGAATATATTATTTTTATTAATTTTAAATCATTTAATAAAATATTATTTAATATAATATATTATTTATGACATTTTAGACATTATTCATTTATCATGCCTTTAAATACATTAATATAAATGGTGGATTTGAATATAATACCTTCACCTAACAATAAAATTAAATATATATTACTAAAATTAAGTGGTCACAATAATCAATTTATATTACATCACTTTTAATGAATTTTCCATAAATTATATTATTTTTCTATTAATTTATTAAATAATATATTACTGTTGTATATGTATTTAGTATAATTATATAATTTAAAAAATATAAATAAATTATCATTTATAAAATAATATCACGAGTCACATTTTAGAAATAAGTATTCATTCAGAGTATTATTTTTCTATATAAGGACAAATAAAAGAAAATTAAACTAAAGGGAGTGTCATTTTGTAATGTTCTTTGCTATAAATATTATATGGTGCATTTTAATGAAAATGTGTCCATTAAAATAATAATGAGCCTCATGTGGTAGTAAAATAATTTTGATTAACCAATAATAATTGGGATGAAATATTATGACCTTATCAGTATGTTTTAACAATGATTAACCTAGTTACCCTTTACCGAGAAGATGAATTCTTTCTTGGTAACTAAACATATTGGGTAAAAATGAAAGTGTCTAATTTATCTCATTTGAAAACCAATTATTCAAAATATGTAATCATTTTTATCACATAAAATTTAAACACGGTTTGGATTTTTATTTTAATATATGAACATAGAACGTAGAAAAAATCATTTAGAAAAATATATTATAAGGGTGAAAATTGATTGATTAAATGCCCATCGCTAAAAATTAATATATTTATGTTAATATTTTTATTGAATATATAAAAAATATTTTTCATTAGTATAATATTACAATTTTTTAAGTTAACTTATTATTAAAAAAACACATCAAGCTCATATAAATGATTTTTCATGAAAACATTGTTTTTTACTTTGATTTTTTTCATCACTATGTTATTTATTATAAAAGAATTTACATTATAAAATTTTAAACCATTTAAATTTCAGAATATATTTTTTCATATTTATACGATGATATTTAATGGATACTTTTTAATGATCTAATACACAACGATTAATTCTTACTCATTAAAAAGTGTTTTTATATTGCCAAAAAGAGTGTTCTTTTTTATCTAAAGATGTGACATTAGAAACATCCTTAATAAATTATCAACCCATATTTTTATCTATTTAGTGAATTAATAATTGTGAAATAAATTGTGTAAGAACAACATAATTAAATTATTTAATAATACACTCTCCTAAAAATAGAGAATTCAGAATGTGATGGTCATCTAGAATGACATGAAACTCGGTTTCTTGAGTGAATGAAATTAGTGGGATCTAAAAATTGGGAGATTGAAGAGTAAAATAATTTAAAATTACCAGTAGTGGGTAATACATCACATGGTCATGAGAATGTTCACAATCAAAATACTATGAAATCGTGACATGTGAAAATTCCATCAGTTCATCAAATATATAATAACTTTTACTTCAATGTTTGGAAAATAGAAATAAATGTTTAGCATAGATTATTCCATCAGTTCGTTGAATATATAATAAACCTAGTTGTGAATATATAATAAATTTTACTTCAATATTTTTAAAATATCAATAAATGTTCAACATAGATTATTCTATAAATAAATATCCATATATCCAAATTAACTTCAATAAAATAAAAATAAACTTGTATTTCAACATAAAATTTGATCACATACCTTTTCACATACAACCAGTTCATTCACATTTTTCCCATAAATATTTCATGTACAAACACATATTAACCATAAATTATATATATACCTAAAGTAAAAAATGAATCACCAATCATTTTTTAATTAATATGATAAATCAAAATTTAACCATAAAATGTAGTGAACATATCCATTAAATCATGAATCAAATTTAAATACTACCTAAATATTAAATCATTATCTAAAAAATTAAAATATCTAAAATGTCACATTAATAATTAGTTAATATGTCAACTTCCTTGATAATTAATATTCTAATATCCAATGTAACATAATTATCAAAGAATACAATAATATTTTAGTCATTAATTTCATTTAATCCTTAATATAATATTCTTTATAAAAACTTGTAAATAATTCAAATCATCTCAAAATACCATCATCTAAAACCTCAATGGGTTATCTATTCCATCACTCTAATAAAAACCTTACACATAAAAACCCACGGTGGAATGAATAAATATAATGAATACCATATAAAAAATATATTCTTCAAATACTAAAACAATAATTATTCCACAAGTTAAATCATAAAAAACTTCCATAAATGCAATACGAATAATAAATGATGACTGAATTCACATTAACATAAAATTACTAACAACATTCATTGTTACAAAAAATAATCTAATTTAATTCATCAATTTCAATAATTACATGAGATCTTATAGAATTTTCATGGTTACCAGTAAATGTTTTCATATGTTTTCAATTCCATATAAGAGATCTAGAATAGATCATTTTATATATGTATCCTTATTATTATATTCATAGTACAACTCATACATCATAATTCCTACATCATATATAATAAAAACTAAAATTAATATAGTTTAGCGATTGATATTGAATAATCTATTCATTTTCCAAGGAGATGACACCAGGTTTAAGGAATTTACTTTTATGATTCCCATATTATCCAAATATCAAACATTGAACCCTAAAGGATCCATTTGGATAATGTTAATATATATCTATATAACTATTTTTCCATAAATAATTTTTCATCTATCCACTTATTTTTTCAAACATTAAAATTTTCTAGTTATTCAGATTCATTATCTATTGGGACTTTTTATAAAATTCAAAGCTGATTACAATTGATATTTCTATCACTCATTATCTCCACCACTAAATCCCATGTTTGAACTATATTCCCATATTCATATGTTGGTTTGGGAGTTGTTTTAGGTGAATTTTGTTAACAAAATATCATGAAAATTGATATGAAATATTAAAAAATTATTTCATGCTCGTCATCATCCAATTTTGTTTATCATAATCAACACAATGTCCATCAAATTGTTTTTTAACAACATTCTTCCTAGTTTTATCTATTAACTTAATCGAAAAAGTATAGTATTATTAATAATAATTATTTGGGAAACCAAATAATCTCTTCCTTATAAATCATTTAGGTTGTCATCGTACTTGTATAATATCCACTATGATAGTCATATTTTTATGTTCAGTAATCTATTTTTTATAAATATAGTTTCCAAGGATTTTACATAACTTTCTTCGATACGTTTGTAATCAACCCAACCCCAGTATTCTAGTGTCAATCGTTGCATTATTTCATCAGCATTTGATACATGGAATTTCATCTCAATGGATAAAATACATTAGTATCCTTTAAAACAGTATAGATACTAGAATATCACATTACAATTTAAAATATTAAATAAAACATTGTATTTTCATTAGGAAGTCTATTATTACTCTTATCATATCCATCCATATCAATTGTAAAACACTTATCATTGTTGGTAATGGAAACAGAATAATGGTGTTAGATCCGGTCCTTAGTAATTTTATGCTTTTGATAGAATCCAATATGATTAAATAAATAATAATAAGTACCAAAATGTAACGAAATGAAACTCATTCAATTTAATAAATGATATCTGATTGAAAATTAACATGGAATGAATAAATGAAGATCAATTAGTTCCATATAAATTATCACATGGTATTAAAACATTTCCATGTGTTTCATTACTAATTAAAAAATAAAATGTTTATATATATATATATTTTCAAATATCGAGGTTATTATAGATGTATAAAATCATAAACAAAAAATCTAATACTCCACAGAAGAAATATTACATAAATGGGTATGGTGTCTGCCAAATACCCAGTTACGGTTTTCTGAAAAAAACTACAAAGTCATTGAGAGAAAATAATGAGCCACAACAATAACATGCTCTAACAAATTAATTAATTATATTAAATGGGGAAAACATGATCAATTTAAACATTCATATTTAAAACTAACATACAAAATACTAATATCATCCCTAATATGTAATGATAATCATAGACAATACAAATTAATATGGACATGTGTATAAAACTAGTATATCCCCAATCAAATTGATCATAAAACATCCTTGAATTCTAATCTCACAAACAAGGTGAGATGATAGATAATAATAACGTTCAAAATTTCTATAATCATTTTTATTTAATTTCAATTTAAAAATGAATCCTATGATGAATATTGGACTAATATAAGCATAATTTATCTGTTTTGACTTAAAAATAAATTTAATTTTTAATACTAATTCAAATGATAAAGGATTTTTTTAAATAAAATGTAGTATTTTTTAATAATCACCAATAAAATGTATCTTCTACGAAAAATATAAAAAATAAAGACTTATTTAATTTCGAAATTAAAAATTAATTTTTTTTTATATTATAAAATCAAATTTCAAAGAGTGACTAAAATAAATTTTATTACAGATCTTAGAAATTAATAAAAATTTAGTTCCATTATGAAGATAGTATTTCAAAACATAAAAATACTTTTCCAAATATTATATATTTCATCAAAAATAATTTTTTTAAAAAAATATATAAATTAGTAATTAAAATTCAAATTATTGTTGTTTATGTCTATGATTAAACTATCTAATTTAAATACTTTTAATAGTGAAGTGTTATTTCTCATAATCTCACTATTTCACGTAAAGTAGGCGAATTCGGTGTAGCATGTAGTGAAATCAAAACAATTTAGTGATTATATAGTAATATAAAATTAGTTTTTTATATTCTACATTTAGTGTCACATATTGTGAAATATATGAAAAAGATTAAATTAATTTTTAAAAAATAAATTCCCTAAATATCAGGGTGTTATATTGATTTATTGAAGATATTTGGGTTTGAATATACTGATACTAAATAGTTTCCATATGTTTAGAAAAAATTATTTTTTGTGTTTTTTTAGAGGGACTGCAGATGGGACTCATATAATTTTTAAATACATCTAAATGTTTTAATGTATTTATTAATAAAAATATATTAAAATTGGACTATTTATGATTATGTGGTGATTTTGGGTATAAATATTTCATATAATTTAATATTTAAATGAATATATATAATTTACTTCTTATTACTTACGCCTAACCACTGGAAAATAAATTTAATATTATAATTTGTATAGTATTTTTACTAATTTATAAATTTTTATTATCAAATTATTGATTAAATTTTTGATTAATATTAAATTATATGATCAAAATATGGAATCTATTTAATAAAATTATTTTTATAAGTGTTGAGGAATGTAATATAAAATGGAATATAAAAAAGTGATCAAAAATGTGTTTTTTCTAAAACATCCATTTTTAGTATATAAATTATATATACCAAATTAAAATATATAATTTATTTAATTGACATTAATTTGATTAATAACAATATAAATTAACTAATTACGAATTAAACACGACATAAAATAAAATACAACAGTTTATTATCATTAAAAGAAATGATAGTTTTATAATATTAGTAGTTTTAGTTATTAATTGAAAAATACCCAATTTCATTAATTTCTAAGAATCTAATCGTATAATAAATTTTAAAACTGAATTTAAAAATTATGTTCATTTTCTAAATGTGAAATTATTTAATTCGTACATTGATATTTTAAATAAAACATTTATTGCACGAAAACTCAGTTAGGGTTGAAGAAAAGAAATCCTTATGAATCAAAAATTATATAATAATAATATAATGAATAAAAGATTATAAAATGTAATTAAATACACTAATTTGAAATAATAAATAATTTTTTAACTATTCTTACACTTAAAGCTACAATTATACAAAAATAATTTACAATTTTCCAAAGAGATACTTTTTGAAAAACATGATTCCCTTTCTTGAATTAATTATCCATCCACTTGTTTTTTCATAAATTTACCACCCACTTTGATCCATCATATTTGTTTTTGGAATCATATTCTCCTTATGAACCATTTAATTTAAAATTTATTTTCCCAAATATTATATTTCCAATAATTCATAGGACAAATATGGATACTATAATCAGATTCCATAAAATGCCTATAAATGATTTACTTTTATACTTGATTAAAAAAATGCTCAAATAAAAAAACTCCAAAAGGTAATATTATGATAAAAAATTCTTAAAATATACATTTTTTAAGATGAAAAAATATCATCCGTGGTTTGTATAATTCCCTCAGATTGTATGTCATATTAATGACGAGATGGCGTACATAAATTTATTTTCCTTCCAAATATTATTTGATGTTCATTCTACAAATTACAGATAAATATGAGATCATGATAAAATAAAATGGAATGATGGTATCAATTTAATATATTTGTCTCATTAAAATAATTATTAGTATGTTTATCCAAATATATATTATCTGTAAGGTGAAGAAAATGTTAATTTTTACATAATCCATCAACAATTATTAAAAGCATCAAATTTCTTCAAATTGTGTTTATTAACCCCCTCTTTAAATACATTTATATATAATACTTTTTCAATTCTATAATTGGAAATTGAAAAAGAACCCGCTTCCAAAAAAATCATTTATATTTTTCATACTATAATGTGAAAATTTTCATTGTAAAATCATAATTATTATTTTACAATCTTTCTAAACTAATACACTCCTAACATATAAATTTTTAGGTAGAAAAGAAGAACATAAAACACATGGCTATGATCTTATATAACATTCATTTATTTAGCTGTGGATCACATGAAACAAAAAATATTTTTGATAGAAATATTCATTATTTTTTAATATAATATTTCCAACAAAAGACCATTATTATCATGTTTTATCTTTTCTGATAAATCTTGTCCATCATTGAGAGACCTCTTATTCATTTATAAATTATCATATTATAATGAAATATGAAAACAAAATATGGGTGTTCATGCCTAAAAAATTTAAAATCCATGATTTATAAAATACATAAACATAGGTTAATGTGTTAAATGAAACATGCTTAATATATCATTATCTTTTTGAATCATTATATAATAAACTATGCTTTCCATTCCTATATGGGAATAAAATATTCATTCATAATTGTTTTTAAATTTAAAACATATCCTCTATGTAATTTTAAAATATTTATATAATAATAATCACTTCACGATTTTAAAATCAATTCATATGTCAATCTGTTATCAAAATAATTTATGTATCCATTTTTTAGTAAAAAAATTCATCAATATTTTCATGTTAACATGTAGGATATATTTTCTCATTAGATTTGAATTTATTTGAAGAATAATAAATTACCTGATTTTTCAATATGAATACTGAAATAATCTCATACAACTAAGTATCACAGTTGATAATAGACCCATATTGTCAAAGTGCAAGGGATAAAAATATAGATTTTGAAAATATTATTTTAAATTAATAAATATAGTTATGTATTTCTAATATATATGAACAAAAATAAATTTAATGTTCCCATTTTTAGTGGCATACATAAACAACCAATGTCTTCAATAATCAATCGGTAATTGATTAATATTAGAATAATAATATGAATCTTTAATTTTTTTTGGAGAAATATATTCCTAATATTAGTAAAAATTTTGTAGGATAAATAATTATTTAATATTTATTTATGATAGGTCCAATGATATAAATTTTTTTATCAAAAATTCCAAATTATTAAATTTACAAAATAACATTATTTTTATTAGGGTTTAAAGATCAATTAAAATATATTGTTAATTAATCTCAAAAAATATTTAATAAACCAAATTATCATCAATAATATCAAACACTAAATTATGATAATCCACTATTTCCACTATTTAAAATATCTTTGAATAACGTAACAACATTAACCAACTCAAAGAAATAAACAATAAACTAAAACTTTTATTACCTAGTTTGAGAAATTTAATTTATGAATTCATCCTCCCACACATTTTCATGATGATACTAAACCAATATATCAACCATTGAAAAAATTCAATCATTACCTAAGTGATCAATAAATTATTCAAAATGATTAATCATATAATTATTCTAATAAGTGATATTATTAAATTTTTTGTAATAAATTAAACTAAACATATAACCATCAATATTATTACAAAAAATAGAGAAACCCATTAATATGTAATTTTTTTAATAAAAAATTTGTCAATAAATTTATAAAAAATAATTATCATTTCAAAAATATTTACTAGTTAGGGAACTTCACAAATTTTATAAAGGAAGCTTTAGGTTACATTGAGAACATGAGATTCCATATTGAGCCTAAATATAAAACAAATAAAATATTATTTAAATTTTTATATTATAACATAGTCATTATAATTTTTTTTGGAATAATATTGATTTAATTTAATATATCTGATTTAAAAATGTATATATAATGAATTCTATGGTGACTAATGAATTATAAATTAAGATCATACCATTTTTTAATTATAAGATAATGTTTTTCCAAAAATCTATTCATATGTGATAAAATTTGTATTATTTCCATAACTAATTAAATAACCCTTTTTAGAATATATTAATTATAAAAATATATATTCAATATATTATTTAACATTCATTATAATTGTTTTTTGTACATGATAGATTAACAAATCCAATTCTAATAAACAATGTAGTATATTTTTTACTGGTCATTTTTACAGCTATTAATGGAAGGATTGTTTTAATACAAAATTTGAACAGATTTAAAATTTAAAATTTATATAAGATTAAAAATTGAAATAATAAAATAAATTTTTTTTTGTATTTTTATAATTTGTTTCAGGTTTTGATGAATAATGAAAAATATTGAATTTTTATCGAAAACATATTTTACATCTAAATACAATATATTTTTTAGTGATATTTTTATTGGTTTTAATGATTAAATATAATATTTTTATATAATAATTTATTAAAAATTTTGTTATAATAAATTTTAGATTGAGTTTTTATTTAAAAAAAATCATTCTTTTGAAAGTGTTCACTTCAATAACCCAATTTCTCACTAGATCAACTTTATTTATATTAAATTTATTTTATCCAAAAATTTGTTCTTAAAATTTGAAAAATGATTACATATTTGGAATAATATGGATCCAATTTATTAGATAAGTTCTTTTATTTTTTTACAATATGAATAGTAAATATTGTTGTTTGATTAATGCAAATGTTTAATTGGAATTTGTAAATTATGTGTAAAAACAATATTACTAAATATAATAAAATTACACTAATACAATTCATAATTTTATTTGGATGAAATATTTCCAATCAAATATATCCCATGATTATCTTTTTTTGGATTATTAAATTGCTATTAATGTACAAGGCCTTGGACTACCAAACAGAACCTATAATAATAAATGATGTAGTTATCACCCTAACAGTGGTATTAATATTGAATTGTTAATAAATATTTCACAATATGTTATATGTAAATCATATATGGTTATATATATATATATGTTTATGTTTCTGTAACAAATTAAATATATATATATATATATATATTAAACATGAGGTTTAAACATGCATGATGTAATACGGGGGTTAAGGTAAGGGGTTACAAGTCCAAATTTTATTTTAGTGAGATATATGCTATATTCAACTCTTGTTTCATTTATAAGCTGTATATGACACATATTTTTATGATTTTATAACGAGGCTACTTATGTGGAAGATATTTACTATGTAATTTGATTTTTTTTTACTTTTTGATTGCTTATAAAAGATATAAAAGTAGGACAATTTTCTGGATGGGCTATGTGAATTGGCCACATGGATGAGTCTATAATTTCAATTAACAATATGGATGGATCATCATTGTGAATCGAAATTTTTGGATTATTTAGCTATGTAGATGAGTCCTCTGAATTAAAATAGTTACATTAATATTTTGGAAATGTGTTGACTCCAGCTATTTCGAAATGGCCACATGGGGTTTCCCATTATATAGATAAAAATGAACATGGGTTTTCATTATTATCATGAATCAGGGTAATTCAATAACCATTTCCCTAAGGATAATTATATACATGAATTTCTATGACGGTTGATGTTGTAAATGAGTCCACCCATGTAATGTTTATTTAGATCATGAATAATTGGTTAAATTAATATTTATCAATTTTAAATCCCTACCATTTAAAATCAATGGAAACTAAAATCAAGGATACAAACCTTAGTTATATTATATATTGTTTCTCTCAATGATGAAGATCCTGATTCTCTTCCCTTTGCTTCATGGGGCCCTATTTTTGTTTTTTACAGTTTATCCCCACAAAAAACCCATATTGTGAACAACCACTATTTTTCTATAGTAAATCATATGAATTTCTATTATTGTTGGTAAAGGATCCTGTTATTCTCAATTTTCAGTTTCATAGAATATGGATAAAAAATTTCATATTCTACTGAAGATGGTTTCGCAAATCTTAATAATGATAAATTAATCGGTCATATTTAATCAATTGCATGAGGGTGTTTTTCATGATTTTATAGCATCATTTTTTTGATAATGAGGATTGGTGATTCCCCACTAAAAATTAAGGATTTTAGGATATATTTCATTTGATATAGTTTTCCTGAATTATAAACATTGTTTTGTGTTGTTATAATAACAACAAAAATATGAAATTGGATAATCACTTATAGTTAATCTATTAAAATGGTTTCTTTGGGATATGTCTTCTATGATATTGAAGCCATTATTTACGTGAAACATGATCAAATACCATTTAATAAATTAGGATAATTTTCTTATATTTGGTGAATTATTTTATTGTCATGTTTTTGAGATTTGAGGTGGTGGTTTACTGGGCTATGCTTCTGGGGAAGTGGGGAGATGTTTATTTCCATGATTTTTAGATAATAAAGTCATAGTCAAATGGGGACTGTGAGATACTTGTGAGAATGATATAGGTGTAAAACATCATGGTTAGTGATGTATTAATTGTTTCATATTGATTATAATGGATGAGATTTGGTTTGGTTAAAAATATATACATAGTTAAGGAATAATAATTAATGCTGGGTTTTGTGGTTAAATTTGAGTGATGTTTAATATGTAAAAAGTTAGATATATAATGGACATTATTTAGAATATGACATGTGGATTTTTGATTTTATGGTTTTATGTATTTGTGTTTCCAATAAATGTGAGATGTGGTGAGTTTTTAATGATTTTTTGTGAACCCATTGGTAATCATATGTTTTGTTATTTATATATACTTTTATTTTCATTTATATTTTTTAATTCACAACCCTCGTGTCAAGAACAATGTGCCAACACTTTCATATTGTCATGGGGTGTGTTTTATCAATCATCAAGGTGAATAGGATGGATTTATAAGTACTGTCTATTTCCCTGTGCCTCTCTTCTTGGTGAGTAGATATGAACATTCTCTGATGGATAAATGTATTTTTAATAATAAATTGTAGATCATGTTTTTGGGGTGATATATAATTTTACAATGATATTATTTTTTATTGTAAGGACTCATATGTTGACATTAAATTACTTTATTTATTTAAAGAATTCAAATTATTGATATTTTCATGTTTTCTATTGTATAAATTTAGGGAAAAAATCATACAATGTTTCCCCATACATTAAATTTGGGAAATTATATACAGTATCCACTTTTTCCAACAAATGACATCCTTCTAAAATAAATTATGTCTTCTTTTAGATATAAATAAAAAATCTATTCATCATGAATTTCACTTCTCCCTCACCAATATTAATAGCTATAGAGAAAATTTTAAAACATGGGATGATAAAAAAACATGGTAATTTTCAAAAAATAAATAAAGAAAATGATACCCCCTGAATATTTCGAACACCTGAAAATATTTATAAAAATCATAGTTTTAACCAATAAAACATAAACTTCAGAGAATACCTTATTATATAATAAGAATCAAATAATAAATCATATAAACCACAAAGGTTACTTATTAAATCCACATTATTATTAAATTTATTTCTTTCACGACTATATATGGAGTAACCTTCATGGTTATGTTTGGAAAACCTATCACAGTATATTCCTTATATCTCATAGTAGAAATCACCCCATTTCACTATCTCACTAACCAATTAATTAATGACCTATCATGGGATTAAAAAACACATTTAACACATAACCACATATATACATAAGAAATGTCCCTAAACCATGAAATAATATTAACACATAAAACATCTATAATGGGAAAATAACATTTCCACATTGAAATCACATATCGCCCTTACATTCTGCAAACTCATAAATGAGAACACATCATTTTGAAGTAAAATATTAAACTTTCAATGTAATCATCAATACTAGATTGTGAAATGAAACCAATAAATTCCAGACAAGTCTTATATGTTAAGAAACATTCCATTTTATTGAAATTATAAATCAAATTTGGAAACATGGTTAAAACATTTAAGTAAGTTATTTATGAATCAATGTGTCCCAAAACACTTTGAATTTTATTAAAGGATTGATAATTTGAAAACAATTATTTCCATATAAATAAATATTTAAAACCATTTTTAAAATAAGGAAATTAATGAGATGAATTTCGTTGAATAAATATTTAAAACATTTAAATAATTTTTTATTTTAAGGCCCCTTTACGAGATAAGTAACACAGGAATAAAAATTATTCCGTAATAAAATTTAATAGAAATATAAATATCATGATAACATGGTACTTCATTATATAACAAATCAAATTGGTTGTATATATACCTCATAGGATAATAAGGGTACATAACATCAATATATAAATCAAATAATGGAGACTTAGACGAAGACCTTTATATTGAGTCTGACTCATTAAAAACTATATTTTTATTTATGAATAATAAACATAGGTAAAAATATAAATTCCTTACAAAAGTTTTCAGTTTAATTTTCAATTTATATCAGTTATTACCATGCAATAGAAATTAAATATTTATTTATGATCATAATAGTTGTTTTGTCTATATTAGGTACTACAGTAGAAAATGAACATGATACGATGTTAATAGTCCATGTGTGTAACATTCCGGTTCTGGAAGCCACCTAGAGGTGACCTGTACCCGGTTGATCACATGGTCTCAGGAGGATTTCTGCGAATTTCAGAGGCCGCTGACTAGCAGCGAGGGCCTTGGGTGTGATAGTGGGGAAACAATTCCCTCATTGGAAGAGTGCACATTTGAAGTAAACAAATACATACAATAGTGGAATTAGTAAAAATATCCTTCAAAAATAGATAGTAGAAGACTGGTAGAATAAACAGGAGAACATATATAAAATGATGCATGATACATATGTAAAGGAAAACTATGAAATAATGCACAGTGTTGGAATACAATAATAAACCAAATACAAAATAATAACATTAATCATCTCCACGGCATCGCAAGCCTAAGCTTGGTCACATGTTCTCCAGCTCCATGGCATGTCAAGTACTTGAAGTAGAAGGGCTCTTTCCCTTGTCTCTATCTACAACAATATAATCTATTTGGGCTCAAAATCATTACCCAAACAGGGTGTGAGACAAAATCCTAGTAGGGAACCACCACAAGATTTATGCCTAATATTTGAAGAGTATATGGAAGGTAAAAATATAGGAAATAGTAAATAGGAAAGAACTCAACAGTAGACAATCCACAATTTCAAAGAATTCAAACCACCACATAACATGCAATAGCTAATCAAAATAGATAAACACAATAGGTAACCCTCTGGAAAGTACTCATAGGCTATCCCTGCTAGTCCTACATAGCAACATAAGAAAGTAGCTAAACACAAGGTAACCCTCTGGGACGTACTCATAGCCTATCCCATCTGGTCCTACCTTACAAGTACAAACAATCCTCTGGGCAGTACACACATTCTAACCCCTCTGGTTCATCTTATGCAAAGACTCTCTGAGGAAGCAATTTCTATCAATTCCTTACATAGTCTCGTATGAGTATCGAAGGGAGCTCTTGGGATGCACTTACGTCACATTACTTATGTGGCTCGCATCAAGGAACTACAGTCACTCTAAGGAAGCACTCAACTTAATTTCCCCCTGTGGTCTCGCATAATATGTAAAATAGACACTATGGAGAAGCCCACAATGTCCATTATCCATAAGGTCTATACAACAGGTTCCCATGGCCCCATCTAAGTCAAAATGTGTAGTAGCACATATCATCCAAGGAAAACCTTAGAGCTACTTGGCACAAATTCTACAGCATAACAACATAACAGAACTACAGTCACATCATCCTACAATACTAGACAGCAGAACGTAAAATGCATCCTAACAGGCTAACTAGACCCAACAGTCAAAATAGGAAAAACATGCATGGGAAACACATCCAATGAAAAATTATTCACCCTCTTCAGAGTCAAATATCATCTACTCAAGCAAACATGCATATCCGAAAATCAATAGGGCTAAAATGGTAAACACACAATACACGGTTCATGGGTATTCGGAAAATTTGAACATAAAACTAAAAGAGATTCAACAAAATGTCACAAACCTCCTAACTCGGGGTTGGGAGATTGTTATACATGAACCTCAATCCCGGAATCACCAAGTAAAACTTTAGATCTACAAAAATGCTCAACACATTCAATTGAAGATAACATTGAAAAAAAGAGGAATCATTAAATGAGGCTCAAATAGAATAGAGGGCATACCGTGGTGATCCCAATTCAATCGACGATGGTTGAATCGGAGAACGAATGGAGGCTCGAGGGATTTTAGAAGAATCATTGTCGTACAGGTTCTCTCGGATGAATGAGAACTAGAAGAAGGGTGTTATGTATATCAGATGTTACCCTGGTGCGTTTAATGAGAAAAACAAAGTACACGACATATAATTTTATAGTAAATGGCATGTACTTGCCATTTCCATACCCCGCAATAGGCGGCCTCCATGTCACCCCCACATGGTCGTGTTCATGCCTCCTACATGGCCAACGCCTGACTTCCCGCGGTAACCGAGTACACTACATGTACTCAGAAAGTACACGACATGTACTTCGAAAATTTCCATAAATTCCTATTCATCTAAAAAACGACTAGAACAAGGAAGAATACCTTAAAAGGTGTTCCGGGTTCTTAAATAGTTCCCCCCTTAAAGAAATTTGTCCCAGAATTTCCCTAAAAAATCATAGAGGGAGAAACCCAGAACAGCTTCGGCCACTACGATCCTATGTTTTCCTCCCTCTTCTATGTCTCGTCCAGTACACACCCATGCTGCCATAGCACCCGTACCAGAGGAATAGACCATCAATTGAGAACCATTGTACTTCGACCAAGAATTCAGATAGGATGCATCTCAAAATATGCATCCACATCCAACTCAACCTCCTCGGGATGAAAGATGTGAGATGTGTATCTAGAAGTAATATCGAAGATGAGAAATGTGGAAGATGTTGTGCATAGCCTGGTACCTCTAAGGTAACTATAACTGATACACAACCGACTAAACTCTCTCCATCACCACAAAAGTCTTGACGTACCTCAGTGAAATTTTACCCAGTCTCATAATCATCTTGTGTCCCATCCTCGGTGTGACACGGAGGAAAACCCGATACCTGACCTTGTACTCCAGAGGTATTCTCCGCTGATCAGAAAAAGACTTCTGGGAAGACTATGCAATAGCCATCATCTTCTGAATCAACTCAATCTACGCTGTGGTCTCTTGAACAAGGTGATGTCCAAGTAAAGCTTCCTCTTATCCCTTCAGCCAACATACAGGTGATTGTAATGGCCAAGTGTACAAAGCCTAAAATGGTGCCATATTAATAGTTTCATGAAAATTATTGTGGTTAGAAAACTCCACAAGAGTTATGTGGTTCTCCCAAGAACATCCAAAATCCAGGATGCATGCTTAGAGCATGTACTCAAGCACCTGAATCGTATGCTCGGATTGACCATCTCTCTGAGAATGGTAAGTTGTACTCAAACTTACCCACATACCCAATGCCTTTTGAATCCCCTTCCAAACCCAAGAAGTAAAACGAGCAACATGGTGTGAAAAAATGGAGTGTGGAACTCCATTCAGACGTACAATCTCACAGAATGTACAACCATCCTAGCTCATCAACAATGCAGGTCTCATTGATCGGTAAAAAGTGAGAAACCATCATGAGTCTGTCAATGACAACCCAAACTGCATCACTCCCTTGAGGCGACCTTGGAAAAACTATCACAAAATTCTTCCAGACATCATTCCAGTTCCACTTGGGAATAGTTAACTCCTTTAAAAACCCTTCTTTATGTTGATTCTCCACCTTCACCTGGTGATAGGTGGAACACTTCATGACAAAACCAACAAGATCTCTCTTCATACATGGCCACCAATACTAATAGGGTATATTGTGATACATTTTGGTGACACCAGGATGAATAGCCCAAACTGAGGAATGAAAGTATCCCATCAGATCATGGCGTATATCTGCTGACACCCAAACATGCCCTTGGAAACAAAAGATCTCTTCCTCTCCCATGGTCCATCCAGGAATACGTTTCATTCCTGACATGATATCCCATAGGACTAGGATTTCATAATCTGATAGTTGTCTTATTCTCTCTCAATCAAGAAGAGTATAGGTAATATCCATATAAGAATGAAATTTTACCCCTACCTGTCTGGCACCACCAAATGAATCTCAAAGAATAGAGACATGAGCTGCCATTCAATGATGGCCTCTTGAACTGCCTATATCTAAGTCATCATGCTCAATTCATCTACCACTATGTTTCCTTTCCCAGGCATGTATGCAAGCTCAATGTCAAAGCACTGTAGGTACTCAACCCACCTTCGCTCTCTCAAATTCAGATCACACTGAGTGAATATGTACTTGAGACTCTTGTGGTCAGTGAAAACCACCAAATTCTCTCCTAGGTGATAATATCTCCAACAAAATAAGACATTAACAACATTATCTAACTCAAGATCATGCATGGGGTAGTTCCTCTAATGTGGTTGCAACTACTGAGACCCGTATGCAACAACTCCCTCACCCTGCATATGCACTGCTCCCAACCCGATACTTAAAGAATCACAATACAATGTATAGATCATGCCAAGCTCTGGAGATACTAGTATCGGTGTTGAATTCAACATCCCTTTAATCTTCTTAAAGGCTTACTCTCAATATTCTCACCATAAGAACTTCACACCCTTCTTAGTCAGACCCGTCAGTGGTGTTGCGAAGCATGCGAATTATTAAACAAACCATCTGTAGTATCCATCCAGCCCTAGAAAACACCACACCTCAATGATTTTTTTTATCTACTCCCTGGAAACTACTACTCTCACATTATTTGGGTCTGTTGACAGTCATGTCACTGAGATAAGATGACCCAAGAAGTTAATCTTTTCCAAAAAATAGTGTAATTTTGATAGCTTAGCATATAAATGATGCTCTCTCAGTGAACTCAAAACCATCTCAAGATGGGTAGCATGGTCTCTTCAAGTGTGATATTACACCAAGATATCTTCCACGAAGACAAACACGAATGAAACCATGTACCGATGGAACACTAGGTTCATCAGTTCCATGGATATTGTAGGCATGTTTGTAAGACTGAATGACATAACCATATACTCTTATAGACCATAACTGCTCCGGAGTGTTGTGAGTGGTATATCAGATGGTCTAACGCGCCACTGATGATAACCATACCCCATTTCAATCTTCAGGAACACCCATGTTCCTCATAGATGGTCAATGAGATCATAAATCCTTGCTAATGGATATAGATTCACAACTGTCAACTGGTTCAACATTCAATAATCCACAAAAATCACGAGGGTGTCATCTGCCTTCTTCCCAAATAGGACATAGGAACCCCAAGGAGAAGTAATGGGTCGAATCAAACTATTTTCCTACAACTCCTCCATCTGCTTCGTGAGCTCCTACAACTTTGGTGTAGCCATATTATAAGGAGGAAAAGACACTGGTTCCACCCCATGCAAAATATCAATAGTAAATTATACCTCACACTCTTGAGGAAAACCTGAAAATTCTTCTGGAAAGTTGTCCCTAAAATGATCCACCACTAGAGAAAAGTCTAACAGTGATGTCCCATAGTCATCCAGATACAAACTGGAAATATGCACTATAACTCCTTCCAACCCATGTTGCTTGGGTCCCTCTATGCTCGCTTGGACTTCCCATTATCCCTTATGAAGGAAGGATCCACCCTCTGGTCATGTGAAACTCACCCTACGGGGATAGAAACCGATTATTTTATGGAAGGAAAATAGGCAGTTCATTCTAAGAATGAAATCATAGGCTATCGTCTCTAGGACATAGAGGTCCCATAAAAATTGACACCCACAACCTCTAGAGGTCACTCCATACAATGACTTACACTCGTCGTTCTATTCCCCAATGGATTTTCTAACATCAAGGTATCAGTAGAAGAAAATTTGAAGAGCCCAAGGCTCTCCACAACCAAAATAGATATAAAGATATTGAAATCCACTGTATTGAAAAGTGGAGAAGATAAAACTGAGGCAACTAAGATCATACATCGAACTGTAGAAGTTATGGGATCTTTCTTTTTCTGGTTCTGCTCAACTGTAAACGTTTGGCCTACTTCATGGCCCTGTGACCCTGCATGACAAAATTGAGATGATGTTACCTAATGTCATTGGAAACCGGGCGACTGGATACCACAACCAAGACCACCATCTTGGCCTGAATGGCCGGAAGAACTCCAGTTCCCAAACAGGTGAGAAACAAGTGGTGTTTCTCCTGAACAAGGAGTCATAGAAGAACCCCTATCACTAGCTGCTGGTGAGAATATCTGATAGAAGTGTTGAAGATGGCCCTCCTTGATTCTAGATCGGCACTCCACAGGGCGTCTCATGTAGTGTGGCATCATATGCCCACTCTTCCCACAATGTTAGTACACCACCTTACTACTAGAAGAAGTTTCTCACCTCCTGAAATCACCCCGCGAACACTCCCAGCGACGTTTCATACTGTCAGAAGGAAGATTAGAAACCCCAGATGTTGAGCCACCTTAGCTCACAACATTATAATCCATCATATTGCGCTCCGTGAGCAGTGCCTAATTGACGATGGAAGTGATAGAAGTCATGAAAAATATTTTCACCTGCGATATCATGTCAAGCCTCAGACCATCTGTAAAAATTCTTACCGTGAATAACTGATCACCTCCTGGAATATGAATGAAGTGCTGTAGCTTGATAAATTAAGAGAAATACTCCATGACCGATAGATTACCCTTCTTGAGAATCATAATCTCCAGGGATCGATCGGATCTCAGAGTCTATAGATTTAAGTAGTCAAAGAATATGCACTGAAAGTCATCAGAATCCATGATCTGATGGCGTCCCACCTATGAGATCACATTCCACCACCTCTTGGTGGAATCTTGAAGCATATAAGTAGCATGATAGACCCTCCCCTATGAAGGCATCTATATATTCTCAATGATCATAATAATTTCTTATAGACATGACTATGTAGCCTAGTGCCCTCCATCCCCTGAGAAAGTGGTAGAATAATGCTTCTAGAAGACCTACGTCAAATCTTCCATCGACGGGGCAGGAGGCGGTGCTCTCTGAATAGTCTGCATCATCCTCATGAAGCCTTCCCTGAACTTTGCATCAGCACCGTTATCATGTAAAACTGCTAGTTCCAAGAATGTCAAAACATGAAGATTGACCAGATGTCCCTAATCTGCCATATCTGGCATCTGATCACCGCCTTGAAACTGGCATACAGCTAGAGGATGTTTCAGTGGAATGACCCAGCCAGGTCAAGCACACACCTTAGATTAAGATTATAAAAGCCTGAAACTATAAGTTCAGGAAGGGAAAATGGAGGAAGAAAGCATTCATGTATTACACAACATGACCACATGGTGTGTATAATTCCTACATTTCATGTTCCCTTAATTCATTCACATGGTTGTGTACTTCTACCCAAACAAGTCTTGTAACACCCAAACCACATAGTGTGTTTTCCTAACACATGATGTATACTTGAATCATCTTCATATGATCAAGTCCTTCTACATATCTAAGCCACATGGCACACATATGAAAAGACTACACGATGTGTTCCAGATAGACATGGATTGTAATTGACAAGCTTCACCTTGACCCTATTGTTAGTGGCATGACCTAACACACGTCTCACACTACACCGTGTAATCTAGACAGACACGGTATGTACGAGAAAAGATAACATTGACCCTTGTAGTTTGTGACATGTGTGGTTACATGGTGTAGAATGCACGATGTGTTTATGCAGCACATGACATATATTAGATAAGACTCGGCCAACAATTGTTGTTAGTGACATTATTGGGAACATGGTCGACACAACACGACGTGTATGGATGGTACAAGGTGTGTTCACTCTAGGTTTTCACTATCCCGTGTCCCTGTCCACATGGCCTAAGACATTGATAGAGACTAAATGACGTGTATGTACGGTACATTGTGCGCACATAAGTGAAACTATTACTTCCCGAATAGAAAAACACATGGCATGTAGTGAAAACTACACGACATGTATTCTGTGTTTTTTCCTGAAAGTAAGATTCAGAAACTACTCCAATGCCTACAAAAACAATGAAATAGACATTGAAGGTGACAAATTACTATCCATGAGGGCCCATACTCCACGAAAATTAATTGTTGGCATCTTATACATGTTACAACAAGGAAAACAAGGCAATGATCCACCAAATTCTAATCCATTAAAGCCCATAACACCTCAAGAACCAATGTTTGGCATTCATTACAAAAAAACCATACACAAAAAAACCTATCAAACTGTTGGTATTTTATCAAGTCATCTATCACAATATAATGCATATTCAACACAACATCTATCACAAGAACATGAAATTTCTAAAGCACCTTAGATGGTATGACATGAATGCATGACATGTGATTTATAGCAAGTTCATATATGATGCATGAGATGGAATATCATCGATATTAAATCCAAATAGAACCTCAATAAAATCAATGGTAACAACACGAATCATGTGAATCACCAAATGGTGAAATCATATCAACTATAAAATTACAAAACCAGAAAATTACAATAAACATGGTAGATTGGTTTTTCCTTGTACATGGGTTAGCTACTCCCAGGAAAAACTTATTACCAAGTACTTATTCTATCTTATCTATACATAAAGGCTCCAAACAGTAATGTCATGAGAAAAAAATTCCTTTAATATGACATTGTAATGTCCAAGTTATAGAAGCCACCTAGAGGATCCCTATACCCAGTTGGTCAGATGACCTCATGCACAATTCCTCGAACGCTAGAGGCTGCCGACTAGCAGCAAGGCCTTGGGTGTGATAGTGGGGAAGTCATGATCTCATTGGAAAAGTACACTATAAGAGTAAACAAATGTATTCAAAAGAAGAATAATTAATAATATCCTAAAAATATAGTCAGTGTAAGACTCATAGAATAAACTAGAGAACATATATAAAATGATGCATGATGCATGATGCATATGTCTAGGAAAATAGTGAAACAATGCACAATGCTTCAATATAATACTAAACCAAGTACAAAAAGAAAAACATTAATCAGCTCCCCTGCATCACAAGCCTATGCTTGGTCCCATGCTCTCCATCACCACAACATGTCATGTACCTGATGTAGAAGGGCACCTTCCCTTCTATATATAGGAAACAATATAATCTATATGGGCCCAAAAGCATGGCCCAAATAGGGAGTGATACATAATACTAGTAGGAAACCACCACATGATCTATTCCTAATAGTCGAAGAGTATATGATAGGTAAAAGTACAGGAAACAATAAACAAGAAAGTACACAACAGTAGACAATCCAAAGTTTCAAAGAATTCAAATCATTACATAACATGTAACAGCTAATCAAAACAATTAAACAGAATAGGTAACCCTCTTGTAAGTACCCACAACCTATCCCCTCTAGTACTACCAAGAAACACAAGCAAGAAACAAAACATAAGGTAACACTCTGGGAAGTACTCACAACATATCCCCTCTAGTCCTACCTTACAAGTACAAGAAACACTATAGATAGTAATGTCACTCTATCCACTCTGGTTCTGCATAAGGATAGACTCTCTGAGGAGTAACCCACCGCCAATTCATCCTATAGTCTCATATCTGTATCTAAAGGCACTCTAGGGAAGAAATTACATCACATTCTCTCTCTGGACCACGTCGAGGAACTACAAACACACTGAGGTAGAACTCAACATCAATTCCCCATGTGGTCTAGCATCGTAAGTAAAACACACACTTTGGAGAATCCCTCGACGTCCATTCCCCCAATTACCTATACACTAGGTTCTCACAGCCCTGTGTAAGTTAATCTGGTGTAGCAGTGAGAATCAGGAAAGGGAAACAACATAACTATATTTTGTAGATTTCTACAGCATAACAACATAACAGAACAACAGTCCCATCATCCTTCAATACTAGGAATGAGAAACGAAACAGCTACCTAACAGGAAAACTAGACCCAATGTTCAAAATAGGAAAAACATGCATGGACAACTGATCCAAAGAACATAAATTCACTTTATTCATAGTAAAATATCATCTACTGAAGCATACAAGCATACCAGACAAACAATAAGGATAAAACGGTAAATTTGAAAAACCCCATTCATGGGTATTTGGCAAATTTTCACATAAACATCAAATACATTCAACAAAAATGCACAAACCACCTAACTAGGGGTTTGGAGATCTTTATACGTGAACCACATGCCTTGAATCGCCCAAGATCACCATAGATCTAAAGGAACGCTCAAAACATTCAACCGAAGATAACAAGGAAAAGATGAGGAATCCTGAAATGAAGAACAAGTAGAAGAGAGAGCTTACTGAGGATATCCCAACACAATCGACGACGGTTAAAGCAGAGATCTAATGGAGGCTCGGGGGCTCGGAGAAGAATCGCGGTTGTAAGAGTTCTCTTGAACGAATGAGACCTATAAGAAGGGTGTTCTGTCGCTCAGACGTGAACCCAGTGTGTTTAATAAAAAAAAGAAAGTACATGGCATGTACATTTGAAGTACATGGCGTGTACTTACCATTTCCATACCATGAATTAGGCGACCTCTAGTTCACCCCCACATGGTCATGTGCACACACGACTACCCATGGTAACCGAGTACATGACATGTACTCAGAAATTAAATGACTTGTACTTCGAAAATTATAGAAATTACTCTTCCCCTAAAAAATGACGAGAACATGGACACATACTGTAAAAGAAGGACCGAGTTATTAAAATGTGGTCATAAGTTATTCATCTATATAAAAATATTAATGATATCATAATAAATTTTGAATCTAAATTATATATTCAAATCCATTTCTTAAGTTTGGATATGAAAATATTAGAAACATTTCAATCATGTAGATGGTATGTTGTACGTACGCCTGAGTGACATTTTCAATTTTTTCATTGATTATTATAGAATGAAGATAAGTATTTTTTTACCGTTATAAAATGATCATAACATAACCAATATCGTAATGACAGTTTGATTAATACTATATATATATATATATATTACAGATGTGGTCTAGTGAATAATAACGAATCACAATGCTCCATGGAGATGATTATTCACACGTATACACAAACAACATTTTCATTTTCATGTGTAAGGACGTTAAGAATGAAATTTATATATTATTATCATATAATCATTAATCTGTCCTAAATATCACATATTATAATTAATTTAATAATTATTACCAGTCAAGATAGTTGGTTATGGAAAATGAACTATATTAGTTAGCAAGGCTGTAGTCCACCGTAAACATGATTCAAATGTTCACTTCCATTTGATTTAAATAGTGGTAGAATTAGGTGATGATATTAACATAACAATATCTCTGTATATTGAGGACACTATATTTATTATTTTGTCATAGTGGAAAAATATTTGAATGATTATGAATATTGAAAAACAGAGAAATACCTAATTAAAATCAATTAATTTTCTTCAGATGTCCACCTTTCCTAACACCATATCACCTTAATGAAGGGTGTTCTTCCCAAAACAATTCCCTCAAGAATGTAGGGAGGGAATCTATGAAGGTATTGGGATAGTACTTTCAGATTCCCAATGTTTTTATGGGTGATTAATAGTGTTGAAGTGGTTCTATTTTATAGGATAGGGGAATAGCTACCTTAGAAAACATTAAAATATTAAATTAATATAAATTCATTATTTATTCCAAAATGCTCCTTCAATTATTTATTTCTATGATATCATGCTTTTGGATAAAATAAAAATCATCTAATTAAAATTAGAAATTTTTTAAATATTTTTAATCCAAGTCATTTTTTAACACTTTTTAGCTATTACCGTTTTAACTTTTATGATACACATTGAGAGTTATAATAATTACCATAACATGTAAAAATACCAATTAATGAGACATTATTGATATTTTTTGACTTATCTTAACATTTATGTTAAATATAATATTTTTTATATCATATTTTAGAAATTTTATATACTCATGTAAACTATTTTTTCTAATTTTATAACATTTATAAAAAGAGTTTGTTTTTTCCAATGATAATAGTGTCAATGTTCACAAAATTCATTAGATTACATTTTAAAAATATCATAACAAACCGATAATTTTGAACCAAATCCTTTAAAAAATCACCAACATGTCAAATGCTTCCAAAAAATTTATGGCTAGCATCATATAGATCAAATTAAAATTATTTTAGTATTATTAATATTAATTATTTGTTATTCCTTTAATAAATTTATTAATCAATCATCATTGTGTCAGAATTAATTATTTTTATTTGTATCAACAAAATTATAAATAAAATAAAATGATATAATAATCGTAGATTTCTATCGAATATTTGTAAAATGAGAAATATTTTATATAAACCCATATTAAATTTCTTATTGTTACGAGAGATATGATTATGGAAACTTGGTCTTTACTTTAAATGAAATGTTATAAGTTTCATAATTAAACCCAAGTGGCATTCAAAGGCCAAAATCACATCCCAGGGATTGTATTGGTTTAAAATAACTCATATAATATGAATTAAGATAAGTTTTAGGATGTTTTTGTAATATTATTATATTATTTTTACATTTAATTTCTAGATTTACACTTAACCGTGGTAATAAAAATATTACCAATCTTACTATTCACCATAAAATTAATTTATCCTATTAGATGAAACATTTCATACTATTTACATCCATGTGTGTACATTTTTTAAAAATACATGAAAAATAAGTGGATAAAATTAATATAAAATTAATTTTGTCAAATGAAGGATAAAACAATTCTTCAATATAAAATTTTGAAAAGTTCACATTGTTTTTATATCTAATTTCAATATGAAATTGATTCCAATGAATAATTTTATATTAAATTATAAAAAATAATCAAATTATACATTAAAAATAATTAATAATGGAACATGACAATACAAATTAATTATATGAAAACAGTTTTGAATTAAAAGAAAACATTTTTCACAATTCATTAATATATGATTATTCATAGAAATATTCCCAAAAATTCAAAAAAATAAATGTTTAATATTTAAATTTTAAAGTAGATGTTATTTTTTTCAATTATAAATTTTAAATATGCTAAAAAAAAAATTTAAAATGGGTTGTTTATCAAATCATGGTAAAAAATGACTTTTTTGGAAGATATTTATTTTATTCATAAAATAATATTTTTTCATGAATTAGGACTAAATAATTTATTTGACAAATATTAAACATTATATTGAATTTATATTTCATTTATATAACCCATCTAGGGTGATTTTATTATTTTATAAACATAATTATTCACATATAATTAGTTTTTCATAAAATTACATCCTTTATATTCAATTGGTTTTTGGATTCTTTTCACATTAATTTGATTACAAATAAAACATTATATAAACATATATAAAAAATATTTTATATTTTTGTTTACAAGAAAAATTTCATCCATTCTAGTGGCCATGGAATACCTAACATATTAAATAATAATATTTAGATATTCATTTATGGTTGATGTGTTGTATGTTTTACACTATCGAACATTGTGATTCTTGTTAATAAAATTGGGATGTTAAATTGTCCCCAACTTTAAAAAATGCATCCTCGTAATTTGAATATGGTGTTGGTAACTTAGGTATTAATTCTCAAAATAACATTATTGAAATAAAAACATCATTTTGTATATTATTAAAATATCTACATTAATATAAAGATAGGATTGTGTGATGATCACCTGAGAAAACACATAATAGGATGTAATATTGGAAAGTATGGATATGGATTATTGAACTAAATCTCAATTACTAATAGAGAGTGATATGAAACATACTAATTTGAATGATATCCATAAAAAATTAATAAATATTTGATAGATTAAAATCCTATTAAGACAAGTAAACACGTGATGTTTTTGTTTTAAGATCCTTTTAATATAGATGAGTAATTAATTTAGTTAACTAACTTTTATAAGAAGAAAAAAATTACATGATATGTAGAGTTTCATCCATTAGTAAATTTATACTATTCACACATATTTTCCTCCAAATGATAAGTATTTAAGTTGAAATTTTCAATCATAAGGAAACTTCTAGATATTAAAAAAAATAAAAAAAATACCACATATTTCTCATACATTTATTAGTTATCCAAACCAAAAATGATTAGAATAATATAAGATAAATTTCAAAAACATCATTAAACACAATATGAAAAACTAATTCAACCTCTAAAAATCAACATTAATGTCCAAATCCTGATATATATCATTCAATAAATAACTAACCATAAAAATCGTAAAAGTAATCTAATTGATGATTGAAACCCAGAATTCATATGGATTTGAACACATTTTCATATAAGCCATGTTTTAAAAATATATCCAAAAAAAATCAATTATTAATAAAGTC
Source organism: Viscum album (assembly GCA_963277665.1). Taxonomy (NCBI): domain Eukaryota; kingdom Viridiplantae; phylum Streptophyta; class Magnoliopsida; order Santalales; family Viscaceae; genus Viscum; species Viscum album. The sequence goes on along the minus strand of OY728127.1, from coordinate 77,089,380 downwards.
TCACACAACAAATTAATATCCCATATATTCTTAATCATATACTAATCATTTCCATAAAAACCATATTTAACATGTGTCCACAATAAATTCATAGATTCTTCCAATATATAATAAAACCATGGATAAAAAATTAATATCGCATAGTATTATATTTACCCAAATCATATTGATTTCCCAAAATAGTGAACATCATCAAAAATATTATTTATCACTTAATCCCAAAATTATTTTCCAACATCAACAAAATCCATTTGATGAACATCAGATCCAAAAATAATCATATATTTTCTATCAAACCATTTAACTGAAAAAATTCATAATAACTATGCACATAATATAGGCAAGTGGTATGACATGAAGCCTTATTGCAATTTAGTTATGGGTTCGATTCCATTAGCCTTATCTAATGTGATGGGGTTGTCACACATCCTATGGGTTTTCCATTTTCTAAAAATATAAAATTCATACAAAAATCCCGAAAATTTAGAAACTAATCAAAAATAGCCCTAACATATTATAGTATAAAATTTTATCTTGTGAGTTTCATTTTTCATCACAAAATGTAATATGCCGAAATTAACTCAAAAATGAATGTCTCCAAGAATACTGTTAATCACAATAAAATTTCATAGTTTAAAGACTCAAATTGGTTTCTATGAAATTAAAATTATTATCAATTTGAAAATTATAAACTCAAGATTATAACCAAAACTCTTAAGAATACCTCATAATCTAAAATGATTTCAAATAAATCTTTTGGTAGCATCTAAAATGAGCCATATTTAAACATTACATAATATTGAGTAAAATTAGAAATTCACATTGAGGTTTTATTTAGTTTTATAATTTTTGGGAATTAAGAAAACCTCTGACTATGTGGTCCAATAAATTACTTGTGCATAGTTTTCCTCAGTATCCAATTCTTCCACCTATGGAAATCCTTTTAAAATAATACAATTTTTTTTGAGAGATATCCTCAATTCATTAGTCATGATATTATCTTTGTCCTTCCAAATATTAAGACTTTTGAGGAAAATTTTTAAAAATTTTATGTTAGAAAAAAACTTATTAAGGGACATAAACTAAACAAATAAACCATTATTCCTTGAATATTTTAAAAAACTGACATCATTTTCTAAAAATCATAATAGGTTCCCATAAAAGACAATCTTTATGTGATATCTCATGAAATCATATGATTCCATTAAAACTATAGAGAAATCATAAATCATTGAGGTAACATGTTCCATCATTATCATTCACACATTGTAGATTATCATGGCTACATAAAGAGTAGCCTAAATGGTTACCTTTTGAATACCCATAAAAGTATATTCCAAAAATCTCATCGGGGAAAACATACTATTTAAATATATCTCATTACCCAATGCACTAACGATATATAATGGCTAAAATATCCTCATTTTATCATTAATCTACCTGGATACATATGAAATTCCAAAGAACCACAACATAATCATAACACATAGATCAATAATTAGGTAAAAATATCATTTCCACTTTGAAATCACATTTCATCTTTACAATCCCTAAAATCCTAAATGATAATAAATTTTTTTAAAAAAATATTAAACATTTAAATTAAACATCAAGAAATTATAGAGATATGTATGTGAGAAATTTCATTCATGGTGTATATGTTAAAAAATATTCAAAGTTATTGAAATAATAAATCCAATTTTAAAACAAATATAAATCATTTAAAAAGATTATTTTTAAATCAAAAGGTCCCTTACCACATTGAAAATTTATAACATAATAAATTTTTTTAAAAAAATCATTTCTGTATATGTAAATCATTAATAACATTTTTAAACATTGATATAAGTGAGAATGATTTAGAATAATAGATATTTAAAAAATTTAAAATGATGATTTCGTTATAGAGTCACATACCCCATAAAAAACAAATGAATGAAAATAATTAAATAATAATTTTATACAAAACATTAAATAGAATTAGAATATATGAATTCATGGTATAACATGTAAAATTGGCTTTATATACATGTCTTAGACTAATAAAGGTGCATATCATCAAGATAATACTTATTGAAAGGAGATTGAGATGGAGTCAATTACCTTGAGTCTGAATCATCATGTAAAATCATTATATTACTGAATAATAAACATAGGGATATATTTACGTTCTTGGTAACTTTTTAAATTTTATAATTCATTTTATACCTCTTATTAACATGTTGTTAAAATTGCATAAGTACTTATATTCATATATGATGCATTGTGAATATTTGGTACTTGAGTGGAAAATGGACTTGGTTTGATGTCAATAATCTAGGTAGTAATAATGAATTATCTAAATAATGGCATCAATAAAATTAAAATAATATTTTATATCAATTATACCTTTATATTCATTTATTAAACATTGATATAAAACATGAACTATGTTACAATTATGGATATGATAAACTATATGTACACATGAGTAACATATTTCATTTTCCGTTTATAATTAGGAAAAGAATGTATGTATTATTTTACCAGTAAATAATTATAACAAAAAATTAATATAATATTAAATATTTAAATATAATTAAATTTATCATAAATGTGATGTAGTTATTAAAAATAAATCACATCGCTTCGTGGAGGTGATAGTTCACACGTACGCATGAATGACATTATCATTTTTATTTGAATGTAAAGTAAAAAAATAAAATTGTTATATTATTCAATTATTGTGAATAATATGTCATTAATATCACATACTAACATTAAATCCATCATTATTAACATTTACGAGTGACAGTTATGCAAAATGATCTCTATCAATTTGTGAGCTAGCCATCTGTAGTACTCAAAAACAAAATACTCATTTCCCATTTTATGAAATAGGAGATGGATTTAGGTGATGGTCTAAAAAAATATAATTTAATTATATTGATGGTTATGTAGTTATTATTTCATCATGTTATAGGAATATATTATGTAATATGATGATGAAAAAAAATAAAAATACTTAATAAAAATGTTACCCTTCTTTCGAATGATCACATTTCTTATAACCTAAACACCTCTATGGACGGTTTTATACCTAAACTATATCATACAGAATGTATAGAGGGATTATAGGATAGGTTTTTGAAATATATTTTCAGATCTCAAAGGCATTTAAGTGTGATTATTATAGAGTAATGGGTGACTTTTTTTCAAGAGGGTTGGGGAACCATTGTAATCTATTAAAAAAGTAAATAAATATTAATTAATTTTCTATTAAAAATGTTCCAAATATAATTTATTTCAATGATATTATGATTTGTGTATTAATAACTATCATTGAATATATTTTATAAAAGTTTTGAATATTTTTAATCCTTATATTTTTTTTACTCTCTTAACTGTTACTGTTTTATCAAGTAAGTTATATTTTGACAGTTAAAATAATTCCCATAACAGGAAAAAAATTTAAGAGTTATTAATGAAATTTTAAGACATATCTCAAATTTCTGGATGAATCATAGATTTTTATGAATTTTATAACATTTAATTAAATATTTTACATTTTAAAATACTAATACGGTTAATTTTGACAACAATTATTAGTTGACATTCTAAAAATATCATAATATAAAAATATGATAAAAACTCTTACAATAATCAATAACATCTCCACTGAATCTATATAATTATAATAAGTAATTAAATAGATTAAATTGTATATATGTTAATATTACTAGTTTCTTTCATTTTATTATTACATTAACAAATATATTTCTTGCATCCCATTGTGTCAAAATAATTTTTCTTATTTATTCACTAAATATTTTAAATTAACTACCATGTTATAAGAGATAATATTAGATTTTTAATGACAATATTTAGTCTAAGAAATCAATTATAAGACCCAATATTAAAAATATTATAGTTATGAATGAAATGATTATTACATCTTGGTCATTACATTAAATAATATCGTATTAGTTGCATTATCACACAATTATTACATAGAATGGCCCAAATTTTTTCTCAAAGATTATATTGGTCCAAAATGACTCATATAATATGATTAATACATGTTTTAGTGTATCTTTATAATATTATTATTATATTATTACCTTTAATTACCTTTAATTACCAAATTTACCCTTAACTATGGTAATAAAAATAAAAAAATGTTACTGTTCAAAAAATAATCTGACCATATTATATCACATTTTTAAAAATTATTACAACAATATATATCTATTTCTGAAAATCAAAAACAAAAAAGTGGATAAAATTTATAAATATTTTCTTTTCTTATGGGAATGAGAAAACATATTTTCAATGAACAACGTTCATAAGATCACGTTGTATTTATATCCAATATCAATTTATGATTGATTAAAATGACATATAATGTATTAAATGAGAAAGAAATAATGTAAATATACCTTAAATTCAATTACATTTAGAATGTAAATGTACAAATTAATTAGGAAAAAAATGATATTTGAAAGAAAATGCATTATTTTTATCTATTCACTAAAATATGAATTTAATCATATATATATAAAAAATGTCCAAAAAAATTATATTATGATATTGACATTCTAATGAAAAATTTTATTCTGTAAAATATAACATATAAAATTTTCAAAAGAAAAATTAAAAATGGGTTCTCCATCAAAAGGATATATAAATGCCTTTTTCGAAAAATACTTCTTTTATTCCTAAATTCGTATTTTATCTTATATGGTATCTATAAAATGCATAATATGAATTTTAAAAATTATATAGAATTCATATTTTATTAAAATAATCCAAAAATGTGATTTTATTATTTAATAAAGAAAATTATTCAAATTTAAAAATATTTTCATCAAAATACATCCATTATTTTCAATTGTGTTTTAGTTTCATTTCAACATAATTTTGTAACAAAATGATTACATATACAAACATGTATAACCCACATTTGCTTAATTTAGTTAACACTTTTCATTCCAACCATTCTAATAGGTATAAAATAACTATTATATTAAATAATAATATTTAGTAGTTCATTGAATATCGATGTTGCATATCATGTATATTATCAGAAATTTTATTTACATTTAAAAAATATTGGATGATACATGTATTTTAGGTGACTTTATTTATGATGTGATGGGATCATGATGTGGGGTGGTGACCTAGGTGTATTTAGGTGTGATGTAATGTGACTTTTCTTTGGGTAACTGGATAATGTCTTTGCAGGTGTGTTGGGGTGTGACCATGTTGTGATGTGGTGGTATACATCATTTAAAAGATATACATGTTCCATTAATTATGAATCTAGGTTTTGAGAGTTAATAATTATATAGAACATGAATCATGACACCCTTTATCAATTTGTTTCTTATTATGTTATTACAGTGCGCGTGAGTTATTTTCTTAGCTCACCTTAGTGAGGTTAGGAAGGATAGTTCACTTTTTTAGTTGATATTAGTTCTAATATTAACACACATGTTTATTAGAATTCCAAATTAATAAATAAATGAGGTAAATTGGTTTTCCCATACATTATACGTGTATTCTCACATTACATATATAAACTGATATTTATTTTTCCATGTGAACTATGTGGACTGTGCTCAACATTACTACCTATGACCTCTGGATTCATATATTATAATTTTTTTTGTTCTATTATGTGTATTAATATTTAGATATACCGACCTATACCTATTATATTTATACATACACTAAGAGATTTTTTGATTTATTTTAATTTTATATAATGGAGTTTTTTCTAGATAACTCATCTTATCTCCCATCCTCTATTATTTTTGTGGATAATGAATGAATTTTAATTATATTTTTATACTCTCGGTGCTAGTTGAGAAAACTAGGGCCAATGGATTTAGAAGTCAAGGATCATTATCTGTATCCCTTCATTCTGTAATAACTAGAGAATGGTGGTTGTGAAAATGAAAACATTAAGAGACGATGTTTATTTCTTATGAACAAGTTACATATATATATATGATTCCAAAGACACTAATACTATATGATTACACAGTGGATCATAATTGTATGTATAGAATATTAATATATTGCGTTAAAATATTTTTTTTAAAAATGTATTTTTCACTATAATTTAGATAATATTAGCGGTTAAGATGATTTTAATTAGGGATAATTTAATACTTATAGATAACTATATGGTTCAATATATATATATTAATTAAAAATTCAATTCCACTAACACTATTTTGTGGTCATATGTGCTCATATGGTGAATAGTGGTATTTTGGGGAATTTTTATTCATTTTATGGAATAACTCATGATTGAGAAATAAATGACCCATTTAGTTGGTAAATGATTTACTAAATGATAATTTTTATTTATTTAGAAAAATGGATTATTTTATTTTGTGTAATATACTTTGACCAACATAGATAATCATAGATATTGATAAGTGACTTGGTGATAATTATATTCAATTTATTAAGGAATAAGATTAATATTTCTTATTTTTAGTATACATGATTAACAAATATATACAACATCATTGGTTAGTATTTGATGTTATGTAAAGATGATTAATATTAATAAAAAAAATAATAGGTTATTTTATTGTGATAGTGTAATTTGAGGATTTTTGAAATGTTTTAAAATATGTTAATTTTTTAGGATCAATAACTTGTTTTTAAATGATCATATTTTTTGGGAGAAATGTGATCATATTTTTCATTATTTTATGATTTTGAATTATATTATGAACTATATTGAGAATAATTTCGATTTACATACTTCTGTAGATTGGATAAAACAAAATTTAGTCAATGTTGAACTACTGTTTCACTTTTTTGTTTATAAGACAAAATGTTTTTGATATCTTCAAATTATTATTCATATTATGGTTTACTTAGATTTTATAGGGTTTAATTTCTTCACACACTAAACATTTTAGATTCAAATAATGCTTGAAAATTGGTTGAACTATGTATGTAAAGACCCAGAAATTTCATGGATTTTTTTTCCTAAATACTATGGAATTTTATGAGTATGAGGTTTCTGACAGCACTTGATTCTGAGGCCCGGTGTGCCCGGAATCAATTTATGAAATTTTGTTTGGGTACGTTCAGTAAACATACATGTAGGTTTTTCTATAGTCTGAACTGGTGCTCGGAATTGAAATCCTTGGACACCGATGAGCTCGCAACGCCGGTATTCTCTTAAGTGGACATTTTCCCCTGTTGTATTTTATGTGGGTTGAGACTTAATATTTGGGGTTTAATTAAAATGTTAAATAAAATTGTTTAGAATAATTTTGTTCACCTTGGTTGTTAAATCCTAAATGAGGAAGTTAATGGGGGGGCCCACCCCAACTTAACTTCTATTGTTTGGATATTTGTGAGGTGGGGCCCAAACGTGCCCCAACCTTTCATCTCCCATAAACCTCCCTTAAACACCCCATTTTAACCCCCATGTTTAATTAATGTCAACTCCCCCATTTAATTTGGTGGAGCCTCTCCACATTCCACCTACCTCTCTCCATGTCATTCGTTTCCAACCAATCTAAATTAATTAAACAACTCTTCAATTATTTTATTAAATATTTTGATTTAATTTGAGAATATATGGCATGTTATATTATTGGAGGGCCATTTTATTATTTTTGGTGGAAATATTGGTGGGAGAGCTATTGAGAGGATTTAGAAGGAAGTTTTCATCTCCGAAAAAAACGTCAACCTTCAACGAATAACAAATTTCTTTCTCAACGAAGAGGACTCTACGATTCTAGGAATGTGAAGTCTCCAACAATGCTTGTCCTATTTTTGTGGCTCGACTACGTGAAAAGTCTTTTCGATATAGGGGGATTTTTTTCAATTTAAATGGATTAAAGTTGTTCTTTTTGTACGTTGTAAAAATAGGATTGTCTTTGGCCAACTGTTACCACCTTACGCAGAGTGCGTGAGTCGAACACACATGAACTGAAGACCCTCCAATGTTTATTGTTCTTTTAATTCATGAATGGAAGAGGTGGTGATGGGAGAAGTGGAGGCCTTGCGCCGGCCGCATGGGAAAGAATCGTATCCCACAACCGCAGGACGCTCGACTGACGAAGAACCGTCTGGGCCGATGGGAGGAACTGTGTCGCCCCAATGCGGCGCGTTGCAGAGAACCGCAGTCCGCAAAGGGTGGGCCCCTACGGCGGAAGAACCAGCTGGCTCAACGACCGACCGGGCGGAGGATGGTCGTGCCATCTGAAAGTCCCGCACAATAGATCTGTGACACACATGATCGGGACTCTTGCGCCAAGAAGGTCGTCCAGCTTCAGCCAACTAGTTCGGGAGGGCGGCGCCGCTTGACGCCGCCAGTTCAGGCAGCTGGGGGGTCAGCCCCCCCCCCCCCACCTCGGACCACTCGGCCGCCTCGGGCCGAGCCGCGGCCAGGCCACGTCCTTTAGTCGGGGCTGCACCCTTCATTCCCAGCTGCGCCCTTCGTACCAGGCCGTGCCCTTCGTGTCATGTTGCACATTTCATCGGCCTGGTCCGTCCCCCTTCCGGGTTGGACCCACCAACTTTGGGTTGACCCGACCCGCCATCCCACTACGCTTAATGGGTCAGGCCCGTTTTCACTTAAACGTGAATATCATGAAGACTGCACATCCAATCGATGCGCCATCTTTGGAAGTAGGACACTTGTGACAAGGCATTCCTTTTGCGATACTATAAGTGGGTTGGAAAATCGGCGGGTTTGGAACGAACGTAATTCCAATCGGGACCTCGGAGCGGAAACACATATAACTTAAGGACCAGACATCTGATTGATGTGTCGTATACTATATTGGATTTCTAATGATGATATTTTTCATTTGACATACTCTACATAGGATTAGGATGTTGTCTGAGATTGTTCGGGTTGGATTGTACCTGAAATCCAACCGGGCCCCTAGAACAGAAATGCTAATAACTCACAGATCGGGTGTCTGATTCGCGCAGCATCTGTTGTGTTGAGACCCCTATGATGATGCGGTCCTTAGAGATACCTTTACAAGCGATTATGTGACACGTGGAAGTATCAACTAGTATCTTGTGAAGCGGACCCTCCCAGAGATGAGCATAAGGAGTGTAGAGACCAAGTAGTTGTAGACCTGACGACTGCATGACCGATTCGACTCGGAGTGATTCGATTAGCCCAGTGGATGGATCACTCGGTTTGGTAGTAGACCCACGACAAAGGGTGTGACTGGTTTGGTAGTAGACCCACGGTACTCGACAGGAGGAGTGCCTCTGTAGGCTATTAGGGGGAGCACTACTGTGTTGGGGCGGCAGACCCATGGCAGGAAGCGCTACTGTGATGGAGAGAAAAACCCGCGGTACATGACAGGAGGAGTACCTCAGCAGTCTATGGTATGTGAGTAGCACCATGGAGTCACAAGAGGACTACTGTGCTCTAAAGAGGATGTGTTCTCCAGCTGCCATGGTTTCATTAATAAAAATACTGGTTTGAGCATAGTCAATGATCTTTGTGTTTTCATCTTGTTTGAGATGGGTTACTTGATAACATAGGTATAATTATGGGAATATACCTAAGTAAAGGTTACATGTTGATATCATTTTTTTTCATTATCCTTCTTCGATTTAGTGAGGCCTTGAGGGTCTTAGGGTCCCAAATGATCATCGTTATACTCACCCCTGCATGGGCTATGCCCTCTCCTCGTTGTGTTGGATGTAGACGATGAACAACACTGACCAAGGTAGAGTGTAAGAGGACTGGACAATACCCAGAGGTGGACACTCAGCGTGACGACACACAGAGTAGACCAATAGACATGAAGTGATAATGAGGAAATCTGTAGGTACCCTTCAGAAACGAACCTGGAAGATGATCCAGGAGCTACTTCACCATTCAACAGTTTGTCTTTTCAGTTGTATTTTCTTCCAGTTGTAGCCCTACCTTTCTGTTGGGCTTGAATTTCCATCCCCTTTGTACTTTCTACACACTTTTGACACTGTTTTACATAGTGTTTTCTTCCACTTGTTCTTTGGTTGTGTGTATTTTTACGTTTTATAAAGTAAATTCCTTCCCAGTTATAGGGAATTATTCCTTTGGTGCTAGTAACCAGCCCATTGCCTATGGAAGGCGGTCATGGGGTAGTCACGATGTGGGAACTGGGGGACGGGTCATGACAAATTGGTATTAGACGAGTCAGTTCTACCATAGAACATAGGACTCTGAGATTTTCTTTTCTGTGAAGCAATAATGTTAAGCATATTGAGTGTGGTTTTTAGTTCAGGGAGTCCAGTGTGGGTGTGGGGGCTGACGTATCCATACACAAGGACCATGACTTCTGATTTCTGACTCAGTGCACGAAAACACAGATTTCATGTGTGTTTCCAAAAGTTTTCGTTATGTTACCTCAAACCAGGTCAGCTCACCAGGTATAGTCTTTTGACCGTGTCGCATCTATTCAGGACGTCACCCCACAGACAGTCAGATGGAGTTCCGAGAGAGTACCCGATGACAGCCCACTGAGCGATGTGGCTCCAGTGCAGGGCCCTCATGTTGTGATGGAACATTCAGGTGGTGTACCAGCAGGACAACCACCCATAGGCAGTAGATGCCAACATCCGTACTAGAAGACGGTGCACACCGACAGAGCATGGTGCATAAGTTCCAGCAGCATAGGCCTCTAAGGTTACGAGGTGAGATAGATTCCCTGGCAGTAGTGGACTGGCTGAAGGCGATTTCTAGAGTTCTACACCTAGTTTAGAAACTAGTAGAGAAAATGGTGATCTTAGATTCTATACCTTTTCAGTGCATGACCATGTGGTTGGTCCGCTTAGTGATGGGGCTTCGGTACATGGACCGATGCCTGAGATAGTAACTTCGGGTAGTGTGCCAGCTATATCACTACATGTTGGTCAGCTGTTACAACCGGCAATACCAATAGATGACACATGTAGGCTTAGTGCCTTATATGTGTTTCAGCATCAGATTCCTCTAAGGTTCTGAGGTGATCCCGACTCACAGGTGGCTAAGGACTAGCTTGAGGAGGTGGATACGTGTTTTCTATAGATTATATAGCTTCGGAAAGAAGACATGACGGTAGATGAGTATTCATCAAGGCATACCAATCATTCCTGGTTCTGGATGACTATGATACACTCAGTTCCTAGATCTTGGACACTTGAGCGAGGTGTGTTTAAAGGACAGATGAATCTGCAGATCAGCAGTCGTCGAAGCTGATCTAGGAAAGCAGCATGTGGTAATGTACTTTTTGACATGTTACAACCACCCGCTTTTGTAGTCCCTTCCAGGCTTTGGGAGCAGGAGGGAAGGGGAAAAGATTAGCTTCATGTGGTCAAGGAGTGTGACCCAAGGTCACTAAGAATGATTTGAGGTACGGTCTGTGTCTATTACTAGCTATCATAACAACAGACCTTGATACGAATCAGTCCTTCCTTCCACAAATCTTGTCCTATAACAAGATTTTCTGGTTAATCCCATGACTTGACCCTCACGTCTGGATATACCTTTTGGAGGAGACTAGATAATCATGCTTACACTGATGTTGTGACCTGACCCTAGAGGTGAGAGTTTCAGTTGGAACCTGATGGTGGTACCATCTAGGGCTTACGACGTTAGTTGGGGTATGGACTGGGCAACTGCAGTTCATACACAAATTGACTGTATTAGAAAAAAAGGTTATAGTTTACCTACAACATTGGGATGGGTTTTCCTCATTCGGTGAAAAGGAAATACCAGGTTGCACAGGATGGAATCATGCATATATGGGTCTGGTCGATCACTCATGAGTCAGCCAGACTTAGATTTTTGCCAGACTTCTCCATAGTTTCTGCACCGCTTTTATCATTGACAAAGAAGGGTAAACCTTTCGTCTTTTTAGAGAGATTCCAGTAGATCTTTTCAGGAGATATGGAAGAGGTTGGCTAGTTTTCCCATCTTGAGTCTACCAGAGAAGGTGTAGATCATCTAGGAGAAGATGAAGACTGCACAGAGTAGACAGAAGTCCTATGCTGATTTGAGACGGAGACCACATGAGTTCAAGGATGGAGACCAAGTTTTCCTATGGGTCTCACGTTGATGAGGTCTATAGAGATTTAGCTAGGGTGGAAAGTTATCTCCATGTTTCATCAGACCTTTCCAGGTCATCAACAGAGTAGGTGAAGTGGCTTACCACATGGACCTTCCACCTCAGTTGCACCGGTTGCATTTCGTATTCTACGTATCTTAGCTGAGGAAATACGTGCATGACCCGACCCACAACATCGATCATGGGGAGATGGACATCGATAACGAGTGACAATAATAGAGGTACATGTGGAGATTGAGGATCCACTATAGAGGTTCCTATGTTGATGTTCGATTCCTCTGGAGTGCATTCACTGGCAGCACGGGAACCTCTATGAGAGCACATGGGAGCGGGATGCTCATATGTGTGCTCAGTACCTCTTTTATTTCCCTAGTGCACGTTGTAGCATTACGAGGATGTAAATCCTGGAGGTCGGAGTAATGTAAAGACCTGGTAATTTCAAGGAATTTTTTTTCATAAATACTTTGGAATTTTATGAGTTTACAGTTTATGACGGCACTTTATTCTGAGGCCTAGTGTGCCCGGAATCTATTTCTGAAGTTTTGTTCGGGTAGGTTCAGTAAATGTATGTGCAGGTTTTTCTATATTTTGAACCGGTGCTCTAAATTGAGATCTGAGGACACCAATGAGCTCGCAACGCTGGTATTGGCTTAAGGGGACCTATACCGTAGTTTAGTTTTATGAGGGTAGAGAGTTAATATTTTGGTATTAATTAAAAAGATAAATAAAATTGATTAGAACAATTTTATTCACGTTCGTTGTTAAATGCTACATCAGGAAGTTAATGGAGGGGCCCACCCCACATAACATCCTATGTGTTGATATTTGTGGGGGTGGGTACCACATGAGACCCAACCTTTCATTGCCTTTAAACCTCACTTAAACTCCCCAATTTAACCCCCTTGTTTAATTCTTGTAAACTCCCCCATTTAATTGGGTGGAGCCTCTCCGCATTCCACCACCCTCTCTCCATTTAATTCTTTTCCAACCCATCTTAATTAATTAAACAACTCTTCAATTATTTAATTAAACAGTTTGATGTAATGTGAAAATAAATGGCATGTTATTTTATGGGAGGTCCATTTTATTTTTTTGGTAGGAAAAATTGGTGGGAGAGATCTTGAGATGATTTATAAGGAGGTTTTCTTCTCCGAAAAAGAACACCAACCTTCAACGAAGAACGACATTCTACATCAAAGAAGAATTCACTACAATTCGAGGAATGTGAATTCACCAAAAACGCTATTCCTCTTTCTAATGCTTGATGAAGTGCAACTTCTTTTTGAGGTAGGGGGATTATGTTCAATTTTAATGGATTAAAATTGTTCTTGTTCTACATTGTAAAAATTTCATTGTCTATGGCCAACTGATACCTCCTTACGCGGAGGGCATGGGCCGAACGCACATGACCCGATGACCCTCTGATGTTTCTTGTTCTTTTAAATCGTGAATGGAAGATGCGGAAATTGGAGAAGCGGTGGTCGTGCACCTCCCACATGCGAAAGAACCGTGACCCACAACCACAGGCCGCTCGACCGACAAAGAACTGATCGGGCCAAAGGGAGGAACCGCGGCGCCGCAAGGCACCATGCTGCGGAGAACCGTGGCCCTCAAAGTGTGTACCGCTTTGGCGGATGAACCAGATGGATCAACGGTCGCCCGGGCAGAGGAAGGTCGTGGCACCCGAAGGTGCTATGTGGTAGATCCGTAGCCCGCCCGAGCGGGCCTCTTGCGCCAAGATGTCCAGCCTTCTTCGGTCAGTCGGTTAAGGATGGCAGCGCCGCTTGATGCCATCGGTTCGGGAAACCGGGGAGTTGCGCCCCCTTACTCAGACCGCTCGGCCCCCCTGGGCCGCGCTGTGCCGGGACGCGCCCCGCCTGGCCGAACCATGCCCTTCTGGCCGGGCTGCGTGTTTCATCAGGATGGTCCAACCCCCTGCTCGGTTGGACCCTCTAACTCTAGGTTGACCCGACCTGCCAGCTCATTGGGCTTAACGGGTCGGGCCCATTTTTAGTTTGACGTAAATGACATGATGATCGCGCGTCTGATCGATGCGCCGTCTGCGGCACTGGGACCCTCGCGACGAGGCGGTCCTTTTGAGATACTCTAAGTTATTTTCGGCCAAATTTAGAAAACACCATGGTTTGAAACGAACGTAATTCCAACTGGTCCCTCGGAGAGGAAACACTTATAACTTAAGGGTCGGACGTCCGATTGACGTGTCGTAAACTTTGTTGTATTCTGCATGATGAGACATTTATTTTGGAATACTATAAAAATATTTGGATGTGGTTTGAGCATGTCTTGGTTGGATTGTACTCGGAATCCAACCGGGCCACTAGAACGGAAATTCAAATAACTCACATATCTGTCGTCCGATTGGCGCACTATCTATTGAGTTGAGACCCCTATGAAGAGGTGGTACATTGAGATACTTCCACATGGGATTACATGAAACATTGAAGTATCGACCAATAGATCATGGAGAGGACCTTCCCGGATACGTGCGTAAGGAGTGGAGAGACCTAGTAGCTGCAGACCTGATTACTGTTTGACAGATTCGACTCATAGTGATTCGATTAGCCCAGTGGATGGAGCACCGAGTTTGGCGGTAGACCCACGGCGGACGGAGCGCCTGGTTTGGAAGAAGACCCATGGTACTCGAAAGGAGGAGTACCTCTATAGGCTATTAGGGGGAGAGCTACTATGTTAGGGTGGAAGACCCATTACAGGAAGCACTACTGTGTTGGGGCGACAGACCCGCAATACATGACTGGAGGAGTACCTCAGTAGTCTATGGTTTGTGAGTAGAACCTCGGATTCGCGACAGGACTATAGTTTTCGAAATAGGATGAGTTCTCCATCAGTCTTGGTTTCATGAATAAAAATCATGGTTTGAAATGAGTCGAGGACTTTTGTTTTTTCCTCTTGATTAAGACGGGTTACATGAAAAGTTAGGTATATGTATGGGCATATACCAAATTAAAGGTTATCTGTTGAGATCATTATTTTTGGTTTATCCCTGTGGATTTAGTGAGACCTTATGGGTCTCTGGGTCCCTACATAGCATCGTTATACTCACCCCTGCATGAGCTATGCCCGCAACTCAATGTGTTGGATTTAGATGACAAACAACGCTGACCGAGCAGAGTGTACGAGGACTGGACGATACCCGGAGGTGGACACTCGGTGTGAAGGAACATGGAGCAGACAGATAGATGCGAAGTGATGAGGAGAACATCGTACCTACCCTTCAGGTAGGAACCTGGAGGATGATCCAGGAGCTGCTTCACCATTCATCTATTTGACTTTTCAGTTGTACTTTCTTCCAGTTGTAGCAGTACATTTTTGTTGGGCTTGAATTTCAGGCCCTTTTGTACTTTCAGAACACTTGTTATACTACTTTACTTAGTGTTTTCTTATACTTTTTTTTCTGGTTCTATGTGTTTTTACGTTATATAAATCCAACTCCTTCCCAGTTCTAGGGAATTACACATTCGGTACTAGTCGCCAGCCCCAGGCCTATGGATGGCGATCTAGGGATAGTCACGATGCGGGCCTTGGGGGATGGGTCATGACAATGTATGAATAATTTGAAAAACAATATATATTTTATATTATGTTTACGATTACATAATATATGAGGTAGTTAATAATGTCATAATTTGAATATTGAAAATTTAGTTCAAATATTAATTATATTATTTTAAATAGATAAAAAATATTTTTTCAATAAGTAAGAATAAAATACTACACATAATTCTTTTCAATATACGATGTTATATTTTAAATTAATATTGACATATATATTTTATGTTAGGAAAATAGTTTTTGTATCATTTATATCACATTATAACTACACTACTTCATTTCAATGTCTGAATGATTAATTTTATATTTTAGTAAACCATTAAAATATATTAATAATTTTGTAAAATTACTTCATTCCCTTGTAACTATGTTTGGAATCTACCATAATTGGATTAATCATTTTTTCATCATGAAAATCATGATAAGGTATTTGAGAGAATAATACAAATATACAGGTTGGTGGTCTTATTAAATTATTTATCTATCCAATTTTTCATTTTAATAGATGTTATAAAATATATATTAAATAAAACTGGATGTGTTCTAACATACAATATTAATATTGAAAAGATTAATATTCATTCATAATAAAGTATTTTTATTTGGTTACTATATTATAATAGTGGGATATCTATGATATATAATTTTTTTCATAATGATATTTATTATTCTTGAAAAAGAAAAAATTAATTTTCTTCATAATAATAGAAGAATGAGGGTCTTTTAACGTAGTATAAATTTTATTCTCTATGATATATATCCATGAAACCAATATTTTAAAAGGAAGGTGAGTTGATATATATCTAATAATGTTTTATTTACCAATAAATCCTTTGTTTTTAGATAATGGAAAATAGCACCTAATTATAATTATTTTTTAGTCATATTCACCACAAAAGTCTATAATGGATTGATTTAGTATATAACATTGAAACATTTTCAGAATGCCATTCATGGGACATGTTATATCCCATGTTCCAATGTTCATTATCTACCCCAATAAATGGGATTCAATAATTCCACCCTTGTTTATTCTTTATAATTATTCTATAATTTTTATTAAATATAGGAACAAAAGAAATTGTGTAAATCAATTCTTGATTACTATTTATTTAATTGCAAAGTTAATTAATATTAGACTAGTAGTAATGAATAATACATAAGTTATTCATACATTACCATTTATTTAATGTAACATGATATTTGAGAGTTATTTATATGTGTGTCCAAAATTAGTCACCCATGACGTGTATATAATATTATCTTTGGATGAATAATTTTATATTAATAAAAAATTATTACAAATTTATTCTTATGTGATAACATATTGAACATGTCATGAGCATAGTATTTTTATCACAAATATACCCCAATGTTAGAATATATTTGTCATATATTGATTGGTTTTATTGACCCATTGAAAATAAAATCATATTTTTTAATTGAAAAATATATAATTGTACCAGATATTTATCAAGCATTATTATTCACATGATTTTTAATTATGGTTGATTTATCCATAAAATGGTTTTTAATATCCAAATATTTACCACAAATAGATTAATCAAATTTTTTCCAAAAAAAACCCTAGTAATAATTTTTTATATATTTAGTTATATTAAATATCATATCGCATTGAAAAAAACTACATGAATTAAAACTCATAGAAATCATTTCTATATAATCCCATGAATACATGATTTCAAAAAGGTGGGAATGTTTATAGGAGCATGTGCAGTCTTCGGACCTGATGTATTCTCTCATTGAGGATCTGATCAAGGAAAACCTAATAAAGGTGGTTACCTCTATTTAATGTAATTTATTTAATGTAAAAAAATGTAACAACCTTAAATTGTTTTGGAATTTGTTGATCATTTTTTTATCTAAAAGTATATTTATTCTAAACATTCTCAGTTTCCATCCTTTTCATTAAATGTTCATTTGAAAAAAAAAATTATTTTAGAAATTTTTAGTTTTATAATATATGTCATGATATATTACTGAATTTCAAAAAAAATTAATAACATATGTTCATTATTGACATACATGTACTATCATTATTAATTCAAAAATAGATGTTTTGTTAAAAAAATATATTAAAATTTTTGAAATATTTATCTTAGTTATAAGGGTTTCAGGGAAGTTGGTAAAAATTGGGTATATGTAGTATATTGTTTTTATAGAAGCATTAAATTATATTATTTATATTATGTGATAAGAGTATATAATGGTTGAAAAAATCCAGTTTATTGATTGAAATAATTTTTCAGAGTTAAAATTTCAATTTTGAAATTTATGATTTAAGTGGATAAGGGATAGTCAATCCCATCTGTAGGTATATTCAAATGAATTAATATTTATATATATACTGTATAATTATATACATAAATGGAATTTATTTTTTATATAAAATAATACATACTATACGCTTTGTTAAAAATATAATACTTGGTTCCTAATATATATTCTAACATTGTTAATTCTCCTAGAATCATAATCAAAATTTATTAAGACATTGTCAATATATAGTTTTTATGTTTTCATTAAAACGTGATCCTTAGGGAATAAATCTTCTCTTAAATATAATTAAATTTTTTGCTATATCTATTCAAAATTCAATCATTGAATATCTCTCCTTAATTAATTTTAAATATGAATGAAAATTGAATGGATTCCATATTAATAGTATAATAATATAAATACTTTTAAAAGTATAAATTAAATGTTGTACATTCTTTTTTAGGTTTGTTCAAATAGCTATATGATAAATAATAATCTACTTTCTAAAAATATATTATCTTAAAGAAATATAAGTATTTAGATTCTATGAAATATTAATATTAATTTAATGAAAAAAATCTTGTGGTGACACCACATATTTAGTGAAAGCATAAAATATGGTTATTTTTTATTTTTAATTAGTTGAAATACATCATGACATCATACTTCATGATTTAAAACCTAGTTATCATCTAGATTGTCCCATATTGATGTATTTAGGATAAAAAATAAATCATTTTTAACAAATTTGATTTGTAGATGCTAGCTTAGAATTCTCATCATCAACGATCATTTATTTGATGTAGTAATTTTGACACCATCTAGATCATGGGGGAACACTTGAGGAGTCTTTTTTATGTATTTAATATTAGATCCTAGGTGGAAGCTCATACTACCGAAAAGCCTAAATATCATCATAATGATCATAATTATTTCCTCCAATTGATGATAAATAAACAGATTGAATTGATATGTTGAATATCCATTGGTTCTCAATTGTATTTTTAAGTGGTGATATATGTTCTATAAAATGTTATATTATGAACAAATAATTAATATATTATCTGAGGAAGTATGAGTTATAATCACAACACATAATTCAATTTAGTTTTAAATGAAACATGAATATTAAAATAATATTTCATCATATAATATTTTTACTGGTATTGTCCTTATAACATACCATTAAAATTATTATATAAATCCAACTATAATCCTTATATACAGAAATAAGGAATAATATATTGGCCTAACAGTTATCATTTAAACTTATATATTTTTTCAGAACAATTTTGGGGGGGGGGCTCAACATGTCCTAAATAGATATTAATAATCATTTTACAAAACATTTTACATTATTTGTGTGATTCCCTATAAGCATATAAAGAAAATAATTTGAGTACTAATCAAAGACATAGTAGAGTCTACCCACCTATAAGATCCCCAATGGTTGTATGGTGTAATCATAGAAATAAAAACTTCACCTATGAACACATGTAATGTAATACAATAACATTATCTTAAGATTTAACATTAATAAAGATGCACATATACTAAAGCTATTCATTTCCACTTTATTTATGCATTACAAAATAGGATGGACTTACAATCCTCATCTATCGGAGTACATTTACAAAGTAAATACTTTATTTTAAATGACTCTAAGACGTCTAATCCTAAATAATGTTATATATCATATATTGATAATTTAAATAGATTCATACCAATAATGCCCCAGCAACTCATGATACTTCAGAAAAACTTCAATTACTTGTTTATCTCCATAAAAAATGTATGTGAAAAAATGGTACACATTGCTGGGGCATTATTGGTATGAATCTATTTAAATTATCAATATATGACATAGAAACTTATAAAAATTCTTAATTATATGAAAAAACAATGACACTTGTAACGTATAGTGTTACTTTTTGTGTGTCTACCATTATGATTTCATCTACTCAATATCACTAAATGATAACATCATGACAAGAAGTATCAACGTTCATATATCCCCAAAACCTAATCTTTATAAAATAGCTTTTCCCTGTAAGAATGATGTATCAATAAAATTGTACATATGATTAAAATTATTGTCCCATTATATCTTAATTATCATTACAGTCTAGGAACAACTATAATCATTTCATATTATATATAATAAAATAAATCAATATTAAAATGGTGAATATAAAATCATCAATGTATTACATGAATATCTTATGATATAATTACCTATAAATAATATATCTTTCATATATTGTTATAAAAAATTGCCAAGTATTAATGGTCAGTTTTATGATTCACCATTAGAGAATAGAAATTAGTTTGGTAGACTGATTAGGAATGAAAACATTATGAAAAATTATGTATCATGTTTGTTGATAAATAAAATATAATGATAAATATTTTATACATTTTTAGTAAATTAATTATACCATATAAAAAAATTACTCAAATTGGGGATTATATATTTTTATGAACAAATAATAAAATTTTTTCATCCACTATTTGAAATATATTTTCAAAATTGACTTTTTTGGAAATTTTCATGTCAAAATTAAATTAGGATAATTTTTTTGGTTTTTTTATAAAATTGTTCATTTTTTTCCAATAATATTGAATAAAATATAAACATCAATTATTTTCATATCTTCTCATTAAGACATTTAGTATATAAGAACTATTCTATTCTACAATTTTTATTAATGTGATATATTATATATTTATTTTCATATATTTTTATTATTTTCATGTAAATATGATATTTTCTTTATTGTGATATAAGTTATTTTCTTTTCATAAATAATTATTTCTCAAAAAAAATATTGTATTTTAGGAAATTATATTAGAAAAGACTTATTATACTTTTAGACATTGAACCATGAATAATGCATACCATTTTAGCAACCATAGATTTCATATTTGGTAAAATATTCCCATTTATTTGTAGACATTATCAATTAACACCATTGTAAATATCTATAACTGGAATGAAGGTAAAATGTGTAAAATAGGGTTAAAACCATAAGATATATTATGAAAATAAAAAAAACATTTATGAATTTTATTATATATAATAAATTACACCATTGACATACAAAATAAATATTTGTATTTTTTCTCTATATTCCCATGATAATATAATCTTTACTATATTATGTTTACAAAATTCAAAAATATAACTCTATTGAATATAATATAACTAAATTTTTTTACAATGATAAAACATATATATGTTGTGTTATACACAATTTATTTAAATAAAATTAATTACTTTTTTCATGTTAATTTACATTAAATTTTACCTGAGAAAATAATTAGTTTAAGTTATTACTCAATGACTCTATAGTTATCGTTAAAGTTGTAGTAAAATCATTAATTTTTTTAAAAAATATTATTTAAGGAAAAAAAATTTATGGATTAATGGGACCCAAAAAAATAAATCTTTATATAAATTATATGTGATATTTCAATTGACTATACTCGAATTTCATTAATATATTACAATTATTGATGTAAAATTTTATTAATAGAGTCAAAATGACAATATGATTATTTTATAGAAAATATAATTTAATTAAAAAGATCAGAAATAATAGAATTCATGGAAGGGGTAACACATGATAATTTATTGTCAAAAATTTAATATTTTGACTATTTGTGAGGAAACATTTACCTAGTATATAAAATTATAATCCATTTAAATATAAATAGATATAAACATGGTTAAGGAATGAAGTGTTTAAAAAGGGGGTGCTGATAGAGAAAAGGATAAAAATGATAAGTAATAATATATAAATATTATTGGATGAAAATATTTTGAATAATTAATCCTTACTTATAAATAAATTTATTAATGGGACTATTTTTCTTTGATATCACATTATAAAATTTAAATAATATAAAAAGCACAAGAGTTTCCTATCACTTATCTAATAAAAGGGGAACTCGTTACCTTTTTCCATTACATGTTAATGAGAAACCATGATTAAAAACCCAACCCAATTAACATCTCAACATCGCTAAAAATATAATTTAATGTGCGATGATTATTAATATATAATTTCGTGTCTTTAAGAGGGGATCAAAAGAATGTAATCCAAAAAAGATATAGTCTTCTTTAACAAAATTTCAAATTTATTTCTTCTCCTATTTCATATAAATGTATTGTATCAAAACTAATATAATACCTTCTATAAGATACATATGTCTTGATATCATTGTGATAATGGGAAAAAAGTATTCTCTTTTGAATTCAATTATATGATAACACCATTCTATTATGTATGTACTTCTTATCACCTCTACATAGAGATGCAATCCATTTTCCACCACCTCATTTAATGGATATTTATTTGTGTCTATTAATATATATAAATATATGTAATAAATTTAGATAATAATTATTCTTATTTAATTATAATATCATTTATTCTTCTTAAATTTCCATCTGTTAGAAAATGATAACATCTCAAATATGAACAAGTGGATTACAACCTCATCAAAGAAATGTTTTTATCATTTAATTTGATAATTTCATGGATGATAGTAATGAAATAAATAAGGAATATATATGATATATATTATATAATAATGATTCTATAAATGTGAATAATTACATATATTTTTTTCATTTGTTAGGTTGTGAAAAAACATTAAGGTTATGTTTGGCCTACACTCTCTATGAACATGGAAATTTATTTTTCTATCTCTAGAATTTATTGATATATATATATATATTAAATAAATATGATATTTATATAATTATTAACCCTAATTATATGATAAAACAATGATCAAGGTACACAAAATTGTAAAATCAAACAAGAAATTATGATAAAAAACAAAACAATTAACACCCAAAAAAGATATTTTTAGTAATTAATTCTTAATAAGTCTTACAATATAATAAGTGGATAATATATGGTATTATAGGTATTTAGATGATTCTATTAAAAATATTTATGAAATTTAATGTATTATAATTGATTTTATACACATTTCATTGAATATAAAACATCATATAAGGGATTTATGATTTAATTTAATTTTAATCCAGATTATTTCAAAAAAATATTTTATTAAACGAAATTATATTATCCTACTATAGAAATACCTATTATTTTTATTATCCTATAATTTATTAATCTAATATTTTTCCATGACATTTTTCTGACATTTTATACTAAAGAGACTGATTAAAAAGTTTTATAGGAAATGACTATATTTACTTTTTTGGATGAAAATCATTTTCATCCTTAACAATTTTTTCTAAAAAATAAAATTATGAATGATTTTACTATTATCCTAAGATTTTTAAAATTCATGATTATTTACTATTAACTTTTATGAGTATTTTATTATAGGAATATTTTAAATATCTTCAAAATGATGTTCTTTTTAATTTTTTTTTTAAATTTGGAAAGAATACTTATTTTACATTACATGAAATGATAAAAATACATCTAATAGTGGTAAATAAATGATTGGAAACATATTTAAAAACATTAAATATTAATTACTAAATGAAAATTCTTCTCAAATATTTTCGAATAATTTATTTAATATATAAGATTTAAAAATTAAAAGGGTATTTTTCATGGGAAATATTAAAATGAATTTTTAAAGGAATGATAAAATACATTGTGGATAAATATTCTGTAGTATGGTTATGATATTGTGATACAATTATTAATATTATATTAGATTAGTTTTTATTATGAATATGAAATATCAAAGAAAACCATTTTATTTTCCATTTTTTACATTATAATTTATAATTTAATGATATTGTAACATACATATGAATTGAAAAGTAATTATGGTATGGGTGGTCCCATGATTATATGGAACTATAATTCATTCGTAATGGCTAATGAAATTGGATCTATAAGGGTACATGAGAGGTTATCCCTTAAAAAAAATATGGTATATGGGATGTCATATCAATATCACCACATGCTATATAATAGTTTAACCCTAGCTCGTTGAAGGTACATATAATATAATTCTAACTTGTTATGAAAGAAATTGCGGTTAACATTGATAGAGAATTTTCATGATTTTGAATTTTCCATAAATATTCCACAATCATATTATATAATCATTTTCCAATGTTATATTATCAAGGATCACGTGTTTTGATTCATTAATTTTTAATGTATTTATATCTTTCATAATTTATTTTATAATTAAATATTATGATATGAGATATAATTAGTATGATTTTCAAATGTTGATGACATGTTCGCACATAATTATTTAAATCATTTACATAGGTGATAATGGATAAATATATTATTTACCTAATTAAGAATAATATATATACCAATTTTATGTTTTTATTTCCCATTCCCTTAATAATATTTTCTAAATGATATTAACTAAAAATGGAGATAGATACAAAGAGCATAGTTGGAGATACTGTTGATATTTTATGATCATATTTAATATATATCCATTTCTCTAAAAAGAATAAATATAAATCTGTGTAGATTGGATTATAATGTCACTTTATGAATATTTATATATAAAGATGAAATATATATGTATTAATAATTTGGGATTTTGTTGTTAGTAATATAGAAAGGATTAGATACCTTTAGAAACATGGATGCAAAATCATTTTTTAAGAACCTTGGGATACTCTATTAGAATAATACTATATGTTATGATAATGAAATATGTTCATTTTTCCAAAATTATATCTTCATATAGATAAAATATCTATTTTTTATTATAAATCACTCATATTTTGAATTATCATTATATACAATAATGTGTATGACATGTTAAAAAATCATAAACAAACCACAAAATATTAATATTAACATATGAATACAATAAAATATTCATTGAATTAGAGGTTAAGAAAAAAAATTAATGAATATATATATATGTCATAATAAATACAAACTATTGATTTATATTTCTGAAATAAGAAAACCATTTTTATAATAGAAATTTTATACTCCAAAAAAAAATCATAAAAAATTTAATTTATTAATATTTTGAGAGATTTTATAATTAATTTAAATAAATAAGGAATTTTATTGATATAGATGAAACAATTTTAAGATAATCATTTCACAATTAATATAAAATGATTTATTTTTCAATGAATCGTGAAAATACAAATTTGTAATTACTATTTTTGATCCATTTAATGTATTTATATAGTTAAATTATATTTTATATTATCATAAAAAAATTTACTTAATTTTGATTAATCATAAATATATTCCATTGAATTAATTTTACCAATGAATATATAATTAGAACACTTTCACAGAAAAATTCATTATTTAAAAATAAGGATTTCATCCCATTTTTCCAGTTTATTTTTAAATTTAATTATGATACTTATTTGTTTTGAATTTGAAAAATCAAACTCCAGATATTGAATAATGTTATCTAAAATAGATAAATATATCCCTTTTATTTTTTTCATTAATTATACTATTCATGGTAAATTTTGTTACAATAGTAAATTCAAAATGAGGTAATTAAGTGTCAACATAATGTTACTATGACTAAAAGGTAACCCTATAATATTTCATAATTTTTTATTGTTTATCAATAACAATTAAAAAATTTATCATATTACCATTTTATCCATATTTCTTTAATTTTTAACTTTAAAATATTTTCTGTAATGATAATGTCCAAAACATCATTCTCTTTGTTTTTTAATTTTTAAATTTCTCACATTAGTGCATGATAAAGAAATGTTCTGTTGTAATTATCATAAGGAACAATTTTTTAAATTTATCATCATAATTTATTTCTAATTTTTGCGAAAAATTACTTACAAGATCTATATATACAATGACAATATTATTTATTTAATTTATATAAATATAATACAACTAAATTTTAAAATGATAAAATTACAATTATTTTAATAAATATTAAAGTGAAAAATTTAAAGATAATAATGTGATATTAGAGTGAATTAAATTCTTTATATTCATATCAAATTGATGTATTGTTGTTTTAAAATTAAAATTAAACTATCTCTTCCAAAATAAAAATAAATAATAGTTAATAATAAATAAGATCTGAGAGATGGTTGAAAGTGGTTTCGAGGGAAGTCTAAATGAATATGGGTTTTACGGTTTTCTCTCTCCATGTTGTTGCCACACATTCTTATGTTCAACCTAATCTCTGGTACATAGACCCTATCAAAGAATCAATTCAAGGATGCCTTCATGGTTTGAAAAGTGACCAATGAGATGAATAAAATGAGTATATCTTCAGGTAATGATAACATTTGGAAGTCATATTTATCTTTGATGTCTTATATCAATGTTTTATCATTATCTAATGTGATACCCTCATTTCAAGGTAATCACTTGGATTTGAATAGATGGATTTCAACTTCCCCTCAATATGATGACCTGAGTCACATATTCAATAGGGTTTACACTTATCTTGTTATCACAAGGAATGATACAGTTTGGAATGAATTTCCTTTTTTCCACTCAATAAGTGGATGTTTGGTGCTCTCTAATGGGTATAAACCATTGAAATATGGTTATCTAGTAAGAATACTATATTTTATTTGGGGATTTTCAATATATAAATTTATTCCAATGGGGTTCAGAGTAATTAAAATTCAATTTTCAAATTAATTGTTGTTAATGTGGGTTTGGGGATTTAGTTCGATTTCATTTTACCCAGGTGTTATTATGATTCAACAAAGGAATAATAGTTTAAATATGTTGATTTCAGGAAAAATTATTCTCATGTGGGGTTAATATTTTTTTGGAACAAACATGATATATTATCACACTAATAGTTTCTATTACATAGCTCCATCAATAGGACTTCAAATTAAATTGGATAGAAATACAAAGCAAGATAGTTTTGGGTATCATTCAAGGAATTAGTCATTTTTTAGCACTGTTATAACTAGGAAGGTGGTTTTATCCACATATAATGAATATTTTATGTTTTTTCATTTCTTTTGAAAATCTACATGATATTTTTGTCTATCATGATTATTGTTCATTCTATAATATCTTTTTGGAATTAAATAAAAAAATGTCATTCCATAAAAATTTGAATTATGACCCTATGTGTAATCCATCGTATAATCAAAATAAAAAATGGTAATATCAAATTTTGGTATCCCCTTTAGAGTTAAAATAATGAGAATAAATTGGGGTAGTACCATGTTATTAATGACCCTTTGGCTGATGGTTCTCTGAATCAAAATGGTTTTATAGGTTCTATGATTTACATAAACGGAAGGCCGCTTTTTCAAGAGTGATACTAAATTAACCAGAGCATCAATATATTGATGCATCATATAAATTTTTAGATAATTAGATTATTTATGCTCCACAAATATATGTTAATGAAGGGTAAATCATATAGATGGGTTACTTATAGTGAAATGGGTCGTCCTACCTGTGTACTAATATTCTCAGACCCAAAGTGTGGGTAATCAAATGAAGGTTTTAGGGAGTATTTTGGATAATGATGTCAAAAAATCTACTACTCATTTACAGTTGGAGATCTCAACGATTTTTTTTCATAAAAAAATATTTGATAAGTTGGGAATGACTCATATGATGAAAGGGTGCATGATATAACTTCCTTTATGGATTTTATGTGTATCGCTACATTATTTAATGATTATATCATATATGGTAATAACAATGTGATTCATAATAATGGTTTCAATCTTTTCCTTTCTATGAAAATGTCTTGAAGGGACTACTCTAACCTACCAAGGACCATGACCACCAATTATTGTTCTAAAATTACCAAAGGGAATAATGAGATCTTTAAGATATTCATTCAGGATAATTTCCAATCTGAGTGGGAAACTAATGATGAATATGATTATGAAAATAATCATTTCAACAATGATATGTAATTATAATATTTCTAATATAAGAAAAAATACCTTTGTTTGACCCTGGCCATCTGATATCTACTTTTTCATTTAAGTTTTAATAAATGGTTTAAATCATTTCTTCTAGATAGAATTTTTGCATATTAATAAATTATATATTATTAAATGACTATAAAAAAAGAATAAGTTTTTTCAAGTGATTGGGATATTTAATATATATCATAGATGCTCAATTTTTTTTCAATTTTTTTAGACTTAATATATTATGATTAAAAAATATTGATATTGTAGTAATTGTCAAATGGGTATATTAAGGGTTAAAACAAAAAATGCACGGTTACAAATATAATAACAGCAATTCAAAATTATGTTTTCTAATATAATTTCAAGTAATAATCATTTTATATTATATTTATTTGAATTTATACTCATTTAAAAATTTATCTTAATTTATTTTAATTTATTAATTTCAAGAATTTCCCATAATGCCCCTCCAAACACTCTTAAATTGGAACATCAACTCTCAAATTTTCACAATATGAAACCCATTTTCAATTTACAATATTTTCCAACATAAATAAATATAATACATTCTCACACATAAATAGCCTTATTATTGTAATAATAAGACTTTATAGGGTTTTATGTGGGAAGCAATGAAGGTTTTCAGAAGAAGAGCTGTAGCTTTAAACCGAATATTTCAGTTTTTTTTCATATTCTACCTCCATTAAAAATTATTCCAAATTTATGAAATCGTAATTATAGAATACTCTATATATTAATTTTTTTTTTAATTTCACCACCAATATCCATATTTTCATCCATTAACTAGGAAATTAAACCATCATTTGTTTCCAAATAGAGCTATTGTCACATGAACAGTTGTAATTAAATTTTAATCACTGTCATTCTATGATAGTTATAATGATTTATGTAACATTTATATCTTATATTTTTTAAAATAAATTAATTTTAATATGATAATATATAATTTTATTTTATATTGTTCTATCAACTATAATATAATAACATCGTTTTTACATTCATTTCGACTACAACCCACACGAAGGTTGTTGATTCACATTCCATTTACACATAAAATTGATGAAATATATATGTTTTTTTATTGAAATAATATATTATTTATGATAGAATTATCCTTGTGGAATTATATCATAGTTCCTACCTTATTTTCAACAAGACCATTAAAAATTGAAATGCTGCTCAAACATATATTTGATTAACCATTTCTATGATTGTAAAATAATTCAAATTACCCAACCATAATACATGGTTTGTTTTTAAATATTAAATTAAAAATAAATATTATATATTTATCATTATTATTATTTTCAAAATAATGGAATAATGAAATGTTTTACAAATTTCATCCGACAATGTAATTTCAGACATATGAGTTTAATATCATCAAAATGTCCAGCATTGACTTTATTTATTTGGTAATTCATAATAACATGTTAAATTGAATAAAAAACATGAGAAATGCTCTAAATAATTTAAATATTTAAAATAACATTATAATTCATAAATATAAATAATATATTTGATGAGTCCGACATTTTTTAAGTGACTTTCTTTAAATAACATATTTTAATATTTCATTTAGAACCATTTTCAATATATGAACCTATCCTTCTAAATGAAGAAATAATTTTTTTATTTTTAGAAAAATGGATTGTAAAAAAATAACTATATTTAAATTTATTTTTATTTATTTGGAAATAGATACATTGATTTTAAAAAATAAGGGTTTCTTTTAATAAAATACACTTTTTAAATTACTTAATAATTAATTCTTCAAATATTTCCCTTCCTTATCAACAATAAAAAAATTATGGATATATTTATATAGATATAAATGAATTATAATTGAAATTTTTTCACAATTTAAACTTTATTTCACATGTCTAAAAAAGGTAATATTTTTATACTTTTCATATTGAACTATTTTACATTATTTAAAAAATAAAGCTGAAATAATCTATTTTAACAAGTACGGTGAAAAAAAATTATTCCCCCTATTATAAATATTATTTTATATTTGTATTCCATTATAATATCCCATGATACCATAAAATAATTTTCAATTTTCCTTTGATATTGGATTTTTTGGGTTCTTAAAATTGTTTTTCAAAAGATAGGGGTATTAAAATATCTGGAAGATATTTGTTTATGGGTTAAAAATATATTATCAATGATTACATGGAGAAATAGTTCAATAATAAATATTTTATTTGTTCTAAATTAGATATATTTATATATGAGAACCCAGATTGAATGACATATCTTATATGATGGGTTCACCACCACTAAATCTCATGAAGATGGGTGATCCCAAAACAACATATATTAAGGGTGAACCATATTATATATCTTCAATGAATTTTGTATTGATTATGATCACTAGAAAATTTTATTGGAATTTGAAAATATAGTAAATACATATTGAAAGGGTTATATAAGGGATCTATAATGTTAATTTCCCGTGGTACATACACGAATCTTATTTTCATATTAATTAGTTATGATGGAAATATTTTCATTAAAAAATATAATATAATAATCATTTGTTTAAACAAATTTAAATCCCATTTTATGGTAAAATTGCATGTTTTAAACATTTTATTTCATATGTTCTCATGTTTTCTATGAAACCATTATGATAAATAAAATTTTTATGTTTTTATAACATGTATTGAATATAAAATTTTATCCATAAAATTTATTTTCACGTGTAATTAAATTATTAATTGAGATTAATGTTTATTTTGATAAAGGTAAACTCAATTTTATATCTCATAGTCTATAAAATAGACAATCACCATTATGTAATATATTTATATCCCTCACTAAGATTTTTATTCTTATAGCACATTTTAAATTTTTTTTAATAGTTTGTAGGGTTAATTAATAAAAATGGAATATTAAAGTTGATATTCATATTGAGTAGTCATTAAAGAAAAATACATTTCATTCAATTTTTTTTATTTTTTTCATAAATCGATACTAAGTAGATGTGTCAAATTTGAAATTTATCATATTGTTATATAATATTTTTTATGTAATAATAAATAATAATTAACATAAATTATCCTTTTCAATTTATGAATGTGAATTATAGTATTAATAATATATATTTTATGTTAAATATAGCTTGATCCTTACAGTTCATATTGGAGACTCATTTACAAAAAATTAGATATTTTGTGTTTTTGATGAGAACTAACAACTATTTTATTTGATTCCATCATGGGCTTATAATTTTTAATTTAATAATAACTTAAGAGGCATAAACCCATTTTGTGTTTTTATGTAATGAAACATTAAGGTAAATAATAAAATTTATAAGGTCGTATGTTTAAATGATATTAGTATTATTTTAGTAAATCGATGAAGCATAGGTAATTCAAAACTAATCATATTATGAATGGATATAATGATTGAACCTATCATTGAAGGGATAAAAGGGTGAAATTTATAAAACTGGACTATCTGATATACAATTTAATATAAAATTTCAAAGGAATTGAAAAAAAATTTATTAGCTAGTGTTTGAAATTTCTGATCGAAAAATTGTGATTAAAATTTTATTTATTAATTAAGTGATTTATGATATTTCCTAGAAATAAAAATACATGGTAAACATATATAATTATGGTTAATAAGAATATTATTTGGAAAATGTATTATATTATTTGAGGAATAATTTCAGAATGATCTATTCTAATAAATACGAACAATTATTTCATTTATACAAATAATTATCATATATATGATATCATAAAAATATATAACATGTTTTTTTCTATCATACATTAAGAGTGATATATGATACATGGATAAATATGACAAATTTATCATGGAATATTATGATATCAAATAACATGAGTCTTTGTTTTTGTATATTAGTCAAGAATATCTGGTTGATAAATAATGATTGTTATTTATGAAATGATCTATGTTTAAAAATTTGTGATATTAATAAATATTTAAGATAAATGTTTTTTTAAATTTAATTCATTTGGTTAATAATCATACATTTTTATATAAATTTTTGGTTGTTACTATCGATTAATAGAATAAATATATTAATAACTTTTTATGGAAGTATATGTTATGATAAAAGATTATTTTAGATCTTTTGGGATAAAAAATTAATCTCCATTACTAGACATTATAATAAAAATAGGTGATTGCGGTGGATATTATTTAAAATTAAAATTATAATTGTAAAGTAAAAATATTTCCATATGTTCTTAATCTAGATATGAAATGAAATACCCAACAATATAGAAAGGATCATGAATCAAACATGTCTCTAATGAATTGAATATTTTTCTCACTCTACATTGGTTTATAGTTTTATGGTCATTATGTTTCTCATGATCACTAATTTTCTTGTGATTAATGATCTATATCCCTCGATGTCATTATATAGACATCAATTTTTTTTATCAATTTATATTTACACTTTGTACAATTTTTTATATTATTTGGAAAACAATTTATTCTAGAATACCTTCAAATATATCTTTTATATCCTCGCATGAGGATATTTTATTAACACTTTTTTTCAATGTTACATTTGGAAGAGTTAATTTTATATGTAAAACCTTTTAAAACTAATGAAATGTAAATATTTATAGGTTAAATATTTATAAATGGTCCAAATATTACTTCCAGAGGTTTTCAATTGTCATTATGATAAATAATATGTAGTACACACAACACTGAGCTAAAACAAGATAGTACATATTGTGGTTAAAATATTATAATTATAACTAACACATTGAATTCATTCATATGAATATGATTAACCACATTATTATATATATATATATATATATCCTAACAAATAAAATTTTATTTTTAATTTATTATGATATAAAAACTCAATTTTATGGAAACATATTTTATTCTCCCACAATATGTTATCATTGAAAATGGAAACTATTGGTTTTTGAGAGAAAATATTATAAATAATATATGATTATTTTTAAAAATATTATTTCATAAATTTGTATCATATTTTAAATCATAATATCAATATTATACTATGATTAAATTTTCATTTATTTGAAAAAAGTATGAATTTTCAATGTATAGTTACAAAAGATTATTTTTATAGTAAATATTATTATCAATAAATTTATTTAAAAATTAATTTATTATTTATTAATCTTTTTATTTCCTTAATAATGATTCACTAAAAATCAACCATGTTACATTAATTGTAATTAATTTTTTACAAAAAATTATTATAAAATAATGTGCATACATAGAAAGTTAATTTTATGGAAAAAATATTTTCCATATATCATGGGATTATAATGTTAAAATAAATTATTCGACATATATTTTTTCTATTTTGTAATATTATTTACAATTATAAAATTTGGAGGACTATATTATTTAAAAATGATTCACAAACCTGCTCAGATACCTTTGCATCATTATAGTCGAGCCGACAAGCACAAAGCTTGAAGGACACTCTCAATACAAAGTGGTTCAATAAATGAACCTGGAATCATAAAATATAACATGATGAAATTTTTTATTCATAAATAGTGGAAAAAACATATACATGTCATTATGATCAAATGAAAACAAGACATGAAGATCTTTTTTAGAAGTCAAACATTTATATGAACCCAATGTTGAATGACAATGTACTAAAATGAACAAGTTAAAATAGTCCAAATCCTAAATTATACAACACTCATTTACTGAATAGTAAATGAATAATTCAAACTCAATGTGGGTCGTTCCTATTTCATGAACTTGTAAGAAGAAAATATGCAAAAACACACTTGAAAAAGGTAGGATGTTAGATAAATTCCTTGAAGTTCTTCACCATGTGATCCATAAAATATTAAAATAACCAAATAAACCTAACCTTGATATCAAATAAATATAAATCATAGATCATTGTACATTTTCTTATTTAAAATAGAACATTCATATCGTTCTAATTGATGGAACAGTTAAAAAATGGATTAATTATCTTTTTTATGTTGAATTTTTTAAATAATATTATAAATGCATTTTTAATGTTGTATTTCAAAATAAATACCTATCAAAAAGATTATATGTAAGAACAATGGATATTATATAGGTGGAATGATAGTTCTATGTTATGGGATACAAACACACACACACACACACACTCATAAAGTGATTATGGAAATGTGCACAAGTTTTCCCTCAGACACTAGCTAGTCAGGACTCATAAAAAAGCCATTATAGATAATATCTATCCAGTTATTTATTTTATAGATATGTAAAGAATTAATATATTTAAAGTGAATTAATATCCTTGAGTATTTCTCCTAAATAACTCAATATATTCATAGTTTATCATGTTCTTAAACAATCAATCAACAATGAAAAATTTGTTTTAAAATATTTTGAAAATAATTTACTCATATTTAGTTCTATTTTTTTAATTTTTAATAAAAAACCTATGGTTATAAATAAATCGTTAATTTTTCAAGATAAAATCCAACATAAGTTCTTATATGAATTTTTTTAGTTTTTTATCTCTAATAATAATTTAACAAACCAATTTCACAACTAAATTTGAAAATTCCATCAATTCCAAATCACACCCCAATCTCAAAGTCCATTTGAATTGGTGGTTTTCCCAAAAATTACATACCAATTCACCTATAATATCATTTTAACCTATTTTTTCAAAAATTAATTGTATGAAATTTTTACAATTAATGCATTCATGGTTTATCCATTTGTCCATCGTAAATGGATCCACCATCATTTTTCATGAAAATAAAACACCAGCAATGGAACCTTCCACCAAGTTTGAGCGAAAAGAAGATCTAGTAACTCTACATAGAAACAATATTCAACAACATTGAGTTCAGATCCTTCAATACCATGAAGATATAGCATACTCCAAGGAGGAATCTTCTATGTGACAATGACACATAGATACTACTTACCCTAATAGATGCAATACATTGACCACAAATATCGATCAGTAAATGAAATGATATTGAAGGGTTTAAGGGCTCCAAAATCTCACGGGGATAGATCTATGTGGAGATCAATGTATCCTAGGTTAAGAGGAATTAATTTTCCAATAAAATGCACTTTTTATGAATGATATTTTATAATTTACATGATACATAACCCAATTTCACATCATGAAAATAGAATGTCCATTATGAAACTAAATACACATGGAATTTTTTAAAAAATTGAATTTTAATTTATAATCAACGTGTAATCTATACCTGAAATATATCCTTCCATGTTGTATACTAGTTTTATAATATATCCTTATATATGATTATAAATAAAGTAACTAAATTACCTGGAGTTTACATCCCTATAATTCTATATAACCCAATGTTATAAAGGATTAATATCCCAAAAAAACTCAACTTCACAATTAATGTAATCCTCCCAATTCATTCTAATCCCAATATATGCATGAAAAATGGAAAGCAAAGATGAAAATTAAAATGTTCCAGATAGTATTGGATGATGATATTACAACCTCCCACAATAGAAACATTATGTCCCAAAAAATCCTATCTTAATGTTTCGACATTGAAAAGGTGATCTCATTACTCTCTCATTACATTCACATTCTCTCATGTCTCAAGATAATAAAATCCATGATTCTATAAAAAAATATATCCATGTGACCTTTATCTCAAAAAGTGGCATGGTAAAAAAATTAATAATACTAAATTTATGCTCTATAATTGATAAATTAGGAAATATATCGAGACAACTCAAGCTCAGGACATGAGATGGATCAAAAATATATTTTACCAACTGTGATTCATGGAACACATAATTATTCAATGATATCTTTGAAGGATGTTATAAATGGAAATATCATTTCATCATCTAGGAAACATCTTAAAAAGGTCCTACAAATTAATTTGAAATAATACATTTCTTATAAGGCCTTTGATGTCCCAAATGGGGTGAAACCTTTAGGAACAAAATGTCATTGATTGAAAATTCCAACACATTGGGAGAATATTACAAAAATACATATGAATTTTTTTAGGTTAAATCCATCCAAAGAATAATTTTAATCCCTTTTTTCAACTTTTGAACAAGTTGTGCTCCAATCAATGACCATTCAGAAATTTTCGACTAACACGATTTCGATTTTCACGTTAATCCATAAAAATCATAACATGGATACATTCTGATTTTGGACTGGTAAATATTGTCATAAGAAAACCCAACCATATCCAAATGGTCTTCCCATGCTCTACCAATATTTAGGACACATATATAAATAATATTATCCAGAATCTATATAGCCCTCTAGTTTTATACTTATATATGAGGATGGTTGGGAATAATGAAATGAACCTATGATCCTACAGTTTCTAAATTGACTCACTAAAAGTGACAAATATTATATGGATATATTTCAGGGACTATCATGGATGGAACTCTGTGTAATCGTACAATCACATTCACATAAAAATTTACAAACTCCTTGACATTTATAGTATCATTACTTGTAGTATGGTTTAGTGATTTATTCAGCCTATCAATCCCAACCCATATTGAATTCATCTTTCTCTATATACATTAAAACCCGACCACAATGTATTTAGAGATCTTATCCCACATCCATGATAGTAAATAATTGGCTAATATAATCCTGGTGGTCTCGGATGCCTAACGTGGACCTCTTAATTACAATTAAAATGAGACAAAAAATATTAAATGAACCTTTTCATATATGGAAAACATAATCATCCTAACAGGTCATAAAACATCGTTGTGGTTTTGTGGTTAAATTACCATAGGAATTATTGATATCATCCATCACAGTTTTTATTATAAAAAATGTAAAATATTATATTTCTAAAAATATTGAATAACCTCTATAGTGAAATGCCTATCAAAGATTCCCCCACATGATAATGTGGGTCTATAATTATTTGAAATTCAATAATATGATGTTGTCATTAAATAATCTACTCAGAAAAAGTGGACGTAAACTAAACATTTTCCAAAACAACTTTGGACCCAATTTTCAGAACTCCAATATAAAATTTTGTGAAAATATCAATATTTTACTAGAATCACATTGATTCTATAACTAAATGAGTCATAATATTCCTTCTCAATGAATCTGTGATGTCATTCTGTTTCCCAATGTTATATAAAATTATAGTGTCAACATATTTTAGTTATTCCACCCATCAACTATGGTGGAGATTTAAATTTTCATAAATTAATATAAAACAAAATCATTGTTAATAAGAAAACATGGTTAACATAAATGTAAAAAGTGAATGCCACCAAAACTTAAGCTCATCGATCATATATCCATGTTCAAGGTAAAGTGTTAGATTATATTTCGTTTTCTTTGAAATATCTGGAGATCCATAGGAAACAATTCTATCAACCAACATAAGAACACATCCTATATATGAATATGTTGTTTCGAAAATGACCACATAACATGAATTAGACTATAGTAGAGTCACCACCGAATACGAAGTCAACATAATATTAATCTCTACAAAATAATTGTGGCATTTTTTCATCCATGAAAATAATACTCTCTTGTGAGTTACAAATGATATCATAGAGTCTAAAATTAATAAATTAATTAAAATTATTGGACAATATCCTTTTAAACCCAAGTAACTATAAATATCGAAAATGATACATCATTTCTCATATGTTACAACATATTGTGTCTTCCTAATATCAAATAAATTAGCACTTTTGACACAACCATCCTAGAGAACATAACATCCAAAATCCAGAAATTTCATTTTGATTGCTTTGAATAAAGTCAGTGTATCCTAAAAAATTCTACGACATCCCTCAAAATAAGAACCCCATCATCCTTAGACATAGATAAAGAAGGATGTAATCCAGAAATAATTCATATAATTTATCATCATACTCATGGAAAATTGTGTACTTCAAATACACAATGGTTACAGGATCATTCATTAGATCAAATTAAATGAAACGATAATTATAAAACCCATTCCTTTTATGGAATGTTGTTTTTTGAATTTTCATATTCTTTTATTCCAAACTTGTGATAACTAAATTGAATAATAATCTTTAAAAAACTTCCTCCGTTAAAATTATAAAATAGTTCACCATTACAAAAAAATATACAATTTTTATTTTCTATAACTCGATTGAGTTCTCAAAAATCAACATAATGGAGAAGAGACCCATCGTAATTATTGTCAAAGAGAATGTGCTCCACACAAACTAAGATAGTTGGGAGTATAAATACATTATCTAAATGATATTCTATGTGGGTATTGAAATATCTCATTTCAATCGGTTCTATGCATTAATAATGATTTTGTATTTCATTACAAACAAGAACTAAATGATATAGAAAAATATACATCCCTTAGTAGTGTAAAAAAAATAATTATTAAGGAAAAACATTAGGAAAATCAATCAAAAGAGGTGGTAGATCACCTCCCAATGAATCCCACTAATGATCAAAAGAATAAAATGATATTATATTATAAAACTCCAGATAATAGGTTATGGCTCTACTTGATCTTTGTTCTCAATCTCTATAATGTATACAAAAAAATCAAATTAGTTGTAGTAAAGGATACTCATCAAAGATAAATATCAATTCACTTTGTATTATCAATGACCAAATCTATAATTAATAGTCCATTAAGTGGTTACCTATTATGAAATGTAATATCCTATAAAGGTTCAATATCTAAAAATGTGAAAATTCAAGTTGAACAATGAATACCATTCTCTTTATTCATTTTGTGGGGTGTAGTAATATCCATAAAAATAGATAAAATCTCCTTATAATGGTTGAGAATATTCAAAAAACAAGTTGTTTTAAATGAATGATATAATGAAATATCAAATCAAAAAGTCAAAAATGAGGAAAATATATTGATGAAACCTCAAAAAATTACTGGAAATGTATTTTCCTCCATTAGAGACTCGTTAATTGTGTGAAGAATCATCATTCTAGATGTATCTAGGTAGATCCACTTAGATATGGTATCAATTTATTTCACTAAAATAAATTTTGGTCCTGATGATCCCATGACACTACGTGAGGCAGAGTAGACATGATATGACCTCTATAAGTGACCTTATTATCCACCATAACCACATACATTGGGATCCTAAGTGAAAACCCGTTTGAAGTGACAAATAATTTCACAGTATTAGAAAATAAATGTTAATATGCAATGGAACTATATATGTTTTATACGAACACCAATATAGAGAAACACAACAAGGCTCATACAACTTCTTTATTATAATGTCAGAATTCATTGTAATACCACTTGAAGAAAATTGAATACACAAAAAAATGTATTTACTTGCATACTAAAGTAGAAAAATCAATGCCCGATATAGAATGTCATAATAATAATATGGAATAACCATAAAACCTGATAAAAATCATAGATCTGTGTTTTATATCTAAAATCTGAGTATTTATCAATTCATTTGAAAAACTATTAGGAGAAATATACACTTGGTCAACAATTGTATTTTCATATTAGTCACAATATTGTTAGTTTTCTCGGTTTTTAAAAATCTCATAGCCTTATACAACACCATGGACTCTGGATATAACTATTTAGTTAAATGAATATTAATATCTTTCTACTCTAATACCTTTTTGATCTTAATTTTCACCATAATATAAATCATCTTCTCGTATGCCCCTCAAGCTAAATTTTTGTTCACCTCACCTTAATAGATCAAATTGTTTCCATGAAATCAAATTAATGATCAATATTTACCATATATTCATCATCCTTTTAAGAATCGTTAGAGATAAGAAATGAATGTTCCCTTAAGTGGAGAAACTTATGTGCATGATTTTGATATTCACTCAATTGAGTTTCCATAGAAGGATCCTAAATGGGAATTGGTGTTGGGGAATATCCTAGAGCTTGGGCATCATGTACAACTATCTATACCATATTTCGGTCTCAAGGAAGATTTTCTTACTATGGTTCATCAAAAGCATCCTCATGGATCATATTCACATGTATTCTTGGTTGAAGGATACCACATACCATCATATGAAAAGTTTGAATATGTATAAATTTTACAAAGATAAATAATCAAACAATAGAAACAAGGAAATTAATACAATCATATGGATAGATAATATTCATATTTCAATTAAACCAAATTAAATATAGAAAAAAATGTTAAAAAATAATCCTGACACCATTCCCAAACCATCCTTAGTGACATAGAACTCATTGTGACGATATATTTCTTGAAACTCACATACAACTCCCTATTTGTCCCAAAAAGTTCTAAAACAATATACTGATATCACTGAACAGATTTTAACGTGTGCATTTGATACCATTTCTTAATGGTACATCCTAGATGACTTGGTAACTTGAAACCTGATCCAAAACTACCATGGAACGATGTATGTCATTGTTCTCAATAAGTTGGTGACTGCCACATAAAATTATGCATGATATAAGTGGGAGAAATTTTATTTATAATAAAAGATAAAAATTACAGGTTATGATGTGAAAAATACAGTATAAACTCAAATTACAAGAAAAAATTATCATAATAAACATGATAAAATTATCCTAATACCCAAAAATATATATTACTCTAATACGAGAAGAGTAAAATAGTTTCCATATCTATGTTCCATTATCCCCATTCTCGAACCTCACATAAAAAAGTATATTGATTCCCATAGGAGAAGGTGGAGTTAGATATAATATCCTAGAAGGGTCTCATATAGTGTTCTATATAAGATGAAAATTAAATAATAATAAAAATATGATTTCATATTATATGTAAATGAGTGCAGACAATAGAATTTCATATATAAAAAATTAT
This sequence comes from Viscum album, assembly GCA_963277665.1. Taxonomy (NCBI): domain Eukaryota; kingdom Viridiplantae; phylum Streptophyta; class Magnoliopsida; order Santalales; family Viscaceae; genus Viscum; species Viscum album. The sequence goes on along the minus strand of OY728127.1, from coordinate 77,048,685 downwards.
GATGTCATATATGTATAATGGATTTTTATCACAATGGAATAAATTTATAAGTAATTACAACATAGAAACAGTGACATCATCTAATAGGTTTTATAGTTTCATGTTATGGTACCCATAAACACTCATATAGTTATAATGGTAGATTTTACACATATCTTAAAGAACTTTTATATAGATGTCTCTTAAACATTCTCTCGGTGAAAATATCAAACAATGTTTGTATTTTCTTAGAGACGTAAAGTGCCAATCAGTTGGTACATAATTCCAATCATTTTTTGTTTTTCCAAAATATATCAATATAGAAATTATAATGGTTATTGTATAATAATCAATCAAAAATAAAGAGATTATTTCAAATCTGTTTAAAATAAAATTTCACCATTTCAGTTCCATTATAAAAATTTCCATTTAAAAATAAAGACATGGGTATTTAATGAAATAATTTTATATCCAGATAAAACACCACAAGGATTCTTATGATAACTTTTTAATAAAATCGTTTCAAATAGCATTTTGAGAAACCATTTTCACTAATATAATTTACAATTCAAGAATTTCAAAACTCATCCCAATCTTCAATTCACCTGGAATATTAGGTTCCTTCCACGATTTCATAACATTTCAAATAAAATACCATTTGGAATCAATTGGGTTTCATAAATTTAACATAAATAAATTTCAACAAAAAATCCATTTTATAGATGTACATTTGGACATCTTAAACATATCCACCAAAAAAGTCCATAGAATCCCAGCACCCACCCGAGAACCTATGAACCAGAACGATGGAGATGAATATATAACAACACAACTTAGAAATTATATTGAACAACACATATCTTAAACTAATCAATGAAAATATTATCTATCGACCTCGATGGAGTGAATGATAATGAAATAAAGAGGTTGGGGACTAATAATAGAAAGAGATGTGCCACAACAATAACAAGGATAAATCATTGAATAAAACAACATGGAAGTGTTGGAGGACTAAAAAATAACCCTCAGCTGGCTATTGGTGAAGAGAAAGAAATCACGGAGGATGTGTAATGAGATTCTCATATGATATAACTATTTAAAAATGATAGTAGGTATTTTACTAGATGTGAAATGTGATTTGACGTTATGAAATAATAATGTCCCCAATACACAAAAACCCAACATCCTTCTCTTAAACAACATATATTTTATTTACACAAAGTGTGTAAACTATAAATGTCATATATCATTCAGATTTGGGTACCATTTTCTTAAAATTTGTTGGGAGATGATTACACATCATGTAAACAAATTATTAAACATGTAAATCCATATCATAATAAACGATTCAAAGGATTTATGGTAATCAATGATGAAAATTGATATCTTCAGCATCAATGGTCTCTTAACAAATTTTTCTCATCCATATTGACATAAAAATAAAAAAATGGCATAAAATTACCTGACGATAACATAACATGAGGTTACTATAGTCCCCTTCTAATTTAATTCATTATGATTAATATTCATATTATATTGTCATACCATTGTAAAGGTAAAATTATATTATTATGTTGTAATAAAATTGTAATAAGAACTATAATGTAACACATAGAACAATAATGAAACATATTTTTTGTGTATATTTATTCTATAATATTTCAAAATTAGAATATATAACCTTTTTTATGTTGTAATGATGTTTACCATTGTTATATTTATTGATTATAAATGTTAGAAATTTCATAATATTTGTTTAATTGTCATTAAATATGTTATATACTAATCATTAGATGATATTTGTGGATATAAATTTCAATATTAATCATAAATAACTTGTATATACCATGGTTATATATTTCATATTTTAGTGGTGAAATAATTACATTAAATTACTACATAATACTGATATAGAATTTATTCAATTAAAAAAATGATCTGAATTTTTTTTAAAGTAAAATAATTTGAATCTAATCATTTATTACACACGTTTAAATGATAAAAATAAAATATTATGGTGTTTTTAATTCATAATATTAAATTTCCATTATTATCTTATATTTTTAAAAGTCAAACAAAATAATTATTTCCCAAATTGACATTCATGTTATTTTATAAAATAAAATAACATATTAACTAATTAACTACTACAAAGTACTATTAAATCAAATTCATTGAGATATTTTTAGAAATAAAACCATTTTCCATTTTAGGTCCATTTATTATAGTAAATATATTCACCACATAAGAGAAATTAACATTGATGTCTCCAATATAATAAAATATGAACACATTGGATTCAAAAAAATGTAACATTAAAAATACAATTTAATCATATAAAATATTTATTATATTAGAGTATTATGACTCATATTTATATAATATTTTGAATATTTATCTTTTTCCATTTGAAGAAGGAAAATAAATTATATTACATTAATATTTTATGAAATTTGAAGAATTCCCCTCCACATCTTATAAAATCACACCAACTGTGCTATTTTTTAAATCTCAAAAATTGTAGTACGTCCAATACAATACCTAATAAATCCATATAATTAATTTCCAAATTCTATTGGTCTTTGTTTTTGTACAATATCACCCTTAAAAATATTATGATTTAATGAAAATGGTGTTTTCGAGATACGATGAATGGGTTTTTAACTAATGTTTTACTATCATATCATTTAAAATATCATTTAAATTTTATTTAAAGATGTAAAAATAATAATTATATTATCATAAAAAGAAAAACATGTTTATGTGATAATAGTACTTCAAATATACATCTCCTCATCCATTAACTATGAAATGAAAATTTCATTCATGGGTATGAAAGACTAATGCCTCTTGTGCGGATGTAATTTTTTTTCCATCAATGTCTCTTAAGGATCGTTATATGGTGATATTAAATGTTTGTATATCAGATTATTTCAAATATTTTATTCATTAAATATAATTTATTATATAATTTATTACACTTCAATCAATTGAAAAACGATATTGCAATTATAGCATATGCTTGAACTACTACCTCCATGAAGCGATGCGATTCATTTTCCATCACCAACCCATGTGGATGTTGTTTCTATGTTTATTTAATGATATAATATTTTATTAATTATATAACGATTTCTTAATAAGTATAATAAGATACATTCTATATTATCATAATTATCATCTAAAAATGTAATCAGAACTCATTTTTTGTATGGAATACTATCTTTATGATTGTAATTTTTTTCATTTTTCATAACCCTCATACTCAAGTTGTTTTTAAATAATTAATATATTAATATATTATATATTTTTTATCATTATTATTTGAGATTTTAGAGAATAATAACCCATTTGTATATATTCAACCAATAGAATTCATTTTTTAGTGGAATAGAATATCTATAAAACATGACCTAAAAATAATAGATTATGTTATTAATTATTAGATGATAAAAGTAATTAATAATGAAAAAAAATTATGAAATTAAATAATTAACATATTTTTAATATTCATCAATATTGTTAATGTATTTTATGAGTGATATCTCACTAAGGTAACTTCCTTTATTAAAATACTCTTTTAACATTTCCCTTTAAACTATTTTTATCTCATATCCATGTTATTATAAATAATTCATGAAAAAAATTATTTATGATGGAATGTATTATAATGGTTATTATTTCAATACATAAAAATATTTAAATTTATTTAAAAATATATATCTGATATTAAATAATGGACACTTTACATTAAACAACTTATATTAAATAAATTATTGGTTTTTATAATTATATTTATCTTACGTGAAGACAATCTAAAAATTATTATATGGATGTATTTTTATGGAAACCAATGAATTTGGAAATTAACATTAGGTGAGTTTTCAATTTTTTTATTTTTTATGAAAGGGAATTATTTTATTTATTTAATATTTAATGATTTGAAATTATTTAGAAAATAAACAATTAATGTCTTTTTTTAATTTATATAGATACAATGAATGTTTCACTGCTAAAACCATATTTTTTTTTTGGATTCCTCTATAAAAGTACTTGTTTTCATTAAATAAAAATATATTCCCATATTTCTTGGAATTTTTAGTTTTGAAAAATGGTTTTTTAATTAAATTGGAATGTCAATATACTAATTTTCTTAGGGTTCAAAAATTGTTTTTCAAATATTAAATGATTTAAAAGTGAAAGAATATATTTTTTATGGATATGGTACTTGAGAATTATATATGATAAATAGGTGAACCTGATATATTTTATCCAATGGGTTAATCTCCATTACATTTCATGATTATGGGTGGACTGATATAGCTTATATGTATGATAAGCCCCATTATATATGTAAACTTTTATAGGAAATGATTGTTTAGTATGAATAGTTTCGTTGGAATTTGATCATATTTTAATTATAATGTTTATTATTCTCTATGGGTTTATAAATGATATTTCCCTATGTAACTACTTGAATATTATAATATTTCTAATTATTTTTATGTAAATAAATTTTATTAAAAATTAATTTTTACTATCATATTTTTAATAAATTAAAATTTTCATTTAGGGTAAAAGAAAATTTTTTAAGACATTTTTCTTGTGTTCGCATTATTTATAATAAACCATTATAACTATTATGTATCCTCTCTGATTTTATATAATGTGTTTTATGAATAAAATATGTTATCAATATCTATTATCTTGTTTATGTAAATGATTATTTAAATCAAGGATAATTACTTTATTTGAAAACTCTCTATTTAAATTTATTGATATTAAAATGGGAAAAACTTAATTTCTTATTTTATTGTCCACAACTGTGGATTTTTTTCCAATTTCATATTTAAAAAATATTTATCATAGGTTTAAATGATTAGTCATAACATAGATGAATTCATGTTAAGTGTCATGAAGACCATACATTAATATTAATCATGTTTCTCATTTTTATGTTTGTGGGAATGATTGAGATTTAGTCGAAGTGTCCACATAATAATTTATGGTTTTTTATATAATATTTATAACCCAATTATCCAAAAACCCTAAATTTTTATTATGAATGAAAGAATGTGAAATATTGATCAATGATTCTACTTTCTGTGTTAATTAAGCTTAATTCATTATGGTGGGTATGGTATGGATTCATCAAAGAATAATAACCCCAAAATGAGTTGGTTAGTTATCAATTGACCATTATTTTTTCATAAACTATGTTTTTTCTTATTTCACATCTATTACAGCACTCAAGATTGTTATTATTTTGTTAATTAATATTTTTATTATCAACCATCATAAAGATTTTGAATATATGGTCACCATGTACGAAATTTGTTAAAACTATGGATTCGAAGGATGAAAATAATGTGTTATGATTTAGATATCCTATGTTTTATTTACTACGATTAATAACTTCACATAACAATGTGTGATAATCATTCAAAAAAATCTTTATTAAGGGATTGGGGATATATTGATGCATTTGATATGGTAACTAGTATGATTTTATATTTAAATACCCGATCTGAGCATAGTTGTCATGACCCAGCCATCCATGGTCATTCGACATAGTCATATAACACCGTTATTTTTTTAATACCATAGATTCCTTCACATCACACAAAGTTTTTTTTTCACACTAGGTTCTTTTATGAGATTAATGAATTTATGCATACTCCAACAATTGTTTTTTAGAATGATTTTTCCTTATTCACACATGACTTATGGGACATCACAGAAGACCATCCATTTAGACCACTACTCTAGGATAAGAGTCCCTAAATAGTGAATTCTAATCAGCTAGGATCATAAAAATAGAGTTTCACCATGATGAAAATGGTAGTAACATCTGGCCGTATATGTATCAGTTTTTTAGGTTCGTTACACTCTCAGTGACTTTAAAGATCAACGACTTCATTTTCGACCCCATGACTATAACCAAGGAAATTATTCTCACATCTAGCTAGGTATTGGCTCTCATAACATTTTCCATGATAGGAACTTCAACAACACATAAACATAGTAATATAACCACACGATTCCCCTTGTAATACCTTTTTTTCCTTCCCAAAATACCATAAAAATTATGAGTGTTTCCCATCAATCTACTGATTGTTCACAAATTTTAACACATGTCCATTTACTGTGAATTTTCTCACTCACACATAGCCTAGAAAAAATTTCATAAGATAACCCAACATGATCACTCCTCCAAAAAAACATGCTAAATTATGGTTTTCTAATCATACAGGCAACAAAAAACAGTGTTTCCCCTTATCGACATGTGTAATAACATTATTCCTTGTAATTATCAAATCACCCATGTTGTTAAACTAGTCATATAAATTTATATATATCATTTTAATCATATAATAATATTAATTTATATCCTCAATCATCCAATGTTGAAATATTAGTAAAAAATTATGTATAGTTTTATTGTATCATCTTATGTCTCTTATTATTGGATGACTAAATTTAGAGGGAATGTGATTCCATTAAATATCCTTGTTCACTCTATAGTTAAATTTTATGTTATATTAAGAATGGATTAGATTTATTTCAATAATTCATATATTAGTCCTCGATGATGTAAATGCATGTTGATATTCAGGACCATTATGCTACCATCTATCATCGCTAAAATAAATATAATCATATGATGTAAATGGAATGCATTTTAGGGGTCCTGATTTTTATTAAAAATGAGTTTTATTCTCAGATATTTGTGTATAAACTCAATATTAAAGGAATTTAAATTTTTGGGAATATACTAATGTCTATCTAGATGATATTTTGAGTGTTCTTATGAATTATGATGTTGCGTATTTAATAGAAGTTGTTCCTAGTAAATCAACATTTCAATTTCCAAATATAATTACCCAATAGAGTAATTGTAATTAATCAGTAAACTAAATGATAATCTTCATAAGAAATTCATTCAGACAACTATTTCACCAGAGTTCACACCGAATATTTTTCTTATGAAAGAATATTAATAAATACTTATTCATTGATTATTATTAATATAGAAAGATCACCAATCAATAATATATATCATATAAATGTATTAATGATTTGTTCAACCAATTATATGGATGGACATATTTTATTAAGATTCATCTCTCATATGGATTCTAGGAGTTGATTGTAAAATAAAGAAGGCATACCAAATAAATAATTTTATATGATGTATATTCTATATGAATTTTTATGATGACATTTGGTGTAACAAATTCCACCATTATCTTTAAGGATTTAATTAATACAGTATTCATAGATTACATAAGTTAATTTTAGTGGAGATAACATATGGATTGTGCTAATGTCCAAATATAAGTAGAATATGTTTGAAAATTTTAACAACTATGAATTTTGGATGAAATATATTTCATTTTGAGTTATATATTCTAATTAGATGAATAATTATGAATTGATGAATGAATGAAAATATTGAACATTTTAATTCACTAAACACTATGGATTATATCCAAACTTTTTTTTTTCAAGATATTTATTATTGATTTTTTCAGAAAAAAGTTTCACAACTATATAATCATATAACCATGCTGACTAATAAATTAGAGAGCTTCCTTTGGAAATTCGAATATGATAAAAAAATTTAATCGAACTAAATAGAAGACCTAAAAGTAAAATATTTTATAAAGTATCCTATTGTGTATAAATTTTTTAATCTATAATTATTCAATAAAAAAGGTACTTGCATGACTAGTTAGTTATAATGATATAATTATAAATTATATATACTTAGAAAAAATGATTCCTAAGAAAAAATTGTGAAGAAATGATTCAGTGTTTTCTATGGTAAAATTTTTATTTTAGATATATGTGTATTTTACTTATGGGGGAAAAGATACATAAATATACTGAAATAATGGTTAATGTAAATATTAAATCATAAATAGATAAACATTTTCTATAATAAATAGATGTATTTGATTAATGAATATTAATACTCCATAAATTACAAACCGGGGAAGGAAAATGAGGTAGTGGCTTCCTTGACTTGAATGGATGATGTTTTCTTATATTTGATAAGGATATAAAAGTTCGAATATTTTTTTATTGGATCGATATTAAAATTCATATGGTAGTCAGGAATGTTTATTATTCCCAGATATTTTTCAACTATACATGAATTTCAATGGAGCATGTTTCAAGATGATCATCTAGTCATGCTTTCATATAATTATATAATTCACTTTTTCCTTCAGATATATATTTATAGAACCATCTAAAAAACGTTTTGTATAATTTCAATATACATTGTTGAATTTGGGGTAGAAAATAAATTATTCTATGCCCATGTATATGAAGTTATATATAATGTTAGATTCATTCAGTATTAAATTAATAATGTTTTGATTCAATTGAAAATATGTCATAATAATCTTATTTTTAATCTTGAATATTGTGTTGGAATGAAGGTATTCCAATTATGTTTTCTAGGTAATAATGTTATAAGATATATGACCAACTAAATTTTTAGTTTTAGGTATATTTTACCCTTTTATATTGATGATCGAGTAGGAAGAGTAACATTATATAAAGGATTCCATTGATCCCCACCCGATTTAATTATATGTTTCATGTATCTCTCATGAGGAAGTTCATTTTTATTTTCATGTGTGGAAAATAATTGCCATGCCACTAGTCCATGGATAATATTTTGCATATCAATCGATAGAAACAATTCATCATAAAGAAAATTTTCAACAAAAGAAATCTATTCACCAGATTAATGATTTCAAGAGGTACTAGAAATTTAAAGAAGTTACATGGGTACTTCGGGATTATGTGAAATAGTTATATCCAGATTTTTAATTTAAGTGATGGAATTTAAAATGAAAATTTTAGTTTAAAGGGATACAATGCTAGAGCCTGATATTTTATTAAATATTTCACTTCAAATATATTTTCATGGTAAATTATGTTATACACAACACTGATTCTATATTTATTGTAACATATTATAGCTATATAAAAATCTCATTAAATTATAATAGTAATTTAGAATATCCAGATACTAAAAAATTACGTAATTTGTTTAGATAAATCAATTATAATAGTTATTATATTCTTAATTTTAAGTAAATTCATTTTAATATTTAAAATAATATTTACTAAAAATGGTTGTAATTAATTTATTTACATATTATAAATTTATTACAATGACATTTAGAAAATTTATTTCAATTATTTTTCATCAAATCTGTACAACAATATTAGTAGTGTGATGTATTGAGATATTTAAAATTTGAGTAACTTTTCAATGAGTATTGAAAAATATGGATTTTTAAAATATTTTAATTTCACATATATAAATATATAAGTATCATTTTGAAAGATATTTTTTCATTAAATAATAAATTAAATATTCTACAAGTTATAATTAATATTATAATTGAACAAATTAGATTTTTTAATTTTAATAAATTTGTATTTTTTAATTTTTATTCAAAAAACTCTTCATTATGAAAACTATATTTCATTTATTTTTACACATTTATATTAACATTGATTTATTTCCCATATCCAATTTAAATTATGATATATAGATTTGGTATTTGGAAATAATGGTTTTAAATTTAGTAGATAGTTTATGTAATACCCTAAGACTAGAATCCTGGAGTTTTTTAATTATTTTATTACATTTTTTGATTTCAAGGAATGAACTTGATGAGGTACCTATCTATTTTGAATTCATGTAATAATATATTACATACATGATACCGATAATATATTTGGAAATATGAAATTAAATCTTAATACATAAAAAGAAATAGACAACAACTGTGGACTATTATTCAATGATTTATTCTTTATAACTTGGATAAAAGAAAAGAAAATAACGGTGATCTCAACTGCAAAGTAAGGGAAAGTACACCAGATGAAAAAAGGACAAAATATTATTAAATTAACATTGAAATGGAAATAACTCATAAAAAATTCACTTCAAGTAACTAGATAATGTAATATCAATATGTCAAGGTAAAACGTTGAAGCACTTGGCATTTAAATAATCAAATGAACTTTGAAATTTACCCACAAATATTATACATGTCTAATAATAAAATGTAATATAAATAAATAATCTCATAATGATGATATTCATAATGATGTACATCTAAAACATGTCGTTGATGCCTCTACCAATAAATCTGAACAAATGGTTATAGCCTCAGCCAAATATCTATTGGAACATAAATAAAAAAATCCTCATCCAAGCCCATATCAAGTTTTTATCATTAGACATACTGAGGCATCAGTGTGATAGAGTGGGATTCGAATGTCACTTACTATGTCCAATTAACTCCTCATATTAATGGTGTGAAACATAAATGACATATACATATGAAATATAAATAAATACCCCCTATTAGTAAATATAATCAAAAACCATTCTGGGTAATATGGTGAATTATATCAAAATAGAACATCAATAGTGAAAATGATCATAAAAGAGTAAATAGAATATTTTAAATGATATAAAATTAGATAAAAAAATGATAAATAAAATTCAACAATGGATATTGACATAGACAGAAATACTCTAATAAATTCATTGAAAATATTAATAGAAATACACATTTTCTCATAAGAATCGAATTATTCAGAATGAAATGCATAAATAATTTTTGGGAAGAAAAATATTTTTATAATTTAATAATATCCCCAATAAAACTCAATTAACATCAATTAACATGGTATTAGATGCAAAAAAATATTCAGAGTACTCTTGATAGTAGGACTGGAGGAAAAAATCTCTTGTCCTTCATTTATTTCAGAACATAAAAAATTTAAAAATAATTTAATTTCAAAATTTATTTTAAATATTTTCAATTACTATTTTTAAAATAATTATAACATAAAATTATCCTTAAAGTCAATTTACATGAAAATGGGTTCAAAAGATCCATGAGAAACTTTTCATGAGGATAATATTCTTCAAACATTTCAAAGCAGTCCTTGCAATTTTGAATCATTTTCATAATAATATGAATGACATAATAACATTTAGAGAAGCAAAAATTATAAATTAAATAAGTAGATTTCAAATATAACCTGTCAAAAAACATTATATCGGCCTCATAAAAGAACATTAGAGCATAAAAAACTTGTGTCTCAAATAAGGAAATTTAAGACAAAACAACCTTACATATTTGGTATCTATTGAGTTATAAAACCCCATAAAATAAATATAATTAATTGAATATATAAATAACCATAAATTGAATTATATAATTTTATTTAATCAGAATTTATTTGGAAATATTTTTATATTAAAATTTAAATAATTCTTAGACCAGTAGTTGAGAGGACATGATATTATAAGGCCCAATATTTCCAAAAAAAATCATTACAAATGTTATGTTTTTAATAAAGTGCATGCGTGGGTTTTCCATAAAATGGGTATAACTTCTAAATAGGGTCCTAGATAGTAATTATGGTGGAACTATTGCCCTCATAATAGTGGCTTTACCTTATGCATGTACTAACATCAATTGTCGTAGGTCAATGGTGAATGTCATATTTTGGATGTGAATGACATTAAAATATTTTAATAAAAATATTTTGTTTGAATGAATGGGGATTGTCATTTTAATCTTGATTTATTTGAAATACATGGTTATCTATAGTACCCTGGTGTTTCCATGATATGGAGATAAAAATGTTCTCCAAACAATTTATAAAGTATGATCAGAGCACGACATATTGAATATCACTGATGACCTGAAACCCCACTCTTTTTCAAATATGGATCTAAGATTTAGGTAGGGTGTTGATCTCATCATGAGTTATTTTAACCTTTTAGAGTAAAATGAATAATTTGTACAAACCCATGAGCAATTCTATCTATGGTTCTATCTTTATTGCAGGCAGGATTATTAATGTGTTATTAAAGGGAATTGATCATGGTGGTTGTTTAGCTATTTGTTTCTTTTTGGCCTTGCTAACATGAATGGATCAAGGCCAACGCGAACAAGACAGTGTTCTATTATATTATAGTTCATTTGATTTATAACTCCCCTAAATCTATCACATTCTTCATACGTTATTTTCTCTTAAAACCCCTACGCGAAGGATAGACCATTGTACACTCATTCTATGTGCAACGATCAATGATCCCAGGTTTCACATCTGTGATAGAATAAAAGGAGATGCAGAAGCATAGTAGGAATAAAGATGGATTTTAGTAGAGGGTGAGATGAATAGGGGGCTTCCATCATGACATCTAGTGGTACAATATGTATTGGCCCGACATGGGAGGATGGTCCCGGGTGCAGGCAACTAGAATGGTTGTTAGTGGGAAGTCGCGGTCTAGGAGAGACCACATAAGGGGAGCCAACGGTGGAAGAAGATGCAGGAAAAAACCAGAGGCAATGAAAAGACTCCACATAGGATTCTATAGGATGTGGCTTGAATACATGAAGTATGGGGGACCCTATGACAATGGGGCTACATTCGAAGTGGATAAAGGGGGTCAGCCAAGTGAAACATGTTTCAGCACCGTGTTCATCGGGGGAGCCGGCTGGCCAAGCAGTCAGGCGATGGTGTCGACCAGGGGTATGTGGCCAGGGCGAGCCACCTATAGGGGAGAAGAATAAGACCATGTAACATGGGTAGCACTATGGAACTGTGAGGCGGTCTGGTGGCCCTTTGGACTGGCTAAGACTGACTGGGACAAATTAGGTCGGACGTGGACCGGACCTGACCCTTTTTACTAAATTGGTCATATCATCCAATTTGTATGTCTATTTAATGATTTGTTGGCAGATTTTGGACCCTTTAAAAGACACACTATAATTTAGATACTATATGTGAGTTTTTTATATTATCATACATTATAATGGATTAAGGAATAGGTTCTCCCAGAACAAGTTCTCTATGAATGTAAAACCATGCAGCTAGTTGTGACGATGTGATCACAGTGTCTATGTTCTTTTGTTGTATGGAATGACCCCTCTATCCTCTTTTTGTATTCAATTCTCCATGTTCCATCAACATTTTTTGTTCCATCGATGCTTCTTTTAATCGACACCTATATTCTATCACCTCTAGGGGTTCCACTGATGCTCTATGCGCCACTAATGCTCTATGTGACACTGATGCTTTATTCTTCACTAATTCGTCTTGCTTCGTTGAATATCTATGCACCATTTATGATCTATGGTATACCTAGTTTTTGTTCCCCAATAACACATCCGGTGTCATAGAGAATGGGGGTTCTATGGACTACAACTGGATATACTTCACTGTGTACTTTAGACATATACCTTTCTGAGTTGGCCATATTGAATGTACATAAATTGTTTCCATTGTGATGTACATCATGTGTTTCATTTGGGTAAACATCATTTAATTCCTAGTGGAATTTTATATTATGGTTCTAGGTTCCCAAATGAGTATTGTTTTTGTCAAACATTCACGGTTTATTCCCACAAGTGTTGTGTCTTATCCAAAAAATTGATTCTGTGATCACGTCCTTGATAGAATTGGGCCAGTTGGTGCATATAAGGATAAATATTCCAATTAAGGTGTGCTTCCATGAGTTAAAATAGGTATTTTCGTTCCTACAATTAAAAAAGAGTTTTCTAAGGAAAAATTTTAGGAGCATGTACTTTTACTTTTGGTTGGGCTTGGATTCAATCCCCTTTTAGATTACAGTTTTATACTAGCATAACTTATGGTTGATATATTAGTGTACGCATGCATTATTTACATAATGTTTTTACTCTATCACATTTTCATGGAGATGTGTATGTTTGTACCGATAATTAGGAAATAGCCTCCCATTTTTTGGATATTTTTACTTAATGTTAGTCTCATGCCCCATGCCTATTATAGGCGGGCCTGGGGTAGTCACTCCATGAGAACCAGGGCGATGTTTGTGAATGACTGGTATTAGAGGTGGTCGGTTCTACCTATAGAACCAGATGTCTATGAGATTTGTTTGGGGAGACAGTGGTAATTGTTTTGAGTGTATACCATTATTATATATTTTTGGAGAAACTAATAAAAATACAACCCAGTATAATGGTATATATTTTAATGAAAAATATATTTGAGTTCTAATGACTATAAATTTTATAGATATTTTTTAGATGTATTCATTACTTGTATGGTTAATATGGCCATAAATGGCATTTTAATAATGCAAAAATAATATTATTAGATTTTGTGAAAAAAGGATGTATCTAAAACATAAGAAAAAAAGTTTATTTTTCGATATTTTTTCAAGGATTCCCATCACACATTTATTAAATGTTTTAGGAAGTATATTAAGATAGTTTAAAAACATTCAAACCATTTTATTGGTGAAAACCCGTTGGGTATGGTCTGGGTATGGGACCTAGACCCATAACTAATTGATGATAAGGTTTTACAACCTTCCACTAAACTATGTGAAATTTATAGATTAATTTATTATATAGCAAAACATTTTCTAACCATACTCATTTTGGAAAATATTTAGAGAATTATAGAAACCCTTTTAAATCATTTTGTGTATCATATGATCTATTAAATGTTAATTTTATTAGATCATACAAAATTTGATTTTTGAATATACATTTATTATAGTAAGTAATGTATTGAAACTGGATCAAATCAAAAAAAAGGATGAAATTGTTATTTTAAAAAGAAACATATCATCTATGTATTGTTATTTATATTATTAAATAGTAAAATAATTCCTCAAAATATTAAAATTGATGTTGAAAAAATAATATATCTACTTACATTCATATCAGATAAATTAGAATTCATTTTAAATAGTCTATGTGTTTTTGTTTTGAGGGCCCTAGTATTCCATTCATCATACACATTACTGTTATCAGCAACCCCAATAACATTGTATAATTATTCATGATTTTCATCCATGTATATATATTTACATTCTACCAATATTCTCTAACATAGAAAAATTTTTATTTGTTTTTCCATATAACCTTGGTATTTATATTTCTAATTTATTAAGAATATATTTTATTAACTCATTTTATTAATGGTGTTTTAAAGATAAATTTTTTTAAATATCATACTCTTGAATACCATAGCCATTTTCAAATTATGAGAACGTAATTTATTTATTATGGGGAAAATGTAACACTCTAAAATTAAAAAATAATAACATTGAATTCGAAATAGTGCATGGAGTATTTTTAATGTATTAAAACACACACACACACAATTTCCTTAAATTTAATATTTTTGATAGTGTATAATTTATACAATATACGGTTTGAAAGAAACATAATACTATATCAAAATGTTATTATTTAAATATTTACATTATAACCTCACCATTAAATTGGTGGTTATGAATTGAAATTACTAAATTATGGAAATTATATGGTTAAAAGACATATAAAATATATACTATTTATATTTATTTATAACAAAAAATATTATTCATTTTAAGTAAAAATCAATTTTCCGAAGAAATCGATTTTTCTGAAAGAATTATTAGTCAAACTTTATGAAAATAAAATTTAGAATTATTGTTTCTAATTATTGATATTTTATTAATTTAAAATCATTTTATTTTTCTAATTATACGATCATGTTTATCATAGGGTGATGGCTTTTTGTTTTTTTGAGACATATCATTTTTTGATTAACAGTGAAAAAATATTGAATTGTAATTGAAAACATCATTTTTGGGATATTTAACAATGCCAGATTGTATTTTGAGTTAGATTCGAAGTAATATTATTTTATTTATTTATCATGTTTCAAAATTTAGTTTCTTCATATTATTTTTATGTTCAGTTTAGATATAAGAACATTTTAAATCACTGAACATTTTCTCAATAAAGCCTTTCTTTCTCATCACATATGAAGGGTAAATTTAAAATTAAAATTTCAAATTTATATGAATTTATTATGAAAAAATTGAATATATATTTTTTATTAGAATAATATATTTTATATGACATGTATAAAATAATTTTTTAAAAAATGGAATATTTGAAATAGTAATAATTATTTATAGCGGTTAAGGTATAATTCAAATCACTAGTGCTTTAAATAATGCAATAATGGTAAAACAAAATGAGACAAAAACATACCCTCCAACATTTGGATGTACCTATTTCAACTCTTTCTCTTCTAGTTTCTACAATTGAAAATTTTGTATACTTTTTCCATTATAATATCATGGGTTTAATTAAATCTTTTCCAATATTATATGTGTTTAACTCACTGTACCTGTAAAATTCCACCCACTCTACTTTCATCTTCAAAATATCAGAGATACTTTTTTCATCCATTACATAAAAAAATAAATTACTATTATCCCTTATTTAACAATTGAATCCTTATGTTTTTTTATAAATCAATCAAAGGAAGGAATTTGGTGAAAACCTAAGGATAATACCCAAAGAAGAGGTAACATTCTCCATGGAGCAGTTTTGATTAATTTAATTTTTACACCTCGTTAAAATATAATTAAAACATTATAACAAAATAAACATATAATATTACATATATTGGTATGTTTTTCAATGATATAATGACATAAAACAATCCCCATGTCCATAAAATGGGTTATGAAACCATCATTCATGTGCATGTCATACTACAGCCTTGGGAACATATTTTTCTTTTTTCCATTAACACCACTCATGGTTTGGAGTGATGATTTTTATAATGTATATATATTATATTTGTAAATTAATTTTATTTATTTATTCATTATTTTGTATATATTTTAAAATTCAGCAATTTTTGGAATTCTTTTTTAAAAAATTTACATAATATTTTTGATATTTTAACATTCACACAACACTAAAAATATTTTATTTTTGTAGGTTTATAATATGTTATACACAACACGTAATTAATAATTCACTACACACAACATCAATTTATCTTTATTTACATGTAACACTAATTTTATCTTGAGTTACATACCAACTTTACATTCATAAATGATTTTCGAAACACACAAGACCAAGTTTTACTGGACAATAATATATCATTAAATTGTAATTATTTATTATAATTACATATAACCAATAAATAAAATAGGAACTTATGAATATTGTTAACTATTTTACTAAAATATGTGGTTTACAGAATTAAAATATTACTTCATAGGCTTACGATTAATAATAAAGGATTATGAATCCCGATTGAATGTAAATGGATTAGTTATTATTTTTAGTTTCACAATGTTGTTTAACTATAATAAATTATATTAATTATATTTGTTGAGAGATATTATTGTAATATATTATATATTTATATATTCAATAATATATGAGTAATTGTATTCAAATAGTATACATATATATAAGATAAAAACACAATCTTATGATCAACCCCAATTTTATTCTCTAAAGGTGTATTTACCATCTTCTAATGGTGAACCCATTTTAAATCCACTTTTATAAAATTTTATATATTTAATATATAAAAATACACTTAATATATATAATAAAAACATAAAAAATAGCATAGGATAAATATTATGTGTTTTTATGTAAGGTTTCATTTTTTAATGATTAGATAAAAATATTGAATTTTAATTCATAACCTCCTTATCTTCTAATTTATTTATATGGTAAAATTATATTATATGTTATGTTATAGGTTTAATTATATTATATTTATATACATTAATTTAAAATAGTTCATTATAATTAATTTCACTTTGAAATTTAGTATTATATACTTAGAATAATTTATGACGTTTTTACTTTAAATCATAGAGTGTCTTCCTGTTAGTAGGATTTTTTTAAATTAATTTATTTGACATATATTATTAGATGTTTAAAAAATGGATTCCATATTTGGAATAATAATAAATATAAGGTCTAATACGTTAAATTTTTTTTACCAAAAATATTACTGGAATAGTTTATAATTATTTATATTGGCTATGAGAAAAAATATGTTAATAAAATATTAAACCTTTAATTGAACACCCAAAAATACCAATAAAGTTGTTTAAAACAAATTATATTGAATTTATTCATCTACTAACATTAACTTATTGTTTTTTTTTGGGATTTCAAAGTACTTTTTTATGTAAAATCATGGGTACAACAAATTTGTTTCAAAAAAATGCCACGTGTGGGATTTCTCTTCCCTATAAAAGGCCAATAACTCTCCATCTTCTTCACATCTCTCAAAAAACTTCAGATTGACCATTTTCATTCCATGAAATGTAATAAAATTACTACATTACTTAAATTAGACTCCCCTTTTTATTAAATAAATTCAAGAATCCTTTTGTCATAAACCAAATGGAGTTCTCAATTAAAAGGTAACATATTCATTTAATATCATTATTTTATTTTATTTATCCACCCACTCCACTCTATTTATTACATGATTATATAGAAAATAAGTATCATTAATATACTTTTATGTTTTTATGATAAAATTACATCCAAATTTTAAATACTCTTCCATCTAATGGGTACTAACCGTACTGTTTACGTGTACATTGAAATACCTTAATACAAAAGGATGATTGATCATTTTTCCTCGATCACCTCTCATGGAGGAAATTATGGTATATTTTCTTATATTTCATATATTATAAATTTTAATTTTTAATCATTATTATTACCATTATGACTTAAATATTTTTACCTCCATTTACTGTAAATTTGATAATTTCGTTTGAGGATGTGTGGACAACACCCCCCAAGAGATGTGATTCGTGCACATAGTACATGGAATGTATTAAGGATAGGTTTAGTGAAATTATGTGATATATA
The DNA here is from genome assembly GCA_963277665.1 of Viscum album. Lineage (NCBI taxonomy): Eukaryota > Viridiplantae > Streptophyta > Magnoliopsida > Santalales > Viscaceae > Viscum > Viscum album. The sequence continues at coordinate 77,029,948 of OY728127.1, read as the reverse complement.
TGAAATTATAATTCTTCTTTAACTTTATTATATGCGTATATGTATTTCTATTCATTATTTCAATATGACAATATAAACTAAAACAACGTTCCAGCGTATGTATGACTTATAATCTCCATGAACAGTGTATTTAATTTCAATCATATATATTAAATAGATTATTAGAATTATAATATAATGAATATACATGATATTTATATAGTTTTTTACATAATGAATTCATGATATAATTTTATGGACCAATGATATCACTAATAAAGTAACATCCAATGAAAAAAGAAGATATTACCTAGAGTGAAATGTTAACAATGGATTGTTAAAAAATTGTAATATAAAGTCATAATAAAACCATTTATGTTATCAAATATAATAATATTGTTATGTAAAATATTTATAATAAATGATATTCATTATACTAATGGTTTGAACAAGTACTATGAGAGTTAAGACACCAGGTAAGGGGATTTCAACTCACTTTTTATTTCCTTGAGATACATGCCTTAATCGCAACCTATTCCTTTTTTGTGGTGTGTATACAAATGATGGTTATATTAAATAATCATATATCAAAATTCATGGTTATTTACATATCCATTCAATATCCTTTATTCCAGGGGGTTTGCACTTCAAATGTTAATAAATTGTTAAATTTTTTTGTCTCAATTGGTCTTTATTGAGACTCATGTTTTGTTATGCCCCTAAATTCTCTTTCCGACATTATATACTTCAAATAGAAATTATATTTCATGAATCAAATAATGTTCCCTATACTATATGATACATTTAATTTCCTTTTTTGACATAGAGTGTATGATCCAATTTTACTATGTGATAAGATGAAATTGAAACAATCCGATCACTTTTTTAGATTCTTTTTGGTTATCCATTATTTGAAAAAATATTATTATACATTTCTTAAGAACATTAAGGAATTATCATATCATATATGTATTCCTAATATAATAATTAATTGGTACCATTTTCCCAATATTTAGTATAAAAGATTGTAATTAATGTGTTTTTAAAAAATTATGGACATTACACATAATTCATTTGTAAATATATGTTCCTTAAAAATCATGTTTTCTAAAAAGTCATTCAAAAATTATTGTACCCTAATAATATAAAAATTAAAAACAAATTTTATATTTAATGTGTTTTACCAATGTATTCAAACAAATCTTCATGTCATGTTCATATCAAGGAAATTTTTTAACCTTTTTATCATTGAAATGAACTTTTTTACCTCTTATGACATGTATGGATTTACCCAACCTCATTTCATTGAATAATCATTTTCATTTTTAAAATTATACTTTTTAAGGATTTTTTTAATTATTTTTCCATGTAAAAAAGTCAATTTTTTTAACCTACATTTAAATAATTTTAATGAATATTGTTTTCAAAATGATTTAAATCCTAATTTATATGTTTTTAAATTTTTTTCAAATAATTTTTTTTAAAAACATTATCAAGTTTCATTGATATTTGTTTCATGTAAATTTATTTTCAACACATTTTCATGAAATATTTTTATTTTTTTAATGATTTTAATGATAAAAGTGTTTAAAATGTATTGAATATAATTATATAATTTTTCAATGAATGTTTTTTTTTCAAAACGATTTTCTGTATTAACTATAAGTTTTTTTTTGGAATTTTTAAAGAAAATGATTTCAAAATAGATTTATGTATTAAAAAAAATTTCATAGAAGAATGAATATTTTACTTCGGAATCATTTTTGTAAGATATTCCAAAATTATTTTCAATCTAATATGAATTCTCTTGATGTTAATCATGCCTTTATTTGAAATTTTGTAATGGTTTCATTAATATTATTTATATTAATGGGTTATTCTAAATGTCATGGTATTTATGAAATCTATTTATATTTTATGAGTTATATGTTTCTAAAATCTATTTCTATTTTATGGGATATGATTTTAATGAAATTTTTATGAAAAATGTATGTTTATAAATTGGTTTTGATATATTTACATCTCTATGATTCCTATTTCATTGCATAGTTTATTATATAATTTTTTATAATATTTTTTTCTAATGCATGTATAACTTCATTATTATATTGGTGGGAGCTATATCTTCCTCTCATAAATTGGTTAAGGATAACATATATATGTGGTCAAAGAGTATATGAGTGATAGACAAATCTTGAAAACAATAAGGTACATGGGTTGTAGACCATGACTGAAAACAATAGTGTACATAGGTCATAGCCAAAGCCTTGTAGTAAATGGTTACAGTGGGTGTAGACCAAGCCCGAAAACAAGAATGTACCTAGGTTTTATACCAATCCTAAAAACACAAGGGTACATGGGTTGAAGTCCAAGTGTAAAAGAAATAGGGTACAAAAGTTTTATCCCAAGCCCAAAAAAATGTGGAAGATGTGATATAAAATAATCCTAAATGTAAGTGGGTACACGAGTTTTTATCCCAATCCTGATGTAGGTACACTAGTCAGAGCCCAAACCTAACATGATATAAAAGTCATAGTAGGATTAATTGACATAATATTTTCTATTCTTATGTGAATCACACAAATTTAATGTCTTGTTCCTCCAATATTCTTTCCTAAATAATACATTTAATTCTCTTATGGTTTATGTATTATGAACATCCAATGTTAGTTATGATCTCTAATATTAATGGAATGATATTCAAATATTAATTTCATGTTCCGAACCCTTTATTTATCTTATGCTAATTCATTTCATTTATTTACTAGTAATGAGCCTTGAAGCTCACCACTTTCGAATGTTTCATTTCACATATTTATGAATGAAGGTTGTTAGTAGAATTATTAATGGAGGATAACTTTATGGGAGATGTTTAAGATCATTGAACATTAAAAATAATTTTTTCCAACTATCAAAATAAACAAAATAATTATAGTCCTCGTTCATGTATATTTTTATTGTACCGAATATTAATATTAAACGACATGATATCAACGTATATTTTTCCTATGTCAATACAGTCGGTATAAAAGAACTATTTTAGTAAGCCTTTAGAAAATTGGATGTGATAACATTATTGTGATCCCTTTGTATATTTATATGTATATCTCAATGGATGTCTCCAAGGATAAGATTAATGTTGATTCCACATTTTGGAAAATGTCCTATAATTCTGATAAGGGATATAGTGTGTATATTCCTAGAAATACATCATTGTCTGGTACAATATGTGGATTTCTAATTGTCACAAATATACAAAGTGGCGTCAACTCCAATAATATTTCATGGGCCAAACTCGAGGTAATCTAGAACTTAACAAAGGGAATTACTGAACAACTAGTCTGACATTCTTGAGGAATATTGTAAGGAAATTTAAATTCTCTTCATAAATAATTTTGTGTTTTTAAAGTAGAGGATGAATATGATTAACCTTGGGTTAACATAATGTTTCATATGTAATGTCTCGGAAATTTTGTGTAATATTTTTAGTTTTAAGGAATTATTATAGGACAACACACTTTGACGACAAATGATTCTGAGGCCTAGTGGGCTTGAAACAATGTAAAAACATTTTTTAAAGTACATTTATTAAACCTGCATGTGGGTATTTTTAAATTTTGAAAGATTGATCATATCAAAAATCCGAGGGTTCTGAAGACCTCATAACACAAGGATTCACCTAGGATAGACGTAACTATGGCTATAAAGGGATGAATGGAAAATTTAATTTTTCAAACATTTTGAAAATACTAAAATAACATTAAAAATTTATATTAATTTTTTTCATATCCATTGAGAATTAGATAGAGAAATTTTGGTGAAGAAGTGGTCATCGAAACGTCGGTGCTGCGATGAGGTACATTGACGAGGCTCATTAATGTCTCGTTAGCTTCAGCATAAGGATGCTACACAACGTCGCATCATAACAGAAATGACCCAACATGTTTTTCCTTTTATTATTGAGTATGTTTTTATAGAATGAGGAATTAAAATGGGAAGATTTTTTGACAAACCTACAAAGAACATTTATCCAATAACAGATGAAAAACTTCCATAAATTTCAAACATCATTGATGCAGCTCAAAGAACGGAGTCGGATGCGATGAACAACATTGATGTCTTGAAACCTCAAGGATGTAATGCCTTGGAAATTAATGTCAAATAAGATGTGGTTAAAATTTTGAATGTTCATCCTTGATCATTTTTTATAAATTTCAAACATGGATCAACCAATGAACATGTGGATTAGTGAATCGTGTGTTTATTTGGGATGTTAAATTTATTATAGTATTTTCATTATCAATAAATTGAAATTATCATTTTTTGATTTAATTCCAATCTGTGGACCTCCCATGTTTATTAACCTATGACGTGGAGGGAACGAGCCGACATGAACAAAGAGAGACAACCTCCATATTGTGTGTTAAATGTTGTGGTATAATCAAAGTGGTGGTAAGAAGAATAAAGGGCCAAGGCAGGGATAGAAGTGACATTGGAGGCCCATAGGCATAGGAAGATTGGAAAAGGATCTAGTGGAGAAACTATAGGGGCCTATAGAAGGGACCGTTGGTGCGCTAGCACTAGGGGCAGCAGCCGATAGGGGCCAGAAGTGGTGCCACACGACGATGGACACAACAGACGACAACAGAACACCTCAAAAGTGGTAGGTTGTGACAATTGGGTGATGCAACACGAGGCCGACACCAAGTGGAGGGGTTTCACATATCTGGGCCTCTTTGGTGGATGGAGAGCCATAATAGCCTGACCATGGTTGGAGGATCCATATACTACTATGGGGAAGGCGGGAGGCAATGAACGGCTAGATGCTGCATCCCAGGAGCACCCCACATGCCGCCTGTGCGGCCGGTCATCGGGTTGGCGGGCTGCGCCCCTATAACCCATCCTTGTAGATGTCATGCCTAGCGTGCCAGACCATTTACAGTGGGATAGACTTTTGCAGAATGTTGGACCCATGTTCTTCAGGCTGGGCCGAAAGAGTCTGAGTCATCGGTTGACCCGATAGGCTTGACCCTCAGCCAAACTAGGGTGGGCCTAGTGATGATTTTTGGCCCTGGCCCACTGTACATGCCAGAACAAATCAACCACGATCTGAACTCGGTTATGTCAAGTAATTGGGAACTAAATCGGCGTACGTGGGACACTCGGGCAGTGTTGGTGAAGTTAGTCCAATGGGGTCCTACTGGACGAAGATGCAAATGAAACTTATTTTCTAAAATGCTAATAACATGAAAACTATGTATCTGAATGATGATTTGTTTACCACATTGGGACCCCCTCAATGAGGTTGAAATTTCGACATGCCATGAGGAGGCTCTCATGAATGATGGGATTTGAATAATGGATTGAGGAATGATTCTCCCTTACCCACTATGTACGAAACACTATTATAGGTGGAAACCTAAAGACAACTAAATTTCAACTCAATGAAACTCAACTATGGACTAGTGGGAAGAAATTCTATGTTAATTAGTAGAACCATAATGAGAAGCACATCGGTGTGACTTTGCTGGCACATGGTACTCGACAAGTAGGAGTACCTCAGTACACCAGGATTTGTGGGATGCACCTTAGTGTGACTTTTAGGCCCATGGTATGTGATGTAGAGTTGTACCCATTTTTTCCAAGGATAGTGGGAAGCACATCTATGTGACTTGGCATGCCCAATTTACTTGAATGACAAGGATTTCCCCAAAAGAATTGGTGTTCGATGATGTTACTGATGATTCTATTATTAATACCCTAACAGTATAACAGGTGTTTGCTTCCATGTGGTTCATGCTTCAATTTAAGAATTGTTGTATGGAATTTAATCTTTAATTTGATGACCATGTTGATTATTTTGTTACTCACCAGTGCATGTGCTTTGCCTGCACATATTGAGTTAGGAGTAGATGATCATCATTTTGACAGAGACTTTGGTGGACCAGGAGGTAGAGGTGTTCAGGGAGATGAAAATGATGGATGATACTACAGTGGACATGGTAACAATATACCAAGAAGGTCCTAGTAGTATCAGGTGGAAATGATTTTTTACATTGACATCCATAACCTACACTACTTTCATGGTCAGGTGGGGTTTTCCTCAAATGACCATCAGAGTTCTCATTTTGATCTTTGATGTTTCGAGTTCCAATTCTGGGTTTTATTTCCAAATTGTATTAGTTTTAATTGTACTCATTATTTTTATTGTGATACAATTTTCCTTTTTAGTGTGTAGGACTTGGTTCGTGTAACGCCCCGACCCCAGCTACCCAGAGTCGGTGCATTACTTCATAACATTGGCATGATCACAAAAGATCAAGTCACGAAATACTGATTAGTTTAGTATCCTTGGAAACACTAGATACATTCATAAGTCTTACATTACATCATAAAGTGAAAAACTAATAACAAAGTCTTCATAGTCCACACTCATATCCTCTTCTGGCTATCCCTGCAGGTCATTCATAAAATACTTCTTCACATCCTGGAAAATATTAAAACATTGAAAGGGGTGAGCTCAGATTCTCAGTAAGGATAACAATATAGAGGAATCTTTCATCAATAAACATAAACATTTAAGGCAATGTATAACTAAAAAAAGCCTTTTAAACTTTAACATCAACATAATATGGCAAAAGTAAAATTAGATAATTCCATTCGCTTCATCACATGGATATTCTACTAGTTGAATAATCACATGAAATATCAATAACCACTTTCATAATGATGTAATGCATAATGCCAGACTATCAGAACCACATAGCCAAGGCCTCGTGCCAAGACCACAAATAAGATTTTGTCAAGGCCTCCTGCGAAGACAATAGTTTGTCTCATGAGACCTGCCGATGCATCGAGGAGCTATAGCGGGCTCCACCCGTCACTTATTAAGTCCAATGCATTCCTCATATAAATAGGTTTAAACATATCATAAACCATAACATAATCGTATCACATAAAATATGCATAAAGTAAACATAACATTTCCACATATCAATCACAAGATATCAATACAACACATTGATATAATAAAAATGCTTCCAAAACCATTTTCAATACCAAAATAAAATAAAGTTAAAACATTGTATTTATTTTTCATTAAAATAATGATGGCTTGTAGAGGAAGCCGAAACTCAAATAATGGTCACGGCGATGGAGAAGTCATTGTCGCCGCATAAGTACGGAAAGAAAAACATTCAATTTTTGTCGTTTAGTAAAACACTTCATATAAAAAAGATTCCTTTTGAATAAACATAAAAGTCAAAGGGTTTTATACACCGTATAAAAGAAAGTTGTGTATAAAACCAAATATGCCTCAATGAATGGGGATTGAGACGGAGTCCTTAAAAAGATCATTTTTTAAATAAAGTACATATATAATGTGTATTCACTATAAGTACACATAAATAAAGTACAAATACTAGATAGGACATAATAATATCATGACATAATTTGAATGTAGGAGATTAACCCAAAGAATAGAAATTGGGTTAAGATGTTCCCTTACCTTGCGTCTTGTCCTGACTCGACCATTATTTAACCACATGAAAAATAAACTACAGTTAATTTCTATTTACTTATGAACCTTTTTCATGTTCATTATTCCTTTTATATCACTTATCACCAAGTTATGAAAATTATGTAATTATTTAAGTTAATAACGGCCGTTTTGTCGATCTTTGGTACTTGAGTCAAAAATAAACTTCTTATAATTACAAGTTGTTCATGTTGTGAAATATCCATTATATACAGAATTATATTCATGATGTAGATATCATATATATCATATATATACATTATATACATTAATTTATAATATTACTTATCATTTAGAGGTAAGAAATGAAATGCACCGTTCATGGAGACGGTAAGCCGTGTGTACGCATGAACGCTACATTCATTTCTATTTCGTATTTAATGGAATGAAATCATAATGATATAAATGTATAATATAATTCCAGTATAATATAGTGTATAATACCATTTACTCCATCCTTTATACACCCCACATATGGCATTAACGATTCAAATCACTTTGAGGGGGCGGTAGTCCGCACTTCCTAAAATGTAATTATCGCGTTTACCCATAATGGAAATCATAAAGTATACCATAAATGAGAAATACAGAAGCATAAGTAAAACATAAACATATTATATATCATATATAAAAATATTTTCATCATAATGGCCACCATTAGAGGTGTTATATGAGTGTTGAACAATAATCGTTTCGTGAGGCAAAAATTCGCCATCCACAGAAACAGTATGTTCTTTAACCATTAGATGTAGGTGTGTGTAATTGTAGCTCTAATAATTCTTATAAAAACAACCAATTATATTGAGGATACTGGTTTTGTTACAAAAGAAATGAATAAAAAGTGTTTAGGGGGTTGGATAAGAAAAATAAAACAAAACAACATTAGAGAAGACATTACCTTAAAATCGGGTAACTCTTTTTGATTTGAGCCAAAGGCTTCCTTGGGAAGAGTTCTTCCCAAAGTGAGGATTCTTGGAGTAAATAGGGGAAGTTGGGAGAGTATTTGGGAAGAGTTTGGCAGAGCCAAATTGCTTGAATGTGTGAATGAGGTTGTAGAGGTGGGGGCCTTTTATAATTAGAGATGAGGGGCACTCTTGGAAAGTAAAGAAAAGTCACATTATTATAAAATGAGTTTCGGATTTCAGAGGTCCCACACTTATATAATTCGAGGCTAAAGTGATAAGGGTTCTACATCTACTCATCCAATAGGTTTTTGACAAGTTTATGCCTTGGATTTTACATTATCTTTTTATTTTATTTAAATCGTTAAATAATGAGGTCATTGCAGCATCATCCTGATGTCATAACTAATTTATTTTATTTAATGTATAAAAATTATAAAAAAAATACTATGATGTAGTAAATCTTTTTAGCCTTCCAATTATTATTTATAGTCAAAAATATGACTTGAATAACCCCATGTAAAAATTGTTTTAGTAAAATATTTCATGTTTGTGTCATTTTTTACTTTAACATTAAATAAAAGGTATTTATGTCATTTTTCAACTAAAGTGGCTCCATGGGGTCCCCAAGTTGACCCATGGATTGTCTTGTTCGGCCATGGCACATCCAATGAGGGTAGTACATGTGTCAATCTCATCTCATATTATTAAAACATTATTTTTACCTTAAACTACACTAATTACCTCTAATCGCGATTAAGAACATAAAAGTTACTATTCACCAAAAAAATATTTTAATCTCATTGAACCACATTTTACTTCTTAATTAAAACCATGTATGTCGGATTTTTGAAATTCAAAACACATAAGTGGTAATGTTTCATTTTAACGAAAAATCTGTTTTTTAACAACCACTTAGTGGTTTCACTATTCATCAAAATTTGAAGTTTTTCAGAATAAGGCCAAAATTTCACCCAAAGCTATAATTGATATTCTGAATTAAAAAATGATATCTATTTTACAATATTCCAAACATATAAGTTGAATTAATTAATTTTATAATTAATTCCCGTTGTTACAACAAATAGCGTGTTTTTAAGAAATAATTTGTATCAAAAGATTGGTAATTGTTTATGTCCAATTTCAATGTTAAATTAATTCTAAGGACCACCATTGGATAAAATGGTAAAAATATATTCTAATTATACTTTAAAACCACTAAATAGTAAAATTTATCACTATAAATTATTTTTATTAAAAAAGTTGTTTTTAAGTATTTTTCAGTATTCATAAAAAATTAGAAATTCTCAGAAAAATACCAAAAATTCAACATAGGCTAATTTTGATATTACGAATACAAAAATGAATTCCATTTTGAAATATAAAATTTCTATAATTTTAAAAGGTCATTATTACTATTCATAACAGCTACTTTGATTAGTCGCAGTGTGTTAGAACTCGAACTTGTGTACAATGCAAGCTATTGCAATATTGAAAGAGAGGCATATCGTGGAAGCTCGGGGTGTTACATTCTCCCCCTCCTTCAATAAATTGCGGTCTCACAATTTGAAATTTTTCTTTGAAAATAAAAGGATGAAAATTGAAAATACCTTTGTGGAAAACCCACATCGGAAATAAGGTTAATAAAATTTAGCCTTAATAAGGGGGAAGGAGAATTGAAAAAGTCACCACAAAATTATGATCTCAATTAGGAGAACATTGGTGGCAATTAGAGACATATAATTGGAGGAAAAACGTAAATATTTTTAGGTATTGATTGAGGACATCAATCACAAACAAGTGTAAAATTGAGGGCCACAAAGCTATCAATCTATGATGAAAATATCATCAGTTCAACAAAATATAAGGTATTAGGATAACACATTTTTGTTTTGATATCCCTTCCCTAATGTTTAAGAATTAATTTCATCATAAGAATAAGATATATATATATATATACATGACAAGTAGAATTTCAACCTTCAACTAATTTCTACCCCATACTTGTCGTTCACCCAAAAAGATAATAGAACTTAATAATATTCTATTTATCCTATTTGTACAAGGTTCCACAAACCATTTAGATTAGTAAAACTATTTTGTAATAACCAGGGACTTCCTGTAGGCTAAGGGTATGTAATAAAGGCCTGTCGCACTATGGTTGTGGGTTCGATTTCTGCAGCTTTGTCCGACGCGACGGGTTATGCCCCACCCTGAAGGTTGTCCTTTTCCTAAAACTATAGTATTATAATATTCCAAAAATAATATTCAGAAATTCTTTAAACATAAACAATACTATCCAAAGATCAACTTAATCCATTCCAACCTTTATAGTTATCCAAAATACTTATGTCCAACTCACAGTCCAAATTATATAAGGAAGGTAAACATAATGAAGATCCTTTTTTCCACGTAACAACATGTGAACACCTTCATCATGTATTCTTTTTAAACATACTGAATTACCATGATCCCTTATTCCTTATAGAATACTAGATATACTCCTTCTATCAAAAAATTTATACAAAACATCAATTAGTTTCAACGAAGTTAAGAATATCCAATATAATTTATCCAAATCAATCACGTCTTATTCCAAAATCACAATCTCAGTATCAGAACCATATTATGGTTTATATTTCTCTCAACCATATATTTTGGAAATATTTAACCTACTATGGAGTCACTTTTCTTGGTTCCACACAATCTCAAGTCCTTGATGAAATAGTACTGCAGTACAATCCTTATATACTCCATAATTATTATAACTAGAACATCATTGATACAACACTCAAATTACAAAATTCTTTAATAACAACATAAGAACTCTAATCATTACTCCTCATCTGTGGTATTATCATAACTTGATTATTATCCAATAACATCATTTGGGGCATACTCTGATGATTTGGACATTGGTTTGTGTAGTGTCCCCAATCCTTGCAGAAGAAGCATTGTAAGTTTGAAACCATTTTCTTACCCTTGCAGTCACGCACTTTGTGTCCTTTTTGTCTACACTTATAACAAACTCCTATTCCCTTTAGGCAAGTTCCATGATGTTTCTTCCCACAATTACCACATATTGGAAAATTCTTCTTTCCCCTCATCCCCTTATCCATCATTCTCTCTTCCATCCCTTTCGTCTCTTGCTTCGCTTCAAAGAAATAGGACTCATAGAATTCTTTACTTATCTTATTAACACATGATACTATTTCTTCATATGTTGAGAACACATGGGAGACTATTTCCCTTTGAAATGTTGGCTTAATACCGTGAAAGATATGATCCTTCTTACTCTTTGGATCATACATATTGCTAGAGTTCACATTCCTTCTACTGGGCGCCATTTCTATACAATGGCATAAACTAGGTTAGTTTATGAATTACAATGAATAATTCCAAACTTTTAAAATACTTAATGTAAATTGAATGGTTTATGGATATAATCCATAATCATAAGAATGTTTTCTTTGAGGAAGTATATACTCATAAACCCTACATAATGGTTAGTAAAGAAATTGAGAATTATCCTAAGCAAATCCCTCGGGAGTGTCGTAACCAAGAGTGCAACAAGGCCCGTTGTCATGCACCAGTTCCCGTTTGAGTCTAGTTCAAAGCGGTGTTTTCAGGTTTTACCCCTAGGTACATCTGTGCTAGAGCCACCTCTACCTGCTCGTATCCAGACAGGGATGTATTGCTCGGAAAACTCATAATATCTCTATAATACCAAAATTCTAGGAAGCTCTTATATACTAATCCTCAAAGTCTATCTTTGGCCTATGTTCTCTAATCAGAGTTTATATAAATCTAGCTTCCAAGGTTAGTACTAAACTGCCTCTGATACCGACTGTAACGCCCCTACCCCAGCTACCCAGAGTCGGTGCATTACTTCGTAACATTGGCATGATCACAAAAGATCAAGTCTCGAAAGACCGATTAGTTTAGTATCCATGGAAACACTAGATACATTCATAAGCCTTACATTACATCATAAAGTGAAAAACTAATAACAAAGTCTTTATAGTCCACACTCATATCCTCTTCTGACTATCCATGCAGGTCATTCATAAAATACTTCTCCACATCCTGGAAAATATTAAAACATTGAAAGGGGTGAGCTCAGATACTCAGTAAGGAAAAAAATATAGCGGAATCTTTAATAAATAAACATAAACATTTAAGGAAATGTATAACTAAAACAAAAGCCTTTTAAACTTTAACATCAACATAATATGGCAAAAGTAAAAATGAGATAATTCCATTCACTTCATCACATGTAAATTCTACTGGTCGAATAATCACATACAATATCAATAACCACATTCATAATGACGGAATGCATAATGCCAGACTATCATAACCGCATAGCTAAGGCCTCGTTCCAAGACCACAAATAAGATTTTGTCAAGGCCTCGTGCTAAGACACTAGTTTGTCTCATGAGACCTGCCGATGGATCGAGGAGCTATAGCGGGATCCACCTGTCACTTATTAAGTCCAATTCATTCCTCATATGAATAGGTTTAAACATATCATAAACCATAACATAATCGTATCACATAAAACATGCATAAAGGAAACATAACATTTCCACATTTCAATCAAACAATATCAATAAAACACATTTATATAATAAAAACGCTTTCAAAACCATTTTCAATACCAAAATAAAATAATGTTAAAACTTTGTATTTATTTTCCATTAAAAAATGATGGCTTGTAGATGAAGCCGAAACTCAAATAATGGTCACGGCGGCGGAGAAGTCGTTGTCGCCGCATAAGTACGGAAAGAAAAACATTCCCTTTTTGTTGTTTAGTAAAACGCTTCGTATAAAAAAGGTTCCTTTTGAATAAATGTAAAAGTCAAAGGGGTTTATACACCGTATAAAAGAAAGTTGTGTATAAAACCAAATATGCCTCAATGAAGAGGGATTGAGACGAAGTCCTTAAAAAGATCATTTTTTTAATAAAGTACATCTATATTGTGTATTCACTATAATTACACATAAATAATGTACAAATACAACATAGGACATAATAATATCATGACATAATTTGAAAGTAGGAGATTAACCCAAAGAATATAAATTGGGTTAAGAAGTTCCCTTACCTTGTGTCTTGTCCTGATTCGACCGTTCATTAACCTCCTGAATAATAAACTAGAGTTAATTTCTATTTACTTAAGAACCTTTTTCATGTTCATTATTCCTTTTATATCACTTATCACCATGTTATGAACATTATGTAATTATTTAAGTTAATAACGGTCGTTTTGTCGATCTTTGGTACTTTAGTCAAAAATAAACTTCTTATAATTACAAGTTGTTCATGTGGTGAAATATCCATTATATCCAAAATTATATTAATGATGTATATATCATTTATATCATATATATATATATATAGTATATACATTCATTTATAATATTACGTAACATTTAGAGGTAAGAAATGAAATGCACCGTTCATGGAGACGGTAAGTCATACGTACGCATGAACGCTAATTTCATTTCTATTTCGTTTTTAATGGAATGAAATCATAATGATATAAATGTATAATATTATTTCAGTATAATATAGTGTATAATAACATTTACTCCATCCTTTATACATCCCACATATGGAATTAACGATTCAAATCACTTTGAGGGTGCGGTAGTCCGCACTTCCTAAAATGAAATTATCGCGTTTACCCATAATGGAAATCATAAAGTATGCCATAAATTAGAAATACAGAAGAATAAGTAAAACATAAACATATTATATATCATATATAAAAATAGTGTCATCATAATGGCCACCATTAGAGGTGTTATATGAGTGTTGAACAATCATCGTTTCGTGTGTCAAAAATTCGCCATCCACAGAAACAATATGTTCTTTAACCATTAGATGTATGTGTGTGTAAGTGTAGCTCGAATCCTTCTTATAAAAACATCCTAGTATATTGAGTATTCTGGTGTTGTTACAATATAAATGAATAAAAAGTGTTTAGGGGGTTGGAGAAGAAAAATAATAGAAAACAATATTAGAGAAGACATTACCATAAAATCGGGTAACTCTTTCTGATTTGAGCCGAAGGCTTCCTTGAGATGAGTTCTGCCCAAAGTGAGGCTTCTAGGAGTAATAGGGAGATGTTGGGAGAGTATTTGGGCAGATTTTGTCCGAGCCAAATGGCTTGAATGTGTGAATGAAGTGGTAGAGGTGGGGGCCTTTTATAAGTGGAGAGGAGGGGCACTCTTGGAAAGTAAAGAAAACTCACTTTATTATAAAATTAGTTTCGGATTTTAGAGGTCCCAAACATATATAATTCGAGGCTAAGGTTATAAGGGTTCTAAATCTACTCATCCAATAGGTGTTTGACAAGTTTAAGCCTTGTAGTTTACATTATCTTTTTATTTTATTTAAATCGTTAAATAATGAGGTCATCGCTGCATCATCATGATGTCATAAATAATTTAATTTATTTAATGTCTAAAAATTATAAAAAAATACTATGATGTAGGAAAACTTTTTAGATTTACAATGATTATTTATAGTCAAAAATATTACTTGTATAACCCGATGTAAAAAATGTTTTAGTAAAACATTTCATGTTTGTGTCATTTTTTACTTTAACATTAAATAAAAGGTATTTATGTCACTTTTCAACTAAAGTGGATCCATGGGGTCCCCAAGTTGACAATGGATTGTATTGGTCTTCCATGGAACATCAAATGAGGGTATTACATGTGTCAATCTCATCTCATATTATTAAAACATTATTTTTACCTTAAACTACACTAATTACCTCTAATCGCGATTAAGAACTTAAAAGTTACTATTCACCAAAAAATTATTTTAATCTCATTGAACCACATTTTACTTCATAATGACAACCATGTATGTCGGATTTTTGAAATTCAAAACACATAAGTGGTAATGTATCATTTTAACGAAAAATCAGTTTTTTAACAACCACTTAGTGGTTTCACTATTCATTAAAAATTGAAGATTTTCAGAATGAGGCCAAAATTTCACCCTAAGCTATAATTGATAATCTGAATTAAGAAATGATGTCTATTTTACAAAATTCCAAACATATAAGTTGCATTAATTAATTTTATAATTAATTCCCGCTGTTACAACAAATAGCGTGTTTTTATGAAACAATTTATATCCAAAGATTGGCAATTGTTCATGTCCAATTTCAATGTAAAATTAATTATAATGACCACCATTGGATAAAATGGTAAAAATATATTCTAATTATACTTTAAAACCAATAAATAGTATAATTTATCAATATAAATTATTTTTATTTAAAAAGTTGTTTTTATGTATTTCTCACTATTCATAAAAAATTAGAAGTTCTCAAAAAAATACCAAAAAATCAACATAGGCTAATTTTGATATTACGAATACAAAAATGAATTCCATTTTGAAATATAAAATTTCTATAATTTTAAAAAGTGGTTATTACTATTCATAACGGCTACTTTGATTAGTCGCGGTGTTTTAGAACTCGAACTTGCGTACAATGTAAGCTATTGCAATATTGAAAGAGAGGCATATCGTGGAATCTCGGGGTGTTACAGTTCGGCCTATGTTTTCATACAGGTACTCTATAAAAATTCTCCCACTTACAGGTTGATGCCTTCATCTCTAGTCAACAACCCTTGTCATTGGGTGTCCGTCTTGGGGTAGCTGCGACATAGGCACCAATGGACATTTCCTTAAAAAATGATATCAGTGTGTTGTCGGTCCTACCAAAAAGATTATGAGAATGTGTTTTTTAGGGAAATATTTTTATGTGTTTTGATTCTGACATCCAGATTCAGGGTGACCAGTGTTGGTGCAACGAATGAAGTGTCCATACACCAAGACCGTGAATTCTATGTTTTATCTATACATGCAAACACTGGTTTCGTAGGTTCCTCCATATGTTGTTATAAATAAAATAAATCTCACAAGGTATAACATTATGACCATTGTAAATCTCCATCTACCATAGGATGCCTCCATATTGGCGACCATCAAGGATCTTGATACGTGGTTGTGAGGATAGCCCGCCTAGAGATGAGGCGTCCGTTTTGGGACAAGTTCTATATATGGCCCCACTAGGTGGTGAACCATTAATATCTCCATATTATGGTCAGAATCTAATTCTAGTTGTTTCAGTGAAGGGTTTTTGCAGACTCAGTTCTCTACATGAGTTTTAGACATAGAGACCTCACATGTTCAGAGGATATAATGATCTTTAGCTCTTAGAGGACCTGATAGAGGCAGTGATGTCGGTCTTACGCTAAGTGAGGATAAATTTTAACCAACAAGAGATCATAGAAATGAGGTTTATGTTGGGATCGACTGGTATGTTGTATATCTTGACCTCCCAAATTCACGATGTGGAAACCCTCACCTTGACAAACATTGAGCAGCTTTCGTGGGAGGGGTTTTTCCCCGCGACCGTGCACTATGTGTGCATTCAGGAGCTTCTTAACCTATAGCTGGGCAAAATGAAAATAGATGATTACTCAGCAAGGTTCACCAAGCATTCTTTATACTCAAATAATATAGGGGAGACCCCTTCTTCAGGGATCTATCCTTTGAGACTGGACTTAGGCAGGAGATGAAGGGGTCATTGTTGTCCCTCAACATCCATACTTAGGTTTGGGTGATGGATCGATCCCTTCTAGTAGGGAGCTTCTTCGCATAGAAGGTGTCCAAAATTAGGGATACCAGTAAAACCCAAGTGGTATATTATTTTTTAGACAATTGACAATAGATTCTAGGGACCATGCGGGCCGGATCATTTAGATGACGACCCCAGGACACAGGATCGGCAGTGCGGGGATCCCAGACCATAGGGAGTCACCCCAGAACTAGTCTTTTATTCTTGTACCATGGGAAACACATGGAACGTGACTGCCACACCGACCATACATATTTCCATCGAATGGTTGAGGGTCCACCAATGATGAGGCATCAGTTTGAGTAAAGAGGTATGCAGGGTGGCAGACGTGGTGGGGGAGTAGGCCGAGCAGCGGGCGGTGGGAGATGGTTTGTGGTATTACAACCACCACCCTATCTTCAGGGAGTATGGAGAAAAGAGAGAGTATAGATTTAGAAATTAGAGGGTTATGGACATGAAAATCTAGAGATAATTTTATGAACAATCTATGTCTTCTCGACCTTAGATATGGTTATAATAGAAACAATTGTTAGACACTCCTTCCTTTCCCCAACTCTTGTTCGGAACCAAGAGATTCTGGTGGATTTGTTGGATCAATCCTGTTGTATATAGACTCATATGGGAGGGGATTTGATGATTACACACTGGTTTTAAGACTGTGACCTTATTCTCTGAGGAGAGATATTTGGAAACGATCTCATAGTATCTATGTTGAGACCTTAAGACATCATCTTGTGTAAGGAATAGTTATCCATAGTCCTTTCTCAAATCAACTATTTTTGGCATACAATGAATTGTGTCCACAGAGGTGGGACCATGTTTTCCTTCACCTGCGATAATGAAACCCTTGCTGCATAGACCAAACATTCTCAAAGGAGTGTGTATCCAATCACTCGCCAGTTGGCTAGCCTCACCATCAGTAAAGTGGAGGAGAGGAGTCCATGTTTTCCTATATTGTTCGATGAGAATGTGGATGTTTTTTCAAAGGATGTTATGGGGTTACCTCCTCATTGGGGGGTAGAATTATGCATCGACCTATACCTTTTAATGATATAGATATCCACACTAGAATATCAGATGGATCCCGTGGAGCATTGCGAGCTCATGGTATAGCTGGAGGACTTGTAGGAGAAGGGGACGTAAGGCCCATCGTTTAACAATGGGCATCAGTGGTATATTTATAAATGAAGGAATACAATAGTTTCATGTTATGAATGTTATTATGGTTCCTAAACTAGGAGACAGTTAAGAACAAGTAACAACTCCCATGAATAGATGACCTCTCTGACCAGCTGAAGGGGGAGAAGTGGTTCTCAAAGATAGACATCAGATTAGGCTATCACCAGCTTCATGTAAGGAATGAGGATGCACCGAAAACAGCCTCCAGGTGCTGATACATCCTCTATGAGTTCCTAGTGATTCTTTTAGTGGGACCAATTCCCCAGTCGTGTTCATGGGACTCATGAACAGGATCATCCTTCCATACCTTGATCGGTTTTGTAAGAACCTGAGTTTTTGTACAAGTTATGAACCCTTTTCATTTTTAGTTCAATTAATTTTCATGGACTTATTAGAATTCATAACATGATCATGGGTATTTTTTAGATATTCTGGGTCTTTCGAAGTCCATTTCCATGTTATAGTTTGATAATGGTCTACCTCACAGTTTGTGTAGGGCCTACGCACGGTTATGCCAAACCGTGAGAGGGGTCTGAAAACTGTAGGTTTTTAGATTTAAGGGTTCAGCATTGTTAGTAAAACTGTGCATGGAAACCAGGATGTTTGGACCTATTAGGAAGAGAGATATACATAGTTTCCGCATGGTTTGGAAAACCATGTGTTTAGCACCCCAATATTTCATAGTACATTATCTCATTAAATTAATTCTGTAGCTTACCCTACACAAAACATTGAGCTCGAGTGCACCACTACTTACCAAACTATTCATTCAAATATCGTTTATGAATAGTATTAACTTCATTTTGAATATTATATACTCTATATAATACTAACATATATATTATGTGTTTCTTAGACATAATATAAGAACAAATTCTTTTTTTCAGATAAAAGAATTATTTTTCAAAAAATGAAATTTTACCACCTTTTAATGGTGAACCCTTTTTAAAACCAATATATGAAACTTTTATATATTTAATTTAATGAAATTAAATAATTATTTTGATGATGGATATATTAATTTAGTTTGGATAAATTTTTGGTACTTTTCTGATAACATTCATATTTTGACAAATAGTGAAAAATACTATGTTTCAATTGAAAAAAGCGTTTTTAATCGAAATAATTTATAGTGTTACGTTATGAATTTGAATTGTTTTAAAGTATAACTATATTATATTTTAGTCATTCAATAAAATATAGGTTATTATATGTAATTTCACATTTAAATTTCACATCAACCCATGCCAATCTTTTTATAGTGCTTAATTTTTTAAAACACATTTTTTGGTTTTGACAACGGGAATGAAATTAAAATTAATTAATGAAACATCGATATTTTTAATTTGGCAAAAAGGCTTCATTTTAAAATTTTTTATATCATAATTATCTTTCGGTTAATTTTTGTTATTTTTCTGAAAACTATCAATTTTTTGATTAATAGTGAAAAACGCTGCATTATTATTTAAAACCGTATTTTTATTTAAAAAATTATTTATTTTATTTAAGTTTATTATAATTAAAAATATATATATATAATACCTATATATGTTCAATTTAATTCGTTGGAGTCATTTTATAATAAAATTAGATGTATAAAATTTTATTGAACTTGTTAACCTCTTTTACCCAACTTATAGGAGCATTTTCAAATTTGCATAAAACATAATTTTATTACTTCTGTCAGTTGAATTTAAAAAATCTGATAGATCCAATTGATATCAGTAAGTAAAATTTGGTTCAATATGATAAAAATAATTTTTGATGAAAAGTTACTTTTGACATTTATTTACCACAGTTAAAAGTGGATAAGGTAATTAAGGGTCAAAATGATATTATAATTATTATACAACATTTCCTAATTCTATTCGATAAGTATAATTCAACCAAAAACAACCATAATATTAAAATATGTCCCCTTTGGACCACTTGGATAAGATTAGGAAATTTATTATTGTTTTATTTAAAGAAGATTTAAATGTGTTAAATTCAAATTTTTATAACTACACCATTTTTAATATATTGTTACACATTAGATAAATTAGACTTCAAATATTCATTATAAATATTAAAATATTTCCTACATAATGGTATTTTATTAATAATTTTTTTACATTATATTATTAAATTTATTTATGATACAATGACGATGTAGTAATTACCTTATTGATTAATGATTAAAATAATTGAAATTGTAAATATCCAAAAAAAATTAAATTTTAGACATTTGATGAATTCCACTAATTTTAATGGATAATATGACATTTTAGGGTTTATGTAATAAATCTATTTCAAAGTAATCATGCAATTATGATTTTCACAAAAACCAAATACTTAATACTGTCAAAATTGACATAATTTAGGTTTTAAAACAAATACTATTGTATTAATTGATATAAGTTCATAAAACAATAAGGCTTGCCCAATGTACATTTATAATGATATATATATTAATAATGAACCACTTTTTCTTCTCGTGGCTTGTTATTGTATGTTTTATAACCATCTAATATAAAAATGCAATGAGACATGGTAAATTTCAAACTATTTAACTAAGAGTTAAATCTAAAATTTAAGGTTAATATGGTAACTTAAACCTATATAAAACACATGGAATGAGAGTTTTTTTTGACACATACCTACCTTATAATATAAATATATCATATTTTGAGCAATTAAAAACATAAAATTATTTTATTATAAAATAATATTTCAAGATTGTCCTAAAGTGACCATTACCTCTCTTATTAAAGGGTACTTCCCCTTCTCTTAATTTCACACCTACAGAGCCATTTGGATTGTCCTACCCAAAGACAAATATCCTCCCAACTTTCCTCACATTATCATAGAGTCTATACCTTGATCCGATAGCCATCCAATCGATCCGTTTTTATCAAATCAATAGAAAACACCAGAAGAAGAGTAATAATTTCACTACCCTCATTCAAGTTCTTTTCATCTTCCACTCCCTCTTTATTTGTTGTTTCCTTACAACAATAATGACTCCAGTACCTCCTTAATACTTTTAATTTATTATATATATGGTAAATCCATATTTGTTATTCTATCTATCCTCTAAATGAAAAATTCACCATACGTGTGTAAGTACGGCTTACCGTATCCACGTCATGGTATAGTTTGTTATTCGAACACTTCATTATTTGGATGGGTATAATAATGAGTTTAACTAATGTTAATAATAAATATAACATGATACATATTTTTTACATGTGATATACCATCCAAATACATATGATTTCACCATCAATATGTTGATATTGTTTCTCGTACGTACGTACAAATTATTGTCTCCACAACGCGGAAAAATTCATTCCCACATTCATCATTCAATGATGATTATTAAAATATATATTATAAATAAGTATTTAATATATGACATAATAATTCTACTGAAGATTTATATAAATATAAAAATTTATGTGTGTACTTATATAAATTTTATTCGCTTACATCTGTTCAATACAATATGAAAATGGAAAATGCATTAATGTGTATGTACGTACTACATTGTCCATAAATGGTGCCTTCCATTTCATATATATATCTATTATAAATATTTATATACTAAATATATATGATATATAAATCAAGTTTTATATCTTGGTTGTATTTAAATCAGTATCTAAATGATACGATCAAGAATAACTAGTTAAAACACGTATGATAATGAAAGTGAGTATTACACAAAATGTTAATTTAACATGGAAATTATTATTTAATGGGTAGTATAATTTCATAAATGAATAATTTATGATATAATAAATATGAACGTGGATCTATTATAATTTAATAACTTACGATGGCCATTATACCGAAAGTAAAACATACCCTTACCCAATGGAAAGTGCAAGGTAAGGGTTAATTTTACAATCTATTTATTATCCAAGGTTGTTGTTATGTAAGAGTATACTGGGAAATTTTAAATATCCATGTCAATGTTTCATAAAATTGTCTCCAAAAAGATTCATTTTAAGGGAATTCATAATAAAACATTATTTTATATGTCATAAACATTTATTCTTCTAAACCATTCACATTAATGTCCATGTTTTCAAATTTGTCTTACAGATTTATTTATATAGAGATGAAGGTTTCAAAATGATAATTCATTTCAAATGTTTCAAAGTGGTATGGTACACTTTTATTAAAAAATATCATTTAAATGAATTCCTGTATACGACTTTTAAATGATTTCATGAAAAAAGGATATTTCCCTCAAAGATTGTTACTGCACAATTTCAATTATGTCAACATCCTTTACAATATATTTTTCTTGATCATGGTTGATTTATTATGATAAAAATATTCCATATTGTATTGAAGGTTATTTGATATGTTTTATTGTGGATGTGGTAAAATTATACCATTCATGGTTTGTTGATAAAGTATTTACAATTCAAATTCTAGTTTTAATACGAATATTTATGTTATCCTTGAACATTTTCATATGAGAAATGTATTTGACATAGTAAGTGACAGGTGGAGCCCGTCATAGATCCACAATCCATCAGTAAGTCTCATGAGACAAACTAGTGTCTTTTCACAAGGCCATGACAAAATATTATATTTATACTTTGCACAAGGCCTTGATTATGTGGTTATGAATTCGGGTATTATGAATTCAATCATTATGAATTAGCTATTGATATTACATGTGAATATTCGACGAGTCGAATATCCATGTGAATAATTAAATGGAATTATTTGTTTAATGATTGCTATATTATTCCAATGTTTATGTTTAAAAGGGTTTGGTTTTTGTTTTATACATTTCTTTAAATATTTAATCTTATTTATTAACATTTTCGCTATATTGTTTTCCTAAATGAGCATCAGAGCTCACCCCTTTCTATGTTTTATTTTTTCCAAGATGTGTAGATGTATTTTATGGTTGATGTGCAGGGATAGGCTATGGATATAAGTGTGTTAAAAAAGGGAAAAATGTTGTTGATGTTTTTATTTCATGATGTAATGTAAAACATATGAATTTATCTAATACATCCAATACTACTAAAATGATCGGTCATTCTGAATTTGACCCTATTTGGTCATGACAATGTTATGTTATAATGTACAGACTCTGGGTAACTGGGGTCAATGAATTTCAGTTGTTATCAGAGAATTTTCTTACTTACCTTGGATGTTGTATTTTGATAAAAAGAAATAAGAGAACATTACCCTAAGATAGACTTTGAGGATTAGAAATGGAGAACTCCCTAGAATTTTGATACTATGAAGATTATGTGATTTTTTCATGTATTACATCCTTATCTAGATACATGTATATAGAAGAATCTCTGGAACAGATGTACCTAGGTGTAAAACCAAAAATCTCTGCTCTGAGCTATCCTTGAACGAGAACAAGTCCATGACAGCGGGACATGATGCACTCTTGGTTAAAACACTCCTGATGTATATTTTTATAAAAATTCCCATATACATTAGAATCCATTATGAAGGATTTAAGAGTGTATACTTTCTCAAAGAAAACATTTTATGATTATAGATTTCATGTATAATCGTTTCAATTTATGTTATGTATTTTACATTTTCTGTAATCATGCATTGCGATTCTTAAACAATAATAGTGTATGTCATTGTTTAGAAATGATGCTGAGTAGAAGGAATGAGAATTTAGAAATACACATGATCGAAAGAATTTGAAGGATCATTTATTTCATGCTATAAAGACAAAATTTAAAATGGAAATAGTCTCCCATGTATTCTCATCATATGAAGAAATATTATCATTTGTTAATAAGATATGTAAGGAATTCTCTGAGTCCTATGTCTTTTAAGGGAAGAAAGAGAAGAAAATGAAGGAAGAGAGAAAAATGTATTCAAGGAAGAGGGGGAAGGAGGATTTTCAAATATGTGATAATTGTGGAATGAATCACCTTGGTAAATACTTTAAGAGAATTAAAGTTTTTTATAAGTGTAGAAAAAAAGGACACAATGTACGTAATTGCAATGGTAAGAAAAAGGATTTCAAATGTACAATGCTTTATCTGCAAGGAGTTGGGACACTATGTGAATCAATGTTCAAATCATCAGAGTATACCTCAATGATGCAATTGTATAATAATCACGTTATGATACTACCAAAGATGATGAGGAATGATATACGTTCTTATGTTGTTATTAAAATATTGTTTCATTTGATTATTGTATTAATGATGTGTAAATTATAAGAATTATAAAGTATATAAGGATTATACTGTATTACTATTTCATTATGGATTTTAGATTATACGGTTCTATGAAAAGTGACTCAATAGAAAGTTAAACTTTTTGGAAAATACATGGTTGATGGAAAGATAAACCTTAACATGGTTCTAATAATAATGAAGTGATTTTTGAACAAGAGATGATTTATTTGGATAAATTATTATGAATATTATAGACATCCTTGGAAGTGATTAATGATTTGTTTATTCCATCATTGTTGGAGTTTACAAAATTTTTTGATATAAGGAGTATATCTAGTATTTTATAAGGAATAAGGAAGCATTAATGTAATCAATATGGGGTTATCGTAATTCAGGGTGTCGCCATGTTTTAAAGGAATACATGATGAAGGTATTCACATGTAATTATGTGAAAAAATATCTTCTTTGTGTTTACTAATCTTATAAAATTTGGTCCGTGAGTTTTCACAAATGTATTTTGGACAGGGCTAGAGTTTGGAATGGAACAACTTTGACATTGGATACTATTGTTAAGGTAAATAATTTCTTAATATAATTTTTGAATTGTTATGAAAAGGAAAACCAAGAAGTCAGGCGACAACCCATCCTGTCTGGCAAGGTCGTGAGACTTGAACCCGAAATTGAATGGTGACAAGGGTGGATCACCTACAACTAGAATACGTGATATCCTCGTTCGTATAATGTAGTTTTTTAAAATTGCCTGAAAAAATATTTATAAATTCTTTCTTTTGGAACCCTATTAGATTAGGATAAATATAATATTTTTGAGTTCTATTATCATTTTGAGTGAAAGATGAGTGTGATGTAGGAATTAGGTGAAGAATGAAACTCTAATTGTCGAGTATATTTTTTTCAACTTATTCTATGAATATATTAATTCATAAACTATAGTTAAGGTATTTTAAAACCAAAAATGTGTTATCCTAATAAATTATGTTTTGTTGAACCAAGGATATTTTAAATCATCATAGATTGATGGCTTTGAGGCCCTCAATTTTACACTTGTTTGTGATTGATGAACTCAATCACTCCATAAAAATATTTACGTTATCCCTCTAATAATGTGTCCCTAATTTCCAGCAATGTTATTTTAATCGAGATAATAATTTGGTGGTAAAATTTTCATTCACAATCCATCTTATTGAGAAAAAAAATTTTAACCCAATTTCCGATGTGGGTTTTCCACAAAAATATTTATCGATTTTTAAACATTTATTTTCAAAGAACAATTTCTAATTACGAGAAAACTATTTATTGAAATATGGGAGAATGTAAAACCCCATGATTTCATATTATGTTATCTCAATAAAGTAATTCAATAGCTTGCACTACACACAACACAATGTTTGAGCACACCACAACTCACCAAACTAGCCCAAAAAAATTGGTTATGAATAGTATTAATTGAATTTTAAATCTTAAATACTTCTATATAATTTTATCATCCATATTATGTGTTTCATAGACATAATATAAGAACAAATTTATTTTTTCAGATAAAATAATTAATTTTTAAAAAAAATTGAAATTTTACACCCATTTAATGGAGAACACTTTATAAAACCAATATTTTATCCTTGTATATATTAAATTTAATGAAATTAAATTATTCTATATAAGTGGGACATTGAAATTTACTATTGATAAAATTTTTGTACTTTTGAAGAATAGTGAAAAATACTATGTTTTAATTGAAAACAAATGTTTCATTCGAAATAATTTATAGAGATAAATTATTCATTTTATAGGTTTTGAAGTATAATAAACATTATTTTTGTCATTTAATACAATTTAGGTAACTCTAAGTAATTTAAAATTTAAAATTTATATAAACACATGTCAATATTTTGATTATTTTTACATTTTTAAAAACCCAGCTTTTGGTTTTGACAACAGAAATTAATTTTATATTAATAAATGAAACGTAAAAGTTTTTAATTTGGTAAAATTGATTATATTTTTTGAATTTATATTATCAAAATTAGCTTTTGGTGAATTTTTGGTATTTTTTCTGAAAACGTTCAATTTTTGATAAATAGTGAAAAACATTGCGTTATTATTCAAAACTGAATTTTTATCTAAATAATGATTATTTTTAATTAAATTTATTTTAATTCAAAATAGATATATAATAATTATATATATTCAATTTAATTCATTTAAATAATTTTATAAATATGTTATATGTATAAAATTTTATTGACCTATTTAACCTCTTTTGCCCACCTTTTATGAGGATTTTCAAATTTGCTTAAAACATAATTTTACCACATTAGTGAGTTGAATTTCAAAAATCGGAGAGACACAGTTGATATCAGTAAATAAAATGTTGTTTAATAAGATGACATTAATTGTTGGTGAATAGTAATGTTTGACTTTTATTTACCACAGTTACAGGAAGATACTGTAATTAAGGGTAAAATGATATTATAATTACCCAAAAACATGTCCTAATACTATTTGATAAGTATATTTCGACCAAAAACAACCTTACGAATAATATATGACCCCCATTGGTCCAATTGGATATGATTAGGACTTTTATTATTATTTTATTTAAAGAAGAGTTAAAAGTGTTAAATTCAATGTTAAATAACTAAACAATTTTTAATATATGGTTAGTCATAAGATAAATTCAATATTAAATATTCCATAGTAATATAAAAATATTGACTATATAATGGTATTTTATTTATAATTTTTATACATTAAATTATTAAATTTGTTTTTGACACAATGATGAGGTAGTAATTACCTTATTAATAAATGATTAAAATAACTGATATTATAAATATCCAAATAAATGAAACTTTATACTTTTAATTAATTCCAAGAATTTTATAAATTAATAGGACTTTTTATGGTTGATTAAATAATTTTTATTATGTTATCATGCTATTATGGTTTCCACAAAAACCAATTAGTAAATAGTGTCAAAATCGACATAATTGAATTTTTAAAACAAATACAATATTATTAATTGATATAATATTCCGAAAAATATAAGGATAGACCAAAGGAAATAGATAAGGATATATATATTAATAATGAACTAGTTGGGGTTCTATTTTCTTGTAATAATAATTTTATTTACCTTATAATATAAAAATACCAAGAGGCATGGTAAATGTCAATCAATTTAATAGAGTTAAATCTAAAATATAAGGATAATATGTTGACCTAAAACTATATAAAACCTCATGGTTGAGTGGTTTTTCTACCAATTACCTGTTAAGATTCTAAATTATTCATTTTTGATCCATTAAAAACCGAATATGATTTTAATATAAAATATTATTTTAAGCTTTTCCTAAAGAGACCCTCACCTCTGTTATAAAAAGGTACATCACCTCCTCTTAATTTCACACCACCAAATCCATTTGGATCGAAAAAACATGGCCTAAATATCCTCCCAACTTCTCACACATCATCCTATATTCCTTACTTTTATCAGAAATCCATCTTAAAGAGACCTTTTGATCAACTCACAAGGAAACACCCGAAGAAGAATTTTTTATTTCACCCCCCTCTTTCATGTTTTTTCATCTTCATCATCCAAATAATTTTTTTGTTTCCATACCAAAATAAAAAATACAGTACCTCCTACTTACATTGATATTATTATAAATATGGTAAAACCATATTCATTATTCTATCCATCCTCTAAATGACAAATTCAACATATGTGCATACGTACGGCTAATCTTCTCAACGTCGTGGTGTTGTTTGTTATTCAAACACATTATTATTTGGATGAGTATAATAACGAGTTTAATTGATGTAAATAAAACATATATCATGTAAATGATTCTTGTATATATGATATATCATCTAATTATATAATATTTAACCATCAATATAATTATATAGTCGCTTGTGCATACGTACAGATTACCGTCTTCACGATGCGATGAGATTCATTCCCACGTTCATCATTCAAATGATGATTATAAACATATAATTAATTAATAATTAATTAATATACAAAATAATAGTTCTAATGGATATGTATATATATATATATATATTAATATACATATATCTAATTCAACTACATCCGTTCAATACGTTATGAAAAAATAAATAGTGTTTATGCTTATATACGACCAATCATCTCCATAAATGATGCCATCTATTTAATATATCTATTAAATATATATATTTATATTATAAATATATATTATATATAAATCATTTTTTATATTCTAGATGTATTTAATTCATGATCTAAATGATATGATCACGAATAACAAGTTAAAACACTGATGATAATGAAAGCGATTATTACACAAAATGTTAATTTCACATGGAAATCATTATTAAATGGGTATTATTATATCCTAAATGGATTATTTATGATATAAATAATATGAATATGGTTCTGTATCTGGTATAATTTAATAAAAAATTATGGTCATTATACAAAAGGTTAAACGTACACTTCCCCAAAGGAAAGTGCAAGGTAACGAATAATTTCACAATCTCATTATTATCCGATGATCTTTTTACATAAGTTTCTACGGGGAAATTTCTATTGTCCACATCCATGTTTCATAAAAGTGTGTTCAATGCGATTCATTTGATTATATTTTTTACTAAAATATATTTTTATATATTTTAAATATTTATTCTTCAAAACCATTCTCACTAATGTCCATGTTTTAAATATGGTTTTAAGGATTTATTTATATGAAAATGAATGTTTTATAATGTTAATTCATTTCAAAAATAACATACTGGTATGGAATAATTTAAGTCAAAACTATATTTTAAATTACTTCGTTTTTATGACTTTTAAATGATTTCATGAAAAAGTGATATTTATCTCAATGATATTTACTGATAATTCAACTATGTCAACATCCTTTATGAGATACTATTCTTGATCGAGGTTGATTTATAAAGATACAAATGATCCATATTATATTGAAGGTTTTATTATTTTTTTTACTATGGTTGTATTATTTTTTTACCTCTCATGGTTTATGGATAATGTATTGACATTTTTTATGCTAGTATTAATATGAATGTATATGTTATGTTTAATCCATTTCATATGAGCAATGCATTGGACTTATTATGTTATGGGTGGAGCCCGATATATCTCCACAATGCATCAGTAGGTCTCAAAAGATAAATTAGTGTCTTGGCACAAGGCCTTAATCAAATCTTTTTTAGTCTTGGCACAAGGCCTTCACTAATTTGTTATGAAGTCCTTAATTAGGCATTCCAATATTACGAAATTAGCTATTGATATTACATGTGATTATTCGATGAGTAAAATATCAATGTGAATAAGTAAATGAAATTATTTGATTTATCGTTGTCAAATTAATCTGAAATTTATGTTCAAAATATTTTTGTTTTAGTTTTATACATTGCCTTAAATATTTATGCTTATTTATGAATGTTTTCGCTATATTGTAATATGTACTGAGCATCCGAGATCACCCCTTTCTATGTTTTATTTTCCTTAATATGTGAAGAAGTATTTTATGGATGACCCAAAAAGATAGTCTAAGGATTTAAGTGTTTTAAAAAGGGGACAAAACGTTTTGGTTGTTTTTATTTCGTTATGTAATGTAAAACGTATGAATGTAACTACTACTTCCAATGCTATTAAACTGGTCGGTCATTCTAGATATGATCCCTTGTGATCATGACAATTTAATGTAATAATGCACTGACTTAGGGTAACTGGGGTTGGGATGTTCTAGTGTGGGTAAACTGTGTGACCCATACAGTGGGTTTTTTAAAAATAAATTAATAACATAAGTTCTTTTAAAACCCAAACTGTTTTCTCCTCCTTACACTAAACATCCCCAGGGAGGTTTCCTTTGGATCCTTAGATAGGTTTTGATTCTGAGTTGTTTTCTAACATATGTTTTGACCGTAAATCATCTCTACGGATCCATAATGGTATTCCCTACATTACTTTTTAGTCATTCTTGATTGTTCGGAACAACAACTGCGCTATTTAGATTTTGGATCATGTTCCCTAATAATACATTCTTCTTCAGTTCTTCAGATTTCATCTAAACTTGGTTGAATAAGAAAATGATACTAGACAATAAATCTACCACCGAAGTGTGGTAGGTGGTCTATGCATTCTTTTGCCTTTATATGGTTCTTTATAGAGCGTTCAGCTGAAATTCCATTTGTCGAACAATAAGGCGAGGTCTCATTTTTTGAGTGAGTTTCTTTTAGTAGCTATAGTTGGATATAGTGAGGTTGATGGTGAGTTCTGTTAAGGTCCGTGGGAACCCTTTTTTCATTTCATGGTCCCCCAAGTGGTGCATCATAAAGAAATAATTTGTTTATTGGAATTAAAACCCTATGATGGGTGTGGGCTAGTGCTTTCCTAGATTGGGGAAGCCCATGGACTACTTGATAGCATGATTATCCAGTTTAGGAGATGTATTGCCTCCTTTATTATTGAATATCATCTTATGCCTTGCCTATTTTTATAGGTTTCCCTAAATGAAAAGTTTTATATGGGTGGGTATACCTATATAAAAATGAATAATGGAATATTAAGTTGTTTATTTTGTAGGGTAGGCCCATATGATTGGTAATTGAAAAAAACTAAATGGTTTGACATAGTGGGTATACTCAAGGCTTGTTCCCATTGATGGGAGTGGCGATACTCACATGTTTATTATTGTTTAAATTGGTTGATTTAAATCTTGTTCAATTGTTCGATATATTCCATGGACTATTCGTCATTGATCTGGTTCATGGTAGTGTACACCTTGGGATGAATTTTTCATTTGGGTATTGATTCTATAGGACGTCTCAGGCCATACTACCCCGTAGGATCTGACATTCTTGGGATCTTGTAGGACTTGATATTGAATTTTTCATTGGACACCAACTCATTCCTAATCACGATTTCTCGAGGGATTCCCATGGGACTCGAAGGGATGACTTTGACATGCTCTTTGGAACTGTACCTCCTTGGTGTAGACATTTTTACATAGATTCCATGGTCTTATAAAACCATGGATTTGTCCCTAGAGGTCTACTAAATCACTACATGGTGTGGTTGTGGGATTCTACTATACTATATGTCTTAGTCGTGGATAACTATAATGCACTGTATTGTGTGGTTGTTGATGTCTTGATACATATGGATGTATGGAGTGGCTTTGTGACTTCATTATTTTCCTAGTTATAGTTACCATGTTAGGAGATGAATCTATTATGTAGGTAGGATTAAGGTATGTTCAGTAATACATTATAGTATAATTATCCCATGAGCATACACACTGTTTACCAGCTGTTTACACTTACTAGAACATTTTTAGAATTGTTGTTAGAACTATATAGAACTTGGTGGTTTCCTACATGGATGTTTACCTCACACCATATTTGGGCCTCCATGGGGACTCAAATGTATTATATGGTTGTAGTTATTGATAGGGTAATGTTCCCTAGAACAGGTTGTTGGTTTTGTCTTTAGATTAGGGTAGCATAGTACCAAGGTGAGGCTTGTGATGCTGGGATACCATTTTGGTCTTCTGTACCTTTTTTGGGATACATGTAGTGTTTTTCAATGTACATGATTGGATTATTTCTAGATACCTACACCTCCAATAAATTTTTCTATACGTGAAACTTTTTTTATTGATATGTATAACCATTTTCCCCTACATTTAGTTTTTTACTAGTTATTTTTGTACCACTATTGTAAGAACTCAGTTTTTTAAAATGGGTCAAAATCCTAATCCTGTTTGAATTTTTGAATTTTTCATGAGAAATTTGGGAAAATCTGGGATATTATGGGAATTTCCATAGTATACACCATGTACTCTAATGTACAATCCATGTATGGGTTAGGCGAGTGATGACCGTTTCCTTTCCAATTACATGCTGTGTGATGACGGTGTTGAAATTTCTTACTTCACAGTGTGTAGTTATTGACACGCCGTGTAACTGTGACCGTGTGGAGGCCACCCATGGCATGTAGGCCTGTTGGCTACGTCGAATCATTAAACCAAGTACACAATGTGTCCTCCTTGGACTCGCCATGGAGTCTAGCCGTGTGTGAGGGATATACAAGGCGTGTGGGTAAGTTGGCGAGGAAGAGAAGAAAAACTAAGTACATGCCTTATACCCCTAGTTCATGCTATGTACTCATGTCGGCAGCACCTGGAAAGTAAGTCAACAAAATATTTGTCATCTTATGTATTGTAAAATGATACACGACGTGTAGTCCTAAAGTACACACCATGTAGTTTCTTTTTTTTTCCTCAAAAACTGGTAGTAGCCACATATTGAGGCAGAAACTCAATAACATCATTGGCTTGAGTGGGGAGAGCCGGTCGAGACATAAATCCCCACCCGTTCCTTTGTCTGATACCTGATTCAAACATTTCTTGATCCATTGTAACCCACTCAGTAAGCCCTTGATTCATCTTGAGGTGTTCTTCTTAATTTTTTGTTCTAGAGGTAGTTACTGGGGTTGGAGAGGTTTTGATTATATAGTACATATACCATTTTTGAGACCTTATTGGAGGCTATTATCTAAGGAGTAGCATCATATGAGACATAGGTTGGTGGTGCATACCTCTTTTTGTGTTTTCGTGGTCAATTGGGTGATGCGTCCCTCAACTCATTTTCGTCTGTTTTCTGCGGGACCCAATTTTATCTGATATTTCATATAACATTGTTTATTGATCCATGGGATACCCTTGAGTATGCCCGGTTACCTGTGTTGCTTGAGTGGGGCCAGGTGAGTGGTCTTTTCTCATTGGGTCATTTTGTCTGGGGTTCCAAAATGGTATTAATTGAATTTTATTGTTCTAAACTGTTGAGTGTAGTTTATTGAACCATGATATAACTTTTTAGAGTCTTGTAAGACTTCAATGATGTTTTTAGATGACTTATGTGCTACTGAAATTCAACTGTTTATATTGTTTTTCCAATTATTGTATTTTTTATAAATATGTATATATGTAATTGTTTAATTTCATATGTTGAACCCTATTGGTTTTGTTGGGCATGGACTAAATATTTTTGAGTGATGCTGATCATGTTGGGCTAGGCCCGAGTTACGTTGGGTGGTTCTGACCATGGGATTGGGGGTCATGGGCATTGGTATGTGGATGGATGATTGTCAGGATTAGCATGTCCTAGGTTACTGGAATGGTAAGGCAATCCGACATGAGCGACATGGTCGTAGGGACATGAGGTGTCAGAGGTGTTGTGGCTTCAGTACTATTTTGGTGATTACCGCTCACCCAGATGTATGAGTAGTGTGCACACAAAGAAACTTCATGATGAGTGGGTTTTGACCACTTGTGTGGGTAGATTCCCCTATTAGATGCAGTTTAGGTTCTTTTGGATTGGGGGTGCTAGCCATAGGAATCCACGTGGAAGGTGAGGAGAATTCAAGGGATAGCATTTAGGCTATCGGGTTGGGGGAAGAGGCTCACTGTTATTTGAGGGAAGACATCGTTGTACCATCAAGTACATTATTTGTTGGCAGGCATCACTTTCCCTCTGGTTATGTTATTTTAAGGAATAATTCATTGTCCCTCCATCTACATATTTGAGGACATACATTAATGTTCCTACGAGTTACTACTTTTGGGTGTGCCTTTGGAACATCGGTACTTGAGACAACCGGTGTGAGGGGGCACATGGTGCCGTGTAACATGACAGAGATTCCAGCATTTGCCGAAGCAGGTGGCACTCCATAGTGGCTGCTGAGCACCAATTTAGTTTGTATTTATTTCTAAAACGTTTTGTTTACTAGTTTCTTTATAAATGTATCCCTTATTAAACACTCATATTAGGTACACACTATTGGGAGTTATCATATTAAGATTCATATCACACCCTGCCTGGGCCCTTCGTGATGCGTGAATACTTTAGGGATTTACGTGTAGGAAAGAGGCCAACATCAGGAGATTGGATTTATTAGCTGTTTCATGGAGATGGTATGGTCCTTGAGGACTTGCCTAGATGGAGTTTAATATGTCGTGCACATTTCCTGTATCTACATGCTTTTTTGTTGCAACATATGTTTAGCTATTATCACCATTTATATATAGATATGTATGAACTGATTTGGATACATGTTTTTTCATTCAGTAGTAATAAAAAGGGATGAGCTTCCAGTTTTGTTTATTTCTGCTGCAGTTGTTCATATTTATTGCATCTGCTGTTTGTTGTTATTGAACGTGCTTCCGGGTCTGTTTCGAGTCTGTTGATTCATTTATTCCATTATATCTTTATTATTATATATGAACTAGTACCATTATAATTATCCTCTGAGAGGGTATAACATCCCCACTATACCTATACAACCCTCTTTACTGTTCGGTAGCCGTTGGCGTTCGATGAGGTGTGCATAAGGTAGTAACACCCGACCCATTTAACACTGTTCGTGTGGATTTTCGGGTTCGGGTCACTACAAAGTGGTATTATAGAAGTTATTGATAGTGATTTAGTTTCATCATTTTACTAGATACTAATGAGATTGAGGATTATCTTTTATTTTTTTTGCTGGTTTTACTATTTGGGATACGGTAGACTAGAGATAGGTTGTTACTGGATCTGGGTTTCTAGCTTGTTCTTGGGTGCCTCCTACCCCAGGTATGAGGAATGGACCAAGTTATCATGGGTGGGATTTTCTGTTTGGTTTTTTCTCAGATTATAGTTCATATGATTTCCACCTCAGTGGATCACATGGCGTGTGATGTTATTGATTGTGATATGTGACCCTTGACCTGGTGCGGTAAGGGAGAATCAGACCTTGGCCCAGTATTGAACGTCTTGTTTTCATGGCTTGTTATTGGATCATTTTTAGGGCATTTCAATTTCAAAACAGCATGTATTCTTTATGAAGTGATAATTCAATGTGAATGATATCAATTTTTATGCTTTGTATGCTTTTAAATGTGAATAGTTGACATTCCCGATAGAATTACTTATTTGTTACAAGGTGGATGCCATGCTTTATATTTTTTTGTAGAGTTGCATGTTATAGGGTATTTGAATCTCCCTTGGATACATGAAGTAATGTACTATTAGTTGAGGTGATTTTGATCTCCAGGCTTGGGAGACTCAGTCGTCAGTTTGAGGAATTATTGGTTTTTAGGACTATCATGGCCCATGGTACTTTCGATACTTAGATATGTTAAGAGTGGGAAAGGGGGCCATGAGGTCGGGATGCTGTGTGGCATGGGTTGTGGTGGGGGGGAGGAATTGTAGTAGTTATTCACATAATTTTACTGCATTCCATGTCTGCATTATATATGTATACAATATTGTGTGTGTGGGATGTTTGATCATTTATGGTATTCAGCGGTTTCCACTTAGACGTCTCGATGGAGCGTCAGGCAGGTGATGACACAGTGTCGCAGGTGCAGGATCAGGTTCATGATCCGGTGCAGGCAGAGTAGGAGCCACAGTTATAGGCTAAGGGATAAGATTAGGTATACGATCCAGTGCAAGAAAGTCATCAGTCGGGTTTGGTAGCATTCAGACCAGGGCTTGACGAGCTGCTTCGAGGTGGCCTTGTACATATCTTGTTGGGGATTGACAGAGGCACAAAGGGTACAGAGAGATCTACGACATATCTGATGTGTGAGTTCTAGTCACAACACCCACCACTATTTCAGGGTGGGGGTGGTCCATAGGCAGCTGAGAATTGGATTGAGAGAATGCATATGATCTTCGAGAAGCTCAATATGCCTCAAGGGAGGAAGGTCAAGCTTGCGACATATATACTACGAGGACTAGAAAAGCGTTGGTGGGATGTGTAGGTTCAGGATCACAGGCACAGGGGACGACATGGAGGGACTTCAAGGATCGGTACTTTCAGTACTTTTACAGAAAAACACTGAGTGCCGAAAGATCTCGGGAGTTTCTAAGTCTTCATTAGAGAGACATGTCTGTCATGGAATATGCCGCTACGTTCACTGAGCTATCTCATTTTTCACCTAGTATTGAATGTGATGACATGGCTAGAGTGAGGCACTTCGAAAATGGATTACGATACACTATTCTTGTCTAGGTGAATATCGTCAGGCTGTGTTCTTTTTAGAGGTGGTGAATCAGGCACTCAAAGTAGAGAGAAACTAGAAGGATAGGCCCCTGGTTGGCCAGACGATGACTTTAGGTGAGGGTTCAGAAAGAAAGAAGCAAGGATGAGATGAGTTCCAGTAGGTCAGTCTAGCCATGGACTCAGCTAGACCACCTTCTAGAAGTTCTTCTGTGGTTTTCATTTATTGTCAACAGCCAGTGAATGTTTGGACTCAGCGATATATGCCTATAAAGGAGTATCGAGCATGTGGATAGGTCATGCACATTGAGAGGTTTTGTAGGATCCATCTCAGACAACCGTTATGTAGAGAATAGAACAGACGGGGGCATATAGAGTTGTTTCAGGATCGGTTCCAAGAGAGGGTAGCTATGGTTTAGCTGCACATAGAGCACATAACAGAGACAGCGGGATCCATCTTAGGGGTCCGTGGTTGTTGTCTAGAGTAGCACTACTAGGATGTCAGGTATCAGGCAGTGGTAACATAGTCCAGGTGTACATCGTGTAGTTTCCAGAGGCTAGCCCGACTAGTGACTCAACGATTGTTAGAGGTACACCTTAGGTGTGGCCGTGATTTTTCATGTCTCCTTTTTTGGTATGACCTGTACAAGCATGTCCATTTTGAGTACATGTGATGAAAAAGACCAATGTGGACTGACTAGATGCTAGTTAGTGGGATTGGCACCATATCAGGTGCCTAATCTACTTATATATATATTTGTATGTATGTATGTATGTATGTTTGCATGTATGTATGGGATGCACAGAATTCATGGCATCAAGGATGCGAGATACATGAGGTGTCGTGGGAATTGAGGCTTCAAGGAAGCGAGTTACTTGTGTTTTCTTGGGCATCGAGGCATCGATGATGCAGGTTACTTTAGGTGATAGGAACCATGTTCGTTTGGAGCATCAATGGGATGCAGGACCTCGTGGAGGCGAACACCGATGCATTGCAGGATACATTGGGTGTCGGGAACGACATAAGAGCACCAATGAGGAGCAGGGGTGACGATGCACCCCGGAAAGACTATGCATCTAGAATACTTGTCAGGGAACCTTTTTTGTTTTATGTTTTTTCATGTTGAGAGTGAGTATGGAAATTCCTATGTTGTGGATACATTGAGGAATTAAGCAAGAACCTTTGTGATGTGGGGAGTCCAGTTTACTTTGATCAGGGTGGTATGTTCTGTGCCATATCTAGGTTTCATTTGATAGGTCGGGGAAAAGCTATATTAAAGTGGTGAGATTGTAATAACCTGGGATTTTAGAACGGGTCAAAATCCTGACCGTATTAGAATTTTTAACTTGATAATGACAAATCTGGTAAAATCTCGGATATTCTAGAAATTTACAGAGTACACAGTGTGTAATCTAAGGTACACACCCTGTATGGGTTAAGCAAGTGTCATTCATGTTCTTTCTTAATACATGACTTCTTGATGACCATGTAGAAATTTCTTAATACACGTCGTGTAGCTAACGACACACCATGTACGCGTGACCATGTGGAGACCATACATGGCGTGTAGGCCTGTTGGCTAGGTAGAATCTTTTAACAAAGTACACATCGTGTTCTCCTTGGACACACCCTGTAGTCTACCTAGGTCTAAGGGATATCCATGGCTTGTGGTTAAGTTGGCAATAAAGTGAGTAAAACTAACTACACAATGTGTACTCATGACGGTAGGGTCTGGAATGTTAATTGGCGGAATACCAGCTCTCTTATGAACAGTAAAATGATACACGATGTGTAGTAAAAAAGTACAAGTAGTGTATATTGTTTCCCCTAAAACATACAGTAGCCTCGTATTGAGGCAGAACCTCAATACCATTGTCTGGTTGAGTGGGGAGATCCATCGGGGACTTTAATCCCCTCATTTTCCTTCATCTGTGACCTAATTCGTACACCGGTTGATCTGTTGGAACCCCCTAGGTAAGGCCTTGATTCCTCTTGAGCCGTTTTTCTTAATTTATGTTCTACAAAGAGTCACTGGGCTTCGAGAGTTTTTGATTCTTTTATTGATCTACCAAGTTTTAGACCTAATTGGAGGCTGTTATTAAAAAAGTTTCATAGTATGATTCACTAGTAGGTGGTTCATACTGGTTTTTGTGTTTCCGTTGTCATTTTTGTGATGTGGCCTTTAGCACGTTTTCTATTATTTTGAGCAGGACCCAATTTTATCTGATATTGCATATTCCATTGTTTAATGACCTATGGGATACCTTGGAGTATTCCCTGTGACCTATGTTGCTTCGGTGGGGCTGGGTGAGTGGAAGTTTCCCATCAGGGCATTTTAGAAGGGGGTGCCCAAATGGTATTAATAGATATCTATTGTTTGAAACAGTTGAGTTTAGTTTATTGATCCTAGATATGACTTGTTAGAGGCTTTAAAGGCCTCAGTGCTATTATTAGACAACTACTGGGCTAGTGCAATTCAATTGTTTAGAAATTTTTCCCTATTATTCTCTTTTTTTAACAGTGTATATATGTCATTTTCGAATTGAATATGCTATAACCCTTTCGGTTTGGATGATCATGGCCCAGATATTGTTGAGGGATTCTGATCTGGTTGGCCATGGCCTGGGTTACAGTGGGTGGTTCTAACCATGGGATTGGGCGTCAAGGGCATCATTTTGAGACAGGATGACTATCAGGTTGGGCATGGCCCGAGTTACTGGGATGGCAAGGCCATCAAACATTAGTGGAATGGTCACAGGGAAATGAGGTGGTAGGATTTAGGTGGCTTGGGTACTATTTTCTTGATTACTGCTCACCCAAAACTATGAGTAGTGTGCTCACCGAGAGACTTCGCGATGTGGTGGCTTTGACCACTCATGTGAATTGAGGCCCATGTTAGTTGTGGTTTAGATGCATTTGGTTTGTGGGTGCTTTCCGTAGTAAGTCATGTAGAAGGAGATGAGCCTTCAGTGGATAGAATTTAGACTATCGTGTTGGGGGCAGAGGCTCACCGTTATTTTAGGGAAGATATCGATGTCCCTAGGGTTACTTTATTTGAGGGCCGACGTCGATGTCCCTTTGGTTACCTTATTTCAGGGAAGACATCGTCTTACATCCAGATACTTATTTGTGGATAGAAATACTTGTTCCTATGGGTTACTACTGTTGGTCGTGCCTTCAGGTCTTCGGTACTTGAGACACACGGTGTCAGGGGGCACATGGTGCCGAGTTACATGACAGATATTCTAGCGTTGGCCGAAGAAGGTGACACTCCATGGTTTATTCCGAGTACCAATGGAGTTTTTATTTATTTGTGAAACGTGATGTTTACTGTTTTCTTTAAAAATGCATGCCTTCTTAAACACTCATATTAGGTACGCATTGTTGGGTGGTATACTACTGAGATTCAGCTCGCACCATGCACGAGACCTTCCGGACATGTGCAGGCTTTATGGATTTATGTGCCTGAAAGATTCCAGATTCAATAGCTGGGATGTATTAGATATTTCATGCATATGGTAAGGACATTGAGGTATTTACTAGTAGGAGTTTACTATGTTTTGTGTACATTCATATATATTAATGCTTTTTTATAGCTATAGTTGGTTTTCCATTGACGCCCTTTATATTTTAATATGTATGACCTTTTTTGGTTGCAGGTTTTGTAGATTAGTAGTAGTTACAAGGGTTCAACATGCTGTTGTGTTTATCTCAGCTGCAGTTGTTCATATTTTTTTCTTCAACTATTTATTGTTATTAAAGGTTCTTCTTCTCAGCGGGTTTTGATTGAGTCTGTTGAGTCGTTTATTCTGCTTCATCATTGTTATTATACTCAGAATAGTACCATTATTATTGTCCTCCAAGTGGGTATAGCCTCACCACTATACCTATAAGACCCTCACTACTAGTCAGCAGCCTTTGGCATTCAGCAAGTTGTGCCTAAGGTAGTAACACCCAACCTGTTAAGCATTGTTCGAGTGGCTGTTTGGGTCTGAGTCATTACATCTATTTAATGTATCTGTGGATTCTGCTGTGATACTCCAAAAATGAGGGAATAGTCTCCCCCATTGACTCACCTAGGCACTTGCTGCCAGTCAGCAGCATTTGGAATTTTGAGATATGAACTTAAGACCTTGTGAACGATTGGCCTCCGGGAAGCATTTTAGGTGGCGTCTGAGTCCGAGATGTTACAAAGTGGTTTCAAAAAATTATTCATTTCTGGTTTTACATATTGATTGGCAATGTTAGACATATATAAAAAGGAATTGGAGTTTGGTAATAATTTGGTCCTAGGAGTAGCTACCCCACTTACAGGGAATAACCAAAATTGCTCAAATTGATTTCTAATTTTCTTGTTTCTGACTATTATAGCTTATTTGATTTCAAAATTAGGTGATCCACTTGATTAATGTTATTACGATTGATTCAATTTTTGGGTACTATTTCTACTGAAACCTAATGAGATGAGGGTATACCATCACATGCATCATATATAAACTCATTATAATCACATTCCATGCATTATACCATTCCTTGTAGGAACCATTAGATATTGCATGTTGTGGTGATAGATTATGTGATAGAGGTGTCTGTTGTTGTGTTAATTGGGTACATCAGATAAGGGCGTCATGTAATATTTGAATATATAAAGATTATGTAACCTTATGAATTGGGAAATGATGCACCGGTGAAATGTAAATTTTAAATGAACTTGATATGTATGGTTTGAATGTCACTCATGTTTTGGATTCATGAGTTGTTAGCTACCCTCATAGATTCAGAAATTGGTAACCCCTTGTTAAAATTTTCTAAATAACTGAATGTAAAATGGAAATAGAAATGTGAAATAGTGAATAGAGAATTGACTTAGACCTGGATTTTGAGTCTGAAAGAGGCATAGTTTCAAGTGGTTTTATGGTGGTTCTTTATACAGTCCTAGATTTTGGAGCAGACTATGTATTTGACTCAGTTTCTAGGAGGGGTTTGACTTAACTTATGCTTCTGAGCTTTGTGAATTGATGTTGTTCTTTCCCAAGGATTGTGTTTATCATTGTAGAAGCATTCCAATAAGAAGACATCTAGTGGTATGCCACGATACATATAAGGACCATACATTGAAGATAGTGGGCCAGGAGAAACTTCTTGATCCACCTATAATGGAAACTACGACACCCTAGGATATTCCTGAAATAGGTGTTGATGCAAAACTCCGCAAGAGTTTCTTTCTCTATATGAAGCCTTTATAAGGAGCACCACAGCCAGGCTTGACTATGGATGAGCTGGCATGGGAGTTCTGGTAGTAGAATAATCATACGTTCTAATAGGATTTGTGATAATTGGATAAATATCTAGGGCTAGAGACTACATTATCAATTTTCGAGCATCTGGAGACACCTTCGGAGTAGAGGATCAAACTTGAGAATTACATGCAACGTAGAGTGGAAATGTGCTGGTGTTAATTTCTGAACTAGGATGATGGGCATCGTGATATGGATTGGGATGAATTCGAAACCCACTAATATGATTACTTTTACCCCATGACATTGTGAGTATAGTGGGATAGTGATTTTATGCATCATGAGTGGTGAATGATTATAGTTATAGAATAATCCTAATGAAATATAGAGCTTTAGTGTTTTTCACCGATGTATCTCACTGTTGAACTATCGAGGGAGAGGTACATTGATGAATTACTAATACATGCTATCATATCTCCATTCAATATGTTCAAGTTTCCTTCTATTACTGAGATTTTGATTCTGGTGCTGATAACAGAGCAGAACCTGAGGGAAGTTTGGGGTAAAAAATAAGGAAGTGTAGTTTCTCAACCCAGTGGATCTACATCTTCACAAAGGAAGTGTCGTTTTGAGTCCTCCAATGAGGTGATTGTTATTCAAGTATTTGGTCAAAGAATATTGTTGTTTTTTCCTCAGTGTGGTGGGAGATTCCATTTGTAAATTCAGTGAGACTGAGACCCAGTCGAGTGTAGATATTATTGTAGGATGGAGAACATGAAGAAGTTCTGCATGATCTTACCACTAGTTGTGAGTGGTAAGTAGTTATCTCCTACATCAGGTTCAAGAG
The DNA here is from genome assembly GCA_963277665.1 of Viscum album. NCBI lineage: Eukaryota > Viridiplantae > Streptophyta > Magnoliopsida > Santalales > Viscaceae > Viscum > Viscum album. Next base: position 76,987,354 of record OY728127.1, on the reverse strand, counting down.
AAGTGTATTCAGCTCTACCTTAGGAAGGAATCTTGATCAGTGTAGGATTTCATCGTTATGGTAATGGTGGTCGTGGCTGTGGCGGCTAGATAATGAGTTCTCAAAGGTAGTAGGGTATATTAGCTCAGCGTAACCTCGTTGGGCCACAAGGTTGTGGTACATGCCAAACCTATGCAATGAAACATACCCAACATGATTAAGATCCAAGACCATATACAGTTAAAGGTTCAGTTTTCGTGGATTCATCTATTTCATCTTCTATTTTTGATAGAGGTGTATCTAATAGATTTTCTCTACACAAGTGGTAATGAACTATGGGATGGATGTATTTCTTTATGAGGGTGTTTTGACCATAGACACAATGTTGGGAGTTATAACGGGTGATTTACTCATGCGTAAAAGATTCCACTTAAGTTCGTAGGGTGTCAGTTTATCTGGTATCTTTATTTCCTCGAGATGATATGGTTTGACTTCATTCTTAGAATGGACTGGCTCATAACTTATCGAGTGTTTGTTGACTACTACCACCCAAGGGAGACTTCCAAATCACTAGAGTGTGAAGTGTTTTATTCAAAATTGTGAGTGGGATTTCACAGAATGCAGATCTAGACCAGAGTATCATGGGAATGATGGGGTGATAGCCAAAATTTCTAGTTTCTTTCTGGCTGAATAGGGAGTTAGTCAGATAGGAATTCCACTAGTGGTTGAGCTCTTTAGGGACAACATTCCTGATTTATTTTTTGGTTTAACTCTAGAGAGAGAGGTTTAGTTTTCAATTTATCTAGTGTGAGGAGCTGCACCGATATCTATTAAACATTACAGGTTGGCTATGCTGAAGTTGTAGGAGCTCCAGTGTAGAGACCCGAAGCTTAACGTACATGTACATTACGTTACTTTTTATGAATACTTAGTACATAACAAAAATACACACACAAGGACCGTAATAGTTTAGTGTCTTTGGAAACTCGAAATATAATCTTCTAATCGTGGTGAAAGATCTTAAACATCTCCCATAATGTTCTTCCTTTTTTTTTACCTAAAACCATTCTTTTATATACTGGGGAAAAGAAAACATAAAAGGATGAGCTCAAATTCTCAGTAAGGGTAAACAAAAGAAATATCAATCACATCATATACATAAGAACATAACTTTTGGAAATCTTAACCTGCAAAAGAAATCATAATTTCATAACATGGGATAAATAATAGTAGTGAAATGTAATCCTAATAATCATAACATAAAACATGAAACTTTGTGACATACACACATAATCATAGAGAGTCATTTCTTATTAGTCAAGACTCATTGACAAAACTATCATTTTGGACAGAGTCCATTTCTGAACCGAGTTCACTCCTCGTTTCAGTCCTGTTTCACTGAACCAGTTTAACCTGCCGTTCCAGCTATGTATATCTCATGAGATATAAAATCTTTACCCAATGCATTGGAGGGAGATATAGGTCCCACCCATCTCATAATGATACCATTATTATGTGTGCCACAAAATCAGAGACCATATATCATATCATAACCCATGTAATAAAAATGGGAATCTAAACCATCATGACATCCTAAAACAATTAATATATGATAAAGGATTTCGTAAAAATATTTCCATCACAACATAATCAAATCAATGTAATAATAGGGATAGAAACATAATCCTATATTATCATAGATGGAAAATAATTTTGATAAAACACTTGAACTCCATTCGTGATGAAAATATCCTTTCTACGTCAAAAACATTTTTCCTTTCTTAACATGTCATACAATGTTAAACTAAAAGAAGTGTTTAAAAATAAACATGAAAACTTGTAAGGGAAGATTCTTGGAAATAATGTTTTAAAAATCCATTAATGCCGTATAAGTTAAAAGAAAACATTCGTCTCATACTTTTGTCGGAAAAGTCAAAAAGTACCTTGTACGAAAAACGACAAAAGATTACTTTCAAATCTTTTACTAAAAACTAACCAAAGGGAAAATTTTGATATAAACTATTGTATAAGGATATAAATATTAAATATTGAGGAAACATGGATGTGGATGAAAAAATACACCCCAGTAAATAACAAAGTATAAACAATCTCCGATAAAAATGAGATTGTGATATTTCCCTTACCATAGGTCTGATTTCCTTCGTAAGTGTCCGAAACTCCTGTATAATGATTTAAATAATGTCATTGACTTATTCCAGAATCATACTCATTGTTATTATCTCATATATGGTTCACTTATGACTTTATATTACCCGTTCTTTTTTAAATTCCATGTTAAAGAGCGTTTTGGGTAAAATCATTTCATTTGTCATCTGTGTTTTGAATTGTAATTATTCATATGATTACTTAGATCATGATTACTTAATTCCAGAATATAAAACAGGATTTATATATAATATATATTCATAATATACATATATATAATAGATCAGTAAATGGAAATAAATACAAAGTTCATGGAGATGGTAGGTCGTACGTACGCATGAACGCTGTTTTCATTTCCTTATTGAGTTGAATGGAATTAAATAGATGAAATACATATATATACACAGAAATACAGTATCATTATTATGTCATATATTTCATGATTACTTATTATATATACTTTATAATAATTCATGAATGGTTAACGTGGAGAATGAATCTCATCGCATCGTGGAGACGGTAGTCCGTATGTACGCACGAGCAATGATATCGTTCTCATGATCGTGGAATTCTATTGGAGTGTATGTATACTATTTAAAAATCAATATAACATTAAAATAATCATATATAGTTATTATGTACACCATTATACCCATCCATGTATGGTGGTGGTGGAAAATCGATTACACCATGGCGTGGATACGGTATTCCGTACGTACGCACGCACGGTGATTTCGTTTTCCGTAGGATGGATAGATGGTGAAATAGGGTTGTTTCATACTTATAATAACATATCATTATATTAGTGATACTGATGTAATTACTTCATAATGAAGAAACCTAATAAGAAGAAGTGGAAGAAGAAATAATGTTGAAAGAATCGGTAACGGACATTACCTATTCTTTGAAGTGCCTCTTTGAGTCCTCCTCTTAGGGCACTAAAATTGGTCTTTGAAGAAGACCAGGACCTCTAGGATGTTTCTAGGGAAGTAGATAAGATAATTTGGTAGGGATGTTATGATATTGAAGGCTCAAAGGGGTGTGAGGAAGAGAGGTAGGAGGTGCCCTTTTATAAGGGAGGAGAGGGGCTCTTTTAAAAAAACTGAAAATATTATTTTATTATAAATCCTAATTCCGTTTTAAATAGCTCCAAATTAATTTATTTCGAAGCTAATGTGTGGATGGGTCTAAATAATCTAGTAAAATATAATTTGGACATGTTTAGGTTACTATTTTAACCTTATCATTTAGTTTTAACTTTAAGTTAGATAATTTTACTTTTACCGTGTCTTTTTGTGTTCTTACACTATAAGGTTAATAAACTTACTATAACAAGACAAACGAACCCCAAGTTGTTTATTATTAATATATATATAACCTTATATAAGTCATTTGGCCGAACCTTAGATTTTTAGAAATAAAATAACAATTAATAATATAATATTTTTTAAAAAAACTATTTTATGTCAATTTTGACACTATTTAGTAATTGATTTTTGTAAAAATTATAACAGAATTATTAGTTCTAAAAAAGTTAATTAAATCAATAAGAATATTTTATATTAACCTAAAAATTATTGGAATTCATAAAAAGTCTGAAATTACATTTATTTTGGTACTTATAACATCAATTATGTCAATATTTCATTAATAAGATAATTACTGCATCATCTTTGTGTCATAAATAAATTATATTATATAATGTCTAAAAATTACAAATAAAATACCATTATGTAGGAAATCTTTCTATATTTCAAATTAATATTTATAGTCGAATTTATCTTATGTATAACTATATATTAAAAATTATTTACTTATTAAATGTTGATTTTAACTCTTTTAATCCTTCTTTAAATAAATTAATAATAAATGTTCTAATCTAATCCAATTGGGCCTAAATGGTAATATTTTATTCCTATGGTTGTTGTTGGTCGAATTAAACTTATCCAATAGAATTAGGATATGTTCTAGGGTAATAATAATATCATTTTTACCCTTAATTACCCTATTTACTTTTAACAGTGGTTAAAAAATAGATAAAAGTTACTATTCACCAAAAATTATTTTCATCTCATTGAACAACATTTTACTTACTGAAATCAACTGTGTCTCTAGGATTTTTGAAATTCCACTCACAGAAGCGGTGAAATTAAGTTTTATGAAAAATTCATTTTTTTAACTACAACTTAGTGGTTTCACTATTCATCAAAAAATTTAAGTTTCCAGAAAAAATACCAAAAATTAGGCCTAAGATATATTTGATATTATGAACTCAAAAATGATTTCTATTTTACCAAATTCAAAACATAGCAGTTGCATTACTTAATTTAAAAATTAATTCCCGTCGTCAAAACATATAGCGTGTTCTTAAGAGATAATAACTATCAAAAGATTGAAACCTGTTTATGACTGGTTTAAATGTGAAATTGCATCCAATGACCAACATTGTATTAAATTGTAAAAATACATTATAAATTTACATTAAAACCACTCAAATTAATAATTTATCACTATTAATTATTTTTATTAAAAAGGTTATTTTTAATTAAAATTTAGTAATTTTCACTATTCATCAGAAAATGAAAGTTATCCGAAAAGTACCAAAATTTCACCCTAAGCTAATTTCGACATTCCAAATCTAAAAATGAAGACCATTTTGAAAAATAAAATTTCCAAATTTTCAAAAAGTGGTTATTACTATTCATAACGACTAGTTTTAATAATATTTTAATACCATATCTTTGTTTAGTGAAACTTGATATTGCATACTACACACGCTATCGAGGAAGTTCGTGATTGCGTGTATTGCAAGGAAAGTCAATGATGTGTGTTGTGCATTCTCCTTTTGGTTTAGCGTACAACACAAGTCATTAATGAAATTAAAAATATTAGTTTTCATAAAATCTCAGGGTGTTACATTCAACCTCCCTTAAAATGAATTTCGCCCTCAAAATTCATCGGGGTTATAAATGGTTTACTAATGAATAGTTTCTTTAATAGAAACCCACATCATACAAAGGGTTTCCAAAACCAATCTTTACAAACAAAAGTATGAAACGTAACGGTTACCCAAATAAACTAATCACTGGGTTTCCACATAGGTGAAAATATGGATATGGAAGAGAAATCTAATCATCATGTTCTGATGGAGAGTGGTAGAGAACATGGCTATGGAAAAGCCAGAAATCACAAAGCAATAAATTTTTGATGATCTATGGTACCATTTGATTCATCAGATATAAGATCAATAGGACGACATTTTTGGTTTTCATGATCATTTCCCTAAAGTTGATGAAATTGGATTTAGAAGAAATAATTTCGTGATTTTGGTATAGTCTCACCGTTGGTCATTCTTTGGAAAATTACCACTTCATCTCTTAATGAAATAAAGTTGAATTTTTCATTCGTGATGTGTTAGCAGATCATGTGATAGAATGATGGGTCTGTCCATCTGTCTCAAACAAAAGGTTAGAAAATTTATCAAAAAATACATAAGTCCATATATAGTGAGATTAATCATATATGGTTCCTAAATGGACTTATACTTTATATTTCATACTGTTTAATATAATAAAACTGGTTTCTACTATACAGGGACTTCCTGTAGGCCAGTGGTAGGCGATAAAGGCCAGTTGCACTTCGGTTGTGGGTTCGATTCCCACACCCTTATCCGACGTGATGGGTTTTCGCCCATCCTGCAGGTCTTCCTTTATCTAAAGCTATATTACTATAACATCCCATCGATAATATCGAAAAACGTTATATCCTAACTTATGTCCAACATAATCCATTCCAATCTTTCGGCTTATCTAAAATACTTCGGTCCATGCTCATAGTATAAAGAAAATGATTACTTGAAATGTCACATAACAGTCACTTGAATGCCATCATTTATCCCCCATATATTATAAGATATACCTTGTTGGTCAAATTACAAACATGTGAATACATTAATCATGTATACTCTTGAAGAATGAATACCCATTGAACCTTAGTGAAAAAATGAATGCAGTCAAAAGTTAACTCTTTCAACATACCAAAATCCAAAAATTCTATATACTCAAACCGTGATATAACCTTCTCCTTATATCAGTCATGAGCTCATGAATATGGTCAAACATTTCATTTTCTTGTTTTCCTTTCATTATGTGCATATCAACTTTTTTTCCAAAAATATCTCAATCACATTCCATGGTTACCGGTACCATTGAAAACCACAATAGACCAATACATAAATATTCCAATATTCCACGATATAATATACAACATTATTTTGGAATCCCAATACATAAACACTTAATCATTCCACCACATTGTTGTCATATTCAACATCGCCAATAGTGATCGCAGGTGACTTTCCTTTGTCCTTTTCCTTAAGAGTTTGCTCATGTTGATCATCACTAACCCTTGGATTAGGGAATTTAATAGCATAATGCCCCATTTCCTTGCACTTGAAGCATTGAATTGTTGGTGGTGTGTTCTTTGCATTATTTTCTTTATTCACGTCATTAGAATCCCTTTTTCCATTTCTTCGACACTTAGCTGCTCGATGACCTTCTTTTCCACACTTAAAACATTTTCTTGTCCCTTTAAGACAATCTCCACCATTCTCCTTTCCACACTTTGAGCATAAGGAAACATTCATATTCTTTTCACCATTATTCTGAGATTTATCATTGAACACTATCTTTCGTTTCGTGTCAAAACTATGAGATGGATAAGTAACACCAACTTCGATTTTTACCTTGATAGCACAATGCAAAATTTCTTCATAGCTACTAAAGTCTCTTATAGCTAATGCCCTTTGAAGATTTGGTTTTAAGCCACTGAATAATTGATCATCTTTACTTTTCGGTTGGATGATAAATCAAAATTCATACCTTGAAAGCCTTGTAAAATTCGCTTCGTGTATACCTACAGATTCAGCATCCTTTTTCTTTAGTTTAAGAAAATCCTTCTCCATCTTTGTTCGAAGAATACGATGGAAGTACTTATTGAAAAATAAGTTCTTGAACTCCTCCCATTCCATGGACTCAATTTCATCTATTGGCCTCATATTACTGATAAGATTCCACCATTGATCTGCATCACCTTCCAAACGATACACTGCTAAGATGACATTATCATGTTCAGAACATTGATGAATTGAAAATATTTTTTCAGTAGTATTGATCCATTGTTCAGAAACAAGTGGATCAGAAGACCCACTGAAAGAGGGTGGACGTTGCCTCATGAAGGACCCAATAGAGTATTGTTCCCTTCTCTACTCATTTGGAAGTCCAGAATGATTCCTAGCTTGTGTAAGTATAGAAATAATAATTTTCACTCCATCTCCCATAACATTTGTTTGTTCAGGAGGACAATCATTGCATTTTCCATTACATTGATCAACACGGTTCCTTCAGGTTCCGGCCATCGTCTAAAACCCAAAAAAAATAGTGTGAGAGGAAAAAATCATGCTTGGGAAAACAATATAATAAAGGGGTATTAACTTCAATATCTAACATCATGGGTTACCGTAATTCTAGTACTATAACCGATAGTTATACGTAACCTTAGGGACATCCCTATACATACCTTAGAAATATCTCTAGGGATCTCACTAAAGTTCTCGCATCCTAGTTTCCAAAGGTTGACCAAACCTTTCCTCTGATATCAACTGTAGAGGCCCAAAGCTTAACGTACATGGACATTACATTACTTTTGTGGAATACATAGTACATAACAAAAACACACACACATGGACCGTAATAGTTTAGTGTCTTTGGAAACTCGAAATATAATCTTCTAATCGTGGTGAAAGATCTTCAACATCTACCATAAAGATCATCCCTTTTTTTACCTAAAACCTTTCTTTATATCTTGGGGAAAATAAACCACAAAAGGGTGAGCTCAAATTCTCAGTAATGGTAAAAAAAATAAATACCAATCACATCATAAACATTAGAACATAACTTTTTGAAATCTTAACCTGCAAAAGAAATCATAATTTCATAATATGGGATAAATCATAGTAGTGAAATGTAATCCCAATAATCATAAAATGAATCATGATACTTTGTGGAATACAACCATAATCATAGAGAATCATTTCTTATTAGTCAATACTCATTTCCAAGACTATCTTAGTGGACAAAGTCCATTTATGAATTGATTTCACTCCTCATTTCAGTCCTGTTTCACTGAACTGGTTTAACATGCCATTCCAGCCATGTTTATCTCATGAGATATAAAATCTTTACCTAATTAATTGGAGGGATATATAGGTCCCACCCATCTCATAATGATACCATTATTATGTGTTCCACAAAATCAGAAACCATACATCATAGCATAACCAATGTAATAAAAATGGGAATCTTAAACATCATAACATCATAAAACAATTCATATATGATTAAGGTTTTCATAAAAGTATTTCCACCACATCATAATCAAATAAATGTAATAATAGGGATAGAAACATAATCCTATGTTATCTTATATGGAAAATAATTTTGATAAAACACTTGACCTCCATTCTTAAGGAATATATCCTTCCTACCTCTAAAAATTTTTTCCTTTCTTAACATGTCATACAAATTTAAACTAAACGAAGTTGATTAAAAATAAACTTGAAATCTTGTAAGGGAATCTTCTTGGAAATAATGTTTTAAAAATCCATTTATGTTGTATCAGTTAAAAGAAAAAATTCTTCTTGTACTTTTGTCAGAAAAGTCAACAAGTACCTCGTACGAAAAATGACAAAAGATTCCTTTCATATCATTTACTAAAAACATCCCGAAGGGTAAAATTTGATATAAATTATTGTAGAAGGATATAAATATTACATATTGAGGAAACATTGATGTGGATGATAAAATGCATTCCAGTAAATACCAAAGTATAAACAATATCGGATAAAAATGAGATTGTTATATTTCCCTTACCATAGGTATGATTTCCTTCGTAAGTGTCCAAACCACCTGTATAATGATTTAAATAATGTAATTTACTTATTACAGAATCATACTCATTGTTATTATATCATATATGGTTCCCTTATGAATTTATATTACCCTTTCTTTTGTAAATTCTATGTTAAAGAGCGTTTTGGGTAAAATCGTTTCATTTGTCATCTGTGTTTTGACTTGTAATTGTTCATATGATTACTTAGATCTTGATTACATAATTCCATAATATAAATCATGATTTATATATAATATATTCAGAATATACATATATATAATAGATCAGTAAATAGAAATAAATACACCGTTCATGGAGATGGTAGGCTGTACGTACAGATGAACGCTGTTTTCTTTTCCTTATTGAGTTGAATGGAATTAAGTAGATGACATACATATATATACACAAAAATCCAGTATCATTATTATGTCATATATTTCATGATTACTTATTATATATACTTTATAATCATTCATGAATGGTCAATGTGGAGAATGAATCTCATCACGTCGTGGAGACGGTAGTCCGTACGTACGCACGAGTGATGATATCGTTCTCATGAACGTGTAATTGTATTAGAGTGTATGTACACTATTTCAGAATCAATATCACTTTACCATAATCATATATAGTTATTATGTACACCATTATACCTATACAAGAAAGGTGGTGGTGGAAAATAGATTACACAACGACGTGGAGATGGTATTCCGTACGTACGCACACGCGGTGATTTCGTTTTCTGTAGTATGGATAGATGGTGAAATAGGGTTGTTTCATACTTATAATAACATATCAGTATATTAGTGATACTGATGTTATTACTTCATAATGAAACAACATAAGAAGAAGAAGTGGAAAAATAAATAAAGTTGAAAGAATCGGTAACATACATTATCTCTTCTCTGAATCGCCTCTTTGAGTCCTCCTCTTAGGGCACTAAATTGGTCTTTCCAGAATACCAGGACCACTAATATGTTGATAGGGAAGTGGAGAAGATAATTGGGCAGGGATTGGCCGATCATGAAGGTTCAATGTGGTGTGAGGAAGAGAGGGAGGAGGTTCCCTTTTATAAGGGAGGAGAGGGGCTCTTTTGGAAAAACAAAACATATTATTTTATTATAAAGCCAAATTCGGTTTTAAATAGCTCCAAAATGATTTATTTCGAAGCTAAGGTGGGGATGGTCGAAATAATCTCATCAAATAGAATTTGGACAAGTTTAGTTTAGTAGTTTAACCTTATCATTTAGTTTTAACTTTAAGTTGGATAATTTTATTTTTACCGTGTCTTTTTGTGTTCTTACACTATAAGGTTAATAAACTTACAATAACACGCCAAACGAACCCCAAGTTGTTTATTATTAATATATATAACCTTATATAAGTCATTTGGCCGAAACATAGATTTTTAGTAATAAATTAACAATTATTAATATAATATTTGGTTTAAAAACTATTTTATGTCAATTTTGACACTATTTAGTAATTGATTTTTGGGAAAATTATAACAGAATGATTAGTTCTAAAAAAGTTAATTAAATCAATAATAACATGTCATATTAACCTATAAAATTAGTGGAATATATAAAAAGTCTGAAATTACAATTATTTTTGTATTTATAACATCAATTATGTCAATATTTCATTAATAAGATAATTACTACATCATCTTTGTGTCATAAATAAATTAAATTATATAATGTCTGAAAATTTCAAATAAAATACCATTATTTAGGAAATCATTTTAGCTCTCTAATTAATAGTTATATTCTAATTTATCTCATGTATAACCTTATATTAAAAATTATTTACTTATAAAGCTTTGATTTTAACTATTTTATCCCTTCTTTAAATAAATTATTAATAAATGTCCTAATCTAATCCAAGTGGGCCTAAATAGTAATATTTTATTCCAAAGGTGGTTTTTGTTCAAATAAAACTTATCCAATAGGATTAGGACATGTGTTAGGGTAATAATAATATCATTTTTACCCTTCATTACCCTATTTACTTTTAACCGTGGTAAAAAAAAGTAAAAAGTTACTATTCACCAAAAATTATTTTGTTCTCATTGAAACACATTTTACTTACTGAAATCAACCGTGTCACTCGGATTTTTGAAATTCCACTCACAGAAGTGGTACAATAAAGTTTTATGAAAAAATTCATTTTTTTGACTACCACTCAGTGGTTTCAATATTCATCAAAAATGTAAGTTTACAGAAATATACCAAAAATTTGGCCTAAGATATATTTCATATTATGAACTCAAAAATGATTTCTATTTTACCAAATTAAAAACATATCAGTTGTATTACTCAATTTGAAAATTAATTCAAATCGTCAAAACATATAGCGTGTTCTTATGAGATAATAACTATCAAAAGATAGACACATGTTTAGGTCTGGTTTAAATGTGAAATTACATCCAATGACCAACATTGTATTAAATTGTAAAAAAATATTCTAAACATACATTAAAACAACTCAAATTAATAATTTATCACTATTAATTATTTCGATTAAAATGGTTGTTTTTAATTAAAATTTAGTAATATTCACTATTCATCAGAAAACGAAAGTTATCCGAAAGGTTCCAAAAATTTACTCTAAGAGAATTTCGCTCTTATGAATCTAAAAATGAAGTCCATTTTGAAAAATGAAATTTAAAAAATTTCAAAAAGTTGTTATTATTATTCATAACAGCTAGTTTTAATAATATTTTAATAGCATATTGTTGTTTAGTGAAACTCGGTATTGCATACTACACACACTATCGAGGAAGGTCGTGATTGCGTGTAATGAAAGGAAATTCAAGGATTCATGTTGTGAAAGCTCCTTTTGATGTATCATTCAACAGAAGACATTAATAAAATTAAAAATAATATTTTTCATAAAATCTCGGGGTGTTACATCTAGAGGTAGCTAGAGGATTTGGAGGTAAAGTTGTTTATCAGACCCATTATTTCCCAATGGGGTTCACCAGAAATTTTTGTGAAAAAGGTGAACTGTACCCTTAGGCTATGCATGTATTATCAAAAACCGAACTAGATGAAGATTAAAAATTGATATCCCTTACCATAGAAATATGACTTTTTCGACCATCTTCATAAATCTTGAGTGTTCTTGAAGATTAACTTAAGTGAAGAATACCACTAGGTACAGGTTCAAATTCTAGACATAAATATTTCAACGTTTTGTAAAAGGTATGCAATATATTTGTATCTGGTTATGTCATTAGGTCTCACGAATACTCCACTAGTTTTCATGAAACTGATGAACCATGTGATCCATCCTTACCTGCATTCTTTTGTGGTGAATTTATGGCTGATATCTTGGGGTATTCTCAAAATAAACATGGCTATGCGAGCTATCTAGAGATTTTTTTGAATGCACTGAGAGAGCATCAGTTATATTCTATACTTACAAAGTCAAACTATTTTAGGGATATGATTCACTTTATAGGACACATAATATCAGATATTGAAGTGTTAGTGGACCTAGAGAAGGTGGGGGCTATAGTTTCTAGGGAAAAACCCATGAACATTTATGAAATACATAGCTTATTTGGGAAATATTGTTACTACTAGTGTTTTATAATGGGCATATCATGCATAGAAGTTCCGTTTATGGGCTTGAATATTATTGGTGTGAAGTTTGTGTTGTTAAAATCAGGTGAAATAACCTTTCTGGAGCTGAAAGGGATGCTGACATCACTATCAGTCCTGATACTGCCAGAGGAGGGAAAGAGCAACATGGTGTATTGTGATGATTCAGGTATTTGGTTGGGGGAAGTGTTGATGAAGAGAGATCGGGATGTTCAGTATTGGTCTCGATATTTGTGGACTCACGAGAATAATTACCCTATGCACGATCTCGTGTTAGCTATAATTGTTCATGAATTGTGTCGTTGGAGGCACTATTTACAAGTAGAGTGTTTTTTGGTGTACACAGACAACAAAATCCTCAAGAATATCATTACATGGCGAGATCTGAATATGAGGCAGTGAAGGTGTGTGGATTACCTACAGTTCATTGACTTTTCACTTGCCTACACACTTGGAATGGGAATTGTAGTTGTTGATTCACTGTCTAGGAGGTCTCATATATTGGAAGTGCAATAGGCCACTAGCGAGTAGAAGCTTATGGAATTGTTCTCTAAGATTCATTTTTAGTGTATGACAGATTGGGGTAGACTTTTCTTTCACTCTATGCTATTACCTTTACCTTGTTGAACATATTTATGATGGGGAACTATCAAATTCTAAAGTTCTAGTTTTATGGGATGGTGTAAAAGGTGAGGACCCTCTTCCAGGTTGGAAGGTAGGAACTCCTGAAATCCTATGTATACATGGACGTGTCTAGGTTTTAGTGGATATACATGAGGATTTGATACATGATTTTCAAGATTTAGCATAGGCCAGTCATCCTAGGGGTACCAAGATGTATCGTGACTTGAGACATCAGTACTGGTGGCTGGGATTGAAGAGAGACGTAGATTGTTTTGTTTCAAACTGTTCCACCTGTCAGAAGGTGAAGGTAGAACATCAGTAACCTCCAGGGCTTTTACAGTAGTAACATATCATGGAGTTGAAATGGGATGATGTCGCGATGTATATGGTGACTGGTTTTCAAGGTCTCCTTGAGGTAACGATGATATGTGGGTATTCGTTTACTAGCATACGAAGGTTTCACATTTCTTGCTGATCAAGGAGACCTTCGGTGTTGATGATGAGGGAAAGTAATACATATGAGAGGTGGTATGACTTCATGGGGTCTTTCACACTATCATTTCAGATAGGGAAACCCATTTTATGTCTCATTTCTGGAATATTTTTCATATGGAATTTGGTTCATAGTTGTTTTTGAGCACAACAAACCACCCTCAAACTGATGGCCATTCAGAGCATACGATACAAGTTCTAGAGGACATGCAATGAGCAAACATCCTAGATTTTGGGGGCTCTTGGTAGTTTCACATTCTCCTAATGGAGTTCTCCTAGAATTACAGTTATTCTGAGATGATATAGATTTAAAAATATGAGCCATTCTATAGAAGGCCATTCCGTTATCCCATGTGCTTGTTAATGGAATTTGAGGAAGCTTTACTTGGAACATTTCTTGTCCATGAGACTTCTGAGTAGGACCAGTTGGTTCAAAACAAGATTTCTTTTACACAGTCTCGTCATAAATCATACACCGATCACTAAAGACAAACTCTAGAGTTTGAGTTAGTTGATATGGTTTTCTTACGTGTTTCACAAACGATAGGATCGAATTGAATCATGAGATTGGGTAAAATTCATCGTGATATGTCAGTTCGTTTGAGGTTCTGGAGAGAGTTGGTTCGAATTCCTAACGGTTGTAGATACCATAGAGGTTTCAATACATGAATGACGTCTTACATGTTTCTCAGCTTTGTCATTATCTCTCAGACCCATCTCACGTTTTTTTGTCATGGATGTTGAGAATATTTTTGATGCATATTTTGAGGAGAATCTGATTCATATCGCTAATAGGAGCTGGGATTTTCTCTGAGGCTGGTTAGTTTATCTTTTATCGGTGCTTTGGAATCACAGCTGTTTATAAGATGGGAATTGGTAGAGGGAGGATGATGTACATTCTTATTGGCCATAACTATTCTCAATCGAATCTTTATAACCCTTCAGAGAACAATTCATGGATGATTTTATATAAGGGAGGAATATTGTAAGAACCTGGGTTTTCGTACGAGGTACTAACCATTTTATTTTATGTTAAAAGAATTTTTATGTCCTTATGGGACTGATTAAATTGATCATGGGTGTTTTAGAGGTTTCTAAGGCCTATTCAGGGGTTAGAACAATGTTTTAAGAGGAAAATGGTCGGGCACATGGTTTGTGCATGGCCTAAACATGGTTAGGAAAAATAGTGAAAGGGGTCTAAAAACTGCATGTTTTTGGACATAATGGTTTTTCATGTTTACCCCAAGGTTATTCAAATAGTTTAGGGTAACAGTGCTGTTTGGACCTCTTAAGAAGGGAGGCTTGAAAAAAAAATTCATGATTATTTGGAAACCATACTGGTAAACCATGCGACCCATGATGTGTGTTTTTTAAAAAATTAAATTAAAAACATAAGTTATTTTAAAACCCAAATGTGGTTTCTCTTCCATGAATAAAACATTACCTTAGAGATTCACTTTGTTTCTATTGATAGTCTTTGAGCCCCAGCCACCGTCTGACTACAATTACGATCGCTGATCATCTCTACGGATCTGTAACAATAAAGCCTACATTACATTTTTATCCATTATTGACTATTCAGAACAACACAATTTCCATTTTTATTTTCCTCAAATTCCCTAATTAACCTTTCTTCATATTTTTTCTCAAATATTTTCCAAACAGGGAGGAATAAGAATATGATAATGGATGAGTTTTCCACTGTCGAGGTGAGGTAAGTGGTCTACAATTTCTTTCTGTTTTCATGGTGTTTTTAGTGTATTCATAAAAAATTCCATTTTTGAGACTTTCCAATGTGGTCATGTTTTTTTATTGAGTAGATTTTAGGAGATCTAGTTAGACCTAGTGATGTTTCCTATTGGTTCTATATAGGTTTTTTTTGCACCCATTTCTCATTTCAAGGTCACCCAAATGGGTGTGCCTTTAGGAAAGACTTGATTTTTTACTTTTAAAACAACATAATTGGTGTGTTGTTGTTCTTTCCATGATAGAGGAATACCATATGATACTTGAGAGATTGAGTATCTAGTTTAAGAGATATAGTACCTCATTTATAATTAAATATCTTTTTATTCCACGTTTATTTTGATAGATTGGCTTAAATGAAATGTGTTTATATGGGTGGTTATTCATATATGTAAATGACTATTTTCATTCTAAATGGTTTTTATTGGTGGTTATATCTATATTCTTGGTAATTGATAAATGATTAATGGTTTTCATGTGTGGGTATACTCATGCATTATCCTCATTGATGTGAGTGGGTATAATCAGATATTTATGAATGATTAATTTTGATGCTTGAATTCATTTTGAATTTTTTGATAGATGGCATGGACTGCTCTCCCTGGATCTAAAATGTGGTAGTGGATTCTATTGGATGATTATGCCTCTTGGGTCTTGATTCCATGGGATTCCTCTGGCCTTACTACCGCATAATATCCATCTTTCCTAGGCTCACATAAAACTTTCTATTTACATTATAATAGTACCATGACCAATGCCTAACTCAGTTTCCACTAGTGATGTCTATGGGACTTGATAGGTTGCCTTAGACACGCTACTTGGATCTGGACCTATGTAGTCTACACATTTTTACATGGATTCCTATGTCTAATGACACCATTTATCCATCCAATATGGCCAAAAACGTCACTCTAAGGTGTGGTATTGGGATGCTACATCACAATACGGCGTGGTCATGGATCACATGAATTCACTATTCATCATGGTTGTGGATGTCTTGATACAGATTGATGTACATTGAGGCCATGTGACTTGCTTGATTACTTGGTTATAGCTTCCTTGTTAGGAGTTGACACACTTTTGCATGAATCCTTGAGGGTTATTCATTTTTACTCTGTAGAAGACTTATGCCAGGGGCTTACACACTATTTACCAATAGTTTACACATTCCATCACATAGGTTAAATTATTGTTAGAACTATATACCCCTGGGTGTTTTCCTACTAGAATATTTATCTCACACCCTATTGGACCTTGCATGGGGACAAAAACAGATTATATTGTTGCATATGATTATACGGGAAAGCATGATACTATAGGTTGTTGATTGTGGTTTTGGAGTTGGGGAGAATAAGACCATGCCGGGGTTTCGATGCTGGAATTCCTTTTTGGTCCTTTATTCTTATTTGGGATACTTGTTTTGTATTCTCATGTACCTGTTTTTCTGCTTTCAAGATACTTGTACAATCAGCATAATTTTTATTATGTGACACATTTGGTTATTTATATGTACACCTATCTTGTATTACATTCAGTAGTTTACCTGTTATTTTTCTTCCACTATTTATTATATCCTTAAATTATGCTATTATACTATGGTAATGATAGCATTGTCTCCCCACTGACTCACCTAGGCCCATGCTACTAGTCGATATCCTCTGAAATTTGGGGAGATTCTCTTGAGGCCTTGTGAATAAATGGGATCAAGTCACCATTTCATGTGGAATCGGGATCTGGGACGTTACAGTTTTGTTGTGGTCCTCATTGATGACATCTTGGTGTACTCGGTGTTAGAGGAGAAACATGATCTACACGTATGGACAATCCTGAATATACCCCGAGAGAAACTATAATATGGTATGACCGTGAAGTGTCAGTTTTAGATTTGGGAGGTCCAATTTCATGGACATATCATCTCGAATGCCAGAGATGTAGTGAATAAATCCAAGATAGAGGTAGTTATTTATAGTGATCCGCCTAGAAGCATGACTGAGATGCAAACCTTCTTGAGTTTGACTGGTTACAATCATAGATTTGTGCCCACAATATATAGAGTAGAATCACCATTATCAGTTTTGACGTGGAAGGGATATCCCTTCTGGTGGACAAAGAAATGTAAGTAGAGATTACAGGATCTGAGGCAGAGACTGACTAGGGCCTCCATCCTGATACTACCAATGGATGGTATTGGGAATATAGTTGTATTCAGCGTATCAGGTACTAGACAATGTTGAGTCCTAACATAATAGAGAGAAGTTATTTCTAATGTCTCATTCCTGGTGAGGCATCAAGAAATAACTATGCGACCCTTGACCTGGAGCTAGTAATAGTTGTCTTTTCATTGAATATTTCACAACACTAATTGATGGGTAAAATTTTTATGGTTTACTCTAACCACAAGATTCTCTATTTTATCTTCCCCCAAAAATATGTTATCCTGAGACAATGGTGATTGATAGGGTTCCTCCAGGACTATGACTTTGAGATATTCTACTTTCTAAAAAAGGGGAACATGTTTCCAGGAGCACTGAATAGGAGGACCAGTTCGCTGCTGCTGAGTGACATGATAGATATGATGGCCATGATGTAGATATCATTTGGGGATGATGGTGAAGCATCATACCTTCAGTCTATGATTTTTACTCCCCCACTCTTACAACAATTTATAGAGGCACAACTAGAGGATGTTGACTATGTGGCCCTATATGCTCAGTTATCCTTATGATGGGATCCTAATCGATTTTCGATAGGTGGGGCACATGTCATCCTTTCTAGAGGGAACACTTTACTGCTAGTGTTGTTTTAGGATGATGTGTTGAAGGTGTTCTATAAATCCCCTTTGTTTGTACATCCTGGAGTGGATAAGATGTACCAAGAACTCCGACTTTAGTACTGGTGGGAAGGGATAAAGAATCTGGTGGATGAGAATGTCTCACGATGCCTCACTTGTCTGCAAGTGAAGGCCGTGAAGCAGGTTCCCACAACCTTGGCACTACCACTCGATGTACCAGAGTGGAAGTGGGTCTACATCTCAATGGAAAATGCGATGGGGTTACTGTAAGGGTTGGTGTCATCCGAACCAACTATTTTGTACTTTGATTACATAAATGTTCACTTATTATATATTGTTCATTTTTCTACATGACTATAATAAAATAATGTCTTGGAATATTTGTTTCATTTATAAGTTCATTGAAGATCCCCTCTATGATGAGAACCGTGAAATGCTATAACAATATTCTTAAATAAATCTCTATGGTTGGATGACATACTATGATAGGACACATACTATACAGACCGTCATGTGCGAGTACTCGTAAGAAGACGAGACTCTCTCTTATAGAGTTCTCACGTGGTAATCTCCAAGATGGGAGATTATGAGAACAGACCTGCCATTAGCAATTTTTCATGTCTTGGTGTCTTCATAAATTGCTATCTACAAGCATGTGTAATGGTCCTTAGACTGGAAGATTATTATTAACTCATGTCATGACTCGCACACTTAGATTTACTAATGAAAAATGTCACACAGACAGTTGGCGGGAAGTAGGTTACGTTGGGTGCGTCACGAGTGACATGTTGTTAATGGATAAGTCGAGGAAGGATTTGTGCCTTCTATTTATGAATGTTGATATCTCGGACCTTTGATTGAAATAGAACTATCACATTAAATTCGATGGAGATGGTGTAAACGACGAGTTTATTTCAGGTAGTCAAAGAACGACGGCTCAAGCATATATGTTTATAACACTACCATGAAACCTTCTTGATGAGATATCAAGACAAAGGGAATAAATTACATAGTAAGAATTCGTATGAGGTGATACATCAATGTGGCGTCAACTTCTTTCTCTTGGGTTCCTTGACCTGTTCCTAGACAGTAATCTTGGACTTTAGGCAAGCACGCCTAATTCCATTGAGAATGAGGCCTATAGGGTCACACACTAAGTGTATTCATGTATGTAAAGTTGAATAAAGATTATTCCTATTCATGGTTTAATAATTATTCAAGGAAGCCTAAATCGTTTTAATGATGGAGGAAGAAGGAAATGAAAAAAATGATATACACGCCATGTATTAAATATTATACGCTGTGTAGTTTTCTTTATGGAAATAAAATGAATAAATGGAAACAAGATATACATGTTGAGTACATTGAATTTGCACGCCATGCAGTTTTCAATGAAAAACAAGTACACACCGTGTATTTATTAATACATTCCGTGTAGTTTTTCCAGTCGGAATTTTGAGGATATATTGTTGTTTTAAATGATATTTATCATAATCAGCATGGGCGCATTTCAAGGAATTAATTATTTGACATGGGGGTTTTAAATAAGAGTCAATGAAATAAATAAAATGCGTTACACATTTATTTATGGTCATAACTCTACAACCTCAAACCTGATTATAAATATCCTCACAACCCCAACTCATTTCCAACACACTAGAGAATCATTGTGCACAACAATTCTAGAGAATTAATTCAAGGTTGAAAGAACCTCTTCCTCAAAGAACTCTATCAAGATAGAGAGATATCCTCTTCCATCGGATCAAGATGATCTAAGGCGGACAACGCAAGAAAATGTTTCTCCATGCTAGCACCCGAAGACTCCTTTGGAGACATCCCGAGATACGAGGTACACGTGTGGATCACCGCTAGAGGAAGTCTACACATGGCTTCTACGACACAACGAAAAATCACATCGGAATGTGATCAAGAAAATCAAAAATGAAAGAACACTGAAAAGGTATTTATTTTCAATGGATTAAATTAATTATAATCAACCTGTATTAATCCTACTTTGTGGTTCTGGGTCTTTCCTTTTCTTTGTCCATTTCTGTGATTCGATACGTGGAGACTGGCATTTATCGTCGTATTGATCCCGAATGGATCATTGTTAATGACAAAAAGGCAAGTGGGAACAGCCACCCACGTTCTTCCGCTACGCCCAGAACCTTCAATTGGTATCAGAGCTGGGTTACAACGTCGGTTATAGTTATTTAATTTTCATTGATAATATACACATTTATATTTGATTCAATTCAAAATAAATCATTTTATAAATCTGAATAAACGTGATCTATTCATCATCCTTCGTTTCTTGATTCATATCACAAAAATGGTCTTTTAATTTTAATTTTGATTAAATTAAAAATGAAGAAATCACCTGGAGGAGCTGCTCTTTCTGTTTGTACAACATGGAATTATGCGGCATGTAATTAAAACTAAATGCCGTGTACTTAGGTTCAACGAACCGATACTGGTCCACCAAACTACACAATGTGAATTGATTATGCCTAAGTTTTAATCACGCCATGTTGACCAGAATTGAATAGCGCGTGGAAACCAGAATACATGGCATGTATATTGGAGCAAAAAGTCGTGTAGTCCGATCTGGCCAAAGTGAAACCGTGTACAAGGAGAAGTCGTGTTCCACGTACACGGGATTTATAAGACGGTTACTGAGTAACAAGGAAGTACAAGTCGTGTATGATTAATCTACATGTCGTGTACTCCAAAATTTCTGAAGTATAAAGAACATGACAAAGCCCCTGGAGTGTAATTTGGATAAAAGGTGAAAAGAAATACACGTCGTGTTATTATAAATTACACGCCATGTACTTTCCAGAAATATCACCAGGTTTCCTCCAAAATTACAAAGACCTATACAAGGAATATGGATGAGTGGAATCTCAAGGAAATTCAGAAAGTAATTTAAGATAAAGAATTGATTAATTATAAGATCATAATTAATTGAAATCAAGCACGAATTATCTTGAATAAATTGAACGATTAAACGAATTTGAATTCTAAATATGTGTAATTGTTATTTAATACTATGGATGATCATGAGATAGACCAAATACCCTTTGTATGTGTGTATGGTTTCATTTAAATTTATTTAATTTTGTTGGCCTGCGAGCCTTCTTCCAATAAAATGTTGTGCATGTGTGCCCATGGTTTGTTTAAATGTAAACCCATGTAATAGAGGATCTCCCAAGCCAGAGGAGACGGTTCAAAACCCGAAGCTAAGGAGAAATTAACCCAAGAAGATAAAAATATGGATAGGTGGGAGCTGTAAAACACGAACCATCAGTTCAAGGTGTTTTTCCCTATGTCTGGGTTATCTTATCAAAACCGCTAGATAAGATAACCAATAGAAGCTAATGATCATAATTTTTTTTAATTTCTGTCTGATTTCATGGTTTATTTATTATGTATATGTAATCGCGATCACATAATTAATGAAACAAACAGCCATGGAAAGATGGAATAAAATAAAAACTGAACTATGCGTAAACATTATTGGAACATGGTTAATCATTTAAGAAATAATCACTTAATATTAACAAGCATGTGATAATTCAAAACAACACATAAAAATTAAAATCCCTCAATACCATATTAAGTCAGAACAAGCATTCCGTTACATGATTAAGGGAATGATTCAATAAAACTATGTGTTTGACCAACCCTTGTTGGGACACTTACTTTTATAAAGAAATACATTATGAAAGGTTTTAGGTTGACTTAACCATATTACATCAAGAGAATTATCCCTTGCTAGACTTGATGTAATATTGGAGGAAATAGTTGAGGAAATCCAAGTCAGGATTTCAGGATTGGGGAGTTCACTCAACAGATAAAGGAACTGTAAGATCATAGTTGGCAAAAACCTACCTACCTAAATACCTTCAAGTAGCTTGACCAACCTTTAATGGGGTTATGCGAAGGGGAATATGGATCCTTCCCACTAGAATGTCAAAGAAACTTCACATTCCAACTTCCATGGTGAGGGATGTTGGGACTTGATAAAATAGTGGAAGAATGAATAAAAATTTTATTATTTATCATAAAATATAATCAAGAAAGTACAGATAAATCTTCTCATTTAAATTGTAGAATCAAGATGAAAAACTCATCAACCACATTTTCTCTACCATCAATTCTTGACAAAGACAATATCCTCACCGGCAGTAACTTTCAGGAATGGTTTAGGCGACTTCGGGTTGTCATACACCATGAATGAAAGTATTACGTGCTGGAGTCCTCACATCCTGATCCTCCTTCCCAAGGGGCATGTGATGAAGATTTCCTAGTGTATGATCAAAATTTGAGTGATGCACTTGACGTTCAATGTTTGATTCTATCATGAATGTCAATTGAGCTCATGAAGTCTAATGAGGACATGGATTCCTATAGCGTGGTCGAACACCACCATGGTCTATACCATGATAGAGCAAGATAGGAAAGGATTGAGATCTCCAAGGCTCTATTCTAGATAATTCGTGGAGAGGGTGCCCCAGCTGGGCCTCATGTAGTCATGCTCATTGGCAACATTGAGCACTTGGAGGATATGTGGTTTAAACTCCCTGAAGATCTGGGTATCGATCTCATTCTTGCATCACTCCCCCAGAATATCTCGATCTTTGTTGTTAATTTCAACATGAACAACATTGCGAAGTCTCTATCTGCTCTCCTTATCCTTATTTTCCAAGTAGATAATGAGATGAAGCGTGAAAAGCCTGTTTTCCTCATGGTGAATAAATGTAAAGGGAAGGTGAAGAGATTTAAGCCCAAATCATCTTCAAGACCATCCAAGAAAAGAAAAATCAATGGGGAGGCAAGGGAACAAGTTGCTATTTGTTTTGCATGTGGCATGAAGGGCCACTGGATAGAAAACTTCTCCCATCCATGGAAGCAAGGGGAAGCTACCAGTGCATTTGTTATCGAATTCAATCTATCTGTTTCTACTAATTAGGTATTAGATAATGCTTGTGGTGCTCACATCTATATCCAAATACATGAACCAAGTTGATTCCGAAAGATTTACCAAGGTGATGTGGATCTACGAGCATCCAATGGAGCCAGAATCGCTGATGTATCTGTCGGAGACTACCACCTCACATTGCCTACTAGGATGATCTTGGTGTTAAAGGGTTTTTATTATGTTCCTTCTATTGTTAAAAACATTATTTCAGTATCCATATTAGATACAAATGGATTCATATTAATTTTTAGAAATGAATGTTTCTAATTTTATAAATATAGCATTTTTGGCAGGGAACATTTATATAACGACCTTTATGTGTTATACTTCACAAAACAGGTAATGGAAATCGATGAAAAAGTAAATTCACAAGACTCATACGACACCCAACTTGGGCATCACCGGCTAGGTCATGTCAATGAAAAACATTTGACAAAATTACATCAAGATGGATATTTAGATTCTTTTAAAATAAAACCACTTGGTGTAAGTCATGCGTGTCTATTAGGAAAAATGACCAAATCCACATTTAGTGGGAATGGTGAAATAGCTAAAGAGCTTCTAGAATTAGTTCACACAGATGTGTGTGGACCATTACCAATTGATGTAAGGGGTGATTTCTCGTACTTCATAACTTTTACTGATGATTTTAGTAGATATGAATATCTCTACTTAATGATGTTTAAGTCAGATTCTTTTGATCAGAATAAAGAATAAAAGAATGAAGTTCAGAACCATCTTGGTAAGAAGATTAAGAAACTATGCACAGAAATAGGTGGAGAATATATTAATCAGGACTTCATTAACTTCTAACAGGTGTTTGGGATTCTATCTCAACTCACTTCTCCTTATACACCTCAGTGGAATGGTGTAAGTGCAAGGAGGAATCGCACCCTGTTGGACATGGTGAGATCAATGATGAGTCATGTGAGTCTTCCAATATCCTTTTGGGGATATGAATTACAAACAGCAGCACACATACTAAACCAATTACAATCCAAATCGATAAATGGTATTCCATACGAGTAATGGAGTGGACTCAAATCCATGTTATCAAATTTACATGTGTGGGGTAGCAAATCAATTGTTAATGCCTCTTCAGGTAACAAACTTGCACCCCGAGGAAGAAAGTGTATCTTTATAGGATATCCTAAGGAAACACGGGGATATTACCTATACAACCCCTTAGGCAAAAAGGTTATAGTTGCAATACATGCCATATTCCTTGAGAGGGAGAACATCTCCAAAAGAGATAGTGGGAGTGAGATAGACTTCGATGAAGTCTAGGCTAAAGATACACAAGGGTTGGTACAGGAACAGATTCCACAAAGCCCCATGGAAGAACCATCTATTCCAGAGACACATGAACTGCGTAGGAGCATGAGAGAGGTGAGAGAACCAGAACGATATGGTTATCTTTTCCCCGAGGATGGTGACACATTATTGGTTGACAATGATGATCCTCTTACCTACAAGGAAGCAGTTGACGACACAGATGTTTCCAAGTGGCAAGAATCCATGAATTCTAAAATGGATTCCATGTACCAAAACAAAGTCTAGATTTTGGTAGATCCTCCAGTAGATGTAAAGCTGATAGGTAATAAATTGGTATTCAAGAAGAAATTGGACATGGATGGGAAAGTCATCACATATACGGCACGAATGGTTATAAAAGGTTTTAGATAGCCTGAAGGAATTGACTATGATGAATCTTTTTCACCGGTTGTGATGCATAAATCCATCAGAATCCTATTGGCCATTACTGCTTACAATGACTTTGAAATTTGGAAAATGGATGTCAAAACAGAATTCCTTAACGAGAACCTCCCAGAAGATGTATACATGACACAACCTGAAGGATTTGTGACTCCAAAGGATGCCAACAAGTTATGCAAGTTGCAGAAATCCATTTATGGATTAAAACAACCATCAAGGTCATGGAACATTCGTTTTGATGAAGTTGTAACGAAATTTGGATTTGTTAAGAATGAATGTGAGCCTCATGTATACAAGAGGTTTAGTGGAAGTGCAGTCATTTTATTAATTGTATATGTTGATTAAATATTAGTAATTGGAAACGATGTACCTGTATTAAAGTCAGTAAAGGCATGGTTGCATAAATGATTCTCCCTTAATGTCTTGGGAGAGGTAGCATATATTCATGGGATCAAGATTCATCGTGATAGATCCAAGAGAATACTGGGCCTGAGTCAATGTACAAACGTTGACAAGATACTGAAGAAATTCAGTATGGAACAGTCCAAGAGGTGATTGTTGCCGGTGTCACATGGCATTCATCATTCTAGGAAAATGTGTTCTCAGATACATGAGGAAAGAAATAGAATGGCAAGGATCCCTTACCCATCTGTGATTGGATCATTCATGTATTCTATTCTCTGTATGAGGCAAGATGTTTCTTACACATTAAGTGCGGTAGACAGATATCAAGCTAATTTAGGATACTGCCTTTGGATTGTAGTCAAGACTATCCTAAAGTATCTGAGGCGTACTAATGATATGTTCCTGGTTTATGGAGGATATGAGGAACTAGTCATCAGAGGACATGTAGATGTTAGTTTCCAGACTGATCAAGAAGGAATGAAGACGCTGACTGGATACATCTTCAGTTTGAATGGAGGTGCAGTGAGCTGGAAGAGCTCAAAGAAAAGTGTAGAGGAAGATTCTACAGCAGAGTCCGAGTATATCGCAGATTCTAAAGTAGCTAAAGAAGTAGTATGGATGCGAAGCTTCATCCAAGATTTGGATGTATTTCTGAGCAGTAAAGATCATATCACACTCTATTGTGATAATACTGCAGTGGTGGCACATGAAAAACAGCCAAGGTCACATCAGCGGACAACGAACATAGTTCAGAAGTATCATCTCTTGAGGGATTTTTCTCAGAGAGGTAAAGATGCAGTGAGGACTATTTCCACATAAGATAACGTGGCAGATCCCTTGACCAAAGCCTTGACTCAGCAGAAACATGATCATTGTCTGAGGTCTAGCGGACTAAAAGTCATAGGCAGTTGGCTCTAGTCCATGTGGGAGTTTTTATGGGTTGGTGTCTTGAGAACCACATGTTTTGTACATGGATTACATGAATGTTCACTTATTATATATTTTCATTGTTCTGCATGACTATAATATAATAATGTCCTGGAATATTTGTTGCATTGATAAGGTCATGGAAGATCCCCACTAAGATGAGAACCTTGAAATGCTATAACAATATTATTAAATAAAGTTTTACGGTTGGATGACATACTATGATAGGACACATAGTATTCAGACCGTCACGTGCGAGTACTCATAATAAAACGAAACTCTCTCTCATTGAGTTCGCACATGGTAATCTCCAAGACGGGAGATTATGAGAACAGACCCACCAGTAGCAATTCCGCATTTCTTGGTGTCATCAGGCATTTCTATCTACGAGTGTGTGTAATGGTCCTTAGACTAGAAGATGATTATTAACTCATGTCATGACTCACACACTTAGATTTGCTGACGAAAACCGTCACGCAGACAGTTGGAGGGAATTACGGTACGTTGGGTGCATCATGAGTGATATGTTGTTAATAGATAAGTCGAGGAAGGATTGTTCCCTACCATTTATGGAAGTTGATATCTCGTCCCTTTGATTGAAATAGAACTCTCGCGTTAAATTCCATGGAGATTGTGTAAATGATGAGTTTATTTCACGTAGTAAAAGAATGAAGGATCAAGAATATAGGTTTATAACCCTACCATGAAACCTTTTTGATGAGATATCGAGACAAAGGGATAAAATTACACAGTAAGTGTTCGTATGAGTTGATACATCAATGCGGAATCAACTTCTTTCTCTTGGGTTCCTTAACCCGTTGCTAGATAGTAATCTTGGACGTTAGGCAAGCTCCCCTAATGGAAACGAGAAAGAGGCCTAGAGGGTCACACACTAAGTGTATTCATGTATCTCAAGTAGAATAAAGATTATTCCCATACATGGTTTAATAATTATTCAAGGAAGCCTAAATCATTTTAATGATGGAGGAAGAAGGAAATGAAAAACAAGATATACACGCTGTGTATTAAAGATTACACGCCGTGAAGTTTTTCATGGAAAACAAGTACACACCGTGTTTTAATAATTACACACCGTGTATTTTTCTTTATGGAATGGAAATGAATAAATGAAAACAAGATATACAATATGTGTACATTGAATGTACACGCCGTGTAATTTTCAATGAAAAACAAGTAAATGCCGTGTAGTTTTTCCAGTCGTGATTTTGAGGATATAATATTGTTTTAAATAATATATATTATAATCAGCGTGGGTACATGTCAAGGAATTAATTATTCGACATGGGGGTTTTAAATAAGAGTCAATGAAATAAATAAAACACGTAACACGTTTATTTATTGTCATTACTCTAAAACCTAAAACCTGATTATAAATATCCTCAAAACCCCAACTCTTTTCCAACACACAAGTGAATCGTTGTGCACTACAATTCTGGAGAATTCTTTCAAGGCCAAAAGAACCTCTTCCTCCAAGAACGCTCTCAAGACTGAGAGAGATCCTCTTCCATTAGATCAAGACTATCTCTGGCAGACAACACAAGCAAATTTTTCTCCATGCTATCACCCGGAGACTCCTTTGGCACCGTCCTGAGATATGACGTACAGATGTGGATCACAGCTGGAGGAAGTCTACACTTGGCTTCTGCGACGCAATGATGAATCACATAGAAAGGTGATGAAGAACATCAATGAAGAAAGAAAACCCAAAAGGTATTACATTTAAATTGATTAAATTAATTATAATCAACCTGTAACGAACCTACTTTGTGGTTTCGGGATTTTCATTTTATTTTTCCATTTCTGTGATTTGATCCGTGGAGACTGGCATTTATCGTTGTATTGATCCTGGATTGATCAATGTTAATGACGAAAGGACAAGTGGAAACATCCATCAACACGCTTCCGCTATGCTCGAAACCTTCAGTTACTACATACATCAAGTCGTCATGACTCTATCTAGGTGATCGTTGACTGACTCATCATGCTGGATCCTTTCCTACCCATCTAGGAACAGGGAATGATAGAGGGACTGGCCCGCCTCTATGTCTAAGAGATGGTGCATTATCACGGGGTGCCTTCAATTCTCATCTAAGATAATAATTCTCTCTTTAAATCATGGATGTGGAGGGGATTACATGAGATTATTGGGATGCAACTACATTTGAGAATAGGTATTCATCCCCAGAAGGATGGTCTGATGGAGTAGACCATACATACCGTGGATGATATCCTACGTTCTTGCATCCTGGATTTTTGATGTTGTTTGTTGAACCGCTCTCCACTGGTGGAGTTTTTATACAAAAACAACTATCACACCACCATTGGAATGGAATTGTTTGAGGGCTTGTACGAGCATATATGATGATCACCTCTATGCTCGAAAAAACCCTGGGGAGTCAGCAGTCATTGGTCTGGCGTTGGAATAGGCTACCATCAAGAATGTGCTAATCATCCAAGAGTGTATGAGGACATCACAAAGCAGTCATATGTCTTATGCTAACAGGATACTGAGACAATTAAAGTTTGAAGAGGGTGATCATGTATTACATCGGGTCTCACCCTGACAGGTATTATGTAGATTTGGTCGGGGTAGAAATCTATCTCTGAGGTTCATCGATCCTTTTCATATCCTAAGTATAGTTGGTGAGGTGTTGTTATAGTTATCTCTTCCCCCATAGATTTACCGAGTGAATGAGGTTTTCTACATGTCGCATATGAGGAGATATCTGATTGATTCATTTCACATCATCGACTGGGGAGAGATGGACATTGATAATGGGGTGACATTTGTGGAGTAATTGGTAGAGATAGAGGATCGAAATGAGTGGGTCCTATATGGGCAGTCGATTTCAAGGGTTTGAGTTCAATGGAACAATGAGAATCTCTAGGATCGAACATGGGATCTATAGGAACTGAATCGTGCTTAGTACCCCTATATGATTTATTAGTTTTTTTTTGTTTTAGATACATTAATCAATAATGTGGGTAAAATGTAATATCATGGAAATTTCACGCAATTTTTTATTATATGGAATAATTTTGAATCCACATGTTTTGACAGTACGTGATTCTTAGGACCAGTGTGACTTAAATGGTATTCTGATCATTTTAATGATACATTCAATAAACATGCAATAAGGTTTATTTAGAATTTGAACTAGAGCTGGGATCAAAAATCCCATGGCACCAATGAACTCATAACTCCAAGATTCACCTTGAAAGGACATAACAGTGGCTGAAAATGGAAGAATGAAGAAGTAAATTTTTCATACTTTTTTAAAATAATAAATTAACATTAAAAAGTTATCTTATTTTATTTTATCATCCATTGGACGAGGTATAAGGATGATGCGATGCAGCAATGAGATTCATTAATGAGGCAAATTAATATATCGGTAACTCAAAATGTAATGACACTTTAATGACGCGTAATAGAGATATTATTTCATTAATGAAACTATGTGATGACCCAATGTCACATCATAAAAGAATTTCTATGATGTATTTTCATTTTATTTTGGTTGAAACATAGGAGGAATGGAGAACTAAACATCTAGGATTCAATGATGAACTTCTAACAAAAATCCTCTCCAATGAAGAACAAAAAACATCAACACATATCAAACATCTTCGATGCACCTCCAAAAACAGAGTCGAATGTGACGAACAACACCGAAAAATTGGAACCTCATTGATATAATGATGATGGAAAAAATATCATAGAGTTAGGGGTTTAATTTCTTCATGTTATTTCCCATTCATATAATAGAAACAAATATGGAGGTCATCCCATGAATAGGTTGATCCGCTAATTGTGTGTTTATGCAAGAGGGTGTCTTTTTTTTGATATTTTCATTATCTGAGAACTCAAATTCTCTTTTATTGATTTAATTTTAATCCCCAGCCATATCATGTTTATAAACATCTAACACGAAGGGCCTAGGAAACATAAAGAAATCCCGAAAACCTTTTCTATGTGCATTCATTATGGCCTTAACAACAAATTGGTGTCAAGAGGAATCCATGAACATGGTAGGGATAGTGGTGACCCAAGAGGCCCATAGGCGCATAAAGATATGATTATGGACCACTAGAGCAATTCAGGTGGCTTGTAGAAGGGACTGCTAGCATGCCCGTCACCGCACATTGAGGGATTGAGGTCGTAGTGACAGGGTGGCGTGGCTCAAGGCAGGCACTTCATGGAGGATTTCTATAGAGCCACGATCGACTGATCGTGGCTGGGGGAGAACCACATGCCTATGAGGAAAGAGGAAAGCCAGACGCGGCAGAATGCCTCCTCCCAGGAGCACGCTACCGGCCTCACACATGGATTGTCATCGGGCTGGCAGGCCGCACCCCCAGCCAGCAGGCCAGACCCACGCTAGTGGGTTGGACCAATAGTTGTCTGTCAGACCCATGTTGGCAACCTGAACACATGCCATTTGGGCTAGGCTGGAAGAGACTGGGTTGTCAGCTGACCCGATGAGCTAGACCCTTGGCCAAATCAGTTCAGGCCCAATGAAGCCATTTGGGCATAGCCCACAGGATAGGCGACACATGTCCGACCTAGACACGAACCGGTTCAGGTCGAGTCATTCAGAACAAAACTGTGGTATGTGGACCCTCAGGATGGGTTGGTCGGGTAGGTACGACCTTGTCAAACATGACCCAGACACATCCAAACCCTATGTACTAAAATAAAAATAACATGAAAACCAAGAATTCAATTGATGGGGTTTTGTGGAGTTGTGACCTTCTCAAAAATGTGTATATTTTGGCTTTCCCTAAGGAGGATGTTATTTATGTTTGGGTGAATAGAATGGGTTAAGAATCTGTTAAACAAGGTGCACTATATACGGAACCCTATGGTTTGATGAGACCTCAACAATGATGATGTTCGACTCTGTGAGACGTGACTATTGCCTAGTGGGATGTAAATATATGTTACCTTTTAGACCCACAGTGGGACGAAGTTCTTCATGAATCTACAGTACCACTATACGTGATGAACAGGAATACCACATTTATTCATGATTAGTTGGAAGCTCTTCAGTGTGACTTCGTAGGCCTCGATACGTGGTAAAATGTTGATCCTAAGCAATCCAAAGATAATGTGAAGCAATTCTGTGTGACATGGAAGGCCCACAATATGTGATAGAAGTGGAGTTCTCCAACTACTGAGGTGATCGATGATGTAAATGATGTATCTATTATCACGACCCTAAATGTATACCTTTTTGGAGCTATCTTTTGCTTCATGATTCACTTTGGGGATTTTTGGGTATACATTCCTTTTTTCCCCTAATGTGTATTTTGTTACTCACCCCGGAAAAAGATTTTCCCACATGTGTTGTGTCTAGTGTAGACGATCAGGGTCTTGACAGAGAAATTGGTGGAATGAGACCCAAACATTTTCAGGGAGAGAGACTAATGGACACTATGACGACAAGCATTGTGGACTAAGACAATATGGGGCACTATATAATTATGTGGAAGGGACATTATATATTGGACTCGAGTAGATACACAACTATCACTATCATATGAGGATTTCTTCGGATTTCCATTAGAGTTACATTTTGTACATTGTTGTTTTTAGTTCCTTTGTTGGGTTTTCTGGCCCACATGAATTTTGTGTACGTATTCATCATTATTTTAGTTTTTATGACATTATTTTTTCTGTGTGGGACTTTTTTAGGAGTATCTGTGCAAAAAGGTATTCAGGAAAATGCCTTCCACTTGTAGGTTGATGCCTTCATTGCTAGTTGCGCTCCATTAGCCATCAGCATGCGGGCTTGGTGTAGTCACTGCTTGGGCCCCAGGGGAAAGGTCATGACATCCTATATTTTTGTTGTATGATCCAAGATTTAGGCACTGTATGTGTAATTTTTCATGATTATAGAGTATCCCAATATGATAATTTTTCATTAGAATATGCCTTCTTGTTTTAGTCATTGTAGATTACTAGAAATAATAGTTTTTACATTTAGTGTTTCAGATATGGAATCTATGGAAATTATAAGATTCAATCACCCAATTGGATATCTCATAAAATGAATCATGAATGTGGTATGGTTATTGGTTATAAAAATGAAGAAAAAGTGACATTGAAGGACTTGTGAAAGTTATGTGATGTTCTTCTAGTATTTTTTAAATTAATCATATGAATTGTGATTAGATTGAGGTTGAGGAACCATACGACTTGATCCATTTTTAATAATATAGAAAACATGTATTAAAAAAAGATGATGATGAATACTTATTGGATTAGGAATAAATTTGGTGGAATAATGTATAAATGTTTCTGAAATTCATCGACAATGTTATATAAATCTGCAAATTTCTGATTATTTTAAATGTTATATTTCATTTAAAATTTAAAAGGATATGTTGGATGGCTTTGAGGGAATATAAAAATACATTCATGGAAGGATGACATTTTACATAAGGAACGACAACCCTTAATTAATTTCTAGAATTGAGATAATGTTGTTCGGATAAAGATATGCTAGATATGAATAAATAAATGGGATGGTATGTATTACCATAGAAATGATTATTGAAAAAGCGTTTTATGTCATAAAGGATAATATTTACATCATCATGCATTTAATAAATATATCGTGTAATAATTATAGTTAGAAATCATGCATTATTTTCATATGGGTTTAAGGTATTTGTAATTATTTCCATGTTTCAATAGAATATACGATAATGGAATTCCCAGGTTTAGAATGTGAGAAAAAGTGGTACTGTATGTTATTTGGGGGATCGATGTTATGCCACTTTTAGGAATTTATTTATAATGCATTTAATTTTTATCTTTCATAAGGGTTATAAGGTTTACGGTTTTTGGGTTGATTATGTTAGACTATGAATGATGTATTTGAGAATAAAGTATTAGGTTATGACACATGTATTCAATAATATTGGATACCCTGTTACAAAAATGCGTTTTTTATTATAACTAATGAAATATAGGAAGACATATCATGGATCTCATGATCTAATAATTCTTATAGATTGAAAAAATAACTTTTCTATTGGGTGAAATATGTGATGTATATCATGGAACCATAATTGATGTGATTTTCCTGAAATTATGATAGTATATATTTTCAAGAAAATGTATTCTAGTTTATGAAAAAGGGTCTTGAAATCAAAAATTTAATCATAGTACCTCTGTTTTCAATGCATCAGATGGTTCCTTAGTTAATGATATAGTTAAGGCTTAATGATTATAAAATTTATCACAACCTTTGTCTCTATCATTCTCCATCAAGTTATTGTGGTTAACTTTTTTATCCATGTTCATTTTTTACCTTCCAATTATGGTATCCCATGTGGTAACCCTGTTATATATTACATTGGGTAACTCTTTTGTTTCAAACATTACCTTTTAGAAGGATGTTTTAGTTTTCATTTATACATTGTGGGTTTCTATGAAAAAAACCATAAAGTAATTTACCTTGAATAAATAAGAAAAACATCAAATTATAAATTCATTTTAAGGGCTTATAATATAACACCCTAATATTATCTAAATTATTTTTTTCTCAAATTGATCTAATTGTTTTAATATTTTAAATATCATGCCACTTTGAAAATATTTTATAAAGATTGTCTAATATTTTATGAAATACCATGATTATCGTTAACTATAAACAACATCAATTTTATCTCCATCTACACAGAACTTCATGGTTATATTGCGTTACACAAAAAAATGACTATCCTTGATGTGTTGTGAAACACGCAAGATTGGGTTTTACTGAACACTACTATATCACTATAATGTTATTATTCAGAATAATATGATATTAAATATATGTTAAATTAGAGGTTACAAATAGTAATAACTAATTTATGAAAATAAAACTTTTACTAATCCATAATATGAATTTATAAGTATTTAATTAATTTGATATGTATATGAAAACTAATTGAATGTAAAGGGAAATATGTTATTTTTGTTGTCACAAAGCAAATTTATTTTAAAAAATTATATTAATTATAATTAGTGAGATATATTAATGTAATACATATGTAATATATATTTAATCAAAAAAAATTATATTCATTCAATAGGTTTGATAAACAAAAGATAATAACAAAACCAATTTTATGATAAAAACACTATATTTTATATAAAGGTATTTTTACAACCATTTTATGGATAAAAAATTTTAAATATAATTTATGGTAGTTTTTTTATTTAATATTTAAAAAAACATCTTTATAATAATAAAATTATAATTTGGTTAGGATGTTGTTTTTTTATTTTTCAATAATGGTTTCTTAATAAGTAGTTAATAATACATGATTTTTATTCAAAAATCCATTTTCTTCTAATATTATTGTAATGTCAAATTTTATCTTAATTTTGATTTAAGGATCAATTAGATCATATTTATATCAATTAATCTAATATGGATCATTAGAATAAATTTCACTCTGAAATTTGTTTTAAAAACATTGTAAAAGTTTAGATGTATTTAAATTAAAAACATGTAGTTTCGTCCTATCCATGAGATTAATTTTAAATCAATATCATCAACTTATGTTATTTAAATTAGGAATAATTGAATTCTTATTTGAAATAAGTATAATTTATAATATATACTATGTAAATATTTTATTATTATCAAAAATAGTAGTGAAAGTGATAAAAATTAGTTGCAACGGTTATGAGAAAAATTAGGCTAATAAAATACAGAACATTAAAATTAAAATTCAAATAGACATATAAACGTATCAAAAATCCATTGGATATCGATGATTCAGTCATGAACCTTCCATTACTTATATTTTTATTCTATTAACCTATTTCCAAATATACCATGTGTGTTCTTTCTCTTCCCAAGAAAAGGACACCACCTCGACCTCTTATTCACACAACTAAACCCACATAGGCTAGAGGAATATCTACCCAAAAAACAATCCAACCACCATATATTCCTTTTAGAAGCATCCCATTTTACATGAATATTAACAAGGAATCATTTTCGCATAAACCCAATAGAGATTCCCGATTTAGTGGCAGTGGCTTCTCTCAATCACTTTTCACTTTTTTTTTCTCTCAACACCATCAACTATATTTATAAATGATTTAATAAAAAAACATGAATGATAAATATAATATAATTTCTTTATGAAATTATTAGACCTACACGTATACCCTACTCCATCTAATGTATAATGAATATACTATTTATGTGTATGATGATCTACTGCCATTTTAAAAAATGTCTATTAATTTTTACTTTACCGCCTCTAATATTAGAGATTATGATGGGTGCCCAGTTTATAAATGTAATATTTTATATTTATTATTGTTTAGGATTATTTATTCCTTTAAAAACAAATATATTCTTTTTTTTAATATGACAATTTCTATTGAAGATGTGTCCACTATAACCCCTTTAAAGTGATTTGATTCATTTAAACTATACATTGAATATCTTAAGGATTTGATTATTGAACATATATGATTTGTACAAAAATATAATTATAATATAAGTATATTATATAATGATATACATATATCTAATTTTATTCATTCATTCAATAAGAAAGAAACATAAAAAACGATCACACATACATAAAGATTACCATCTCCATGGATGGTGTATAGAATTTTGTAA
The DNA here is from genome assembly GCA_963277665.1 of Viscum album. Classification (NCBI taxonomy): domain Eukaryota; kingdom Viridiplantae; phylum Streptophyta; class Magnoliopsida; order Santalales; family Viscaceae; genus Viscum; species Viscum album. The sequence continues at coordinate 76,951,303 of OY728127.1, read as the reverse complement.
TTATATGTTTTATAGAATAATTTAATAATAATCTACTAAATGTCCTTGAAATTGATATGATTTTTTAGATTCTGTAATCAGGATATATGTATCAGGACCTTTGATATATTAAATTAAGACACATGCTTAGCCCAAAGCAGATAATACCCAATGTGAATCATTATCATAGAATCAATATCAATATGGAGATATCATTTCATAATCAAACCATATATAGTATTATATATAATAACATGGTGCAATTATATAATTACAAAAAATTTATAATTATTATAATTTTTTTTTGAATTAGTATGATGAGAGTCAATACAGAAGGTAACAAGATTTCATCTTACTATTTTTTCTGTGAGATACATCATTTATTCACCACATATTCAATTTATCTGGTATGTATAATTCCCATGAATATATTAAATTTTTATTATATTAAAATTTATGGTAATGTATATATTCATTATATGACGTTTATTTCATGGGATTTTGGTTTCAATAGTTACCAAAGCGGTAAAATAGTTCTGTCTCAATTTTCCATCTTTGGGACTCATGTTTTTTATGCACCTAATTTTTTTTCTGATGAGTATATACATCCATTTTAAATTTTATATCATGAAACTCATAAATATTCTGACATTTTAAACATGTCATAATTTCCATTTCTTACATTGAGAGTATAATACCATGTTACCAAGTGATAAGAGATCATTGAAACAATATACTAACATATCAAGATTGTTTATATTTATGCTTTATTCGACAAAATCATGTTATCCATATCTCAAGAATATTCATGAAATTTATTATCCTATATTTATTAATTATTTTATTAGGTTTTGGTACCAATTTTATACACAATGTTACATAAGATAATCCAGAAATTGTTCATAAAAAATCTCGACATTACCGTCTCTTATGTCCGAAATCCACGTGCCTTAAAAAACCATGTGTTGTAAAAAGGGACACAAGAATTTTTCACCACATTCTTATTATCATTAAAATACATTTTTATGCATTTTTTATTTTACAAATATCATCAAAAAAAATATTATTGTTGCATTCCTCTCAACACATTTTTTTATCCTTTTACCTTATCAATGGAATTCCATTTTTACCTCATATGAAATGTACGTATTTTACTGCCATTATTTCATTGAATCATGATCATCAACTTTAGCTGCATAATTTTTTAGAAAATATTTTAATTTATTTTTGATGATACATTTTTATCAAAAAAATTAAATCTTATTTTATATTCTTTCAAGGAAATTTTTATTCAATTTTTTTGAAGACTTATTTATCAGTTTCAAATGTATTTTAAAAGGAATGGTTTTCAAAAAAATTTCAGGATACCTAAAAAAATTTTCATGTAAGGAGATATTTAAAACTTTATCAATATTTCATTATAGGTTTCCATTGTGTTTTGAAAGAAAAATGTATTTATAAATTTTGGATACTTATTTTATTAGTTTGTAAGGAAAATATATTTCATAATGATTTCAAATATTATTTATAATTCTCCTATGTATTATTTAATAGAATTATTTTAAAATGATTTATTTATTAGAATGGATTTTCTAATAAACAAATGATTTTTTTCCCCAGGAATCACTTTTGAAAGATAATTCAAAATTAATTTACATTTATGATGGATTACATTTATGTTACTCATGCCATTATATGACTTTATCTAAAGGATCAATTCATATTATTTATATGAATAGTATATGATTAATTATAGGGTATTTATGAAACCCATTTTCATTTCATTGGTAATTTATTTATGATACCCATTTCTCTTTCAACAGTTATTATTTTAATGAAATTATTATAAAACCAGTATCTTATTCCACATGTTATTATATGTTTACATGGTAATGATACCCCTTTTATTCCTTAAGATATTATAAGAATATTTATGATTTTATGGAATAGGTATGTATTATTTAATAATGATATGGGTGTGATCTATATCTCCCCATAATTAATTGGGTAATCATAAGTTATATATGAGTTCAAAAGCTATACAGGTTCTTGTTGAAGCACAAAAAAGGTACATGGGTTATAGACCATGCCAAAAACAAATAAGGTACACGGGTTGTAGATGAAGCCTAAAACTAAAAGTCTACAGAAGTTGTATCACATGCTTGAAAAAAAGAATGTACATGGGTTATAGTCCCTAACTAAAAAGAATAAGGTACATGTGTTCTAGTCCAAGAATAAAATTAAGTGGGTACCCAATTTTTTTAAAAATGTTTAAAACAAGATGCTTCATTTTTTCTATCCTACACTAAATGTGAGAATGTACATGGGTTGTTAGCTCATGCGAGATGTTGGTACATGGGTAATTCCCTAAGCGTAACTAGTTATAAAGGTCTTATTAGGTAGCCTTCACTATCAATTTTCTATTCATATGTGCTTTCCATAAAGTACATGACTTATTCTTATGTTATGAATTAATGTCTTATAAAAATAATTTTCTTAAGACTTATGTAGTGAGAACTACAAATATATATTATGAACTCCAATATGTTGGGTATGATCTTCAAATGTTATGCTCAAGTACAACAACCATTTTCATGTTATTTTCACCCATTTTCATTATTTACCCTTATTGAAGATCTAAATTAACACCATTTTTATATTTCTTTTCCTATGGTTATGAAGAATTATTTTAGTTAGAAAAAATAATGTTAAATATATTTTTGATATTTTTGATTATATTTCACCTGGATTGAATATTTCTTTTCCATATATCCGATGACCATTATCAATTAAGTTCCTCATGTATATATATTATTTAATGTACTAAATATTCGTCTAAAATTTTGTAATATACATGTATTTTAATCATGGTTCCCGATATATAAATTTTAAATAATTCATTTTAAATACATTTAAGATGAAAAAATTGCATGCGTATGTGTGGAATAGCTCATTCACAAAGCGACGTGACACTCTTTTCATCACCATAAAACATGAATGATATATAAATAATTATGTACTATTTTATTTTTTATATTATTATCATTATAAAATGGCAATATATAACTTACCAACTTTCCATAATGATCATTAAAAAATAGAAACATTAATAATGCATACATATGACATTACATCTTAGTTATTGTATCATACTTCATTATTCATAACCAATTTTCACGATTGTTTTTAAATTTATCACTAATACATTAACAAGATAATAATTTATTTATTATTTTTGGTATTATGTTTCTATTAAAAAATTTCAAACACCATATCATTCCAAAAAACACACAATAAAAAATAAGGCAATTAACAACAAAAAACAATGGAAATAACGAATGATTATTAACGAATGGGTGAATAGATGTTATAAAAATTCATAAATGACATTATAAAAATTAATATGGTTATAATATAAGTTAATAAATTTTAAAAAAAAACTATAAATGGTGATAACTGAAGTTCAACTAACATAAATTGTGTTGTTGCATTTTATCGGAATTTCATATCACAGACATATAATGTAATGTTATGGACCTATTATTGTTTTCCAATGAGTATATTCAACCCCTTTTATATGTAATATAATTAATAAAACATTATTAATAGTGTTTATTTTATAATTTGAAATATCTTATCAATGATTAATTTAATTCAATGTTTAATTGTGGTAAATAATTTTTTAACCAAATTACTTTTCATTGGGTTTGATTACTCTTTAGTTATTGTTGATTTCACTCTATTATGTGTGTAATTAATATTCACTATATATTATTATATTAAAACATGTTCTATGTGTATATATAGTTGATATTAATAATCAATGAATCTATTAATACTTAATTCAGTGGTATCATCATTGTAATCTTATACTTTACAATTTCATTCTAATTGAGAATGTTTATTCTTAAATTTTAGTTGAATGAAATTATTTTACAATTTTCTAAATAAAATAAAAAAATTCATTATCCTAAATATTTTATGACATTTTTGAGAAATATTATCATTTGACACTCATTTTTAATTAATTATTTGATAAATGTTTTTATTAAAATAGGATTTTATTTCACTCTTTGGTGAGAATGTTTTTTCGTAAAAAACATGTTTTCTAAAATTGTCTTCATTATTTTTTTAAATATAATGAATATAATTTATTAATAAAAATTTTACCTATATTGACTTGTGTCTGGATTATTTTATGTAATATTCTTCACATTTTCCTAACAAAACAATATTGTAATCATTTTATAGTGTAAAAGGAAGATTCTTTTAAATGTTTAACTCTTTAATGAAATTATCCAAGGTTATGAACATCATTTAATTGAATCATACATTGAATGTTGTAAAATTTATTTTAATGAACGTTTATTCTATAATATTCAAGAAATTAAAAGATTTTAAAATGAATTTTCCACGAAATATATTTTTAAGAATAATCTTCCTTAAAAAAGTGTGTTTCAAAAATGATTGTAAATATTTTGAACGAATTTTTATAAATTTTTTTTTATGGAATTTATTTTTTTAAATGAAAATAACCTAATATTTTTCATATGATCCTCTATAGTTCAGTTTTATTAATACCATTCTTATTCATCCTCATGATTGTTTCTAACTATTAATACTAAATATAATATTAATATTCATTTCCTTGATTAACTTTTCTACTCAATAAATATTCAATGAAATTGTAAAATTCCTATGCTCCTTAGGCATTAAATTTCCCCCCAATATTAATAATATATATCAAGAATATTTTTTTTTAAACTCATATAATATAAAAATAATATATTCTAAAGTGCTTTTTCAGTTATTTATTTTGGAAAATATTGACAAATTTGAATTATTTTATCAAAATAGATATTATATTATAAAGAAAATTGTTAATGAATTAAACATATTATCTGATATATGAGTTATTATTTGGAAATTTAAGACATTGGTTGGGTTTATTTTTTGATATCCCCTTAATATATCAGTATTATAAACGGATGAATCAATTGTCTATTATTAGCTATATTGATTTTTCGAAGTCATTTTAATTTATCGTGTTGATATGTATTAATTTTAATTGTATCATGTTGCTGGGAAACGTGAAATAATATAATTACTAATTTAGTAACTTATTTAATATGGTATTATTATGCACGAAATTTTTACAATGATAATTACTAGAGATTCACTTCATTATTAGTTTATTGATGAAATGGAATACATTTTTAGTTACTTACATTGTGATATCGGATATCACTTATCAAGTTATGATAGTCATTTTTATGATAAAATGTTATTTTTTTCAGTTATTTATATATGTATATTTATTATTGTAGTAAAATTGTTTTAATGTAATGGTTTTTCAGTTATTTACCATACCATGTTTTTTTAATATCAATGTATCATAATGAATTCCACTAAACACAACCCTTTATGAGAATTTATGCTCACCTATAATTTATTTCAAATCACATGAATCCATAATATGTACTATGTATTATGTAGAAGAGTATGGTATTTGGAATAATAATATTCTTAGATATAGATATATTGTAATTTACGTATTCATATTTAATATGATGATGATGGATATATCCAGATTAAAAGTACAACTATTATTTTTCAGTACATTGATATGTGATTCGTTGTTTCTTATATCAATTTTTAAAAAAGAGAAATACCATTCGGATACCTGGGTTTGAGCCCCTATAATATATTACCATTAAAAAAACTCATTCTTATAGTAAATGGTGTTATGTTTCATTCTATTTTTAATAAGGAATTCTTATACCTTAAATTCAATTGATGGATATTAAATTGTCCTTTTAATATAAACCCCTCTTATTTTATTACCCTATGTGTTTTATTGGGGAATTCATATTTAACATTTATATTTATTATTATAATTTCTCAATATACTAAAATTACATTTTTATTGAAACAAACATTATTTGCCTTTATAATCAAAAATCATTTTTCATAAATATTCATTTTTTCTAAAAATATATTATGATTTTTTAAAATTTCTTAAGTATTTTATATCACGTTTACACATTTTTTTACACAATAGTTATAATGGAATATATTTTCATCTTCTATATGAGGTATATCTTTATTTTTACTGAAATTATTGGAGGAATAATTATTTTAACTGACACTATATGAAATAAATTTTCATTTATCATGAAAATTAGTGGATATGAGTATTCTAATACATGTTTTAAATATTTTTCAAAATACAAGGATATCCTTAATATAATTAAAATTTTAATTGTTTAATATATGATTCACAAATAGAAAGGATATTTTCCTCAAAAAATAATGATTTATTAAATAATAATTCATATTTGATCACATATTTTGATGTAACAAATTATTTACTATGAATATGATCCATTGATATCATTTGTACTATTTATATGCTTTAGTTGTTCTTATTATGATATAATATTAGTGAATTTTGTTTTCTTTACCAGGATATAGGTTATAATGAGTCTTGTTATGATATTATGAAAGACATACAAACAAATTTATAATTATATAATGGGTGGGATATAATTAATATATGTCCCCGTCATTGAATTAGGTAAGGATAAATACTATATGATTTAAATCAAAATAATGGAGGGTATACCTATACTAAAAGATAGTACATTGGAGGATAAAATATGGAGAAATGAGGTATTGGTGAGATTATCACAATCCAGAATAGTTTCACGAGTGGTTTTTATATTGATAACATGTTATGAGTATCTTGTTGGTTTTTTTGATATCGGATTTCAATGATTGCAATGACATCACACTTACTACACAAACATATAACATGATAATATTCCATTATTATGTTATCATGGAACTTGTTATTTCATTCGATTATGTTTCTTGTATTATTAACGACCAATAATTATTTCATGATTCTTAATTATGACCTATGGTATTTGGGGTATGGTTTTCAATGATATTCTTGAATTATCAGACACCAATTCTTATTTTACACATATATAATCATTGATATATCCCTTAATTCCAGTTACCATGCCTATATAGTAAATATAACTTAGTTTTTCCTTCCCGATGTCTTGAAGAAGGTTTTATTATTCATATATTTGGGAAGGGTTATAGTTCTAAAAAAAAGTGGTGGGTGATGATTTATGTGATTTATGAACAACCTTTTTATGTCATTATGATTCCAAACACATTTGAGCTATATGATTCTGGCGTGCATAATAATGTTATTTAATGAATATTCATATTTTCAGATGTAAAACGTGTGTATGATTACTTCAGATTGATATAAAAGACTATGTAATAAATATATATATATTTATATATAAAATTTTAGGCATTTAATTTTTATTAAAGGACAAAATATAATTGGGTCATGTAAACCCACTCAAAACACTTCTGATTGAACTAGGTCTTACCATATACAACTCCCAGCCCAACAGATTTTACTTTCAGATGATGCATATAATGAGAAATGGATTTATATAGGGATTATACCTCATTATACTCTATAACAAATCTATTATCAACAACATGGAATTTTTGATTAAAATATATTTATAGAAGAATTTGTTGAAGTATATTCTTCTTTAACTTGTTTATCCTGGGCTACATTTAAAGAACCACTACACTAATATTTACACTATATGATGTAACGGGGTATAGAATACTATGGATAGAATTAAATTTTTAGATAGTTTTTTTAACTACAATGGATCATTTTCAACATCAAAAGACAATATATTATCAATTTTATCCTTGGAATTTGATACTATGGTTTTCTTCAAGAATCTCTAGTTCATCGCACTACTATTCCGGAAAAATAAATATCATCACTATGATCATAGAAAAACAAAATATATCTAGAGATAAGAATTATTTTACCCCCACACAACTGGTACCTCATAACCTCCACATATAAATAAATTATAATTTATACATATCAGGTTAATAATGAAGGATTTTTCTTTCTCCTCATTACAATACACTTTTATTAGCATTATATGTACCTGAAGTCTTATCGAAAAGGAAAAATCTAACCATGTATATATAATAGATTATATAATTTATCCCCAAATAAATTAATAGGGGATAAATTATATCCATTTAATCTAGTCGTGTGATTTTGAACATATTTTATTTGAAATATTGATATTGTGTGGTATTAGAAAAATCCCTCTTTGGTATCATTTCATATTATACATTTAGATTTTCCTTCTAATGTATTTACCAAGATTTATCCCAAGAAAGAAATGTGATATATCTCAATATATTCTTATAAATGGAATAATGGATCCTTCTACTAACAATTTCTTTAAAATTACTTCATTTAATAATTAATTAACTTTTTATATTTGAACATAATTTATTTTAAATAATATTTCATAAAAATATAATGATTGTAAGGAAATTTTATTTACACAAACATTATTATTAGAATATTAATCAACATTATTAACGAAAAAATGAAACTCTATATAAATTTTACAATATAATCTCACTCTATAACAAATTTAAATATTTGGATTTATATATATACATGTCTTCAATGAACATCCCATGTATAAGCTAGATTTTTAATAAGCTGTAAAAATATCTTGTCATGGATGTATGATATATAATGTAATGTGTATTCCCATCAATTTCATGAACACATATTACATCATCTTATTTAAATATGTAATGGATAATATTACAATCATTTCTAGAAATGTTATAGATTAAAATCCTAGGAGAATAAATACATAAAAATTATCTTTGGGCACATTAATAATCATATCAGAAAATTGTATTATATATTTTTACCCTTCATGATAAATCCTAACAAAAAAATTATTCATATCACTAGGAAATGAAATATATGAAATGATGAGATGAGATAGTAAGAAATTTTACACTATATTTATATCATTATATGGCCCAATTAAAGGAAAAGATAAGAAAAAGGGAAACATAATACAAAACCAAATATTATGTTAATAATAAATTGTCTAATGATAAAAATCCTAATACATAAAATAAAACATTTTCTTTTTACAAAAATGAAATATAATAATTTGAAATCATAATTAATAAATCCTAAACCACATGTTCAAATCATATGTGTAACAACATCTCATAATGTTTTACAAAATCATTTACATATAAACAATTTCATTTTTAAAGTATAACTATAATGATAATAATATTAATGTGTATTATTCATAATCAATATTTTCCAAAATCATAATTGATCATCCATCATGGCATTATTCCTATTGTGCTTTAGGTATCCTGATGTATTTCACACCGTGGATTATGCACAAGTACTAATTCCATAAAATCATCACAATTGATATTAATCGTATCCCAATGCATTTCAGAAATTTATATCTATGGAACCACACATAAAATAAAGAAACAATACATATTTATGTTAAATGATCTTAAAAACATTATCATTTCATAATATTATATCTCATAGAAGGTAATAATGTGTAAATATTATTTCATCCACTCATTTTTGCATAATCATCAAAAAATTCAGATCCTAACATTTTATGGAGATGTTTTAGAATAGTTTATAGTTAAAATATTACCTTGATTTGAGTTCTTTTTGTTTGTGAAAAATTTTGTGGAGTTTTTGGGTGAAATTTTTGAAATTTCAAAGGAAGGGGGAATACATGGTTGGCACAATGGTTTCCCAAACTGTGAGCCCTAGCCTCAAAAACTATTTGAGACTATACATAGGTTACTGACATGGTTGGTGCAATATATTTCAAACCATACAACCTATTTTGATAAAACATTCTCCACCTTATAAGAGGTGCATGGTTAGATGGAATCGAGCACCTCGAGTAGAAAACCATGTGTACGAGATTCAATTACATAGAAAATTGTATTTAAAATTAACCCACCCACTACCACCTCAAAATTCACCCAAATATTCCCCAACTATGACCAAGTCATTTTTTGGAGGCTCTTAGATGGATTTTACGCCCTCACATCATTTTTTTCATAATTATTTAAAGGGTGAATTATTTATCTTCACCTCCCTATATATTTTTTTTCCTCAAATTTTGATCTATATCCCTCTTTAACTAATATTTATAGATAAATTATGGATTTTTGACCATTGAGGATTCTAGATCAAGATTTTGGATTGTTAGAACATGATACATTTTATGATGGATCTATGTTGTGGAGCTATATCGTGTTCTTCATCATGTTTCACTTGTTCCACTCCCAATTAGGAATAATAGTTGTAAACTATTCATCATCAAAAACAATGTTAATGTTCTGTAATTCAAAACTAATAGACTTGATTTTAATTATGTGAATGTAATTATTAATTTTTTTTGGATTATAAGAAATTTATTTTCTTATATTGATTTTATGATATTTGGTAATATATATAACTAAGGGATTGTAAAATATAGGGTTTTTGAGTTGATTGAGTTGAATAATTAATTATTTAATTAATTTTAGTGATTTTTAGATCATTGAGTTATTATAATTAATTATTTAATTAATTATAGTTATATTTAGATTATTCAATTTGATTAATAAATTTTTTAATTAATTAATGAAATTAATGTGAAAAATTAATTTATGAATTAATAGAAGGGATAGTTTTTATTAATTGGTTATTAAATTAATTAATGGAATAATGTGAATATTCAATTGAAACATTTGAACAATTAAATTATAAATTATGTAATGGGTTGTTGTGATAAATGTGATAGATGAATTGAATTGGAGAATATTAACAATGGAATTAATTTGTGACTCGAAAAGATGAATGATAACAATGGAAATCAAATTTGACATGAAATTATGATTAGTATCAATGGAATTAATATGTGAATTGAAATTATGAAGGATAAAAATTGACTTCATATATGAATTAAAACGACGAATGGTAAAAATTAAATTAATTTGTTACTTAAATTGATGAATGGAAATAATGGAATTAATAAGTGAATTTAAATGATGAATGAAGAAAATTACATTCATATATTACATGAAATGTTAAATGGTTGCAATGGAATTCATATGATAATTGAAATTATTAATCGTAGAAATGTTATTAATATGATAACTGAAATAATGTATCCAAATAATAGAATTAAAATAAATGAAATCCCTTGATGATTGTTCAGACTCTGGCATGAGGAAAAGTAGTTATTTAGAGTTTCAGTGTCCATGAGAACCTGGGAAATTATGTGGAAAATAAAAATATTGGATAATAAGGTAAATCATTAATTCATCATTCTACATATTTATTTATACAGCAACATTCAATGTTATTCGAAAGATATTATTTTATATTTCATTGATGATGGAATACTAATTTCTAATGACCCCCCAAATCTGGCTTCATGATTAGTACTTGAATATATTTAGTGGTTTCTGGAAATGATAAGGGAAAAGAACCTATTTTATATAGATTATTTGGGATGGAACATAATGTCACAACTCGTCCTTGGGGCCCGTGTCGTGACTACCCCATGCCCACCTTCCATAGGCCAGGGGCTGGAGACTATCACCAAGGTGTAATTCCTGATAAAAAGGGAATGCATTGCATTTTTAAAGTAAACAAAAACCACAGAGCAAGCAAAAAGAAGAAGTAAAGACCAATTAAAAACTGGGTACAACAGTAAGTGCAGAAAAGTAAGTGGGCCAGAATACAAACCCAAACTGAAAGTAAAGTACAACTGGAAAGGGAAAACATAATCTGAAAGTAAAGTCGCTGCCTCGAGCCGTCCACTGGAAGTCCCACCTGAAGGGTGGGTACAGATAGCCTCCACAGCTCCTCGGGTCCAGCCGTCCGCACCGTGTACGTCCCGCTCAATGGTCCACCACTAGGTACCGACATGCTCCCTGTGCCTCAACCACGATCAGCGCTGTCTGTCGTCTACAACAAACACAACATATTGTGGGTATACCTCGTGCAGGGGTGAGTATATGCTACTCAGTAGGGACCTTGAGACCCTCGAAGGTCTCCCAGAATCAACAAAGGATAATCCACAATGGAAAGTTACAATCACAATGTAACATCCGACTCTACTTATGTATATGCCCATACATATACCTAAGTTATCAATTCTAGTTCGCTATAACCTATGATCCCATCTTCGATCACATCCACACAGGAAATACCAACATGAACCACACAAGAAAGCATAACGTAATCCACATAGGAAAGAAAGTCAAGATTCAACTCACACAGGTATACTTCTTTGTATGACTATAGAGATGATCAGACATAGCCATTAATTGATCTACGCCATTGGACCCACACAGGATCGATAGGAACTAACCCCCTCAACGACCCACAAAGGATCATACCCACACAAGATCGATAGGTAACTAACCTCCGCAATGATCCACAAAGGATCAGACCCACACAGGATCTATAGGAAACTAACCCCAACAATGACCCACACATGATCGAACCCACATAGGATCTGTAGGCGCTGGACCACACAGGAACGCCGAGCACTGACCCACAGAGGATCTGGTCCACACATGATCGGTAGCACTGATCCACGTAGGATCGCTGAGTGCTGTAGTCGTCGCCGCCGAATCCACAGAGGATTTATGCACAATCGTCATCATCGTCGCTGTCGCAACAAGCTCTAGGGTTCCCGCACACAACAAGCTCATTTCGGAGGGTCCGCTCCACGTCTCGAGGGGCTAATATATCAACTGACACAAATTCTGGAGTTGATGTATCCAAATGTTCCTTATCATCAACAAGAACTCAACGTCACAGACAGCACGTCAATCGGACGCCCGGTCTTAGTGTTATTGGCTTTTTCGTCCCAGGGGTCCGGTTGAGTTTTAAGTCAAAACCAGCCTTACCATACTCCACCTGAATCCAAACCTCGAGCGGAGTAAGCCAAAATGTCTGTCTCACTAAGAGGAATCCATCAAAGTCGACGGCACGTCAATCAGACGTCCTTAGCTCATGTTATAATTGTTTCCGCTCCGAGGGCCCAGTTGGTTTCGTGTATGAACCAACTCGGCTGAACCCATAGTTCCTTGAAACCCTGAGTGTAATATACCGAAAGGACCGTCTTGATCCAAGGATCGCATCGCAGCTGACGGTGCGTCAATCAGAGCTTCGCAGCCCATGTTATGGGCCGAAGACCGAAAGAGTTTCGGTATTAGGGGGTTCGAGCCTGGTCCGACCCGGCCCGATACCACAGGGTCGGCCCGAACAGGGTCAACCCGAACCGGGTCCGGGTCCGGCCCACTTGGGCATGGCGCGGCCCAGCTGGCGCAGCACGGCTCGGCCTGGGCGCGGCCCAGACCGGCCTCGGCGCAGCGCCGCCCGGCCCGACAGCTCGGCCCGGCGCGCTGGCACTGGCCGGGCGGCCAGGTGTCTCGCTCATCCGTTACGGCTGACCGAAGAGGGGGGGGGGGGGGGCTGCCCCCCCCCCCCCCCCCCCCCCGCGTTGAGACCCCGCGACCCCCATGTGGGGGGACGCACCTGCTAGCAGACTGGGGGTTACGAACCCCCAGGTTTTCCCAGATCGGCCGGCCAGCTGCTGCCGCCACAGGTCCGGAAAGGGCCGGTCCCTCTGTGCTGACGCCGGTGGCCCGGAACCTGCCGAAGGTCCCCCTTCTCCGGCACGGCCCAGAACTGGTCGCGGCCTTAGTCCGTCCGGCGCGGCGTGATGGTGCCGCACCCCTCCGCTGCGGCCTCGCTCCGGTCGGGGTGCTTTTGTGGTTCTCTGGTGCGGCGCGACGGCGCCGCGTCTTTGGTTCGTCTTCAATGGCGCGGCGCGATGGCGCCGCGTCTTTTGTTCGTCTTCAATGGCACGACACGACAACACTACGCTTCTCCCCCTTTTCTTAATAATTCCTGCGCGGTGCTTCGGCACCGCATTGCATTACCTGTGCCGCAACAATATCAAACAACAAAAGGGAGAGGAGGGTCAGCCTTGTTCGTGTGGTCCGACCCCCTCCCGATATTGCGGTAACAGGAGGATCCAATGGAAAATAAGAAAGGCAACAGAATAAATCACAAACAACAACTATAATAAATCCCTACCTCGTCGAATTCGATGAGCGAGGATTCGTTGTGGAAATAACAGTCGCGGAAGAAGGTGTCGCGGAGGGAGGATCGTCATGTCTCAAAAAAGCATCACAGAACAAGGAACGTTACAGAAGAAGCGTTGTGTCGTCGATCTTCAAGGATCCGACGTTCTTCGCGTTCTTCGAATTCTTCGCGTTCTTCATCGAAGAAGAAGGATTTTATCCAAATCCTCTCCACACAACAAGTTCCAACCCAAATAAAATAAGAGTTTTCTTATTTTATTAACGCACAAGCCAACATTTGAATTTCAAAAGAAACGAAACAAACAATTAATTGAGGTGTTTAAAACCGCCCAATTAATGAGTCATTTAATATCAAGATTAAACGCTAGAGTTGACATCATTAAAAAGGGGGGTGTGGGTCCGTTACTTAGAAGAACAGAAACGGTGGGGTTCGTGTGGTACCCACCTCACAAATATCCTACCAATTGTGTAGGATATTGTGGGTCCCACATCATCCACTTAACTTATGGTAGGCAAAATAAAATAAAAATCAGTTGTGCCACATTTATTTTATTTCTTAACTTAACCCCAAAAATTAAAAACCGCACCCAAGAAAACGCAAATCCGGAAAAGATGTTTATAAGCAAATACCGGCGCTGCGATTCCATCGGTGCCCTCAGAATTTGATTCCGGGCACCAGTTCATATGTTAGAAAAACCATCTGGTTCGTTCACTGAATGTACTCGAGCTAAACTTCGGAAAAAGTTTCCGGGCACACCGGGCCTCGAAATTGGGTGCCGTCAGAAACGGCGTTCTTGAACAAATCCCAATAAAAATAAGAAAAAAATTTCCTTGAATTTTTCGGCACTTTACACATAAATAAAGGAATAAAACATAGTGTTGGGAGCTTCTTGGGAGTAGTTAGTATATTTATTTATTTTTTTGGTTTTATATATTAACGCAAGATATGTATTGTCATGAAAAGTCTACTATTTTTTTAATGATATGAATTTATGGTTTGGTCATAATGTGATTAGGATATCATTGCTATAATGGTTATATAATTTGGCTATATATTATTTATTTTCTATAGTTTTTTCTACTTTGGTAAAGAGGGTATAGATCCCCCATGACTTAAATTTTACCCCCAATAATAGTTTCCAACCTCTAGTGTATTGGGAGGAGCATATTAGGTCATGTAACCAACCAAAACATGGTACCAGTGAGCGAAACATGGGTCAGGATATTACAAAGTGGTATAAAAGGTGTTACATTTCTTTTTCATTTTTACTTAATATTTGGGAAAGGTATAAATGAGAACAAAATGAGATAGGCCTATCTTAAGATCTCATGCATTGTATTAGCTATCCCATCTATGAGGGGGACAATGAAGTACCTAGAGTGGAATAGATTCTTTTGATGTGTGTTGTTACAGTAGAAGTTACTCAAATAGAGTGATTAAAATTTTCTGTGATGTGATTATTGTTATATGATTCTAGTGATTTGATGCATGTCACAGAATGGAATTATAGATGAGTACACATGCATCATTTTAGGTATTCAGGATTATTTTGAGACAAGCATCATTTTAAGAAGGTGTGAGAAAATGGTTTTGTGTATGATTTTTAAAAATGAACTATTTGTCTTTTCATTTGAATGTAAACTACAAATAATTCATAATATAAACATGAAATTGTTATCTAATTCAAGATTTTAAAAATTGGTGTCCAATGAAAAACATGAATAATGAGATTATTTTTCCTTTGATAACCATAAACATGATATTTTATTGTTAATGGTGGTCATAACTCCTCAATTTTGACTGTGTGGAGTTGTTACAGAAAAGACATGTTGTTGTATTCTATGATTTTCTTATTATTTGAATGTGTTAATTTTTTTTATATGACCTAATAATCATAATTTTAATAGTTGATATATTCCTTGATGTGTATTTTTTCGAGAGGAATATAGGGGGACATGGATGGAGATCCTCCACTAATAGTGGAACAAGAGTGCATATATTGTTGGGTGAGAAAGACAGAGAGATGTAACAAGAGATCATGCCAAGATTTATTAAATTCATTGAATATGACCTAGACTGGGTTGGGAAATGAATTTTTGGTCTAGCAAGGGTGTTTTAGTTGCATCAGCCTCCGAATTTTTCCTGTGAGGTTGGACCAAAGGCAACATAATTATATATTGAGTCTAACCATAATATATTGGAGAATTTAGAGAATCTGGTTGAAAAGTTGGTCATGATGTATGATTATATGATTTGGTAATCAGTGAAGCACTTATATGAAGATTTGGAGTGGACCAGATAGGATAATGGATAATTATAGATTGTATTTTTTTTGAAGTATCATGAAAAAATTTCCCCATATACACTATGATCGGTGAGGGGAACTACGTTCATGTGGGGGAATCAGGGAAGAATGTCTATTATGGGACTTTATGGTCATTTATAGACATGTAGTGATTTTTATTGCTTTTTATGGGAATGAAACATCAATGGTGAATTTTATATAGTAAAATCATAAATGTGACAATATGTCCCTAGTTGCGTATGTTGGTTATGGACATTTTCTGAAGTTGTGCAACATTATGTCATGGAAGAGGGGAACCTAATGTGGTATTCTAGTGAATGGGATGTGTTTCATACTAGACGGTGAGGATGTATGTCTTCCGAGTGATTAAAGAGTTGTTATTTTATTATTTTCTAGGTTTTTAGTAATAAAAATGGTCAGAGGGAAGGGTTAGTCACGTTCGACCTTGCCGAGATTATCTATCAGCAGTTTGATAAGACATTTCAATTCAAAGGCCCTAACCGCAACCACTAGCTATGTGTTGAGGTTGATAAAAAATGAGACATCAATAGAGTTTATAAATAAAATAATGATATATGGGAAGTTATGGTGGTGCTAGATGAAATCAGAGAGAGGGAAGGTGAAATTCTACACAATATCGGTATAGAATCTAGAGTTTTAATGGATATGGAAATAGAGGTAGTGGATGAGGTGCTTCTAGGAAAGAGAACCCATATATGTAGAGTTGGAAAACACAGGGTACTCATGAATTTTATCATGGAAGATAGGTAGTAAAATTTCTTGTAGTTCATCATATACTTTTAGATAGATAGTTTGGACCGTCGATATTGAGAGGTAATTTTATAATAGCCTCTACATTATCTAGTTAATTATTTTATACTACTTCCAGTAATAATTTTACTTCATTACAACTTGTGTTGTTTTTTATCATAGTGGTGGAGTTAGTGAGAGAGGTAAAAAGAATAGATAAACCGTTGGGAGTAAACTCTAGGGACATCTGTTTGAGAATGGGTTCTAATATTCTATTTGGGGAGCATCTTTTTCTGTGGGGTCTTTACATTCATAACTTTTCATGATTTTACCAAATTTTTCATATTTATTAGTTAGTGGATTATTTTACCGACACAATATTTTATAGTGTGAGAGTGACTATACATCTCTTAAGGGTGATAATTACCTTCATAACGGGGAATGTTATATCTAGGTGGGTCGTCCTGGGCCAGTGCATCCAAAACTCGAGTGAGTTTTTGACCCCAATTTTTTGTGTATTTGTATATAATGGGGGTGTGAAACTGGATACCATTTCACCCATATTTTACAATTTTTAGGACGTGTTCTTGATTTCAACATAGGTCTTCCACCAATGAGATAATTGGAATTTACCATTGATATAATTCGTGGGAAGAGATACTTTATATTCGTCCAAATAAAATGACAGTAACACAACTTCATATTTTCAAGACTCAGTAGAAGGAGTTTTAGGATAATAGGGTTGTCAATACAAATAATTTTCCTTGGGGTTCACCAGTCATGTTTTAAAAGAAGGATGAGGGGAATCTAAACATATGTGTTGATTACTTTAGGTTGAAATTGATGACTATTAAGAAACGATATCTTATTTCATGCTTTAATGATTTTTTTTTGAAAAGATGGATGACCATGTTCATTTATCAGAGATAGAATTGATATCAGGTTATCGTCTATTGAGAGTTCACTTTTCTGATACACTAAGGACTACATTCTGGTCCTGGTATGATATTTATGATTTTTTCTTAATTCGATTTGGCAATGGAAGTGTTTATGTCTTTGATGAAAAGTAACATATATCTATACCTATATCAAATTTTTCCTATGTTTTTGGATGAAATATTTGTGTAATAAAATAATCAGGATGATAATTACCATCATTTCACTTCATCTAGCTTAAACTAAGATATCTTCACCTATACATCAATCTATTTATGTGTCAGTTTTAGATTTATTAGATACACTTTTGGTCACATCATCTCAGAGAATGGTTTGTTAGTGGAACCAGATAAGGTTCAGGCAGTATTATGTAGACATAAACCCATAAACATTTTTGATATCCATATCATTATGGGTTAATATAGGTACTAACATAGATTTATCCAAGGCATTTCCGATTTGGATGTTCTAATATCAATTATTAAAAATAAGTGGATAATTTAGAATGGTAGATATCATGTGATAATTCTTTTTATAAAATAAAGAAGTGTTTGAAATGAGAACTGATTTTGATTAGACCTCTTCCAACTGAGGAATGTATGTCTTTTTGTGAAATGTCTAGGATCAGACATGGTGTACTATTGAAGCAGGGATATTGAGTTGTGGTGATTGGGTCTTAGTACTTTATTACACATGAACAAATCTACATTATACATGAAATCGAGTTTGCTAAATTATTTTATTCTCTCAATTGTAGGTCGAATTATCATTTGATCAAAATCATGACTTTGTAAATAGATCAGAAGTTCAAGAAGGATAAATTTTCATAGAAGTATTTTAATCTCTAATAGTTGAGGTGGGAAGAGTATATATAGTCATTCAATATTATGGTAGCTTATATGCCAAGAATGTTGAATAGTGTTTCAAACTCATTGAGAAGGAACATTTAGACTCATGATGTTTAAGTGTCTACTAATGAGCAGAGAGTATTATCTTTACAATCTAATATGCATGTTTCTATTTAATAATTTCAGGATAATATGACTCTCATATTTGTTTTAGTGGATTCTTGTCTTTTGAAATGGACCTGAGACAAACCAAATGAGGATTCAAAATTATTACCGTGATGGGAATCCTTGATTGTGCGGCTGAACCAAAAGATTGGAACCTAGATTAAGATTAAATAAAATATTTCCAGAATTCGGTTGTTATGCATATGATTACACTAAGGGAGCTAATGTGTTACTTACATTTCTCTATGTGGGAGTATCATCCAATAATGAAAAAATTCATCACTTCCTATGATGATAGTTTTTATGTTATGCAATTAAAAGTAGATATCATGGTTAATGAAATGATTTTACCCCAGTCATCAGGCAAAGGCTAAGAATCAATGACCAGGAGGTTTAATACTATTTTTTCTATTCTGAAATGAATGGGGGATAATGTGAACAACGATTTTGTGGTAGGAATTTGACAGAATCCTAGGAATAATGAAGCTATTTGGGATATTTTAGACTATTTGAAAAAGGTAGATCATTTTTTTCTGATATAGGAGATATTCTTAGTAGAGTTGTTTGGAGACTTTCAGGTATGAGAGATATTCCAAATTTATGGTGTGAGATGGACTATAGATTCATACCGTGACTCAAATTTTATGTCATTGTTATTGTAGGGAATATAGAAGGAGTTTGGTACACCATTTTTGTTGAGTAAATCATTCCACCCACAAAAATATTGGATGTCAGAGTATATAATATTGGTTCGGAATGATATCATTCGAGTCTGTATCCAAAAAATTGGTTGGACTTGGGAGAAGAACCAACCATCAATGGAGTTCACCTATAATAACCGTTATTAGGATATGATACATATGGAAACATATGAGGTAATTTAGGGATGGTTGTGAAGATTACCTCTATGATGGATGGACGTAGGTGAGTTAGAGTTATTGGGAACATTTCTTTTAGAGGATATGTAGTAATAGATTTAGTTGAATCAAAATATTTTGACAAAAGATAGATTCGATATATGTTTTATGCAGATAGGCGACAATGAACCATATAGATTAAAATGGTGGATCATGTGTTCTTTTGGTTGTTTTATATATTGGTTCATAACATGATATAGTGATAGGGAAAGATAGAACATAGGTTTTATAGATTACTTGAGGTTGTGTAGAGAATTGGGAAAGTGACATACTAATTGGCTCTTGCATTGAAGTACACCGATATGTATGATGTTTTCCATCTATTATTACATCATCTATATCACCTAAATCCTTCCCATGTGATCAATGTTTGTAACACTGATCTTGATATACATGTGCCTTTTGATGAGAATTTATGAAATGTGATGGGTAATAGAGAGAAAGTGTTGTGGGTAAAGATCATGATGATAGATAATTTACTGTGGAAAACTCGAATTTTTTTCTGTGGAATAATGGGAGGGAGTAGAAGATATAAGGGCATCATAGGCTAGATATTTTTGACTCAGGATCATCGAGATGCCAAAGAGTATAGCTCAAGGATGAGTAGTTATATGGGGGGGAGATTATAATAACCCAAACATTTATATAGATATCTCGATCTTGTTTACAGATACTCTTTTACCTTGAATTTAGTACATGTGTTTTTTTACATCAAGGGGAATTTTGTGTCAAAATTATGTAATTTTTAATGAATAAGGGTACATTGTAGTTAGGTAATTTTTTTTCTATACCATGTGGCCAATTCCAAAAATACATGGGATCCCAGATAGGGTGGATTCACACATATATCACATAGTACATCAATACATGTTCCCTATTAGTAGAGACTATTCACCCCCAAAGAAGTGAACTGTTAAGATGTACATTTAGGTTAAATTGTGCTACTATAATAAGGTACTATTTCTAAGAGAATTTAATCTCTAAAAAATTATATTTTAAATTAGAATAATCCAAAAAAAACTCAACCAAATAAACTCTATATCTGACCATATCATTCTCATTTAGTATTAGAGGACATCAAAATTATTCAAAGCCCTCCCAACTACCATTATTACAGAATTGAATGGAAGATTGAATATCTACACCTCCATGGTCATGTGTTTTCATGACATTTAGATATCTGTTTATCTTACTCCAATTTTCAAATAAATGTTTTTTTGTTTATTCACTTTAGGATCTAGATATAATTTTTGGGTTCCTAGATCATGATTTTTTGGAAATCGTCTCTTGGTATCAGATTTAGATTTAGTTCTTCATCGAGATCCTGTTGTTTTCATCCAAATTGGGTATATCTATTCTCAATTATTCATTGTCCAAAATGTGGTAGGTCGTATATTATTCAAATACAGGGGTCTTGATTTGAAATACATGTATGTAATTTTTAATAGATTTTGGATGATAAAAAATTTACTTTTATACATTAAATTCATTAATTTGTTATATTTATTAATTATGATACTATTAAATTTGGGGATTTTGATTTTATTGAGTTGGATAATTAATTTTTTAATTAATTAAAAGACTATTCATAAAATTGAGTAAGAAAAATTAATTATTGGATTAATTTTTTGTATACATTTATTATTGAATTGGATTAATTAATTTTCAATTTAGTGAAAAAAATAAATATGAACATTCAAGTTTAAAATTAATTAAAGGGTCAAATGTGATTAATAATCTGTTGAATTGATTAATGGATAAATGTGAATTTGAATTTTTTACATTTGAATATTTTATTGAGAAATTAACTAATGGGATTCTCTGAGATGTGTGATAGATTAATTGAAATGATGCATGTTAATAATGAGATTAATATGTGAATTAGAATGATGAATGGTTAAAAAATAATTCATATGAAATTCATATCTGGAATGATATAATGAATGGTAACAATGAAATTAATATGTCCCATGAAATGATTAGTGGTAAAAATTGAATTCAAATGTGAATTGAAATGATGAATGATAGAAATGAAATTCAAATGGGGCAAGGAATGAAGAATGATAATAATAGAATTCATAAGTTAATTGGAATGTGGAATGGTAATATTGGGAATCATACATGACAAGAAATGATGAGTGGTATAAATAAAGTTTTTATGTGGTTTGAAATGATGAATGGTAATAATGGAATTCATATGTGATTTGAAATTATGAATTGTAACAATAAAATTCAGCTATATAATATTCATTGTGGATTTTCAGACTCTGGCATGAGCCAAATCATCTATTGAGAGTTTGGGTGTCGTTGGGAACCCACATGTTCCTGTTATTAAATAAATAATATATGATAATCAGATAAGGTTTACTTTTGAAAATTATATATGTATTTATACAACTGTATAAACTTTTTTTGACAAGGTACTGATTTTTATGTCATTTTTTCTGGCCTTTGGCGTTTTACTCACACCCAACTTGGAAAACCTGATTAGTAATCGAATAAATTACATTGTCACATGGCATGTTAATTGAAAATGACATAAATTAGATCAATGATTTGAGAAGGTTCATGGATAAGATAATTATACATTGTGAAAGGACCCATTACGTAGTATTCAATGTCTTATTTTATTTTTGGATATTGATATTGACACATTAAATGTATTTCCCTAACATTTACAATATTTTTTTTAATATATGCAATATGTTTTCCTAGAGATTATGATATTTTTGTGAATAATGTTACTCTATTTTTCTGTTTTTCATTTATTCCCCTATGTCATTGAACCGTTTTAAGAGGGTATATATTCAACATGATTGATATTAAAACCCAGATACTACTCGGTAGAAGTTGGCATATGGTGAGGCGAACCAGTGGTTATATAACTGACTATCATTTGTAATTGGTGAGTGGAACTTGGGTCAAGATGTTACATTAAAACAAATGGATTTAATTAAAATTTCATTGTCAAAATCATAAACCATTTATAAAAATAATACAGATGGTAAAATTCGATCATATTCTAAATACATTATTATTTAAATAATATGATTTTAAAATATATGAAAATTTTATATGAATACTAGACAAAAAATTATTGAGGAAAATAATAATTTCATTTTCCAATAAATTATTTTGAATAAAATTAGTAAAATGTTGGAAATTTTAGTGATTTATAAAAAATTGATTATTCTTTAGCAATCATAATAAATTTGAGCGATTTAAATAATGAAAAATTATATATATGTAGTGTACAATAATATTAAAATTCCACTCACATTTTTATTGATAATTCAATAGTAAATCATTCATATATGATACGATGGGTTTGAAAAAAATTAGAAATTCAAATGTGTGTATTTATGAATATATCCATTCAATAATTTGAGAGAAAAATTTTATGGAAGTTAAAAAAAATTCTGACCTGAAGGCAAGAATCAATCCTTTCTATTCCATAACAAAATTATAAATCATTTGAGTTTTAAATGGACAAAATTTGTAAACAAATCCTCCAAATTTCATGAATAAACCATGTAGAATTAAAAATAAAGGAATTTATTATAGAAGGAATTCATAATTTCATCAGTGGAATTTCTTGAATCAACAATCCTGAATATATTTGGATTAAATAATAAAAAACATACCTCAATAATCATACTTCATTATATGTGTTAAAACATCAATTCTTATAAATATTTATTAACTATAAATATATTATATTACCATATTTTTTTATATAATGCCATATATTATTTAAATATAACATTTTATTAATACTATATTAACAATTCTTTATCAAAATCATTGTTTTTTATGATAACAGATTCATTTTTTTGTATGTTCTATTTTAGTAGTCGAGGAACCTGTATATTGTTCATGGTTACATCATCTACATTAATTTAATCATTTCCAAAGGATAATATGTTATAATTATATACAATATTAGAATTGTTAATATACATTGGTCATGGGAAAGGAATTATATATCATTGTTGAGATGGTGCTCCATATGTACACATTAGTAATGTTACCGTTTATTTATAAATGAAACAAATAATCATTAATAATAATTCGTATTTAAAACCCATAATGATGTAATAAATGTTATATATATTCATCAATTCCATAATTCTACCCATTAATGGAAATGGTGATAAGATAAAAAACATATTTCTTTGTGGAAATTCTAGTCCACACATACATAAGTGTGATGTTTTATTTTCTCATATGAACGAAATGAGTTATAAAATTGTTTTTAAATAAATAAAAAAATAAATTATAATAATTTAGATACTGAAATAATTATATTTGAATGGATTCCCGAAATTTTAGTATATTTTTTAGAATAAAAAATATTTAAAAAACATTAATATGGGGTATTATTCATTATTGAGAAACCACATTTTATTACACATTAAACAGAAAATGGATTTCCTTACAGAATGTTAATAATGTCTATGAAATGGTTATATAATCCAAAATGGAATTATTTTATTTCTTCTCCATGATATTAGTCTAAGATTTTGTGAGTTATAGTCGATTAGTGGTTCCCTTTTACCGGTGATTGGTTGGGAAATCATGGAATCACCAAATGTATTATACCAATAAGTAATATTTTTTTAGTTTACAGAGCTAGAAATTCATATATTTAGAAGATAACAGGAAGATAACTGTAATTAATCTCATAAAAAAACATTTAAATAAATTATGTTATGTTTAATGATTAAATCATATTTCTAACAACCAATTAACCCATTTTACAATTACCACAATATCAAACTTTAATATTCTTTAATGATAAATTATTATATAATATAAAAAAGTGTCTAAAATTAATACCATGTATCACATTTTATATCATTTCCAATTCAATTTAGTGATTATTTGTATTATATGGATTTAAAATAATTTAATAAAATATGGTTTTCTAGAAAATTAAATAAATTTATTTTTAGAAAAATTCAATTCAATTGTTTAAAATATTATCTAGATAACAATGTATTTCAAATATCAACATGGAAAAAATATTAAATTTTATATTAATAATAAATAATATTTTCCCACTATAATTCAAAAAATGTACTGGATTTTATAATTTTAAAATAAGTTATTTTATATTTACTTATTTATTAACAATATGCTGTCTTTGATATCTAAACATTTAAGGTAATTATTCAATCATGAAAAATAAAATAAAATTACAATAATTTAAAAATTAATTTTTTTCTAGATAATAATCAATCACTAAAAATAATATTTTTTTTCTCCTTGTGAAAAACAATATTATATATTGAATACAATATTATGATATTTTTTTCCAAAAAAAAATTAATGCCATAAATAATGAAAAAATTAACCAATTTTTCATATTTTTGAATCATGGATGATAATAATGTAATTAAAATAACACAGTTGTTTATGTAAATGTGTTAATGAAATTTAAAATTAATTTGTTAGTGTTTTAATCGAAATTTCTCATTTAACCCATACCAAGATGAGAAATATATTGTCTAGTTATTATTCGTAGTAAAAAATATATATGATTACCTCCTAAAATAAATTATATATGATGATTTGAAAAAAAACATTTAATTTCATTAAATTAATTTACTATATTCCCTAGATCTCAATTTAGAATTAAACAAGTAATATGTGATGAAAACCCCAGAACAGAAAATATGTCATTTTACGAATAATTTATTTTACTAAAATAATTATTTATATTAATTATAATGACCTTAATGAGATTATTCATAATATAATTAAACTATTTTTAAATATAAATTTATTTAAAATAGAATTATTATTTATTAAATCTTGAAACAAAAATATTTATTTCAATTAAAATCACTTTTTTCATTATTCACTGTAAATGCTAACAATTTTTAAATTTCATGAAATTTATCCCAATAAAAACAACGTTATTATAATATATTAAAAACATTTCATTTTCATAAAATGAAATTTATGAGATCAGTAGAAATAAATTCTACAATTTACTCACATAATGAAACTAAATCCATTTTTTAATAAAATGTATTTTTAACTAATGAAATGATTTTTTTAGAATTGAGTATTTAATTTTTATAAAATTTATATTATATAAATATATTCTATATATTTATATTATAACAGTATCATTTTGTTTCAATCCTTCTCATTTAATAGAAATTTGATAATTGTCACATTTATTTAATAATTTTTATATTAGGGATTGTTTAACCATAATGATTTATATATTTATTTTATCAATGATATACAGTTTATTTATCGAGAATACTATCTTTACATCACAAGGAGTTACATTATACACCTATAAAATAAGGTTTTCCTTCAACATATTATCACCCACATTAAAAAAACAATGATATCATTGTTTCATCACATTTTTAGGTTCCCATATAGCTTTTTAAAATTAGTGATTCTTCTATAGAACATTAACCAGGTGAGTTTTATTTTTCTATGTAACATTATTTGAATCATCCAATATTTATATCATTTTTTGGATAGAATATATAATTAAATTTTTGTAAAACATCAATGTTAAATACATATGAAGGATCATGTTTGTACATCCACTGATGGGATAGAAAAAATAAATAGAAATCTTGTAATATATTTGGTTGATGTTACAAATGATAAGATACCATCTAGATATGACATATAAAATCTAGGGGAAATATATATATACTACTCAACGAGGCCTTATTTGAATATATCATATCATTTTACCTTGGATATATTCATAGGTATGCTTTCATACCATCTTTAAACTCTAAAAATCATTGATTATTTTCAAGAGTACTTTCTTATCCACTCTACTATTTTATTACATGATTCAAAATTTCTATATTAATCATATCCTAGTCTATTTCTAATACATGTCCCAAAATGATTATTTCTCCAAAAACATCTTAGGACATTGTATTTTTATATTTAATTCCATAGTGGGATTTATAAGGATCCAAATAAATTTCAATGAAAAATTATTTGTTTTAATTAATCCTTTTAATAGGTACATATAGATCCCAATAACATTGAAAATATAGATTATAGGATTTCAACATATCCTCCATTTTCTAATGGTTCTGTTAATATGACCATAAATTTAAAGATGATAATCATTATTTGATGAAAACACCAAAACCATATACTATTAAAGACTCATATGTAATATTTGGTAAACTAGTGATCATGATTGTAAATAATTGGGAGTTTTTCAACATGAAATATTATAAATAAATAAATTAATATCCTTGGAGTAAGATAAGTATAGAAATATTTTATGATTATAATGAATGGTGATGATTTCATAAAGAAGTCTACTAAAATTAAAATATTAATATTTCGTTAGGTAGTTTTGGGTGTCCATTGATGAAATATTTAGTAATTTTTTACCATTTCCATTCTAGTATAGTTATGGGTTGTAAAATTACATTTGATTTCATTCTCTTAAACATAACTATATGGAATTTTAATAATCAAGATACATACTTTGAGATATACCTTAACATTTTATCCTAGAATAAATACACATTAAATTATATGAAAACATTTTTTTCTGCTATGATGAAAAGAGAAAAAAATTATAATCTTAATCTAATGAAACATTGATTATATACTATATTGATTGGAAACATAATAAGTTCATGTATTAAATCATTCAATCACAACTGGTTTTGAACTCTATTAATGTTCATTTTCTCTATCAGAACCACATATTCTTTTTCACATATATAATCCTCTATCACACATACATTTATATGTGTTTGAAAAATTTTCTATGAATAATAGGGACGTATCAATTTCCTTTGGATTTTAAAATTAATTTCCCTAAAATCATATTTTTTTATCTATTTCAATATTCAGCATTTTAAATCAAGAATGGTTTTTTAATCATAGAATAAGATAAAATATTACATTACTATGATTCTAATATATTTATATGTCATATTATTAAGAATTTTATAAAAATAATATACAGAACATATTGAAAATTACCTTTGTGAATATGTACAACAATTATTTATGATCTATATTTATTTCATCCATTTATATAAAAATAAAATTCAATTATATATTTAATATAAAATGTACCACCTCTGGATCAAAATCATGAGTCATGAAATTTATCACATGTAATCTAAATTAGTGTAAAGAATATTTTATCACTAATCAATTAAACTAGAGGAAAAATCACTTTTACATTACTGATGAATCATTATAGATCCCAAACATATACCCATTACATTGTAATATTAGCATGAGATCACTAACTGGCCTTCTCTTCCACTCTTTGAAATCCAGTTCACAATTATCTATTCACATGATCTTATATACCTTCCAGGTCAACGTGGGGAATATATTTTCTTATTTTAATAAATCTCTCAAAAATCCATGGTAATATCCTATAATTCCAAAAAAACTATGGATCGTAGTAACTATGGTTCATCATTTAAATTCCTAAATAACAATAATATTTTATAGATCTAATGAAATCCCATACATGATATTATATTTCATAACAATGAATATTTCTAAATATGAAATACATTGTTGGTAAATGTATCATATATATTATCTTTCATTAGGTTCTTGTGTATAAAACTCATGTGATCTTCATTATATTCTTTAATAATGGAATATAGAATTATTTTTTCTCTAAATATAACAATAATTTAATCATGGTAATCTATAATGTCTCTATTAATTATATATATGATGGATGTTGGGTAATTGAACTATCTAAATGGATTTTATATAAATTCAATATGATCATTTCCCAAATAGAAGGTTTTAATGGGTATTTTTTCAACATTGAGACATTATTGATTGATAAATTTTTTTGATCAGTCCAGAAACATTATTGACTTCCTAATAATTTATCTGAAAAATAAATTAAATGATAAAAAGGGTACATTTTCTTGAAATAACCATGTAATATTTCAAATAATTATTGAGAAGGAACATTTTCCCAAAATTCATCAAAATAAAAAAGAAATGTTTCACCAAAAGGAATCACACATGGGTATATGAATCCCTAATCCAGATTACACTATATTTTCTTATTCAAATAGAAAATTTCTACTTGGTAAATTTTATAATGAGTATTTGGATAATGTGAATCACCATTTATGATTTATATTGAAAATTATTTTCATGATTTATTGGAAGACTATAATATTATTCCAAAAATACATGAAATAAATCTCATACTATATGAATAAACGTAATGTTGTGTTTCAACAAACTATATGAGAAAAATATCATTCATGGATAGGAATTAAGACCCAAACTATATACATAATATCCATTGATATTTGATAATATTCCTTACACCGATAAATGATCATAAATACATAAGATGTTTAAAATTTGAATTTATTTACTTTTCAAATGATATGGTCTTCATATGATGAAATCAATTATATGCCCAAAATCCTATAAAATTGAACGTTTGAAAGAATAATTTTTGAGAAAAGTGAGCGCGAGGGCTTTAAAATTGATAAAGGAAAAGTTACACAATTCGGAAGAGAGGAATTTTACATTTTTCTTTGGTAAGAAGAGGCTCCAGGTCATTGGGAAGGGTGTTGCTGTGGATGCATCTTTCTTCCAACAACCCTTTGTTCACCAGGCCATCCGCAATGTGATTCTCCTCATGGAATGTGTGTGTTATAATGTAATTTAAGGAGGAGATCTTGTCAAGGAAGTTTATCCACATACCAGCCCTTTTCCATGCCAATCTGGTTTGGACCATTCTTATTGCATATACCACCATTGCCGAGTCACATTCAAACCAAATGTTGTTCCAATGTTGTTGACAGAAAATGTCCACCGCGCTTATGATCGCCATCATTTCTGCTTCCAGGGCTGTCGAATTCCCACAAGTACCATAGCTACACATCACAACCTCCCCGTAATGGTCTCTAAAAATGACTCCGAACCCTGAAGGACCCGGATTCCCCTTCGAGGCCCCGTACGTGTTTCATTTTATCCATCCAGTAAAGGGGGCAGTCCAGTTGACCTCCATCATGCCTCTTATCTTAGGATAGTGACCGTCAACCTTTAAGCGCTTGAGGATCATAAATTCTCTAACCGAGTTGTAGCAATTCCCATTAGTCAAGTCATTGGCATTCTGAATGGCCACAAGAATATTACTAATTGCAGTAGGTTCATGAAAATTTATGTGCTTATGAATGTAGTTGTTGCGAGCCTGCAAAACAACATGGATATGTTCAGAGCAGGCAACCTGCAGCAGTGCCTTCAGCTGTTTGGACTGTTGGAAGACCAGCTGTTTCTGTACAAATTGAGTGGCCGAATGGGTATTGGGCGGCTCAAGATCAAAAATATTCAGAATGATGTTCCATAGTGAAGCAGCCGTTTTGCAAGATAAGAACAGATGGTCCACATCTTCCCTATGCTGACCGCATAGCACACATTTCGAGCATAAGGAGATTCCAAGTTTCTGAATGCTCACCTCTACTGGGATTTTGTTGTGAAAAAATCTCCAGATTAGAGTAAATCTGGAAGGAATTAAGAAGTTCTTATCAAGCTCACCCATCCAACTTCGTTCGGCCTGTAACAGGTATATGTAAAATGTTTTTGAATCCAGCATGCCATCATGCGATCCTTTCCATTGTAGCATGTCTGCATGATTAATAAAATCATAATTGTCAATAATAGAGGCGATGGGGGTTGGAAGTTCCTCCCTGTGTTGGAGTTGATCCTTAATGGATCTGCTTCTGTCAGTTGGCTGTTCCCCATTAATCAAGCTGTCCAGAAGCATTGTACCAGTCCAATTACTTGTCCAGAAATTCAGAGCTGAGTCTGCAGTGACCACCCATCTTGAATGTTGCATGATTGTAGTGAAAACCAATCTCAGGCCCGACCAGATTGAAGATGCCATGTAATCATGCTTCCCATCCATGAGTCTTGCAAGAATTATATTCCTCAAAAAATCAAGAGAGGCATATCGGCTGTGGATAAGTTTTCAGAGGAATTTGTCTTGCAATGCTTGATTAAAGCAGTGCAGGTTCTTAATTCCCAGCCCTCCACTCTTTTCAGGTAAACAACATGTATCCCATTTAGCTATGATGAGCTTCCTTTCCAAAACATTTCCACTCCACACAAAGTTCCTCATCATGGAGTTTATTGTTTTAATGACAAAAGCAGGCCACATGTAGACCATGAGAGAATAGACCAGTTTTGAGATGACCACATGTTTAACAAGACATATTCGTCCTGCCATCATTGGGTGGTAATCAAAATTTCCTTGCTATGTGTCATTAAATAATTTGAGTATGGTAGGTGAAATACATTTAATCTTCCTCTCATCCCATGTATTAATTAATCTATTAATCCCATTTCGATATTCATGATCATAATGACAAGACATTCCATGTTTCAAGAACCTCCCTGCTCATTTCATGTAATTTACATGTTGTTTCTCCCCACATGTAGGGAATAAGGATTAATAATATATCATTCAACAATGGGGTTTATTTATGTGTTTATGAGGCTCCCTGATAAATTTTTATAAAAATAATGACAATACATTGAATATAAAATTTAATTTTTACCGTATTTATACATCAATTGACTTAAATATAACTACCAATGTGTCTTATATCTAATGAATTTTATATACATTTGTTTAAAACACAGTTGAACCATCCAAATATTCATTCTAAAATAAATATTAAAATAAAAATTTATATTTCATGTTTTATAACCTTAAAATAAAAAGTTCAAATGGATTATTTATGCATGTTCTAATTTTCCAAAGACACCATATACAATTATTTATATAGAATATGAGTGAAATACATACTCAAAACTATCATCTAATTATTATCACATTCTATTGAGATATATTCATCAACCTTACTCCTATTCTTAGAACTGCTCAACCACTGATCTTCTTCACATTCCAAATAATTATTAGATGGGAAAAATTTTAAAAAAATTCAAGTATATGAAAATATAATACAACTTACTTGTGGTAATCATTCATTACATTAAAATTACTAAATCACAAAAACATTAAAATAAAGTTGATTTTTACTTATAGAATACAGTATATAATGACATTCCCTCTATTTATCAATTTTTACCATAGAATGATTCAAATATTGTGAAAATTATATATGCCTTAAAATAAGTATTTTCATTACAAATAACATATCATTCATTCACATTTGAGTTAAATCATTACATTGTCTAAAATATTCAGTACTTAAATGATTCCACTATGTTAAATCCATCGACAAAAAGCAAAAATAATATTGTGAGCAATAATTTCAGTAGGGTGCAACAATATATTCCAGAAAAAAATTTATAATATGTTTTAATCATGAAATATTTTTTCAATATATTTATTATATCGATTATTAACTTCTAGTCCTACAAACGATTTACTAAAATATTTATTAAAACATATTGTGAGAAAATATTGGTAACCTATGCATTTCCCATTATAGTGTAAAAATAAGTGCATATTATAAGAACAGTCACTATACACTATGATTATTATAGTGTTAAAAATGAAAAACTATTTCTAGTGTTATTACCAATTGATGAATCGATTGTAAAACCAGGTCCGAATTCAATATACATTGTCGAATTAATTTTTAGGAAGACTATATAATCAATATTAAAAAAAAAAATTAGATTATTATCATTTATATAGTGAAATAGCCTAGACTTTCTACCATTTTATGTAGCCATATTACTATAAATACTATCTACACTTATATTAGATACTGAAATTGGGAACCCATGTTTTTTATTAACAAATATTACATCATTATAGAAGAATATTTTATATATAACATTAATAACCACACAATAATTGTATTTGTTTAGATTCATCAAAGACTAAACAAATAATTTTGAAATTTGGATATATTTTTCATCATCTCACAGACAAATATTAATAAGTAATGCCAATATAGAGATACATTTCATAAATGATTTCCTCATAACCTGGGGAAATTAACCCTAATAAATGATGTTTTCAAATTTAATATTTTGAAAAATAGGGGATATATGAATTAATGATATTTTTCAAGAATAATATAATAATATGGGAATGATATCATTCTCATATCGTAAAACGTGCATGCCAAATGTATCAATGCTCATAATAATATGTTATGGAACAAAATGTTATGGTTTAAATGATATGCATCATAAGGGTGAGAAATAATTATTTATCAATTATGAAATACATGTTCAAATAATATGTATAAAATATTTTAGTTAAATTTTCATCTATAATGCAATATAATCTGTTTAATATATAATTTATTACAAATCATACTATCAAATAATATGGGGTTAGGTATTAAAACAAAATTTCCATGTCATAATAGATCAAAAATCACAACCATTTTTGTATAGTATATCATAAATCTGAAGATATATCCCTTAGTAGTTCATGATCAAATAATTGAATCCCTCAACTACCACAATTTATATATTAAATTAACCAAATTATCTTGAGGATAAATAATTATGGGACCACTTATAACATAGTTATTAATATATATTTATTTTCACAATAATATAAATCATTAATCATATCATTATATCATAACAAATGAAAATATATTAGTTTAGTAATAATTTTATTATTTCATTATAGCATAACCCATGGAAAATAATATTCTTTTACAAAAATCCCATTATAAGAATTTTAAATAATGTGTTGAATGAAAAAGGATGGTATCATTGGACAATATATCAATTGAATAATAATTAACCGCAAATGAATTTATTATCATAGAAAAATTAATTAAAATATCACAGAAATATATATACAAAAAATGAAATTTTTATCCCAAATATATTATTTAAAATGCATGTATATAGTACATTACAAGAAAAACATTAAATTTTAAATGACACGTTTAATAATGTAACAAAACCACTAAAAAATGGAAGTTTTGGACAAAGATAAACTTTTTCATTCTACCTATGTTAAAAAAACGAGTCAATTCAAATTTTTAGTAAATGTATAGAGAATTTTTTTAGAAAAGGAAGTATGGATCAATTTAAATAAACAGAATATAAAAACATGATAAAATTAAATTTAAAATATAATTGGGGAATATTCATAAAAATTATTTAATCAAATTTTTAAATCATGGATATGGAATAAAATGTTTCTCCAACTTAATGTAATGATATATGGTTGGATTTTCTAAAAAACTTCAAAACCGTTTGGACTTTTCAAAGAATAAAAATAATAATAAGTCATAAAAATATAAAAAAATAACTTTTTTAATTGAAAACATAATGGTATTTGTATTATAAATATTATATAATTTCATTAATGAATATTCAATCATAAAAAACATGATTAAAATAGGAATGAGACATAAATCCCATAACTCAAGCCTAGTTCTTCATCGAATGTATTCTAAGAACATATAGAAATAAAAAAAAATTATTATAGATCTATTATAGTAAATTGATCTTTTATGTTTTACTGTATATGATTTACACATAACATTTTATCAATCCTGTGTCAAAAATTATTTATTAAAATCAATGTTCTTGGTGAAGATTACTACCAATTTTTTATGTGTTTTGGGATAGATAATTTTATCCTTTTTAATTTATCCTATAACAATTATCAATTAAATTATAATAATTTAATTAGTGTCATATTTAAAAATAAAATAATATTTATATCTATTTTGATAATATAGTTGTTTAACATTATTTACATCACTTTGTGGAGAAGATATTCAAATGGAATGAAAGATAGATGTTTAAATATTTTACTGAAAGGAATGAAGTATAGGTGAGTATTAATTCGACATCAAATAAAAATAATTAAACCATTTATATCATAAAAATTAAATAATTCAATCATTATAAACATTAATATTAACTACAGATTTAAGAAATGCATTGTTTCCTAGTAGTGGTCGTCCAAATTAAAACATGAGTGATTTTTTTCTTTTACCATAATATGTAAAGGATGTGGATAGTGCATGTTAAATTAACTTAATATAAATTCAATAATGTTTTTAAAAATAAATGATTAATTTTGATAGATTAAATAAATTTTATGTGTGTTAGATGATGAAAAAAACCTAATGTACCCGGTTAAGAGTAATACCTCTTTGTAGGGAAACATATTTTAGCATACAAATTATGTATTAAAATGATGGTATTATGTAAATAAAAATGAGATATTTTGTGGGGAAGTAATAATTTAATTTATTATCATACATATTGTATGAGATAAGAGAATAAAAATTTGTGACAATTAAAATAAAATATGTTCCCTTTTATAAGTGGGTTGTTCAGGTCTCTTGAAATTAATTAATTTAATAAATTAATAAAAAACAATATTAAGGTAGTGTTGATGCAAAATGAAATTTTGTAAAGTTTTGATTTTTATATTTTTAATAATCTAAAAATATAATATTTATATGTGTTAACAGGAATTTTTAAACCTTACCTCATAGTTTTCACTCCTTGTTAACGATTATAAAAAATACTACATAATCAATGTCTTTTACTATTAAAGGATCAAGAAGGTTTCCCTAAAACATTTACTAATAAATGTCATATATTTTATATTATAATCAGTATCTTATTCACTCTGATAATGAAATAATTTTTCTTAATTTTATATAGTTTAATGTATTAAATTTTTTTATAAAATATTAATAATATTTATTTTTATATGTATTCAATTAATTGGAGGGAAATTTTATAAGAAAACCTATATAATTATCATTTAATAAAAAATCCAAAAAATTATTTTTTATTATCCGGAAAATTATTGGTACATTATAA
The DNA here is from genome assembly GCA_963277665.1 of Viscum album. Classification (NCBI taxonomy): domain Eukaryota; kingdom Viridiplantae; phylum Streptophyta; class Magnoliopsida; order Santalales; family Viscaceae; genus Viscum; species Viscum album. The sequence goes on along the minus strand of OY728127.1, from coordinate 76,915,540 downwards.
TTCGAAAAAATGGATGAACATTAATATTTTTAAATTCATTTATTTAATTTGTCTATTAAATGAATAAATATAGCGTTCACATTGCATTAGAATTTAAGGCATTTAATCATTATCAAGAAACTTTAATATAAATTAAAAGTATAAAAATTATTGTACATATTTCAAATTATCATTTACACTGCAATATAATCTATATTTATCATTATGAAAACATGTCATAGATATAAATCTCAATATATTTCCATTTCATAATTACTTATTTCTTAACTTAATTTAAAAGTCATAATAAAAGGAGAATGGGTCAAATATTCCATGTTTTTTTTAATGGATGTTAATGGTAAATTAGAACTAATAAAATAGGAATAAAGTACACAATAATGAAAATTTAAAGTTAAATGATATGGTTTTAATAATGTTTTACACAATTTACCCTTTCTGAGGTGATAAATATTTATTATTGTTACTACACATAATGAAAAAAATTAAGTTGTTTATATTACATTATATTTATTACACCAATTACAAATATATAACATATTTAAAAAAATAGAATCTTATAATTAGAAGTATTTAATTTTTTTATACTAAACAAATCAGATGAAAATCTATTTTGATAAAGAAAATTGTTTTGTATAAACTGTGTTATAAAAAAACAAATCACGATAATGATTAAATTAAATATATTTGGATTTTAAATATAATAAATAAACAAACATATCTACTATTAGATTTCATGAAAAAAATGAATCAATTAAAATACAATAGAAAATATAGTTTAAAATAATAAATAGTATTTCACATTGTTTACAATAAAATCAAACTTTTAAAATAAATTGAAACTTTTCACGATAGTTTTTTTTAGAATGTTTATTCAAAAAAATATACAATTTATCAAATAAATTTCCTTAGAATTAAAAAAATTAACTATTAAATTTTATAAAAAATATAATAAACACCAATTTTGCAGTAAATGTATATATAAAGCATAATATTATTTGATCAAAAACCGAGTTCTTTTTTCAATGAATTTTACTTATATAAATACTATATATATATGTTTTGATAATTTAGTTATTCTTGTTCATACATTCAATTTTAATGGTGAATTTATAATTATAATATTTGAATTATAATGTGTGTATTTATTATTGTATCCATTCAATGGACAATAGTCAGTAAATTTTTTATATAATTTGAGAGAACAATTTTATGGAAGTTAAAAAAAGTCTGACATGAAGGCTAGAATCAATCCTTTCTCTTCCATAACAAAATTAAAAATGAATTCAGTTTTAAATGGAAAAGATTTGTACAAATCCTCCAAATTTCAGGAATAAACAATGTAAAATTAAAAATAATGGAATTTATCATAGAAGGAATGCATAATTTTGTCAATGGAATTTATTGGATCCAAAATCATTAATAAATTTGTATTGAAAAATCAAAAACATACCTCAAGAATCATCCTTCATTATATGTTTTAAAACATCATTTATAATAAATATTTATTGACTATAAATATATTATATTTCCATATTTTTGTATATAATACCATATATTTTTTAAATATAACATTTTATCACAGCTGTATTAACAATTATTTATCAAAATAATTGTTTTTTATGATAACTGATTCATTTTTTGTACATTCTAGTTTAATAGTCCGGGACCCTGAACATTGTTCATGGTTACATCATCTACTTAAATTTAATCATTTTATAAGGATAATATGTAAAAATTATATACACTATGATAATTGTTAATATAAATTGGTCAATAGAAAAGAATTATATATCACTGTGGAGATGGTGATCCATATGTACGCATTAGTAATATTTCCATTTATTTATAAATGAAACAAATAATTTTTTAATAATAACTCAGATTTAAAACCCATAATAATGTCATAAATGTTATATATATTCATTAATTTTATAATTCTACCCATCAATGAAAATGGTGATAAGAAAAAAACATATTGCTTTCTGGATGTTCTTTTCTACACATAGATAAGGGCGATGTTTTATTTTCTCATATGAATGAAATGAGGTATAGAATTGTTTTTAAATAAATATAAAAATAATTTATAAAAATTTTGATACTGAAATAATTATTTTTTATTGGATTCCATAAATTTAATTTGATTTGTATCAATACACAATATTGAATCCACTTTACTAAGTGGTATTCTTCATTATTGAGAAACCACTTTTAATTACACATTAAACGAACGAAGGATTTCCTAATAGAATGTTAATAATTTCTATGAAATGGTTATGGAATCCATGATGGTATTATTTTATTTCTTCTCCCTAATATTAGTCAAAAAGTTTATAAGTAATAGATGATTAGAAGATCCCTTTTACCAGTGATTGGTTGGGAAATCTTGGAATCACCTAATCTATTATACCAATAAGTAATAATTTTCTGGTTTACATAGCTAGAAATTCCTATATTTAGATGATAAAATGATGATAACTATAATTAATCTCATAAAATAACATTTTTAAAAATTATGTTATGTTTAATGATTAAATCATATGTTTAACAGCCAATTTACCTATTTTACAATTACCACAATATCAAAGTTTAATACTCTAATGATAAATTATGATATAATATAAAATAAGTGACTAAAAAATACCATGCATCGTATTTTATATCATTTCCCATTAAATGTTTTGATTATTTGTATTATATGAACTCAAAATCATTTAATAAAATATAGTTTTCTATAAAATATTTTGAATTTATTTTTGGAAAAACTCAATTAAATTGTCTTAAATATTATCTAGATACCAATGTATTTCAAATAAGAACATGAAAAAAATAGTAAATTTTATATAAATATTAAATAATATTTTTTCACTATAATTCAAAAAGGTAGTAGATTTTGTATTTTTAAAATATGTCAATTTATATTTACATTTTTTTTAAAAAAATATGGTGTCTTTGATGTCTAAACATTTAAGGTAATTATTCAATCATGAAAAATAAATGAAAATTACAATAAAAAAATTAATTTTTTTCTATAGAATAATCAATCACCAAAAATAATATTTTTTATCCTAAGAAAAAAATATTATATATTGAATACTATATTGTGTCATTTGCTTCCTAAAAACAATATAAAAGATATATTTAATGAAACAATTTACCAATTTTTCGTTTTTTTGAATCTTGGATGATAATGGTGGAATTAAAGCAACACAGTAGATTAAGAAAAAGTTTTAATGAAATTTAAAATTCATTTGTTAGTGTTTTAATCAATATTACTTTTTTAACACATACTAATATGGGAAATATATAGTACAGTTATTATTCCTAATAATATATATATATAATTACCTCCTAAAAAATTATATATGATTATTCCAAATAAATCATTGAATTTCATTAAATTAAGTTAATATATTCCGTAGACCTCAATTTAATATTAAACCAGTAATTGTGATGAAAACCCCAGTACAGAAAAAATGTCATTTTATGATTAATTTATTTTACCAAAATCATTAATTATATTAACTATAATGGCCTTAATCATATTATTGATAATATAATTAAACTATTTTTATATATAAATCAATTTAAAATATAATTATTATTTATAAAATCTTGAAACAGAAATATTTATTTCAATTACAATCAATTTTTTCATTATTCACTGGAAATTCTAACAATTTTTAAATTTCATGAAATTTGAATCAATTAAAACAAAGTTAATATATTTTTTAAAAAAATTCCTTTTCCTCATATGAAATTTATAAGTGTAGTAAAAATAAATTCTACAATTTACTTAAATAATGAAACGAAATCCATTTTTGAATAAAATGTATTTTTGACGAATGAAATGATTTTCTATAGAATTGAGTATTTAATTTTTATTAAATTTATATTATATAAATATACTATATATATTTATATTATAATAGTATAATTTTGATTCAATAATTCTCTTTTAATAGAAATGCGATAATGGTAACATTAATTTAATAATTATTATATCGTATATTGTTTAACCATAATGATTTATATAATTTATGTTATCAATGATGTACAATTTATTTATCGAAAAAATTATCCTAAAATCAAAAAGTGTTACATTATACACCTATAAAATAATGTTTTCCTTAAACATTTATCACCCACATTAAAAAAACAATGATATCTTTATTTCATCGCATTTTTAGGTTCCCATATAGCTTTTTAAAATTAGTGATTCATCCATAGAAAATTAACCAGGTGAGTAGTATTTTTCTCTATAACATTATATTAATCATCCAATATTTTTACCATTTTTTGATAGTATATTTAATTAAATTTTGGTAAAAATCCAATTTTTAATACATAGGAAGGATCATGTATGTACATGGATTGAAGGGATACAAAAAATAAATACAAATCTTGAAATATATTTGGTTGATGTTACGAATGATAAGATACCATCTTGATACGAGCTATAAAATCTACAGGACTGATATATATACTACACAATGGGACATTGTTTCAATTTATAATACCATTTTACCTTGGATATATTCATAGGTATGCATTCATACCATCTTCAAACTCTAAATCTCAATTATTTTTTTCAGGATTACATTCTTGTCCACTCTAGAATTCCCTTATGTGATTAAAAATTTCTATATTCATCATGTCCAAGTCCAATACTAAAACATGTCCCAACAAGTTTATTTCTCCAAAAACATCATCGGAATTTGTATTTTTAAATTTCATTCCATAGTTGGATTTATAAGGATCCAATAAATTTCAATGAAAAATTAATTTTTCCATTTAATCATGTTTATAGGTAGATGTTGATCCCAAGCACATTGAAAATATAGATGATAGGATATCAACATATCCTACATTTTCTAATGGTTATTTCAATATGACCATAAATTTAAGGATGATAATCAGTATTTGAAGAAAACACTAAAACCATAGACTGTTGAAGACTCATCTATAATATTTGGTAAACTAGTGACCATGATCATAAACAATTGGGAGTTTTTCAACATGAAATCTTATAAATAAATGAATGAATATCCTTTGAATAAGATAAGTATAGAAATATTTTCTTATTATAATGAATTGTGATGATTTCATAAGGTGGTCTACTAAAATTGAAATATTTTTATTTCGTTTAGTTGTTTTGGGTGACCATTGATGAAATATTTAGTAATGTTTTACCATTTCCCTTCTAGTATAGTTATGGTTTGTATAATTCCATTCGATGTAATTCTCTTAAATATAACTATATGGAATATTAATAATCATGATACATACTTTGAGATATACATTAAGATTTTATACCAGAAGAAATACACATTAAATTATATACAGACATTTTTTCTGCTATGATTAATAGATAAAGAAAAAATATGATCTTAATCAAATGACACGTTGATTAGATACTATGTTGATTGGAAACATAATATGTTCGTGTATTAATTCTTTCAGACAAAACCATTATTTAACTCTATAAATGTTCATTATCTCCTTCAGTACCACATATTCTTTCTCACTTATATAATCCTTTATCACACACACACACACACACATATATATATATGGTTGAAAAGTTTACTATAAATGAATAGTCCATATCACATTCCTTTGGATTTTAACCTTAATTTTCCAGAAATCATATATATTTTATCTATTCCAATATTCATCATTTTAAATCAAGAATGGTTTTTTTAATCATAGAATAAGAAAAAATATTACATTACCATGGTTCTAATGTATTAATAAGTCATATTCTTAAGATTTTTATAGAAATAACATCTGGAACATATTGAACATTTCCTTTTTGAATATGTACAACAAACATTTATGATCTTTATATATGTCATACATTTATATAAAAATAAAATTTCATTATATATTTAATATAAAATGTACCACCTCTAGATCACCATCATGAGTCATTTAATTTATCACATGTAATATAAATTATTGTAAGGAATATTTTATCACTAATCAATTATATTGGGGGAAACATCACTTTTACATTACTGATGAATCCTTATAGATCCCAAACATATCCCCACTACATTATAATAATATCCTGAGTTCACTAACTGGACTTCTCTTCCACTCTTTGAAATCCATTTCACAATTTTCTATTCACATGATCTTATGTACCTTCCATGTCAACGTGGTGAATACATTATATTATTTTGATAAATCTTTCACAAATCCATGGTAATATCCTATAATTATAGAAAAACTAAGGATGTTAGTAACTGTAGTTAATCAATTACATTCCTAAATAACAATAGTATTTTATAGATCTTATGAAATACCATTACATGATATTATATTTCATAACAATGAATCTTTCTAAATCTTATATAAAAACATGGTAACTGTTTCAAATATATTATATTTCATTAGGTTCTTGAGTATAAACCTCATGTTATTTTTGTTATATTCTTAACTGATGAAATATAGAATTATTTTTTATCCAAATAGAAAAATAATTTTATCGGTGTAATCAATAATGTCTCTTTATTATATATACGATGGAAGTTGGGGAATTGGACTATCTAAATAGATTTTATATAAATTCAACTGATCATTCCCCAAATAGAAGGATTTAATGGGTGTGTATTCAACATTGAGACTTAATTTATTGATATTTTTTTTGATCATTCCTGAAACATTATTGAATTCCTAATAATTTATCAAAAAATAATAAAAATGATTCAAAGGGTACGTTTTCTTGAATTTACCATGTAATATTTAAAATCACGACTGGGAAGGAACATTTTCCAATAATTCATCAAAATAAAAAAGAAATATTTCTCCAAATGGAAACCCAAATGTGTATATGAATCCCTCATCTGGATTCCCCTATAATTTCTAATTCAAATAAAGAATTTGTACTTAGTAAATTTTATATTGAGTATTTTGATAAAGTTTATCACCATTTATGATTTATATTGAAAATTATTTTCTTGATTTATTGGAAGACTATGAAATTATTCCAGAAATACATGAAAAAAATCTCATACTATATGAATAAACAAAATGTTGTGTTTCAACAACCTATATGAGAAAAATATCATTCTTGGATAGGAATTAAGACCCAAAATATATAAATAATATCCATTGATATTTTATATTATTCCATACACTGATAAACTATCATAAAGACATTAGATGTTTAAAATTTTATTTTATTTACATATAAAATGATATGGTGTTCATATGATGAAATCAATTATATGCCCAAAATCCTATAAAATTGAACGTTAGAAAGAATAATTTTTTTGAATGTATGTTCCCGTAATCTTATATTAGTGATAAATAATAAACATGAGATCTTATCAATGTATAAGATGATATTTTCATAGTTAACTCAATATCTAATCATTGTGTTTGTAAAGTGATACCCTAAAAAACAATAGATATAAAAAATTTTATATATAAAAATTAAATAAAATATTATTATATATAGAGTAGATGATAAGTGTACCAATCATTCTTTCATTCATATAACCATTATATGTGGTTATGAGTTCTCGATAATTCCTCAAATGTTTTGAATTAATTCATTATTGATGTTGATCTTCATCACAACCCATCTTATTCGTTGAGTGGTAATCAAAATTTCCATGGTATGTGCCATTAATTAATTTGAGTATTGTAGGAGAAATACATTTAATATTATTTTAATCCAATGTATTAACTAATATATTAACCCCATTTCGATATCCATGATCTTTATGACAAGACTTCCATGTTTCAAGAACCTCCTAGCCATTTTCTTGTAATTTACATGCGGCTTCTCCCCACATGTAGGGAATCCAGATTAATAACATATCATTCAACCATGTGATTTATTTATTTGTTTATGAGACTCCGTGATCATTTTTTGTATAAAAATAATGACAATACATTGAATATACTATTTCATTTTTTCCTTATTAATAGATAAATTGACTTCTTTATAACTACCAATGTGTCTTATATCTAATTAATTTTATATACACATGTTTAAAACACAATTGAACCATCCAAACATTCATTCAACAATAAATATTAAAATAAAAACAAATGTTTCATGTATTACAAACATTAAATCAAAATTTCAAATGGATTATTTACCCATGTTATAATTTTCCAATGACCCCATATACAATTATTTTATAGAATATTTGTGAAATACATATTGAAAACTATCATCTAATTATTATCCCATTACATTGAGTTAAATTCATCAACCTTACTCCTATTCATAGAAATGTTCAACCTCTGAGCTTCTTCACATTCCAAATAATTATCAGATAGGAGAAATTTTAAAAAATTTGAGTATATGAAAATATAATATAATTTACATTTGGTAATCATCCATCACATAAAAATTACTAAATCATAAGAAACATTAAAATAAAGTATATTTTTACTTATAAAAGACTATACATAATGCCATTCCGTCTATTTTTCAATTTATACCATTGAATGATTCAAAGCTTGCGAAAATTCTATATGCATTAAAATAATAATTTTCATTACAAATAATATATCATTATTTCACATATGAGGTAAATCATTATATTTTCTAACATATTTAGTGCTAAAATGATTCCACAATGTTAAATCCATTTACTAAAATCCAAAACAAAACCGTGAGTAATAATTTCAGGAGGGTACAACCATATATTCATGAAAAATTATTTATAAGATGTTTTAATCATGACATATTTTTTCAATATATTTCTTCCCTGGATTAATAACTTCTTGTCTTATAAACTATTTACTAAAACATTTATTAAAACATATTGTGAGAAAATATTGTTAACTTATGCATTTCCCATCACAGTGTAAAACTAGGTTCATATTATAAGAACATTCAATATACATTATAATTATGATAGTTTTAAAAATGAAAAACTATTTTCAGTGTTATTAAAAATTGATAAATTGATTGTAAAAACTTGTCGACATTCAATATACATAGTCAAATTAATTTATAAGAAGAAACGATAATCAATATCAAATCATAAAAAATAAAATATTATCATATACATAGTAAAATAGCCTAGACATTATTCAATGTTATGTATCCATATTACTATAAAGACTAACTACACTTATATTTGATAAAAAATAGGGAACCCCTGATTTTTATTCACAAATATTACATCATTTTAGATGAACATTTGATATATAAAATTAATACCCATACAATAAATATATTTTTTTAGTTTCATCAAATACTAAACAAATTAATTTGATATTTGGATATATTTTTCTCCATATCTAAAAAATATATTCATAAGTAATACCAATACAGATATACCTTTTATAAATCATTTCCTCATAAAGTGGGGAAATGAACCCTAATAAATGATGTTTTAAAATTTAATATTTGGAAAAATAGGGGATAAATTAATTAATGATCATATTCAAGAATAATATAAGAATATGGGAATGATATCATTATCATATAATTAAACGTGCATGCCAAATGTAGCAAGGCTCATATCAATATGTTATGGAATAAAATGTTATGATTTAAATGATATGCATCATAAGTGTGAGAAATAATTATTGATAAATTATGAAACACATGTTCAAATAATATGTATAAAATATTTTAATTTAATTTTCCTCCATTATTCAATATAATATGTTTATTATATAATGGATTAAAACTCATAAATTCAAATAATAATGGGTTAGGTATTAAAACAAAATTCCTATGTCATAATAGATCAGAAATCACAACCATTTTTGTATAGTATATCTTAAATCGGAAGATATGTTCCATAGTATATCAAGAACATATAATTGTATCCCTCAACTTCCACAATTTATATATTAAATTAACCAAATTATGTTGAGGCGATATAATTGTTGGACCACTCATAACATAGTTATGACTATATATTTATTATCACAAGAATATAAATCATTTATCATATCATTATATCATAACAAATGAAAATATATTAGTTTAGTAATCATTTTATTATTTCATTATAGCATAACCCATGGAAAATAATATTATTTTACAGAAATATCATTATAAAAAAATTAAATAATGTGGGGAATGAAAAAGGATAGTATCATTGGATAATATACCAATTTAATAATAATTGACACTAAATGAATTTATTTTCATAGAAAAATTCATTAAAATTTGACAAAAATATATATACAAAAAATGAAATTTTTATTTCAAAATAAATTATATAAAATGCACGTATTAAATACATAACAAGAAAAACATTAAAGTTTACATGACACATTTAATAATGTAACAAAACCACTTAAACAATTGCTGGTCAAGAAAAAGATAAAAGTTTCCATTCTACCTATTTTAAAAAAATGATTAAATTCAAATTTTTAGTAGATGTAAAGGGATTTTTTTTGGAAAAGGAAGGATGGATAAATTTAAAAAAATATAATATAAAAACATGTTAAATTAAATATAAAATATAATTGGGGAATATTCAAAAAATTATTTAATAAAAATTTTAAATCATGGATATGGAATAAAATGTTTCTCCAACATAATGTGATGAAATATGGTTGTATTTTCTATAAAATTTCAAAACCATTTGGACTAAATAATGAGTAGAAAACATAATAAATCATAAAAATATAAAAATTGATCTTTTGAAAAGAAAACATAATGGTATTTATATTATAAAGATTATATAATTTCATTATTGAATATTGAATCATAAAAAATCATGATTAAAATAGGATTGAGACATAAATCCCATAACTCAAGCCTAGTCGTTTATAAAATGTATTTTAACCACTTATAGAAATAATAAAAATTTATTATAGATCTAAAATAGTAAATTAATCTTATATGTTTTACTATATATGATTTTCACATAACATTTTATCACTCGTGTGTCAAAAATAATTTATTAAAATCAATGTTCTTGGTGAAGATTGTTTCAAATTTATATATGTTTTGGGTTATCCAATTTGATCCTTGTTAATTTATAGTGGAACCAATATGTATTCAATTAGAATAATTTAATTAGTGCCATATTTAAAAATAATATAATATTTATATCTATTATGATAATATAGTTGTTTAACATTATTTACATCAATTTCTGGAGATGATATTCAATTGGCATGAAAGATTGATGTTTAAATATTTTACTGAAATGAATGAAGGAAATGTGAGTATTAATTCAACATAAAATAAACTTAATTAAATCATTTGTATCATAAAAATTAATTAATTCAATCATTATAACAATTAATTTTAACTGCATATTTAAGAAATGCATTGGTTCTTAGTAGTAGTCTTCCAAATTACAACATGAGTGATGTTTTCTTTTACCATAATATGGAAAAGATGAAGATAGTGCTTTTTCAATTAACAAAATGTGATTTCATTAATTTTCTTAAAATTAATTCATTATTTTGGATAGATTAAATAAATTTTAGGTGAGTTAGATGATGAAATAAAAATTAATTTACCTGGTTAATAGTAATACCACTTTATAGGGAAATGTATTTTAGCATACAAATAAAGCCTTGAAATGATGTTATTGTGTAAATAAAAAAGATATATTTTGCGAAGAAGGAATATTTTTATTTATTATCATACATATTGTATGAGATATGAGATTAAAATTTTGTGACAAAGAAAATAAAATATGACCCCTTTTATAATTTAATTAACCCTTTTTATAAGTACTACATTATCAATGTCTATTACTATTTAAGGATCAAAAAGGTTTTCATAAAACAATTTACTGATTAATGGCATATAGGGAATATTAAAAACCATATCTTATTCACTCTGACAATGAAATAATTTTTCTTAATTTTATATAGTTTAATGTATTAAGCTTTATTATAAAATATTAATAATTTTCATTTTTATAATTATTAAATTAATTTGAGGGAAATTTTATAAGAAAACCAGTATAATTATCATATAATAATAAATCAAAAAATTATGTTTTCTTGTCTAGAAAATTATTGGTACATTATAATTCCAAAAAATGGATGAACATTAATATTATTAAAATCATTTATCTATGTTGTCTATTAATGGAATAAATATAGTGTTCACATTTAATTAGAATTTAAGGCATTTAATCAATATCAAGAAAAATTAATATAAATTAAAAGTATTAAAATTTTAGTCATATTTCAAATAATCATTTATGCTATAACAAAATCTATATTTATCATTATGAAAGCATATCATAGATATAAATCTAAATATATTTCCATTTCTTAATAACCAATTTCATAACATAAATTAAAAATCATAATAAAAGTGAAATGGACCAAAGATTCCACATTTTATAAAAAATGGATGTGAATGGTCAATTAAAACTAATAAAATATGAATAAGGTACACAATAATGACATTTGAAAGCTTAATCATTTGGTTTTAAGATTGTTTCACACATTTTACCCTTTCCGAGGTGATAAATATTTATTATTGTTACTACTCATAATGAAAAAAAATTAAGTTGAATATATTACATTACATTTATTACACCGAATACAAATATATAACACATTTAATAAAATTGAATTCATATAATTAGAAGAATTTAATTTTTGTTTATACTATACAAATCCTATGAAAATCAATTTCGATACGAAAACTTGTTTTGTATAAATAATGTTACAAAGAAATAAATCATGACAATGATTAAATTAAATTTATTAGGATTTTATATATAATAAATGAACATACATATCCACTATTACATTTCATGAAAATAATGAATCGAATAAATTACAGTACAAAATATAGTTTAAAATAAAAAATAGTATTTCACATTTTTCACTATAAAATCAAACTTTTAAAATAAACAAAAAAATTTCACCATAGTTTTTTTAGAATGTTTTTTCCAAAAAAATATACAATTTATCAAATAAATTTTCATATAATTAAAAAAATTAACTATTACATTTTAATAAAAAATACAATAAACACCAATTTTGCAGACAATATATATATAAAGAAAAATATTATTTTTTCAAAAACTGAGTGCTTATTTTCAATGAATTTTACTTATATAAATACTATATAAAAATGTTTTAAAAAATTGTTATTCTTGTTCAAACATCCAATTTTAATGGTGAGTTTATAATTATAATATTTAAATTCAAATGTGTGTATTTATGAATGTATCCATTCAATTAGAAATAGTCAATAAATTATTTATATAATTTGAGAGATAATTTTTATGGAATTTAAAAAATAGTTTGAACTGAATGCAAGAATCAATCCTTTCTTTTCCATAACCAAATTATAAATCATTTTTGTTTTAAATGGAGAAAATTTGTAAAACAAATCCTCAAAATTTCAGGAATAAACCAAGTAGAATTAAAAATAAAGGAATTTATAATAAAAGGAATTCATAATTTCATCAATGGAATTTCTTGGATCCACAATCCTGAAAAAATTTGGATTGAAAAATAAAAAACATACCTCAAGAATCATCCTTCATTATATCTGTTAAAACATCATGTATAATAAATATTTATTGATTATAAATATATTAAGGATCCATATTATTGTATATAATGCAATACATTTTTTAAATATAACATTTTATCACTACTGTATTAAAAATTCATTATCAAAATCATTGTTTTTTATGATAACTGGTTCATTTTTTGGTATGTTCTAGTTTAGTAGTCCATGACCCTGTACATTGTTCATAGTTACATCATCTAGTTAAATTTAATCATATTCTAAGGTAAATATGTAATAATTATATACATTATTAGAATTGTTAATATAAATTGATCATGGGAAAATAATTATATATCATTGTGGAGATGGTGCTCCATATGTACACATTAGTAATGTTTCCATTTATTTATAAATGAAAAAAATAATTTTTTAATAATAATTCATATTTAAAACCCATAATAATTTCATAAATGTTATAATATCATTAATTCCATAATTATACCCATCAATGAAAATGGTGATATGAAAAAAAAATATTTCTTTGTAGATGTTCTTGTCAACATATACATAAGTGTGATGTTTTATGTTCTCATATGAATGAAATGAGGTATAAAATTGTTTTTAAATAAATATAAAATTAATTTATAATAATTTAGATACTGAAATAATAATTTTTTAATGGATTGCATAAATTTTTGTTGATTGTAAGAATAGAATATATTGAAACCACTTTGCTAAGTGGTATTAATCTTTATTGAGAAACCACTTATTATTAAACATTAGATGATACAAGGATTTCCTTACAGAATGTTAATAATGTCTAATAAATGGTTTTGGAATCCAATATAGTATTATTTTATTTCTTCTCCATGATATTAGTCTAAAATTTTATGAGTAATAGATGATTAGAGGTTCCCTTTTACCGTTGATTGGTTGGGAAATCATTGAATAACCTATTTTATTATACCAATAAGTAATAATTTTCATGTTTACATAGCTATAAATTATTATTTTTAGAAAATAAAATGAATATAACTGTAATTAATCTCCTAAAATGACATTAAGAAAAATTATGTCATGTTTAATGATTAAATCATATTATTAACAACCAATTAACCCATTTTACAATTACCACAATATCAAACATTAATACTAATTAATGATAAATGATGATATAATATAAAAAAAGTGACTAATTAATTACCTTGTATCATATTTTGTATCATTTCCCATTCAATTTTATGAATATTTGTATTATATGAATTTAAAATAATTTTATAAAATATGGTTTTCTATAAATATATATTTAATTTATTTTTGAAAAAACTCAATTCAATTGTCTTAAATATTATCTATATAACAGTGTATTTAAAATATGAACATGAAAAAAATATTAAATTTTATATTAATATTAAATAATTTTTTTCGCTATAATTAAAAAATGTAATAGATCTTTTATTTTTAAAATTAGTTATTTTATATTTAAATTTTTTTAAAAAATATGTTGACTTTGATGTCTAAACATTTATGTTAATTATTCAATCATGAATAATAAATGAAAATTACAATAATTAAAAAATTAGTTTTTTTCAAGATAATAATCATTCACTAAAAATATTATTTTTTATCCTTATGAAAAACAGTATTATATATTTAATACAATATTGTGACATTTGTTTCCTGAAAACAATATAAAATACATAATTAATGAAAAATTTAACCAATTTTTCATATTTTTTAATCCCGTATGATATTGATAGAATTAGAATAACACAATAGGTTAAGTGAATGTGTTAATGAAATTTATAATACATTTGTTTTTGTTTTAATCAAATTTTTTCATTTAACCCATACCAAGATGAGAAATATAGAGTCTAGTTATTATTCATAATAAAATATTTATATGATTACCTCCTAAAATTAATTATATGTGATGATTCCAAGTACAACATTTAATTTCATTAAACTAATTTAATATATTCCCTAGTTCCCAATTTAATATTAAACTAGTAATATGTGATGAAAACACCGGTATAGAAAAAATTTCATTTGAAGAATAATTTATTATACCAAAATCATTAATTATATTAATTAAAATTACCTTAATCAGATTATTCATAAGATAAATAAACTATTTTTAAATATAAATCAATTTAAAATAGAATTGTTATTTGTTAAATCGTGAATAAAAATGTGATAATGGTCACATTTATTTTATAATTTTTATATCATGGATTATTTAACCATAATGATTTATATAATTTATGTTATCAATGATATACATTTTTTTATTGAGAACACTATCATAACATCACAAAGTGTTACATTCTACACCTATTTTATAATGTTTTACTTCAACATCTTATCACCAACATTAAAAAACAATGATATCTTTGTTTCATGCAATTTTTAGGCTGTAATATAGCTTTTTAAATTTGGGATTCCTCCATAGAACATTAACCAGGTGAGTAGTATTTTTATCTTTAACATTATATGAATCATCTAATATTTATACCATTTTTTTGATAGTATATTTAATTCAATGTTGGTTTGTTGGGAAAAAATCCCTCAAGGTGTCATTGAAGCATTTTTGAGGTGATAGTGTTTTTTGACCAAGTGGGCATCATTGTGGTGATTGTTAACAAAGAAAAACAATGACATACAAAGTTGTTATCAAAGGGGGTTTCATGGTGGCATGTCGAGTCCAAGAGTTGTGGTCAACAATCGATGATTGATTCGAGAATGTCGAAAAAGGAATGGATGATCTAGAGACAGTACAAAAAGAACAGATACATGGTGGAAACATGCGCACTGTGTTTTTAAGGCTTGGAAACTTGCGCACCATATGTTTTTCAAGATTAGACCATCAAAGTATGGAAAATAGATAAGTGTCATGAAAGTATTGAGTTGGTCGTGCAGGTGACCTGTGCGCCGAGAAAGGACTTGCATGACGGTGCCAATGAGGATTGGAAACTTGCACGCCTATTGTTTTTCATGATCAAAACATTAAAATATGGAAAAATAAATAAGTTCACGCATGTTTGGAAGTGGGTCGTTCAAGTTACATGCAGGGGAAGATACCTACATGCCGAGACTTGCGCGTCGAGGTTAGACTTGCGCGCTGTCGCGCAGGGTTTCCAAATGCCTATACATACAGGACCACCCCACATCATTTTCAAAATAGTTCAACACTTAGAAAAATCAGAGCTCCCGTCATACAAGTGTGGAAGTCACGCAAGTGGTGTGTGGTCACACAGGTGGACGTACGCGCCAGTGTTGGAATTTGCGCACTGGTTGGTAGTTGCGTGCCAATATTGGATTGGGCGTAAAAGGATATGAGTCACAATGGTTTGGAGTCGATGAATGTTATGTCACACAGGTGTTTGAGGTGGACCATTGTGCCGATACTTGCACGTCGGGTTAGACTTGAGCACTAAGCAAGGATGATTCATGAAAGTGTTTCTGGGATGCATGAAAGCTGGAAGAGTTCCCAATACCTTCGGTGCAATGAGATATTCATCTACGGTTGAAAGTTGGAATTCAACAGAGCATCCACATAAAACAGAATATGCATTCATTAGAGATAATGAAGAGAAATACAAGTCTATAAACTGTTATTGGATCCATTCCGGAGCATTAAGTGAAGGAAGAGGAAGATGGCGATCCTCTCCACCGACAGTGAGCCAGAGAGAGAGAAATAAGGAGTGACCCTTGGGAAAGTAGTGAGCTGACCCTAAACCTTGTCAAGGCAGTGATCCTGGGACATAGAGACTGTGCATGAACCTTGTAATCCACAGCTAGTGATGTTGAGTGGAATTTGGAACTACCGACAACCTGTCGGCATACGCTTCTTGGACGTAGCCCTTAGCGGTAAAGCAAGTAAAAATTTCTGTGTTCTCTGCTAACTTTACATTTTGTTTATATTGTGCAACAGGAAAGTGAGAAAATAGTTTTTTTCTTAACATCGAAACAAGATCAGAACATGATTTAATTTTGAATTTGTCATAGCCTAATTCACACCCCCTCTCAGGGTATTCAGCCTTGTGGACTTAACATGGTACAACATCAATGTTAAATACATATGAAGGATCATGTATGTACATCCTGTGAATGGATACAAAAAATAAATCTAAATCTTGAAATATATTTTGTTGATATTCCAAATGATAAAATACCATCTAGATACGACCTATAAAATCTAGGGGACTGATATATATACTAATCAAATGGGCCTTGTTTCAACTTATCATACCATTTTTCCTTGGATATATTCATAGGTATGCATTCATACCATCTTCAAACTCTAAATCTCAATGATGATTTTCAGGATTACATTCTTGTACACTCTGGTATTCCTTTACATGATTCAAAATGTCTATATTCATCATGTCCTAGTCCATTTCTAAAACATTTCCAAACAAGTTTATTTCTCCAAAAAAATATTAGGACATTGTATTTTAACATTTCATTCCATAGCGGGATTTATAAGGATCCTTCTAAATTTCAATGTAAAATTAATTGTTCTAATTAATCCTTTTTAGAGGTAGATGTTGATACCAAGAATTTTGAAAATATATATTATAAGATCTCAACATATCCTCCATATTTAATAGGTCTGTTAATATGAACATAAAATTAAAAAGATAATAAATATTTGAAGAAAACACTAAAACCATAGACTGGTTGTGACTCATCTATAATTTTGGTAAACTAGTGATCATGATCAGAAACAATTTGGAGTTTTTCAATATGAAATCATTCAAATAAATCAATGAATATCCTTAGAATAAGATAAGTATAGAAATATTATATGATTATAATTAATTATGATTATTTCATAAGGAGGTCTACTACAATTTAAATATTATTATTTTGTTTGGTTTTTTTGGGTGTCCATAGATGAAATATTTAGTAATGTTTTACCATTTCCATTCATGTATAGTTATGGGTTGTAAAATTCCATTTGATTTCATTCTCATAAACATAAATATTTGGAATAGTAATAAATGAGATACATACATTGAGATATACATTAAATTTTATCCCAGAGGAAATACACTTTAAATAATATGCAGACTTTTTTTCTGCAATGATGAATAGAGAAAGAAAAAAAATGATCTTAATCTAATGACACATTGATTAGATACTTTTTTCATTGTAAACATAATAAGATCATGTATTAATTCTTTCAATCAAAACCTTTATTGAACTCTGTAAATGTTCATTATCTATTTCAGTAGCACATATTCGTTTTCACATTTATAATCCTCTCTCACACACACATATATGTATGTTTGAAAAAATTTCTATAAATGATAGGGCCATATCACATTCCTTCGTATTTTAACATTAAATTTCCAGAAATCATATATATTTTATCAATTTCAATATTCATCATTTTAAATCAAGAATTGTGTTTTTAATCATAGAATATGAAAAAATATTACATTACTATGGTTCTAATGTATTAATAATTCATATTCTTATGAATATTATAAAAATAATATTTGTAACATATTGAACATTAACTTTGTGAATATATACAAAAAAATTTATAATCTATATATATGTCATACATTTATATAAAAATAAAATTCCATTATATAATTAATATAAAATGTACCACCTCTAGATCACTATCATGAGTCATGTAATTTATCACATGTACTCTAAAGTAGTGTAAGGAATATTTTATCACTAATCAATTCTACTGGGGGAAACATCACATTTAAATTATTGATGAATCATTATAGATCCCAAACATAGCCCCACTACATTGTACTATTATCACGAGTTCACTAATTGGCCTTCTCTTCTACTCTTTGAAATCATGTTCACAATTATCTATTCACATGATCTTATAGACCTTCAAAGACAATGTGGTGAATATATTATCTTATTTGTATAAATATCTTACAAATCCATGGTAATATTTTATAATTCTAGAAAAACTAAGCATCTTAGTAACTCTAGTTCATCATTTAAATTCTAAAATAGCAATAATAGTTTATAGATATAATGAAATACCATAACATGATATTATATTTCATAACAATGAATCTTTCTAAATCTGAAATACATAGTTGGTAAATTTTTCGTATATATTATCTTAAATTAGGTTCTTGAGTATAAATCTCATGTTATCTTTGTTATATTCCCTAATAATATAATTTATAATTATTTTTTCTCCAAATACTAAAATAATTTAATCGGGGTAATCTATAATGTCTCTATTAATTATATACATGATGGAATTTTGTGAATTGGACTATCTAAATGGATTTTATATAAATTCAAAATGATCATTCCCCAAATATATGGTTATAATGGGTATGTTTTCAATATTGAGACTTTATTGATTGATAAACTTTTTATCAGTTCTGAAACATTATTGACTTCCTTATAATTTATTAGAAAAATAGTAGAAATGATTCAAAGGGTACGTTTTCTTAAAATAACCATGTAACATTTCAAATAATGATTGAGAAGGAACATTGTCCCATAATAAATCAAAATAAAACATAAATGTTTCACCAAAAGGAAACCCACATGGGTATATGAATCCCTCATCCAGATTCCCCTATATTTTATTATTCAAATAAAATATTTCTACTTGGTAAATTGTATATTGATTATTTGGATAAAGTGTATCACCATTCATGATTTATTTTGAAAATTATTTTCTTGATTTATTAAAAGACTATAAAATTATTCCAAAAATACATGAACAAAATCTCATACTATATAAATGATATTAATGTCTTGTTTCAACAAACTATGTGATAAAAATATAATTCATGGATAAGAATTAAGACCCAAAATATATTATTAATATCCATTGATATTTGATATTATTCCTTACACCGATAAACGATCAAAAAGACATTAGAAGTTTGAAATTTGTTTTAATTTACATTTCAAATGATATGGTCTTCATAAGATGAAATCTAATATATGCCCAAAATCCTATAAAATTTAACTTTGGAAGGAATAGTTTTTTTGAATTTATACTTACACAAACTTTAATTAGTGATAAACAATAAACATGAGATCTTATCAATGTATAAGATGATATTTTAATATTAAACTCAATATCTAATCATTGTGGTCATAAAGTGATACCTTGAAAAAATCAATAGAGATGAAAAAGTTGATATATAAAAACAATATTAAATAATATTAGATATAGAGTAGATGATAAGTGTACCAATAATTATATCATTCACATAACCAACATATGTGGTCAGGAGTTCTTGATAATTCCTTAAATCTTTTCAATTATTTCATTATTGATGTTGACAATCATAACAACCCTTCTTATTCGTTGGGTGGTAATCAAAATTTACATGCTACGTGTCATTATAGAATTTGAGTATGGTAGGTGAAATACATTTAATCTTCATCTAATCCAAAGTATTAACTAATCTATTAATCCCATTTCAATATTCATGATCTTTATGATAATCATTTCAATGTTTCATGAACCTCCCAAGTCCTTTCATGTAATTTAGATGTTGTTTCTCCCCACATGTAGGGAATAAAAATTAATAAAATATCATTCAACAATTGGATTTATTTATGTGATTATTAGACTCCGTGATCATTTTTTTATAAAAATAATGACAATACTTTGAATATACAATTTCATTTTTACCTTATTAATACATCAATTGACATCTTTATAACTACCAATGTGCCTTATATCTAATGAATTTTATATACAATTGTTCAAAACACAATTGAAACATCTAAACATTCATGAAACAATAAATATTAAAATTAAAATTTGTGTTTCATGTTTTATAACCTTTAAATAAAAAGTACCAATGGACTATTTATCCATGTTATAATTTTCCAAGGACCCCATATACAATTTTGTGTATAGAATATGAGTGAAATACATACTGAAAACTTTAATCTAATTATTATCCAATTCTATTGAGATAAATTCATCAACCAAACTCATATTCTTAGAACTGTTCAACCACTGATCTTCTTCACATTCCAAATAATTATTAGACGGGACAGATTTTTAAAAAATAGATTATATTATAATATAATATAATTTACATGTGTAAATCATCCATCACATAAAAATTACTAAATCACATGAAACGTTAAAATAAAGTTTATTTTTTACTCATAAAAGACTATACATAATGAAATTCCCTCTATTTATAAATTTTTACCACAGAATGATTCAAAGCTTGTGAAAATACTATATCCATTGAAATAAGTATTTTCATTACAAATAATATATTATTATTTCATATATGATCTAAATCATTAAATTTTCTAACATATTTAGTATTAATATGATTCCACTATGTTAAATCCACTGAATAAAAGAAAAAATAATAATACGAGCAATAATTTCAGTTGGGTGAAATAATATATTCTTGAAAAAAATATTTATAAGAGGTTTTAATCATGAAATATATTTTCAATATATTTCTTCCTTGGATTAATAACTTCCAGTCCTAGAAATATTTTACTAAAATATTTTTAAAATCATATTGTGTGAAAAGATTGTTGACCTATGCATTTCCCATCGTAGTGTAAAACTATGTGCATATTATAAGAACATTCACTATACACTATGATTATGATAGTGTTAAACATGAAAAACTATTTTCAGTGTTGTTACCAATTGATGAATCAATTGTAAAACCATGTCCACATTCAATACACATTGTCAAATTAATGTTTAGGAAGACTAGATAATCAATGTCAAATAAAAAAAATTAAAGTATTATCATATAAATAGTAAAATAGCCTATAATTTCTCTAATGTTATTTATCCATATTACTATAAAGAATAACTACACATATATTGGATACTAAAATTGGGAACCTTTGATTTGTATTCACTAATATTACATCATTATAGATGAATATTTGATATATAACATTTATAACCACACAATAACTGTATTTGTTTAGTTTCATCAAAGACTAAAAAAATTATTTTGATATTAGGATTTAATTTTCCTCATCTCGCCAAAAAAATATTCATAAGTAATTCCAATGTAGAGATAACTTTTATAAATTATTTCCTCATAACCTGGACAAATGGACCCTAATAAATGATGGTTTCAAATTTAATATTTGGAAAAATAGGGGATATATGAATAAATGATCATTTTCAAGAATAATATAGGAATATAGCAATGATATCATTCTCATATCATAACACATGAATGAAAAATGTATCAAATCTCATAACAATATGTTATTGAATAAAATGTTATGATTTAAATGATATGCATCATAAGGGCGAGAAATATTTATTAATCAATTATGGACCACATATTCAAATATTATGTATAAAATATTTTAATTAAATTTTCCCACATAATGCAATATAATATATTTAATATATAATGGATTACAACTCATACTATCAAATAATAATGGATTAGGTATTAAAACAAATTTCCCATGTCATAATAAATTAGAAATCACCAATATTTTGGTATAATATATCTTAAATATGAACATATATCCCATAATAGTTCAAGAACATATAATTTTATCCCACAACCACCACAATTTATATATTAAATTAACCAAATGATCTTGAGGCGATATAATTATGGGACCACTTATACCATAGTTATGAATATATATTTATTTTCACAAGAATATAAATCATTTATCATATCATTATATAATAACAAATGAAAATATATTAGTTTAGTAATCGTTTTATTATTTCAATATAGTATAAACAATTGAAAATAATATTCTTTTACAAAAATCAAATTATAATAATTTTAAATAATGCGGGGAATGAAAAAGACTGGTATCATTGGATAATATACCAATTGAATCATAATTGAAACCAAATGAATTTTTTATCATTGAAAAATTCATTAAAATATAACAGAAATATATATACAAAAAATGAACGTATTATTTCCAAATAAATTATATAAAATGCATGTATTTCACACAATATCTGAAAAAAATTAAATTTTAAATGAAACATAGAATAATTTAACAAAAAAACTAAAATAATGGTTGGTCATGACAAAGATAAACATTTTCATTCTTCCTATGTTAAAAAAATGATTCAATTAAAATTTTTAGTATATGTAAAGGAAATTTTTTTTAGGAAAAGGAATGATGGATCAATTTAAAAAAATAGAATACAAAAATATGATAAAATTAAATATAAAACATAATTGGGGAATATTAAAAAATATATTTAATAAAATATTTAAATCATGGATATGTAATAAAATGTATCTCCAACTTAATGTGATGAAATTTGGTTGGATTTTCTTAAAAAATCCAAAACCATTTGGACTATACACTGAATAAAAATTATTATAAATCATAAAAATATAAAAAATAACTTTTTTAAAAGAAAAAATAATGGTATTTATATTATAATGATTATATAATTTCATTAATGAATATTCAATCATAAAAAATCATTATTAAAATAGGATTGAGATATAAATACCAATACTCATGCCGAGTCGTTCATCAAAAGTATTCTAACCACTTATAGAAATAATAAAAATTTATTATAGATCTATTATAGTAAAATAATCTAATATGTTTTACTCTATATGATTTACACATAACATTTTATCACTCTTGTGTCAAAAATTATTTATTAAAATCAATGTTCTTGGTGAAGATTGTTACAATTTTATTAAATGTTTTGGTTTATCCAATTTCATCGTGGTTAATTTATCCTGGAACCATTATCTATTAAATTATAGTAATTTAATTAGTGTAATATTTACAAATTATATAATATTTATATCAATTTTGAAAATAAAGTTGTTTCAAATTATTTACATCACTTTGTGGAGATGATATTCCATAAGCATGAAAGATTGATGTTTTGATAGTTTACTGAAATTAATAAAGGAACGGTGAGTATTAATTTGAGATAAAAAAAATTATTAAATAATTTATATCATAAAAAATAAATATTTCAATCAATATAACCATTAATTTTATCTGCAGCTTTAAGAAATGCATTGGTTCCTAGTCGTGGTCGTCCAAATTTCCGCATGAGTGATGTTCTCTTTTACCATAATATGGAAAGGATGTGGATTGTTCTTGTTTAATTAACATAATATAAATTCATTACATTTTTTAAAATTTATTCATTATTTTAGATAGATTAAATAAATTTTAGGTGAGTGAGATTATGAAACAAAATTTAATGTACCTAGTTTAGAGTAATACATCTTTGTAGGGAAACGTCTTTTAGCATACAAATTAAGTCTTGAAATGATGGTATTATAGAAATAAAAAAGATATATTTTTCAGGGAAGGAAAATTTTCATTTATTATCATACATATTTTGTGAGATATGAGATTAAAACTTTGTGACAAAGAAAATAAAATATGATCCCTTTTATAAGTGGGTTGTGCAGATCTATTGAAATTAATTAATTTAATAAATTATTAAAAACAATTTTAAGGTAGGGTTTATGTAAAATGAAATATTTTAAATTTTGTTTATTTATAATTTTAAATAATCTAAAAATATAATATTTATATTTTTAAACATGAATTTTTAAACCTTACCTCGTAGTTTTCAATCCTTGTGAACACTTTTTAAAATTAATAAATTGTCAATGTCTATAACAATTTAAGGATCAAGAAGGTTTTCCTAAAACAATTTACTAATAAATGACATATATGGTATATTATAAACCATATCTTATTCACTCTGATAATGAAATAACTTTTATTAATTTTATATAGTATAATGTGTTGAAATTTATTATAAAATATTAATAATTTTCATTTTTATAAATATTCAATTAAATTGATGTAAATTTTTTACGAAAAGTAATATAATTATCATATAATAAAGAATACCAAAAATTATGTTTTCTTCTCTACAAAATTTTCGGAAAATTATAATTCCAAAAAATAGATGAACATTAATATTTTTAAAATAATTTATTTATGTTGTTTATTAATAGAATAAATACAGTGTTCACATTGCATTAGAAATTAAGTAATTTAATCATTATCAAGAAAAATTAAAATAAATTAAAAGTGTAAAATTTTTAGTCCATATTTCAAATAATAATTTACATTGTAATATAATCTATATTTATCATTATGAAAACATATCACAGATATAAATCTAAATATATTCCCATTTCATAATTACCCATTTCTTAAGTTAATTTAAAATTCATAATAATAGGGAAATTTAAAAAAGATTCTATATTTTTTAAAAAATGTTTGTGAATGGTCAATTAAATCTAATAAAAAATGAATAAGGTACACACTAAAGAACTTTTAATGCTGAATCATATGGTTTGAATAATGTTATACACATTTTACCCTTTCTGATGTGATAAATACATATTATTGTTACTACTAATAATACAAAAATAAGTTGAATATATTAAATTACATTTATTACATCGATAAAAAATATATAAACCGTTAAAAATAATATAATTCATATAATTAGAATTATTTAATTGTTTATTATACTAGAAAAATCATATGAAAATCTATTTCGATAAAAATAACAGGTTTTGTATAAACAGTGTTATAAAAAAATAAATCCTGACAATGAATACATTAAATTTACCTAGATTTTACATATTATAAATTAACAAACATATCCACTATTACATTTCAAGGAAAAAATGAATTAATTAAAGTACACAAGAAAATATAGTTTAAAATAAAAAATAGTATTTCGCATTGTTTGCAATAAAAAGAATCTTTTAAAATAAATTGGAAATTTTCACCATAAATTTTTTATAATGTTTATTCCAAAAAAATATACAATTTATAAAATATGTTTTTTTAGAATTATAAAAATTAACTATTACATTTAATAAAAAATATAATAAACACCAATTTTACAGACAATATATATATAAAGCATAATATTATTTTTTTCGAAACTCAGTTCTTATTTTCAATGACTTTTACTTATATAAATACTATATAAATTTTTTTTTCATAATTTAGTTATTCTTGTTCATACATCCAATTTTAATGGATATGTTATAATTATAAAATTTAAATATTAATATTTATATAATCGTTCTTTTAGTATCAAGTTTCCATACAAAGTACGATATTAAAGAAATGAAATTTATTTATAGGGAATTGTATTATTTAATAACAAGGTTTTTCGAGTAATATTATTAGGGATTTTTGGATCATAACATTAAAAATTGTTTCCTATTTGTATATTTAATTGATATTACCTATAACCCTTCACATTTATTCATTCTTTTCTATACATATAATTTCATCCAGGACTAGATATTTATTTATTAATAATTTATAAATTTTAGGTTTTACATCATCTGGTTGATATAAATATATAATATCATTGTATTGGAACATGGAATTATTATTGAATACATTATTTCTTCTTATTTAGTAGTACCCAGGTTATTTACTACGTCCTTATAGGTTTATAGTTCATTATCCTCCAATAGTATTGTGTTATCCTAGTCAATTATTCAAAAAAAAATTCTTTCTTTTCAACCATTATTATAGAGCTATATTCTACATGTGTCCTAGGTAAATATTCCTCTACCACAATATCTAGTAGATATCATTCATTTACATTCACTTGATCATCAACGTCATTGATTTAGATCAATATCCTGCCACTAGTAAAATAAATTTCATTCCATTTCTTAAACTATATAATTTTATTCCACAATAATATTTATATCATAAGGGTTATATATGTAATATGATTTAGTTTACCGAGGGTAAATAATAAATATGATAATTATTCCTTCATATTCTAGTTTTTTATTTGGTATAGTCTTCAAATATTCCTTATATCCCAATATACATATATGAGAATTTGTGGGATTTTTTCAATAACGTAACTGATATATAACTCTATCTACTAATTTTTTTGATACATAATTCTATTGATATGTGACTGCTTATAGTGTTTACAACTAAAAGGTGAAAAATAGGGTTATGTGATTCCAAATTGTTTTTACCATGAAGAAAAGGCATAATGCCCCAATTCAATTAAAACATTCCAATGATCCATATAGGGATGACCATGTTTGGAGATTATAAAATTATATGTTATGTTATCACTGATTCATTGTATTAGTTAAACAAAAGCATGATCTTATTATAGATACTTAATATTCATAAAATTATATTTTTCCCCCTCATTCAAATATTCATTAATAATATTAATTAAATAAACTTTTACCTCTTTGAGAATATATTTCCATAAAAACTATATTAAATAGTAAAAGTAATGAATTAAAACAATCCACCCATTTCCATTACATGAAATGGGATGTGTACATATGTATGAATCAATTCTGGTAGTAATTTCGATCATACACATATCCTATCGATGTTTTTTGGGGTCACCATCCAATGTAAATATGAATGGAATACGTCTACATTATGTAACACAATAGAATATAAAAACCCATATTTATATATCTTATGAAAATAAATATCAATAATGATAATGAAACAACTCGCAACATCATGCCACTATGAAATGACAATACAAATGGTCACTCCTACACAACTAGTACGTTGCTTCAAATTTGAGAGGTTACAATCATGGAAATAGGTTCAACACTGGTTTTGGGAGGATAATTTACCCCCATTTATAAGAGTTAATTATTACATATCTTATATTTTTACATCATCAAAAAATATGAAACAATCATATTTGGAAGATAAACTAAAAATCCTAAAAATAATAATCTGTATTTTGGAACATATAAAATTATACAGACTCAATATCCCACTGTGATTAACAAAAATAAATGTATCCCAATGTAAAGTAATATATTGAGTCACTAATCATAGTTCCAAGCCTCACTTAATCCCTTTTTCCATCAAAACAATGAGAAATCCTACTTGATCAGACATAAGACCATACCTTCTAGAACCTTTAATAATTATGATATCCTTAAGTAACCATGTTCCATTGTCCCTTGAGACAGGTGTGTGTATATAACATAGTATGTCCCGATAGTGTAGTCCCATACAATACCACCAATTTAGTGATATGTATATATTTTATCTTCAAAATAATATGAAAATAGTTTAAAAAACATAAAAACCAATAATTCATACTTCATGTATTTATGTGTTTGTTTTTTGTTTTTCATGAGGTTTATGTAAAACACAATATAACCACTTCCATGAGGGTCTATGAATATATCATGGTCCAATCCTAATGAGAGTCATTGATCCCTATGTTTGTGACCAAAATATATAATACTAGATTTAACAAATTCAATATAGATAATAAGCATTTCTCCATGAATGCTCTAAATTGTATAATAGATCTTGATCACTTGGTATATAAACAAGTGTCTTGTTCCTCCCTATAATGTGACTTCTGAGTGAGGTAACAAGCCTAAAATTAGCATGAATCTCCCATATGTGTGTTTTATTAGATAGGGAAAAAACTAAATGTATCATGGACCATCCCTAGTATGTTTATATCATCCATATAATTCCCTCATATATAACACAATCCAATACTAAATGTGTTTCCATTTGATAATAACATCCCACTTCTAATGGTGTCTACCATATACAATAAAATGGACTCCATAAGGGATGTTTTCATTTTACAAGAAACGACCGATCAAGGGGACATTAAATTTATTGTTTTCAGAAACAACGGTTAAGGAATTATTAATAAGATAAAAATGAGATATAATTATCATGGGTGGTTTAAACATAAAAACGCTATGTATACTGGGGAAACAAGATTCCCCCAATGTCAATTCTGAAATAGGGGAACCATAAATGCTTAAACGATACCACACCATGTAACTCATGTCACCTCATCCCCATAAAGAACATCATGATCCATATCAGTATTTTAAAATAGATACACTTATATATGCATCAATACTATACCATAATGGAAATCAAATATAGATATGGGTAATATATGTCTCTATAGACAAAATCATCTGATGTCCATTTTCTCACCCAAACTGAGTTCGTCATTTACGTATACATTCCACCATGGAAAAACACATGTAAATGTTAAAAGATAATGCACCAATTTTTTAATGAGTCTAATGGATCATAGGTTTCAAAAGATTTCTCACATGTCCTAATCAGTTTTCAAATCTCATTTCATTCCAAAAACCTCTCTGAAGTGTTCTTGGGATCACATGCAATTAATACTATATCATAATTACCTAATATTGAATTATTAACACCCCTGATAAGGGTATATGTTTTAGGGGAATATTATTTTAGTCATAGAAATTTTCCGCATTGGTAGTGGTGAACATGGTAGTGGAAGTGAGCCAAAATCGAATTAGAACCTTGTTTGGTCACTCGGTTCATTTGATATAGAATAAAAAAATTAATTTAATTTTAGACTCATTGAATTTTTTTAATTATTTAAACACCATCAGTCGTTTTTCCACACATCAACATGAATGTAAATAAACTATATAAATACCATTGTATGTGTACTAAGTAAGCCTACCATTTTAGAAAGCATGAAAAAAATAAAAAACATCATCCATCTTCTCTTCCAAGTAATACACAAGGTCCTTTATAACTCTTTAATGCTCCTTCTGTAACACCCCAAGCTTCCACGATACTCATCTCTTTGAATAATGAAATAGCTTGTGTTGTACGCATCTTTGAGTTCTGGCACACAACGACAAACCAAACTAGTAGTTCTGAATAGTAATACACAATTTTTAAATAGATTAAAATTTTATTTTTCAAAATTGACTTCTTTTTTTTGATTTAGAATATCAAAATTAGATTAAGGTAAATTTTTGTTATTTTCCTTAAAACATTCATTTTTTGACGAAAAGAAAAAACATTGCGTTATTATTTAAATGTGAATTTTATTTAAATAATAATAATTATTATTTAAATTTATTTCAATTTAAAAATATAAACATAATACCTATATTAGAATAATGTAATTCACAGAAGTCATTTTATAATATCATTATATATATATAATTTTATTGACCATTTTACCATCTTTTACCCACATTTTAGGCACATTTTCAAATTTCTATAATACATAATATTATTAATTATTTAAATTGAATTTCAAAAATATGAGAGACAAAGTTGAATTCATTTTTTAAAATGTGGTTTAATAGGTTGAAAATAATTTTTAGTGAATAGTAACTTTTGAAGTTTATTTACCACAGTTAAATGTAAATCGGGTAACTAATGGTAAAAATGTTTTTAAAAATACCTTAACGGATGTCCTCATTCTATTGGAAAAAAAATTTCGACCAAAATCAATGTTATTAATATAATATTATCCTCTTTGATCCACTTGGATTAGATTATAACATTTATTATTATTTTATTTAAAGAAGAGTTAAAAGTGATAAATAAAATGTGTCAGAACTGAATAATTTTTTATATAAGGTTATACCTAAGATAAATTATTCATTAAATATTTATTATAAATATAAAAATATTTCAAAAATAATAGTATTTTATTTATAATTTTTACACATTAAAAAATTAATTTTATTTATGAAATAATGATTATAGAATAATTTACTTATTAATGAAAGATTAAAAGAATTGTTATTATAAATATCCAAATAAAAGAAAATTGATATTTTTTATCATTCCACTAATTCTACATTTTAATATGACTTGTTAGGCTTAATTTAGTGTATTTTTGTCAAAGAGATCATGTTTTTTTACTTTCAAAATAACCGAATACTAAATAGTGTCAAAATTTATATAAATGTGTTTTTAAAACATATACAATATTATTAATTAATACAATATTCCCAAAAATTGAAGGTTCATCCAAAGGACATAGATAAGGTACGATATTTCAATAATAAACCACTGGGTGTTTGACTGTATTTTTATAGTATGTTTGTAAACTATTTATTATAATAATGTAAGAATAAATGGAAAGAGATAAACAATTTATCTATAAGTTAAATCTAAAAGAAATGGTCAATATGGTGACCTAAACCTATCTAAAACCATTTTATTGAGAGGTTTTCAGTACATCCCCACCATATCCTTGAAAAAAATTATTTTAGAGCCATTATAAAACTAATATTATTTTATAATAAGTGAATAATTCATACATTTAATAATGTAACCCTATAATCTTTTATAATAGAGTACACCCCCTTCTCTTAATTTCAAACCTCCATAGCCATTTGGATCAGAAACACCCTACAAAAGTATCTTCCCAACTACACTAAATTCAACCTATGGGCCTTATATTGATCAAAATCTATCCTAATGTTCCCTTTTGATCAAATCAAAATGAAGAACCCAAAGAAGAGATAATTACTTATCACATAATTCAAAGATATTTTCTTTATCCACATCGTCTTTCTTTGCTGTTTCCATACTAAAATAATAACTCTAGTACCATCAACATACTGAGATGTTATTATAAATATGGTACAACAATATTCATTATTCTATCCATCCATTTAATTGCAAAGTCACCATAAATGCGTACGTTAGGTTTACCATCTCCAAGTCATGGTGTAGTTTGTTATTAATCACTTCATTTTTTGGATGGGTATAAAAATGTGTATAAATGATTTAAATAATAAATATAACATATTAATTATTCTTTATATATGATATATCATCCAACAACATGCAATTTCACCTCTAACAGATTGATATTTTTGCCAGTGCGTTCCTATGGCTCATTGTCTCCATGACACGATGAGATTTTGTTTCCCATATAAACCATTCAAAAATAATTTTCATCTGATTATTACAGATAATGTTTAAGAACTTAATATAATTCTATTTATGAATCAAATACATCCTATCCATAACAAATATGAATTACGTAACCAAACATATTAAGTAAAATGAAGTAGTAAACACAAGAAATAATGATACAACTAAAATATCATTAACAAAGAAATATTATAAGATCGTATATGATATAATATATTTTATTTGGATCTTGAATAATTTAATAACAATGATTTCACCATTATATAGTAGGATAACCTACCAATTATTATGTAAAAGTACAAAGAAATGGTTAATTTTTAAATATCTTTACTTATCTGAGGTTGTTTATATGTAAATATCTACTGGGACATATCTATCATCCACTTTTTTGTTTCATAAAAATTTATTTCAAAATATTTTTACTCTTTAATAGACTTTGTGTTAATTTCATTTATACCATTTTTTTAATTTTCTATAATTTTTTTGAAATGAATATTTCTGTCACTTTCCAAATAATGTACTTTATGGACTATTAGACAAATTAAAGAATGATTTTTTTTATATTATACAGTGGGTGCGGCTATTTTCCATTGCTACAACACCTTTTAAAATTTCCATACAAGATTAAAATATTATTTTCAAAATATAAGTTTTTTTATAATTATGTTACTATTAAATGATTTCAAAATAGAAATCGATATTTCTCTCAAATAGTATCTATTTCTTTAGTATCAACATCCATTGATGAATTTTATACTTGTTTGAAGTTGTTTGATATTGATACAATGTTCTATATTTTATTGATAGTTTATTGATATGATTGATATTGGATTTTTTATTTTTATACCATTAATGGTTTACGATTAAACTATAGAAACTTCATTTTCTAGTTTTAATAAGGATGTTTAGTTTATGATTCAATGTTTTCATGAGGAATTCAATGGAATTATTAAGTGAAGGGTGGAGCCCACAACATATTCTAGATGCATCGGTTGGTCCAATGCGACAAACTATTTTCTTGGAATAAGGCATTGGAAAAATATTATTTGTAGACTTGGAACGAGGCCTTGACTATGTGGTTATGATGTTCGACATTATTCATTCTATCAATTTGAAATTAGATGTTGACATTACATGTGATTATTTTACTTTCGTAATTTTAATGTGAATAAGTAAATGGAATTATTTGATTTATCTTTTAATTATTACACTGATGTTTAAGTTCAAAACCATTTTGTATTATAGTTACACATTTACATAAATGATAATTCTTATTTATGATAGTTTCTTCTATATTGTTATCCTTTCTGAGCATCTGAGCTCACCCCTTTCTTATGTTTTCTTTTTCCATGTATGTGAAGAAGTATATTATTATTAACCTGTAGGGATAGGTCAACGGATATGAGTGTGTTCAAAGGGGACACAATGTCCTTTTTTTATTTCCTAATGTAATGTAAAGATTATGTATGTATCTCGTACATACAAGGATAATTAAATAACTTTTCTTTCGAGACATGATCTTTCAGGATCATGCCACTCTTATGTAATAATGCCCTCACACAGGGTAACTATAGTTGGGGTGTTTCTGTTGGTATCAGAAGAAGATTAGTTCAACCCTTTGAAATTGGATTTAGAAAAAATTTGATTAGAGATAATTTCCATATGCTAAAAATATAGGATTAATATAGATAAAATTCTTAGAATTTTGGTAATGAATATGTTTTTGAGTTTTTTAATAAATAAAACCATTTATGGATACGATAAGGTAGAGGTAGCTCTGGAACAGATGTACCTAGTAGTGAAATCTCAGATAAGGAGTTTCGAGTTTGACCTGTGGTATCCTGTTACACGACAACTAGCCTTGTTGTGCTCTTGGTTATGGCACTCCGGGGGGTAAACATAGGATAATTCAAATTTTCATTACAAACCATTATGAAGGATATATGTGTAATACCTCTTCAATGAACGAATTTTTTATGGATTATATGCATAAACTGTTCAATTTATGTTAGGAAATTAATTTGATAGGATTTATGTATTATAATTCAAAAACTAATCTAGTGTATTCAATTTTTTTGAAATTGAACCTAGTAGAAGGAATGGAAATCATATCAATGCACATATTCTATATAGTGATTGAACTCCTACTCAAGGTATTATAGTGGAGTTGGTGATGAAACCTATAATGAACAACTTATAACCATACTAGGTCAACTCACTCAGGTAATGAATAATAAACATATCCATGTGGAGAACCATGATCCACAATGCAGAAGATCAATGTTAGTCCACATCATGAGGGAACAACCACCCACATTCAATGGGACTACAAATAGATTTGTAGCTGAGCAATGGATATGATTTTTGAGATAATATTTCACGCTTTGGGGAGTAGCTAAAGAGAAATTTTTTTCATGGATGTTTATCAACTCACAGGAGAAGCAGATCAATAGTGTCCATCAATTAAAAACACAAAGGATGATGAAGAATTATCAAATATGTAGTACATGGAGTTTAAAGAGATTTTCGTAGAAAAATACTTACCTCGTCACCATCGAATGGATATGAATGGAAAATTTTTGAGTATAAGGACAAATGAGGATGAGAATGTCGCAATCTATGAGGATATTTTTACAAGGTTATAAATTAATTCGAGTGATTATATACATAACCAAAGGTGTAATATTGATCTATTCTTTAATGGGTTTAAAATATTTCTCCATCGAGAAATAGTCTCATAATCCTTCTCATCGAATGAAGATATTGTCTAATGTAAAATCAAGAAATAAAATGAATTCTCTATGTCTTACAACATTAAAGAAATGCAAGAGAAGAAGAGATCTACTGAGTACTATGGAAATGGAAATAAGTGGAAGAAATGGAATTTTGAATTTCTATCCTACAGTAAATGTAGGAAGGAACACCCCAGTACTTTCTTGAAGGGAATGGGAGACTGTTACATGATTGGTGAAAAATTCTACCGAGAACGTGATTGAAATTTAATGAAAGAGGCTATAAATGTTGAATTATACAATTATAGTGAAATTGGGAATTATGAAAATGAATTTCCTATTTGTCATGGAATATTACGTAAAAATGTCAAGGGACAACAACCAAGATTATGCGATCACTACTCTTGAGTTTTAAGCATTTAAGGATGTTGTGGTAGGTAACTTAATGGTTTCCTAAAATTTATCCAATACATTATTTGATTCAGGATCCTCACATTTTTTCATATCTTCCCAATAATGTAAGAAAATTAGATATTTCAATTTTTATTTTACAAGGATGATTTCAGTCATAACTCATAAGGGATGTTTCATTGAAACAATGTTATCTAAATCAGTTCCAATTAGGGTATGTAAACATTCCTTCTCCACTGAACTCATCATCATACCCATGATTCAATTTTATATAATACTTGATATTTAATGGCTTTCAGACCTTTATATGAAAATTTATTTTCAGTAGAAGGAGGTTAAAATTTTCGATGATGATAACGAGTAATGTATCTTTATAGAAGAAACATCACCATATAATTCTTATTTATATCCACCTCTAGTAGCTCTACTAAATTCAATTGTTGTGTAGGATGAAAATGAAATTAATAATGGTGAGTAAAGGAATTCTCAAATAGAGTATGTACATGTTGTGAAAGAATATGTTTATGTGTTTCCATATGATTTACCTTGACATCCTTCTGAACATGAAATTGAGTTTTTCATTGAATGGATTCCGAGTTGGAGGCCCATATCAAAGTCCCCTTACAGGATTTTTGCATTGAAATTATTGGAACTAATTAATTAAATATAATACTTGATTAATATGGGATTTAGTTTCCCTTGTGTTTCTACATGGGTATCCTCTTTTCTTTTTTAAGAAAAAAATGGATCATTGAGGTGGTGCACTGAATATAGAGATAGCAATGATATAACAATAAAGAACTAGTATCCACTTCCTCTAATTGATGATTTATTTGATCAACAACATAGGGACAAATATTTTTCAAATATTAACCTTTTGATCTAGATATAATCAGTTGGGTGTGAAGAAGGAAGACATTCCAAACACATCATTTCATGCCAGGAATGGTCATTATGAGTTACAGAAAGTAATTATGAATAGACTAACACACCCTCTCTCATCAGGGATCTAATTAATAATATCATCAATTAATATCATGATTAAATTTTCATTGTATTTATTGATGATATCATGGTATACTCCAAATGGTACAATGATTATGAAAATAACTTATGCACTATTCTAAAAACTCTTAGAAGAAATTAATTATATGTGAAGTTTAGGAAGTGTGAATTATGGATTCAAGATAATTCATCTCTTGGACATATTGTTTATAAGGATGGAATATTAGTTGATCCTTCAAATAAAAAGGAAATCCATGAATGGCCAACACCGATGAGTATAACTAAGTTACGCAGTTTTATTGTTTTAGCGTGGTATTATCGGTGCTTCTTCTAAACTTTTGGTGGATTGGCTAACCCATTAACGAAGATCACTCTAAAAGGGGTTACATTTTTTTGAAGAATAGTGTGAATAATGTTTTTATGAATTAATCAATATATTATTAAATGATATTATATTTTCTCTACCATCGATGAATGATGGGTTTATTATTTATAGTGATTCATTATAGAAAGGACATGGTTGTTTCTTTATGTATAATGATAGAGATATTTCATATGCATCACGACAACTAAAAATTCATGAAAAAAACTATCCTTCCCATGATCTTGAGAGAGTAGTTGTAATCATTTCTTTGAATATTTGGATTCATTATCCTTTTGATGGAAAATGTGAGATATATACCGATTAATAGAAATTAAAGTATATTTTCTCATAGCAATAACTCAATATGAGGCAAAGTTGATGGCTTGAACTAATAAAATATTATCATTTCACTATACACTACCACCTAGGGAAAGAAAATAAGGTTGAATATGCTTTGAGCAGATAGGATCATAGAGTTTTGAACAAGATGATAGTTGAAATTTATCCTATGTTCATGGATCTTGTAAATATGGATATGGTAAATATCATGGAAGATGAAACATCAATAATTTTTCAAATGGGTTTCAAAACATATTTACTATAAAAAGTAAAATGTTCTTAAAACAATGACGATGAGTTTCAA
This sequence comes from Viscum album, assembly GCA_963277665.1. Lineage (NCBI taxonomy): Eukaryota > Viridiplantae > Streptophyta > Magnoliopsida > Santalales > Viscaceae > Viscum > Viscum album. The sequence goes on along the minus strand of OY728127.1, from coordinate 76,878,248 downwards.
AAGAAAATTTATGCTGTGAATAATGGTTGATTGATTGACATCGTATATGATGTTGGAATTTAGAAATTTTGGAAAAGTTGTTGTGTTCATTATATACCTGATCTTAAAAGGGAATTTTTTGATGATTCCAGTAGCTCAAATTTATCTACACACCCAGGTAGCACTATGATGAAAATAGTTTTTAAGGAACATTTTTTGTGGGACAACCTAAAGATGGATATTTTTTATTATGTGTCAAGATTTATGGTTTGTCAATACGTGAAGGCTAGAAGACATCTTCCTATATGATTCATGAAACCTCTTCCCATACATGAGTGTTAATGGGATGATATTGAAATGGTCTTTTCCATGGGTCTACCAAAGACTCCAAGAAGGAATAACACAATATTGTTCATTATTGACCGTCTTACCAATTCTTCACACTTTCTTGATATAGGAGAAGATTTACCACTTGAATGATTAGTAATAAAATATATTGATGATTTAGTAAGACTTCATGGAGTACCCCTATCAATTTCTTATGATCATGATCCTCATTTTACATCATGATTCTAAGAATGTATTTAGAAGGCCCTTGATATAGAACTTTTCTTTGCACACTATCTACCACCCTCAAACAGATGGAAAATCTTAATGGACTATTCCAACCTTAGAAGACATGTCAATAACTTTCTCACATGACATTCTAGGTACGTGGGATAAATATTTTCCTCTGTTAGAATTTTCCTATAACAATAGCTTCAACTCAAGTATTCATATGTCATCATATTAAGAGTTATATATATAAAATATGTTGCACACCAACTTTTTGGGATGATATTGGTGAAAGAATACTTGTAGGCCTAAGGTTTTATTAAGAAAAAATTGAAAAGTTCATGATTATCCGAACCCACATCGAAGCAGCTCAATATAGGGAAAAGAGATATGCTGATAATGGATGGAAGGATTTGGAATTTCACGTAGGATACCATGTTTTCTCGAATGTATCACAATGGAAGGTATTTATAGGATTTAGTAAGAAGGGTAAATAAATACTAGATACATCAGGCCTTTTGAAATACTAAAATGAATTGGAGTTGTAGATGACAATCTGGAAATGCCTCCAATTCTCTCCAAAGATCATGTTGTGCTCCACGTATCACTGTTTAGAAAATAAATGCCTAACCCAACACATGTACTCACCTATGATGAAATAGAACTAGAACTCAATCTGTCTTATTGTGAATATCCTGTCAAGATTCTTGATACAATGTTACAAGTGTTGAGAATGTAGACGAATCCTTTGGTAAAATTTATATGAGAAAACCATATGATGGAAGAGGAAACATGGAAACATGAGTAACATATGATGAAGAACCACCCAAACATATTATGTAGTAATATTATAGAAATTTCTATGAAGAAATTATTTGAGGGAGGGAAGAATGTAACACCCCAAGCTTCAACGGTATGCTTCTCTTTGAATAATGCAATAGCCTGCATTGTACGCAACTTCGAGTTCAAGCACACCACGATCAATCAATTAAGTTGTTATGAATAATAATATACACATTCTAAAATTTTATAAATTTTATTTGTCAAAATGGAATTCATTTTTGGATTCAAAATATCAAAATTAGATTAGGGTAAAGTTTTGGTATCTTTATAAAAACATATAATTTTTGAGGAATTGTGAAAAACACCGCATTACTGTTTAAAATTGATATTTATTTAAATAATTATTATTTTTATTAAAATTCAAAATAGATACATAATTCCAATATTATTCCAATGTAATCCACTAAATTCATTTTATAACAATATTAAATATATGAAATTTTATTGAACTTTTTATCTTATTTTACCCACCTTTTTGAAAAATTGAAAAATTTGCATAAAATGTAATTTTACCACTTCTGTGAATTGAATATCACAATTCCAAGAGGCACGGTTGAATCAATAAGTAAAATTCAATTCAATAGGATAAAAATAATGGTTGGTGAATAGTAACTTTTGAATTTTATTTTCAACCGATAAAAGTAAATAGGGTAATTAATGTTATAAAAGATATCAAAATTGAATTAATATATTTCTTAATTCTATTGGATAAGTTTTTAATAACAAAATAAAAATTTTGGAATAAAATTTTATCCTGTTCGATAATCTTGGATTAGAGTATGAAATTTATTATTATTTTATTTAAAGAATAGTTAAAAATGATAAATTCAAATTTTCATAACTAAAACAATTTTAATATAGGGTTATACACATGAGAAATTCTAATATAAATATTCTTTGAAAATATAAAAAAAAATCCTAAATAATGATATTTTATATAAAATTTTTATAGATAAAATAAATAATTTTATTTATGACACAATGATGTTGTAGTAAATACCTTATTAATGAATGATTAGAATAATTGATAGTATAAATATCCAAATAAATGTAAACTAAGACTTTTGAAGCATTAAACTAGTTTTCAAGGTCAATAGGACATCTTAGGATTGATTTAATGTATTTTATTCCAAGTAATCATGTTTTGATTTATCTTTTCCTTATTATAAATATGTTTAAGTTTAAAACGTTTTTGTTTTATACTTATACATTTACATATATTATTATTATTCTTTATGATAGTTTCTTCTATATTGTCATCCTTACTGAGCATCTGAGCTCACCCATTTCTTATGATTTATTCTTCCCTATATGTGAAGATGTATATTATTATTAACTTGTAGGGATAAGTCAAATGATATGAGTGTGTTCAAAGGGGGACATAATATAATTTTTTATTTCATGATGTAATGTAAATATTTTGTTTTATCTAGTACATACAATGATACTAAAATAATCTTTCTTTTGAGACATGATCTCTAATGATCATTCCAATGTTATGTAATAATGAACCAAATCAAGGCAACTAGAGTTGGGTTGTTATAGTTGGTATCAGATGAAATTTAGTTCATCCATTAGAAACTAGATTTAGAAAAAATCTCATTAAAGAACATTACCATAAGCTAAACATTTTGAATTAATATATGATGATTTCATAGAAATTTTTTAATGAAGATATTTTGTGAATTTTCAAATAAATACAACAATTTATGGATATGAAAAGGTAGAGGCATCTCTATAAAAGTTGTACCTAGTAGTGAAATCTCATATAAGGTGTTTCAGGTTTAACTTGGGGTATTCTGGTACACGACAACGGGCCTTGTTGTACTCTTGGTTATGACACTCTATGGGGTATACATAGGATAATTCACATTTTCATTACAAACCATTATGCCAGATATATGAGTAAATACCTCCATAATGAAAATATTATTTATCGATTATATGCATAATCTTTTCTATTTATATTAGGTAATTTATTTGTAAGGAAATATGTATTGTGATTCAAAAACTAATATAGTGTATTCCATTGTTTAGAAATTTAACCTAGTAGAATAAATGGAAATCATACACATGCACGTATTCTATATAGGGATTGACCTCCTACTCAAGAAAAATATAGTGGAGCTAGTGAGGAAACCTATAACGAACAACTTATAAAAATATTGGGTCAACTCACTCAGGTTATGAATAATTAACTTAACCATATGGGGAACCCTGATCCAAAATGTGGAATATCAATGTCAGACCACCTCATGAGGGAACAACCTCCAACATTCAATGGGAACTCAAATCCATTCTTATCTGAGCAATGGATGCATTCTTTTGAGAAAATATTTCATGCTTTGAAGAGTAGAAAAAGGGAAAAAGTATTCATAGATGTTTATCACCTCAAAGGAGATGAAGATCAATGGTGGTCAGTAATTCAGAGCACAAAGGTGGATGAATAATTATTAAATATGTAATAGTGGGAGTTTAAATATAATTTCTAAAAAAAATACTTACCTAGTGACCATCCAGTAGATATGAATGGACAATATTCGAGTACATGGATAAAGGAGGATTAGAATGTCGCAATGTATGAGTATAACATTACAATGATAGAAAGGAATGAAGGAGATTATATACTTAACCCAAGGTGTAATATTGATCTATTCATTGATGGGTTTAAACTATTTTTCCATTGAGAAAAAGTCTCACAATCCTTCCCATCGTACGACTATATTGTCTGTTGTAAAATCAATAATGAAAATAAATTCTATATCTCTTACAACTTTAAAGAAATGCAAGAGAAGAAGATATCTTCTTTTCACTATGTAAATGGAAGTAATTAAAATAAATATAATGTTGAATTTCCATCAAATATTAAACGTGGGAAGGAACACCCCATTACTTTCCTGTAGGGAATGGGAGTCTGTTACAAGTTTAGTGAACAAATTCCACTTAGAACGTGATTGAATGTTGAAGAAAGAGGCTATCAATGTTAAATTATTCAATTTTAGAGAAATGAGGAATTATGAAAATGAATTTTATAAGTGTTATGGTATCTTTCCTAAAACATTCAGGGGAACAAGGCCAAGATTATGTGATCACTACTGTAGAGTTTGAAGCTTCGAATGACATGTTGGTATGTAATTTAATGGTTTCCAAAAATTTAGAAATCCTTTATTTGATTCAAGATCATCACATTGTTTCATATCTTCCTAGTTATATAAGAATATTACATATTTCCATTTTTATTTAACAAGGGAGTTGTTAGTCAAAACTCTTAAGGGAAGTTTCAATTCAACAATGTTTTCTGAATCAGTTACCATTAGGGAATATAAACATGCCTTATATGATGACCTCATCATCATACCCATGATTGAATTTGATATAATATTTGGTATAGATTGGATTTCATACCATGATATGTAAATTTATTGTAATAAGGAGGTTAAAATTTTCGAGGATGATAATGAGTAACTTATCCTTAGAGAAGAAATGTCACAATATGATTCTTGTCTAGATACACATCAAGTATCTATCCTAAATTCAATTTTTCGGGAGGAATATAATGAAATAACTAATGGTGAGTAATGTAATGTTCAAATATAGGGTGTACATGTTGTGAAAGAATATGTTTATGTGTTTCCATAGGATTTACCATGACATCCTCCAGAACATGAAATTGAGTTTTACATTAACAGGATTCTAGGTTTGAGTCCCACATAGAAGACCCCTTATAGAATTTCAATTGTAGAATTAGTGGAAGTAATGAATAATCTATAAGAAATGATTAATAAGGGATTTAGTTTCCCTAGTGTTTCTACATGGGTATCCACAAATAATTTTTATGAAAAATGAAGGATATAAAAGGTGGTTCATTGAATACAAGAATATCAATTCTATAACAATAAATAATATGTATCCCCTTCCTCACATTAAGGATTTATTTGATCAACAACGTAGAGCCCATTATTTTTCAAAGATTGGACTTTAGATCTAGATATCTTCATTTTTGTGTGTATAAGGAATACATTCCCATGATATCATTTCATACTAGGAATGGGCATTATGAGTTTACAGAAATTAATTTTGAACATGCTAATGTACCCTCTGTCATCATGTACATAATGAATAATGTTTTCATTGAATATCATGATTAAATTGTAGTTATATTTATTGATGATATCTTTTTATAATCCAAATTCTACAATGATGATGAAAATAACTTGAACACTATTCTAAAATCTCTTAGAACAAATGATTTATATGGTATGTTTAACAAGTATGAATTCTGGATTTAGGATATTTCATATCATGGTCATATTTTCTATAAGGATGGAATATTTGTTGATCCTTAACATAAAAATGCAATCTACGAAAGGCCAAAACCAATGAGTATAACCAAGATACGCAGTTTTATTGGTTTAGCATGGTATTATCGATGCTTCGTCCAGAATTTTGGAAGATTGGCTAACCCATTATGCAAGAACATGCTAAAAGGGGTTAATTTTTTTGGAAAAAGAGTGTGAATAATGTTTTGAAGAATTAAATAAAATATTATTAAATGATATTATATTTTCTCTGCCATTGGGGAATGATGTGGTTATTATTTATAGTGGTGATTTGGAAAAATGACATGGTTGCATCCTTATGAAGAATGATAGAGATATTTTGATTGCATCACGACAACATAAAATTCATGAACAAAACAATCCTACTAATGATATTGAGTTATCGGTTGTAATCATTGCTTTGAATATTTGGATTCATTATCTCTATGGTGGAAAATGTGATATATATATCGATCACAATAGTTTGAACAATATTTTCACATAGAAAGAACTCAATATGAGGAAAAGATGATGGCTTGAACTACTCAATGATTATGATTTCACTATAAACATCCACCTAGGGAATGCAAATAAGGTTGAATATGCTTTGATCATAAGTTATCATGGAATTTTGTACACGATGAAGTTGAAAGGTATCTTATGTTCATGGATCTAGTAAAGATGAATATGGGAATTATCATGGAAGTTGAAACATCAATACATTTTCAAATGGTTTCCAAAACATATTTACTAGGAAGGGTTAAATGTTCTTAGACTGATGATGAGGAGTTTCAATAGAAAATTAAAGCTGTGAATTATTGTAGATTGATTGACATCGTATATGATGATGGAATTTAGGAATTTGGGAAATGAATTTGTGTTCATTATAGAACGGATCTAAAAAGGTAATTTAAGGATGATTATCATAGATCTAATTTATCTAGACACTCTAATTTCACTATTGTGAATAGAGATTTTAAGAAGCATTTTTGGTGGGACAACATAAAGAATGATATTTCTGATTATGTGTTATGATGTATGGTTTTCCAATAGGTGAAGGTTTGAAGAAAACTTCCTAGAGGAGTCATGAAACCACTTCCCATACCAGAGTGTTAATGGGATGATTTTAGGATGGAATTTTACATGGGTCTACCAAAGACTCCTAGAATTAATGATGCAATATGATCCATTATTGATCGTTTTCCATTTCTTTACACTTTATTTCTATAAGAGAATATTTACCACTTGAACGTTTAGTAATACTATATAATAATGATGTATAAAGTCTTCATGGAGAACCCCTATCAATTGTTTCTGATCATGATCCTCATTTTAAATCATGATTCGGGAAAAGTCATAAAAATTCCCTTAATACTGAACTATTTTTTAAGCTCTCTTTACCACCCTTAAATAGATGGACTATCAGAACAGACTATTCGAACCTTAGAAGACATGTTGAGATCTTTATCCCATGATATTATAGGCATGTGGGATAAATATTTACCTCTGGTAAAATTTTCCTATAACAATAGCTTCCCTTCAAGTATTCATATTGCATCATATGAAGCGTTATATGGAAAAAAGATATTTCACACCAAATTGTTAGGATTATATTTGTGAAAGAAAACCCGTAGGCCTAGATATTTTTGAGGAAACCATGGAAAAGTTCATGACTATCCAAACCCACAACGAAGAAACTCAAAGTAGGTATTAGATCTATGCCGATAACCGAAGGAAGGATTAGAAATTTCATGTATGATACCATGTTTTCTTGAAGGAATGTCCATGGAAGGGTTCTATAGGACTCGGTAAGAAAGGTAAATTATATCCCAGATACAATGGACCTTTTGAAATACTAGAATAAACGGGATTTAAAGCTTACCATTTGAAAATTCCACCATGTCTCTCCAAATATCATGTAGTGGTCCATGTATCACTGTTGAGAAAATAAATGCCTTACTCAACACATGTACTCACCTATGATGAAATATAACTGGAACATGATCTATCTTATTGTAAAGATCATGTCTATATTTTTTATACAAGGGAACTTGTGCTGAGAAACTAGATGACTCCTTTGGTAAATGTTATATGTGGAAAACATAAGATGGAAGAGGCATCATGAGAACATGAGATACATATGATGAAGAGACAACCAAACCATATTTTATAGTAATATTCTAATAATTTCGATGAAGATATTATTTGATGGAGGGAAGAATGTAACACCCCAATCTTCCACGGTATGCTTCTTTTTGACTAATACAATAGATTGCGTTGTATGCAACTTCGAGTTCAAGCTCAAAATGATCAATCAAACAATCTGTTATTAATAATAATATCCATATTTTAAAATTTTATAAATTTTATTTTTAAAAATAGAAATAACTTTAGGATTAAGAATATCAAAATTTGATTCGGGTGAATTTTTCGTATCTTTCTAAAAACATTCAAGGTTTTAGGAATTGTGTAAAACACCGCATTATTGTTTAAAATCGACATTAATTTAAATAATAATTATTATTATTTAAATTTATTTTAATGTCATAATATATACATAATACCAATATTAGTCCAATTTAATTCACTAAAGTCATTTTATAATAAGATAGTATATATAAAATTTTATTGAACTTTTTATCGTCTTTTACCCACCTTCTTGGAAAATTGGCAAAATTGCATAGAACGTATCTTTACCACTTCTATGAATTGAATTTCAAAAATCCAAGAGATGTTGTTGAATGAAGATGTAAAATTCAGTTCATTTGTTTGAAAATAATGGTTGGTGAATAGTAACATTTGAATTTATTTTTCCATAGTTAAAAGTAAATAGGTTAATTAAAGGTAAAAATAATATTAAAATTCCACTAAGATATGTCCAAATTATTTTGGATAAGTTTATTCTACCAAAATCATCATTTGGAATAATATATGATCCTCCTCAATCACCTTGTATTAAAGTAGGACATTTATTATTATTTTATTTACAGAATAGTTAAAAGTGTTAAATTCAAATATTCAAAAATAAAACATTTTTAATATAGGGTTTTACATAAGATAAATTCTATAATAAATATTCATTTTAAATATAAAATTTTTTCATAAAAAGTTTATTTATAAATTTTCTACGTATAATAATTATTTTTATTTATGAGACAACGATGTTATAGTAATTACCTTGTTAATGAATGATTATAATACATGATATTATAAATATCCAAATAAATGTAAACTGAGACTTTTGAAACCATAAATTAATTTTCTAGGTTAATATGAAATTTCAGGATTGAATTAATTTTTTTTTTCCCAAGTAATCATTTTTTGATGACTTTCACAAAAACCAAATACTAAATAGTGTGAAAATTCAAATAAAGAATTTTTAAAACAAATACTATGTTATTAATTTATATAATATTGTTAAAAATCAAAGGTTCAACAAAAGTGTGTAGATAACGTTAGATAGTCTAATAATGAACCACATGGTCTTTACTGGTGTTTATATAGTATGTTAATTAACCATTTATTATAATAATACAAGAATATATGGAAAAAGATAAACATTATAACAATGATTTAAATATAAATTTTTCGGTTAATATGGTTACATAACTTGTATAAATCTTATTGGTTGAGAAGGTTTCAACCCAGAACCACCTTATCCTAGAAATAAATTATTTTGGATCCATTAAGAACTTAATATTTTTTACAATAAATTATTTTTTCCAGATTTTACTAAATGGACCTTCACATCTCTTATAAAAGTGCATATCACCATCTATTAATTTTACACACAAAAATCCATTTGGATCAGCCAACCTCAAATAAAATGTCATCCCAACTACACTTACTTCATCCAAGAGGCCTTACATTGATCAAAAGCCAACCTAAGGCACCCTTTTGATCAAATCAAAAGGCTGAACCAAAAGAAGTAGAAATTACTTCATCACCTATTTGAAAGTACTCTTATTCATGCACATCCTCTTTCATTGATGTTTCTATACTAAAATAATAAATCTAGTACCTTCTATATAATGAGATGTTATTATAAATATTCTAAAACCATATTCATTATTATTTCCATCCTATGAATGAAAAAGTAACTATACATGTGTTCATAAAGCTAATCATCTCCACATCATGGTGTAGTTTTCTATTCAACACTTCAATATTTGGATGAGTATAATAATGATTATAACAAATGTAAATAAGAAATATCACATTTTAATTATTCTGTATATATGATATAACATCAAACTATATAATATTTCATGATTAATATAATTATAGTGTCGCTATTGTGTATGTATGCGTTACAATATCCACGATGCGAGGAAATTTTATTTTCCATCTTAAGCATTCAAGAATAATTTTAATTTTTTGATTAAAAACAATTTTTTGGAAGATAATATCATTTTGGATATTAATAAAAATACACCCTATCCATAACAAACATAACTTATATAACAAAACATGTAATGGAAAACTAATCAATTAACAACCAAAATGATGTTACTAATGAAATATCATTAATAATGAAATATTAGAAGGTTTTATATGATATCATATTTTTTTATGTGGATCTTGTATAATTTAATATCAATGATTTTAACATTATACAGGAGGATAACCTACCCATTATAATGTTATGGTACAATGTATGAGATAATTTTTCAATCCCTTTATTTATCTGAGGTAGATTATACGTAAATATCTACTTGGACATCTTTATCATCCACATTCATGTTTCATAAAAATGTATTTCAAAATATTTTTACTCTTTACTAGAATATTAGATAATGTAATTTATACAATTTGTTTTACTTTTATATAAATGATTTGAAAGGAATCCTTTATTCGTTTTGAAAACAAGGTACTTTATGACCTTTTCGGAAAATTAAGTTAAGAATTTTTTTAACATTTATTGTGGGTGCGGACATATTCAACTGTTATAACACCTTTGAAACAACTCCTACAATCATATATTAATATTTTCAAAATAAATTTTTCATAAAATTATTTTACTTTTAAATTATTTCAAAATAGAAATAGACATTTCTCTCAAATAGTATTGATTTCATTGATATCATCACCCATTGAGGGATTTTATACTTGTTTGAAGTTGATTAACTGTGATAAAATCATCCATATTGTATTTATGGTTGTGTGATACATTTGATAGTGGATGTGTTATTTTTATACTATTAATGGTATATAGATAAAGTAATAAAATTTCATTTTTGAGTTTTAATACGGAAGTTTATGATATGTTTCGACGTTTTCATATGAGGAATGCAATGGACACAGTAAGTGATAGTTGGAGCCCGTTATAGATCCTTGATGCATATTTTGGTCTCATGTGACAAACTAGTGTCTTTGAATAAGGCCTTGAAAAAATCATATTTGTAGTATTGGAATGAGGCCTTGAATATGTAGTTATGATGTTTGACATTATACATTCTATCAATAAGAACATTGCTATTGATATTACATGTTATTATTCAACTAGTTGAATATCCATATGAATAAGTAAATGGAATAATTTGATTTATGTTTTCCATATTATGCTGATGTTTATATTTAAAACATTTTTGTTTTAGAATATTATGTTTACATAAATGTTTATTCTTATTAATGATAGTTTCTACTACATTGTTATCCTTAATGAGCATCTATGCTCGCCCATTTATTATGTTTTCTTATTCCCATGATGTGAAAAAGTATATTATTATTAACAGGTAGAGATAGGTCAAAGGATATGAGTGTGTTCAAAGGGGGACACAATGTAGTTTTTTATTTCATTATGTAATTTAAATCTTATGTATGTATCTAGTACATAAAATGATAATAAAATAATCAGCCTTTCGAGACATGATCTCTCATTATCATGCCAATGTTATTGAATAATGTAACGACTATGAGAAACAATATTTGGGGTGTTTTAGTAGGTATCTGATGATGTTTAGTTCAAACCATAGAAACTAGATTTAGAAGAACTCAGATTAGAGAACATTAACCTAAGATAAACATTTAGGATTAATATAGAAATACTTCTTAGAATTTTTGTAATGAAGATATTTTGTTAGTTTTCCAACAAATATAGAAATTTATGGATATGAGAATGTAGAGGCAGCTCTGGAACAGATGTACCTAGGAGTGAAATATCTGATAAGAAGTTCTAGGTTTGACCTAAGGTATCTTGCTACACGACAACGGGCCTTGGTGCACTATTGGATATGACACTCTGCAGGGATATACATAGGATAATTGAAATTATCATTACAAACCATTATGAAGGATTTATGAGAAAATACATTCAAAATGAATTTTTTTATGGATTATATTAATATATTGTTCAATTTATGTTTTTTAATTTATTAGTTAGGAATTAGGTATTATGAATCAATAACTAATCTAGTGTATTCCATTGTTTAGAAATTTCTCCTAGTAGATGTAATGGAAATTGTATCAATGTGCGTATTCTATATAGGGATTGACCTCTTACTCAAGATATTTATATTAGAGCTGGTTATGCAACCGGTAATGAACAACTTATAACCATACTAGGTCATGTCACTCAGGTTATTATTAAAAACCTTAATCATATGGAGCACCATGATCCATAATGTGGAGGATGAATGTCGGACCACCTCATTAGGGAACAACCACCAACACTCAATGGGAATAAAAATCCATTTGTAACTATTCAATGGATACATTATTTTGAGAAAATATTTCATGCTTTGGGGAGTAGCGAAGGTGAAACTGTCTTCATAGATGTTTATCGCCTCACGAGAGAATATGATCAATGGTGGTCATTAATTAAGAACACAAAGGAGGATGAATAATTATCAAATATGGAATAAAGGGCGTTTAATGTGATTTTCATAGAAAAATACTTACCTCGTGACCATCATGTAGATATAAAAGGACAATTTCTGAGTCTAAGGCCAAAGGAGGATGAGAATGTCTCAAAGTATGATGCTATCTTCACAAAGATAACATGGAAGGATGGAGATTATATATGTAACCCATGGTGTAATATTTAACTATTCTTTTATGGGATTGAACCATTTCACCATCAAACAATAGTCTCACAATCCTTCACATCATACAAAGATATTGTGTCCCCCTTTAAGCACAGTCATATTCTTTGACCTATGCATTGAGGTTAATAGTAATATAATTCTTCACATCCAAAAATTCATCCTTGATATTTATATCATTATTTTGACCTAAATTATTCCTAAATTAATGTCCACTTGTTCATATTCCATTGTTGAACACTTAATAGTATCCTTAGGTAAAAATCAAAACATAATTCACATATTCACTCAATCATAAGACAATGCTTGCACTTATCATCAGATCACTGAGACAATATGTCCCATTCCCTTGAATCTTAATACATGAACATAACATCATCCAATTTATAACATATCCTATGGAGCTCACCACCATAATAATTTATTGAAAAATTTAAATTATAACACACAAAGACTCCCCATAAAAAAGTCACCGTTGAAACATACACATATATGTTTATATCCCCTCTTCCTGTGGTTCTAAAAACATTTTACCTCAACACATGTGAGATGATTAGTCATGCATCAATACTAACACTTAATTTATACATAAACTATTAAATTATCATTCCTATGCCATCAAATAAAAAATATAACACAATTTTTTCAGAGAAAAATCTAAGTACAACTCCAAAAACAACCCATTTTCATCAATAATAATGTGTGTGTTATATTTTTCAGCTCACCTTATCCATGTCAATTTAATAACATCAAAAAGACTTCCGTAGGAAGTTCATTTTCAATACGATCATAATTATCCACTGATTCACATCATAATTACCCAATCATGATGAATTTATCTCTATGGGCATCATTTTATCCTTTAATTATTCCTACTAGTGTACCTACCCTACTTCTCGTGTAACACATGGATTAACTAATTATCCAAAAAAACTATTCATCTTTCCATGTCCTTCATAGAATAAAAAATTATATCTAGGTCATTCATGTTGGGATCATCTTAGTTCCTCCATGGAATAAGGATTATTCTTTGATAGAATCATATATTATATATAAATTCACATTTTCAATTCACAGGGGCATCTAGATGAATTCAAATAATTTTATCAAAAACACCAGGATATAAATACAATTTTCCAACAAAATGAATATATGAAACTCCCGATCTTATTTAGTCATGTTTTTCATCTATATAGTCAATATCAAACATGAAACAATAGTTGTGATCTTGTAGTCATATCACCATATTTTAATTTCAAACATTATCTTACATATATTTCAAATTACTAAACATAATTATAATCCACTAGTTGAACTCTCACAAATAAGTCCAATTTTCATTCCTTTTTCCATCACTTTTTAATATATCAATAAAACACATGCAAGACATCTATAAAATCAATCCATAGCATGGGACACCAAACTTACCTGGAAACTGGTGTACACCCCAATATATGGAATTACCTATACCACTCCTCAACTAAATCAACATTAGCATCCACCGTATAATATGTGTCTCTCTACCAGAGAAGAACTCATCCACTATCAAACCTCAAAAGAACCTATTCATGGAGAACTATGTCAAGGACCATACATAGGTCAATCATCCTATATCACCCTACTGATTATTTTTGTCTCCTCTACCTCAAAATAAAATTTATCAACCCCATCAAGAAATGGCTACCCAATCCTTCATTGGAAATATAAAATAACACCATCCCACATCATCCATAATATTTTTTCATAGTCAAAAACATAATTCAATCATGTATAACATCTCGTAGAAACTCAAAATCATTAATAATAATGGGAATACACTACTGTTCCACATGTTACCTAAAATAAAACTCTGGATCCCATGTTTCACTCAATGTAAAATGTATATGATTCACCAAAAATAGTGACCAGGATCCAGGAGATTGAATTTGAACAATCATATTAAATCTCAAATATCCACATCCCATGGTCTATATGGTCACTCATTCGGGGCCCATACATTATCATAACCTCTATATTATGATATTTGTCATAATGATCATCAAACCATGACTACTCTACACTACCAATACCCATATATAGAAAAATGAGATGATATCATGAATGATCCATCCCTACAAATCCACTCCAAACATTATAAAACTCTATGAGTCACTCAACAAAATGTTATATCACTCACAATTGTTAATCAAAATAATTGTAATGCATCACTAATCCATTACCAGATACTAGAAAGTACCTATCAAACATTAAATGAATTTTCCATACATCATATATTTGAGGAACTATACAATTAGTCCTAGCTATCCTATGGAACTAAAATTAAACAAAAAACTAAGCACTGACCTACTAAAACAAGGAGTTAAATCTCAAAGGGTCATTATGTATCCCATATATCACCAAGAACATTGGTCAAGTCTTAGGATACATTACATTCCCTCAGATATAATCTATGATCCTAGATAGAAGAAACAATGGAATACAATGTGATAAAACACCAGTTATAGGGTCCTCAAAAACTATATTAAGAATACCATACCACGTAATGATACTTCTATTTAAATAATTCTCATTGAATATTCTTTGATATAATTTATCTCTTTTAAAGAACCACACTATGATCTAATATTCTGTAACTAATCTCATCACTGCTAGATGATCTATATCAAGGGAAACATAGAGACTACTTATTTTATGTATAATTATATTCCATTCTATATGGGAGAATTTGATATATGATAAAAAAATGTAATGCCCATTTTTTAAATGTTTTATATAAAATAACTTGGAACATATAGATATTTTCTATAACAAAAAACACAATGTTTTGTGTTATACTCAACAGAGTATTTAACAAATGTATCATGTAACTCTAATTTTTTCTTCCATTAGATGAACCACAATGTGTAAATGAAAAATGATAAAATATTAAAATATTATTACTTAATATAGTAGTTATCCCATAGCCATTGGAATTATGGGTATGAATATGATTAACTAAAACTGAAAAATATAAGTTTTACTCATTGTTATAAAAATAATTCTGTAATGGCTAATTAAATATAAACAAAAATTAAACTCATTTGAAAATAATGTATAACTTTTTCTAAAAAATAATTTCTATTTTTATAAACATGTTATATTTTAATAAATTAAAAAAATATCTTTATGTGAATTATTATAATTAAATTAATATATTATATATTCAATAAAATGTGTAACATCAGAATTATGTGTTTTATATATATGATATAAAAAAAATCAATTTTTATGTTTAAAATTTTTATTATTCTACAAAATCATTTTTTCACTATTCATGTACATAATTTTAAACTAGTATTATAAAATTTTAGAAAATTTATTAGAAAGAATTAAATTAATTATTAAAATCATAATTTCAATATTATATTAGTGGGAATGTATAACTATTTTCTCAAGAATCTAAAATTTTGAGATAACGGTGATGCATACAAGTTTTTATTAGGATTCCATCATTTAATTTAAAGAATAGACAATATATATTAAATTAAAATTATTTTCTAATAGTTTCATTGGTCAAATTTTATATCTATTAAATCAGTATTGTTCGTGGTAATATTTTCACATTTAATCTTCATATAAAACAATTTATTATTTTTAAAATATTCACTTTGGAAAAAATCATTATCATCATG
The DNA here is from genome assembly GCA_963277665.1 of Viscum album. Lineage (NCBI taxonomy): Eukaryota > Viridiplantae > Streptophyta > Magnoliopsida > Santalales > Viscaceae > Viscum > Viscum album. The sequence continues at coordinate 76,861,838 of OY728127.1, read as the reverse complement.
TTTGCATGAATAATATTACATTAAATTTCAACAATTATGTGTGTTTAATATGAAAAAATTGATTGAATATTTGGAATCATAAGAATTTATTTTTTATAATAATTCCAAAATAAGTTTTTGTAATTATGAATGGTAAAAAATAATAAATATGTTTTACCATAATTCTGATAAAAATAAGTATAAGAGGATTAAACTAAAAATATTAGGATTAAAAATGATATCAATCTTTTCCAACAACCATTTTATTGAAATTTATCAAACACATATCATCTATATTCATTAACCATCCATTTTGGAACCATCTTTAATGTTAAAAACGTGGGTACACATTTTTTATTTTAAAAATTACAACTATTCCACTCAACTCACTTTTAAAAGGAAACCACATCTCATTTGGTCATTAAATTTTAAAAACCCCTTGTTTTATCCATTAACTACCCAATTAATTTTAATATTTTATTTAATATTAAACTAAAATCCATATTTTTCTAATTCATTCCCAGGAATCCTTTTGGTGTCATCCAAAAGAATTTGCATGAATAAGTGGAAATGTCCCTAACCAGGAGGCTTCATCTTTATCTTCCACCACCTACATAAATTTTTATGATTCCATGATTATGGCTTAAAATAATTATATTCTACCTAATTAGTTGTTATTATGTACCGTTACAAAATTAATCCATCTAATATTATATCAACTATGTTGTAAAATCATCATTTTTATGTACACCAGACTAAATCCTCCAGAATAAATCATATTTGTTTCTATATCCACCCATAAAAAATGTACAAAATGTGGTATATACGGATTATAAATGATATTTATTTTATTATTATTCTTCAAGAATCAATTTATAATTTAATAGTTCATATTTTCCATTTGGAAGGAATATGTAAATGTTGTTCCGTTGTACGGGGAACTATTACCCCATAAAGCTGTGTGATTTGTTCCTAAAATATTATTTAATTAGAATGAAATAAAGATTTTTTTTAAAAAAAACTAATTTATAAATATAAGATAAAGATTGTTTTATTGGTAACATATTATTTTCTTATCTATCATTCAATCTATCAATAAAATGGAAACACCATTAATGCGTACGCACGACCTACCTTTTCCATTAATAATGTACTTCATTTTAAATATCCAATGTTTATGGATTAATATAAATAAATATTTAAAGAATATATAATATATTTATAACTTTTTTAAAAGATCACATATATTTAAATTTTTTTAAATTATTTTGAAAAAATTATAATATCACAACGTACATGAAATATAAAGAAATCCTTACAGAAAACAAGATTTTAAAAGTGTTTTTTTATAAAATATTAATAAATGGTCATATATAAATCAATATCCTATGATAAATATTATTATTGTTATTTAATATTTTTATAAGTGATTTATATTTCTTTTATGTGATGATTAAATGTAAGTATAGTATGTCCAGACTTAATTTAAGGGATTATTAGTCTCTCTATTATTTCTGTGTGTCATATGAAAATTAGACAGTCATTACTTTTTTCGGACATATATACTAATGAATTTAAAATTTATATCATTAATATATATATAATATTTATATTCAATTATTAATCTGAATTTATTCTACAGTTCTCCTTAAAATACAAAAAAAAATCTATTAATGAAATGGGTTTTTTCTAAATTTTCCTTCCATGAGACTTATGTTTTATTAAAAACCTATCATATTTTATTATTGTTACATAAAAAACTCTTGAAAATTAATATTATTAATTTATATATTCTCATGATATTTTTTTTGATGTCCTTTTATAACTTCATTGGGATTACTATTCAATTTTTTCAAAGTGGTATAAATTTTATGTTAAAATAACATCATTTATCAAGATTATATATAATTATGTTTCTAAGGATAAAATAATAATATTTATATCTCAAATAACCCATTACTATTACTCTAAAATGGTAATATCACGAGGTTACTTGGTTTCATATAATTCAATAAAAATATGTAATCATGATTGAAAAAAAATATTTAGAAAAAATATCGAACATTTCAATCTACGGTCAAAAAATCATTTACATCCCAAAATACTATTTTAAGTGTTTTAGTGAAAAATCATTCTAAATTTTATTTAGTAAATAATTTTGTACCTATTTTTTCTTTTTTTATAAAAAATGAATGGAATATTACTGTCACCATCTAATCAATGCACGTTGGACTTTAACTGGAAATTGAAATTGAATATTTTTAATGAGTATGGAATAAACAAAATTTCACCGATCATAACAAATAATTTCATAGATTAATCCATTGTAATTATCCATTTTAGATTAGTTTAAAATGAAATTAAAATTAATTTATGTATTTATTTTTTGAATTATAGAATGGTTATATTACTCGTGTTGTTTTCCAAGTGATCTTTCACAATAAACTTCCATCTAAAATTACATACGTAATCATATTTAAGATTTAATAAAGATACAATTTAATTGTAATATCCTTAATATTTCTCTCTATGGTAAATTATTATGTTGGGGAAAATTTTATGAAACCCACTTTGTTTACATTGTATATAATGTAATTATTTAATGAATATTTTATGATATTATAGAACACATAAATATGGATATCCTTATAGGATGAGAGGGGATTAAATCTATATATGATTAATTATGTAATTAATTATATATCATTAGATAATAATGGGAAATAAGTTGATGTTATAGATCAACAATGATAAAATTTATATTCATAATCTATTATGGGAACCTCAAGCGTCAATATCCACTATGGGAATTAAGTGCAACCCAATCCATAATAGGATACCTAGGATGAGTCCTCAAAAACTATAATGGTTTTCATGGAATTAAAACTTAACATATGTAATTAATTTCAATATTTATAATTGTGATATACTTTTAAGAAATGAGATTATTTTCCAAGATTTATTTACGATTATTTATAAATCTAATGGTCTATGTTTTCTGAAATTATAAAATTTAATTTGATTTCGAATGATTATGATCTATGAAGAAATTACTATGTACTTAATAAGTTAGTTTCAAAATAAAATACCCTTATTAATATCTTATAAAATCGTTTGATCATATAATGTTATCCCTTTTTTGTACCGTTACTCAGAATATTATGTCACATATTGTTACATTTCTTTCCATTTTTATGAAGAATAGATTTGGAACATTATGCATATTTTGATGCTATGTATGTAGCTTTATTTGAGAGATGTTAAAGATATTAACATAAATAAAAATATTGTGTGTGTAGTCTCAACATTTCAATAAACTATTATGGTACATGGAAATGTCTTTATGAAATATATTTAAAATACAAATAAATTTTGGGCATATTTATTTATAATTTTTGGGTATTAAAAATTGGTATCCATGGATAGGTTTGTATAAAATTTAGAATCTAGAATATTAAATAATTAGTTAGTTCTCAAACCACATTTATATGGATATGTATATGGATGATTCAAAATATTGGAATCAATACTAGAATGATTATAAAGGATATAGGAAATGGATTATATGAAATTAAATTCCATTCCATATAATATAAGTGGATGTGGCCCTAAAATTGTGTTACCAAATCGTAATAACATTGAAAATTGTGCATTTATTTGGACTCGATCATCAATAAGTGCATGAAATTAGGCATTAATATTCATACGATTTGACACGCCTAGCTGATATAAAATGTATATTCAAAAACATAATATGAATCCTAATGAATGATATAAATAATTGCACTAATTCAACAAGGTTATGCATCATCATACATTAATTGTATATTAGGAGGCTTGATTTAATAATCATATTGATGATTTTTCAGGATTATGTGTTTTTCCCTTATGGTGTGTATTTATCATGCAATAGTTTCATATTTTGGTTAATTAATGGGACGTAAATGACCAATGTTAATAATTAGTGATGTAGATAATGAAATGATTTTCCAATTTACTAGTGAAATATTAAGGTAGATAGAATGAAAAAAATAATTTTCCTATACTTAAATCATTTCCAATATCGGAATCATAATGGATGTAGTAATGACAAAATGAGGGAAAAACCTTATATTGAGTCATTCATGATGAAACATCCTCCTTCATTTAGTGGATTCAAAAATCAACTACTGATTTAGAAAATGATTATTACCTTTGAGGTATTATTTTTTTCTTTTAGAGTTTGTAGGATAAAAAATTCATTTTATGTTAATTATTTTAAAGTTGAATTATATTTGTGGTGAAACCATATTAAGAACATAATGGAAAAATAATTAATTGTATCTAATGAATGGGAAAAAATTTTTGATACATTTAATAGTATTATATATTATTGTATTAAAATAAGGGATATATAAATGGAATTCATTTAGTTTAAGTAAATTAATGATCAATATATTAGTATAAATGATGAAACTTTTATGAGGCTTATAAGGTAAAATGATATTATAATCATCTTTCTTGAATTAAGAGTTAATTGATTAATTAGTTTCCTAAATACTTATCTTCAAAAGGATTCAACAATATTAAATACATGTAGTTTTGAAAATTAAGTTTGATGTGAATCAAGGTAGAAAAATATATTGTAAATTCAACCCATTATTATTTTTTAGATAAGAAAAGAATGATTGATACTCATGAATACTCTAATTATGGACAAATATTCTAGCCTTAAACATTACAAAAATGTGGAAAGAAGAAATAAATGAATTTCATTACTGAAACATGGAGGATAATTAGATGTGGAAAGGATAGTCCTAAACCCTGTGACATCCATAATGAAATTTCTTTTGTAGTTTATGAAATAAATAAGAATATGAAAAAAATAATTCACCACCAACAATCAAATTTTTCTCATTCCTTTAGTTTTAGAATTATGAGAAACACTTATACATTTGAAGGGATTATTGAGATGATAATCAGAAAAAAAAAGTGAATATAATTGATAAACGGTGGGATTATGCAATCACAATGGATTGTGTGGATAATGATAATTAGGAAACACTAATCCTCCCCTCATTCGATGAAAATTTCATGTGATTAATTTTTATGAATGAACCCATTAAGAATAATATTATTCAACAGCTATTAAATATCATGTGATTTTATATCTGTTCAAGGATAATCTATTAATTAAATGAAAATTGATATTCTATCATTATATATATGAACCGAATCTTATAATAATTTTTTATAAGATTTGTTATTATTTATAGAATAATTATAGAATTAAAATTTTAATGTTTTTTGGTCTCCATGTAATATTAACATAATAGTTTTTGATACCATCATGAATTTATGAGTTTAATGACAATATTATGATAAAATGCATTAACAAACCTTTTCTATTTTACATAGTGGTAGTTAATCTAGATTACAGATATTTCAAAAAATATTTATGGAAATACAACCCTTTGGTTTTGTATATGGTTTAGTAAATAAGGTATTTAATGAGTAATGACTTTAGAATTTGAGGAATTATGATTATTGTTATTGGTATCATTGAGGTTATATCATATCAATGAAGTTGATATAACGATGTATTGTAGTAGATCAATATTAATTGTCACACATTTCATGTATATCAGTGAAGATTTCTATCAATATACACATTCCTTAATATACATTAATGATGATGAAAATATTTATGGAGTACAACCCCAATCATTATCTTTGTTTCATCCAATTATTAACATGAAGTTTTTAATAAGACTTCAACAAGATCCGAATATAAAAATGAGTTTTTCCACTGTGTATGAGACTCATATAGATGGTCATTTAGGGAGAGAAACTAAATCCCTATGGGATATGAAGATAACTTATTATATTTATTTTAATACTGGTTGGTGTCAACATGTCACTCTAGTTGAGACATTGATTCTGAATATTTATTTATATTCATAATAGAAATAGTTATTTGAGAATACCTTTATTTAATTAAGTCTAAAACTCCAATGTACTTGAATGAATTTCCATAAAGGAAACTATCCAAACATGATAATCAAGAAAATAAAAAAATTAATGTTAGATTCATTCTGAAACATGTACATATAAGAAAATGTTCAAATAAATTTCATGATGATAATCATTGACATGATCTCTTGTTTTATGTTAGTCAGAAGGTCATTCAATAAATTTATTCCATGATGAAATATGTGAAAACAAATAATTCTTTGTATTTTCCCATTTAAAATATCAGATCACATCATAACAGCAGATTTTCATTTGGTGATTCAAACAATCCTCCCTCATGTTCATGATGTATTCAGTGTACCTCTCCAATGTAATTACAAACATGATTTATTACATGTACTAATGTCATATGTAGTACAACTATATCAAGATTTTTGTATTATGAGTATCAACTAGTATACATAATGGATATCATAGAGAATATTCAATGAATTCAAACCACTCACAGTGACAATGTTATAAGGATAAAGGAGAAGATTATGGAATTTTTGTGGGAAACTGAGGATGTAATAAGGAAGAAATATCCTCATTTGTTTGAAATAAATAGACAAATTTCAAGGATTAAATTTATTTTATGATATGTAGAATATAACACTTCAATATTATTTTTAATATATTATATTCATATTAATTTATCATTATTGATATTTACCATTACACGAAACAATTATTTTAGATTATAACTACATAAAAAACTTATTTTTTCGTTCATTATATGAAACGTCGAATTTATATTTCATTACACACATCACTTTTGTTAAATGAAATTTGAAATACAAATAAAATTTGATTATTTAATATGATATTTATCACCAAGATGTTTGAATGGATAGTATTAATAGAAAAAATAAATTATAAATATATTTTTTTCAATAAAATATATAAAATGAATTAATTTGAGAAAATATAAATAGAATTTAAAATAGAATCAATTTGAAAAAAACTGAATAATTTTATTTAAAAATATTTTCATGTTCACAAGATTGTTTTAAAGAAGTAAAATAAATAAATAAAATTTTGGTGAATGATTATAATGACATTTATAATTCATATATTCAATAACTTTTTTTTCATTTATCTTAATTTTTTATATACAAGAGGTAATAATAAATACATTTCTTCCATTAAAATATGATTTTTCTAAATTTATTTTTATCTCTATTAATATTAATATTTTAGTATTTATTTTTCAAATTTTTAAAAAACTAATTTACCAAATCATATAATGTTCTGAAATAACTTTTTTAAAATCTATTAAGGATAATTTTTAAAAAATTTCTTGAAATATAAATGATTTAGTGAATAGGGATAAATATTGGTATTTAATAAAAAATTTCATACTTATTAACAACATTTACATAATATGTTATAATTTAATAATGTTATAAATGTTAAATTAGTGAAATTCCACATTTTTTAATTAAATATAGTTTATTTGAAAACATTTTATTTTTAATTTGTATATAAAAACTATTTATGCTTTTAAATATTCATTCCAGATAAACTCTAAAGGTATAGGATTCTTCTAAGCATACAAGAGAGGCAAGATCAAGTCCTGGTGGGGTGAATTATTGGGATATTGTAGCATCACTGTAGAAGTTTTTCAACCATGTGATGATCGTTATAGTAGCTGTCATAACTATTCAACAGAATTGGGCCTTTGGGCTACAGGTTTGGGCCTCCGGGAATTTGGGACATCAGACCACCAAAGGCCTTTAGTCCATATGGCCTTTGGGTGATAGGGCCTTCAGGAAACCAATGGTATTTATCCCACATGGCAGAAGGGTCATAGAAAATTCCAGGAATCATAGGCAGACCACACAACAGTAGGACCATACGTGGATTTAGAGGAAAAAAATAGAAACCACTAGAGTAGAGTTACTAGATTAGAAGAATGAGAGGTTAATAAAACTTCCATCAAAATCAGGAACCATGAATCGCTACATGGACTAGTGTTAACTGATCATCCATGTAATGTGGGGAGCAAGACACATTCAAGATGTAGATGTTGGGGAGGGGTTATTTCAAGTGTATCATGTCTTGCGACATAAATGGTAACATATTTAGTTCTGTATAGGCATTGTGACCTTGGTTTATGGGTCATGTAAGGGTTCTCCTTCAACCCAAAAAGGGTGATTATCCATCATATATTAATAAATTAAGGCATTTTGGACATTTGGGAGAAAATCAAATTCTCAGCACTTCTATGAAATTAAATTTAAATTAATTGTTTCCAATTCAATGATTGAAATTTATAAAATGGATTCCATTTTTTGAATAATAATAATTTATATTATATAATAAATTTAACAAAATTTATTACCATAATTAATGGTAATAAATATTAATTATTATATACCAGGGATAAGGAAAACTAAGTTTATCTAGGGTGGGGTGGAGAATAAAATATTAAATGGGTGAAAAATGTCCCAAAAATAATCAAAACTAAATATATTTATATATTTTGATCTTATCATCCCATAGTTTCATAATTTTATATTTATATTACTTTTTTCATTTATAATTGTGTGGCTACACCTTTTTATCTAAAACCAATAAGTTTGTCACTCACCATATATTCAAAAGGTCATCCAATATCTTCAATTATTCAATCTTCCAAAACTAGAAAGATCAACCAATAACCTATAATATATATTCACTACTTCCCTAATATCATTTTATAATCCTTATTTTGGTCACTAATGGGTCAAAAGTATCTTCTTGGTGAAAACCAAATTGGTTGTTAGAAAAACTAGTTACGTCTCTTACAATGAAATATTTTTTTATTGACCTAATTAAATTATAATTTTACCATTTTTATATAAAAATAATAATATTTCATGTAATTAGGAGTTATCATAATAATTCAACTACCAAAATACATCTCATCTATAATTGAATGGGTAACAAAATCATCTGTCTTGTGTATAGAAGACTACCAACTCATGAATTCATGTTATTTTTTTCAATTACAACCACTCACATGTGGATATAATGAATTTTTTATTTTTTATTCAGTATATATATGATGATATTTTTATTCTAGAATCATTAGATCACTTTTTTTTTTCTTACCTTCCATTCCAGGGGAATATGATAATCCCATCAGTGTGTAAAAAGGTCTATAACCTCATGATGGATTGTCAGACATCCTTCACATATGATTTACATAGAAGGTAATAAGGATAGTTTTAAAAAAATATTATCCGATATATGTACAATAATAATTGTTTTATATTTATTTTATATTCTTTATACATGTTTCAATCATTTTTACAAGAAAATGTAAACAACAGTCATTCATACAAAAGGCATACCATCCCAATGAGCGATATATTTTATTTACTATCAATATCATTATGTATTATTTAAAATACATTAAAATTGAAAATATATAAAATTTATATCATGATAGGGAATTTTATGAATATTGAAGAATGAAAAAATTAATAGGACCAAAAAAACTAGTAAAAACATATATGAAATAAAAAGATACTATCACCCAAAACATGATTTTAGAAAATAATCATTAATAAAAGGATTAATTAATGACATATGTATGAAATAAAGAGTAAGATAAATATTATTATAGTTACATAAAATATGTATAATAACTTTTTTATTAAATCATAGGACCTAACGTGTAGGAATAATGTCATGACAAAAGGTTTTCTATTTCTAGTCTCTCTTTAATTTTGGAGAGATATATGAAAATTCACATCCCATTTTATATGTGTACTTTATATCTTCCAAATTGAAATTTAATATATTTAATATCCATATATTCATAATATTTATATTTCTATTCTTCCAGATACTATATTTTGTCTTATGATTCAATTTATTTCTAAATCAATTATTTATTTTTGTCTTAATTATCCCTCCTCGAGTTATATGTTATTTTATGCACCTATCTTATTTTAGGAGGTTTCGATAAATTACCATTGAAATTTTCTATCATGAATATATTTATTCACTAGATGTGTTTGGTTTCATTTATTTTTATTCCTTCATGGGACACACAATTCAATATTACCAATGTGGTAATGATTATAAATTTAAATCTCATAGACTATCGAGATTATTTATGATTATGTGTCAGATGATAATCTTTTTTGATATATCTATCATGAAAATAATTAATTTTATTCTAATTAATTTATTTCATGATAATATATGTTCTTCTTAATTTTCCTCTCTTCATATACTGAATAGTTTTAATGAATATTTTCCTGAAAATCATCTATATTTCGATCTTTGGTTGAAAACTAAATTTTTATTTGAGAACATGTATTCTAAATTTATTTATTTTTAATAAAATTAATAGAATAATGTATATTTATTAAATATATTTTAACCTGTATATTATGTTTTTCATAAAAAATTGAGAGGAATATTCATGCCATTTTCCAAAGATAGTCCATTTGGATTTTATCAAAAATTCAAAAAGAATGTTCTCTTTAATGTGTTTCAAATGAAAAAAAATTCTACCATAATGATCAATAAAATATATGAAACATAAAATATAATTGTATATGTTTATTTTGTAATAATATAACTTTAAAAATGTTTTACTTGTAAATGTTTTTTTCAATGTGTAAAAGGATATTTTTATAACCTGATCTTTCTAATTCTTATTCATGATACATTGGAATCTTTTGATGATACTATTTCATTACATTATGTAACATTAAATTATAACATCATTAATAATTATACCTTTGTATTTTGTAAATGGTGATGAAATATTTTTTAAACACGATTTTTTTCATTCTGTATTATATATTTAATTGAAGAAATGTTTATAAATCCAAATTTCATTAGAGGGTTATGATTTGATAATATGATTTATGATTTATTGTATTGCTAAAAAACATAAATATTATTTTTATTAGGATACTAGTTAGTAATATTCCATAATACAATGTATTGAGTAATTATTTATATCTAATGAGATATTATTTCTAATCATGTTTATTAGAGTAATCCACTAGTAGATGTTGGTGATAACTGAACAACTATGGGGAACAGTTGAGTCCTTATACAATAGGAGAAATAGGTGCTTCCTAATATACTATGTGTTATAGTTTCATCCTGATTCATAATGAGAAAATTTTTATGAGTCATAATATTCTATATTGATCATTTGTGTAGTTATCCTTAACGTATGAAATGGTTTTCAATATTTATATTGTTTACATAATTTTTATGCTTTGTGTTTGTGTTTCATGACTGATATTTTATTATTTATCTATATTATGGGCCATGTTTCTTTAAATGATAATATTTATTTCCTTGAATCATGCATATGATCTATGAAAGGCCTGTTATGATCATTTTATGTTATGTTCACAATCACTTACCCTAACGTTCACTTTATGCATTCATATGATCATAGATTGAGATCTCTTATGTCCACCCCAACTGATTTTTTGAGATCATCATTTCATATGTTCATTCTCTATGTTATGATGAATTTTTTTGGTCTGATATTATTATGAGGAGTTCAATGGGAGAATATATTTGTGAGAATGGTTGAAGATCATTATTGAATTAAGTATATTCTATTTCTAGACTCTAATGAAACAATAATATTATAGACCATTTATCATGTTTTTAATAAATGGATTGAATAATTATTTAATGACATGAACTGTTTATCTATTAATGATCGGGTATTTATATTAGTGACACATTAAGTAACTAAAACTAAATAATAACAACATGTAAATGGTTTACTACAATTATAACTTAATACCACTATGATCATTATGGTTTAAAACAATTCCAATTTGTATAGAACTTAATTTACATCTTAATCCTTAGTCATGTAACTATAGATATTGAAGATCTTAAATCTTTAGGAAATTAATATACACAGGGTGACCCAACTGATAAAAGTTACACTATGAAATTATTTAAAAACATCTTTTTTCATAAAAATTAAAAATATTCTGCTCAAAATAATGATATAAATCATTGATAGGCACACATATATGTATTTTGGATCCTCTTACTAATGAATGAGTTAACTCTTGAATATATTGTAAAATATCTATGATCATTAAATATGATTCTTACTAAAGCCCGACGGTTTACGATTTAATCAAATCATCCACAACCTCAGAAATCATGCCAGTTATATAGGGTGAAAATCATATTAATCATAACATGAAAAATCATGAACATCATTCATATACATAGAATCCCAAACATCATTCCCAAATAATATTTAATGATACAAAATCATGATATCAATATCTATCTCTTCCCTATTCCTAGATCTCTTTTATACCATATCACAAATAGTGATAAAAATAAAAAAAATGTATCAAATATAGCATTATAAGGTCACACCAACATGAACAGATAATAGGTTTTTGGATAAGATGTCACTAGTATACATTTGGAATGCCTTCTCAAATAGAAAATGATTTATACTACAATGTTGGTTCTAGGGTGGGAAATTCAATAGACTGTTCCATATATTTTTTTTCATTTTTATATATCATATATTATTACGTCCCCACAATCTATATCCAATTTATATTGAATTTAAATAATAAATAAATAAAATAATAATTTTAATATCAAAAACCCATAATGTCATACAAACTTGTTTTATAATAAGTATGAACACTTATAAAGAATAAAATTATTTAAATAAAGATGATAATACTATTACCATCTCAAATAAAAAACTCATCTGAATCACCAAGAAGACATAGGATTATCCAACACAATCAAACACGAGACACAGTGCAACAAGAAGTAATAATTTATGAGGGTTCCATATGTGCCCATGTAAAACGGAGGCCCAAGAATTTTGTTATTATATAACAGGGTAGATAAAAACTAATGTGGTTCGATATTATACCATAAATGAAGTGATATGATCATATGATATGTTCAAAATAATAAGACCAAATTTAAATGAAATAAATAAATCCAAAAATAATTCATACACCATTCATTTAAAAAATGTTCATATGCTTCTCATGGGGGTCCTTCCATCCAACATATCTTAACGACCATGGGAAGTAATAATATAACCCAATACTATACAAGTGGACATCATCAAACCATAGATCAGTTAACCTTATTGGATACACCATCATTGGTTAGTTTTGTGGTGGCATTGAGTACATCACAATGAAAATTCAAACCATTATAATAGACTTGAGTCTCCAATATATATACACATATTTATATATATACATGTATTTATGTGTGTGTGTTCCTTTATATAGATATATATATATATATATATATGTGTGTGTGTTTAATAACCTACACAACATAATTTTCTCAAGTAGATTATAATCCCCCATGTGATGTTAAACTCTCATATGTGAGTTCTACCAGAAATGGATGAAGCTATTAAGTAATATTAACATCCCATACAAATGTTTTTTAATCCATGAAAAAATTATTGAATTAAACATTCCGCCCCTATGGGTGTTTTTTTGTTATAAAAACAATATTTATGTGGTTTTCAACACATAGTTAATAACATACATGATGTGTTTTTTCCATGAAAAAATACCAGATCATATGGCATTTTATATATCCATATTATGAAACTTCTTATTATGTATTTTTCAATATGATATGAAATAAAAATAACAAAAAAAAGATGGCTACATAATAAAAAACCCACAAATCACTTTGGAAATTTCATTGGTCCTAGTAAGTCAACAAACCAATAGTGCGACCATATTTGGGCCCTCAATACCATTTAAAGTCAAATAGGTCACAAATCACCTCTTAGGGGATGTCATGTTCTTTAGAAATGTATCAAAAAATACAAAACAACATGGGTAATAGAGCTATTAAAAATTATAAACCCATTAATTTTGAAAACCCCCATCACCATGAACTTGGTTATACCTAGTTGGTCAGCTCACCAAAATTGAATATATTTTACATATGGAATGTTTACCTAAGATAAACACATTTTAAATGGTAAGGGCCTCTAAAACTTGTTATACTATATAGAACAAACTAATTTATGTTTTCAATGTGGTCCTCACATAGCCCACTAAATACATTCATATAATGAAATACCACACCACATATTTTAGTTGTCTAAGGGATCATATGTTAGGGACGCTATGTCATAATTATTTAAAATTTACGATGAAATATCCACCATGGTGGTATATGTGTAAATGTAATAATCTTTAGGTCACAACGATAACCCTTAGTGATGGAAAAGGAAAAGTTAGTTCACAAGGGCCAATGTGGCCTTTGAAACCTATTTTATATATCATGGAATTAAACATAGAACATTTTTTTTAAATTATGAATAAAAAACAATGAGTCAAAGGTAATAATCAATTAGTGGTGATCCTACACATACAGAAGCATGTGAGTACACAATTCATGATAAACATGGAAACTTATAATCATAATCATCAATTTATTAATCATCATGGTGTTTCTGTCAATACTCACCCCTAAAAAATACAACAATAACTGAAGTAAGAGACAACACTTTTTCCCGTATCTCATCCCATAAAACAACTGATATTTAATGATTACCCTTATTATTTAATTAAATTATCAAATAATTCCATTAATGAAAATATATAACTCACATCGTCGTAATATTTTATTGAAACATAATAAAATTTGGTCTCATCCTCCCCCGAAACACCTCAATACCAAGGGCGATCTAAGGAATAGAACTATGAATCAAAATAAATATTTCATTAAATGAATTTTTTTTACAAAAACATGTGTTAATTAAAAATTTAGAACAACCTTATTGAATCACTGAGACTCTGAATGAATATGGTCTTATAAGATTTCCTCAACAAATTTATAGTTGAATCTATATCATGCTCAAATATTTATAAAATTATTTGTTTCAATGGGAAAAAAATAACTAAGTGGGGATTTCATAAATTTCACATATGTGATGACGAAATAAGTGGATAATATAAATGGAAAATTATCACAGCATATTTCAAAAACTACTTGTGAAACCCCCTTTGGATATGGTAAATGATAGAAATAGAGGGGGATCAACCACTTATTCGTGAGAAAAAGGTAGGGTAATTAGGATTTTAATGCTGATATATAATCCTTGAGGGTTTAAATTCATCTTTGATCCTTATAATGAACAAAAACATGTTGTTATTTACCTCCATTTTTACTATGGACTCCTACTGAATATAGTATGTACTTTCCAGGCCACCAGATGGCCAATTTCTATTGAATGTATCCCTGGGAAGACTGACATAATTCAATGGAGTTCCACTACTATATTGAGCCCTATGAACAAACATAAATATTTATTAAAAATATAATCACTATTTTAAGGTGTTTCAATATTTATAATCATATTAGAAATACATGCTCAAATATGATGTAATTATCACACTCTAGAACTCAAATTCCATATTGATTTTTCATTTCGATATGGATATATGATGTAAAAAAACTATGGATAATGTACCAATTTTAGTTATTTCCTAAATTAACCACATCATATTTTTCATTTCACTGTAATAATTATTCTTCCATGTTCATTAAAATAAATCAATTCTGATTATATATCATAGAATAACATTTATTTTCATTATATAAGATTTTTTAATAAATTTTAAACAAATCCCCATTGTGTATATAATATAAAATGATATTTTTTTATTCATTTTACATAATATAAATCTTTAATAAAATAAATAAACCAGTAAGAGTACTCATATGGTATTCTCTCATAACTACATATTATTATCTTACACCAATTATAGTTTGAAGATCCATTCCACCAATAGAAATATTATAAAATATATGTTTGTAATAAATAATATTGTCAATTTTAATGAAAAAGATATATGAAATATCTTACTTTTTAATAATAACACATTTCATTCAATAAAATATAAACATAAGGATACAACTTCTCTGTGATTTTACTTAGTTATTTTTCATTCATTATCTGGTGGACCTTAATATCAAATGTAATGAGACAGATTCTGTGTCATTTATTTCCCTCTATATCATTGGCTTCATGGGGGGACTTTCATAGTTTCCATTGTCCTAGAAATATCCATTAATGAATTTGTATTTACCTTCATCTTTTTATTCATGATAAGGGATGATCAGTTGGTATTCATCATATTCGAATGAGAATATCTATAAATATCCAATTAATATTGTATTAAAATTTTATTATTAATAATATTATAATTTAAAATAAATTTCATGACTCGTTGATTTAACGATGAAATATTTAAATGTGACTATAATTATTTTCTGTTCCTGATATTATGGGATTTATATCTCTTCATATACCTTATCATCTCGAATACATGAATTCCACACTTAATACTTTCTACTACACGTAAAAATATTGTTCACGGGATATATCGAAAAACTATTTCGAGGTAGTCTCCGGATAAAAAATGTGGAACTTGATGAACATTATATGGGCATCTCTACTGTCCTGTATTTTTTCAGTTGATAAGACATTTATTAAATCATTATTCTCTACACAGATATTCCATTTTTTAAATGATTCTAATTTTTTTGTGATCTTCCATTCTATAACCTTTGATGTAATAAAAAATTTGATTGTATTCTAATACAATGATCTCCATGTCCTAGTGTAGTACATTGTACAATGACTCACAACACTTCTAAATTTTTATTTTACTATCAATATTGTCATTTTAATGTTATAAAGATTGATATATTGAGGTTTTTTATTTTTCCTTTTTTATAATACATATATATATATATCATCACATTACCTTAATTTATAATATAAAATTCTAATTAATTATTTTTCAAATGCCTCTCATTATTTTTTCAAATCATTGTACCCCTCACATAATGATTTGGAATACTTGGACTCATGATTATTCTAATGGATGGATTCTTAAAACCACTACCCATATTCAATGTTATGGATATACCACTAATCATAATATTTTAAGGGATGGTTCTTTCAGGTAAACGATTAAAAATTAGTATTCTAGGAACTGTTGAGTTAATCCCTAGCTTTGGGAAATAATAACCGTTATTTTTTTAGTATATAGCCTATATTAATTTATAAATGTAGATATGTTTAATATTTTTCAAATATTTATTTTGTTGAAAATTACCTTTCCTAAAAACTAATATGTCATAGGAATCACCCTCCCCATGGTGTTTTCATCCCCTCATATATACACATTTTTTAAATTTTTTGTGATGGATTGTGTTTAAGACTTTATATATTTCTATGATTTTTTTGATATAATTAATTACTATAAAAAATTTCTTTTTAAAATAAATGTTATAATTGATCACACACATATAATAAACATAAAAATAGAAAAACATTCACTATTTATAATCCAATTTACCAATTAATGTTTCTTTATCAGTATATTTGATTAGTTAATCATAACACATTAATATAAAAACAATAATATCTTAATAAGTAGAAAAAATAATCATATGATTTATTAGTATGACTAACTATTAGTTGATCAATTATGTGGCTAATGAGTTTACTAAGGAAATAGGGTTAAAAACCTAATCCACCTAGTCCATTCAAACATTGTCTTTTCATGTATATCCCATTGGCTGGTCATTGTATGCATCATTTTTCATCCTTAATATTGTACATTAAAACACTAGAATTCATAATATACAATTAAAATAACTCCCCTAGACATCCATGATCTTATAAATATAATACCAGAGATCCACGATGCACCAACCATTACATAAAAATTAATTATCAAAAGGACAATATATATTGTAATAATTAAAAAATAGATGAAAAAATACACAAATTGGTATGTCACTACTCATGATTAGTCAAAAATATATATAATGGATTAATAAATTTAAATTTTGGATAAAGTCAACATGATGATTTAAATATAAATTATAATAAAATATTTTAATTTTAATTCATAAAATATAAGCTGAAAGGAAGTGAATTTTTAAAAATATAAATAATTTTAGTTTTATTTAACTTTTTTGGTCCCATGGGAGTTCGTAAAACCGTATAGGGGTTATGGTACCTTTCTAGGATATAATTATACCAATCAGGTCGGTAAAAACATCAATCCTTTCATGATAGTTTGTGTGAGGATCTTGAAAGGGTTCCCATACAATATAGCTTGGGGATTTATGGAATGAACTATTTTTTAGTACTATCTTTTTTTATACTAACACATACCATCATCAAGATTTTATTAGAAGCAACATCCCCGAATTTTGAAGGGATATGAAATTTCGACACCATATGTGTGACCAATGGTTCACATGTTATATTTATTAAAATGTAAACAATACATATAATATCCTCTAGTTAACTATACTCTTGTTTTAATGTGCGTGAAGCCATTACATTCCCATTTAATAAAATTAATTTTTATTATACCACAATTACTATTGAATCAGGAAGCCACAAACTATGATTCAATTTTGTCTATTATAAATGATCAGATCATTGAAAACAAAAACTAAATGAAAATATTCATATATATATATATATTATATGTGTTCAATTTTTTAAACATGATCATATGAGTATGGATGCAATTTTATAAAATTTACACCAGGGACCAGATTGATACACAATTAATTGTTATAAGACTGTTATGATAACTAGTTAATTTATGTCATGAAAATGTATTTTATAATAATATTAAATGAGAATCCATTCCATCTAATACCCAATTTTGGTACAAAACATGTATAAAAAATTAAATAGTGTAATTTAATGAAAATTATAAAATTACAAGGAAAACACTTCCCCTAGTAGACAATAGACATTATATAATTTATTAAACTGGTATATAGTACATGGAATCACATCGTAAAGGACTGTAATGATTATTAGTCATGGTAATAAATATATATATATATATATATGAATATCACATTATATTTGAATGAATTTAATAAAATGTAGTATTTTATTTGAGTTAAAATTAATTTCATGTATGATAATCTTGAGATTCATTCATAATATCCATATTTTCATCATGAGGAACGAATCATAATAAAAGGGTGAGCTCAAAATCATAGTATGGGTATGTATAAAATATATTATATCATGTTCAAATTATGTATAATCAATATGTAGTGGTAAATAACTAAACACATTCTATTAAATCAATTACATGTTCAGAATATATAATTAATAATTAATGGTGTAAAAATTATATATTAATAATCATACAAGCCTCAAACATATACAAGAAAATCCTAAAATATAAAATTAGAAAATATAACATCAATAACTAATCTAATAATTAGGTAATTCATATCTTAAAATATCATTATAATACTAGAAAGGCCTCATGCTACAAAATCATACAAAAATCACATGACCTCTACAAAAAAAGAACCTTGTTTGTCTCATGATACCTAATGGTCATTCACGGTCTATATCGGGCCCCATAAGTGACATACTATGATAAATAAATTACAAATTGTAATTTGGAGAAACATAATCACTATTAAAAATTTTGTTTAAAATGAATCGTAAAAAATATTGATATTGTTCTCATTCAATAAATATAATCGTTTACTGTTAGTGTAATATGGGGATTGTTATAAAAAATGTACATCCTAAGTCAAACAGATCATAAATCATCTAGATTAATAATCACAATAAATTCCCATTGGATTATAATAACAATAATTATTTGTTTTTTGTAAGTAATATAAATACCATGAAATGTTTCATTAATTTTATTTGAAGAAAATGATATTTACATATTAAAAAAACCAATTTAAACCTATAGTACACAAACCATTTTAAAAATACTTTTATTTTAAAATATCATCTAAAAATTATAAATGATTATTTTAAACATAGATTTGTAATGATATAAGAAATATTTTATTATATTATACATGTTAAAATAAGAATTCCATTAACATTTAAAATAAATGTAAAAGGGCCATTTTTTTCAAAAACTACATGGAGATTCCTTTTAATTTTTGTAATGTAATAAACCGTTAAAAATTTCGTTAATATTTTATTCAGAGGAAATTGAGAACAATTTTGAAATCATTATCTGAAAACAATGTTTTGGAAGAAAAATGTTTTTCACAGAAGAGAGTACATATGTCAATTAATGAAAATCTCAAATTTTTTAGTATCCAAAAATAGAATATGGTGCTATTAAAAAAAACATCACGACAAGTTATATGCATAGAAAAATAATTTCATATATTTTTAAATTATTATGTAATTTCATTCAATGAAAATACATGTATAAACAAACCTGATTAAATTTAGATAGAAGAAAATTTAATTCCACTATGGTAACATTAATATCATAATCCCTACGAATGGAATAAAATAAAATAATACATTAAATACAATTAAAATAGATATGTTAATTATTTAAAATATCAAAATGGTCATTATACTAAACAAAAAAATTAATTTGTGGAGAATATGACATTTGTCTCAGAAAAGTAAAAGTGATATGGGAGACCCTTAACTCATGTCTAGTTTCCTCGGTACATGATAAATCATATTTTTTGTTCAATATATATTTATTATAAATTTAATATAGTAACATACCCTTATAATTCATATAATATATGATTTACTTATATAGTTTTATTATAATTTTATTTTCATTTGTTTGTTAAAGTCACTTTTCAGGGGAAAATTGCATTGATTTTCATGTATGTTTTGGTTCGGCATTTTATTCCTTTTAATTTGATAATGATTAAATGATAAGTAAAATTTAAATAGTGAAATAAATATCATAATAATTCATTATATATGTATTTATTGTAATATATAGATGATATAAGAAGAAAATGGATTACACCATTCGTTTAAATAATATGTTGTACATAAGCATGAATGATTATTAAATTTATCCAAAACTGATCGAATAAAAAGGGAATCAATAAGAAATAATCATTATATAATCACAATAATTTCATATATATAATTAATCTTTATTAATTTTGTATATTATTTACATCTATATTAAAATAAAATGATAAAACAATTCCCATTGTTATGTGGATATGGTAGTCTAAAAGTATACATTATTGGCATTATTTTCTTACAAAAATTAATAAGGAATAAACACCAACTATATATTATATATAGATAAATATTTTTATGTCATTAGTTTCACATATATAATAAAATATTTATTTAATACCTTCAATGTTATTTTTATGTAAAAAACAAATCTCATCAGTTCATGTGGCTGTAGTCTGTCTTACAAATAATGGACATTATCATCCCACGATGGAATTGTAAGTGTGTTTTTATATGTGATATCATATTTCCATAGGTATTATAATTTAAAAAATAAAATAATCATATGTTAAATCGATTTAAATATACATCTATTAAGGGTGGTGATGGAAAAAGAATTACATCAATACATGAATATATTTTCTTCCACACAAACAATCAATGTTTTTCCCATTTAATAGATGTAGTTATAGATTTTGGTTACTAGATTAAAATAATAACCTCTCACTATATATGTGATTCTATAGTTATTATATAATTATAAATAATGATTATTTTATGTTGGTGGAAGAAGAAATAAAAAATAAACATGTCTAATAATTATAAATTATCTTTTGAGATCCTAATTAGGATTATACCTAGTACCTTATATGATGTATTCATAATCAAAATATGTCTTATAAGATGTGGTTATATATTTATGCATGATAGTTGGTTATGTATTGGCAGAAAAAATTGGTTTTTCATGTGTGAGATGGATAGGATAGGGGGTGGCCTTTAATAATAGGGGGATATCATGAGCATTCCAATTTGAAAAAACAAAAATATAAAATCATGATTTTATCATCTAAAAAGAATCCAAAATAGTCCATTATCAATCCATAGATATTATGAAGATAAAATAAATTTATTTTTTTATTTTTTCATGGAATTTTAACATTATTCTTTTTAGTCTAAAACATGGTGAATCTATTTTACCATAACCATAATAACTAATTTTTATTATTTTTACTATTCATTATAGACTATAATTATGCAAACCAAGCTAGATAATATAAATTATTCAAGTTTTAAATAATTAATTAACTTTTAATTACTGCATAAAATATTTTAATATCCAAATTTAATATTAAACCCATAGACTCATTGAAAAAATGATATTCTAATGAAAAACATTCAAAATATGAAATTTTATTTTATATTATAATTAAATATGAAATTTATTCTGATTAACTATATTAGTTAAATTTTTATATCTTTTATCAAATATATAACCAAAACCATTTGAAATTAAAACTCATACTTGTATATAATTTAATTGAATATGTAATGTTAAGTATAGTACATATATATTTCGCAGTTCATCGTGAAAGTAATCTTTACAAATTTAAAAAAAACTAATTCTAAGTTAATATTGATATGGCGATTAAAAATTATATTTTTTATAGTTTATTTTCATTGAATAAGAAAATTTTCATATAAAATTATGTTATTTAAATACAAAGAAATCAATCTTTAAAAAATTACAGATGTTCAACTAT
Source organism: Viscum album (assembly GCA_963277665.1). Classification (NCBI taxonomy): domain Eukaryota; kingdom Viridiplantae; phylum Streptophyta; class Magnoliopsida; order Santalales; family Viscaceae; genus Viscum; species Viscum album. The sequence goes on along the minus strand of OY728127.1, from coordinate 76,839,332 downwards.
ATTTTTTCATATGATTTTTTATATATATAATAATTATATAATTATGGAATATATTATACACATGTGTAAAACATATAATTTTCATATTAAATTTAGTTATATTCATACCCAAAAACTGAATGGATGGGTATTAAAGGCCATCTTTAAATAATATTATTTTAATATTATTTCTAATTTTGATTAAACCTAGTGTTTCATACATCACAATATTTTTAAGAGAAAAAATTTATTTTAAATAAAATATATTTTTAAGAATAATTTTGTTATATTATCTTATAATATTATTGTTTTGTGTTTTACATGATTTTTAATATGGTGCACCTATTATAAAATATCATTATTTTATTCAATAGATCTTATAACTTGGTTTCCAATGATGGGAAGCCCATTTATTTAATCCATAATCCTATATTAAATGATATACCTAAGGAAAAAGTTTATTCATTTTAGACAACTATTTTTGAATGTTATCATGTATTAATCATCACTATAGAAAGTTCCTCAAAGGAAGATACATAAAATACCTAAATATAACTCAAAATAATCATGTTTGTTTTGGGGCACTGTACTTTGGATTTAATGATAAATCTCATACTACTGAAAAAAAAATTTAACCATTAGATGCTCATGTTTATGACGTATATTTAATCTATTTTGAATAACGTGGATCAATTAATTAAATTTGTTCATTCACTTAATAGGATATAAGACATATGATATAGGATATCTCCAAATCATTCGAACAAATAATTCATTTAACATTAGTTTATAAAGGCTTAAATCCATAGATTAAAATTTTTTGATATTGCAATATAGTTCCAAAATATATATTACATGCTAAATAAAATATAAATGAAATAATACAACCTATTATGTATATAAAATAATTCATTTATATATTTATCACATACTTATGAAATAATAAAGATATTATGTGACCAAAATACAATTCATTAACATTAGTCTTACTTCCCAAAAATATTTAATAATTCTTGAATATTAAAATAATATTTACTAATATAATTTTTTCCCTATATTAATTTTTTATCATGGGAATATAATTACTAATTAAATCCAAATCCAATTATTCTATAATCAAATAATATTTAATTTATTAATGATATATTCATAATTAAATATATATTACATTTCAAAAAACTTATGCTTGGGCACTCCATATCAAAAACTCGTATTTATAAGAAAATTATAATATTATTAATATGAAATATTTTTGATCATTTATGGAAATAATTCGATAACAATGAGAAAAAATCATAGTTTATAGAAACATTTTTAATTCTAACTTATCCCCTATGTTGATAAAGATTACCATAACAATAATAACCTCACTATTAACACATGACACATAATATAATTTCTTTTTCATATGGTCAACAATAAATCTATACATATAAATTATTCCACTATCTTCAGTGATATTATTTATCATCGACCATACTATATGAATATACCATATTGTACCAATGTTTTGGATTTATCAATGGAATTAAAATTTAGATTAACTATCAAGTGATTTATCTTTCTTTAAAAAATAAAAAATATTACCTTCATCATTAAATGAATTTCATGAAACAAGTGAAAAACCTAATAAATATACCATTCCACAACACATTTCTTGTTTTTAATCAAAAATAAAAATTTTTGGTCAATTTATACTCATTCATGACTCTGTCAGGTTAGTAATCTGACACACATGATCATAGATAGGAATATCCACAAACACTTATGACAGGTGGTGTTTATATTGGCTGGTTTCTCCCCATGAGCTAATCTATTTGTGATCATCAAGTGAAAACATCATTATAAGAATTTTCAATGCGCATGATCCCCCGTTAATAGATAGTCATGAATTATCTTCATCCTACAAGTATAATATATCTGGGTCATTTGACATTTTAATTATTTTTGTCATAGGATATAATTGTTAATATTATATATTAGGAAGTAATATAAATATTTGTTAGTGATTACAATCTAAAAAATATGGGATGATAATTGTTGAAACATAATTATCAATACTTTTATTGAATGGGAAACACATGTTTTTTTAAAATGTTATAAATTTAATGGTAATCAAAATATAAAATGGATCATGGTATATGGTACCCACTAATGACATAATGATCCAAAATTATAGTGATCTCGTGATTTTAAAAATATTAAATTTTAATAGTCGATGTATAACTATTTGCTAAACTAATTGATTTTGTTGATTATAATGATATTAATGAATTCCACATGGTACATATATTGAATATTTTTATGTAATTTATCTTGATATATGGACTAGAAAACCATTAAAAATCGACATAAGTGAAATTATTCATATAAATAAATGAAAATTTTATTGAAATTATTAATCGACATGATAAAAATGAGATTAATGTTAATGATTATAATAAATTAAAACATTAGATGTGGGGAATTGATAAGAAATTTTAGGACTTGATTTATAGTTTTTGGATGAAATCATTTTTTTTATTAAATTATTTTATATCATCTATATATAAAACAATATCAAATAGTCTCCCATATCATCTCATGGATCATTACCAAAGTTAAGTGATATTCAATCATTATCAATTGAATAGATCACTATATTAGCCTTTCAATTAAAGTAATTACAATTATACTTTTTACCTAATATTATTTTATTTATGTTATGACATATTTTGTTTTTTGATTTGTAGATATTATATGCTGAAATATTATCCCCATTGACGTTACAAATGTTATGGTTCTTCAAATTTATATCTTATGAAGGGTAAGAATAGAATTATATATCACATAAGTAAATTTCGAAATTCCAAATATCCCATGACATTATAATTTTCGAGAGTGGTTATTTATTCCATTTCAATAATGTAATGTGTGGGTTTAATGTTATTGGAAATGTTATTAATATTATGTTATTGAAGTTTATTGACAATATATCTTATTTCATTTATGATTGAATTTTATTTTATAGTCCATTGCATAATAAAAATTAATTTTACATTTAATATTATTTTTATAATATATTATTGGCTGAAACATTTTAAAATATAATAATTAAATTTTGATGGATATTTAGGTATTTTAATGGAAAAATGTTTTACAATAATTTTAAACACCAAACTATGACATTATACTCATACTAAACACAGTAAAATGATTTCTATCCAGATTAATGATTAATATGAATTGTTATTATTTCTTAATTTCACATATGATGGTTTTTAATTGAATAAAATAATAGTATCATCTATATAGTTATATTTATTTATTGAAATGTCTATTAAGAAGAAAAAATGTTGGTTTTATTATATAAGTGAAATTTTTTGATTCTCTAAAAATATAGACTTATAAATACTTCTGTATATATGTGATCAAATATATTATTTAAATCATTTAATTTTGTGATGAAAATGTTCAATTTATTATAGTTTGTCTACTAGTAACATTTCAACAACATTATCAATTATTATGTAGTTATTTTAGGACAGTTTATGTGTTTTAGATACCAATATGTGTTAATCTGATATTGGTTGACCATAAATAACATTTTACAATTTCCATAATATTTTTTCAAGGTTATTAATGACATTTATATCATTTTTAATAGGTTTTATAAATTAATAAACATTAAATTATAAATAAACCGTATTGATTGAATGTGATTTAATGTTTAATTATTTCAGATTATCAATGACAATTGAATATTTTATTATTGGATATATAATTGGGATAATTAGAGATAATATTTAATATTGATAAAAGATACAGGGGAACCCTTTGTGAAGTTATTATAAGAAAATTTTCCGTAATTTATTGTAAAAAATAATTAATATATATGTAGAATGATATTTTCATATTTTTTATTTTACATAATGTAAATTAATGTAACTTGTGCGAAAACGATTAGGTCAATTTTTGGGGATCACATTATTTTAGTTTTAGAGAATATTAAGGAATATTTTTCTAAATTTTATTTCATAATTTTTTTTAAAGAATAAGTATTTTCTATTTTCGAATAAAGATGACCCTATTTTTGCCGATATATATTTTTATAATTCCACCATGAAAATTTTGGATAATGTTTATTATTTACTAATTTGTATAAATTATCAAAATCATTATTTATAATATGTAGATCAAATACATTCATTATCAAAATTAGAGTTTTGAAATTTTAAGATATAGTGAGACTAATTTTATATTTTATGTTTTATTTTGAATTAATTTGATTTTACTATAAAACATTTTAAACATTTTTTATTTAGTTTATGGTTGTAAATATAGTGAACCATGTATTTAGTGATAGAAAATGTTTATAATTTCTAAATTTTATTGTTGAATACTTAATATATGAAATAATTAATCATGTGACAATTTCATTATTTACAATTCAAATTACATATAAAAATTATTGTTTTAATATATTCAATATATTAATCAACGTGGAGGGAATAAATTATTTCACAACATTATTATCTATCCCATATCATTTAATTGAAATTTCTTTTCACAAATAAAATTGATCTGATACTTGAATTTTATATTAATTTTAGATTTATGGAAGGAATATATATTTATTCAATTAGTATATATTTTAATTAATATTATTTATTCATTTAAAAATATAATTTAAATATGATTTAGTTGATATTATTTTATTTTATATACATAATGATATAAAATATATTTATTAAAATGATAAATCTGAATTCAAAATATGATATCATAAATTTAATATTATATATTATAATAAGATATAGAGACATTAAATATATTGATTATTTTTAAAATTTATTTCCTAGATAATTGGAAAACTGATTTTATTATTAATAAAAAAGAATATTTTCATTATTTACAAATGCGTATATAAATTATATATATATTAAATATAAAAAAATAATATTGGTGACTTTAGGGTTTATTTAATATAGATACATATTTCATCATAATTTTATTATTTTACAATTAAAGTTAAGAATACATGCTAGAAACCCAATTGAGGCATGAGGAAAAATATACAATTTATTTTTCCTTATTCCCAAAAAATCATTACCTGGCTTATAGCACATTAGTATATTAACATTTATTCAATCAATAATTACATAAAACCTAATTTACTAATTTAAATTTTTTTCTTAATTTTTTTGAAAATAATGAAATTAGATTAGTTTGGGATTACCATTCTAAACTAACATGAAATAAAAATAGAATGTGTTTATAGGGAATGTAAATTTGAAAATGGGTCGAATTCATGTTTCTTCATTATTCATTTTCATATTTAAATACTATTTAATAGTTTAATTTTGAAAATTAATTTATAAAATATCAATATTAAAATTATTTTTTTTGTAAAATATTGAATTACTAGGAAAAATATTTGCTAAACAAAAATCCCAATCATCTTATAATCTAGGTTAATGACACACACCAATCATCTTTGTAGAATCATTTACTACAGAACTCTGTCGTACTCTTTTTTAGCCACATAAAACAATAAACTTCATAATTTATAGAATTTTCATTCTATAGCAGGGATAGATCCTTAATAAATAAAAAAATATATATAATGTTGGGAATGATGCTATGGTAGATAATTAATCCACTCATGCACATCACGCTAATTCAAAAAAAATAGATTAAAATCTATTAATGTTGATATTAGTATTTTGAAATTATTAAATCCTACCCAAAATCCAAACATCAGTTTGGTTAGTTTAATAGAATATGACAGAATTAAATCATGAAGAATCTAAAAAATAATCTGAAGTAGTATAGACAACTATAGTTGCAGAAAAATAAAGCATCCAATCAGTACTATACATGATCCTGTAATACGTTGTCACAACATAAATTTCTCATTTTTATAGAGGGACGATAAACCATATATTTTAATTAAAATTTTCAACATTTATTTTTAAATTCTATAAAATAGTCCATTAATTGAATATTCTAAAAGAAGAATATGTTTTTAAAATAATATAGTTTAATATTCAAAAATATTTATCATAATTTTATCATTGTATAACATCATCAAAAATGTATGTAAGAAATATTATGGCAAGACAATTTTTATTCAAGGGTACTGCATGGGCCATAGTGTATCTGACAGATCATTATCTGCAACTAATTATTTACATAATTATTCTACACAAATCCACTTACATATATCATATCTCCACAGTGGATGAATAATTATACTGTGCTTCCTCTATATCATCTTATATATTAAAATCTACGAAACTATTCATATAGACGTGCCCACAACGCAACAAAAACACCTAATACATACATCTATCATTCATATCACCCTCATGTATGTCTATTAGTTCAAATCATGATCCCTGATCATTTAATATAAAAGGTATAATTTTATTTATGATAAAATCTTCTACCAATATCAAATTCATTATGGAATAGTTTTATTCTCTACAATGCAAGAATCCTTGTATGGTGAGCGCATAACATATGCATCATGGAAATATAGTAGGGAATCAACATTGCCAAAAATAATTAAATTTGGCTAGATGAAGTGTATCATGATAATTAATAGGGTAATTATCTTCTAAATATGACAAAATTATGTCTTCTGAGGTCTTAGAATTGATCCAGAGTGATCCATTTCCTTAGTAGTACTTCTAAAACTAATCTTGAGCTTCTCATGTAGAATTTGTTCTTGTTCCTAATGTCCATGAATGATGTTTCATGGATGAAGAGCATAAAATGTGGTGTTGGTGAGTCGGGTTATTTTTCTAAGCACTATGAATGGGAGATAATGTTGTGAACTTTTATTAGTATATGAATAAATAGTACCCATGAACATTCCATCCCACATCAAAAATATGGGAATTAACCTACATTAATATATGTTAAGCCAGTGTGTCCAAATCTCAGAATTCCAATCAAATGTGGTATCGATGTATTCACACATCGAGAAATAATTACATGTCTTCATTCTTACATGAACAAGGAAACCTTCATAAATGGTCATAACTATAAAATCTAGATATTATAAAATGATATAATGTGTTTGATAGAATACAAGATGCACTAAATTGAGCCTAGAAGTACAAAAAACTATTTTTGTTTTAATGTTATATTTTTATCCTAGATGTAATATTTGTGATTATGAATTGAAATTAATAATATATGAAATAAATATAATGTTAAAAATTAATATTTATGCATTGGTATGTTATTAAAAAAAATAAAACATCATTTAGTAAATCCTTCTGAATCATCAAAAATATTATTTCTTCAAAAATTAATCTTTTATCTTTTTATGAGAGAATATAAAATTTTCTAGAATTTTTAGAATATCTTTTCAAAAAAATAATATCATTATTTAATTAAGAATTTGTTTATAATCATAAAATGAATCATTCATAATTTTTTCAAAATTTTGTATTTCCCAATAATAGTCAAAATGGATATTTTTATTGAAAACTATATTTTATTTTATAGTATTCAAATGATTGAATATTGTTTTTTTATTACCTTTTAATCTTATTTACTTTATTTTTACTTTTAATATTAAAATAATTGGTTTTCATTTTATATTGAAGTGTAATTTAGTATAAAATCATATTATATTTAAAGAGGGATTTTTAAAAAAAAATTGTAGGATTTTTTTGTTTAATTTTATGTTAAATTATAAAAATCCACTAAATTGAATTTTTAATAAAAGATAAATTATTTGGAATCAGTGGGTGTGAATTTAGTAAACAAATTGTTTTATTCTTGGTATATATATTTATTGACTTTAGTAATTTTAGTGACCATTTTAATAGGGTAAATCAGGTAAATTTTGGAAAAACTATAATTCTAAAAAGCATACACTACCATGTCACAACCACTACCTCAAAAGATACCACTAATGGGCTATAAATTAAAGGAGATAGATAATGAACCCCCTGAATCCTTCCTATAGTAGGCCCCAGAGGTGGTGACTAGCACCAAAGGTATGAGAATCTCAGAAAATGGGTGTCGTTATCCTTTTATAGTATCAATGATTAGGAGATAAGATATATCGACCTCAAAACAACTCCATGTCATATATATAAAACAAAGAAAAATAAATCCCACATGCATGTTTAATGACCAAATGTTATAAATACAATGAATAAATACTTATTAAATACCAAATGAATAATGATAAGAAGTGACATGTCTATTCTCCCAATGTCCAATCTAGTAATTCCTGACATAGTCTATGTAGTCCTCCTAGAAACCTGAATTTTTTTTATATATGTATGGTTAGCATAAATGTATGCTTAGTAGGGAAAACCAATGTCTCTAATGAACATCTATAGATGAACACTAATTCCCACATGAGAAACTAAAAAATCAAAAGACACCTATCAAGTTATACTAGCCACCCCAAACTCACTAAAGGCACACTCACCAAATCACAATATCATGTAATGTAATATATCAATAGAATTGGTGATAAGGTACCCAGTAACACATTCCCACAAATTAGCATCTCTCATACCCTAACAGAAAATTTCATGGAAATCCCATGTCATCCAAAATAACCAAATCACATCCCACCCAAAACACACCTAGTCCACATACCACATATCCTCCTACCAACAAAAACCTGAGCCACAAAATACAACACATCCCAAAGAAAACTGGGAAAAAGAATATGTCTCGTCCTCTAGATACAAGGGATGCACAAATCAATCATATCGACCTAGGACTTATAATCCAAAACCATGCCAACGTGTCTTTTTCTATCACAACATATAAGAGGTATCTGTGATAAATGTGTGGCCAACTATCCATCCTCCCACTGAAATGTTTGGTAATGATACCCTCCCATATAATAATGGTTGTGTTTAGAACATAATGCTGAACTAGAGTGGGTGTGTATATAATCACAATAATTTAAAAGAATATATATATACCAAAATATTTTCCTAACTTGTGGGATCTCCAGAAAAAAACCACAACATAACACTACCACCATTACTTCTACCTCTAAATGCGTATATCCTGATGAACAACAGTCCCTCCTGAAGATGAAAAAATAATCCCTTTTAACATCGAATTATTTTGAAATTATAATTAATATACCATTAATTCCATCCCTTCTAGGAAACTAACAACCACCACACACAACCAACCTCACAACAAAGACAAACAGAGGAAGAAAAATATGCTGAAATAGACCACTTCACACTAGCTCCACACTAATAACCCATTCTAGCCACAACCATTATCATTATTCAATGTAATACCACCAAAGCAAACGAATAACCCATAACTCACAGCCACACCATATCACATATCACATCCCAGCCATACTCGGTAGCCCTACTTCATAACAACACCACACCATGTAACATAAACACATCACTACATGATTTTGCAGTCCCACTACACTACCACTTTCCATCCCTTTCAAAATCTATCAATCTCTCAACCTAAGATTTGATTACTTCTATAATCCATCCTCACAATCCATCATTCTCTGAAAACCATCACCACAAAACCCATAAAAAAATACAGTAATGATACACACATAGCACACAACCACACCAAAAAAGATAATGTGTATTGAAATTTAACACACTCATTCTTTAATTTACTTTGATTAATCGGAGGTTATCACAGAAAATTTTTGATACTATGAAATCAATTTTTTAACCAGGTATATGTTATCAATCAGTTTCATTATTACAGTAGTTCAATAGGCTATTCATAACAAGTATAAATACTCTCTGATGCGCAAGAAGAGAACACTAACAAACATGATTTTTAGAAATAATACAATTCCCAACATGGATCAATGATACATCCGAAAACAATTTATCATTATCATCTTCTTCCCCACAAACCAATTATTAATAACATAACAAAAATTATTACAGTGAAATATTTGATTATCATTATAACATAATATATTATTTTCATTATAGCCTTATATTAAATTTTAGATTCAACTATAATCACAAAGGGACATTAGGTTACCCACTATACAAGATAAACAAATAATGGAAGACTATGTGATCTATACCTCAATAAAGAGATGATCAAAAACTCCTCCTTGAACTAAAATAGGGGGTGCATGAGCAGTAGGAAATACTCTAGGGAAAAATGGATTCATGGGTCATAACAGAAAAATTGAATTGCTAGGTAAAAAATGATCTAAGTGAACTAGGACAAAACTTGAATAGACTAGCAAGAGAAGAACATGGATTCAGAAGGTATAGATCATAAATCAAATAGATAGAAATAGTTTCATGGTCCATTAAATCTGGATCATGATCATGACCCTTTGGGTTGGATGTTTCAAAATCTCAGGGGAATTAAGATATTAAGGATATAATTAATATACTTTTAAACATAACCATAAATGATCGATCAATGTTTTCAAATAAATTTACATAATATAAAACATAAGAGGAGGGAAACTTAAATAAAGGAAAACTGGAATTTTGAAAAACAGTTGGGTGAGTCACTAAAGCGAGCGACCATCGGTGTGTCCATAACGTGAGCTACCAATGGTGGGTAACCAATTCAACCTACATCACCTGGCCATTATTTCCACCTACTGACAACTCCTTTGTATTCCATATACTGACGCCATCTACTGATTCACCACCTATCGATGCCAACCTGCTGACGCCAACCTATAGACTCCACCTATCAATGCCATTAGATCGACTCCATCCTATAGATGCTACCAACTAACGCTACTACCAATTGCAGCCTACCCACAACATCCTACTTATACCAACCAACCAATAACACAAACCAATGAAAACCTATTTAATCTACCTACCAACGCACCTACTGATGATATCCTATTGCTGGAAAATTTGTATTTTTTTAGAACTCTTATAATGATATATTGTCTCTTCCAAGAACATCACAAACAATATATTTTCCCAAAGGAATGGACTGATGTTGTATAGGCCTTTACATTAGAAACCTCTAGATATATTCTAACACTCAATAATTCAAATCCAACCCAGAAGAATAAAGGGACGTAATAAAAATCTGTAAGATACCTCTCAATGATCATTCTATAACTGATACACCTATAACAACCAAACACCTCAAATCTCAACAATAAAATACTATGTGTTGTCTTAATGATGAAGTGAAACATCAACCTCCATGGATACCTCCTCATACATCTTCTATCCCAAAAAACCACATGATACATGACTTAAGCACCCACTATTTAGATAGAAAGAAAGGCAATTCATTCATCCATGTCATGATATTAACCGCTCTATGAGGAACTGAATTTCGAACATGGTTTAATAATATCATAATTATTGCGTCCCGATAAATAATTATTTCATCCCCTTTTTCACATGTATGCACATTATCAGACATCATGAACCAAAGAAACAACTATTCTTTTGGAAAATAAGGTTGAAGAATTACATCAAATATAAAAAATATACAATAAAAACTAAAAATTACTCAGAGTAATGAGAATGCATTTCGCTTTTTACACAAATTTACTATACTCTAAGACCCTATGATTCAACAATAGATGAACCAAATGAATTTTTTATCCATGAAACACATTATCCCATTTATCTTGGATCTTAAATGGGTTCTCAAAAAAAAAAATCTTCCTCGATATCCAACTCTCCTCATTCAATGACAAGGGAGTCATCATATAGATACAGAAAAATCTGGGAGACATGAAAGACTTTGAGTATAATCTCCAACTGGGGAGGAAATTATAACGGTATTCCAATTCAATAACTAGCCCCAACCCCCCAAAGGGTCCAATGAGCCTCCAATAATGTCTTCCCTGTCTACCAAACCTATGTTGTGAATATCCAAGGAAAACCAAGAAGAACATGTGGTCCCCATCCACGAACTCTAAGGGAATCCTCCTTTGATCAGTGTATGACTTCTACCGGTTATATGATGCCTTCATCCCCTAATGGAAAAGATGCTCCTTCTCAACTATGCTCCACACCACTTCCAGACAAAGACCAGTTGCGTCCCCAACATTTTACATGAAAAAGGTGAAAGAAATAGTATCCCATTAATATCTTCAAATGGAGAAATCCCAATGGAAGAGTGGTAGATTATATTGTGTGAAAACTTTATCATGGGTAGGTGTTATACCTAATAACGAACAATGTTCCAGATGCATGATAACAACATTTCCTCCACATACTGGATGGTCTGATCTGTCTGCACATATTTCTAAGGGAGTAAGGTAGTACAGAGGTGCAACTTAGTGATAAATAAATGATGCAATCCCTTCCATAGTAACTAGGTATAACATCAATCCCGAAATGAGATGATGGATCTTGAAACCCCATGCAGTCACACCACATCATCCACATACCTTCTAATATTGGTATCCACTGTGATCAACTCATTAATAACCAATAAGAAAGTTGATTTCTTCAACTTATAACATCCAAAGCTTCTAAGGTGTGTTTCATTTTTAATAATACAATAGCTAGAGTTGTATGCAATATCAAGTTCTAGCACACGATGACCAATCAGACTATCTATTTAAAATTTAGTAATGAATAGTAATTCCAACAATTTAAAATTTTATAAATTTTATTATTCATAATGGAGTTCAACTTTTTTTTGGAATGTCAAAATTATCTTAGGGTGAATTTTAGTTATTTTTCTAAAAACTATAAAATTTTTATGATTACTAAAAAACACGGCATTATTATTTAAAACAGACCTGTGTTTCAATAATAATAATTATTATTTTAATTTATTTTAATTTAAAAATAGATTCATAATATATATATTAGTACAATTTAATTAATTGGAGGCATTTTAAAATAATAATTGATATATAAAATTTAATTGATCTTTTTAATGCCTTTTACCCGCCTTCTAAGAACATCATTAAATTTGCATAAAATATAATTTACCACTTCCGTGAATTAAATTTCAAAAATATGAGAGATATTTTTACATAAATAAGTAATATTTTGTTCAATAGAATGAAAATAATTTTTGGTGAATAGAAACATTTGAATTTTATTTCCCGCGTTTAAAAGTAAATAGGGTAATTAAAGGTAAAAATGATATTATAATTACACTAACACATGTAATAATTCTATTGGATAATATTATTTCAAAAAAATCATCCTTAGGGATAAAATATGATCCTTTTGATCCACTTAGATAATATTATGACATTTATTTTTATTTTATATAAATAAGATTTAAAAGTGTTAAATTCAATGTTTAATAACTAAACCATTTTTAATATAGGGTTATAGAAAATTTACATTTGACTATAAATATTCATTAGAAATATAAAAATATTTCATCATCATGTAAATTTCTTTTTATAATTTTGAGAAATTAAATAAATAAATTTATTTATGACACCATGATGATGATGTAATTAATTTATTAATGAATGATTAAAATAATTGGTTTGTAAATATCAAAATAAATGTAAATTGAGACTTTTGATGCATTACATGAATTTTAATGGTTAATATGAAATTTTATGGTTGATTTAATGAATTTTTTCTAATTAATTATTATTTTTTTACTTTCACCAAAACCAAATATAAAATAGAGTAAAATTTGTCATCAATTACTATTTAAAACAAATACTATATTATTAAAGGATATAATATTAATAAAAATATATGGTTCATACAAAGGACATATATATTTCATGAAATATCATTAATTAACCAGTTGAGGTTCATTTGGAATTTTATCGTGGGATTATTAACCATGTAATATAAAAATACAAGAATACAAGGTAAAACATAAACTATTTAACAAAAAATTAAATCCCAAAGATAAGGTAAATATGGTGACCTATACAGCTCTAAAACCTGTTGGTTGAGAGTTTTTCCACCCATCCACACCTTATCCTCAAAATAAATTCATTTTGATTCATTAGATTCCATAAATGATATTATAATAAAAAACTATTTCAAGCTTTTCTTAAAGTGCCTCTCTCCTCTCTTATAAAAAATTGCTTCCCCTTCTCTCAAAATCACCCCTCCAAATCCATTTCTCTTAGTCAAAACCTACTCAAATATCATCCCAACTACAGTCACTTCAACCGAGTGTCCATCAATTTACTATAAATCAATCCAATGTAGAACTATTTATCAAATCAAAAGGAAGCACCTGAAGAAGAGGTAATTATTTCATTACCTATTTCAATAGTAAATATAACATGTTAATTATTATGAACATATAATATACCATCCAATTACATACTATTTCACCATAAATATAATTATATTGTCACCCCTGCATACACACAGATTATTGTCTCCATGAACGCGATGAGATTCATGATCCATCGTAACCATTCAAGAATAATTTCCATTTTATGATTAAAAATAATGTATTGGATCATAATATAATTATGGACATGAATAAAATACATCATATCCATGACAAACATAACTTACATAACCAAAACATATAAAATAAAAAAAATCAATTAACACATGAAACAATGATACTAATAAAATATTATTTACAAAGCAATATTAGAAGACCATATATGATATCATATTTAAGTATTTTTTTCTTGTATAATTTAATAAATATTATTTAACTATTATACAGGATGTTAAAGTACCCACAAATAAGTAAAATTACATGTTAAGGGTTATGTTTAAAATTTCATTATTATCCAAGGTTATTTATACGTAAGTATCTACTGGAACCTATTTATCATCCTTATTTGTGCTTCATAAAAATAATTTTCAAAACATTTTTAATATTTACTAGACTATGTGTTACATTAATTTAAAACGATTTTTATATCATATAATATTGTATGAGTGGATTCTTTCGATGAATTTCTAAACAAGGGACATTATGACCTTATCAACAAATTAAGGAAAGATTTTTAAAAAAAATATTAAGGTGGGTGGGATATTTACCGCAATTATAATACTTCAAAGAGTCACTTTTTTGATAATAATATTCTATTCAAATAAATGTTATCTTTTATAAATACGCGACTTTTAAATGATTTCAAAATTGAAAGAGACATTTCTCCCAAATAGTTCTTATATCATCTACGTCAACAGCCTTTGTCAGATTTTATACTTGTTTGATATTGATTTATTATGATAGAATATTCCATATTGTAATAAACTTTTTTTATATGATTTAATGTGGATTTTATAATTTTATACAACTCATAGTTGATGGTTAATGTATTGACATTTCGTATGATTGTTTTAATACAAATGTTTATGCTATGCTTCGTCCTTTTCATATAAAGAATGAATTGGACTTAGTAATTGAGGGGTGGAGCCAACTATAAGTCTTCAATTATTCGGTAGGTCTCAGGATAAAAACTAGTGTCATTGGACCAGGCCTTGAATAAATTATATTTTTAGTCTTGCAAAAAGGCATTGACTATGTGGTTATGATGTCCAACATTATACATTAAATAATTGTGGAATTATATATTAATATTACATGTGATTATTCGACCAGTAGAATATCCTTTTGAATAATAAAATGGTATTATTTGATTTCCAATTTCTATTTTATGCTGGTGTCTATGTTTAAAATCCTCATGTTTTAGTGTTATACATTTCCTTAAATGTCTATGTTTCCTTACGATGGGTTCCATTGTATTGTTATCCTTAGTGATCATCTGAGCTCACCCCTTTCTTATGTTTTATTTATCCCATGATTTTAAGATATATTTTATGAATTACCTAGAGAAATAGGCTAAGGGGTATGAGAATTTTGAAAGGGGAAACAATGATGTTTTTTTTTTCATTTCATATTCTAATTTAAAACTTTTGTATATATCTAGTACATCTAAGGATACTAAACTAATCAGTTTTTCAGGACATTATATCATGTTAACATTCCAATGTTATATAATAATGCACTAACACTAGGTAACTAATGTTTGGGAAGTACAATTGGTATCAACTGATGTTTTCTACAAAACATGGATACTAGATTTAGAAAAACATGGAATATAGAACATTACCATAAAATATACTTTGAGGATTAATATAGAAGAACTTCATAGAAATTTTTTATTGTATAAATTTTGTTAATTTTCCAAACAAAACAACCATGTATGGATACAAGAAGGTAGAGGTGGCTTTGGCAAATATGTATCTAGGGGAAAACCCAAAAAACTCTGCTTTAATCTAGACTCTAACGGGAACTGGTGCACGACAATGGGCATTGGAGCACTCTTGGTTTCAACACACCTAGGGGATATTCTTAAGATAATGCCCATAATTTTTAAAAAAACTATTATAAATTATTTATGAGTAAATAATATTTCATCAAAATCATTTATATGATTATGGGTTATATGCATAAAATGTTGAATTTATGTTACATATTTTACTATTTTCGATTTATGTATTGTGATTAATTAAATAATACAGTGTATCCCGTTGTTTGGAAATGGTTCATAGTGAAAGTAATGGAAACATTATCAATGAACATAATCAATGTAGTGATTGACCTCCTACTCTAAAATATTATAGTGGAGTTGGTGAGGCAACATGTGCTGAATAGCTTATAACCATAATGGGACAACTCACTCGGGTTATTAATAACCACCTTACCCAAATAGAGCACCCTGATCCATAATGCAGATGAACAATGTTAGACAGCTTCGTGATGCGACAACCACCAACATTAATTGGGACTAAAAATCTATTTATAGCTTAGCAATGCATAAGTTCCTTAGAGAATAAATTTCATGCTTTGGGAAGTAGTAACGGGGAAAATCGTCTTGGAAGTATATCACCTCACATGAGATGTAGATCAATGGTGTTCATTAATTAAAAATAAAATAGAGGATTAAGAATTATAAAATATATAATGGAGGGAGTTTAAAGACCATTAATTAGAAAAACACATTTCTCGTGAACATTGAGATGATATGGAAAGGAAATATATCTGTTTAATGTAAAAGATGAATGGGATTGGTGCGTACTATGAGGTAAATGTTAAAAGGATGGAAAGGAATGATGAATATTATATATGTTCCCCAATGAATATGATTGATCAAATATTTTATGTGTTAAAACCATTTCTCTTTCATGGATTAGTCTCACAATCCTTAGCATCATACGAAGATATTGTCTCATGTGCTACCAAGACAGAAAAGGAAATCTCTATGTCATACAAAATTAATGGAATGAAAGATAAGAAGAGATCTACTGAACACTCTAGAAATGGAAATAATGGGAATATGGGAAATGTGGAATTTCTATAATGTAGTAAATGTGGGAAGAAACACCATAGTATTTTCCTGAATTGGTTGTGATTTTGTTACAAGTGTGGAGACAAAGGCCTCCGATATTGTGATTGTAAGGTAATGAAAGAGGCTAGAAATGTCGTGTAATACAATTATAGATAATTGGGGAATTATAAAAATAAATGTCCTAAGTGTCATGAAACACTACCTCAGAATATTATATGGGAGAGAGGAAAATATTATGTGATTTCTACTACCGAGGTTGAATATCTGATTTATGTACGGGGTGGGTACATTAATCATTTCCTAAAAATTCGGCATTTGTTTATTTGATTCTGGATCATCGAATTCATTCATATCATCCCAGTTTTCTATGAAGAATATATATTTCCAATAAGAATTAACATGGAATTTTTCAGTTAAAACTCTTAAGGGATGTATCATTACAACAATGTTTTATCGATCAGATACCATTTTGGCTCATAAATGTGCCTTATGTTCTGATCTTATTGTCATTCTCATGATTGAATTTGACACAATCCTTGGTATGGATAGGATTTTAGACCATAATGGAAATATTTATTGTAAGAAGAAAGAGGTAACCATTTTTTATGATGAAAAGGAATCCCTTATATTTAGAGTAGAAACATCACTATCTGTTTCTCATCTAGATCCACCCCTAGTAGCTCTACTAAATTCAATGATTTTGGAGGAAGAGTGTTAAATTACTATGGGTGAGGAATGGAATGTTCAAATTGAGGATATACCTATTGTTCATGAATTTTTTGATGTGTTTCTAGAAGATTTTCATGGACATCTTCTCAAATAAGAAATTGAGTTTTACATTGATTTATTTCCTGGTTCAAGGCCTATATAGAATACCCCTTATTGAATGGACACTATGGAATTAGTGGAACTACAGAAACAACTAGAGGAATTGATTAATAAAGTATTTATTCATCCCAGTGTTTCTCCATGTTGATCCCCTATTCTTTTTTTAAGAATAAATATGGATATATGAGTTTGTGAATTGACTACAGAGAGATCAATCCTCTACAACAATGAAAATGTGTCCCCTACCTCTCATTTATTATTTAGTTAATCAACTTCATGGAACTCAACATTTATCAATGATTGAACTTTATTCTTTATATCATCAGTTGTCTGTGGAGAAGGAATTCATTTCAAAGACAACATTTCGCACCTGGTATGGGAATTACGAGTTTACAGTAATGCCTTTTGGACAAACTAATGCAGCCTCTATTTTCATAGATCTAATGAATAGAGTTTTCAAGGAATATATTGATGGCTTGGTAGTATTATTTTTTAATGAAATCATGGTATACTCAAAAATTTAAGAAGATCGTGAATAATTCATGTGCACTATTCTAAAGACTCTTAGACAAAATGAATATTATGGGATGTTTAGGAAGTGTTCATTCTAGATTAAAAATATTTATTTTCACGACTATATTGTCTTTAAGGATTAAATCACTATTGATCCTTCTAAGGCAAGCAAAATCCACGAATGGCCAGCACCGAAGAGTATAAATGCGGTACACATTTATATTGGTTTAGTAGGTTATTATCAGCACTTTGTCAAGATTTTTTCCCTATTGGATAACCCATTAACCAATATCAAAAGTAAATGGGTTAAATTTGATTAAAAAATGAGTTTAGAGAATGTTTGGAATAATTGAAGAAAACATTAGTGAATGCTCATATATTTACTCTATCATTGGGGAAAGATGGAATTGTTCTTCATAGTGATGCTTCAAATAAAGGACTGGGTTATGTCCAAATATAGAATGTTAGTTTTATTGAATATACATCATGGTAGATAAAAATTCATGAAATAAACTATCCCACTCATGATCTTATGTTACCATCTATAATCTTTTCTATGAATATATGGAGAAACCATTTATAAGGTGAATATTTTAGATTTATACTAATCACAAGAGTCTAATGTATATTTTATGACAAAAATAACTCAACATGAGGTAATGGATATGGGTCGAACTACACAAGGATTATGATTTTACTATACACTACCACCCGGGGAAGGTAAATAAGGTAGACAATTCTTTGATAAGAAAGGATCATGGAGTTCTGAACAAGATGGGAGTTGAAAATGATCATATATACATGGATCTAGTAAAGATGCATATAGGAATAACCATTTAAGGTGAAACATCAATAATTTTTCAAATGTATGCCAAACCATTATTACTAGATAGGATAAAATGTTCTCTGACTGATGATAAATACATTCAAAAGAAAATTAAAGCTATGAATGATGGGAGATTGTTCAACATCATATATGATGATGGAGTATTGAAATTTGGGATGAGACTTTGTCTTCCAGATATACCTCATCAAAAAAGGGAATTATTGGAGGATTCTCAAAGCAATAATTTCACAATACACCGTGGTCACAATAAAATATACATAAATTCTATTGAAATTTTTGGTGGGATATCATGAAGAGAGAGATTGCAGAATATGTGTCCAAATGTATGGATTTTCAACAGGTGAAGACTGGAAGACAACTTCTTGGAGGAGGCAGGCAACCTCTTCCCATACCTGAGTAGAAAATGGATGATATTATGATGGTCATTTTAATGGGGCTACAAAAGACCCCTACAAGGAATGATGTAATATGGGTCATTATTGATCATCATACAATGTCAACACATTTTTTACTATAAGAGAGGATTTACCACTTGAACGATTTGAAAGACTATATATTAATAAATTTTGAAGACTTTATAGTGTTCCAATATTGATTGTTTTAGTTTTTGATCCCCGTTTTACATCAAGATTATGGTAATTTCTTTAGAAATCACTGGATATTGAACGTCATTTGAGCACTGCCTACCACCCTCAAAGTAATGGACAATCAGAATAGACTATTTAAACCTCAGAAGAAATGTTGATATCATCCTCACTAGACTTTCAATTTATGTGGGATCAGTATTTACCTCTGGTAGAATTTTCCTATAATAATATCTTCCATTCATGTATATTTGGGGGTACCCAATGAAGAGTTATATGGAAAGAGATGTCACACACCAACTTTTTGGAATGATTTTGGTGAAAGAAAACTCGTAGGCTGAGAACATGTTGATGAAAAAATGGAAAAGGTGAATATTATCAAAACCCATATCAAAGCATTTCAATGTAGGAAAAAGAGATATGACGATAACTGAAAGAACCATTTGTAAATTCATGTATGTGATCATGTTTTCATGAATGTATCTCAATGGAAGGGTGTTATACATTATGGTAAGAAGTGTAAATTAATTACCCGAAACATCGGACCTTCAAAGGATCATGATGTGTTCCACGTATCACTGTTGAGAAAATACATGCCTGACCCAACACATGTACTCACTTATGAAGAAATACAACTAGAACCTGATCTATCTTATTTTGAAGAGCCTATCAAGATTCTTAATACATGTGAATATCTGTTGAAAAACTGGATGACTCTTTTGGTAAATTTTCTTGGGATAAACCAAAAAATGGAAGAAGTAATGTGTGATCCTGAGGAACATATGATGAAGAAAAACTTGAATCTTTTTATGTAGAAATATTATATAAATTTCAAGGATGAAATTATTTTAAGGAGGGGAGAATGTAACACCCCAAGCTACCACAATACCGTTCACATTGAAGAATATGATAGCTCGCACTCTACGCAACATCAAGTTTTAGCCCACCATGACCAATCAAATTAGCAATTTAAAATGCAGTTATGAATGGTAATACCCACTTTATGAAATTTTATACATTTTATTTTTCTATATGGACTTCATTTTGGGATATTGAATATCAAAATTACCTTAGGATCAATATCTGTTATTTTTTTTAAAAATATCAATTTTTGATGAATTGTGAATAACACTATGTTATTGTTTAAAACTGAATTATAGTTAAATAATAATTATTATTATTAAATTATATTTTAATGTCAAGATAGATACATAATACCTGTATTAGTATAATGTAATTCATTAGAGTCGTATTATAAAAACATTACAAATATAAAATTTTATTGAAATTTTTATCATATTTTACACCTTATAGGAACATTTGAAAATATTAATAAAACAGAATTTTACCACTTATGTGAATTGAATTTAAAAAATACAATAGACATGGTTGGAATCAGAAATTAAAATGTGGTTCAAACTGAGGAAAATAATTTCTGGGGAATAGTAACTTTTGAATTTTATTTTCATAGTTAAAAGTAAATTGGGTAATTAATGGTGAAAATGATATTATAATTACTCGAACTAATGTCATAATTTAATGTGATTAGTTTATTTCAACCAAAAGAATACATAGGAACAATATATGATCATTTTGATCTACTTGGATTGGATTATAAAATTGATTATTATTTTTATAATGTAGTGTTAAAAGTGTAAAATTCAATGTTTAATTAACTAAACTGTATTAATATTTCGATATACATAAGATTAATTTGACAATTAATAATCATTATAAAGATAAAATTATTTTCTACCTCATGATATTTTATATATAATTTTTATAAATTTAATAATTAAATTTATTTATGACACAATGATGATGTAGTAATTACCTTATTAATAAATGATCAAAATAATTGATAATAAAAATATCCAAATAAATGTTAATTGATACTTTTGATGCATTACAATAATTTTAAAGGTTAATATGACAAGTTAGGGTTGATTTAATGTATTTTTTTATGTAATAAATTTTTTATCGACTTTCGGAAAATCCAAAAAATAAATAGTGTCTAAATTGACATAAATGCGTATTTAAAGAAAATAATATAATATTAAATGATATAATATTCATAAAATATAGGTTTTGGAAAAAGGTCTTATATAATGATATAAATGTAAATAATTAACCACTATAGACTCTCTTGTAATTTTATTGTATGTTTATTAACAATCTAATATTAAAATACAATATGACATGGTAAATGTTAAACTACTTAACTAAGAATTAAATCTAAAAGATAAGGTTAATATATTAACATAAACAGGTCTAAAACCTATTGGTTAAGATTATTTAGAACCATACCCTTATTTTAATCTAAATAAATTCATTTTGAGCAATTATAAACTGAATACAGTTTTAGAATAAAATAATATTTCAGGCTTTTCTTAAAGTGACCCTTACCTCTCTTATAAAAGGGCACTTCCCCTTCTTTCAAAATAAAATATCCAAATACTTTTGGATCTGTCAAACTCTACAAAAATATTTTCCCCACTACCCTCTATACAATTTAGAGGCCTTAAAATGATCATAAATCCAACCTAATGAGCCATTTTGATGAAATAAAACGTAATCACCCAAAGAAATGGTATTTTTTTCATATCCTCTTTCAATGTTCTTTTCTTCATCCACCTCCTCTTTATTTGTTGTTTCAAAAACAAAATAAAAACACCATTACCTTCTACATACTATGATGTAATTATAAATATGGTACAACCATATTCACTATTCTATCCATCCTATGAATTAAAAAGTCACCATATGTGCGTAAGTACGGCTTACCTTCTCCACGTCGTGGTGAAGATTGTTATTCAACACTTAATTATTTGGATGGGTATAATAATCAGTATAATAGAAATTAATAATAAATATAACATGTTAATGATTATTTATATATAATATACCATCAAATTAAAAATAATTTCACCATCAATAAAATGATATTGTATCCCGTGCGTATATAAGGATTACTGTATCCACTAACACGATGAGATTTATTACCCATCGTAAGCATTCAAGAATAATTTTTATTTGATTATTAAAATAATCATTAAGATCTTAATATCATTTTGAATATTGATCAAATACATGAAATCCATAATAATCATGACTTACATAACAAAACATATAATGGAAAATCAATCAGTTAACACCCAAAACAGTGATACTATTGAAATATAATTAACAATGTAATATAATAAGATCATATATGATATCATTGTTATATATATGGTTCTTGTATTATTTAATAACAATGATTTAACTATTATAAATGAGGTTAATTTTACCTTGATTAAGGAAATGTACAAGGTAAGAGATAATTTTAGAATCTCTATATTAATCATGGTTGTTTATACGTAAGTATCTACTGAGACATTTTTATCATCCACATCTTCATTTTTTTAAAATGTATTTCAAAACATCTTTAATATTTACTAGACTATGTGTTAATGTTATTTGTAACCTTTCATGACTTTTTATAAAATGGTATGAAAGGATTATTTCTGTCACTTTCCAAACAAGGTACTCAATTACCTTTTCGTCAAATTCTGGAAAAAATTATTTTTTAACTTATATGGTGGGTGTGGCTATGATTTTCCGTTATAAACCTTCGACGACTCCCTTACATGCTTAAAATAATATTTTAGAAATAAGTTTTTCCTTTTATAATTACTTTAAATTTAAATGATTTCAAAACAGAATGTGATATTTCTCTCAAATAGTTTTGATTTAATCTATGTCCACTTATTTTTTTGGATTTTAAATTTGATTAAAGATTATTTATTATGATAGAATAATTCATATTTTATTGATGATTATTTTATATGTTTTATTGTGGATGTGATATTTATATACCATTCAAGTTTTATGGATAATTTATTAACATTTAGTATGCTAGTTTTAATTTGAATCTTTATGTTATGTTTCATCCTTTTCATTTAAGGAACGAATTGGATGTATTAAGTAATGCGTGGATCCTGCTATAAATTCTCAATGAATTAGTAAGTCTAATGAGAAAAACTAGTGTCTTGTAATAAGGTAATGACAGAAATCTTATTTGTAGTTTTGGAATGAGGCTTTGACTACATGGTTATAATCTCTAGAAATTTTCAGTCCATCATTATGAAATTAACTATTGATATTAGATGTGATTTTTGGACTAGATGAATATCCATGTGAATAAGTAAATGGAATTATATGGCTTATATTTTCTATATTAGGATGAATATTATGTTTAAAAGGCATGTTTTTAGTCTTATTAATTTCAATATGTTTTTATATTTCTATATAATTGTTTTTACTATATTTTCATTCTTAATCAGCATCTGATCTCACCCCTTTATTATGTTTTATTTTTTAAGGATGTGAAGATGTGTTTTACGATTAACCTACGTGAATTGGCTAAGGGATATATGTGTGTTCAAAGGGGAACAATGTTGTTGTTTTTTTCATATAATAATGTCATTTGGAACATAAGTATGTATCTATTACATGAAAGTCTAATAAAATAACTGGTCTCTAGAGACATGATCTCTGGTGATCATGAAAATGATTTGTAATAATGCACTGACTTTGGGTTACTAGGGTTGGGGCATTATACAGATGATCCACCACTACAAATATTTAATTACAACCACCATTATCCCAACATAAACCTATAATGAAATCCACTGAGAAGTCAACCGGCTTCCACTCAGGGACATTTAAGGGTTTCAACAAACCACTGGGAATATAGTTTTGAACCTTCACCTACCTGCACAATAAGCATCTTGACACAATATCTGCCACTTATCACTTCATTATGGGCCACCAAAACATCAAACTCAATCCACGATATGTCTTATAAGTTATTTAGTGTAAAATTAATTATGTTATATGAAACATATACTGGAATCCATCATGCATCTCCATTTGAACAAATATACATTCATTGAGAAACAAATGATTCTAACTATCCTATGATATTACATCTGGAGCATCACCATTGTAAACATGATCACACATCACAGATTCCTCAGAGTATCCCCATTGATACTTCTCCACCTCTAGCATCAATGAATAATATAGAATCATTTGAAAAAATATCCTTTTCTACTATCTATTATTGCATCTATGTGTTGAGTGGACAACTCCTCCATCGCCTATCATGTGTCAGAGAATTCTTGATCACACTATCCTCTATGACTTCGGGCATAAAGAAAATGGAACATCATTTTTTTTCACTAAGGAGTATGAGATATCGAAATTCTAATACTGAAGAAAATATATCCACCTCTTTTGTCACATGTTAAAATCAGAAAAGGATAATATATACTTAATGGTTTTCTAATATATGAAGACCACAAACGCTCCCAAATTAGTTAATGCTACACCATTTTTATCATGAAAAAGACTGCTACTAGCTATAGATATTCGAGGGAATAATAATGTTAATGGGGATGTATCATCCAAAGCTCATAAGATAACACTACATATTGTTGAATCAGCTTACACCACAAGCTTATATGGTATGAAATCTAAACTCATTGATCATCAACCATTCCTCGTGAAATTAGAGCCCTAGAGAACTTACTAGAATCCCCTGCAGGTATTATAAATCTATATAAAGATTCCCACTCAACATAAAGGCCATGTATTTTTGGGTCAGATCCTTAAATGAAGCTGCTAATAGGGAGAAATTATGTAGAAATATCTTTTAATACCCTGCCTGACCAAGAAAACTATGAACCTCTAACACATTCATGAGTGATGTCTAAGAAATCAATGATTATAACATAGAAAGGTCCACTTCTACAAAATTCTATGACGCCAGATGTCCATGGAAATGCACATATAATGTTCAGAAATTAAACTTCTTTATATTTCCATAGAGCCTATGGCATCAAAGGGCACAAAGGATAGTCCTAAAATTCTTGGTATGATCATCCTCTTCTTTCGAGTAGATCAAGATATCGTTGATGAATATGACGAACAACCAGTCCAGGAACTCATGAATAATAGAGATTATGACCCCCATGACCATGAATGGTGTCTTTGAAACACCCAATGAAATGAATACAATCTTAAAGTGCCCATATATTCACCGGAAATTAGTATTAAGGATTTCAACCAATTTCACCCTCAACCGTTGATATCCAAACTTTAGATCGATCATAAATAAATTCCAATTAGTTGGTCAAAAATATCATTTATCCTTGGGAGAAGGTAACCGTTCTTGATTTTCCCCTACATCAACCTATGATAGTCTATGCACAACCTCTGAAAACTATCATACTTCATTGATAACAATTTCAGCGCACCCCATTGCAACACAATTGGCCAGACAAATCCCTTCTTCATCATGTCATAAATCTGAATATTCTTCTCCTGTATCTGAGAAGGTTCCTTCCGATAAGGATCCATCAAAATCAGAAAATCACTAGGCTGTAAGTCTATCTCAAACACAACATCACATTGAGAGGATAGAGTCAAAACCTTCATGGGGGAAGAAAACCATTAATTCCCTAAAAATCATCGGAACCTCCTTCATATCAATGTCCACTGATTCCACTAAATTCACCGAAAAAATTTAAGAAGAGGCTATACACATACGCTTCCCCTCTAGGGACCCCAATATATAATGAATGAAAATCAGTATCCATTCATGTCTGAAAAAATGGAATATCTCTGGGAGTAGTTGATGAAATAATTCAGAGAAAAAAACCATTTGATTCCTAGTATAAAATGTTATGGATGCATATATATTAGAAATAGGTCCCCAGTAGACTGATATGGCCCCAACATCAGTTAAGATGCCCAAAAAACATCATACATTTTTGTCTAACCTCATACTATCACACTCAACACCAAGGGAATTGAAATTACCTCTATGTATAGTCCTAGAACATATTCAAGATAGGGTTTAATAAATAATTTTGAATCTTCGGTATCAAACAAAGCAGAACTAGGAGTTCATGAAAACTAATTTCACCTAGGACTATATAAATCCATACTCGAACTACTGCATATGCATCATGTAATTGAACACACCCAAATCCTCTTCCCATTTTTTGATAAACTCATCCCCATAAACACCTGAGTTGAGGTCCCTGTGGAACACCCTGAGGTCAGCCTCCACCCACTCGGTCTCCCCTAGATAGAGTTGGGGCATGTTTTAATTATTGAGGAATCATCCGAGCTAGCAGTTGCTGTCGAGGCGGGCGCTAAAAATGACAACCTCCACGATACTGAGCTATAACTAGGCACTGAATATGATGGTATCCACAAAATATATATATCAAATGTCTCAGACATTGGCCTATAGGTTTTGCACAAGGATCATATAGCTGAAACAGAAACTAGTAAGGCCAACTCCCAGATATTATAATCCATAAAAGGCCCTAGTGCCTAAGACCTATTCATGGAATCCATTCCCTACATAGAATCCATATGTATCTCCTCTCTTGGTAGAAATCCTTGTAATTCCATCCACAATATAACTTTTTCCTTCATCTTGACATCCAATTATATTTAAAAGTTGATTTGAGAAACCACATAATGAAGAGAAGCACAATGGTCATCCTCTATGCATCTCTTTCTTGAGACTCCTCATCCTGAAAGAGATATAGAGTGAATAGAATGATATCCTTCACCATAATTCCAATCTAACTTATCAAAATACTCCCATTCTATAGGGCTAATAGATGTTGTCACTTCTCAGCCTTCATGGTCTAAGAATGGAATTCATCCTAGAATTCATTATCGATATCGACACACATAACACTACCCTCTTTTATCTCCCCCCTAGTAAATCATACAGTATTGACACCCAACTCCCCTCATATGAATATCCACCAATTGAACCCAATACTACATTTCAGCCAAGTTTATGCTGAAGGATATCTCGTGTTCCTCATTCTTGATCTCTGCCTACATGTCTGATACATTTCCCTTGTACTTTCCAAAGGTCAAACACTACAAATAATTTTATTTTCTCTACTACTAGTTTTCCTCTTTCTCAAGATCAACCCCCATTCGATCATTCAGATCAGCCTAATGAGCATCCACTTCCTTATCCACTCATGCACAATGACCAGGTTCTATTCTTGAAAAGTAAAAAAAGGAACTCTTAAGAACGAGTATTATGGAATTTCGATTAAGATTCATTTTTACTCTTTATTTATTTATATTCTTAGAAAAACCCAATACAAACAAATAAAAAGACATCATCATTTATGTATCTTTAATAGGGTCTCTACCCTACAAACAATGTATCATTACTTGGTTGTTTGTTAAGATCAACGTCCTTGTATTGGATCTTTGGGGCCCCTAAAATCTTGTTTCTTATATTTTTTACCATGGACTATATCATGAAACAAGGTTACATAACATTTTTTTCCATAATACCCATGAAATAATCACAATTACTAACTCCAAACACCATCATATCTCTGAACCATAAACTCTGATCCCATTCTGTCATGATCGCCTCCCTCTAAATATTCCCCTCATGATCTATAAATGAATGAAGATTGATAATGACCCCCCGAGTACTTCCTCCAGTACGACATGGGGTGGAAATCATCACAATGGGTATGGAAATCTTAGAAAATGGGATGCATTAGAATTGTTATAGTGACCAAGATTTTGGAGATAATATTTATCAACCTAAAAACAACTCTAACACATATAATTAAAAGTAACCAAAATACATCCAACATGTAATTTTAAAGAAAAAATGGTATGAATACATTGAAAACATCTAATGTAAATACCCAAAGCACATATCTATGATGTGGCACAAAATCTATTTGAATGTCTGATCTATTAATGCCCAACATGATCAACATAGTCCTCCTAGAAACTAAAAAACAATTTTATAAATGTAGATTAATCATAACTGTACCATTATTAGGGAAAACCAAATTATATCAAGCATAAGTGAAGATGAATACTAATACCCCATGTTGAATAGAAGAAACCAAAAGAAACTAAAAATGTATACTAGCCACCCTAATGTAACCAATGGAACTATAACAAAATAATTAATGTCGTTTAAAGTAATATAGTATGAAAATAGATGATATGGTTCCATGCACCATGTTCCTAGTGATTGCATAATCTCTCACTATAACGTTAAACATCATTGTGCTCCCACCTCATATGAAAGTTCCATGTCACAACCCACCCACACACACCTATTTTACATACTGGACCACATCACGAAGATACCTGGGATCCACGACACATCTCATCCAAAAGACACATGGTATGCAAAACTCTGCCGAACACTATATGTACTCATAAACAACAACCTTATCAAAAAGACTTAGCCTATCACCCTCTGGAAGAGGGACCATAAAAGAGTGGGTGAATATACATTCGCCCACCCACTTGGTAATTTGGGAATTAAATATTCTCTGGTGACACTGGGGTATTTAGCATGTAGTTCTCAACTATAGTGGGGTGCATATAGAATCACAATAATGTAATAGTATGTATATACTAGTACCTAACACTCAGCTGAAACTATGGATTCTCAATAAAACAACCACCCCATAACACTACAACCTTTACTGGTACCTCTAGAAGCACATATAGGGATAAATGATAGTCACATTAGATGTTTCTTAATGAAATATTATTATCTTCCAATAATTTCGAAGTTATTAATCATTTACTAGTTATTCCATACCTACCCAGGAAACTAACAAACACATCACAAAACCATCCTCACAACCTAGCCAAATAGAGGAATAAACCTATGATAAAATAGCCCACATTACAATTCATTCCCACGTATATCGAAATCCAACAACTTCCAATATCACTATTCAACTAAGTGTAACCGAACGAAAGGAAAAAACCAAAATCACAACATCACCCTACAACATATCACATCATACCAATACTCGACAACCCCACTAGGTAACAACACCACACTTAGTAATATTAACATAACACAACCTGAATCTGAAACCCAACATCACAACCACTTCCCATATATTCCAAAATCAATCAATCTCTCAACCAAATATTCCATTAAATCAGTAATACCATCCACACACACCAATTTTCTCTTAATAGTAGCACCAAACTACCCAAAAAAGTTAAAAAAAAATAAACAGAAAACAGAAATACACAGATAACAAAGAAAAGTGTATTTATATTTGACACACATGTTATTTAATTTATCTTTATTAAATCATAGGTTATCATAGAACTAGTTTAATCCTATGTAATACATTTATTTAACTGGATATATGTGTTTAATCAATTTCATAATTCTAGTATTTCAACAAGGGATACATAATAATTGTAAATCCTAACCTTTGCACAATCAATGACCACCAATGTCCATGATTTTCAGAGATCATACAATTGACATAATGGATCAAATATAATAGGTAGCACAAATGATCATCACCATCATCGTCTTCACCCATAATTTATTTCTAATGTAATAAATCTCGTTATCATAAAAGGTATTATTATCTTTGTAATAAAATATATTATCATTGTATAAAACTTCATAAAAAACTTGTATTCAACCCTATTCACAAATGTACATTAGTATACCAACACAACATGATACACAATTAAAGAACGACTATGGGATCCCTACCTCAAATAAGAGATGATCCATATCTCCTCTAAGCACTAGAATAGGGGGCGTGCGAGATATAGGAAAGACTCCAAGGAAAATAGGATTTGAAGGCCACAACATAACACACAACTCCATAAGGTGGAAAGGATATGGGAAAAACAAGCAAAAAAACACATAGGGCGCAGAATACCTCTACTCTAGAAGTTCTGGATCCTATATCAATATAAGGAAACGTTTTCAAGGTCCATTAATGAAGGATCATAGAAAAGACACCACAACTTGGCCATTTTAAATTCATCAGTGAATTAGTATGTTAATGATATAATTAATATCCTTTGAAACTACTCCAAAAATTGTCAAACATCATTTTTAACATGATTTGTGTCAACTAAAACCAAAGAGGGGTGAAATTGGATAATATGGAAAAATAGAATTTTGATAAAATATTATCTGAGTCAATGAAGAGGTCTAATAATTGTGAGTTACTGATATAAGAAACTGATGGAAAGTCACTGACTCCACCTACCAATTCCACTCACCAATGCCACCTAGTGATAACATTAACTGAAGTACCTATAGATTCCACCGACCGACACACTTACCCAATCCATCCTACCCACGCCATCCTACATCCGCCAATGTTCCAACACCACATACCGATGCCACCTACTAACCCACCTACTAATTCATACCTTCTGATGAAAAAACATGATTTTTTACAATCTCTTTAAATGAGCACAATTTCCCCTAAGAATATCACATACAATAAATTTTCAAAAAGAAATGTACCATAGAGGTATAGGCCATTAAATACCAATTAAAATGAATAAATAATATATTATGTGTAAATCACAACCCTAATCATCCATGTGTCGAATATATGATAATTTGGTGAATCATGAATAAGATTATGATTATTATAGTATTGTATGTAATGAAATGTCAAACATGTCACAATCTTGTTTTCTATACGTGTAATATTTTAAAAGTTGGTTTATCAATTTTATAGGTTATAATATGAATATTATTTTCAAATATAAATGATATATTTAAAACATGTCAAATAATATTTAATTTTTCAGTTATAAAAAATTCAATTAAATGCATGCATGATGTTGATGCATTAATTATTCAATTACTGTAAAAATGCAATAAATGATATAAAAAATTAAAAAAACTATTTAATATAATTAATGTTATCCCGTGAATTTATAAATTATAATTAAATTATTTGGTTGATTTAATGTAGTTGGTTTTAATAATACCTCATTTTTTATTATTATTATAGTATCTAAGGAGTATTTACAAAAAAATTACATTGTTGGCATAATATAATAAATAATTACTTATTGAATTATATAAAAAAACATAAAATTAATAAATTTAATAACATAATTAGTTTATTATTTAAAATATTAACCATTTTACATTTATTATCCGTTGTTATTTTATGGTTGTGATATTGAACAAAAAAAATTAAATATTTGTATTGTCATAATAAGAGTTAAAAGGGGTAAATAAAGGATTAAAAAACATTACGGAAAAAATATATAAAAATAATAATAATTTAAATATTTTGAGAGGTTATTTAAACTAATAATAAAAATAAATATTATACTAACAATCTTACATACATTTTTTATGAAATATTATTTTCTAATAATTTAATTTTTATAAATTTAAAGAGTTTGACTCCCCTATTTTATAAAAGGTAACCCCTACATCTCAATTATTCACAATTAAATACCCATTTGCATTATCCAATACTTGAAGAAATAGTTTAATATAATTCATAACTACATTTTAAATATATTTATTTAGTCATAAGGAAAAAATTAGTGGCTTTATTGTATTAATAAAAAAAGAATTTTTTAAATAAGATTTATTGTTTTTAATCAAGTGTTTTTATTTAAATTTTATTTACACATAAAAGCCCTTCATAAAAATAATTAAATAACAAATAAATTAAAATATATATATATTGAGAGGATATTATGTAAGTTTAATGAATTATATCCATTTCATCTTCAATCAAACGAGGAAATAATTTATTCTTTCTATTTACGATGGACTTTCGTGCCATAAAACAATGTAAATATATTTAACTGACCATATATGATGAATGGATAATATATAAATATATATGGTATTCTTGAAATTATTATCATTATTAATGGGTAATATATCATTAACATTCGGACCTTTTCATCGAGATAAAAATGAAAACATTGTTCTAGAATATGTGTGGAATAAAACTTTTATATTGTTATGTTATTCATTTCTCACCTCAGTATCACAATGATTATATATATTTTTATTTTTAAAAATATATAATCCAAAATTGATATAATGATAATTAATTATGGGTAAATTAATATTTAACTTCTTTTCTAAAAGAACGTTTAAAATTGAAAATGATTCTCAAGAGTATGTACGACCTACCATCTTCATGATTTCCACCCGGTTCATTCTTCATAAACATCATTTATAGTAGAATGTAATAGTATAGTTTATTTATAAAAACAAATAATTTTGATATGAATATTATTCTATATGTGTAGTATCAATTACCACTTTATCCATAATCAGTATACCTATGTAATTATGGGATTTTGAGATGGATTTCGTCAAATCATTTGATGCGAACTTAACAACATGGGTAATTGTAATTAACTAGGTGGTAAATAAACTAATGGAATAATGAACATGATAAATATACTAAAAATTATAAATTTTCAAAATTTTGTTTTCCAAGACATTAACCAACCCACATTAACATTTAGACATGATGTTATGGGCTTTCTTTTAAAAATCATATTTTAATGTTTTTTTCAACTCTATTTAGAGTGGTCAAAAGTAATGTATTTTTTTTCAAATAAACCATGAATAGAATTTACAAACAACCTGATTCCAAAATATTTTATAGAATTCCCTATATGTTATATATGGTTATATTCAATGAAAATGTTTCCCTTTGAATGGGGAAAAATTTTCAAAACATGTGAAATAAATATTGGATGGAAATTTTAGTAAATAATATTTATAAATATATGTTCATTAAAATATAATTTCATTACATTGTTCCATTTATAATTTTGTTGAATATTTTTAAAATAAATAGATTTTATATATACTAGTGTGTTTTATTTATTGGTTATAAATATATTCTAAATGATTTTATGAAGAAACATCCAATTATAAAATGTTTTATTCATGATATGGTACCGGGTAATTATATGTGAAAATGACGATTCCAATAGATATTATAAAATTGGTTGATCCCCATTTTATATGATGGGTGTGGACAATACAACATATAAATTATGTTTTGTTATATAGTGTCAGTTTAGCCCGTAATAGCTTTGTCTCTACATAAATAGTGCTACAACGTAATGTGTAATGAGAACTGTTCTTGAAGTCAATAATGATGGATTAATTTTATGGTATTTATTATAGATTATATAGGGATGAAATTATTTTTGACATTGGTTTAAAAATGGTAATGAATGTTATGATATAAGTTCTCAAAATGTATTTCTATTTTATTGCATTTGGATTGTAATGGTTCTCATTAAGAGTTTGTTTTGTTTTTTATTGTGTAAATGTGTTATTTCATAAAATCAATGAAATTAGATTGTAATATTATACATTACATGATTCTTCATGTTTTTCACTAGACTAATGACATTATATCTATTTATATAAAGTAGTTAGATTTTTTGTCTCATCCAACTCCATTATAATAATTTCATGTGTTTGTAGGATATTTATAGAAAGGGTGATGCCATATTGACCTTATTGAAAATGTTTCATAAAAAAATATTTTCTTTAATTAATTGTTTTTAATTGAAAAATAGGAAGTGATTATAAATTTCAATATGTGTTGTAATGGTTTAAAATGTAACAGTATTCATAGTACTCTAAAACTATAATGCACAATTTCAAGGAGAATCAAATAAATATAATTATAAATCAAAACTACTTGAATATTTAATTATCAATGGTGGTCCGATACAGTTTGTTTTAGATAAGTGTTTTGAAATGTATGGATATTATGATTTTTTTCATCTTTGGATTTCTTATGAGTTATGGATATTATAATGGGTCTATAAAATTATGGTCTATCATAATTTTAACGTATTATAAATCCCGTGTTTTCATTATGTTTTGATATATTACTGTGAAAATAGTATTTTTCGAGACTTTTTTTTGGTCATTATGTGTTTTTATAATATGGGTTGCAAAATGAAATATGGTTTAACATTTATTGTCAATACATTTATATAATTATTAAAATGGTAAATATATTTTTTTGGATCAGATTACTATTATGTAGATATTATTATGATTGTATTTAAATATTTATAGTAAGTCGATATATGATTGTTTTGGAGACAACCCTCCACATCCAGAAATATTATGATGAATTAACCCTCAACCGTTTTGATAAAATAGTGTATCGGCTACAACTGGTCTATATAAAGTCACAATTACTGTGAAATTGCCTTTTTAGTTATTTTTTTAGATAATCGGTCTTTTGAATTCTGGCATATATGATATATCATATAAATAACCGTTGTGATTGGAAAATGATTTATTGATTTTGTGAAAAATGTTATTTGGGATGGTTTTCAATATTTTTTGATCCCTTGTGAATAAAGAAAAAAATAATATCGGGGTTTTTTAGGGATAATTTTAGAATTATATTTTTCAAATTTTTATGAATTTATTTTTAATTTTTTGTGATTCATGTTATTAATGAAAATATTTATTATATCATGGGGGTTGTGAGATTTATTTAATTACTTCTTAAATGATACTTTTAGATTTATTGATATTATTTTGTGATAAATATTAAATTTATCTTGGGAGACTTTGGGATAAAATCCTTATGTTTTTTTATCTCAATATTAATATAAATCATTTTTGAGAAATTTAGATGATTGTTATTTATTGATTAATTGTTGTTGAACTTTGGGTATATCTATTTCATTATAAATATTGTTGTTATTTTTTAGTACAGAATGGTTTATTAATTTTAGATATAAACATTATCTTGTACAATGCATTTTATTTTCAGTTTATGCCAATAATATTATGAATAATTTGTATTTATTTCTTCTTTTTTATAATCTACATACGATGATTCTAAAGTTTTCATAATAAATATTTATTCTCTAATATTATTCATATATTGAATAAACAAGAGTTTTTGGTGGAAATTTATTAAATTATAAATATCTAATTTTAATGTAAATATATTTACGAGCAAATTAGTATATGTGAATAAATAATTCCTTAATATTAGAAAAATAATTTTCAATAAAAAATGATTTCTAATAACCTTTCTTATCAATAAATCAGTTGATGTTTTAATCAACACAAATTTATTATTATCAAATTGTTTAATATATAATGACAATGTTCTCTATCAGTATCAATCATTCAGATGGAATTATTTTTCTCTTATATATCAATGTTTTACCTTTACACTTATATTCCAATCCTTTTTATAAATCGTTTTAATGATTTGGGATTTCAATATAAGTATTATGAAATAGTAAAATCATGGTTACGAAAATCGAGTTATAA
This sequence comes from Viscum album, assembly GCA_963277665.1. Classification (NCBI taxonomy): domain Eukaryota; kingdom Viridiplantae; phylum Streptophyta; class Magnoliopsida; order Santalales; family Viscaceae; genus Viscum; species Viscum album. Next base: position 76,803,162 of record OY728127.1, on the reverse strand, counting down.
TTATGGGGACTCAGTTTCTTAACTCAGGTGAGGGATAATTTTACATCCTATAATTTTAAGAGGATACACTTTCTTTTGTAGCTTCTAGATATGCCACATCGATCTTAAACTAAAATATAAATATTATTTTTTACATTTTATAGTTCAAAGAAAGTTGTTAAATTTTATTGTACAAATAATAATAAATGATTTATGAAATAATATGAACATCTATGTAAATCTAAATTTATATTTACTTTCGTATAAAATAATTAATTTTTTTGTAAATTCATTTAATTCTTTATAAATTTCATTTATGCACGAATTATTTTTTAATATTTTTATGAGTAGGATTTAATATTTAGAGATATTATAGAAAATAAATATGACTAAATAAATTTTAATTATATCCTCTCGATATCATTATTATGTTATGAAAATGATTTTTAATATTTTTTTAAAATCATGTTTTTTCAATAAATGTTGGAAAATGACTAAATTTATTAAAAAAATATATTAAAATTAAATTATTTATTAATTAAAATTAGCTTTGGATTAATTTCAAATATAATAAATAATTTTTATACAAAATAACTTATAATTATTTTTAAAATGATGTTTATACATTATTTGTGTATAAAATCAATTTATTTCTATAAGTGAAATTTTCTGAATTTTTTTTTACTATGGTTTCCCAGATATTTTTAAATTCAATTTTAAAATTTTTTTGATTTTAAATTATAAAAATGGATTATATATATGGAATTAGTGATTATTAAATTATTAAACATATCGGGCTACTTTATTTTCAATATGATTAGTTACATTAGTAATTTTGGTATCATAGGAATGGATGACACGTGTAATTTAGGTTTTATATAAAATGATAAGAACCTAAAAATTAATTAATCAGTAGACTAAATATTATTAAATAATTATATAAGGATAGTAATCATCGTGGGGTTGAATTTATGATCTTTTCAGTTTCATGTATTATAACATTTATTGTATTTTATTTATTCAAAAGTCAAACATTTCGAACTATTATTTTTAATAAGTTCAATATTTTTAATATAGTTTCATATATAATATTGGTTTAAAAATTATATTTTGAAAATTAAATTATGTATCTTAATCAGGTTTATTTTCATTTAATTATTAGGTATTAAATAATTACATTAAATTTTTGTACAATGTTGATGTCGTAATAATTTTATTAATAAAGGGAACAAATAAATATATTTTATCATTAGTAATGTGATTCACACAATCTCAATATTAACATGAGATTATAGATATGTATTAAATAATTGGTTTGATATATAAGTGCTATATTGATATTATTAATATTACAGTAATAAATAGTTCTAAAACATCACATTGTTGTTATTTTATATAAAATAATATTTTAAAAAATTAAATAAATTTCCCATAAATGTAAAATTCGTCTAAGTGAATAGTATAGGGATTTAAATATTATTCATAGAATAAATATTGGTATTTTATCATTTTACAGTAACAATATTAACCCATAATGTGTAAAAATCCATAATATCGTGGTTTGAGTTAAAGGGGAAAAATAAATGTTAATAACTAAATATTAGAGTTTAAATATAGACCAAACGTATATAATTTTTTAATGATTTAAATTCAATAGATAATATTATTATTATTGAAATTAATATGTTTGGAGAAATTTTGATAAAATATATTTTCATATTAATTTAATATTTTCACAAATTTTATGAGGGCAACACCCCTTTATTATAAATGGGCACTAGTCCTTTTCAGGCCATCAAACTAAAAAAAATATTTCATTATTCCATTATTAGAACAAATACATAATTATAATAACTCCCCATATAATAGATGAGTTTTTTAGGAAAAAAAGAATATGTATTGGTGTTATAGTTTTATGAAAATTAGATTGTTTGATGGACATGTATCATTTTTAATCCAGGCATTCTATTTTGATTCTTCTCCTACAATCCTATAACATTTTTCTTCACTGATAAAATAAGAACTCTAGTATACTCTATATAATTATATTTTATATTATATTGTAATGGAATATATCCATATCTTATTCCTTAAAATGCGGAAGGAATACATTGTTCATGTATATTGAGAAATACCACCTACCAAACTGATGTAATTCAATTTCCATCACCATCATTAAATAATGGTTATAATTATCAAATTAATATATATATATATATATTATATTATTAACATATTTATAATTTTTATGGTATAATATATCCTTTTCAATCATTCTATTCCACACGAATTAAAATTATCACATTGTTCAACCGTACATGTAAACCACCACCTCTGCAAAGAAATGTGATTAATTTTTCATCACCAAATCATATGGATAATATATATATAATTAATAATAATTATATGATATAATGATAATTCTAGAAACATAAAATAACATTTAACATCATTACTTAATGATCATTGAAAAATGAAATCACCAACAAGACGTGGGTACAACATACTGTCTTCAAGATTATAAAATGGTTCATTTTTCATTACCATCATTCATGTTTAGATTGAAATTTATAGATTATGTAAAAAAGTAATAATTATTTCTTGAATATTATTATAGAGATGTTTATTTAATGTCCTCTATGACAATATTTAGAATTCCTCTATCATTTTGTACATTTGAACTAATATCATCAAAATATAAAATTTAAACTTAATAAGTTGGGTAATTTTATATAACATGTTACTAAATAAAAAAAAGTTATAATGAACATTATTATGGTTGATAAAAAATTATAATTTATACTATGTTTATTATTTAGGAAGATAAACAATGTATATGATGAGAAAATCACAATGTAAAGAACATTATTTTAAAAATCCTTTCTAATGTTCATTTTTCATGTTTGTTTATAATTTAAAAAAAAGAATATAAATTTTTCAGATATAAAATATGAATTCAATTTCCCACTATCATTATACCATTATGTTCTAAATTATACAATATATTTTAATATTTTTATCAAAAAATATATAGCATTCCTTCATATATTATTATTTTCTCGAAATAAGTGACTTCAAAATTGAATAGTTTTTGCCATCAATAATGTTTTCATGGATCCATTATTCCAAGAAAAAAATTATTTAACATCTTATCAGTATTATAATTTTTAAAATGGGATTTTTAAAATTAGTATTTGTTTTTATATAATGTTGTTATTTAGATATCGGGTTTTAAGAGTGTTTCAATTTTTTATAATGAAATGTTATTGAATAATATGTTTTATTCAAAAAAAGGTTCTTTAGATTTATTTGGGTTATAGGTGGGTGCGATTCATAGTATATGAAGGGTTGAAAACCATTATCGATCATGGGTTATCTCAATATATCATACCCATTTCATGAAGTAAGATAGTTCAAAGTATTCTTTTTTAATGCTATGTGTATGCCTAGATTTCTCTACTATTCATTTAGAAAGGTACCTTGTCATTTATGGAATGAAAAAATAAATTACAAAGGGGTTCCCCGTCGGATTTAAATTGGATAATGTAATTTATGATTTGGGTTGAAAATAGGTTATAAATGGTATACACTATGTTTCAAAAATTGTTTTTTTTTTGGATATGGTTTTTAAAGGTTTTCTTTGAGAATAACATGTGTGTCATTTTCATGGAGAAATTTCTTATTTAATATTCTCAAAAAACATTTCTTATAAAGTTAAAAATTACTAGGATTTTCATGTTTTATACTAAACTAATTTATTTCCTTCATTCTATATCACATACTGAGATTTATGTTACTATCTGATGTTTAAAAAAATTCATAATTTTTATGATTCGGTAAGAAAATTGAATAATTCAAGTCAAAATTAATGATGATATGTCATGAAAAAGAAACAAGGTTTTATTTAATGGATATCTATTTTATAGATAAAATAGATATTGAGTGATTAATATAATTTTAATGTATGGTTTTACAAAGTATGAAATCTTAATAATGATATAAAACACTAAACATAAATCTCATTGGGAATTAATGATAGAGAATTATATTTGAAAAACACTACAATATCGAATTAATAAGGCAAGTTCCTTACACGAAAACTATATGTGATCCTCAATTACAGGCTTTCACTTCAATTTCTCACTCATGTAGGCCATTGCAAGGTATTTCTAGCACATTCATCCCTCTTAGTCTATATATATGTCTTGGAGGACTTAATTGATGACTAGTTTTTTGGTTTTTATTTTTTTACCAATATAATATTTTATAATATATGTAAAATTCCATGAAGAATAATTACTAATATCATTCATCCAAAATACACATTTTCATTCCAATTTTTCCATATTATTTTTAGTAGAAAATTTACCACATTTGACATAAAAATAAATTTTCTGTGATTAATTATTATATTCAATTTAACATAATTATAAAATAAAAAATTTGTATTAAAATATGAATGCATTATATTCCCCACCACATTAAATATGATTTAGATCTAGAGAGAAATCTCATCATTTATTTAATTAAAGAAACAATACTATAATTATTTAATATTTAATGTAATAATGAAAAACAATTATATATGTGAGACCTAATTTCCATTTCCAAAAGTAAATATCTCCTCAATTTCTAATTTTTAAAGAAAAATTAATTGAATTGTAATACTTTTTCCATTTTAAAATTAGTTAATATTCTCCATCACATAAGTGAATATTATCAATATATTATTTATAATCATTAAAATTCATGATCTACATAAATTGAGGATAGTAATCTCCTCAGTCATGGTGCCTTACAATATAATTTTATTATCATAATAGAATTCCAGAAACATTTTATAACACTTTATGTAAATTAAATTATTACATTTTTAATGATAAATATCTCATAATGTCATGATATATTTCCAGTTATAGATATAATGAATCTAAGGATTAAGGAAGTTATGATTGATGGAAAACAGTGGGGATAGATGAAGAGTTTAATCTCTAAATGATTCATAATGATTTCAGATTTAATAGAGTAATGAATACATCTCCTTAAAAATTTTAGCACCAAAATCTATCCTCAATATAAATGTACTGAATACAGAAATTATTATAATGAATTTAAATTTTTTTATTTAATCTAACACTATTTTTTTATATATTTTTCAATTTAATTGTTCATAAAATTTAATTAAAATTTATCTAATTTATTTCTTTCAATAAACCTATCACCCCCACCAAAAAACATATAACAAAAATCATAGGTCCAATTAGGGATATTTATTATTTTTTCCATGAAGGTGACATTCCATATAATAAATAATAATGTATTCCCATGATAATATAAAGGTCAACATCTATAGAATTAAATAATGTATTGAATCAAATAAATTTAGAAAAGTACCGATAATAAAAATAGAAAATAATTACAAAATACTTTTAGTAATTTAGTTTATGAAAAGAATAGGTAATTTTCATTTACATCAATCAAAATATACCCTCCAATTATTATTTATGATGTGAACATTCATGATTCAATATAAAAATTAAATTATCCTAGTAAATCATTAAATATATTAATCATGGAAATATATTACTTGGAATTATAAGATTTTTAATATAGTCATGACTTCAAGAAAATACATGTAATTCATGAATCATTATGGAGAAAGAAAATTATTATTTATACATAAAAATATAATTTATTGATAAATATATAGTTAATAGAATATGATTATAGGAGTTAACAAATTTTTTTGATAAATCATCTAGGCAGACAATTATTTTCAAATTAAGGGATTCTATTTTCTATCATGTTCCAAAAAGGTAAATAAATCATTAAATCATAAGTTTAATGTTATTGTATCATAAAAAAGAATGTTGGAAAGAGTTTCAATCTACGCTAATTCTTAATAATGAATTCAAATGTCATTTAATGATTATAAAATGTTAAACCATAATTTAATCCCCCGTTTTAGAACATGATTTTTATTGCCACTATATAGAAAGTGAATGTTGTTATCTATAATCCATCATTGGGTGAAATTTATTGAATTTGAATTACCAAAAGTGGAATTTCTAAAAATACAGTTCTTCTTTATTTGTGATGAAATAATGAGTGGATAAAGTACACTAATTATATTAATTTTGTAATAATTAATATCTAGAATTGTGGGGGTAGGATGAAGTATAGGTCCCCCTCCAATTTTGTTTCTACTTATAAAAAACTAAATAAAATTTAAGTACTACATTATATTACTACCCATATATTTAATATTTAAATGGATTGTTAGAGTGTAATTTTATGTGAATGTTATTCAGAAATTAATATTCACCCAGAGAACCTTCCCTTTAAAAATAATAAATAATGGAATTATTTTCCTTTTACTAGGACAAATGGAACTCTTTATGTACTCCTTTAAATGAATTTTAATTAAGATAATCAATCTCCTTCTATTCCCCGGTATATACATAGTTGTATTACTCATATTCTTATAATTAAAAAAAAATTTAGAAAAATTTGATCATTCAAATTAAAGGGGGGTGATTGTCAAGTTAGTTAAAATAATATAATTTATGTCGTAGTTTATCAAATATTCATATATTTATCTTTGTTCCAAATTAATATATTTTTCAATGGAATTTTCCTTATATAAATGGACCTCATAATATGGAGTCAAGAATTTAGGATACTCAATATTTTTTTCAAATATCTCTTATTGAGTGGTTTCATCTAGTTCAAAAGATACAGAAAAGTATTGGGGTTCTAGTTATTATACATTAAAACTAGTGAGTACATATTTCATAACATTGTTTTCTAAATCACTATAGTTTTTTTCATGAGAATTTTAATATCATGTATACACATTAGCATGAATTCTATAATTAACACTATCTATAAGTTCATTGTAGGTATAAATTTGTGATTTTATTTGATTGAGTTATGAATACTCCTCAATAATTTTCTTAGACACTTGGTTCACTTTAATGAATTTCATATTATCTTATAGTACCTCCCCCATGGAATATGGTATTGGATAATAATTATAGAATATATTAAAAAAGTTGAAAAGTTATTGAAGAAATAGAACATTCACTTTTCTATTTTAACATATTTTTAACATATACCATGAGAACAAAAACACCTTGATAGAGGGACATCTCAGCATTATAAAACACATAATATTTGTCTCGAACATGTTAGTAATTATTACATTCATATTTCTGATAATTTGAGAATATCATTATAAGGATTTTTTAGATATTATTAATAAAAAAATAAATGTACTAAAAATTATAAGAGAATAGGAAAATAAAACCTTATTTTTCTATCATGAACAAAATCCATGATTTGAATGAATCATATAGTGTGGTGTAAAAAATGTTACAAATTATATTTTTTCTCCTCAAAAAAATTCCAGAATAATTTTATCTGAATTGAGAACCATAATAATTATCCACATATTAATTAAAATTCACATATATAGTTTCTTATTTTCGATATAAATTCATTGTCCCAACATGATTATAGAACTTTGTGTATGGAAAATTTTACTTTAATTTATTTATTATGCTATCATGTATTCCATGGAATAATATATGGAAAATGATTTCCCCCACCTCCTTTCACAAAGCTTAATGAACAACCTTAATCAAAAATGTCACATCATCGTGGACAAAGCTCCATCATATATTAATTTTTCAATTGAACTACTCAACACGAAGATATGACTAGAAAAATTATTATAAGGGAATGAAAAATTAAAAATTAATGTATAGACGTGGATTAAATATTCACAACCAACTAGAAAATCAAAAAACACATTGACCATGCACTCGTTAACTAATAACTTGATCAAATCCTGTAATAATTTTACTGTAGAATTCATGAAACACCTTTATCCTTTTACAAGGAAGTACCTCATGTTAATCTCACATTTTTGATTGTATAAGGTCATGGTGGAATGATAGATAGAGGTATTGAGAGAAGTATAAGACTTGGATAGAGAGAGAGAGAGAGAGAATAAAAATGGTAAATTGGTGAATAAAATAGTAGGAATGAATGAATTTAAAATAGAATCACTAGAATACAAAATGAATGAAACTAAAAAATTTTATATAGTTGTAAATAATACTAAATAAATGTAAAAAAGAATCCTAAAAGCATTCTAATAGATATTATGATACATCCACAAAAAGGTAATTAATCCAATTTATAAATAGATCATCATCCATATATTTTTGTTTGAATAATCTTTAACATTTATTATCTGTAGTCCATATTAAATTTTATGGATCCCACTTTGAATATTAATATTTTAAAATCAATGAGTTTAATTTGAAAGAATATAGAGTATTTTATTAAAACAATGCATTTTGTTTGGTGTCGTAGCCTTGAAACCATATGATGTAGTATATTATTCTATAAATAACAACTATAGGGGTTGTGCTGTAGCTAATTATACCAGTGATTCAACATATACATATCATAATTATTTAAAACCATCTATCATATATATATATAATATCAACATTTTGTATAAAAAGGGATATAAATTCCACTATATCTATATATTTCTTTATAAATGCGACACTTCCCGGATTAGTATTCCTATGATTCATTAAAAATTCTAATGGAACAACACTGGCTTGATTATCTTCCTTATAAAAGGAAATGGAATATTTTATTCTCAAATCTAGTCTCATGGAACATGTCTCATTATATGTCAAATATATGCTTTATCCAATCATAATATATCCACATTATTTCCTTTTCTCCACCATTAAACTAATCCTTTCTATACTTATGGAACATGTATCCCTAAAATGGTGTAGGGATTCATCAATGTAATATGGAGTTAATAGTGGTCACAATTTCTTATCTAATTTCATTGTGTCTCCATCCTTGAAAAGAGATTCACCGCAGTAACTCAATGTTTGTAAATTCATCTTACGAAATATTGAGCCTCAATAGTTCTCCAAACATTAAGATAAATCGTCTTAGGTTTTTTCTATTGCTGTTCCCAATTTCCAATTTAGAATTTTTTTTTATATAGATAAAAAGTGTTGTTGTAGTGCGATGGTGGTGGTTTGTCGATGTGCATTGGAATAGAGGCAATGAAAGTTGGAATCGTATTAGTATGTGATAAACAATATTAGAAAAATCTTTATACCATATCAACAATGTATCCATTTGGCCATTTTTTTCAAATAAAACTCAATATTATAAATGTTTAGAATACTTAGTATGTTTGGGAATGGTGTCTTCATACACTCACACACACATACCTTGGACCATGCTAACATATATGGTCCCACCACATGCTATTGTTCATTCTGGGTGTAGGATCTACCTAGTATAAATTTTTGTCTTCCACTCCACTAGATAGTTAATTCCCCAGGGGTTACTTCACCATACATCCTTCTTGTGTTGGCTATATGTATTTCATTACTTTAAGATGACTATATTTTGAATGAAAATTTTTATTACCTTCAAAATAGAATATAGCATAATAAATATTTAAAAAATCATAACTGAATTTGATAATTAATCATAATTTTTTTTATTAATGATAGCCCATATTATTTATTTAAAGGTAATTACCCAAATATTATATATTGAATAATTTCCATGTGAATATTGGTTATAATCCATAAAAATATTTAAGAATTTTTATAAATTTTTATCAAAAGTGGTTCACTAATACCCATCAATTATTCTTTATTTTTAACTTTTCTTACAATAATAAACAACGATAAATTTATCTATATCAATTCAAATTTAGTTAATCATAAATATATTGGGTTATATTGGATTTCATTTTCAAAAAATCATTGTCTTACCCTATAAATATAACTCAATATGAGTAATGTTTTTATTCTTTCGTGATGTTTAATCATTTACCATGCATAATGGTACTCATAGGTGAATGTAACGACAATGGTTTAAGTTGAAAAACCATCCATTTATAATTAATCTTACACGAGTCACTGATTAATATTATTTCAGTTACTAACATTGGGGTGTATATTTAATCATATTATTGAAATTTTATACTAATTTATTTATTTTTGATAGATTTATCTCTCATGAATTTTATACGAATCATACAAAGGCTACATCACAATAGAAAAGTCAAAAAACGAGTTCACATATAATATGAGATGATTTATTGTTTAATATAATAGTAATAATGAAATTTCAAACATAGATGATGTTAATATTTCATGAGGATTCATTTAATGAGAAATGAAATGATTTTATACACATACTAGAATAATTCATCCCATGATTTTAATCACACTTTAATTACTCATATTCATTCCATATTTTACATTATTATTCATACATATCACTATTAATGGCCAATTATTCGTTACAAGGGTTTTAAAATTTATTTGATTTTCATTATTTATTGATGAAAACTACATAATTTATTCATATGCATAACATATAAAATATTTTTTCCATATATTTCCTTTTTATTTAACATTTACTGAAATTCACTCTTTTTCTATCCATAAACTAATATACAATTTTATCACATGGAATATTTATTCTAATTCATTATATTTCCCAGATTGATATATATGATATTAGTTTTTAATATATAATTTAATATAATCAAAACTCATCAAAAACATTGAAAAATTGTACATGGTCTGTCAATAATAAAAAAAGATGAAATTAATAAAAAATTAGTTTTGATTAAGAGAAATGGTTGGTAAATTAAAAACATTTCATGATAATATATTCTTTTTATTATTATGGAATAAATAATTCTACAAATTATATTTATTAAATAGTTTAACTAATATAATGTAATACAATGAACCAAAATTTACAAAATGAGATGTTTATTATTCAATTATTTTCTTGAGTACTAGAAATATATAATCATTTTAAATAAAAGAAAATTAATTTATATTAAAATATTAAATAGTGAGATAATATTTGGGGAACCACCAAATATATATGGGTAAAAATTGACCATTTTATAAATATGAAAATTTTAAACCCTTTTCCATATTAATAGATTTTTTGTTACCTATCACATCTAACACGCGTTGATATCCTAGAGTAATTATCCATGTTCATCATAAATTCTTTCACAATATCATGTTTTTATTGTCTAATCGTATTGGATATCATTAAAGAAATATTTAACTCAGTATTAATTGTTTTATTTTCATAATTATTGATTTCTTCAACCTATTTTATATAGAATATTATTAATAATTTTTAAAAGGAATTAATATAAATATATTTATGTTCCCAGAGTATAATAATATATTAGATTTTGTAATTAAATAATATATTAAAAATATATTCATTTTTCAGGGATCAACCACATATAAGTACAATGAAACCATATTTTCATTATAATATTCATTGTGGAATAAAGATATAAGTGTATTTGATATATTTTATTTATTAGTTTTATTTATGATCCTCTAACAATATTTAATTATAAAAAATTGAAATAATGATGTTGATTTCTGATAGTTGATTTATATCTAATTACTAAACCAATAACTAAATATTAATCTAGAGTGTTGGGGAGCATTGAAAATCAACCTTCGACAATCAATATAATATTAACGAATTTTATAACAATGATCTAGAAAACCACATATTTACTATTATGAGTGAAAATAATTTAGGAAAGTAGTCAAAACAAATAAAAATGTACCAGGAGTAATTAATTTTGAAATTATTTTACATTATTTTTATAATTATAAGATAATTGAAAATAAATATGTTTGTTAATTTAAATGAATGATTTCCTATGTTTATTTCATTATATAGAAAAATTATGGATAATATTTGTTCAATTAATTTTTTAGTTATTGTATGTTATAAATAATGGAATTTCGGTATACAATTATTTTTAAAAACCACCAATTGTGTAATGTGAAATATCTAGAGAGATGGAAATTCATTATCTTGTCGGAGTAATCCCCATCTTTGATGTAATGTAAGATCATGGTATCGATAGATTTTTTCGTAATATATTTGGAAATTCATGTCCCATATAGCCATCATGTTTCATTCATTATAGATTAAAACATTTTCATTATAATTTGTGATAAAATATTTAATGTCATATTTAATGATATATTTCTAATTAGTCATGAGTTCAAATATTTATATTAAAAATAATTTTGTAATATTTTCATAAATATTAGTAGTCTAGTTGATTTTTTTTGTGATTTAAACTTCTTAATGACATATTAGTGCTTTTCCTATTTATTAAATTAATCTAAGGTAAATTTTGGGATAATATGAATTATTATGATATATGAAAATAGGATATATTTTTCTCCTAAATGGAGATAATGTATGATTTAAAGTGTATTGTATAGTTAGAAAAGTATAATTTTTTTGTAAATGTATTTTTTTATTATATAGGGGATATTTAATAAGTATATAAAAATATTATTCTATATGTTATTAATAAATTATGGGATGATATAATTTTTTAAAATCATATAAATTTGGGATTCAATTTTTTATGTTGATACACCAACGGTTGAGAAATATAGGCCTTAAAGAAGAAAAAAATTAGAGTGATATTTTCATACATTTAATATTATGTCTAAATAATTTTATGTTTTAGTAATATATACACACATATATATATATATATATAATATTTTCAAATTTTCAAATTTGGGATTATTCCAAAATTTCATAATATTTTTGAAACTAATAATTAAGTTACCACTGTAATAATATATTTTATAATTTTTTAATTGAATAGTTGGTTTAGTGTGATAGAATGCTAACAAAACTCCTTATATTATACCAGTTATTTTGAACTAGGTTAAAATTTTGGTTTTTTAGATTTAAATTATTGTACGTTCTGCTTTAATGAGATCCAAATATGTTATATTTTAGTAAATATTATGAAACATATACTATAAAAATATTTAACAGTGACACTGCTAACTTGTTTTCAATGATCTAAAAATTGTATTATAGGTAAAAAAAATTTAAAAAATCTTTCTAAATTGTCCAAAACATACCCAACACACATTCATGGGGTCTCAAAATAATGTAATATAAGAACATAGTATTTTTTTCAAAAAGTAATAATGTATTCTACTATCTTATATAACCCAATAATGAACTACTATGATAATATCTTTTATATCACAATTAAAAATTAACCTATGTGACAAAGAATATATGAACACGTCTATATAAAATTCAATCTCATTATGTAAATAATTAACATAGATGGTGTAAGGATTATATGGGTTTTTATTTTAGATAATTTATGGGATCACTTGATTAATCCATATATGAAGGGAAACCATATAAGTTATTTAATTTTATTATGTATTAGAAATATTATTTTGAGATTAATATCATTGTTTTTTTAGGTAATGTTGGACCAAATATTTTTAAAATTATTTACAAATTAAAATTATATTAATAATGTAAATTTTTAACTTAACATTGATTTATGTTTGTGTAATGACCATGATTTCCCCCTGCTATGTGCTTGTGATAATCCATAGATTGTGGAATTGATGGGAGACATAGTGGTTTGTTTTGGGAGAATTCCAAAAAAACTTGTAGCACCAAATTATTTCGCCAAAACGGTGGCACTGTGATGGTTGCACACTGAGACAGTGGCAACATAAGGGTGGAACACAGAAATGGTGGCACCATGATGGTTTCACACTGAAAAAATGGCACCATAATAGTGGAACACCAACATTGTGACACCTTAATGGTGGCACTTAAAAGGTTGCATAACAAAATTGTGAAACACCAATATGGTGGCATCATAATGGTGGCACACCATACGGTGGCACACCCATTTCCAATTTTTTTGTTTTTTCCAATTTCTCCCTATTTTTTTATTTTCACCCTTCATAAGTATTCATTGATGTAAAGGCTGTTTAAATCCCTTTTGGTTGTTTTTAATGGAGTTTCAACGAATATTATTTATACATTAAAATGATAGTTCTCACAGTACATTGATAAATTCGAACAACATGAACTTATCCATGATCCCATGTTAATGACTTTTGAAACCATTTACATTCTTTAGATAAAGGATTTGAATTTTTCTAATGTAGATGCCATATCCTTTCATTTATATTTGTCTAAATAGTTCTCTGGATCCATTTTGAGTCATGTGTTGTGTCATATCAATCGATCGAGTTACTTTAGAGTCCATCCTATAGCTCGCGTTATCCCTAGTTTTAGATCAATGAGTTTTTTTTGTTGTCTTACTGTTTCAAGTACGGATTAATATACCTCTCTTTAATTTTGTATCATGTAGGGTGGGTGTAGAAATTTTTCTTCATGAAGAACAACAAAATATTTTTTCATTATTAAGTAATAAATGATCTGAAGGTAATATGATGATCAAAGGATAATCGCGGTCTTGAAATAATTGTTGAGAAGTGGTGATATTATGCATTCTGTTTCAGTAGTTATCTATGAACATTGTTTGGAATTGTATAGGATGTAACGCCTTCAGAAAATCATAGTCGTTGGTGTTAATTTCTTATGAACTAGTGGTGTTCTGTATTTTTGTGGTGATGTTTAGAAAAATGGCTTTCACATGAAATTTTATTAATCATGTAAAAATTATTAAAAAAAATGGACCTGCCAGGATAATAAGTATTCTGTAATCACCCCTAATATTTAATATGAAATTAAAGAACCCATGTTTTCAAAATATGAATATGCTCTCCATGATGGAGTTGATATGTGACATGTTTTATGGGGTTTGAGTCTTGTGTTGGATGTGTGGTGCTATTGTGGGAGGCATATTTGTGGGTACAAGGGGTGGGTGGAGGGGTTAGTCCTATGAATGGGTATGGGTATGTTTGTATACCGTGGATTCTATTTGGCGATGTTCTACTGTTTTCTTTGTGTATGGGGTGGTACAAGAGGTATTATGGAATTTTAGTTTCAGAGAATGATTTATTTTTGAATTTATGAACTTTCATACAGGGGAACATCCATTGTTTGTGTTGGAGACTTCTAACATGTTTGTTAAGTTGGGAACTGATGTGGTTATATAATGATTGTTCATTGGGACAATGGATTTGTTTTTCTTGGTGTGTTGGGTATGGTTGTGGATGGTTGTTTCCCCCAATATTGATGGTTTAAATTAATGTGAACAACATAATTAACAAATGGAGTGTGGTTAAATAAAAAGGGGTTAGGGTTGTGTTTTATTGTAGTTGTCTATGTGGTTGTGCATTTAGGGGAAGAAGAAAATGTGGTTCTGTGTGGGCTGGTTTGTGGACTTAAAACTGAATGTTGGGATGAGTTTTTTTACTTATTTGTTTAAATTTTAGTTACTCTTGATTTTCCATATGAACCCTACCCTTGTTGACAACTATGTGTCAATCATCCTTATTTCCTGAGAATGTTTCTCTTTTAAAACATCCTAGTGGGATGATGGATAGATGATTATTATATTTCTTAATCACATCCCCATTCGGGTTCTTACCACTCAAGATTATATTTCTAGGCTGTAATGGATTGATATTTAATATTTCCCAAAATCCATTGTGCAGGTTATGTTGTGATAGTTGGGGCCACATGTCTATGAGCCTGGATTGTTTCGTAGGTATCTTTGGGACGAGTTCCATGTCTTTTCAGGTGAGAGGTGTGGTTGTTGCGATCTAGGTGTCTGTAGGTGGGATGTGTGTGGTTGTGTCTTAGGTTTGTGAGGGCAGTCATGGTTGTGGGATTGTGTTTGGAAAATTTCAGTAGCATCAAGACCTTAGCTATTTGGAATAAGAAGTTAACCCGTTGGAGAAGTGTTGTGGAGTGCACAAATCATTTTTGTTCTTATATTAATATCATACAAGACATGTTTTATTTTTGGGGTGTTCCTCGGTGAGGCTCGGTTGGTTAGCATTCCTTGTTTGGTTTTTTCGATTTCTGCTATATTCACTGGGGATTTAGTATGCTTCTAACACTTATCAACCTGTGGAATTAGTTTTCCATCTAGATATACTTTTGTACTTACCCTATGTAGTGGAACTATTTTCAGGTTTATAGAAGGATATTAATGACACTGATGGACCTTGCTAGCTCAGGCATCAGGATAGTTATTTTGGTAATACTTAGTATCTTTCTTTTATTACTTTCTTGGGTGATCTAGTGGTATAATGTTCTCAATTTACATTTAAATCATTCATGGGTTGAATTTGTTTTCCATTATATTTAATTTTGGGTTTTTTTTGGAATTACGTAGTGTTGACTGTCGATCCCATTTTCATTAACAAGGGTAACTATTTCAAATTTTTATGAAATATTATACCTTTGGTGCTAGTCGCCACTTTGTGTCATGTTGAAGGTGAGATTTCGGGGTCATTATCTCTCTTTCAACTTGGAGAATGAATTGTGTGGCACTTTTTATTCCCTTACCTCGTCAAAAAGAAGGAGGGTCATGAAATAATTGTATCAGAGGTGATGGTTGAGAGATATGACAGAGATCAGAGTTGGTCACATTGAGGATTGCAAGGGATGGTTTGGATGCATTATTATTAAATATCAGTCTGTGAAATAGGCTTGGGAAGACACATTTTGTCAGGGTATTTTTGGGCCCCCATGATCTGATGCAAGGACTTTGGGCCTACATCATGATCAAGTGAGGCAATGTTAATAGTTGGTTAGAGACCCTAGGAAATCTACATGCATCATAATGACATGTGTTCTTGTGTGTATCGGGTGATTTAGGAATATAAAAAAAATTCAAAATAAATCCTAAATAACATTTATATACTAACTGAACATAGGAGTTCCTTGTATACATTTTCTATTTATGGAACATGGTAATAACCCATTAGTGGTATTGGATGTTGAACCCCAGCTGGGCACCTTTTTTGATCAATGGAGGGATGATTGAGAGTAAGAATATGACATGTGTAAATGGAAAATTTTCTCATTCCAATGGAAGACCGTGGGGAAACACGACGGTGGTACATCAAACATAGAGATGGAGGGTTGTCATGTGAAGATGAAAATCACCATAACTTGATTTGTGCCGCGAATGAGTAAGGGGTACCTCTAGTATTGAACCATATGTTTACAGTGGCATGCCCATGGTGGTTGATTTAACTCTAATAGAGGAGGGAGATCGATGTCTAATTCAATGCCATCGAGATAGGGTTTCAGACAGTGTTTCTTTCCTCAACGATGAAGTTCAAAAAGTGGAAGGAGCTGATCTACCTCTAAGAGGATATTATATATGTAAGGGAACTATGGATCACATTCAAGGATCTCTTATTCTTTCATTCGAATCTAATTTCAGATGAATACTTGTTGGTGATATAATTGGCGGAGCCACACTTACATTCTTTTCAGTATTTCATCACTCCTTTTACCCTACTGATGTACATAGAAGATTAGAGTAAGGAGGAAGTAGTTGAGAGGATTCACTCACAGGGAGGTGAACTGTGAGAGGTGATCCGGCCATGTTTCTCAAAGGGGAAGGTATTCAGAAGTAGTTCTCCAGTGTTAGGGCCTTGCAGGCTTCATCTATTGGGAAATAGGCCTTAGCAGTTCTTGTTCCAATCTACTTGTCCTTGTCATTCCCCATGGGTACAGGGTCGAGGTGCATTGATTATCGAGGTTGTAGTAAAATTCCATACCAGTTCCCAATTTCATCATAGTACAAAAAGGATGCGAAGGTTCATCACCCACCTCAGTAGAAGCAACTGTTGGTCAGAACATTCGAGCAATAGGGGTAGCGGGCTCCCGCACCACCAATGGAAGATGGTGATGGAAAAGCCCATACATAGGTTACTCCTTAGGGTCCTCAAATATTGCATGGTTAGAGAGGTGGTTGACTGTAGATGGGTAGATTAGCTAAGCATGGTAATTTCCATGACACCATGGTAGTAATTCCAGTGGGGCCAAAGGTTGTTTGATGTATGATCTGTCTAATTTGTACTCATGTGTGTGATTTTTTTGATTCATGAGCATCACACTATTCTGTTTCAACTAGTATAGCACATGCCTTAGGACTAGACATATTGATTTGTACTACACCGGGTGTTGATCTCAATAGTTGGAGGTCATAAAAGAATGTTTGATGTTTTTTGGGGATATAGACTCGTGTTGGGGCCCTATCTATAGAGTAAGGAGAATCTTCTGCTACAGATGCATCCATATGATGTCATCCTTTGTATCAATTGGTTGTTCTTTGTGAATATCAATGTAATCTACTTCTAGAATATAATTGTGTTTTAAATTATTCAAGGATTGCATATTTCTTTTTTTTGAGAATATTCATCAGGAGGATAGCCTACAAGTGGATCCTCTTCATTCGTTGATAGAGAAGTTTTCAAAAGGATCAATGGGTGATAAGATAGTTCAGGTTCTGGGATTTGTCGAGGTGTTCCATGATTCTTTCCCTAAATAGGCTGTGACTCTAACACCATGAAGTGACGTCTTGTTTGGAATATATTTCCAACATAGTGCCCATTCAATTTTGATGGCTCCCAATAAGATGGCACCTTCAGAGTTGTTGAAGTAGTGTATTCTTGTTGGAAAATTGATGAAAAAGGTTTATATCCAATTCGGAGTGTCATTGTAGGGTTCTCTATTCTAATTCATGAAGAATTTAGATGGTGTCCTGAGGCTTTGCATGGAATACCGAATACTGAATTAGGTAACAGTCAAGAACTATTACCCACTTCCAAGAATATAAGATCTTTTCAACCTGTTAAGGGGAGCATGTTGGTTCTCCATGATTATCCTATAGTCTAGATATCACCATTTAAGGGTGAAGGAGGTTGACATCCTAAACACTGCTTTTAAGCATAGGTATGGGAACATTGATTTCATGGTCCTTCCATACAGTGTTGAAAATGAAATGGATGTGTTCATGGGGATTATAAACACTATCTATCGGATGTTCCATGATAGGTTCATTGTCATGTTCATCAATGGTATTTTGATTTACTCAAAGATAGATGAGGACCACATCGATAAACTCAAGACAGTTTTGGAGGTCCTTCGACACCACTTGCTCTATGTGAGGTTATCCAAGTGTGTGTTCTGGACTTAAGAGATGCAATCAATTGGACATGGGGTGTATCAGAAAGGGATAATAGTTTACCCATCAATGGTAGAGGTGGTTGTTTCTAGTACTACACCCAAAAAAGTTGAATAGGTTCATGACATTATGGGTCTAGTGTGCTATCACCAGAGGTTCGTACCCAAATTCTCTCAATTATCCTCTATATTGGCTACTTTGACCATAAACGAAATGGATTTTGTGTGAAGTTAGTATTGTGAGAAAACATAAAGCAACCTAATGTTGAATTTGGTCAGTACTTCAGTACATAGGATTCTAGAAGGAGGTGTGATGTTCAAGTTGTTATGTTACGCTTCTGGTCTAGGATTCATCTTTGTAAAGATTCATCATCAGGGAGTGATCACTTATGGGTCTATGAAGTTTTGTACACATGAAAGTAACTGTGAAAACTATGACATGGAGCCCGCAATAGTCATATTCGCATGAAAGTTCTGGTGAACATTCATCACTAGAGAAGAATTTTTTGCCTTCACAATTCCAAATAACATGAGGTTAATATTCTCCCAGTGAGACATCAACTTGTGTCAAAAATGTTGGATGGAGTTTCTCTGGGACTATGACTTCCAGATCTCTTACACCTCCATAAAGGGTAACATAGTGGCTGATGCCTTAAGAAGGATGTTTTGGAAGGAGGTAGTTATGGAATCCCTAGATGCTTGGAAGGAAATGGAGGATTTGGAATCATTGTGATAAGACGAGGGAGTTGATGGTGGCATGGTATGTATATTTCATATGATTGATAATTATTCCATGATGCGGCTAGTGGAGGAGTCTTAGTGGGGAGATTGATAGACTGATGTGATGGATGGTTTCACAATAGATGGCGACGCTTTGGAAAGATGGCTGGAAGATAGTTATAACTAGATATTTGTATGTAGAATTCAATTTTTCTTGGTGCAAATTCATGAGGAAGTTCTCTATGAGTTATATATCTCACCAGTAGTGGTTCATAAAAGATTTTATAAAATTTACTTGGTCTTAACGGAATATTATTAGTAGCTCGAGGTGAAGCGGGATATTGTAGTTTTTGTGGAAATGTACAATTTTTGTTAGAAGGTGAAGGATGGGCACTATGTTCCTGGTAGTCATTTCTTTCCCTTAGACATTCTCGATTGGATATGTTATGGAATCTCAATGAATTTCATAATAGATTTACCCAATACTTAGGAAGGACATGATGCCCTTTGGGTGGTAGTGGATTGGTTGATGAAATTATCTCACTTATTTGAAATTAAGTGGTCGAGCACTGTGGATTCATTAAAACATAGGTATTTGGATGATGGTGAGGATTCATGGTTTTTTGAAGATAAATTGTCTCAGATCAGGATCCACATTAAATGTCAGAAGTCTGGAGGGCATATTAGCATGCATTTGGCACTTAGTTACACCTCCACACCCAGTTACACCCTCGGACATGTGGAGATAAAGAGGGGACTATCTAGATGTTGGAGGACATGTTATGATAATTTTTTCAGGTCTTTAGTGGGTCTGGGGTGTGAAATTTTCCATTGGTAGTGTTTTCATAATATAATAGCTATCACACATTCATTAGTATGGATCCATTTAAATATCTATAAAGGAGATCAAGTTATTCACCCTTGTGATTGACAGATGTTGGGAAGGAATCTATTATTTGTCTAGATGTGGTGTAGAGTACGATAGAGATAATGAATCATGTCAATGAAAGAATGAATGCAGCACTAGACTGATAAATGTCATATGTCCATCATAGGAGGAGGCTGTAGGAGTGTGAGGATGTGGACCATGTAGTCCTGAAGGTTTTCACAATACATGGAAATCATAGGTTTTGGTAGGAAGATAAATCTATACCCTAGGTTCATTATACCATTTGAGATGTTGGGATGAGTTAGTGAGGTGGAATATCTTCTCGCATTTAAACCATGGTTAGATAGGATGCATGGCGTCTTCCATGACTATATTCTATGTTAGTGTCTTCATGATGAATCCCTTGTAATTTAATAGGGAAAGATGGATATTAAGGATGACTCAATATTCATATAGAGAGATGTAATAATCAAGGATAGTGAGGAGGAGGTGTACCATGGATGTAAAATTTCTTTGGTTCATGTGTTATGGAGGCATAGTGGCCTCAAAGAGAGTACTTGGGAGTGAGAGAATATATGTTTCCCCAGTACCTAGGGTTTTTAGAGAATTTCCCTTCTATGTAGCTTGGTTTTTATCATATGATGTAATGCTTGAACCTGTATTCTATAACATGAGTTTTTTCCCTGTTCTCGTAATGGGTGTGAAATATCCTAACTGTGAGGAGGGGTGGCCATGATCCCTAATCAAGATGAAATAATGCAGAAGCGATTGAACCCATGTGGGCGAGTCAGTGAGCCCAAAGTGGATATTATCTTGACTTGGATGAAGTATCTCCCAAATCTATGTGTCTTGATAATGTGACCATGGGTGTTTGTGGGTTTTTTTGGGGAAGTGTCTTTTGGTGAGTTGTTCTTGGACATTGAGGGTTTCCCTACAGTTTTCAAACAACATACCTTGGTTCGTCCCTAAGATTTCTCTTATGGATTGGTTGATAAAACCCCACTTTTTTAGAGTTTGGTTTTAAATTCTCAGGGACAATAATATTTTCATAGGAACTGATGTTATTATTCTGATTTTCCCAGGACATTAATTTTTGAATATACAATGCTTGTGGTGTTTTTGGGGGACATAGAGGTTTGTTTCAAGATTTTTCCAAAAATCTAGTTTCATCGAAGGGTTTCAACCAAATGATGGAGTTATGACAGTGACACACCGAGATGGTGGAACCAGAATTGTGGAACACTAAAATTATGGAACACCGAAATATTGGCACCGCAATCGTGGCGCACTGTTTTCCAAATTTCCAATTTTTCCCAGTTTCTCCAAATATTTCTATTTTCACCTCCCATACATTTTATATGATGTAAAACATATTTAAATACATTTTTGGGAGTCCATAAGGATTTTTTAAAGAATATTATGTATATTATTAATATCTTAATGATTCAGGGACTTTATGATTTTCCAAATGTATGATTTTGGCCATGATCTCATGTTAATGACTTTTGAAAATGTTTTTTATCTGTTGATATATAATGTTCCTTCGTTAAAGAGGAGGTCATATCCAATCATTTCTATTTGTTTTCATAGATTTATCCCTATTTTTAGAGTCATGTGTTTTGTCGTATCCTTCCATAATGTCCATTTTCAGTCCTTCTTACTGCTCATGTGATCCCATGTTTTGGGGGAAAGTGGATTTTATGTCGACTGTTGTTTCATGTAGGGATTTTTTTACCCTACTTATTTGTGTATCATGGGGGTGGGGGTATTAATGATTCTTAATTTAGACCAAATGAATCATTTTACCATAAAAATTAAAAAATTGGGTTAAGGGAATATAATATTCATCCGACCACTATGGTTTATAAAATAATGGAAGGGAAGTATTGATGTTACATATGTTGTTTAAATTGAATTCCATGAACCTTATGTTGAATTGTTTGGGTTGTAAGGCCTTATGAAAATAAAATATATTGGTGGTATTTATCATGAGCATGGATGCTGTTATGTATTAATGTGGTGATTCTTCCATATATGGATATAACATGAAACTTGATTTACCATGAACACCTGGTTAAATAAATGGATTCTCTAGGATCAAACCTATTTGATTATCACCCCTATTATTTAAAGTGAATTAGAAAACCAATGTTGTCTAAATCTGAGTATACTTTGTATAATGTTGTGGTTGTGTGATATGTTTTGTTCGGTTCGATCCTTGTGTTGGTTTTTGTGTGTTATAGGGGGCGAAACAGTTGTGGGTACTAGGTGTGGATAGAGGGGTTGGTCCTGGGAATAGTGAAGGTGGGGCTGCTATTTGTTAAGGTTTTGTTGTGGGATTTTTTATGTATTTGTATGGTACTTTCCCTAGGTAGTTCTGGAATAAATGTAAGTGAAAACGCTAATTATTGAATGGAATGTTGTTAAATAAAATAGGGATAGGTTTTATAGTGTGTCTGTTTGTGTGGTTGTTCATATATGGGTAGCATAAAGGGCAGTTCTATGATGGCTAGATATATGTTTGAAAATGCATAAGTTTGGCTGAGTTTTTGTATAATTATACATATAAATTTTAATTCTTTTTTATTTTCTATATTCTCTACAACCTTGTAGAGAAATATGTGTTGAAATCCACCATTTCATGGGTGAGGATGTAGTTTCCAACATTCATGGGGGACGATGGATGGTTAGCTACTAACATTCTTCCTTGAACCCCATTTTAATTTCATAGTTATTGATCTTATCTTGGAAAGAAGTAATGGAATGAGGGCTACTATTACCCAAGATCCTTGGGGGAGGTTGTGTTTTGAATTAGGGGACCAATTGTCTAACAGACATGTTTTTTCTTAGGTGTCTTCGGTATGAGGCCCAAGTGTATTCAAGTGAGGGGTTTTGTTGTTGATTCCCAGGTGTCTATGGGAGAGCTATGAGTGGATGTGGACCAGGTTTTTTTTGTGATGTGGTGGGAGTGGGAATCAATTTGTATAAGGGAGGTAGTTTCATGTTGTTATCCATTATGAATGAGAAGTTTCCCAATGGGAAATGATGTTTGGGTACCAAAATCATTGATGTGCTAACATTATTATCTTATTTGACATTCATTATCTGGGGAATGTGCACTGGTGAGGAGGGTATGGTTATATTTCATTAATTGGTGTTTTTTGTTTTTTCTATTTTCATGGTGTTATAAGTGTGATTATCCCATTTATGAATGGGTGGATTTAGTTTTCCTACTGGGTATATATGTATAATCATCCTATGTTTGTGGAACTATTTTCATATTTCCAAGGGGACTTTGAGGCCTATTCTAGAATTTACGAGCTTGGGTGTCAGGATCATTGTCGTAGTTATACATACTCTCATTCTTTGGGTATATGATTTGGTTCTCTATCTATACATTTTCCATATTTTATGTTTAAATCATTGATGTTCTGGATTTTATTTATATTTTACAAAAAATTTGTGGTGTTTTTTGGGATTTTTTACTATCTTATATCAGATCCAATTTTCCTTAAAAAGAGTAATGCCTTCAATTTTTTCTCAGATTCTATACCCTTGGAGATCTTCAACATTAATGGACCATTTAAGGTGGGGTTCAAGGTTATTTTCCCTCCCTTATCTTAGATAAGGAAGGGTGATTCAATTTTCACCCCTTCCCATACCTAAAAGAAGGCGGGTCATGATAGATTGATGAAAAAATTTAGAATAAAATATATGAAATGATATACCTATAAAGAGAAAATTTTAATTTTACCTCACACTTATAATCATTGATAGTTATGGGTTTTGATGACATTGTTTAATTTTTTTGCAAAAAATATATTAGTGATTTCATTTTCCACGATAATGAGAAATATATGAAAAATTATTTATGGGTTGGTCGACAGTGAGTATATAAAATTTAATGGAATTAAAACATATCATTTTTATATGACTATTTTAAAAACTAAAGTAATCAACAATACTCAAGTTTAACAAGGTTCCATTTACATAAAATACCATATTTTAAATCCAATATTATTTATATCATAATATATAATCTAAATATAATATGTCATAGAGCCATTTTATAAATTTTAGTATTTTTTATTTTAAAAAATGAATTTTTTATATTGTGTGATAGATATGCAATTTATCTTGTAGGTTGAGTATCATTAAATAAGTGAGGACTCATGATTTTGTTTATTTTAGGTTATTTAATTACTTATTTATATGTATGCATTTTATATGTTACATATCATTGATATTTATATATATATAACAAAAAATAAGATATTTCATAAAATTAATTATCATTTTGAATTTCACATATAAATAATCAATTAGTTAATAAGTGGATAAACTTATAACACATGTGATACATGGAAATTTCATTAGGGGAAATTCTACTATGGGATATTTTGTTTTAATGGAGATCATTCCATAACCATTTTATTGTGATTATTATGAATTAATTTAATGATATTGATTATTGATTATGATTATATTCTTGAAATCATATTCATAATAACCTATAAATATTATTATATGGGGAACTGAAATTATATTTTAATTTTTATTCACTTCCAACAGTGTATTTGTATAAATATTTAAAAAACATAAATTAATAAATATTCTAAAAGATTTTTGATAATGACCGATAAATAATTAAAAATTATATACAAATTCTTTTTGGATTTATGTAGAGACCCAAATCATGATGTAAATGGAAATTACATTACTTTTGTGGAATACATAATACATAACAAAAACAGACACACAAGGACCGTAATAGTTTAATATCTTTGGAAATTCGGAATATAATCCTCTAATAGTGGTAAAAGATCATCAAAATCTACCAAAAAGATCTTCCCATTTTGTTTTCTTACCTAATACCTTTATTTAAATCCTAGGTAAAAGAAAACATATAAAGGGTGAGCTCAAATTTGCAGAAAGGGTAAGCATGGAGAAAATAAAACAAATCATATACATTTGAACTAAAAAAACATGAACATAATGTTTAAACATCAAAATCTTGAGAAATGAAATAATGCATGGAAGTATGTAAGGAATGGATCATAAATATACATTAATCATGATAAAATTGCTTGGGAATAAAACAAGTAATTGTGGAAAACCATTAAGCACATAATATGATTTCCATAGTAGCCAAGGCATTGCTTCCAAGACCATCTTAGTGGAAAAAGTCCTTTTCTGAATCGAGTTTACTCCTCGTTCCAGTCCTGTATCTCTGAACCGAATTAACATACCATTCCATCCATGGCTATCTCATGAAATATAATTCTTTACCCAATTAATATTAGGGACATATAGGTCCCATCCATTTTATAATGAAATCATTCTTACGAGTGCCCCAAAATAAAAATAAATCATTCATCCAAACCCAATCAATAAAATGAGTTTCATAAACATCATCCCATCATAACATAATCCATATAAAAAATGGATATCATTTAATCCTATGAAATGTGAAACCATGTAAATCATAGAGACATTATATATGAAACATAATCATACTAAATAATGTCATTATAGATGGAAAATAATTTTGACAATACACTTGAAATGAATTCTTGAGAAAAATATCCATTCTCCTTCAAAATCATTTTTATTTTCACAAAATACCATTAAATTTTAAATTAAATGGATTTTATTGAATATAGTCATGAAATCTTGAAGATTACACTTCATGAAAATAAGGCATTATGAAGTCGTAAATATTTGTTCATGCTGTATAAGTTAAAAAAAACATTCTTCTCGTACTTATGCCGGAAAAGTAAAAAAGTACCTCGTATGGTAAATAAAATAAAATTCCTTACATACCATGTAGTAAAAGTAAAAAATTGGTAAAAATAGATTTAAACATATGGGAACCCATTTTTATAAAATAGGGACACTGATGATAAATATAACCCCAGAAAATACATACGAATAATCAATCACGGATAAAAACATGATTGGAAAAGTTATCACATACCTTATGTCCAATATGCTTCATATGTATCCAAACAACCTGTATAATGATTTAAATAATTTCATTGACTTATTAAAGAATCATATTCACTGTTATGATATAATATATTGTTCCATTATGACATTATATTACCCATTATTTTGTAAATTTAATGTTAAAACAATGTTTTCTGAAAAATCGTTTCATTTATCGTATGTGTTTCGACTTGTTTTTCTTGATATTATTACTTATATACTGATTTAAATAATTTGAGAATGAGAAAAAAATTATATATAATATATTTATCATATAAATATATATGATAGATCAATAAAAGGAATGAAATACAACGTTCATGGAGACGGTAGGCCGTACGTACGGATGAACGTTGTTTTCGTTTCCTTATTTAAATGAATGGAATTAAGAAAATGAAATATATATCTACATAAATATAGTATCCTTATTATGTAATATATTTCACGATTATTTATTATATATACTTTATAAACATACTTGAATAGTTAATCTTGGAAAATGAATCTCATTGCATCGTGGAGACAGTAATCCATATGTACGCACGAGCGATGATATCGTTCCCATAATTATTGAATTGAATTGGAGTGGATGATATAATATATCAGAATAAATATTATTTTATAATAACTATATATAGTTATTCTTTACACCATTATACCCATACAAGTATGGTGGTGTTGGAAAAATAGATTACATCATGGCTTGGAGATGGTATTCCATACATACGCACACGCATTGATTTCATTTTCCGTAGGATGGATTGAAGGTGAAATGGTGTTGTTTAATATTTATAATAACATATCAGTATACTAGTTATACTGATGTTATTACTTTATAATGAAAAAACTAATGAAGAATAATATTTATAAGAAAGAAAATTTGAAAGAATCGGTAGAAGAGATTACCTCTTCTTGGATGCACCTCTTGTAAGACTCCTCTTAAGGCACTATAGGTGGTATTTTGAGGAGGCCAGAATCTCCATAATGTTTCTAGGGATGTTGATATGGTAAATTTTTAGGGTTTGGCCAAGCTTTAAGGCTTATTGTTGTGTAAAGAGGCGAGGGAGTCGGTGCCCTTTTATAAGGGATAGAGGGGCACCTTTGGAAAGTGTGAAAATATTATTTTATTATAAATTTATCTTCGGTTTCAAAAGGTCCAAAAATCATTAAAGATGAAGATAAGAAGACTAAAGGACGAAATAAAATCATATAATCATAATTGGACATGTTTTGGATAATATTTTAATCATTATAATCTTATTTATTTAAATCATTTATTAATTAGGTAAATATTGCATCACTATTGTCTCATAAATAATTTAATTTATATGATGTCTAAAAATTATAAAAAAAATACCATCATATAGGAAATCGTTTTAGCTTTCCAATGAAGATTTATAGTCTAAAATAAAATTTTTGTAACCCCTTAAAAAAATTAATTACTAAAAAAAAATTTTAAAGTCAATTTTTTCGTTAAATTGAATTAGTTAATCAAAAATTTTATTATCATTACCAAGTAGCTAAATGCGGTCCCAAAATCGACCCAAGATTTCCCATGGTCGGCCACTACTCATACAATAAGGTTAAGACAATTGTTAAGGTAATTTTGAATTATTTTAATATACTTTTATCCTTTAATTACCGTATTTACCTTTCACAACGGTAAATAAAAGTCAAAAGTTACTATTCACAAACAAATATTTTCATCTTATTGAACCACATAATACTTCTTGGTAACAACCATGTATGTCGGATTTTTTAAATTAAACTCACAGAAGTGGTAACATTTAAATTAAAAGAATGAGTCAGATTTTAACTACCACTAAGTGGATTCACTATTCATCATATATTGATGTTTTTTAGAAAAATACCCAAAATTCAGCCACAGCTATATTTGAGATTATGAATTCAAAAATGATGTCTATTTTTTCAAATTGAAAAAATAGAAGTTGCATTCATTAATTTTAAAAGTAATTCCAGTTATCATAACAAATAGCTTGTTTTTAAGAAACAATAACTATAAAAAGAGCGCCAGTTGTTTATGTCTAATTTCAAAATGAAATTAATTCCAATGACCATCATTGGATTAAGTAGTAAAAATATATTCTAATTAGTCATTAAAACCAATTTGAAAGATAATCTAACCATATAAATTTTTGCGATGAAAAAAGTTGTTTTTAATTAAAATATAGCGTGTTTTTACAATTCATTAAAATATTCAAGTTATCCGAATAGTATGAAAAATTTATCCAAATTAAATTTTTATATCCTGATTCCAAGGAAGAATTTTATTTGGGAAAATTAACTATATAAACTTGTCAAAACCAAGATTTAATGTGGGTGCACCATCAAAAGGCTGCAAAACTGTATTTTTTTTAAAATACTTATTTTACCCGAAAAATTTATATTGTTCTCATACCAAGTTCTAGAAAATGTGTATGATGAATAATAATGTTATAAAATTAAAAATGTAGTTGATACTATTCATAACGGCTAGTTCATAATAATATTATGACAATAAATCATTGTTTAGTGAAACTCGGTACTACAAACAACACACGTTATCGAGGAAGGTCGTGACTGCATGTAATGCATGCTAAGTCAGGGTTTCATGCTGTTAATGAATACTTATTTGATTCGTATAACATAATCCAACAATATTTCATTTATAAATGGAATATATAAATATATACACTCAATTTTGTGTAGAATGACTACTATCAAACGAACTTGAAGTTGTGTGTAACACAATCCAAAAATAGTGTTGTGTATACTACAAGTTAATACTTTGTTGCGTATTGCACAAGATAATCTTGGTTTAGCGTACAACACAAGACATAAATGAAATTAAAAATAATAATTCTTGTAAAATATTGGGTTGTTACATGCTACCCCCCTTGAATTGAATTTCGCCCTCGAAATTTTTTCGGGCTTATAAATGGTCTAATACTAGAAATTTTCTTTCATAGAAACCCACATCATAAAAAGGAATACCAAAACATATCATCAAAAACTAATGTATGAAACGTAATGGTTACCCAAATTAACTCATCACTGGGTTTCCACATAGGAGAACATAGGTTAAAATATGGATATGGAAGAGAAATCTAACCGTCATGTTCGGATGGAGAGTGGTAGAGAACATGGCTTTGAAAAATACAATAATCACAAAGCCATAAATTTGTGATGATCTAAGGTACCATCTGATTCATCGGATAAAAGAGCACTAGGAAAACATTTTTGGTTTTCAATATCATTTCCCTATAGTTGAAGATTTTTAATTTGAAGAAATACTTACTTTATTTCAGTATAATCTCACCGTTGTTCATGCCTTGAACAATTTCCACTTCATCTCTTAAGAAATGAAGTTGAATTCATCATTCAAGAAGTGTAAGTAGATCATGTGATAAGTCCATATGTTTCTATCATAAAAACTTTAGCATAAGTTAATAAATATACATAATTCCATATATGGTGATATTAATAGTATATGATTCCCACAATGGACTTATAAATCATCTATCATACCGATTATAATAAAACTAGTTTCAACTTACCAAGGACATCTTGTAGGCCAGAGGTAGGTGATAAAGTCCTGTCGTACTTCGAATGTGGGTTTGATTCCCACAACCTTGACCGATGCTACTACTTGATTCCTATTCTGAAGGTTTTACTTTTAACATTTTTATAAAATTCCTTCAATAATATCAAAAAGAGTTCTAGCCTTAAACAATACTATAATATTTCGAACTTAATTCATTCCAATATTTAGGCATATAAAAAATACTTTGGTCCAAGCTCATAGTATAAAGAGAACGATTACCTGTATGGTTACATAACACACACGGGAATATCATCCTTTATCCCCCATATATCAAAAGATATATATTGTTGGTCACATTCCAAACATGTTAGTACCTTAATAATGTATTCTTTTGAAACATGAATTACCATAGGACCTTAGTGAAAACATGAATGCTATAAACAGTTAACTCTTTCCACATACCAAAATCCCAAAATGTCTATATACTCAAACCATGAAATAACTATGTCCTTATATCAGTCATGAGCTCATTAATACTATCAAACATCTCATTATCCCCTTATCCTTTCATTATACACATATAATCTACCTTCCAAAAATATTTGAATAACCATTCAGGGTTACAGGTACCATTCAACATATACATTCAAATACTTTAGAAAAAACAATAGTGTAACAATCCTTATATGTGTCTTTATTCCATATTACCATTACATATACAACATTACTGTTGATAAACCAAAAATCATTCCACTGCCTTCCTAAACCATTCACCGATCTTCATGAATTATTTCATCTCACATATCATTTGTAGTCTCTTCAATATCATCAACATAAATAGTACCCATACGAACATAATGATTCCCTTTATGAGACTTTCCCTTAGAGAATTTGTTTTCATAATGCCCGTACATTCCACATTTAAAACATTTAACCATTGATGATGTCTTAGAAATACCATTATCCTTGTCCATGGTGTTAACCAAACCATTTCCTTTGCAATTACTGGCTTTGTGTCCTTCATTTCCACACCCAAAGAATCTTCCAGATCCTTTGAAACATTTTCCTTGATGCCTCTTCCCACATGATTTACATGAGGGGAATTGATCTTTCTTTCCTCTATGATCATCCTGAAACTCCATCTTTCTCTTATTATCCAGTTCAGGAATATTACCAAAGTTGATATTATTGATCATATTATGAGATTGCTGATTAGGCATAATAACAATGTTTGGACATCCAAATACCATTTCATTTGGTTTCCCATGAAGAATATTATTCCATTGTCCATCATATTCTCTATTAACATGAATCCTCATGTTTCCTGCAATTTCCATAAAACCCAAAAATAATGGTATGAGAGGAAAAATTCATACTATAAAAACAACATAATCAAAGGGGATTAATTTCAATCTCTAACATCTTAGGTTTAATTCAATGATCTTTACCATAATTCTAGGACTATAACCTATACTTATACTTAACCGTAGAGAAATACCTAGACATACCTTAGAAATAACTATAGGGATCTCACTAAATTTTTCACATCATAGTTTACAAAGTTTAACTAAACCTTTCCCCTGATACCAACTGTAGAGACCCAAATATTGACGTACATGGACATTAAATTACTTTTTCATAATACTTAATACATAAAAAAAACACACAAGGACTATAATAGTTTATTGTCTTTGGAAACTCAGAATATAATTTCTAATCATGGTGAAAGATCTTCAGCATATCCCATAAAGATCATCCCGTTTTGTTTTCTTACGAAAAACCATTCTTTAAATCCTAGGGAGATGAGAAAATATAAAGGTCGAATTCAATTTCTCAGTAAGGTTAATCATGGGAAAATAAAACAAATCATATACATTTGAACTTAAAAAAACATGAACATAATGTTTAAACATCAAAATATTGAGCAATGACATAAAACATGGCAGTACGTAAGGCATAGAAAATAAATAAACATTAATCATGATTATATAGAATGGGAATAAAAAATTTAATTGTTCCAAACCATTAATCACATGATATAATATCCACAGTATCCAAGGCATTGCTTCCAAGACCATATTAGTGGACAAATTCCTTTTCTAAATCGAGTTCACTCATCGTTCCAGTGCTGTATCACATAACCGGATTAACTTACCGTTCCAGCCATGTCTGTCTAATGATATATAAATCTTTACCCAATGCATTGTAGGAAGATATAGGTCCCATCCATCTCATAATGAAATCATTCTTACGGGCGCCTCAAAATAAAAATAAATCATTCATCAAAACCTAACGAATAAAATGGGTTTCATAAACATCATCCCATCAGAACTTAATCCATATAAAAAAATGGATATCATTTCATCATAAGAAAAGTGATACCATGTAAATCATATAGACTGTTACATGAAACATAATCATACTAAATAATGTCATCTTATATGGAAAACAGTATTGACAAAACACATGAAATGAATTCTTGAGGAAAATATCCTTTCTTCTTCAAAATCATTTTTCCTTTCACAAAATACCAAGAAATTTTAGATGAAAAGGATTTTTTTGAAAATATTTATGAAATCTTGAGAGTAAGATTCATGAAAATAAGGCTTTATGAAATCATAAAAATCTGTTTATGCCTAATAAGTTAAAAAAAACCTTATTCTCGTACTTTTTCCAGAAAAGTCAAAAAGTGCCTCGTATGGTAAAAAAATATAGTTTCCTTACATACCATGTAATAAAAGTAAACAATTGGTAAAAAGTTTTATAAATATACATGAAACCATTTTTAGAAAATAGGGACATGAATGATAAATATAACCCTAGTAAATATTTACGAATAAACAATCTCGGATAAAAAAGAGATTGGAAAAATTATCCATTACCTTATATCAGATATGCTTCAAATGTATCCAAAACACTTGTATAATGATTTAAATAATGACATTTACTTATTAATGATTCATATTAATTGGTATGATATCATATATGGTTCCCTTATGACTTTATATTACCTGTTCTTTTGTAAATTTCCTTTTAAAGTAGCGTTTTGGGTAAAATCGTTTCATTTATCGTACGTGTTTTGACTTGTTGTTCATGATATTATTACTTATATCCTGATTTAGATAATTAAAGAATATAAAAAAATATTTATATATAATATATATTAATCATATAAATATATATGATAGATCAATAAATGGAATGAAATACACCGTTCATGGAGACGGTAGGACGTACGTACGCATGAACG
Source organism: Viscum album (assembly GCA_963277665.1). NCBI lineage: Eukaryota > Viridiplantae > Streptophyta > Magnoliopsida > Santalales > Viscaceae > Viscum > Viscum album. The sequence goes on along the minus strand of OY728127.1, from coordinate 76,769,757 downwards.
CTGTTTTTGTTTCCTTATATAATTGAATGGAACTAAGTAAATGAAACAAATATGAACATAAATCCAGTATCATTATTATGTAATATTTTTCATTATTAATTATTATATATAATGTATAATCATACTTGAATGGTTAATCAAGGAAAATGAATCTTATCCCGTCGTGGAGACGGTAATCCGTACGTACGCACGAGCGATGATATCGTTCCCATAATTATTGAATTGAATTGGAGTAGATGATATAATATATCAGAGTCATTATGATGTTTTAATAACTATATTTAGTTATTCCTTATACCATTATACCCATCCATGTATGTTGGTGGTGGAAAAACAGATTACACCACGGCGTAGAGACGATATTCAGTACGGACACACGCGCGGTGATTTCATTTTCCGTAGGATAGATAGAAGGTTAAATGTGGTTGATTTATATTTATAATAACAAATAAGTATGATAGTGATACTGATGTTATTACTTTATAATTAAACAACTAAATAAGAAGAAGTTGAAGAATAATGAAAACATGAATGAATCGGTAGAAGAGATTACCCATTCTTGACGCACCTCTTGTATGCTTGCACTTAAGGCACTAGAGTTGGTCTATTGAGGGGTCCAGAACCTCTATAATGTTTTTAGGGATGTTGATATGATATTTTTTCGGGGGTTGGCCTAGCTTGATGCCTCAAAATTGTGTAAAGATGAGAGGGAGGAGGTTCCCTTTTATAAGGGAGGAGAGGGGCACCTTTGTAAAGTATGAAAATATTATTTTCCTATAAACATATCTTCAGTTTCAAAAGGTCCAAAAATCATTAAAAATAAAGATAATATGACTCATATTTGAAATAAAATCATCCAATCCGAATTGGACATCTTTTTTATTATACTATAATCATTATAATCTTATTTATTTAAAATATTTATTAATGAGGTAAATACTGCATCATTATTATGTCATAAATAATTTAATTTTTTAATGTCTAAAAATTATAAAAAAAACCCCATCATGTAGGAAATATTTTTATCTTTCCAATGAATATTTTAATTCTAATATATAATTTATATAACCCCTTATAAAAATTAATTTCTAAAATATTTTTTTAATGACAATTTTGTCATCAAATTAAATTAATTAATCCAAATTGTCATTATATCTAATAAGTGGCTCAACGGGGTCCCAAAATAGACCCATTGATGCCCATGGTCGGCCACTACTCAACCAATAAGTTTAAGACAAGTGTTAAGGAAATTTTGAATTATTATAATATTCGTTTAACCTTGAATTACCCTATTTACCTTTAACCGTGGTAAATAAAAGTCAAAGGATACTATTCACCAAAAATTATTTTCATCTTATTGAACCACATATTACATCTTGATAACATCCATATATGTCGGATTTTTTAAATTAAATTCAAAAAAGTGGTAAATTTTCATTTGAATGAAAGCGTCTGTTTGTTAACTACTACTAAGTGGTTTTACTATTCATAAATAATTGATGTTTTTCAGAAAAATACCAAAAATTGAGCCTGATCTATATTTGATATTCTGAATACAAAAATTATGTCCATTTTTTAAAATTCAAAACATATAAGTGGAATTAATTAATTTAAAAATTAATTCCCATTAGCATAACAAATAGCATGTTTTTACTAAACAATAACTATCAAAAGATCGATAGTTATTTAGGTCCAATTTCAAAGTGATATTAAGTCCAATGACCAACATTCGATTAAATGGTAAAAATATATTCTAATTACACTTTAAAACCAATTAGGAAGATAATATAACCATATAAATTATTGGGATGAAAAAAGTTTTTTTAAATTAAAATATAGTGTGTTTTTAATATTCATTAAAATTTGAAAGTTATCCGAATAATATGATAAATTTATCCAAATTAAATTTTTATATCCTGATTCCAAGGAAGAATTTTATTTTGTAAAATACAACTTCTAAACATGTCAAAAACTATATTTAATGTTGGTGCGCCATCAAAAGGCGGCAAAACTGAATTTTTTTGAAAAATAACGATTTTACCCGAAAAATTTATTTTTTTCTCATACCATGTTCTAGAAAATGTGTAAGATGAATAATAATGTTATAAAATTTAAAATTTAGTTTATAATATTCATATCGGTCAGTTCATAATAATATTACAACCATAAATCATTATTTAGTGAAACCCGATACTGCATACAACACACGCTATCGAGGAATGTCATTAATGTGTGTAATGCAAGCCAAGTCAGGGTTGAGTGTTGTGCAAGACTCGTTCGTTGTTTCGTATAACAGAATCCAACAATATTTCATTTATTCATTAAATAAATATATATATATACACTCAATGTTGTGTAGAATGACTACTATTAAACGAACATGAAATTGTGTGTAACATAAACCAACTATAGTGATGCATATACTGAAAGCTAAAACAGTGTTTTGTATAGCTCAAGATAATCTAGGTGTAGTGTACAACACAAGATATCAATGAAATTCATAATAATAATTTTCATAAAATCTTGGGTTGTTACATTATACCCCCATTAAAATGAATTTCTCCATCGATATTCATAGGGGTTATAAATGGTATATTACATGAAAGTTTCTTTCATAGAACCCACATCCTAAAAAAGGAATACCAAAACTATCTTTAAAATTTAATGTATGAAAAGTAACAGTTTCCCAAATTAACTCATCATAGGGTTTCCACATATGAGAACATAGGTGAAAATATGGATATGGAAGAGAAATCAAACCGTCATGTTCTGATGGATAGTAGTAGAGAACATGGTTATGAAAAATCCAAAAATCACAAAGCCATAAATTTGTGATGGTCTAAGGTACCATCTGATTCATCGGATATATGAGCACTAGGAAAACATTTTTGGTATTAAAGATCATTTCCCTAAAGTTAAAGAATTTGAAATAGAAGTAATAGTTACTTTATTTCGTTATAATCTCACCGTTGTTCATGCCTTGAACAATTTCCAATTCATCTCTTAAAGAAATGAAGTTGAATTCGTCATTCAAGAAGTGTTAGCAGATCATGGAATAAGTCCATTTGTTTCCATCATAAAAAGGTTAGAATAAGTTATTAAATATACATAAGTCCATCAATGGTGAGATTAATAGTATATGATTCCAACAGTGGAAATATACTTCATATATCATACTGATTAAAATAAAACTAGTTTTTACTAACCACGGACTTCATGTAGGCCAGAGGTAGGTGATAAAGGCCTGTCGTAGTTCGGTTGTGGGTTCGAGTGTCGCAACCTTGTCTGACGCGACGAGTTGTGTCCCATCCTGTAGGTTGTCCCTTACACATTATTATAACATTACTTCAATAATATCAAAAAATTTCTAGACTTAAACTATACTATCTTATGTCAAATATAATTCATTCAAATATTTAGGATTATCAAAAATTCATTTCTCCAAGCTCATAGTATAATGAAAACGATTACCTGGATGGTCAATAAACAAGCACTTGAATACCATCATTTATCCCCCATATATCAGAAGATATATTTTGTTGGTCACATTCCAAACATGTGAATACCTTAATCATGTTATATTTTGAAACCTGAATTACCATAGAACAATAGTGAAAACATGAATGATGTTAAAAGATAACTCTCTCCACATACCAAAATCCCAAAATTTCTATATACTCAAATCATGAAATAACTTTGTCCTTATATCATTCATGAGCTCATTGACACTATCAAACATCTCATTATTTCCTTATCTTTTCATTAAGAACATTTTATCTACCTTCCAATAATATTTGATTAGCCTTTCATGGATACTGGTACCATTCAACATATACCTTCAAATACTTTAGGAAAAAATAGTGTTGCAATATTTTGATGTGTCTTTATTCCATAGTACCATTACCTATACAAAATTACTGTTGGTTATCATAAAATCATTCCACTAAATTCTTAAAATATTGGATGAAATTCAACAATTCTTTCATCTCACATATTATTTATTGTCTCTTCATCATCATCAACATAAATATTACCCATAAGACCATGCTGATTCACTTCATGAGACTTTCCGTTAGGGAATTTGTTTGCATAATTCCTGTACATTACACATTTAAAACATTTTACCATTGTTTATGTCTTAGCAATACCATTATCCTTGTCCATGGTGTCAACTGAACCCTTTCCTGTTCAATTACTGGCTTTGTGTCGTTCTTTTCCACACCCAAAGAAGCATCTAGTTCCTTTGAAACATTATCTGTGATGCCTCTTCCCACATGATTTACATGAGCGGAATTGAACTTTCATTCCTCTATGATCATCATGAATCTCTATCTTTCTCTTGTTATCTAGTTCAGGAATCTTACCAAAGTTGATATTATTGATCATATTTTGAGATTGTTGATTAGGCATAATAACAATGTTTGGAAATCCAAATACCATTTCATTTGGTTTCCCATGAAGAATATTATTCCATTGTCCATCATATTCTCCATTAACATGAATCCTCCCATTTCCTTCCATTTCCTTAAAACCCAAAAACAATAGTATGAGAGGAAAAACGCGTACTAGAAAAACAACATAATCAAGTGGGAGTAATTTTAATCTCTAACATCTTATGTTCAATTCTATGATCGTTACCATAATTCTAGGGCTCTAACCTCTACATATACATAACCTTAGAGACATAATAAGACAAACCATAGAAATATCTCTAGGGATCTCACTAAAGTTTTTACATCCTAGTTTTCAAAGGTTAACTAAACCATTCTTATGATACCTACTGTAGAGACCCAACGAATGACGTACATGGACATTACATTACTTATTCGGAATACATAATTCATAACAAAAACAGAAACACAAGGACTATAATTGTTTATTGTCTTTGGAAACTCAGAATATAATCTTCTAATCATGGTGAAAGATCTTTAACATCTCCCATAAACATCATCCCTTTTTTTCATACCTAAAACATTTCTTTAAATCCTGGGGAAAATAAAACATATAAAGGGCGAGCTCAAATGCATAGTAAGGGAAAGCATGGATAAATTAAAACAAATTACATGTTTTTAATATAATGATGACTATTTTTTTAAAATTCAAAACATAGAAGTGGAATTAATTAATTTTAAAAGTAATTCCAGTTATCAAAACAAATAGCATGTTTTTATGAAACAATAACTATCAAAAGATCGACACTTGTTCATGTCCAATTTCAAAATGAAATTAATTCCAATAACCAAAATTTTATTAAATGGTGAAAATATATTCTTATTACACTTTAAAACCAATTAAAAAAATAATCTAACATTACAAATTATTTCGATGAAAAAATTTGTTTTAAATTAAAATATATCGTGTTTTTACTATTCATTAAAATATGAAACTTATCAGAATAATATGAAAAATTGATCCAAATAAAATTTTTATATACTGATACCAAGGAAGAATTTTATTTTGTCAAATTCATCTTATAAAAATTTCAGAAACTAGATTTAAAGTGGGTGCTCCATCAAAAGGTGGCAAAACTGCATTTTTCCAAAAATATTTATTTGACCCGAAAAAATTTATTTTATTCTCATACAATCTTATAGAAAATGTGTAAGATGAATAATAATGTTATACAATTGAAAATTCAGTTGATCCTATTCATAACAGCTACCTCATAATAATATAATAACCATAAATCGTTGTTTAGTGAAACATGGTACTCCGTACAACACACGCTATCGAGGAAGGTCGTGAATGCATGTAATGCAAGCCAAGTCAGGGTTGCGTGTTGTGTAAGACTCATTCTCTGTTTTTTATAACAGGATCAAACTATATTTCATTTATACATTAAATATATATTTATATACACTCAATGTTGCGTAGAATGACTACTATCAAATGAACTTGAAATTGTGTGCAACACAATCCAAAAATAGTGTTGCGTATACTACAAGCTCATACAGTGTTGTTTATATCTCAAGATAATCTTAGTGTAGCATACAACACAATACATCAATGAAATTAATAACAATAATTCTCATAAAAAAATGGGATGTTATATTCTACCCCCCTTAAAATGAATTTCTCTGTCGATATTCGTTGGGGTTATAAATGGTATATTACATGAAAGTTTCTTTCATAGAAACCCACATCTTAAAAAGGTTTACCAAAACTTATCTTTAAAAACTAATGTAAGAAACATAATGGATATCCAAACTAACTCATCACTGGGTTTCTACATAGGAGAACATATGTGAAAATATGGATATGGAAGAGAAATCGAACCATCATGTTCTGATGGAGTGTGGTTAAGAAAATGGTTATGAAAAGTCCAATAATCACAAATACATAAATTTGTGATGATCTAAGTTACCATCTGATTCATTGGATATAAGAACTGTTGGAAAACATTTTTGGTTTTCAAGATCATTTACCTAAAGTTTATTAATTTTAATTAGAAGAAATACTTACTTTATTTAGGTATAATCTCACCGATGTTCATTCCTTGAACAATTTCCACTTCATCTTTTAATGAAATGAAGTTGAATTCATCATTGAAGAAGTCTTAGTAGATCATGCGATAAGTACATCTGTTTATATCATAAAAAGGTTAGAATAAGTTATTAAATATACATAAATCCATCTATGGTGAGATTAATCATATATTATTCAAACAATGTACTTATACTTCATCTATCATACCGATTAAAATAAAACTAGTTTCTACTAACCAGGGACTTCATGTAGGTCAGAGGTAGGTGATAAAGGCCTATCGTACTTCAGTTGTGGGTTCGATTCCCGCAACCGTGTCCGACACGACGATTTTTTTCCCATCATGTAGGTTTTCCCTTTCACATTATTATAACATTTCTTCAATAATATCAAAAAAGATCTAGACATAGAAAATACTATCTTATGTCAAACAAAATTCATTCTAATATTTAGGCTTATCCAAAATACATTTGTCAAAGCTCATAGTATAAAGAAAACGATTACCTAGAAGGTCACATAACAAGAACTTGAATACCATCATTTATCCCGCATATATCATAAGATATGTCTTTCTGGTTACAATACAAACATGTGAATACCTTAATCATGTATTCTATTGAAACCTGAATTACCATAGAACGTTAGTGAAAACATGAATGCTTGTCAAAAGTTAACTCTATCAACATACCAAAATAAAAAAAATTTATATACTCAAACCATGAAATAATATTGTCCTTATATCAGTCATTAGCTCATTAATACTATCAACCATCTCATTATCTCCTTGTCTTTTCATTAAGCGCATATCATCTTCCTTCCAAAAATATTTGAATAGCCATTCATGGTTACTGGTACTATTCAACATAAACATTCAAATACTTTTGGAAAAAAATAGTGTAACAATCATTACATGTGCCTTTATTCCATACTACAATTACCTATACAACATTACTCATGATAAACATAAAATCACTCCACTAACTTCTTAAACCGTTGACCGAGCTTCAACAATTTTTTAATGTCACATATCATTTGTAATCTCATCATCATCATCAAGATAAATAGTACACATACGACAATGCTGATTCTATTCATGAGACATTCCCTTAGGAAATTTGTTTGCAAAATGCTCGTATATTCCACATTTAAAACATTTTACCATTATTGATGTCTTAGCAATAACAATATCCTTGTACACGGTTTTAACTGGACCATTTCCTTTGAAATTTCTGGCTTTGTGTCATTCTTTTCCACACCCAAAGCATCTTCCAATTCCTTTGAATCATTCTCCTTGATTCCTCTCCCAACATGATTTACATGAGGAGAATTGAACTTTCATTCCTCTATGATCATCATGAAACTCCATCTTTCTCTTAATAGACGAGTCATGAATCTTACCAAAGTTGATATTATTGATCATATTATGATATTGCTGATTAGGCATAATAACAATGTTTGGATATCCAAATACCATTTCATCCGGTTGCTCATGAAGAATATCATTCCATTGTCCATCATATTTTCCATTAACATGAATCTTCTTATTTCCAGTCATTTCCTTAAAACCCAAAAGGAATAATATGAGAGGAAAAACTGGTACTAGCAAAACAACATAACCATGGGGGAGTAATTTCAATCTCTAACATCTTATGTTTTATTCTATGATAATTACCATAATTCTAGGACTATAACCTATACTTATACTTAACCATAGAGACATCCGTAGACATACCATAGAAATATCTCTAGGGATCTCACTAAATATTTCACATCCTAGTTTCCAAAGGTTAATTAAACCATTCCTATGATACTAATTGTAGAGACCCAAAGCATGACGTACATGGACATTACATTACTTTTTCGAAATACTTAATACATAAAAAAAACATACACACAAGGACCAAAATTGTTTATTGTCTTTGGAAACTCAGAATATAATCTTCTAATCATTTTGAAAGATCTTCAACATCTCCAAAAAAGATCTTCACATTTTGTTTTCATACTTAAAACCTTTCTTTAAATCTTTTGGAAAAAAAACATATATACGGTGAGCTTAAATGATTAGTAAGGGTAAGCATGGAGAAAATAAAACAAATATAGTTTTTTAATAGAATGATTACTATTTTTTAAAATTCAAAACATAGAAGTTTCATTAATTAAATTTAAAATTAATCCCTGTTATCAAAACAAATATAGTGTTTTTAAGAAACAATTACTGTCAAAAGATCGACAAATGTTTATGTCCAATTTCAAAGTGAAATTAATTAAAATGACCAACATTGGATTAAATAATAAAAATATATTCTAATTACACTTTATAACCATTTGAAAATATTATATAACCATATAAATTATTACGATGAAAAAAGTTGTTTTAAATTAAAATATATTGTGTCTGTACTATTCATTAAAATATGAATGTTATCATAATAAAATGAAAAATTTATCCAAATTAAATTTTTATATTTTGATTCGAAGGAATAATTTTATTTTTTCAAATTCAACTTATAAACATGTCAAAAACTAGATTTAAAGTGGGTGCGCCATCAAAAGGTGGAAAACCTGTATTTTAAAAAAAATTCTTAATTTACCCAAAAAATATATTTTGTTCTCATACCATGTTATAGAAAATGTGTAAGATGAATAATAATGTTATAAAATTTAAAATGTAGTTGATAATATTCATAATGGCTTGTTCATAATAAAATTATAACCATAAATCGTTGTTTAGTGAATCTCGGTACTGCGTACAACACACTCTATCGAGGAAGGTCGCGAATGCGTTTAATGCAAGCCAAGTTAGGGTTGCGTGTTGTGCAAGACTCCTTAATTGTATCCTATAACAGAATCCTACCATATATCATTTAAAAATTAAATATTTATATATACACACAATGTTGCATATAATGACTACTATCAAATGAATATGAAATTTTTTGTAACACAATCCAAGAATAGTCTTGTGTATACTGCAAGCTAATACAGTGTTGTGTATAGCTCAAGATAGTCTCGGTGTAGCGTACAACACAAGACATCAATGAAATTAATAAAAATAATTCTCATAAAATCTTGGGATGTTACATTCAACCCCCCTTAAAATGTATTTCTCCCTCGATATTCGTCAGGGTTATAAATGGTTTATTACATGAACGTTTCTTTCATAGAAACCGAAAACATAAAGAGGAATACCAAAACATATCTATAAAAAATAATGTATTAAAACTAATGGTTACCCTAATTAACTCATCACTAGGTTTCCACATAGGAGAACATAGGTGAATATATGGATATGGAAGAGAAATCGAACTGTCATATTCTGATGGAGAGTGGCAGAGAACATGGTTATGAATAATTCAATAATCACAAAGCCATAAATTTGTGATGATCTAAGGTACCATCTGATTCATCATATATAAGACCACTAGGAAACCATTTTTGGTTTTCATGATCATTTCACTAAAGTTGAATAATTTTAATTACAAGAAATGCTTACTTTATTTTGGTATAATCTCACTGTTGTTTGTGCCTTGAACAATTTCCACTTTATCTCTTAATGAAATGATGTTGAATTCTTCTTTCAAGAATTGTTAGCAGATCATGCGATAAGACCATCTGTTTCTATCATAAAAAGATTAGCATAAGTTGTTAAATATACATAAGTTCATCTATGGTGAGATAAATAGTATATGATTCTAACAATGGAATTATACTTCATCTATCATACCGATTAAAATAAAACTAGTTTCTAATAAACATGGACTTCATGTGGGACAGAAGTAGGTGAAAAAGACCTTTTTCACTTCGGTTGTGGGTTTGATTCCCACAACCTTGTCCGACGCGATGAGTTGTTTCCCATCCTGTAGGTTGTCCCTTTCACATTATTATAACATTCCTTAAATAACATCAAAAAATTTATAGACATAAACAATACTATCTTATTTCAAACATAATTCATTCCAATATTTAGGCTTATCCAAAATACAATTTTCCAAGCTCATAGTATAATGAAAATGATTACCTAGAAGGTCACATAACAAGCACTTGATTACCATCATTTATCCCCCATATATCATAATATATATCTTGTTGGTCACATTCAAAACATTTGAATACCTTAATCATGTATTATTTTGAAACCTGATTTACCATAGAACATTAGTGAAAACATGAATGCTGTTAAAAGGTAACTCTCTCCACATACCAAAATCTTAAAATTTATATATACTCAATCCATGAAATAACTTTGTCCTTATATCAGTCATGAGATCCTTAATACTATCAATCATCTCATTATCTTTTTTTATTTTCATTAATCACAAATCATCTACCTCCCAAAAATATTTGAATAGCCTTTCATGGTTACCGGTACCATTAAACACATACTTTTGAATACTTTAGGAAAAAAATATTGTAACAATCCTTATATGTATCTTTATTACATAGTACCATTACCTATACAACATTAATCATGATAAACAAAAAATCATTCCACTACCTTCTTAAACCATTGACCGAGATTCAACAATTCTTTCATATCACATATCATTTGTAGTCTCTTCATCATCAGCAACATAAATAGTACCCATACGACCATGTTGATTCTCTTCACGAGACATTCCCTTTGGGAATTTGTTTGCATAATGCCCGTACATTTCACATTTAAAACATTTGACCGTTGTTGATGTCTTAGAAATTCCATTATCCTTATACATGTTGTTAACTGACCCCTTTGCATTGCAATTATTGGATTTATGTCCTTCTTTTCCACACCCAAATCTTCTTCTAGTTCTTTTGAAACATTCTCCTTGATGCCTCCTCCCACATGATTTACATGATGGGAATTGAACTTTCGTTCCTCTATGATCATCATGAAACTCCATATTTCTCTTATTAGCCGGGTCAGGAAGAATACCAAAGTTGATATTAGTGATCATATTATGAGATTGCTGATTAGGCATAATAACAATGTTTGGACATCCAAATACCGTTTCATTTGGATGCTCATAAAGAATATCATTTCATTGTCCGTAATATTCTCCATTAACAGGAAACCTCCCATTTTTTACCAATTCCTTAAAACCAACAACGAATATTATGAGAGGAAAAACTCATACTAGAAAAACAACATAATCAAGGGGGAGTACTTTCAATCTCAAACATCTTATGTTTAAGTCTATGATTGTTACCGTAATTCTAGGACTATAACCTATACTTATACTTAACCGTAGAGACATCCATAGAAATACCATAGAAATATCTCTAGGGATCTCACTAAAGTTTTCGCATCCTAGTTTCCAAAGGATAATTAAACCATTCCTATGATACCAACTGTAGAGACCCAATGCATGAAGTACATGGACATTACATTACTTTTTCGGAATACATAATACATAACAAAAAAAGACACAAAAGGACCGTAATTGTTTATTGTCTTTGGAAACTTGGAATATAATCTTCTAATCATGGTAATAGATCTTCAACATCTCCCATAAAGATCTTCCCATTTTCTTTTCATACCTAAAAGCTTTCTTCAAATCTTGGGGAAAATAAATCATATAAAGGGTGAGCTCAAATGCTTATTAAGGGTAAGCATGGAGAAAATAAAACAAATAGTGTGTTTTTATTAGAATGATGACTATTTTTTAAAATAAAAATCATAGAAGTGGCAATAATTAATTTAACAAGTAATTCCCGTTATCAAGACAAATAGCGTGTTTTTAAGAAACAATAAATATCAAAATATTGAGACTTTTTTATTTTCAATTTCAAAGTGAAATTAATTCCAATGACCAAGATTGGATTAAATGGTAAAAATATATTCTAATTACACTTTAAAACCATTTAAAAAGATAATCTAACCATATAAATTTCTGCGATGAAAAAAGATGTTTTAAATTAAAATATTGTGTGTTTTTACTACTCATTAAAATATGAATGTTATTAAAATAATATGAAAAATTTATCCAAATTAAATTTTTATATCCTGATTCCAAAGAAAAATTTTATTTTTTCAATTCAACTTATAATAATGTCAAAAGCCAGATTTAATGTGGGTGATCCATCAAAAGGAAGAAAAACTACATTTTTTAAAAAATACTTATTTTACCCGAAAAATTTATTTTGTTCTCATACCATATTCTAGAAAATGTGTAAGATGAATAATAATTTAATTAAAATGAAAGTGTTGTTAATACTACTCATAACAGCTAGTTCATAATATTTTCATAACCATAAATCATTGTTTAGTGAACCCTGGTACTTTGTACATCACACGCTATCGAGGAAGGTAGTGATTGCTTGTAACGCAATCCAAGTTAGGTTTGAATGTTGTGCAGGACTCCTTCGTTGTTTCTTAAAATATATTCCAACCATATTTAATTTATACTTTAAATGTATATATATATATGCACTCATTGTGGTGTAGGATGACTACTATCAAACGAACTTGAAATTGTGTGTAGCACAATCCACGAATAGTGTTCTGTATACTGAAAGCTAATACGGTGTTGTGTATATCTCAAGATAATCATGGTTTAGCGTACAACACAAGACATAAATGAAATTAAAAACAATAATTCTCATAAAATTTTGGGTTGTTAAAATTTAGTTTAATTATAATATTGAACAAAATGATTATGAAATCACAAATAAATTTGTTTCTTCATAAAAAATCATATTATATGATACAATACATATTAATATGACATGAAATAATATCAAAATTTATATGATATTCTTTCAAAATTACATAAGAATGTCCTTTGGCTATAATATCAGTAGATTGTTTTAATAACATTGTAATTCCTTATCACAATCACTAGTGATGATGTCAAAAATTAACGATGGACTAATGTGAATAAATAAAACATTAAAATAATTTGGACATAATTTAATAATTAGAAAAGATTAAATTAAGCATGTCGGAAATGAAAATAATTTTATATACTCTACCAATTAATGAATAATTTGTATAATGAAAAAAACATTAGTAAATTTTAATTAAATAATTTAAATCAAGTTTATGATAACGTTGTTTCACACTCTTAACCATTTATATAGATGAATCTATAAGATAAAAAAGTCCAATAAGTGATCATATAATGTATCCATGGATATTTAATATTTATTTTAATGATGATTACAAGGATTTATTATTCACCAAACTATATATGATCGATGGATATAAAAAATACATATTTGATAGACATTATAATTATAGTCATATATGTTTTTAACATAATCCTATTGATAAATGAAATCCAAAACAACTAATTTTGAAGGAATGGTTTAAAGGAATAATATTAATGAAAAATCCTAGGACACATATTAAAACTATTTGTAATTAATTTCATGTGTTATAGATTATATAATCTGCATTGCCTATGATATAGTGTATAAAAAGATAAAATACTGAATATAATCTAGGTAAATGATTAAATGAATATAAATAATCAATTTATAATGGAAATGGGGGCGTGATGGATCAATGAAATATTCATGATGATAAAAGTAACCATCCAAATGTATATTTCCGATGAATCTGGATGTTTTCAATAAATAATGTTTCCAATTTGTATTGGTATAATAAAGAACCCAATGAGTGATGTGGTTAATGTCTTTTATTACAACATGGAATTCATATGAAATATATTAGATATTAGAAACCATTATATATTGGATATCTATTTAAATGTTGATAAATATAGTTGTGGAAATATTCATTATTTCACTTATAAATTGATAATGAATAAACAGACTAATACACTTTTTTTATGAATTCTTAGATTTAGTTATGAAATATTAATAACAATTTATTAATGTCAAAAAAATTGAATGTAATATCATATATATATTAGTTATTGAAAAATTAACTTTCTACTACATGTACTAGAACAATTTAATATGATATTTTTTCAAAATCATGAAGTGCAAATTAGTGAATTTTTAAAATAGTTCATTAGTATAAATCCACACCATTTTTTGAGAAATGGTTGTTATAATATATAGGAACATAAAATGGATGATGAAGTGGATTGATATCATAATATTGTATAATTAATGATGAATTCTAATATTTAACAAATAATTAATTTTCACTTTATATGGATGTTATTCATTGAATTGAATATGGTTGATGTTTCTCAAATTGGAAATACATAGAAATTTTTATGATGAGAATTTAAAACTCGAATAAAATTTAGGAATTTAATGAGAAAATAATCAATAAAAGAATATGTTTTATTTTAATTGTTTTTAAATGAGCTTAAGTGTCTATAGATTCCCAATAATGTTTTGAATTATTTTTTGAGTGGATCTGTAATTTTTTATGAAATTTGTTGTCAGATTTGGTTATTTGAAATAGTCATGACAGATATCACTTAGAAAAAAATGAAATTTATAGAAATACAAAATGATATTTAACATCACTAAAATGATATGTCTGTTTTATAGGATGATCTTCAGTATCTCCATAAATACCAATATAAAAAAATTGAAATTATTTAGTGAGATATTTCTGATAGCATAAACCATTTGGAGTATTTACAAGGTTATACATAATGACACACAAATGATACCGAATATTTAGACTAATGTTTATCTAAATATGTTTTCATTAATAGTGTATATATATATTGAAAATGTGAAAATTTAATATTAATACTCATATTAAATGGCATATAAATATTTAATTGAGGATTTATAAGAAAATAAAGTTACTATTGATATGATATTTCAGAATATTTAATTAATATGTGAGGTTTATTTTTCCCCAAATTTGATAATTTTATACATTAAAATCTAGAAGCCTTGATGTTTTTCCTCAATGAATTAATATAATTCTTTTAGAGAATTTATTCATGTAATGAATAATGGTATGGAGGTTTTTGATGAATAATGTTTGATTATGGGAATCAATACACCATTGAATATTTTATTAAGAAGGTGGCGCTTTGGTCAAAAGACCAAATAAATTTTATTAGCAAAAAGAAAAGAAATATTACAAGAGTCTAAAAGACGGGATCAAATTACAATCTTTGACTTGCAACAGAATCAGGTTTTCTGGGAGCTCCTCCATCCAGGTTATTACCTGATTAATGCCTTTGTTAGAGAGAGAATCTGCAACCATATTCGCTTCACAGTATGTATGAGTTGAAATGTAATTGACGTCAAGGAGAGATTGAAGGCAGTTCATCCAGCGCGTAGTAATCGGCCAAGAAAGATGAAAATCTCCCTTCCAAATGGCTTGAACAACAGTAGTAGATTCTCTCTCAATCCATAAGTTGTTCCACCCATATCGAAGAGAAAAATCAGTGGCATGAATAACACTTAGCATCTCAGCTTCTAGAGAGGATGCAATACCACAACCTCCAAAAAAGCATCCCATGATGTGACCATGATGATTTCTGAAGGCAGCTCCACATCCCACAGGGCCTGGATTTCCCTTAGAGGCACCATCCACATTGATTTTAATCCAACCTGGAAATGGAGGTCTCCAGAAAATCTCAAAGGTGCACAACGGTTTCAAGAAAATGGCCTCAACTTGAAGACGGTGAAGGATCATAAAGTCTGCCATCGAATTGTTGCAGGAACCATTCTGGATCAAAGAGGCTTCCCGAATAGCGATGAGAATTCTCATTTTACCTGCATTAGTGTTGTGTGAGAAATTATTATGTAGAATAGAGTTTCTATCATACCAGATCACATGAATCAGCTCAGCAACCCCAGCTAGGAACAAATTTCTAATTTGGTGAGAGGAGTCCATAGCAACGCAACATTTAATCTGCTCATCAATAGTGTTATAAACCGGCCATCTGCAATCAAAAGTGTCAAAAATATATTTCCGAAGAGCAGTGGCAGTAGCACAAGATAGAAATAGGTGGTTGGTATCTTCTCTATGCTGATTGCAGAAACGACATTTTGAACAAAGTTTAATACCAAAACATTGAAGACAAGCATCAGTGGGGACCCTATTATAGGCAAGACTCCAAATGAGAGTGAGTCTGGAAGGATTAATCCAGGGCTTGTCAAAAAAATTTATCCAGTTCAAATCATTATCGGCGTTGTGTAAGGAGTTATTATAAAACTTTTTGGAGTTAAGAATCCCATTATGAGAAGGTTCCCAAATCAAGAAGTCACACGAGGCAGAAAAGTGGTAAGAATCAATAATTTGAACAATGTTTTCAGGAAGATTATCAATGTCAGAATTAAGCACATTACAAATGGATGAGTTAATGTCATCAGGGTTATCATCAGGGGGGATCAAAGATATAAGAGGAGCGCCAGTCCAGTTTTCCAACCAGAATCTCATGGAAGAGTTTCTCGAGACCATCCATCTAGCTTTGTGCATAATAATGACAAACGTGTCTCTAACAGAGGGCCAAATGGAGGAGGCCATGAAACTCCTATTAGATCTTTTCAATCTATCAATGAACCTATTTTTGATGAAAGCAATGGGGTGGGTGTCATTGTGAATTAGGTTCCAAGTTAATCTGGCTTGAAGAGCTTCATTGATGTATTTAATGTTTTTAATGCCAAGACCACCAATGTTTAGAAGATACACCATTGAATATTATTTCTACATGTTACCAAAAAAGAAATTCCAAGATATTTTTACATATTAATGAAATATATAGAGTGATTTTGGCACATTAAATTTTAAAGAATTTGGTTTGAATATTCAATATTTTCAAATATGATGATATGAAACTCATTAATGGTTATCAAGGATTTGATACTTCTCTAAATATTATTTACAAAAAATTTTTCTGTAGAATTACATAGATTATGTCATGAAATTTTCATATTGAAAATATTTAAATAAGATCCACATCTTATATAATTCAATGATTATAATTATTAGAATAATATTTTTTTCATGTTAATCATGTTTGCATATTATGATAAATGATTGTTGAATAAATATTATTCCAATGACTATAATACAACAATTTGTTTAAATCCAACACATATTCAATGATAAGTCTTGTACATTAATGAATATTAAGATATTGAGGTATAAATTCCAATGTGATACTTTTAGTAACATATACATTGGTCAATGATGATGATATCTGATGAGGAGGAATAAATAAAATAGATTCATATTATTCTGATGTATTGAACCATTAAATCATCGAGGATAGTTCCAATATGCATGATATTCTATTAAACACAAACTGGATTTTAATTTCATAAAGTGGTGATAAAGAATATTAATATTTTCAATATTGTGATATTTTGTAATTTAAGGATGATTTTATTCATATAACATAAGTATAGAGATTATAAAATTTCTAGATCGTGTAAAATAACCAAATTATTATAAAATAGTTCATTAAGTATATTTACATAGGGGTTATAAATGGTTCTTTCCCCTTGTGTATTAACATTAATATACCAATAACGAAGCTATATCTCATATTATACAATAACATAGAAATGCCCATGATGACAAAATATTTGGTTAACTACATCAAAATATCATTTTTCATAAACACATGTATTTTTATCATTAATATAGAACATTTATTATCCATGATTATGAAATCCAAAAAATGAAAAATAAAAAGTACAAAATATTATATGTCAATAGATTTATATATAATAAGATTAAATAACTACCACTATAGTGCGCCTATATGAACAAACTTTTTAGAATAAAATTTATGAGTTTGGTGGTTCACCAAATTATTAGATCAAACTTGTACACAATTTTTTTATATTTCAATGAATGTGAAAATACGAGTTCATTTTTGAAATCCAAATCTACAAAACATGGATATCATATGAATAAAAAAATTGAAAATTGTGAATAAAAAATATTCAAATAAGATTATAATGTGTAAATATATGATGATTGATAAGGTGAAAAAAACCGAATTAATTGTAATGAATTTCATAATTTTTCCATCATATCTCTTAATAATTTTCATATGAAATAATTCAGTTAATTGAATGATGAATATTTTACTATTAAATTACATTGAAAATTTTTACTATGAAATAATATCATTTTTGTGAAATTTTTCTAATTTTAATTTCTCATTGATATTTTAATTTATAAAAGGTCTACTTGATAAAAAATAAGACATATATTGGAATTGAATATTAAAAATCGCCTAAGCATTGGAAAACAACTACAGTCTCATCAATCCAATAAATGATAAATTATATATTTCATTGAGAAATAAAATAATATCTACCAAATATATATAATTTTTGATAAATAATTTTTATGATACTTCTACAATAAGTAAACACTATTTTGAAAATGATCAATCGACTTGAAAAATATAAGAATACTAAAAATTTAAAAGTGAATATCATTGAATTATTTATATACATTAATAATTTTACATTTACTAAATGACAATACATTCATGAAATTCATATATTGATAATTTCAATGGAATAAAAATAATTGGTGAAATATATTGAATAACATATTAATAATTTAAATCTATTTTTTTATGTGGAATCCATTTTGATATACATAGAAGTATATATAATTAAATTCCTCACAAGATTTTCAAAAACATGTGTCTCTACCAATGTTCATGATAATGTTATTAATTTCAAATTATACAATTTTTTTGGAAAGATGACCATGATATAGTTTTGAGAAACAACTATTAGATGCTCAATGAAAAAATGATCCCATTTCCCTTTAATAATAAAATTTTACTAAAGATATATGATTGAAAAATAAAAGTTTAAAATGTTACTTTTTCAAAACATTATTGGAAAATTGACAGAATCCCACAAAATTATCAAAGGATTATATATGTAATGTAGTGGTCATTTGCCCATTTAAATCCCTAAATTGGGATGTAATAATCTAAATAGAAAGTAGATAATTCATTTTAAATTATTTTACAAAGGAATAAATTAGGATTTATTAATCAATGATATTATTACATAATGTTAAGGATAAATTTCACTAATTTTTTGAAGAATATGTAGAACATTGGTTAATATTGTTGAAATATTATAGGGTAAACATTCTTATTTCAAATGTATTTTATTGGATTATATCACTTAGGATTGATAAAGGTAAACCATTATAGAATGAAATGATTTTAGGGTATTTATAATTTATATAAAATTTTCAACATTGTTGGTAGCATGTATGAAGTAATTTTGTTTAGTTTTACCATGCATGATTAATTTTAATAGAATATTATTAAAACATATTTTTTCTAAAAATATATATTGAAGCATAATTTGTCAATTCATACATTCATTATAATAACACCAATAAACCAAAAAACACCCATATGGATTGATTTTTACAATTTCAAAAAATTACGTGGAATATATACATATATATATATATATATAATAACTAAACTAATATTATATACAAAAAAGAGAGCCAATGGTTGTGATACGATCAAAAATATATAAAATAAATATAGTAATTTTACTAAACACCAAAAAGAAATGACACCAAAACTATCAATTTCCACTCCATTTGATATAAGGGAACAACCTAACATCTCACAACCATCTACCCATACTGAGCTAACCAATGACCACATCACCTCCTTTTGGTGCCTTTACGTTTCTTATATCGAATAAAACATAATCTATGAACTGAAAAGGTAATGTATTTGGTGTAAAATAAATATTTCTAGTAGAATCCAAACCATGTTTTTCCCATATATTCTCTATTTAAAAAATATTTCATGACAAGCTATTAAATAGTTTTATATCAAATGTTTGATAAATAGTTTCCCATTTTTCAATAATGAATTTATACCAATTGTTAATAAATTTTCAAATGATAATATTATTAGGATCATTACACTTATCAAAGAATGTATCATGTCATTAAAAATCCAAAATACTATGAAGATATATTATAATGTTAATAACTACTAGGATAACAATGGTCAGGCATGCAAGATCACAAATAACAAAAATTCAAAAATAGTACTATGAAATCATGTACCTAGAGTGAATGTAACATCAGAAAAGGTATCGAGGAACTCCCTTGAATGTCACACCCCAATAATGTGAACATGATATTTTTAGGGAATGTGTTATGTGATCAATTAATGGAGAAGAAACCAAAAATTAAAACCCATTACAATTAAAATTTTCATTTCCTAGTAATAAAACCATCACTAATATACCAAAGGAAACCATGTGTATTATATTTCAACTCAATTTGACAAGGATTAACAAAATATATTAAGAAATTTTAATAACCCATTTAAAAAACCATATTTCCAAATCAATTCCATATTAAATTTCACAATGACTAGAATAATAATTTTCCATTTCCAAAACTAAATAAGATACCATATTTTCTGAAAATACATTATAAAAAATAGTTTAATATCAAGGTCAACTATAACTTATTTAGAAACCCATTTCTAAAATTTATAATATAATTTTGTAAAAGAAAATTTCATTGAGATGGGACCTCATACTTCTTGTTCCAGTCATACACCAACCAACATAGTAACCACATATGTCTAAAAAATTGAATTTGAGAGGAATAAAATTGATTCCATAAATATGATAATAATTAATTTGAATCATGTTTTCAAAAGACTGAGGAATGGGATAATATTTCTATCAATATATACAATAATAATCGCATGTCATACAGAAATTATTAAGATAAATTTCCTTTATAAGATAAAATTAGAAATAATGTAGTAGATATTGAGTATGGATTATAAAATGATAAATATATTAAAAAATACTACTGAGAATAAGATATGATTAAAGGGAAATTTATTATATAATGAATGAACAATAATATATAGCAAATCATTATCAACTGATTCGAATATTACAAATCTTCCTTGAAAAGAAGTTAAATTTATCCTATATCACTACAAAATAATCTATCCTAGATCCCTAGTTGTTTTTGGTAAATAAATTATGGTTTAGATGATTAAATAATTTTTTTGGAGTAACATCATATTACAAGATTTCATGAATTTTTACTATTATTAAATGTTTTCCCCATTAATATGGTGTTTCATTAGACTCTTAAGGATTGAGAAAATTTTCTACTTAAAATAACATAATGTTTAGGGGAGAATTATATTAATTAGTGGTGTCCTTATATAAACTCATTAATATCATTATGTTGTTATCACTTATTTCAAGTATTCTATGAGGTGGTTGGAGGTCGTTGTAAAGAATCTCTTGTTTTATCTATCTAGATTAAATTTACATGTCATGTAAAGAGTACATGTCATGCAATTTTATATTGTACAAATTCTTGAGATGAGTACACATAATGAGTGATCAAACAGTGTAATGTTTACATATTTTGAAATTTTAAAACATCTATTTTCATTAAATTGGAGATGTGTTTTTTTACTTTTATGTTTTTCTAAAATTTGATGATCTATAAATTGATTAAAGTAACTAAAAATTATGTATAAAAGTAGGGAACCACGTATACTTATTATTATTTAACACTTATTCATATCTCTACCCTCTTGAACTAGGGCCCTTTTACAGTGATTTTGGGAGCCTCTATTCGATCTGGAATAATTATTTTCCCAATGGATCATCTTGTCCGGTGGACTTAATCTCATGATGTAAGAGATAATATATTATTCTATGATTATTTTAATCTTTGGTACCAAAATGGAATTTCTTTGTAGCATTTTTTGATCTTTTTTGGTGTGTACATTGATTAAATTCTAGATCCCTTTAGAATTATTATTCTGGATATCGATCCTTTTTTTGTTTTTGGTATAGTCGATGTGGGTTTTGGAGTTATTGTTTGTCTCTATTTCTCCACAAAAACGTTTTTCTAAATTAAATTAATTATGAGATGTGTAGATTTATTCTTGGAAAAACACTATCATTATTGAATAATTTTTTGTTTCAGATTTTGTTGATGGAGTGTATGGCCTGATTTTTGATTTCGGTTGTTCCCCCTCTATGTTTATTTTGGTGAACTAAACTGCTCCTATTTTTGAAATATTTTTAATTATGTGAAATATATTTATATGAATTTCTGTTTTCGTCATTAGAGAAATTGGATTTTAATAATGATGGTTTTCTCCTTGTTTTCATAAATTTATTGAGGATTCAAATCATAGTGAAATGGTTTTACAAAATAGTTTTCAAAACAAGATTTGATGAAATATTTGGGAAAGTAGTGCACATAGGATGACTTGGGTACATTAGTGGAAGTTATTGAAATAATAATCATCCACTTTAGCGTCATTAATGTTTTTTACATGAGTAGGTTTCATAAACAATCAAATAAAAATAATATATATATATATATATGTACATATATATATATATTACATAAACAATAAAAAAATGCTGGTTTGTACTAAAAAAATATTATTCCCCATCACCATTTTCATGTCACCAATTCTATGAACTATTAAATTCTACCATTATAAAAACACCATTTATCCCCACCCTCCTAGTTGAGATAACCTCAAAATAATAACTAACTGTAAATTTTACTTCCTCATTTACATATTTAATTAATTTTTATTTTATTATATATATTAAATTAATTGTTGTAATTAGATTGTCTACATTTAATTTCAAATCATTCTATAACCATCATCCACAAAAACTACACAAAATATGAAAAAAATTTATATAAAAATGGTTCATTAATTAATCAACTGTTTATTACATTCCATCAAAGATCCCACATTAATATTCATTATTACCATTCATATTAATTTTTATAATTCATCTACCACCCCAAACCAATAAAAACATAGAATCATTATAAAATTATCCAAGTGTTCCAATGTCAACAACCACCCCACATTACCAAATCGATAACAAACAATATCCATTTACATATTTCTACATCATTCACATTAAACCATTAATAAAAAAATCCACAACTCCATCATAATTTCAACCACCATAGCCTCACCACATAAACTCCACAATTTCACACATAAAAACACAACTAAGGTCACGAAAAACATATAATTATAAATAGATAATATTATTTGAAATAACTAAACGTACTAAATAATTAAAAACAAACCAATTTTAAATAAAATTGCTTCATATTTTTTATCAAAAAAAACATCACTATATGTTCTTAGTTCATGGAATATATTTATTTCCAGTATTAATTGTTTTGAATTTTCTAATACGTGGGCATTTCAGAAATTTAATTAAAAAAACAAAGTAATAAACAAAATTCCATTTTATAATAGATGCTGGAAATTAGTAAAAAGCCAATCAAATGAATAATCAAGAAACTTATATGATTCAAATCATTCCAATTTATTTTCATTAATCAAGTAAATATCATTTATCATTCAATTAAAATGATCCCCTCAATAATAATTGTATCACGATAATAATATTATTAAAGAAAAATGAAATAGGAATTTATAGAATCAAATACCTCAATTGTGTCCCCAATAACAATTCTTCAATGAATATGGATAGGTATATGATAATCAAAATAATAATTCCTGCTTTGAAACTCTAATCCCTTGATGAAAACAATATCCTTGAAAAATAATCACAAAGACAAAAAAACTAAAGCTAACTACTTTTATATAATAATTAATAAGATTATTATGGCGGAAACTCAGAATAAGAAAATATAAACATATCCTGGATAATATTTTTGTTTTTAATAAAAATTGAGTGAAAATCATTTGAATCGAACTCATAGTTCTCCAATGATGACGGTATATTTTCCATGTTTTGAGGGAAATGGGAAAATAATCTACTAGTGTGTGGCCCATTACTTATGAATTTTTATTCATATATAATGTTTTTATCCTCGTTGGAATTTTTACTATTAACAAAATTTTAGATAGCAAATTATTTATGATATGATGGGTTAGGGGAGAAATGAAATTACTATCTACATTCCATGACAAAATAATACATAAATACTTCAAAAACCATTATGTGGTTAATTATTTTATCATTATATAGTGTGTTTTTATAATCCTATTGAAAATGATTAATTTTAACTTAATTTATTAAAAAATACAATTCAAGGAATGAGGAATATCTTATTTCCCAAGGAAATGGGTTTTACATGTTTTTATGAGGGTAATTATTATTATATATTGAAAAACATAATTTTATATATTACACATAAAATGAAAAAATATATTGAAAATTTATTCATTTATATACTTATACATATCCCTTATGAATGAATGTATAAAAAAGTTCTATAAAATTATTATATTTTGATGGAAATAATTATACTATCATATATAACATCCTTCGTGAGGATAAATAATATTATGAATTCATATATAAGATATTCCTATTAGTAAATTTTATATGTAATACAGATTTGTAATAATATATATATAAATAAATTTTTATTTTAAAAAACACTAGATTCATTCCTTGGTAATAAAACCCAATTCATAACATATTTCCACAATGGTAATATATTTGGATACATATGGTTTTATTTATAGTACAAAAACAAATAGTTTATGTATTATGACATATAACTTATATATCATAGATGGTTGATAGATTATGCCATAAAAATTATATAATACATATTAAATTGTAATAAAATAGAAAATTTTAATTAATAGAAAAAAATATTTTTAATAAATTTAAAAAATGCATGATGCTTTCAGATTTACCCCAATGTTAAATTTTTTGGTACCTAGAACATATGAAACTAAGAAATCTAGTAAAATAATGAATTTAAAGGGTAATATTATGGAATAAGATTTATACGGAGACATCATTTTTATTGTAAATGTAATGCATGAGTGTTATTTATAATTATTTAGCTGATTTGAAAATATATCTTCATTGGGAAAAAATACATAAAGTTCATTTATATAATTACAGGAAACTGCATTAGTATATAAATTACATAGTAGGAAGGACTAACACTTAAAAAATTCTTCCAGCAGAAATAATATCATTACTAACACATTCATTTCTTTATATTTCTCCATTTAATGGAAATGTTATGAAAACACAAATTAATGATCGTAGAATGTCTCGACCATTACATTAAATACAAGTCAATAATGTATATTCCATGACAGTGAAAAAAAAATTATTAATACAATTGATAATGATCTAAAATTTTATAAAGATATACCAATAAAACAAAGACCATGGAAATACTACACCATAAAAACCATTAACTTGATGGACATTCTGATTACAATAAAAATGAGTCAACCATTACCAAATAAAATGGATATAGTGAATGAACATATTACAACATAATACTTATGTTTCATCTCTCTACAAGGCAGTTGGGATCTATATAATCTACACAATAATCCCAATAAGGACCCAAAATCAAATTAAACCACCTTATAATTATATGTGATTAAAATCTAAAGAGAAAACATATACTATGAACACTCCACCAGAAAATTACAAATTATATTTCACTATAATCACTACATAAATAAACCAATATCTAAAAACTAAAAACAACATGATTTATTGAAAATGTTTAAATTGCCCAATTAAAAGTACTTCAAGAACAAAAAATATATATAGGTGACTATACCAATCATAACATCTAAAATATATATTTTCTTAGATACCTTCATTTCATTCATAATAGGAAATCATGTTGTAAAAATAGTATTTAAACCCATTAATATTATATAAAAAATGATTTATTTAACATTTTAAGGACTTCATAAATAAAAAAATCTATATATTTAGTATACTAAAACAAAAATATTCTTTTACATTATATGAAATTAATCTAATTTGACAACCTAATTTTTTAGGGAAATCAGTATTAGATTTTTTAAAAAAATATAATAGATATATATATGATATATTTATTAGAGAATTTAATATTTAATTATAAATATAATATAACTTATATGGTCAAAAATGAAATGAGATCAAAAAATTAAAAAATAATCAACCATAAATTATTAAATCGAACTCTTAGTATCAACTCCACTAATAAACTAATAAAATTCATCCCTGTAAAAAAATAAATCACGTT
This sequence comes from Viscum album, assembly GCA_963277665.1. Classification (NCBI taxonomy): domain Eukaryota; kingdom Viridiplantae; phylum Streptophyta; class Magnoliopsida; order Santalales; family Viscaceae; genus Viscum; species Viscum album. Next base: position 76,743,320 of record OY728127.1, on the reverse strand, counting down.
ACCTATATCTGGGAACCCAATGTAACAATAATAACTCATTCTATAATATTATATTAGCCACACTCTATAATTAATTATTAAAACAATATAATTTACCTTTCGTTCTTTGATACGAAAGATAGTGAACCTATTTTATCTATCGAAATCATACAACATCAGAAGGAAAAAATTGGACCACCTACAAAACATTAGACCATTTAAGATTAATGTTTTAGAGAATTATTATGAACTCTTTCAAAACAACATCTTTATTTTTAAATGAGAATTTAGTTTACTTACCCTGACTTTTCATATTAACCTTAAACTCATCATCATCTCCTATATGAAACCCTTTAATAAATAATTCATTCCTCATCATTGTTGATAACATGAGAAATTGAAATACGAAAACATTGAGCCTTATTTCTTAGTATGTGTAAATTAAATATTAAACAATTTAATTTATTCATAGAGGATATGATGTGCATAACGGTTTTCTAATATAATCAGAGTTCATGAGAAAATAAAAAAAAATCTTACCCATTAATACTGGAATCACTAATCATGTAATATGTCATAAGACTTTACCAATGAAATGATTCTTAGGACAAAATATTCATGAGACTTGTTATATTAGTGATAACAAAATGAAGGATTTTAAACACATTGAATGAATATAAATAATGTGGGGGTATCTTGGAGAATTTTCATCAATGAACCCTTATACATCACTTTATATTAGAATAATGAAATTTCAAGCATCCAATATTATTTTTTAGATAATATAATCAATACATAATGTATTGGAGCACTATATGTACACATACCTTCTAAAATTGATATTATTGTCACTACGTACTATCGGGGCACACCCATCATATAATCTATAACACGTTTACCATACAATATCTAGGCACCCCCATTGAAGTATATATAATGGGATGACGTGGATATATTTGGACTCAACAATCATATATGCTAAAATGGTCTCACTTGATAGTATATGGGTCCCCCATCATATAAATTTTCTAAGAACTATAGCTTAAATAAAGTGTGTAGATATCACTTTTCATCATAAATGCATAGAATCAATCATTATTCCTTTATTTATTTTGTTAAACCATGGAAACAAAACTGGTACCATGATAATATCGTTGAAACATGATTAGGAAATGGAAAAGAAACATTTTTAATTGAAATCTCTTTGAATCCTTATTAACCCATGATAAAATGGGTTCTATAATAATTTCATTCAAATAATAATAATCCATATACATAAATAAATTTTATGATATCATTATAATGTATCAATATAGAATAATAAGTGAAAAATTATTTTTTTATACTAATGAAGGGAAATAAAATTAACATACCATTAAAAACATCATTGAGGAAATTAAAATTTTTATTTTTAAAATAAGTTGTAGAAATTATCTAATTCCAAAATATTTTTTAAACGACAAAAGGGAATGTTTTTATCGTACGTATGCGGTGACAATGACTTCTCCACCACTGTGACCATTATTTGAGTTTCGGCTTCCACTACAAGCCATAACTTTTTTAGATGAAAAATAAATACCATGTTTAAATTTTCATTTATTTTGGTATTGAAAACGGTTTTGATAATGTTTTTACCATATCAATGTGATGTATTGATATCTTGTGATTGAAATGTTGAAATGTTATGTTTTCTTTATGCATGTTTTATGTGATACTATTATGTTATGGTTCATGGGTACTATATATGAAGAAGGGTGGTTCCATGATAAACTAAGGGTGGGTGAGCCTGATATAGCTCTACAATGAATTGTGTAATGCGGAGGAGTTAAAATCTATGATTTATCTTAAGAGATTTAGGGAATATATTGTGATGGGTATTCCAAACTTAACCATGAGGGTTACTCCCTACGTAAGAATGTTATGAATGCCTAAATTTACTTTCATGTCTTATGATTTATATGATATTTTCATAGAAAATATGATTTCAAGAGGTATTTTGAAGTGCTTTTTCTTTATGAGTAAAGTATTATTTCATTGATTCATATGTATACATGTAATAATGTTTACATTTCGTATTTTTATATCCCTTACTGAGCTTTTTATGCTCATACCATGTTTTTGAAATGTTTTCCCCAGGGCTTAAATTGGAATACGATCAAGGATGTGATCAAGGAAATGTCAGGCTGTCTAAAACAAGGAACTAGACATGACTCTTTTGTTCAAGAGTTTTTATTTGGTGAAAAGAATGTAAACTGAGTAGATGTTTCTACTTTGTAATCATTGAGATGTAATAGTTACATCATAATTCACTAAACTATAAACCTGAAATGATCCTCAATGTGAAATATTCAATTTAATTCAATATTAAGTAATTTATTAAGGCCTGGTCTTTATAGTTGGTATCAAATGTCGGTTTAGATAACTTTAGAGGTTAGAGTGTTGTTTAAGCATAAGTGTAAAGTTGTGTATAACCACAATGGTTAGTATATTAGATGGAGTTATTTTTTTTAAGTTGGAATGAGTTTGAGAAAACATGGTTAAGTATATCTTGGTGTTTATCTTCTTCATTAGTATATTTTTATTTTTTTGATATACTCACACTGACCTTTTTGGTTTTAGTAAATGGATGGATCTAGCAGGCACCAAAGTGTCAATGGTTTTGAAGGAAACTGTGGAGGTTCTCTAATTAAGAGACTGGATGAAATGGGAGATTCAATTTGAAATCTTGTGGTTAATCTAAACCAACTATCAAGGAGTCATGATTAACCACTTGAACCTTGGTGAGTTCTCTAATGAATCATGTACGAGAGAACCAACTTGATGTGGAAGTTCAGGTAATAGTTATAAAGGTAACCATTGTAGTTTATATGATCCTTACATTTGAGGTAATTATGGGTTACTATATGTTATGATGGTAAAAGAAATACATGCGATAAAATTGAGGTTAAATTCTGTTATGGTTATTTTTGATGATTTTATCTCTTTTTGGGGAATGTTTTAAGAATTATATAGTTTTTGAAAAAGGACAACACACAGACTGTGTGACAACCCGTCGCATCGGAAAAAGCTGTGGGAATCAAACCCACAACCAAAGTGTGACTGGTATTTAACTCCTACCACGGGACTACATGAATTCCCTGGTCAGTATGAAAAATTATTTTTTGTTATATGAATTTATGAATCACAAATAAGTTTATTTTGGGTTATCTAGGAAATTATTGACCTGTCATGGAAGATATATTATTAGGTTAATTACTTTTCAATATGAGGCTTTAAGAGCAATTGTTGTTATTTGGAGATAAATGTTAATATTTACCTTAAAAGACTATGTGATTAAATCCTTCAATGATTTGGGTTTCAATCATAGTTTGGTTTATTTTGATGAATTTTATGGAAAATTATTTATCGAATGGACTTTGATGAACTTTGGGTTTTTGTGGGACAAATTTTGGAAATTAAGAATTGATTTTATTTCTATAAAGGATTATCCTTTTTGGGTATTATCTGACGTCGTACTAAAAATTTTGGTTTTGGTTTTTGTCAAAAGATATTTGCAAATATACAGTTCTCTTTTGTGGAATATGTGATTCTCTTGAAGTTGATTATAGCACTATTAATGTGAACAAGTCATCCTAAATACTCATCTTTCGGAGAAAATATGAGTTTGTGCCAGAAATTTAGTAAGATATGAAAGTCTACATGACAAGTAAATATGTTTCCTTGTGATTTATTTATGCTCATAAATAAATTCATCAATGAAATTTAACTGAAAAAAAATGTTTTCTGTTAACTTTTCCTACTCAGGAATCAAATATCGTTTAACCCATCACAAGTTTGTGATTTTCTAGTAGTTAACTTTCTCCTAAACATATTTTCTATCACTCCCCATCAGAACATGACCCTTTTTTTATTCCATATCCATGTATTCCTACATGGAATCCCACTATGGGTTAACTTGGGTGACCTTTGTACTTCTCTTTCTTTATTTTATAGTGATAGTTTTTCTGACTCATTTTCTGATGGGGGGCTTTGAATGAAGTTTCTAGCCCAATTTTAAAAATGCGAGAACACAATTCTCAAAGGGGGGGGGGTGGATATAACATCACAGGTAAATAAAGAATATGACATTCTCATATTTATCAATATTTTTGAATAAAAAATTAATATTAATTTAAAGTAGATTCTATGTTATATGGCATACCCAATACGCAACAATGGTTTTCTTTGAAATCATACGTTGCACACTAATAATATAATAATATTATTGTAAATGGTAGTAAAATCCTAACCGATGTAGTGTCAGGAATGAAAATAACTAACTATAAATTTATTGTATATTCTTGTCAAATATTTTTACATTTATTCAATAAAATTCGTATTCTTAAAATGAGAATGAATCCAATTTTAAGCGTAAATATTCTAATATTCTTTAAAAGGTCGATTAACTGCCTTTTGATAGGGAAAAATTTTTAAATCCACTTTTTTACATTTTTATATGTTATATTTGACAAAATAAAATTCTTTTTTAGAATCAGGACATCAAAATTTACTTTGAATAATTTTTTTGTATTTTTCTGATAAAGTTCATTTTATAATGAATAGTGTAAAATGCTGTATTTTAATTCAAAACATCCTTTTAGTCAAATTTATTCATATTTTCCGATTATATTTTTAATTGTTTTTAATTTGTAATAAATATATATTTTTACAATTTAATCCAATTGTGGTAATTTGAATTAATTAAACTTTAAAATTGCACATAAAAAATTGTCAATCTTTTAATAGATATTGTTTTTTTAAAAACACGTTATTTGTTTTGAATGTGAGAAATGATTATAGAATTATTTAATGAAAATTATATGTTTTGAATTTGGTAAAAATAATATCATTTTTTAATTTGAAATATCAAATATAGCTTAGGGTTAATTTTTGGTATATTTTTGACAAATGTTCATTTTCAATGAATACTGAAAAATATTGCATTTTAATTCAAAACAGCATTTTCATCCAAATTATTAGATGGATTTTCATTTTAATAGGTATTAAGGCTTAATTTAATTATGTTTTTAGCATTTAATATAGTGTTCGTCATTGGATGTAATTTAACCTTTAAATTAGATGTAAAAACAAATCAATCTTTTGATAGATTTTACTTCTTAAAAACCCATCTTTGGTTTTGACAAACGAGAATTATTTTAAATTAATTAATGAAACTTCTGTGTTTGTAATTGGATAAAAAGTCTTCCATATTTGGAATCATAAGGCCCAAATTATGTAATTAAGACTTTTTAGTTTTTGGACATTATTAATAGTAACGACGATAATTATCTTTAATTATCTTGTTTAATTAGTAACCAGGTAGTTAAGGGTAATAAAATAATATCATAAAAATATAAAATGACCCCAACATGTGTCCTAATTCTACTGGTGGTATCATGTCTGACCATGAGATGCCTTGTTCCAACCATGGGATCCCATGGAATCACATTAGTGTGATAGTGACCCTTTTATCAAATTTTTTTAAAGAAAGGAAAATGTAACAGAAGTATGTAACACCTAAGTAAAATGATTTTAATTTTGTCTACATAAACTATCTCTTAGAATATATATATATGAATAGGAATTATCAAAATATTTCCTACATCATATTAGTTTTCTTATAACTTTTAGGCATTAAATAAATTTATTTATTTATGACACCGTGATGATGTAGTGATTACCTCATTAATGAACGATTTATATAAAATGAATAGATAAAGTAAAATATAAGAATTACACTTGTCTATAACCTATTATATGGGATTATTTCGAACACTGGTCACTTTATCCTCAAAATATATCATTTTATGACCTTTAAAATCTGAAACTCATTTTATAATAAAGTAACGTTCCAAGAATTTCCAAGAGTGCCCATCCTCCCTCTTATAAAAGGCCCCCACCTCTACCTCCTTACCCACACCTATGGAGCCATTGGATTGGCCAAAATCTGATCATTTTATCTCTCCACACCCTTCTATTCATCTTAGATGCCATACATTAGGCCGAATCCTCTTCAAGAAACCCTTTTGGTTCAAACCAATGGGAGTTACTCGATTTAAAGGTAATGTATTCTTTTATGTTATTTTGTTTTATTTTGCTTCTCCAACCCCTTAAACTATTTATATTCCTTTATTTTTTAACAACACCAGTATCTTAAATATACTAGTATGTTGTTATGATAATGATTCGAGCTACACTTACACACACCTCTGCATAATGGTTAACGAACATACTGTTTTTTGTGGATGGTGAATTTCTGCCTCACGAAACGATGATTCTTCAATATTCGTCTAACACCTTTCATGGTGGCCATTAAGATGTCACTATATTTATATATAATATATAATATGTTTATTTTTTCCATATGCTTCTTTATTTTTCATTTATGGAAAACTTTTATGGTTTCCATTATGGGTAAACGCGATATCTTCATTTTAGGAAGTGCGGACTACCGCCCCCTCAAAGTGATTTCATTCATTAATGCCATATGTGGGATGTATAAAATATGGATTTAATGATATTATATCTGATATTATACTGTACATGTGATATAACTTTATATAATTATTATTTAGCTCCATTAAATATGAAATCGAAATGAAAGTAGCGTCCATGCGTACATATGCATTACCGTCTTCATTAAGAGTGCATTTCATTTCTTACATGTAAATGTTATGTAATGTTATAAATGAATTTATATCCTGGATATAGATGATATACCTGATATCTAAATCATGAATATAATTCTTGATTTAATGGATATATTACCACATTAACAACATGTAATTATAAGAAGTTTATTTTTGTCTCAAGTGCCAATGATCGACAAAACGACTGTTATTAAATTAAATAATTACATAATGTTCATAAAATGGTAATTAATTATATAAAATGAATAATGAAATTTAAAATGGTAGTTCAGCAAGTATAAATTATGTCGTGTTTATTATTCAGGAGATTAAAGAATGATCGAGTCAAGTCAGACACGAGGTAAGGGATCCTAACTCTCAATTTCTTTTTAAGTACTCTCTTTTATGTCACTTACTTTAAGCTCCTCTATCTTATGTTGGGGGATGTTATTTTATATTCCTCTTACTGTAATTTTTATGTTAATATGATAAGAGACTCTACTTGATCTCATCAATCCATTTTTGGAAGTTTTAAGTGGAGCCATTAGGCTGCCAAATTTTCATAAGGGGATTTTTCATCTCACATTTATTCCCATGAGATTCATGCTACATTTTCCACTATTTCATTTTGTGTGGTATATGTACTGCCCATGATTTAATTATTTGTTAAATATAATATAATTTATAGGTATTTAAAACATCATTGTATGTCCCTTATTTCATGGGGTGTACGTTTGAATGTTAACCAAATCGGTAAAGGAACCTTTCACCCTCCTCTTTTTAAAAGACTTATTTTGTTATATCTTTTAATTAACAACTTATTATGTGGGGATATGATCTTATATATTCTTTTTGATGTAAAGTTTATGTCCAAGTGATGAGATACCATTTTCTATCTCCTCAACTAATTTTATGAATTTTAATGAGACATTGTTAGGCTGTCAAATTTTTCAATGGAACTTTTTAGCAGAATTTCAATTCTTTGGGTTAAAGTTGTAATCCTTGAATATTACAATCTGTAAATATGTGGTAATGAATATGATTGTTTTACACTTAATATCCACTTATATTGGGTGTATTTATATTTTTCACACATAATAATGTAATTTATTTATACTTAATCTAATGATATTATCTTTGTATGGGACTTCGTCTCAATTTCCTTTCATTGAGGCATATTTTGTTTTATACACAACTTTCTATTATACAGTGTATAAACCCCCTTTACTTTTACTTTTATTCAAAAGGAATCATTTTTATATGAATCATTTTACTAAATGAAAAAAGGGAATGTTTTTGTCATACGTATGCGGAAACAACGACTTCTCCGCTGTCGTGACCATTATTTGAGTTTCGGATTTCTCTACAAGCCATAACTTTTTTAAATGAAAAATAAATACCTTGTTTTAATGTTCGTTTATTTTGGTATTGAAAATGGTTTTGATAATGTTTTTACCATATAAATGTGTTGTATTTATATCTTCTCATTGAAATGTGGAATAGTATGTTTCTTTTATGCATGATTTAATGTGATACGATTATGTTATGGTTCTTGGGAATTGTATATGAAGACGGGTTGTTCTATGATAAACTAATCTCGGGTGAGCCCGATATAGATCTCCAATGAATTTGGTAACGGGAAGGAGTTAAACGCTAAGGTTTCTCTGAAGAGATTTAGGGAATATACTATGATGGGAATTCTAAACGTAACCATGAGGGTTAATCCTTACGTAAGAATGTTATGAATGCCTCAGGTTACCTTTTTTTCTTCTGATTTATATGAGTTATTCATAAATATTATGATTTCCTGAGGTATCTTGAAGTGCTTATGTTTTATGAGTAAATAATGATTTCATTGATTCTTATGTATACACATACTAATGTTTTTATTTCTTATTTTTATATCCCATACTGAGCTTTTTATGAGCATCCCAAGTTTTGGAAATGTTTTCCCCATGGAATAAAGTGGAATACGATCAAGGATAGGATCAAGGAAATGTCAGGCTATCTAAAACAAGGAACTAGACATGACCCTTTTGTTCAAGTGTTTTTATTTTTTGAAAATAATGGAAACTGTGTAGATGTGTCTACTTTGTAATATTTGAGATGTAATAGTTTCATCCAAATTCTTGAAAACTCTAAACCTGAAAATGTCCTCAATGTGAATTATTCAATTTAATTTAATATTAAGTAATTTTTTAAGGCCTAGTCTTTATAGATATGATACATGGAAAATCAATTACAATGATACCCATAATAAATAATTATTATTTACTAAAAAAACTAGAGAATAAAGATACAAATTTGGAAAATGATAATAAAATATATTTTATAATAATGTAAATGAATGTAATATATTATGAAAAAAATAAATTTGGAAATAATATATTTTTTTAAAATAAAATTTATTAAAAATATTTTAGAAAAAATTTATATTGAAGAGAAATAATCACAATATAAAACAAAACTACATAGTCGGTATCACATACAATCAAATTTCATGATGTTTATTCAATCAATAATGAAGGAAAATTATAATAAAAGTATAAACAAAATTCATAACCCCATAAGAATAAATAATATATGTTTCATAAAAAATATCCCTTTTCATTAAATAAACAAAAACATAAAAACCTTGAATCAAATGGAATTGTAACAAAAATCCCCCTCCACTTTGGAAACTCTATAAATTGTATGCCACATGTAACAATAATATCAGTAGAAAAATGAAATATAATAAATATATGTATTTTCAGGATATGATTTTTGAAATTGAATTTTACAAAATATACATTAAAAATTAAGAGCGTAATAATAAAATATAGCTCAATGAATGTGAATTCAGAAAAATCCAGTATTGTATTGGTTGTCTCTAGATCATAATGGCCTGAAAGGGAAAACTCATAATGATGATTAAATAAAAATTATTATCATGAAATTCATAATAATATATATTCTTGTTCAATATACTAAAAACATAAAATAAATGGTTAATATTGTACATTTCCGACAAATGAAAAAATAGGACGGGAAGCTGTTACCTCAGGTCCATAATTTTCTTGTGTGTCTATTAAACCCTTTATAATAATTTTATATCAATTAGTATTTTTATTAATAAAATAATAATGTTTTAATAACATATAAAAATGTTATTTTATTTACCTGTTTTAATGAAAAATTCTAATACATAATCAATTAACTCCATGTCAATTGATATGATTATGCTTGGTTTATTATTTCAAATTGACTTCAGTATCTTGATAGTGGTAAAAGATATCATTATTAAAAAAATATCAACAATTATTATAATGATATATTTTTCATATTTTTAAATAAAGTATAATTTTAAATCCAATCATGAAATACTTTAATAAAAAATACCTTATGTTGTTGTAATTGAGATATTAAATTGATTGTACGCATGAAGAACATTTTAGTTTTTCATAGATCATTATTTAAAGAAATTAATGAATATTTTATCATTAAGAAAATATAAACACAACATAAATACAATATTATTTCATTATATATAATTATATATATCATTTATGTATTATTGTGATGAAAAAATAATCATATCACTGCATGGATGAGGTAGTCCACACATGCACATGAAAAATGATATCATTTATCTATATTAAAATGAAAATTATATTTTATATTTTATGATAGAAAATTTTTTCATCATTAACATTATTATTTCATTTATATCACATATATAAAAAAAATATTTCCTCGTTACCATCCCAGAAAACTATAAGTGAAAATGAATCACATCACGATGTTTGATGGTAGTTAAATATACAAAGAAGAGATGTTATGATATTATACATGAGATGGGGATTATGAAGTAATATGTGATATAATAATATAATAAGAATACATACATTACAAATATCATATATATACTTTCAATCAATCCTTAAATTTATTCTTGATGGTATATAATTGGAAAAAATTACATTATTTTGTGAGGAGGTAGGCCACCGTTCACAAGATTGGTGATTTTTAATATCATTTTATGGAAGAGTAAATAGATTTATGTTATTAAATTATTATAATTAGATATATATATATATATATATATATTCTTAACAACTTTTATCATGTAAGAATGATTGATGAATATTTTAAGATAGTGGGAGAATAAATAAAACAAAACCACCAGGTGACAAATTTTATATCATTTCAGACAACCACATTAAAATAATAATTAAAATATTCATAGAACATAGTTAGTTCCCAAATTTCATTCTATATTAATTAAAAAAAATATTAATATTTATTCTTATATAATCTAGACATTAAATTTCAAACATTATTGATTAGTGGTATTTTAAGAATTAAAAATGAAATAATGTTATGCAGTTCAATAGAGTTATTAGAAATAAAATTAATTAACAAAAAACATCCACTAAAATCCAATATGAACACAATTGAAATGTATTTTTGTCGATTTTATATAAACAATGATTAATATAATTACATTAAATAATATCAAAACACTAATATATCATTTAAATTAGCCAAATTATTTAAAACAAATGATTTTTTTAATAAATATTTAATTTTTAATATTCATTGAAAAATCATCATTTCCCAAATAAATCATAAAATTTTCATTCTAAAGTAATTTAAATTTTATTTTCCTTAAATATATATTATATTTTAGAAAATAAGTTTTTTAATTTATTAAAAATAAATTATAATATTTCCCCATAAAATGAAATAAAAATTATCTGTGAATAATACATATTTTAAAAAAATTAAATTTATTGTAAAAAATGATGGATTATTTACTAAGATGTAATAAATAATTTATGTTGTTAAGGATATTTTTTTTCATAAATTAGTTTATTCTAACAAAACCATATAATATAACTGATATTTTTAATAATTATATATTTAACCAGTGGTTTAAGCTCAGTGCTACATATGTAATTTGGTATTGAAGATTGTTTTCAATTCCAAAATCATAGGGTGTAACATACTAACCCCTTTAAATAAATATATTTTTAAAAATATTATATTTCTCTTAGAAATCAAAGGTTTAATATTTTAAAAGCCAATTTATAACCCCACAATTTAAGGAAACATAACAAAACATTATATTTATTATTGATAATGTGATCTACAAAGGTCATATAGAATGACAGATATTAGAATACCAAATAGGGTGAAATGGATAGAAAGTGAATATTTGGATATGTAATAAAATAATAATTTCCAAAAAAGGATATTGCGTGAGAAATATCATTGATCACATGAATTTGAATGATCGGGAAAAGGGTAATGATCATAAAAACCACAAACCAATGTGGTTTAGAAAAAGGTTATTTATTTAATCAGATTTTTAGGTAACTAGAAAACATTTTTTTTCATGATCCTTTACCTAGAGTAAAATAAATCATTCAACATATAAGATAATATATATGAAAGAAATATACTTACTTTGTGAGTATATTTCATTGTTTTATTACTTTTCTACACAATATTAATTTAATATGAAAAAAGTCAAATTCATAAGATTTTTTATTATTAAAACACTAAAATATATTTTAACGGGACAAATAACAATAAAAGAGATAATAAATCATTTCATCTTTTTATTATACACTAACTGATATCAAAATATTTAGCACATGGAAGGATGAATACCAATATTATTAAACCATCATACAATGAAATAATACATTATTGTTCTAAATATTATAAAAATACATATAGATCAAAATAATTAATTCATAAATTACATAATAATTAAAATGATTTTGACCAAAATGTTTATCTCATAATTTATAACATTCAGGAACAAAAAGATATATCTCATATTTTATAACATTAATGAATTAAACCTTAAATCTATTTTCAATCTCATCATTGCCTATAGGATAAATATATTGACCCTATAATTACCTAAACCCCAAAGAACACATAAACCATAAAGATTATTAATATTATAATTATTATTTCAACAAAATTGATAGGTATACTTTATTTTAAACTAAAAATTAACTTATATATTAACCTAATAATTACTATCCTATAATGTCACGGATCACATTAAAATATCATCACTTAAATAATCAATGTTATTACCCGAATCCGGAGCCACTCAAATGGTGCCCCGTACCCAGTTCGCCACATGACCTCAAGTACATTTCCCCAAATGCCGGAGGCTGCCGATTAGCAGTGAGGGCCTTAAAGAATAACTAGAAAAACTATGCCCTCATTTTGTAAGGTATACAAGGGAAAGGAAATAACAATCAATAACGGAAGGAATAAACAACATAAAATAAATGAAACTAAACAGTGGAAGTAATGAATATATAGAAATGATGATAATGATGCAGTAAGTACATGTATCTATGGAAAGAATCAAACACAATAATGTGCTGAAATACAAATGAGAAACAAAATACGAAAGATAAACTACATCTCTAGCAGTATCGCAACACTAAGCTCGGTCTTATGCTCTCTAGTTCCAACCAGAAATCATGTACCTAAAGTAAAAGGGCCCCAATGCCTATCCACACCTACAGCCATATAACTAGTTTGGACTGAAAAGCAGGACCCAAATAGGGTGTGAGACTAATCCCAGGAGGCAACAACAACAATATCTGTTCCCTACCGTCAATGAGCAATATAGAAAAAGGAATTGAATTAAATGTAGAAGAGAAACATGAGTACACTAAAATAAAAACTCCTACAAATCTCCATATACATTTATGTGTTGATTTAATTCAATCATTTAATTATTGACCAAGGAATCTAGAAAACTGCTCTATATTCTCAAGTCATAGCAAATAACACAACAGGTATCTTAGAAGACTACCTAAAGAGTAAGAAATACAAAGCCCAAGATTGTTCTTTGACTTGGTGGACTCGTCACAACCAACCAAAAAATATTCAAACAGACTCTCTAGGTAGATCATACTGATAGACCCCTCTATTTAAAATAATCATGCAAAGGCACATACAGTTTGGGAAGCTCCCACCGTCCATTACCCTGTAGTCTTGTAAAAATATCTATAGACTCTATGAGGAAGCACTTACATATAATTCCCACTATAGTCTCGATACGTAACAAATGACACTATGAGGAAGCACAAAGTCAAATTCTTGTAGGTCCTGTGAATGATACTAATTTATAACTGACTCTCTAGGTAAGCCCTTAATCATTAATTATTTCTTTAGTCTACCGCACCAGGTTCACACACCCCTGAGCTGTCCAGTCGTGCATAATCGACTGTCAGCAGCCCTATGTAAGTTCAACATCTACTTGGATAATTTCTACAATGCATCAAAAGCATATAAATAGTTGGAAATACGTTCAATTAATTATATCAAGGCAGGAAATCTATGCAACTAGGTCTTCCTCACAGGCAACCTAATCCAAACGGTGTTAAACAGCCAAAACAAGGGATACACCCATGGGGTGATCCTAAAACATGAAAACAAGAATACATTGTTCATCTAATAGCCACAAGCATACAATAAATACAAGGCAGATAATAATGCTGGATCCAATCCCTAACCCAAGTTACCTGATACATGGGTATCCAGCACTTTTTCACAAAAACTAAAGGACATTCATTATAAGGCAACAAACCACTAACCCCGATGCTAGAAGATCAATATACTTGAACCTCATCCCATAAATCAGCCTTGAATGGATTAGATCTGCAAAAACATCAAAAAAGTTCAACCTCTAATAACCCTCATTGGATAAAGAATCAGGAAATGTGGCCAAAGAAGAACCAAGAAATCACCACTGCAATTCTATTGCAACCAATGGTGTCCAATTTGAATAATCGTTGATGGATCTATGGCTCAGAGAAGATCCAAGACCGTACCATGATCCCAGTCAAATAAGCTAGAGAAGAAGATGTTTTTGGGGTTCAGATGCGACCCTGGACCATTTAATAAAAACTAATAAAGTACACTGAGTATACTTTTAGAGTACACGACATGTACAATGCATTTATATACTCTACATTAAGCGTCCTTTACATCACCCCAACATGGTCATGTGTGTGGCCCTGACACATCCAGCACACAGCCTCGAGCGGCAACAAAGTACATGGAATGTACTTATAAAGTACAAGGCATATACTTAGAAAATTTCCAAATTCTCTTATTTTTTCAAAAAATGACCAGAAAAGATAAAAAAACATACCTGAAAAGAAGGCCTTGTTTCTTACAGACATCCCCCCATAAAGAAATTTTTCCCTGAATTCCCCAAACATAGTGGCGAAGAATAATCCTCGAACAACTCTGGCCACTGGGATCGCATATCAGCCTCCCTCTGCCAAGTCTCATCCTACACACAGTTGTACTACCATAGCACTCTTACCAGAGGAACATACCGGCCATGGAGTACCACTTTGTAATGACATGAATCAGGAGCCACTCAACTGGTTCCCCATACCCGGTTTTCCACATGACCGCAAGCGCATTTCCCCAAATGCCGGAGGCTACCGACATGCCGCGAGGACCTTGGTGAGTCATTGGAGAAACTATGGCCTCATTTGGTATTGTATACAATGGAAAGGTAGTAACATTCAATAGAGGAAGTAGTAAACAGCATACAATAACTAAAACTAAACATCGGAAGCAATGGATATATAGAAATGATGAAAATTATACAACAGGTACATGTATCTAAGAAAGAAGCAAACACAATAACGTGCTGAAATACAACTGATACACAATGTAAAAAAGATAAACAAAAACTCCAGCAGCATCGCAAGCCTATGCTCTTTCCAATTCTCTATAGCTTCAACGAGAAATAATGTTCCTAAAGTAGAAGGGCCAAAATCCCTATCCCCGCCTGAAACCATATAACCCGTTTGGGCCGAAAAGCAGCACCCAACAGGGTGTGAAACGAATCCCAGTAGTCAACAACCACAAGATTCGTGCCCTTTTGTCAGTGAGAAATTTAGCTAAATGAATGGAAATAAATGCTGCCTAGAAACATGAGTACACTATAGTAAAAAATCCTACAAATATCCAATTAAATTTATTAATTAATTTGATTCAATAATTTAATTATTAACCAATGAATCTAGAAAAAAACAATATATTCCAAAGGCATAGAATGTAACATAACATGTATCTCAGCATACTACCTAAACAAAAAGTAGTAGAAAACCCAAACTTGTTCTTTTTCTTGGTTGACTCATCACAACCAAACAAACAATATTCACACTGACACTCTGGATGGCTCACACTAGCAGACCCCTCTTGTCAAGTAATCGTACAAAAGCACAGACACTCTGGGAAGCTCTCACTGTCCATTCCCCTACGGTCTTGTAACGATAGCTATAGACTCTCTAAGGAAGCACTTACATATAATTCCCCCTATAATCTTGATACATAACTAAGGAAACTATGAGAAAGAACAAAGTCCAAATCTTTTAGGAACTGCGAATGATACTAATTTATAACTAACTCTCTAGGGAAGCCCTTAATAGTCAATTCCCTCTTTAGTCTACTGCACCAGGTTCACAAAACCCTGAGCAGTCCAGTAGTGTGTAATAGACTGTCAACAACCCTACGTATGTTCAACAACTACTTGTCTAATAGCTACAATGCATCAAAATCTTATAAACCGTAGTAAATACATGAAATCAATTATATCAAGGAAGGAAATCAATGCAACAAGGTTTTCCCTAGAGGCAACCTAAGCCAAACAACGATAAACTGCAAAAACAAGGGAAACACCCATGGGGAGATCCTAAAACATGCTAAAAGCATACATTGTTCATCTAATTTCCACAATCAGACAATAAATATAAGGCAGATAATAATGCAAGGTCAAAACCCAAACTCGAGATACCCGATACATGGGTATCCGACACTTTTTCATAAAAACTAAAGGACATTCAACGTAATTCAAGAAAACACCTACCTTGATCCTAGGAGATTGATATCATTGAATATCGACTTGTGAATCATCCTATAATAGAATATATCATCAAAAACGTCAAAAACATTCAACCTCAGATAACTCTAATAAGAGAAATAATCAGGAAACATGGATAAAGAAGAACCAAGAACTCACCGCTACTATTCTTTTGCAACCGACAGTGTTTGATTTGGATTACCAGTGTAGGATCAGTGGCTCGGAGAATATCTGTGGTCGTACATCTCTCTTGGTAAAAGAATCTAGAGAAGTGGATGTTTTTTGGGAACAGACGTGACCCTGATTCGTTTAATGAAAAAATAGAAAGTACACAGCGTGTACTTTTGGAGTACACAACGTGTACTAGGCTTTTATATACTCCTCATTAAGAGGCCTCCACATCACCCATACATGGACGTGTATGTGGCCATGACATGGCCAGTACAGGGCCTCGAGTGGCAACAAAGTACACTGCGTGTACTTATAATGTACATGGTGTGTACATAGAAACTTTCCAGATTCTCCTCTTTTTCCAAAAAAAACTAGAAAAGGAAAAACATACCTGATGAAAAGGTTCGTGTTCTTACACTCAAAGGGGTTTCTAGGATTATTAACACATGATCATCATTAATCATATATACATATGATGATATACAATGATCTTAAGAAAAAATAATATGAAAACATCAGTATAATCAATGTTATCTAAAGATTTCCTCTAATGAAAACTATAATAGCCTAGAATCTGAAATCCCAATTCTAGTGAAAAATTCATTAAAATTATTTTTATATAAATGATAACAATTAAAGTGACCAATTTTATATATAATTAAATAGAAAATATATATATATTATCACATTTATTCTGATGGAAATTTCTGTTTTATAGTCATAAATAATTAGGAAAAATAAATACAAAATCAATTCACATGTTTTTAATTTATCATTTCTCCCACTTAACATTTCTTTTAATTTTTTCACATTGAATCATCACAATCATCCATATTAAACCCTTAAATACATTTTTCATTAAAAATCATTCTTCCTAACCAAGGGGAAATGAAACTTTAGACGTGTGAAAAAAAATTAGTAAAGGTAAAAAATCATTAAAAATTGAATTTCATTAGTGAGTAAGAGATGTACATAAGGATATGGTGAAATAAGTAGTGTGAATTTTAAATTCATTAAATAATGCATACCCATCAATACCAAAATCATTACACTTGAAATATCAAATAAGTATTAAAAAAGGAATGATACAGAAGAATCAATAATAATAATCCATTTTATATTAATAATTATCAATTGATTCATTATAAACCCATGGGTATCATAAATAAAACATGTTTTATCTTGAAGCATCATCATTATAGATCACATACATAACCATTAAAATTTTCATAACCATGTAGTAAACATCTAATATATGTATATATACAACATAAATGTTACCTGATACACTGAAGAACTATATGGGAACACCAATTATATATGAAATATTAGGCACATCTTACACTATTTTTTCCATCAATCATTTATGCTATAATTGGATAATAGATTGATATCTACGAACACAAATATTATACGAAGTAATTGAATCAAAAGAAGCTATTTTAGAGAACCCATCAAATAATCTATAATAGGCTCACCCGAAGATATGTAAGTGAATCTATATTATTTGATTTTAAAGATCCAATACATGAATTAAGTATTGAGAGCGTAAATTTAACATAATATAATAAAAAAAGTCATCATAAACTTAATATCATTTCTAACCAAAGGAAAATAAATTTTTTCCCATAAAATCTATTTTACTCTTGATTATCAATTGTAAAAGAATAGGGTTACCTAATAATCTATTTGAATCATGATTTACCCTAGGAAAAGAAACAACTTCTATAAAAATAACATTAAATCAATGATAATCTATCCAGAGAAATTATGTTGATGATATAATTAAAAAATATTTTTATTGGATAATGAGTAATGCTTGGTTTTGTTTATATTGAGGAATGTAAATATCGTTAAAATATCATAAAAAATATTTATGAAATATATAACCTTTTAATTTTAAAAATAACTTTTACAAATTAATAAGTAAAATTAAAAAAAATTATTTGAAAACATACTTTGAAAAATATAAAGAAAAAGTCCTAAAAAATATTGGAAAATATTGTGTGAATACCTGTTCAAGTCATAATTTTTAAAAATATAAATATGTTTCAATTCATTTTGAAAAGGGATTTAAAATGACACATTTTCAAAATTTTATAAAATATCAATTTAAAACGATTTAAAAAATCCAAACTATCATATAAAATGGTTTTATGATGTAATTAATTTTATAAAATGAACATTATTAATAAAATTACAAATAGTGGATATAAAATATAAATATACATTATATAAAAGGAAAAAAGGGTTATTATCATTTATAAATTACTACCTTTATTTTTATTCAATAAATATCAGAGGAGATTGAAATTAAACCTATAAGACACATTCATAAAAAGAGGAAGATAAATGATATTCGATTCATCAATATAATATAATATTATTCACTCTAAAATAAAAGGGGACATAAACTATCATAAATTAAAGGAGATTGTAACATATAGCCCTTACCACATTGGAAAAACTTCAGTCATAATCCCCATGAAATAAAAACACCTTAAGATACAGTAAATATCATGATGATAGTGATTTTCAAGATATAATAGGTATATTGGATGCATGTACAATATATACAATAAAATAGGTTTATAATAATAAAATATCCCACAATATATGTGTATTGATAAAAAACCCCTTACCCCTTTAGTAATCATTGGATCAAAAACTCATGATTGGGATAAAATCATATGGATTCATGAACCTAAAGTATTTTCATGAAAATATTAATAAAATATATTCAAAGTATTTTTATACAAAAACAATAAAAATAAATTGTGAATATATAATATATATCATAGAAGTAAAAGTGTGATGAGAAACCAATATGGTGAGTCCCGACTATTCATGTCTGTGTTTTACCACCTATATAATAAGCATATATAAATATTTTTAGTAATTTAGAATATTTAATAGTATTAATACCTTATACATAAATAATTTTATATCTCATTAATGAAAGTGGAGATGAATTTTTCATAATAAATTATTATAATAAAATTCCATGAAATAAGATACAAAGATTTTTTCATATGAGAATAGTAAAATTTGATTTTAATGATGTGGAAGAACAAATTAAAAAATCATTGGTTGTAATTTTACCACATTATAGGACACCACTTTTGGATTAACCACAATGTCTTTCTAAATTGCATTTCTAACCAAATAAATTCTTTTAAGATACGGTATTGAAGTTGAAAATTTAATGGGGTATCTAATGATTGAATCAAAAGGCATAAACATTGTGAATAAGACATGATAAGAATTGGCATTTTAAAAGTGAGGTGAGTGGAACACTTGTGATATTTGAAAAAATAGGATAACCACGTTTTTCACATGTTACTGACATTGAAAATAGAATATTTACCATAAAAAGAATTCATACTGTCTATATATGGCTATATATTAAATTTTAGATACGTTTTTTTTTGTAATTTTGACCATTAATTTTTTTATTAACCCTCTGTAAAACTATTTTGACCTTAAACGATTTAATTGTTTTTTACTATTTTAACTATTCATTATGTTGATAATATATTTTGAACATAATATTTGTTATCCCTACATAGGTTCCACTAATAGGATACCTGAACTAGTCTGCCTCATGGCCTCTTGTGTGCATCCTCAAAGCTAGAGGTTGGAATCCAACTGTATGGGAATATGTTGTGTCCATGGGGTGACTATTCCTTATGGTTAGAGTAGAACAACAATATAATAAATAGAATAATAGATAAATAATATCAATAATATATAAAATGAAAGAAACTATAAACACGTAGTTACTAAATAAAAAACAAAATTGTTAATGTGATTCATATACGAAGCCTAATGATTTCATTTCTCTAAAAATAACTAAAACATGTATGCATGGCAGAAAGATGTCAATTCAATATATGATATAAAATGGAAAAAATTCCAAAATATATACAATAATCTTGACCATGAGCCGAGTCTTATTAGACAATTCTCCCATCCTATGTAATGATATAATTCAAATATCCATAAGTTGATGTTTCCCATTCTCTACACTGGAAAAAATATTTTCTTCTTGGGTATTATCAACCTTTCAGATAGGGTTTGAGATAAACTCAATATGCAATAGAAAATGGAGTATATTAATATTTGGTCATATATATAATATTTATTTTTTTGGTAATAATAAAATTTTCTCATAAAACAGTAATGTGATGGCTCTGATTCGCAAAGGACACCCATATGATACTACATACTTCTCTCTATGCCATATAGTCTTTGAACTACAATCCAAATATATACTCATATATGGATTGAATAAATATTGATGTATACCACCATATACATGGATAAAACCACTATCCTAGACCCAATGCATAAATTAGAAATCCATAATATATACTAAGAGTCTCAAATGTATCTAGGTACTCCATACCTCATATCATCATGGCGATGCCAAGCATTGTTTCACAATAATAAGGATTACATGCCAATATCATATCATGAAATGATATCATTCTCATGTATCATAATTCTGGTAAAAAATCCAATATCATATCACTAGGGTCTCTATTCCCAAAATAATATCTTAATGGTCACCTTGAACATGTGACATACAATGAGACTCTATACCCAAGTGTCACATAATGGGACTATAAGCCCATATCATAGTATATGGATTCCATAACCAAATAATATATGATATGGTTAGCCAAAACCATTTATCACAAATAATTCAAGTCGCCATGCCTTTATATTATATTAGTATAATATACTCCATAACCATAAATATAAAAAACATAATGGAATTCATGATCTATATTATTATGGATAACGATCACCTTACCCACATTAAATATAAAGGGTATACTTATCCAATAATAAAATCAAAAATGTAAAATTATTTAACATGATCCATCAATTAATTCATAACTCATTAACATTTTGAAATAATGTGGGTGAACCCATTGTTCCATATAATTTGGTAAAGTGGTCGTAACAATTACCTCCATTCAACTCATATTAATATTATTTTTATGTTTTCCATTATGCAACCTAAAAATTTCCAATTTTATTTATGATATCAAAATTTATATTTCTTCATTAAACCATTTAGATGATATGTTTATGTATTATTATTTATATATAATATATATATTTGATCAGTAAACCTCAGGGGATAACAACAATTGATGTTGACCTAAGAGGGGCATATGGTTATTTATTTTGGAAACCAATTTATGGAGGATTAAATTCATTTGAAATGAATGGATAAACCACCATGAATCATAATACAAAATATTATAAATCATCTCAACTTTTAGGTTATGAGCTATACAACCTACCTTATACCTATGGAAGATTTCAAATCCATTATCAGTTATTTTTTTCCAGATCAGAATACAATGACAATCTGGAAGAAGTACCTGAATATAGTGCATATTTACCTAAACCTAAATAATTCCAGTGAGAAAAATTAAAAAAAAAATAAATGTGCATGATTAATGAAGATATAACCAAAAAACATCCAACATGAATAATGATGATAAAAATGTAGTCCAAGCATTTGATATATCAAATACCATTTTATTGGATGAGTTTTATAGATTGACATGATAAAAAGTAGATATATTTTCTACTAGAATGGATAAGATTTGATAATGGGTAAAAATTTTAATTCATCAATAGAATTTTGTTAAAAGAAACTAAAAAAATGTGATTCCCATTATTTTAAGACATGGTTGGCCAAACATCAGGCCAACCCTTTACTGGGAACTATCTTAACAAGGAACTTTAATGGTTTTGTAGCACGTTTTGAGATACAATGAACCAACTATACCATTCACCATTGAAAAAAAACAATAGAGTAATATAACAAATGAGGGGACAAGGGATCATGGTTACAGAAAACCATGTACCCTACTATCAACCTAGAAATTCCTCATACATATCGGTGAAACCATACAGACAGGCTCATACAGTTTAAACTAATAGTGCGTCCCAATGATTTCTTTCACCCATTAGGGTTCTCATATTTTAGAAAGCATCGATCACCCTCATTTTATCCATATCATCATAAGGAATCCATTTTAGGTCAAACCCATAGATCGATAATAAAATTTAATGATAATTTACCTCATAAAAAATTTGTGTAAAGATATTCATCCCACATAATAGAGCATGTTCATGACGTTTCCTCCTAATTTTGGAAACTTTATATCTAAGAATAACACCATCCAATTAGCATGTACATCAAACTCTCAATCCCATGCCTGTTCTAGTACCTAGTAGAGCATTCATTACATATGTACTAATGTGAAATACCATCCATGTAGAGCCCTTATTCTCTAATCAAAGATCCATATACGTTATTCCCCAAAAATAAGCCACTACATATAGCTAAAAATCCTCAGTGTTAAATAAATGAGGCATGTCAGAATCATAATGATGATGTTTTAAAATTTGGAGGATATCAGTCATGGAATGATACCTCTAATGTAATAGTATCAGATACAATATCAATTTTTCTTTCTCTAACTTCATAAAATTTCCAAAAAGAATGGGGAAGATTCCCTTGAATTTGAATCTCTATATTCCCATGTCTGCATGAAATATACAAGAAAACATGATCGGTAACATCAAAATCATGTTGCCATTCAAGGAGTCATGTATATATATTCATTCTATAATGAGTAGTAAGAATATACATTATTATAATTTGAGCCTAGTTTAATATATATTAAAAGTTATGAGGACCCGGTAGTGATATATCTCTTAACTCTATCATGCACAGATGTGAATAGAATGGACTATCGGATATGGACTCATAAGGATCCATACTAATCATTACATAAATACTATAGATGTTGGAGAACTCGACAAGACCATTTTGATTCTCCCACGAACCTCCATAATCAAAGACTGAAGCTCAATGAAATTCATCCAAGACCTATAATGTCCATTCTGGATGTAATTTAGTAATAGTATGAAAATATATTCTAAAAAAAACTTATATAACAAAGGAACTATGGTAACCCATTAGCAACCTCAATGTAAAATGTGCAACCCTATATAAAACTATTTTATGAGGATCCTTGTGTAGATCTAAGATATCATTGACATATATTCTTACTATATATATTTTATTTGGAGTATCATGGTTCATAAATAAGTGGGTTATTTTATTCAAATGATGCATTACTACCCAAACACCATTTCTACCTCGACGATACCTCATTATGATAAGGAATAAATTAATCACAACACCATCATAGTTATATTATAGTATAGTAGCTAGATGTATCATGACAGCGGGCCATAAGTTCTCTTCCTTCTCCTTTAGATAGGTGGATAAAATTTTTATAAACCCGACTATATTCCATTTCATCTCTAGTCAACAATATTTTCAAATCATTTAATGATTCATCATAGAGATAAATAGATGTTCTTCCCATTTTGATTAATTTGACCCCTACATCAGCTCCAAACTCATATTTATGGAATCACATTTAATCCAATGTATTCTAAGGTTGTTGTTATCACCAATATAATAAACATAGAGGCACATACTCAATAAAAATACACTCTCATCATACCAAGCCGTCAGTATATGAAAAACATTTCATCTTCACTATCTCTTGAGGTGTAGAGTCCACTAATTGGGATTAATATGTGTAATTCACGTGACAGTTTTACACCTCTTTGGATATAAAAATTAATAGATCCAAATGCACTCACTTTATACCCTCTTTTTGAACTGCATGTGACTATGTCTTTCTACTCAAATCTTCTGCAACCACATTTCCATTCCCAATCATATATTTTGGATCAATTTCAATTGAATTTAGATATTCAAAAAATCATCACAATCTAAAATTTATGTCACATTGAATGAAAATATAAATTATTATTTTTTAGTTCGTGACAAGAAAAAAATGAAATCCATATAGGAAATACCTCCAATGATTTTAGGAATAAAAAAGATATAAAATATTGTGTTATGTAATTTACAGTTGAGGCCTCATATATCAGGACCTTAAAAAATGACATTATCATCCATCATCATAACAACTCTTATAAGAATACATGATGCACCATATTATACTAAATATATTCTTCCTAGATCTTGAATAAACTATATCAACACTAAATTCAACATCAATATTATCTCCCAAAAGTATGTATGACTGTATTTATACAAAACAAACATCACAACCTTCTGAGTAAATGTAACACCCCCAAATGATAAAGGGTTAATTGACTAAATGATAGGACTCATGTAAACAAGGTGCGCCTTCCTTTTCTGGAGCCTGTCTGATTAGAACTCCACAGCTAAACATGCCTGGCCTAGAGTAGTGATCAGGATGGGTGACCTCGTGGAAAGTTTCTCAGGGTGTGTGTGGGTGAGGACAAAGCACACTTGAAAGGACATGTATTGGCCTGTGGGGACTATCATTAGTTAGATCACCCGTTCAGGCACGTGGGTGGACCATGGGGTGGGCCCCACTTGTCTGTGGGGCAACTGGTGGTACCTGGTGGGCCATGACCCGATGACCATGTTAAAGCGGGGTGTCTATTCTGTCACCGGGACCTGGTTGTCACATTTGGTATCAAAGGTGGAACCCAGCCTTAAGTGCGGTGCACTGCCAGGGTTGAGAGGTAGGGCCCACAAAGAGAGCATTGTGCTCTAAGGGGGGGGGGGTGATTGTAACAACCCCAAATGATAAAGGGTTAAATGACTAAATGATAGGAATCATGTCAACAAGGTTCACCTTCGTTTTCGAGAGCCTATATGATTAGAACTCCACAGTTAAGCGTGCTTGGCCTGGAGTAGTGATCAGGATGGGTGACCTCCTAAGAAGTTTCTCAGGGTGTGTGTGAGTGAGGAAAAAGCACACTGGAAAGGACATGTGTTGGCCTGTGGGGACTATCATTAGTCAGATGACCTGTTCAGGCACGTGGGTGGACCTTGGGGTGGGCCCCACGTGTCTGCGGGGCAACTGGGGGTACCTGGTGGGACAGGACCCGATAGCCATGTTAAGGTGGGGTGTGTGTACTGTCACTGGGACCCGATTGTCAGAGTAAATCCTTTAAGTGGTTTAGAAAATATTGTGAATTATTTTATATAATACAATTGATAAGTAGATATCCTTAAGAAAAATCATATGTCTATGATATTCTGTTATAGCTCACAGGTTACTACAACTCTCATATTCTATGGGTCAATTGATACTTATACCCCTAGGATAACATTACCCTATACAGGATCCTTGTTGATTGAAAATGATATTTAAAAATAATATCATACATGTGGGTCCCTATTTATGTATTCAAATGGATCCCATGATGTGTGGAATGGTAACACTGAGTATGTGAACACAGTAAGGTCTAATCAATTAAGACAAACCATGTATAAATATATATATGGATAGAAAAAAATCATCAAATCCATTTATTTGGATGGAATGTACATATAACAAAACAAAATTATGATATATTAATATATAATCTACCTCCTATGAAAAGTCATATTTTTTATATCTACTATTTGAACATGAATTGAATGATAACATGGTCTCAGATAAATCTTCAAGAAGACATTATCTTCTATGAGGTGATCAATAATATCATCTCTAAGTAGAAAAGGATATCAGTTCATCACTATATGATTAATAAACTTATTTTAATCCGTAATAATCTGTAGGGGTTCATCATCATGTAGATAAAAAAGGACTGGTGAACACCACATCGATGTACTAGTCCATATAATCCCTTTAGTCAATAAATTATTCAGCTTCTTATTATGATCCTACAACAGGGTAGATGCCATCATGTAAGAATTAATTAACAACAAGGGATATTTGGGGACTATCTTGATAATAATATCTACCTCTTTCTCATGAGGTAGTCTAGTAAGGTAATTATGAGAAACATCTGAGAACCAGTATACAATAGGATGGAACTCAATCATATGTTGTTCGTGGTCATCAATTTAATGACTTGATATTTGGGTAGTCACACCACCAAACTCAATATTAAATATTCTAATATAATAACATGGACATACCACTCGCCCTAGTGAATATACACCAAACCCTCTGGTGATGTAAATGGAACAATCTGGTGATAACAATACACAGAGGCGTGATAGGGGAACAACCAATCCATCCCAAAAAATGACATCAATGTTCGTCATCTGGAGTACAAAGAGGTCCCATAAAAAAATATGGATTCCTACCTCATGAGTAATTCCATTTTACTTGTGTACAATCTCATATCCAATACCCAAATTTGCATCAATCATAATAATACCATAGGAGTGTTAAATTTTCATTATGTGTCTCTCTACAATATCCATATAAAATAATGTAGTGCGATACACCTTTATCCTAGAAGGAAAAATCAATAGTAGATGATATTATAATAGTACATCAAATAGTAGACCTGATGAACCCTCACTCCTCGGGTATACGAGAAACTAGAAAATAAGTCGGGATCCCAATATTTTTATGGTAACCTAGGTGCCTGACATAGGTCTCTTCTAGTAGCACTAAATATTTGAAGCATCAAAACCATTACCACGACCTTCACTTATTCATGTATGACTAATTGTATTCCAAAAACCATCCTATAATGTTTCTACTAATCCTTATCTTATTTTTGGAGATGATATTGTGCCTTTCCCACTATAAATAAATGGGGAGTACCTAAAACTGTTGAAGATTATCCAATAAACTAGAGACTAGGTACTTGAAGTGTCTTTTGGAGATTTTGGAATCTTATGAACATGCTTCCCACACTATTGAAAAAAGTACATAACTATCATTGTACCCCATATGGCTTTTGATACTCACACATGTATTCTCAATGTGTAACATTTAATTTATTATTGAACAAATAAAATTTCTCATCTCAAAACCATCCAAGATCACACCATCAACATGTTACATGTTTCACTCATGGATGAGGTCCTGGTTCACTATATCAGATATCTTATTCAACAGTAAAATGTTCCACTAAGAAAAAATTGTATCACTAAATCTATCCTAAAATAATTTATCTTTCAGTGTATCGTCATCAACATTCAAATTTGAAAACACTTTATACTCTATAAAACAATTTGAATCATCTATAACTATCAATAAACCCTATATAATGTTCAGTAATTCCATTGCATGATTATTCAACATGGTCATATATATGTAATAATCATGAAATATTGAATGGAAATCCCTCAAAGTCACATCCCAAAAAAACCAGCATGGTTCAGAATATCCCACCAATATTATGTGGATCCATAAAACATATAGGTTTAATGTTTCACTATATTCAAAATAGGCGTATCATGATGATTGAATATATATAATTTTCAGGATACATGTATATAATGATTAGTGGAACCATCCCCAAAAACATTCTGTGGATCCTACTCCTCGAACTCCAGTATAAGCTCTCCCATAGAAGGGGATGATATCGAAGCTCCTTAGAAAGTCTACATATTCACATAAACACACTTCAAATACTAACATCACATACCTTTTTGGGGAAATGTTTAGGTGAAAAATGTGGTAAGAATTTTTATATATGTAGAGTGTAGGGTCCCACCACCTATGTTGTATGGCCATTATTACCCTCCTTGTGTATGACTAGTGGATGTCATGGTGGCATAGTTCTACAAATGTCAAACACATACCTCATATAAAACATAATAATTTTTCAATACAAAGAATGATGAATAGAACATTTTCTGAGACGTCATATGACAAACACACACCTCTTCATTGTAAAATTTCTATTTCCTAGTGGTAAAATATATCCTGATGAACAAAAGAGATGCTCCCAACATATCACTACAATGTTTGGGTCATTATATGTGTTTTACTTTATTGATCAAATTTTTAAATGTGTCAATCACAATATATTAATGAAAACACCATATAAATGTATATCTATATCCTTATTTAATGGTGAAAAAATATTTTTACTTTTTAATTCCATTTCTGTTGATTCTAATTTATAACATTTTTCATTAATGGTTGAACATTATGGATCCCCACTTCTAATTCATAAGGTCTCGCCCACGATATAAATTTCAATTTTTTGTCTTTTAAGAACTACCACTCATATATCAACACAATTTCAGAAAGCTATCCAATTTACATTTTTATTCTAAATCCACATAAAATATGGTAATGTAGTAATGAAATTCATCCTATAAGTAATGATATAATGCATGAAATGAGATTTCAAATTGGTTCCTAAAATGAAGCATGATATTGAAGTCCCTTATCTCATCAGTACATGATAATTTAAAATCATCAGACATAGAAATAATAAAATCATAATTAAACTCTGTATCCCAATTGTTGAATCAAATCTATTATAATATTAAAAATACCGAACCATAAGCTTCATTTAATGTAATTTGGAATTCCCCTTTTTGCGGGATAACTTCTCCCTAGCACAGCTCATCACCATATCATGGTACGTTATTAATATACACTTGATGGTGTATAGTATTACCAGGTTCCATTGGTGTCCCTGATAGGGTGTGTGATAAAAATTTTAGTCCACCACCAAGGATGTCTTTAAAAATCCATTTAGTGCATATATTATCAATGTTTTTTTGGTAATAAAAGGATGTCATAAAAAATTGTAACATTTCATATTTGTTTAAAAAAGTAAATAAGGATGAAAACACCTACATCAGCCTAAGATATCTAGTCTCAGGTCAAGTAACCATATGTATAATCATATATAGACTACATACATTGTGAGCTCTAGAACTAAATATATGGCTAAAACCACTATTTTGGTCCAGAGGTGTAACTCCGACATCTATAAGGTGTGGAATTAGTCTCATAAGTATCCTAGGGCACTATTACCAATATCAAATGAAAAGGTATGTTGTGCATAATATCATTTTAATTGTGTTCCATTCACATTATCATTTAAATAAGTACCATTATTCCCCTCCATCACAGAACAGGTCATCATTCACTTATTATATCAATAGGGTCTCTGGGCCCAAAATCATATAATCATGGTCACCATAACCAGGATCTATATAATGGGTCTACATACTCAAAATTTATATAAAGTTACCATATATCGATATCATAGTATGTGGATTATTGGACTGTATCATACATCATAAGGGTTTTTATGCATATTTATCAAAATTAACTAGGTTCAACTTGTCAGAAAATTAAATTATCATAAGTGGAACCATGCCCATAAATATAAATGGTAAAAGGGACATCATTCCCAAATTTTATTATGTATAGGGGTCCTCATTCCCAAAATAGAATCTATGGTTTCACTATTCCCAATTACAACAATTTAAAAAAATAATTTTTTTAATAAATACAATAAATTAATTCCAAACTCTTAAATATTAAGTTACAAAAAGCTCTTAAAAATGTTGAATTTAATTAGGTGAAGTGGTAATAACACTCAACTAAATTGGAATCATATTAAATTGATAATTTTATAATCCATGCACTAAAATTATTATTATCCCATCCATTTATGATATCAAAATATACAAGTTATTAAAAAATAATTATAATAATGGTATAAATATTTAATTAAATGTTTGATACAGGGAAAAAATTTTGGCATATAAAATGGGGAGGAGAAAATTGAATGGGATCAAAGAAGGTTATAATGTTAACTATTCAATAAAGAAATTTATGGATGATTAAATTTAGGGGCATTACACGATGAAACCATAGTGTCACATAATTTTATATATTATAAAACATCTCAACTTAAAATAAATAAACTATACAACCAACCCAATTATTATAGGGAATCAATCATAGTATATATAATTTTGTTTTTATATAAATTGGTAGAATATTTATTTACTGGACTACTCCATGGAAATAGGTCATATGAGCATACACATATATAAATACATCAAGAGAAATAGAAATGTTGAAAGGTGCAAGATGAAAAAATATCTAACTATTGTGCATCCAAGGAGAGAAACCGAGAATAAATATGAGTTAGGATTCCATGGATATCGAAGAACCTACTTGGAGGAGGTAAAAAAGAAACAAGAAGAAAAATTCATATGCCATATAATTGAATTATGAAAATAGAAATATGGGATAATATTAAATTTCCTTAATATCATTAATCTAAAAACATCCAAAAATTAGGGCTCATAGTGTTTGGAAGACTAGTTAGCTGAAATTTGAACCAACTGTGTGCTAGGTAGTATCATAAGAATAGACCTACATGGTTTGGCTACATGGTTTAACCCACCATTTGAAAATTATTCCTTTTACCCCTCCAAAATACTACTTAGTTTAGGCATGACCCCAAAGCCATGAGAACACAGTTAGTGAAAATAGTGCCAATGGTGGCACCTCAAGAAATTCCTCACATGGTTTAGAGAAACCAAGAAGGCCGGGTGACATGATTTCTACTAAATGTTTGGGCATGTGTTTTCTTCCACCTTCTAAGGCTCCATGTTATGTAAATTCCTCACACAAACCTGTTTCCTTCATAGATTTCCTAGCAAACAATTTTAGTTTTGAAATAATTATTATAATTAGAAATTTAATGGTCCATACATCATATAAAAACTATGTTCATATATATTATATAATAAAAACTATTATGATTACTAATACTGAGAAAACATTAAAAAATAGAATTCATAACTACTTAAAATATTAATCTAAAATAAATCTAAAAATAAAAAGGAAAAGAGGGGTTTAATAAGGATATTTTCAAGAAAATGATAATTTAATATTATGTATATGAATAATAGTAATCATATTATTTCTTAAAATTTAATGTCATAAATTTAAAATCTAATAAATAAATTTATATTATTCAACATTTTTTTAATTAATTAAAAAGGAGAAGTATAATGTGCATAAAAATTGTTTTTAGAAATACATGTCTTTTAAACCCATTTTTTAATAAAGTACAATATAAAAATGATTTGAATTTAATTTTTTTGAGTGTATATAACTAAAAAATTGTTACATATAATCATATTAAATACATATTGGGATTTTAAATTAATTAAAAATCTAGAAATAAATGGTATTTTTACAAAACTCTTTTTTTAACTATTAAATAAAAATAAATATTTCCCCAAAAATTACCGAATTTCACTCTAACTGAATATTTAGGTAATTATTTCAAAAATTATGTTAATATGAAAAAGTTTATTTTTAAAAAATTTACAAAACATAACTATATTTCTTTCTTAAAATATAATTTAAAAACAATTTTGATGGGAACATATTTTTGATGAAATAAATTATTTGAAAAAATTGATCAATTATTTAATATAATTTTATCAATAACATATATTGATGATTAGATATACATATATATAATAAATTAGTTAATAATACTCATAACCACTAATTTAATTCCATGGATATAATGAATAAATTTTATCGTTGGACCATTAAGATCTATGTTTCATGTTGAATATGCAATCGAGCATATATTTTTTCCAAAATATTCCTTTATTATATATTTCATTAATTTCCAAACAATAAAAACTAATTAAATTTTAACTGACCCAATTTAAAATTCCTAAAACCAGTCAATACCATGTCCATAAATCGTATAGAACTATAATATTCTACATTACTTCGGTCCATTACATCTTACATGCCCCACAAAGTGATTCTCAAACAGTAGCCTTCCCTTTTATCAAGACTACCCATATCTCTATCCCTATATGATGACTGCTCGCCATCAACCATGATATAAAACAAAATAAATCCACCCGATGTCTATTCATTATACTCAAGGATGACTACATATTTTTTGATAGGATTTCCCTCTCAGTTAAGAGGTTAGAAAAATTTTCTATCAACGAACTAATGATAATCTATGGATGATGAACACTAGACTCCATATGTTATTAAATAATTAAATCCTTCATAGGAATGACCATCTATACCATGGTCATAGACTACTCATTATTTTTTTGATGAATTATGAATTTTAAACATAATTTAGTTTATAATGATACATAATCAATCCCTCTTGAGCATCAATTCGGAGATAAGTCAACACAATGGAAACATGATGTTTATTTGGGGACATTTTAAACAAAAATAATTCATCAAACACTTCTATAAACTACATAAAAAAATTGACTTTTCATTCAAATAATGGAATATGTTCACATTTTATACTAAAATATGGAAAACAATTTACAATTTGTTTTCACTTTATACTTGATAAGGAGGGTATGTAAAAGTGGGTTTCATAGAAAAAAAAATTGGAAGAAGTATTATATTAAAATTATATATATTCTGAGAGTTGTGGATGGTGTATTAATATAATAAACTTTTGCATAAATTTTTTTATATTTTTTTCATTATAATATATTTATATTATGTTACTAATCCTTAATTTAGAGAAGTAACAAAAAGTAACGAGATCCATAATATACTGTGAATTAATATAAAACATAAATCCAAGTGTCATTATTCAAAATACATGTGAGACCATTTTGATAGATAAATATAATATTTTATGATTTAATAAACTTCATGACTTATTCTCTTAATGTTTGAAAATGATGATCACATTCATAGGTGATCCATGGAACTGTCCCTTGAAAAGGAACACCATGTGTTTATAGTGTAATTGGTTTTTACTATTTTAAAGAACATATCTTGATCTCTAAAATGGTATCGCTAATAATCAATACCATTTGATTCATAAACATGATATAATAATTAATCCATGAAATTTAAGTTTAGGAAATGTATCATTCATTAATTGAATAATTTATTGTATCGAATTGGTTGAATAATTAACAGGTTATTTTTTCAACTATGATAAATAGTTGTTTTCATAAAAATTTATCCAGTTGGTATTTCAATTACTAAATCCTTTTTTATAGTAGATAAATGTATTTCTATCTAGTGAGGTTATATAATAATATGTAGATGAATAATGAAGAAATAAAGTGTGTGTTCATTATGGGATATCATTGGTAAAAACATTATATTATAGGTTGTCTGTTTGTATGAGGTATTTGTTAGTGTGAGATATACATATCTCTATAGGCTATATGTGTTGATTCAATATATTAAACATTATGTTTCATAATTATTACGAACTACACAGATAATTTCCTTGACAAAATTAATATGTAAACAAACCATCCACCAATTCAAATAAATAATAATTTGGATGATGTTTTCCCCTTATAGTAAGGCCAGTAAACATGTACGCTTCAATTATCACATGTAATATAATTCAGTTATATTATTTTCATGTATAAAATTTTTTTTTCGGCACTGATGTTATTCACATGAAATTTATTTATAATAGTTAATCTTGGAATATTATTTTTCAAACAAATATATCTTATCCAAGGCTTGAAAATTAATTAATTTTTGAGAATAAAATATGTGTAAATGATTATAATTTTTCATATGAAATTGAATTAATATCACATGGCACTAATAAAATATTCACGAAATTAATGAAATGACTACTAAGATATATTTTTTTATTCAAGAAATGTTTAGTAGGTAACATTTTATTAGAGGTTTAAGGGATATTTTTCATTGTATATAACCAATATTTAAGATATATTTTCTAATGAATATTATCTATACCCATTTGGAATATTTTAAGTAAAAATAACCTCGTCTTTTTAATATACTATACTATATAGTGTTAAGGTATTTTAAGAAACCAATTGAAATGATATTCCCTCCTTAAATAGAGTTTTTTTCAATTAATCAAACATGTAGAGATCATGGAGATATTTAATTCGTCATTATATCACACTAGAATTAATGAATAATGGTCAATGGGTTTAGGATCTCTTTTTTATGATTTTTATTATTCCACTACAGGTTCAATTAATATATATGCAATGTCTATAATGAGGAAATAAATAATGTGGTTGATGAAAAACGTTTTTATTTTTGATTTAAATGGATTTCCCTTATCCATAAATGAATTATATTGTTCGAGAATGATGGGTTATTTAGTGATTGGTAATAATAAATTTTAATTTTCAAGATGATTTTGGATACTAAAAATGTAAAAATAAACTTTTCAACCACCAAATTACACTATCATGAAAATACTTCATGAAACACATCAAAATATATAAGTTTCATTTAGAAATAAAATAAAATTTTAAGAGCATTAAAATATAAAAGTCATCATAATAACTTCATTTACTCTAATATTACTATATATATAATTATAAACCACTCAATATATCAATTTTTAACACACTTGTCTAGTCTACTATTATTTTTTCACTAAAATAAATTTTTTAGAAACTCATCAACAATAATTCTCAAATAAAAACAATTCTCATTAAAAAAGTAATATTTTAATGATTGATCAGTACTATCATAAAAAATTAAAATAATTTTATACATTATTAATATTCCAAAAATTGGGTTGTAATTTTTTAAAAAATAAATATAAATTTGAATATAATCAATTATTTTAGACTGGAATCTCTTGTGATGAAACATTAATTATGTTGAAATTAATAGTTATATATTTTATAAATTCAACACATGTAAGGGATCATGTGCTGAAAAAATTAATATTCATTCAGATGGAAATGAATATGTAAAAACATTTCATGTTGGAAAAAATGTAATGACTTTTGATTTTTGAAATATTAATATCTTCCTATAGAGTATTTTAACATATGATGAAGAATAATGATATAATATTTTAATAGAATATGAAATATTATTATACATTAATGTACATGTTCATAAAATATATTTTTTGTTAAAGTACTATATTTATAAATGTGTAAATGTATATTTTGATAAGATTAGATTATTAAATCAAAATAGTCATTATAGGACTAAATCAATGGCATATGGTTGATGATGTATATTTTTAACAATTCATTAAGTATTTAAATTTCTATTATGTCCCGTCCTCCTCCTCCCCCTCCCATAGGAGGTGGTGTAGATGTTATTCCATGCGAAAAAATTTTCTTATGTCATAGTTCGTGTTCTTGTTATATAAGGACACAAATTACACATAATGAAGAATATTACATATTAATTCAGTAGTTTTTTAGTGTATGTTATTTTTTCATGATGGATATATCAGTCAACCAAACATATTTGGGAAATTTTTATTATTCAATAAATCATGTTCTCACAAATTTAAATAAATTACATTACATAATAGAATTAAAAAATTTATATATTTCACTGACCCAGACTATAACTTCCTATAATGAAAAACTATATGACTGTGATTTTGGGGCCATGGGCTAGTCTATATAGAAATAATAGTGGTTGTCCAAAGTAGAAACTCAGTTCACTGAATGTTTGAGTGTTTATGAAATTATATATTCAAAACAATGATTTTAGTTTAATTATAATAAAGCTATCTAACCAAATATAATAGATCTAGTTTTGGAACTATGTACAAAAATATATTTAGATATTTGTCCCAAAATTATTTTGTCTTATTTTATGTAATAAATTTATTGAGGGATTGGTCGATGATAAAATAAGAGAGAGTTCCCTTGGATATATGATAAAACATTAATAAAACATGTTCAATATTCATATTGTATAGTTCTACCAATTAGAACATAATAGCATCATCAGTTTATAGACTATATACATTATAAATGTGTTAAAGAATGTAAAATATATGTGGTTAGTCCTTGATTTTGGAATTTTATTTCTTATATATTCTTGAAAATTGACAAGTCTATGTTTTTAAATGTAATAATTGGAAAATTGTTAATATAATATAATATTAATTGAAAAACCAAATTCACCACCGAAACATTGTTTGTGTTGGCCCAATGGGTATATAATTTTTATAAAAAACAACATGTTGTTTCAAGGTGAATATGACTACAAATGGATGACCATGTGAAGAATGTTTTTAATAAAAATATGGGGCCCGATTATTTAAATTTATATATATGGAATAATCACTTGAAATATCACTTCAGATATAATCAATGTGATATATTAATCACTACATTACATGGTACACATGTATGTGATACATTTTTAATTTAATTTACTAAATATTATATATTAATTTTATTCACTAACGTAAAGACCCAAATGCTTTATCAATATCCTTAGTAAACCAAATCATCTTAAAATTAGTGGAATTTAAAAACCCAAAAATATATTTTCTATAATATTTAAAATATTTATTTGGGAAACATCAAGGTAATTTAATAATAATTATATGTGTCTCATAAAATTCATTTTGTCTTCATGAAATGATTGAGTGAAATCATCGATGTTGAAATCATGATAAAAATTCATAATAAACTATTTACCCATGAAAATTCTATGTTAATTTATCTAAAAGAAAAAAATATTAATAAAATAACCAATGGGAATTCTTAGATAAAAATATAGATATCTTTTCATTATGTTTGAGTGATAACCCTTCAGAATAATTTGATGAATAATGTTGAAATTAAAGATAATAATTTTATTTATATGTTATTATTACTTATTGGGATAAAATTAATTTTAAGAATTTGAAATAACCATGGTAAACAAACAACATTATGTTCTAATTGTATATTTTTTTTAATATAAATTCATGATATACAAGGTTGTTTGATAATGGATTAGATGAAGTTATTGTGTTACTTCATTAATTAATGAATTACATGAAGAATAATATTAAATAATCTAATAAATATATAATTTTATATTAGTGGAATCGTACTTTTTTATTATAAGATGAAGTTTACGTAAGGTATATTAATGATAATGGAGTTGTGTATTTGTCAGATGCACAATATACTATTATGGTCATGGTTAAAAAAATATTATCCATCAATATGGAAAATATTATCATGAAAAAGTATTTTCAATATAAATGCTTATCAATAAATATCTCATATAGACATGGAAAATAAATTTTGGTAAAATTTAATGATATTTTTGTGGAAGGAATATATTGTGTGTGGTTACCATTAGGAATAATATTTAAATATATTGGAAACTATCAAGGAAGAGCACTTGGATTCTTGAGATACATCATAACAAGTTATTGCTTTGAAGGTAAAAATCAATGATTATGTATAATGATCCGATTAACTTAATATATAACACAAATAAAGAATTTTGTGGGTGAATGATCAAAAAGGACATGTTTTATTGTTATAATGGAATATTTATTCCATGGGAGAAGTTGATAGTTAAAATAAAATGTATTAACAATGGAATATAATTTTCAAGAATTTAATATAAAAACTATGATTTTGTGAATGTACAATTAAATATATCATTAATGAATATTGTAAAATTCTAAATAATAATTGTTTACTCAGAAGAAACACCAACATAATGAGTTGTTTCTATATAAAATATACAGGAAAAGAAAATTAGTGAAAAAATTAATTAGAAAAGGTAACCCAGTAGTTAAGAAACTATTTGAAATACGGTAATATTTGGATATTAATAAATGAAGTGATCATTTTATTGGTTAAATATACA
Source organism: Viscum album (assembly GCA_963277665.1). Classification (NCBI taxonomy): domain Eukaryota; kingdom Viridiplantae; phylum Streptophyta; class Magnoliopsida; order Santalales; family Viscaceae; genus Viscum; species Viscum album. The sequence goes on along the minus strand of OY728127.1, from coordinate 76,705,137 downwards.
TTATGTTTCTCTATGGGATATAATATAACATGGTCTATGGAAAAAAATCTGTTTGAATGGTAAAAATAACTGGATTAAGAAAAGAAAATTTATAAGGCATCATATATAAGGCCCCATACTTAAACCATACTTAATCTTGAGTTATTACAAGATTGCACATTGAGGATCTTTTCGGGTTTAGAGTTTTAGAGAATTAGATCATAAAACTTGAAACACATTACACAAATAAACAAAGTGGTTACATAAAGATAGTATTCTTCATTCCCATCAATGGAAACATATTTAAAATAAAACATGGATTCTTTCTTGACACTTCCATGACACTATCATCATATCATGTACCTTTCCCTTCACCCGTGAAAAACATTTCAAAAAAACATGGGATGAGCATAAAAAGCTCAGTAAGGGATATAAAAATATTGAAAGGAAACATGGGTACATATATACATAAGGATGAGATCATACTTTACCCATAAAACATAAGCACTCTAACATACCTCATCAAATCATGAATAAATCATAGAAATCATAAGACATAAAGGTAACTTGAGGCATTCATAACATTCTTACGTAGGGAGTAACCCTCTTGGTTACGTTTGAAATACCCATCACAGTATATTCCCTAAAATCTCTTCAGAGAAACCTTAACGTTTCACTCCTTCGTGTTACCCAATGCATTGGAGAGCTATATCGGGCTCACCCTCCCTTAGTTTATCACGGAACCACCCATCTTCATAATAATGGCCAAGAACTTCAAAATAATCGTATCAAATAAAACATTCATAAAGGAAACATAACATTTCCACCTTTCAATCACAAGATATCAATACAACACATTGATATAAAATCATTATGAAAACCATTTTCAATCAAAAAATAAAAGAAAAGTAAAACATGGTATTTATTTTTCTTTTAAAAAGAAAGTTTGGCTTGTAGAGGAAGCCGAAACTCAAATAATGGTCACGGAGTCGGAGAAGTCATTGTCGCCACATACGTACATCAAAAACATTCCCTTTTTTCGTTTAGTAAATGCTTCGTATAAAAAATATTCCTTTTAAATAAACGTAAAAGTCAAAGGGGTTTATACACCGTATAAAAGAAGGTTGTGTATAAAACAAAATATGCCTCAATGAAAGGAGATTGAGACGGAGTCCCATACAAAGATAATTTTTTAAATAAAATAGATCTATTATTTGTGTTCACTATAATTACACATAATGAAAGTACAAATACAATATAGGATATAATAATATCATGACATAATATTAAAGAAGGAGATTAACCCAAAGAATGGAAATTGGGTTATGAAGTTCCCTTACCTCGTATCCGACATGACCCGACCGTTCTTTAATCTCCTGAATAATAAACATTAGTTAGTATACACTTTCTTAAGCACCTTTTTCATGTTCATTATTCCTTTTATACCATGTTATGAACATCATGTAATCATTTAAGTTAATAATGTTCATTTTGTCGGTATTTGGTTCTTAAGTCAAAAATAGACTTCTTACACTTACATGTTGTTAATTTGGTCAAAGGTTCATTATATCCAGAATGATATTAATTATTTGGATAACATATATATCATATATATTCGGCATATACATGTATTTATAATATTAAATCACATTTAGAGGTAAGAAATGAAATGCACCGTTCATGGAGACGGTAAGCCGTACGTACGCATGAACGCTACTTCCATTTCTATTTCGTATTTTCTGGAATGTATTCATAATGATATATAAGTATATTATAATTCCAGTATAATAACATATATAATATCATTAACTTTATCCTTTACACATCCCACATATGGTATTAACGAATCAAATCACTTTCAGGGGGCGGTAGTCCGCACTTCCTAAAATGAAGATATCGTGTTTACCCATAATGGAAACAATAATGGTATGACATAAATGAAAAATACAGAAGCTTAAGGAAAAGATAAACATATTATATATCATATATACAAATAGTGACATCATAATGGCCACCTTTTAAGGTGTTAAATGAGTATTGAACATTCATCGTTTCGGGAGGCATAATTTCACCATCCACAGAAACCGTATGTTCTGTAACCATTTGATGTAGTTGTGTGAGAGTTTAGTTCGAATAAATATTATAACAACATAATAGTATATTTAAGATACTGGTTTTGTTACAAAAGAAGTAAATAAAAAGAGTTTAGGGGGTTGGAGAAGCAAAATAAAACAAATGAACATGAGAGAATTAATTACCTTTAAAAGTGTAACTCCTTTTGATTTGAGCCTAAAGGATTATTTTGAAAGGATTCATCCCAAAGGTAATCCTATAGGATGAGGAGAGGGATGTGGAGAGAGTAAATGGGCAGGGGATGGCCCTGCCAAAGGCTTGAGGAGTGTGTTAAATGAGGTAGAGGTGGGGGCCTTTTATAAGAGGAGAGGAGGGACACTTTTGGAAATCATGAAAATATTATTTTATTTTCAAAAGTGATTCGAATTTCTAAGGTCCAAAATTGATATATTTAAAATATAAGATGATAAGGCTTCGAAAGATTCCCATACAATAGTTTTTGGACAAGTTTAGGTCTTAGATTTTATATTATCGTTTCATTTTATTTAAACTGTTCATTATTGAGGTCATCGTTGCTTCATCATGATGTCAAAATTAAATTAATTAATTTAATTTCTAAAAAATATAAAAAAATTACTATGATGTAGGAAATATTTTTAGATTTCTAATGAATATTTATAGTCAAAACTATGATTAGTATATCCGCTTATAAAAATTGTTTTAGTAAAACAATTTATGTTAGTGTCATTTTCACCTTTATTTAAAAAAAGGCATTAAAGTCATTATCTCACCCATGTGGGTCCATGGGGTCGACTAAATCGACCCATGAGTTGTCTTGGTCGTTCATGACTCATCCAATAGGGGTAGGACAAGTGTCATGGTGTTTTCATATTTTTATAATATCATTTTTACATTAAATTACACTAATTACCTCTAATCGCGATTAAAAACTTAATAAGTTACTATTCACCAAAAAAATATTTTAATCTCATTGAACCACATCTTACTTCTTAATGAAAACCATGTATGTCAGATTTTCAAAATTCAATACACATTAGTGGTAAACTTTCATTTAATTGAAAAATCAGTTTACTTGATTACCACTTAGTCGTTTCACTATTCATCAAAAATTGGAGTTTTTCCTAAAATTACCAAAACATCACCCTAAGATATATTTGATATTATGAATTCAAAAATGAAGTCTATTTTACAAAATTCAAAACATATAAGTCACATTAATTAATTTAATAATTAATTCCCGCTGTCAGAGCAAATAACGTGTTTTTATGAAATAATAAGTATCAAAAGATTGACACCAGTTTAAGTCCAATTTCAAAGTGAAATTGATTCCAATGTCCACCATTGGATTAAATGGTAAAAATATATTCAGATTACACATTAAGACCAATTCAAAAGATAATCTAATCATATAAATAAATTTGATTAAGAAGCAGTTTTGATGTAAAATGCAGTATTTTTCACTATTCATTAAAAAATGAACATTGTCAGAAAAATACCAAAAATTCACACAAAGTAAATTTTGATGTCCCAATCATAAATAATAAGTTTATTTTGACAAAAATAACTTATAAAATTGTCAAAAGATGGATTCAAAAATGGTTTTCCATCAAAAGGCAGTAAAACAATCTTTTAAAAAAATTAGTGTATTCCATGCTTAAGATTGGATTTATTTTCATTTTAAGCCTCTAAAACACTATCTCATTAATTAATAGAAATATATAAAAATATCTATTATTCATTACTTACTTGGGATGTTACATCATAAATCACAAAGATAAAATAATTTTTATGTTTAATGTTATAACCCCTCAAACATTTGTCACCTAGAAATAAATTTACATAAATGAGGTATTAAAACAAACTCTAAAAATAAAACTGATAAATCTAGATGGAAAATGAAATGAGGTACCATTATTTAATAGTTTCAAAAAAATTATAATTATTTTTATAATTTTATACACTACGATAATTAATTTATGATGAGAACAGATTTTTATCAAACCAATCATCCATCTCATATAATGAATTGAAAAATAATGTTAAGGATAAAATTTTATTAAAAAATAATCATGTAACCATAAATAGAAGCACGTGAATTTTTGAGAGTTAGTGTTTATAAATAATGTATAGAATGATAAATCTGTTAAATAATTGGAATTTATATAATGGTGGAATTGTTAGCTTGAAAAATTTTAGAGAACTAAAAATAAAGTGAACCAGAATGAGAATGATATATATAGATGGAAAAAATAAAATAAATTATATGGATATATATATATATATATATATATATAATTTTTATACTTTGAGATAACTAGTTGAATTTAGAATGGACTTTTACATTCATCAAAATGGATACTCATTTTGTTGGATAATTATAATCATTGTATTGAAGTGGTCAAGAGCCAACAGAAATCTCTATCTACTAAACAATTTATCACCCTTATATTTTAACGGAGTTGCATAATTTTAAATAGTGAATACGACATAAAACTCCAACATGATAGGATTATTCTACAACATTATTTGTTGCTATATATGTCTTTTAATATAAAAAATCCCTTAGATATCTTATAAAGCATGGATCACCATGTTTAGATGAAACATAATAACCTATTAAAATATTATTATTTAAAACATGAACATTTCACCTTCCAGTTAATATGTTGATAATTAATAGTAGAAAATAATTTTTGAAAATATATGGTTTTAACATTTTAATTGTTTATCTATTTATGATAAATAATCATTAAATTATTTCGAGTGAAAAATAAATGTTTTCAGAAAAACTACCTTTCATCAAAAGGTTGATTAGATGGGCTTGTAAAAAATAATTTAAAAATAACTATCTGAAATATTATAAAATTTATTTTTAAATATTATATTCAATGTTGGAATAATCACGTAATCATCATACTATTAATAATTTTTATAATTTTTCAAAAATTAATCATTTTTTGATGAATTGTGAGGATATTGATTTTTATTAAAAAATAAATTTTATTTCTAACATTTTACAATGTTCAATTATATTTAAAAGTGAACTTAATGTTATATTTTATCAAATAATATTTTATTAAACTAAAAATGTTATCGTTAAATAATTATATAAGTAATTTGGAAATTGAAGTTCATGTATACTTATAAAAATTTTCTCTGTAGAAACATGTTCTCTCATCGTGTCAGCTAGTATAATTTAAAATTGTAATCAAGAAACACTATTAATTGAATTTTGATTAATGTAATCTATTTTGGAATCATAATATTGTTTATTATCAGTTAATTTTAACTGTTGTTTTGAAAACAATTTATTTGTGAAAATTGTAAAAATAATATTTATTTATGTTAATCTAAAAATGTGTTTACATGAGGGATAAACTAATAAAATTATGGGAAAAAATGACATATAAAATTCCTAGAGCCCATTTTATGACAATATATTGACCTTATAGCATCTTATATTTTTTAATGAATCATTTTACAATCTTTTTGAATGATAAAAACATTAGTACAGTCGATTCTTTTCATATATTAAATGTTTTCCTCCTCTCTAATTTATAATTACCCAAAAACTCTTCATCCCTAATCCACACATTAAAAACCATTTTTACATCCATTATATAAAAAAATATATTCCTTAATCATTTATGATCATTTAAGATCCATTTATATTGTCTTAATCCCTACCAATTATGGATTTTGGTGAATAACAAATGAATTCTATTTTAGAAGTTGTAAAATTCTTAAACAAGCATTTTTATGTTGTTTCTTCTTCTACCTCATTCAAATATTTTTAAAACGTGATTATATGAAAACCTCAATATCTTCAATACCATTGGTGTTAAAATTCATGCCACTTTATGAAAAAAAATTCATGACTGGTCAATATAAATTTAGACTCAAAATGGCCTTAAAATACATAAGCATTATCCTAAAGGTACATGTTAGTAGATAGCATGGCAAATCCATCCCCCTCTACATTCATGAGCATATGTGGTTGGTTATATGTGTGTCTGACTATTCTTAACACCTTCACTATGTAACATTCTTTTTATAGCCCGCTCCACAAAGACCAACACAACTTTCCCTTTCATGACTTGATAGAGCACATACATCTCGAGGCAATCACCTAGTATCCACATATAGCACATTGATCATCATAATGGAGGACCCAATTTGAGTCAGATTAATCTTGACACCTTCATGACATCAAATTATATCTGTAGACCCTTCTGTGGGGACCACCTCAGTGATCATGTTGTCTACTCATCAAAGCCCGTACCTCTCCGTAGCATCACCAATTAATTGTGGCCAACACTATGATCATCACATTGATAGACAATCTATGAGTCGTATGCCTTCACCTCCACTTCACAACACCCAAATTTTCACACTGGCGATCTCTATTACCCCTACTGACCATAGTTTCCAATAAATAACTGGCTAACACCCAGCCCATTCAAACCGTTTTTACTCCATCCATTAGGCTTCAATGATCCCGTTTATAAACACCTTCACAAATTGGAAAAAATATATCACTAAATGAACATGGCCTTATGATCCCTATGTCCTTGTTATCATCATTTCCCCTACCTATGGTGGGTATTCCCTTTTTGAAGTCCTATTACATTAGTAAAGGTGGAAGAACCTTTGGATGGATTATGATATGGGATGCATTAAGACTTCATGAAGCACTCTCCAAATAAAGTGTTCATTTATTAGGAGATGATCTACCCTATTTAATGTTCCCTTAATAGATAATTAGTCCTTTTGTGAATCCCCATTGTTTTATAGAAACTATCCTTTTCATGATTTGCTAGTACTTCACAAAGGCCGTCCACTTTAGGAAGAACCAAATCTTTATGAATCCCCTCATTTCCATATCTCTCTCTTTACAAACAACTCTCACATGAAGCCCTTCCTAACTTATACAAAGGGATTTCATAGTCCCCCTGAGTTGTGCTTCATGTTGAGTTTTCATTCCTGATACTTCTTCTCATAGTCATGTTAATGTCTATTGATTCTTCATATATCCATGTTAATGTGGACACCCATAGGATCACTCCAAAAATCCATTAATAAATAGATTTTAATGGGCCTTCACTTCCCCAGATATGGGTTGTGCAAGTTACCTTGGTCATATGGGTGGGGAGATATTCCTCACCATCTGAGTAAAGGGTTATTAAACAACTATTGAACCCCATGTCCTCAACACATGATGATAAACTGTGATTACCTCAAGAGTAAAAATCCTTAGAGGGCCATGTTGCAGATGGGAACGAGTGAGATCTCACTCCTACTCTCCATTTTCTCTTTATCTTTATGTGAGCCTCAGGAAACCAACCAAATGTAAGCCCATTTTTTATTATTGTGCCACCAACCATATGTAATCCCCTGTTTCTTCTTTGGGATGTTAATCTTGTGTAATCCCCACTATACTCCTCTCCAAACTACATTTCTCAACACAACCACCAGATCCGTTGTTTCCTATTGATTCTGACACTGACAATGATTCATGTGGTCTAAGAGTAAGTTTCTACCATGAAATACTCTTTGTTCCAACCAAGTAGTTAATCAACACCCCCACTCCATAAATCTTTGTATACGTTGATCCTTGACCACTTTATGCAAGTTACGTTGGAAGCCTCCTTGAAATTCCACCCCATCACCCATCTATCCGGACCTCATCACGTCTATCCCCATCATTTTGAATTACATTAAACATGATTCCCCTCTCATCCCACATGATGCTAAACTATATTCTTTTTATTTATTTTGGTTTCATCTGTTTTACCTTTACAGGGTATGTAGTAAGCCTCCATGATTTCAACCCCAAACAATGGTAAACTTTGGTATCCCCTTTGTTAGGACCCACATCCTTGGTCTACCACTTAGTGGTGTCAGGCCAGTTCTCGGACAGCTAAACATGCAAAATCCCCCCACACTAAATCCATAATCCTCCTTCCAAGTGTATCCCTCTCCCGATAGGATGATAACATCATATAATCCAAAACTTTTCTTTGGTATTGCAATAATTCTATAAACCTTTATTTTGTGACCCATTCCAGAACTACATGGACATTGATTCTCTTCCACTGAAATACATCAAAATCCTCTATGAGGTTTAATCCTCATACTATAACCTTCAAACTTTTTATAGATTTTATCTTCATTCCTTCCACACCTCGATACATTATCCATATCCATGTTGATTTCCCCCTAGCTACCACATCCATGTAAAATCATGAAATTCAAATGGATAACTAACCATATGTAATCCTCGTTCATCTTAGTTCTCCTTGTGTCACCTATTCCACTAACCATGTATAATCCCCAACATGTGTATAGGTAGTTTTACATTGTGTAAAACCTAATCCCATGACTCACCCTCTCAACATACATGTGTTTTTGATCCTGGTCTCCTAAACTGGGTTTCCAGGAAGCCTCCATGAGGTTTAATCCAAGCCAATGGTAACACATGTTATCCCCTTTCATAAGAGACACCATCATCTGATCCCCCATTGTGCTATCTAGATCACCCATCACGGTGTGAAACCATCTCCCCTCTAGGAGAAACCACCTCGGATCCATCCATATTAGACGTTTTGAACCATCTCTCATGTAAGCATTCTAGGATCTCTCTCTTAGGGATGTTCCCCTCTGATCCACTCCCATTAGTGTTCCAATCCATCTGATCCATCTCCACTAGATGTTAAACTCATGGAATACCCCATGTTAAAAATTGGATTCAGAGGAAAACATCAAAAACATTCCTTTGGAATACAATTCCCAGCCTTATACTTGGGATTCCTCAGGCTTCCACCACTGTGTTAATCCCTATTAATAGAAATCATGGTCTACAGGTGATTCCACATCCATACATGCCAATGATGCCTAATGTGAATACTCCACATACTAAAGGTCGCATTCCTAACCTGACCCATTTTTAATTTCGTGACAAGAGTAATATATGTAACCAGCATCCAAAAAGATATAGCACGGAGAATATTTTCACAAATAATTTCTCAATATTTAATAGAGAACTGAACTAGGTGATGAATTTTAAGGAGTAATTCACGGTAGAGACTAACATCCCATCATACCATTTTAATTAAGGATACAATTTCCCTCAAGAGGTGAGGGATTTCTCCCTCTTTTGTAATATGGGAATGTTGGGAAACAACACGACCATCACCTAGTGACCAAACACCCAACGCAATATGGAACAACATAGTGGAAAGCATCGTAAATAGAAATGTTAGGAGTTTATAGGTTTCATATAGACGTTTCTTGGGTCTTTCAAGGTACGCAGATTCATACTTTAGTATTGATATTAGGAAGGAGACGCCCAATGCCTACAGAAACATGGTTATAGGTTGGGGAAATACCTATGCGGTAATCCTGAATGGCTCATCATCTTCCACAATGTCATCCACTACCTCACCTATCGAGCACCCTTCCCTATCTCACCATTTGGAATTTTCCAAATGATGGTGATTAGTACTATTCTCTATCGATATGAGTAGGAATGAGTCACTCTGATGGGGGATATGGCTCATCAAGATATGGATTCGTTAGTGCCCCACTATCACCACCTCCCTCATGGGATATTCATGGAGCCACTTCTCCCCAAGAGGATTTCCCATCATTTCGAGAGCCTCTCCCTAGAATGATCTTATTACTCGCTCAACAACATTGATAAAGTAAGTGGTTTCTCAATCGTCACAACTCTGAAATTAGCCATAAGACCACAATGGAGGGCTACCACCAGGCCATGAAATTGTGGCTCGCCTATCCCACATGCCAATTAGAATGTGGCCCTTAAACCACAAAGTCATCCCTAGCTCGGCTGACTCGACATGAATGTCGGGTGAAATCATAGGAGGATGACCACCAGTGGAATCATCTTATATTACTTCAATGGCCTCATACACCACCAATGTGTTTTATCTCCTCCATATTACAACTTAATAGGATCACATATACACCTCATCAGGATTGAGATCTTAGTTACCCAACAAGTAGGTTGGGACGACTCTACTGTTCATCAGCTAATGCAGTACCCATCATGGGATGGCCCATGACGATGAGATTCAGTATGGATGTCCACCTAATAATATCATTAGAAATAGTTCAGGTCCTCTCCATCTTGTTAAAAATCATCACAGAGGTCACCTCCATGACCAGAATCCTTTTTATGGAGGTTTTCCCCATATTTAAGGTCATCAACACAATGGTCCTCACCACATCTTCACCATCTCAGGAGATGACCCTCCATACAATGATATTATTAGGAGATAATGTCATCCTCACCCTATAATAAATCAGCATGAAGGTCCTACAAAATTTTTATTCAACATTTTCCTAGGTACTCCCCACACCACATTTCATCCATGTGAAGGTCCTCCCCACTCCAACATCAACCCGCACAAAGGTCCTAAATGTGTCAATAATCTACCCTATATTGAAGAAAAATAATAGGGGTAGGAGGGTGGGTCATCATCACCAATTAAAGATCTATAAGAAACCATAAATCATTGTCAAACCTGTGTGATTTTTAGACTCTAAAGTGTACTATCACTTAGTGTTACATCCTTAACCCTGATATTCTATTTTAGGGTCTGGGGCTGGAACTCAGAATATTAGATTTTTCCTCTAGGAAATCACGATGAAATGGATCCCTATATTCCTCTAAATATATTTACTTGAAGTGGAACATTTTGATCCTTTATATGGTATTCCTCTGAAATCCTCTCTGACTTTGACACAAAAATTCTATACATTGAGAAGATATAATGAATAATTGTTTTGGGGACCCGTCAAATATGATCACCAGCCTGATCCCCCACCAATGACCTCCATCATGGTGCAAAAAGTAGTGGTTAGTAACCCATGTTAATGGGATGTAGTGATATAGTCAGTGAATTCCCTTGAAGATTGCCGAAGATGCATCTGTTTTTCAGATTACACACCATACTCTCCATTGACCATTAAACTACTACAACAATCCACAACAATGTCATTACAATTACCTCAACATCCCATAGTTTATGAATGGGTAAACCAATTACTATACCCTATGTCTGAGCCAAGATGTTTTTGGGACACTCTCCTTATGGACAATTTCCTTGATATGTTCTATAAAATATCTTCTACAAGAATTAATATTCCAGAGTCCCTCACCAAGGGCACAGTTGTGTTCTTCCACCAAAACATAGGGATGATTCATTTTAGTCTCAGTCATCGACAGTTATCTTAACCCATAATCCCATAACCCTTCAATTACACTGGATAATAGTTACACCAAGTTGAGTTGTCCACAGTCCCTATTTCTCATCACCCTACATTGTCTATTAATCATTATACCATCCACCAATGAAGTGTTCAATGATTTACAGCACTCTAACGAGTTATTAAGAATGCTTCTTAATATATCCAAATACATGGATTGGGGAAGTATGTTGCCTTTCATTTCATACCAATCCCACACCAACCTGGATCACCTAGTGATATCAAGGGTACACCTTCAGGTGTCATGATAGTAAACATGGTCATTCAATAGATATACCTAGAAGGGGGATTCCTAAAATTAAATACTGATGATGAGCCACCCACTAGGGTAGCACAACACCAGATGATCCTACATGTGTCCACATTCACCAATAATGATCGATATGCTTAGCCTTCATTAACATACCAATTCATTTCCTCTTGGTCAAGATCATAGTAATGGAAAAAACACACAAGGATAGTCATGTCATCTGACCCTTCTTATTTTGTGTTAAAGATAGGAGATGATACCCAAAGGGGAACACTACATGAATTAATCATGGAATAGTGAAGGATCATGGATGTTACCCTCCCTGATTGCATCGTGGAAAGATTCCCATATTACATAAACCCCTAGATTGATCCCATCCGTCTTCCACCAGGGAAGTAGGGATAGGTAAAACACCCCCTGATGAATTTCCACTGGTGATCTTGATAACCATGCCCTTCTGGATAGGGTACATATCAGAGCTTATAGTAAAATATCTTGGTTTTCATAACTAGATCCACCTGAGATGTGCATAAACCTTCCTCAGAATCTGGAAAATGTTTCATTGGACATTACGTAGGTCCTATCAGCTGACCTGTAGGATCCTCCAACATCCCCTTACATCATTCAACCTTCCACAATAGGATCCAATCATTTAGATTAACAAATCGAAGATCCTAAAAATGCTCTACTATTCTAAAATACTGGATATGAGAGGAATCCTCATTAAGATGATATGAAGATTACATATATTTACCGTTTTGAGGCTCTTGAAACCCAACAGAAGTATTTCCCAACTGATAAAAACCCATATCCGGCATGGGTTGATGATATGACATGACCATATGGATTTTTAAATCATACATTCCAACCATTAAATGGGACAGGTGACCCGCTACAACATCTGGTCCACTTCATTTCATGATTTGGTCCCATGATAGGTACTCTTGCACAATATGAAGATTCTATGATACGGTGTATCATTCGGTCATTGGATGGTCCTGTCTTCGTTCGGTATAGCTAGTTACCAATTGGTTCCATGTATGTTTGGGAGGATCTCTATTGGTAAAATCTCCACCAATTTAGTACCACAACCAAAAATATTCGAATATCCAACCTCATTAGGTCCATGGAAGTGCTGGATTAATGAGTCGAGACTTTTTCGCCAGGGGGAAGGGCCTCACGTAAAAATTCGATATGCCACAAACTCGGGGACAACTAATAATGATGTGTGTATGGAATGTGAATACCAAACTGATTCCTTATCAAATTGCTTAGAACATCCCACGTAGATTCTAATATTTCTCTGATAAGGCTCCATGTTCAATGGATGCCTTGAAACTCAAAGTGTATGGATTCCCATTCCATCCGGAATCTCCTACAGGAAGATCCACTGAGGTTGAGACCACTGATGTTTCACAGATTGGGGGACCTAAAAATGGATTTTTTTAGATGATCCTCCCCTATATCTTCACTGAGGGACACCACCTTATGTTTAGCCTCCAAATACGATTCCACCAATTCAGAATTAGTATGATCCAATGCATAACGCACCACTACAACCCAGGAAAGACAAAAAGGTTCCTCCACACCACTAGGATCTCACCCCCCATCGAGACTAGGCTCCCAGAGTCCCATTCTCATAAAAAATAAAGCAGAACCTCTCATTCAATAAATATCAAGACCCAATCAATTTACAGAGATTCTTGGATCAAGAAATATTACAGATTCAAAAATATTGGAGGATCGAAGAAGGAAATCTCATTGATCTCCCAAATTACTATCTCCGTCACTGGTTCCTTGGACACACTCTCATGTAGTTTCATGTATTCAAATACTGGATATCGGAACAATTCGATAACATATTAGTTTGATCAGTTTTCTCAATGGAACAAGTAGAATGTGTGTTTGTAAATCATGATAGCGATAATGAAGGTGTAGAGAAGTAGCTCCCTCACTGCGGGTCTCAAATGTATGATGACTTGATATCATGCACATTGGTTTCACAGGACCATGGTATTACCTCATCTTATTTGACTCAAAGCAAGCCTTATGCAGTCCTTGGGATACCTCTGAATACAACCTTTTCAATGACATTTCTTATTTCTCCACCTCTGGAGAGCATGTTTCAATAAAACAATGAGAACCAAATTCCTCCACATATACCAAATCCATCTAGTACACTTGGCAATTTCATTACCTCGGGGATAGGGATAGTCCATAGATTCCACCTTATAATGAAGGATTTATCAAGTGATGATCATGAGTAAATTTATGGGAACACTATCGAACATGTGGACCCATACATAGAGTCAAAAGAAGAGAAATTCAAGGCATACCCTCCTAAAGTCCCTAGCGGATGCCATCTTCGATGAAACCGTGGACATGTGAGTTGTCAAAGTGCACCAATGATGCTTCCAACAGTGATGTTCTCTCCATTGAGACTAGAAATTGATCTTTGTGCAGGACTCAACATGCACAATCCTCTCACCATATTTCAATAGATCCACTTCCCACATTGTTATTTCTAATCAACAAGGCAGAGCCTTCATGATCATGTGATGCTGAGGCCAGACCACAGTCATCTAACCATAAAACGGTAGTCATTTTTCATTGTTAAGATAATGAGGAGTGGGATGTTCCTACCATATATAGAAATATTCCGGTCCGACATATAGTTTCTTTCATACCTCAACCAACCGAGTAACCTCATATCGAAAAAAGTGTTTACCTCACACAGATGTATGATGTACATAAGCACCATTTTTTAGTTAATGGAAGTATATCAGTCCTTGAGACTCTCATGTTATTTTAAAACATGCCTCATGCTTGTAAATAGGATTTATGAAGTCCCCCTCTAATTTGAGACAGAGGTAGCAGCCATCGATTCCTTCCATGATGAGGATTTCGAGCATACAGAATTTCAGAACATCATTTAATTCCCAGGGGAATAATATGTTTCTCTTATATATGGGGATGATAATGCCACAATATACTTTCAGATAGTTCAATGGTGTGGATGTCCATTGTTATCTCATCTTCACGGGTTCCGGGTTCAATATCATCTCACCTCAGATGCTCAGCAAACTTGGCTATTCTGAAATAGACCGAGAACACTTTGACCAAATGATTCAAGGTTATGATAGGAAAGGGCAGATGTTTAATGTCAAAATCTTATTGACACCAAATCTCTTGGCCAGATTTATAAAATAGTGTTCATGGTCATATCGCAAGAAACCGCCTACAATGCACCTATGGGTAGACCCTTGCTCAATTTGAATGTGAAATTCCCCTCCTCATATCACCAATGACTCAGGCAATATAATAATGGTTGGGTGGGTTTTATCTAAGGTTATGTGTCAAAAATATTCTCTCATGAATCCCATGACCTAGATGGTACCTACTATAAATATAAGGAAAATAAATTTCAGACCAATGATGTTGATGATAATACTATTTTGACTGACCCATGGGAAGACACAGATGATGCTTAAATGTTTCAAATTCATCAGTTAGAGTCTATAACCATAGACATGGGATACTTCTTTATAATCTTTAGGACTAGGGGTATGCTTGTTCTCTAATGGAGGGAGATCAGGAAGATCACATCTTACTCTTACATGAATCATGCTTGACGGATCTCAGATACCCTTACCCAAGCAAGGTTTTGGGATGTTCATCAAATGGAAACATAAATATGTAATAAATTATTGTTTCACCATTCCGGGATGAAGATAATCAATCCAACATGCCATTATTACATTGATATCATGAAATGTGGCACCATGGGTTGAAGGAATCATGTGATTAGATTGATAGATTTTATCACCAAGGTGTCTGTTGTGAAAGATTTCTCTAGTAAAGATTCTATCACCACTCAGGCCACAACAAACATTCCATCAGGGTCTACTAACTCAAAAGTATTTCCCCCTATAATGATCCTCTCACTATGGACGATGAATAGAATTTGGAATATTCACCTCCTGCGTTTGAGGAAGGTGTCTCTACCACTATTGATGAGTTGGAATAAGTGATCCTCAGCACCAAGACAAATATAAATCCAACACTTATCATTGTTTCCAAGTATATAGATGAACTATATTAGTATGTTTATTTCTGGAAGTTGCATTCAGATTTATTTTCATGGAGATATGGTGAGATGATATGACCAAATCCTCAGGTCACCATTCACCACCTTGGTATCCCAATCAACCACCATATGATCAAACAACCTCCTATAAATATGTACCCTTCTCATGATTTCATGTTCGATGCTAAAGATGAGAATCTCATTAAAAAAAAACATCGAGGATGTCCAGTACAAAAAATTGTTATCCAGCGTCATTTCTATCCAAAATAGGAATGGATAGATCATAGACTGCATCGACTTCTTTGATATCAACCATCACTATCTGAAAAATAATATTCCTATTCTTATGATAGAGCTATTGATCAGTGAAACCATTAGATTCCAACATTTCCACCTCATGGAAAATTATTCTAGATATTATAAAATAGAAATATCCCATGAATATAAATATCCTACCACCTTCATGTCACCATAATGTACTTTCAGTTGTAATGTAATTCATTTCATTACGAAGAATGAATGATCCACCTAAAAAATTTCCATGCACTACATACGAATGCTGATCCTTAGAAAATTAGTGGAATGTAATGTAGATGATTTGTTTGTCAAATTCCACCAGTAACAGGGTCATCTCAGATATCAATATTAAGTGTTCTTCTATATTTGATCCTACCATCTGAATATGAACCCATGAAGCTCCCCTTCAGGGTTACCTCTATAATTTTTCTCATGTTATTTTGTTAGATATAGAGGAATTGAGATCGTTTTAGAATAGACCAAGGCCATCATTCAGATTCCATCAATGAGAAAATATTCTTCTCTCCATGGCTTTTAAACCACATGGCCCATTTATGACGATTCAATACGAAAATGGATGGAAAGTGTATTCCCTTCTCCCACCTCAAGAAAACAAATTCATCTACCATTGGGATGAATAGTGATATGCATCATTTGATAAGATCATGCAGTACATACAATATCCACCAATAATGATGTTACCCATCTCCAAAAATCCACTAGTCTGTTTTTTTTCACCGTACTAGAATGGTCCTTTGGGACACATCTCACCCAGAAGAACAATGAGATGACTGAGAATAGTTTATACTATCTCAGCTGAATGATCCCTAATACAGAGTCCATATATTCCTTTATTAATGAGAGATATCTTGTGCCAGTATTCAATGTCTAGAAATTGTAGGATTACCTACAGCACCATGAGATACAGCTGGTGTCTCATATAGGCCCTCTAAAACATATTATAAACTACCCTACATTGATAGGCCATCTAGCTCGGTGGGTAGTGATCCTTCATAAGATTGACATCAGGTTCATTTCACAAAATGATGAAAAATTTCAGGTGCCTTTAGTTTTTAATACCACCCATCTAGCACCTACAGTAGAGTCTCTATATAATTTTTCTCAGATGAGGCAACCCTATTAGTTAATGAAGTCATATAGAATTTTAGGATTAATTTAAATAAATAATTTGAAAGCCCTAATAACAAAATACCTAATGATCATGGGCTCAATACATTAGTCCTTGGTATCATCTTCACCAATCCTACAATGGTTTTCATTTCCTATTCGTTCTTATTTTTAGAAGGATGAACCAACAATGATGCCAAGTATCATTCCTTCATCACTATCCCAAGATGGCCCTTGAGATTGATATCCCCTACCTTTTTGTGAAAGGGGACTCCAAACTATTCATCATGAAGATCAATGCCGACTATATAGTCAGGAAGATCATGTCATTAACCCTTTTAGATAAAACTACCATGTTAAAGGACCAATACCATTCTCGGCCTGATGTCACGTTCTACACACATGGAAGGGTATATTTGATTCCTTGGATAACATTACCGCATATCTTGAAGAGACTAACTAGGATGATTTTTTTTATATATGGCGCATTGAAGATAAATTTATCCTATCACTCTAGATGATGATGATAGCTAGCAGATAAGTCATCTCACCACCGGTGTATCCACATCAGGACCCTCGGCACTCCCTGTCGTAGTGGTAGGTACCATGAGATGGAAAAATCCTTTTATCAAGTATCTATAGCATGGTAATATCTCGATAGACTGAGATGACTGTGAGAGTGTTTGTCGGTGTGTAGTGTAGTTAACCTGACATAGTGGTCCCAATCATGAGATGATACTTTACAGACATGTGTTTGATGGGATATTACTCCATTACATTCAAGGAGATGAGATTCCCTAGGTTTTTTGGATGTTCTTGCTGGTAACTAGGTAGCTCATCATGAATTTTTAGAACACTTGAATCAGGTCTGAAGGTTGTGTTATTAATGGAACACCATGATTCATGAATGTATTATGTTTTCCAAGAGGTGTAACGCATGCTAGATCCATGCTAATTTCATGAATAAGCCACAAGATCCTCCCCCTAAAAAAAATTTCACCTGGCCTATTACAGTATAGGGAACAGATTTCATATGACCATATCAACAAGAAACATCTCATTAGGGTAGGTTCATCATAATACTATAGATTTCTTTTCCATGTGGGTAGAGGTAATTCCGCCCCAGGATGTCACGACCTGGTCTATTGTTGACTTAATGAACTCCAATATCATCCCAGAATTATGATTACGTCCCACCATCCTCTCCAATTACAACACCATAATTCAGGAATATAGGATGAAGAAATTGTACTCCATGTACATTATCCATTAAAATAATAGCACTTTCTATCACGCTTATGAAAATGAGTAGATCAAGGCATTCAAAAAAATAATATCGAACTTAATGCAGAAGATGGTTGGTTAGAACAAGAAGAGTTGATTGGAAAAACACCCCAGTTCACTTTGTACATAGCAGATGATGACTTGTAATTCCACCCAGGTGAACCCAAATTACCTGTTGTATAGAAAAGTGGATTTCCTGCAAATTGAGATTCAGTTTCTGTCACACCACACAACCAATTTCAACATGAATACATTATATAGGGTAACAGAAGTCCATCTGGATGAAGTAGAATCCCTCAATGAGAATATTATCTTAGGCTTGCATAATCTGGAGAGACACAAAAACAATTTAACCTATGAATTCTACAAGATTGTTTTCCTTTATTCCATCCTTCAATGTGACAAAATATTTTCCCTAAGAATGCTAATGATTCCTCATAGGAAGCCGCCAATATTGGAACCCAAATGGGAGGGAACCTGTATCATTCACTAGGGTTACTCCAATAGCGCATCCATTGTCACCATTGAAGGTCAACATATTAATCCTCTGACCAATTACAAATTTCTTTAGAATTAAGTTGTGTGAGTGGTCCATATCATCCATCATAATTATAAACTACAAATGGTATGAGCTATATGAACATAAATTGAGAACCCTTTCATAATTCATGGTGATAAACTAAAAATGGTGAATAATCCCTATGTTACAAGCACTAACACATTAAATTATGAACCATTAATTTATTTTCCTGACTTAAAATTACCCATCACCCTCATCCTCCGCGACATTAATCTACAAGAGGAATACATAACTCAACGTCTTAGATCTGGAGCATTAAACTAGGATATCTCTCATCCTCATTGCATGATGTTATACGGAAAGAGTCCCACCATGAATCATGAATCCATTCATTTGGGTATTCATCATCATTCACATATAAATAGACCCACTACAGTCCTCATCTCATTCAACCTTTTCTCACCTACCATTACAGGCCAAGTTCCCGGATAATCTCGAATGACAATTTGATACTAGTCCCCCATTTCTAATATGGTCAATGTTAGATACTAAATTGTTTGTCCCCATTTAAAGTCACACTATACAGACACAATTTTGAAATCATGGTATCCACTTATATTCTATCATTACCGCTATCCCAATGGTGTCTGAAATATCGGGTTTGGTGATTCACCCTTTTTCTTCCCCTCATTCCCACTTACTCGACATTAAACTAGGAATCTACTATCCGAAATCTATTACCATAATCAAATATCTCCCTAATCCCTACTGCATGATGTTTAACAGTATGAAAATTCAAGAACTACCTATGGAATGATTAATGGGATATGTAAGAATGCCCAAATATATTTCTTTTGAGTCCAGCCCTAGGTACCCTGAATTTTTCCTACCTTTTATCCACTCACCCTAATTATCCCACAGGAACATTTAACACTGTGTTCATTCATGTTGGGCTTACAAATAACACATAATGTTTCCCCCTTTATAGATATCCCCTCTTTTCCCATACCACATGATTTTAAACTGAATGAAATTTGAAGAACTACGTGTGGATTGATTCTTGTCCTCACAGGATTGATAGGAATTTATAGAAATTTTTTCATCGGGTCTAGCCCAGCAAATATATCAATCTCCTTAGTTTACCCCTATGGGTTTAGTTCTCTATGAGGGCTACATATGGTATGATGTGGACTTCTTTTTTCATCATTCATTATTGGATTACAATAGATTAACCATGTTCACATCCCCCTAGAACGTCCCATTTTACCTTTTAGCTGTACCACATGATGTTAAACAATATGAAATTTTGTGAACTATGTATTCATTGATTCCCATCCTCATGGGATATATTAGAATTCCAAGATAATTCTTCTCTAGGTCCAGTGCATGTCCCTTGATCCATTCATGGACCATAGTTGGATATTCCCCCTTGAGATTATGTAAATTTTAGTGGGTAATTATCCAGTCTTAATTCTCATAGGATATGATTTATTAGGCAATGTGCACTCCCTTTACAAGTTCATTCTACTGAATGTATCCTTACAATATGATTTTAAACTATAAAAAATTCAATAACTACATATGGCTTGATTTCTATTTTTATTGTATGCATAGGAAGACCTATACATTTTGTCCTCAAGTCTAGACCTTTTTTACCCATTTTTTTGTAATATGGCCTTTTTTTAATTTTATATGCATGTGCTATGGTGTGGTTTTTGGTACCCATTCATGATTGGTATACAACAACTACCCCATATGCCTCCATTAAGAATATCTCCATTCCATCTAAGTCCTTACCATATGAAATTAAACAACAAAAAATTCTAAAACTATGTGTTTATTGATTCATACCATCGTAAAATACAATGAAATTCCCAATCATTTTCCCCCCAGGTATAGCCCGGGCTCCAAACAATATATACATCATTCGGCCCCTCGACCATGATTCTAAATGGGTTACATGGTATGGAATGTGGACATTTTTTTTCAATTGAAATCAGGTCTATAATATCTTCACCATGTACTCCCCCAATAAGACTTCCCTTTTCATTGTCATCCTTACCACAAAATGATTAAATGGATGGTGTTTCAAGAACAACATATGGATTGATTTATCCCCTCAAAGGATGCATATGAACACGTAGAATTTCACTTTAGGTATATCCCTAGGTTCAGTAACCCATTTTACCTCATTCTTCTTCTTGTCTCCTTGAGTCATATTCCCCTAGTTGAGCCCTTCATCTTCTGTCCCTCCTCATCAACACTCTTAGATACACTGTGGACTAGTAACTAGAGTGTTGGATTTTGTATGGAAATTATCTCATTTAATTTATAGGATTCAGGCATCAATTTTTTTGGGTCTCCAACATCTCTCACATCTAAAAGGACCCCCGAGCAGTATGGAAGCTCGACATTATAGCTCACCTACCATTTTGTGCCAACATCCATGATGATCTCAAGCTACATATTAGATAGGTCTCACAGAGTGAATATGGTCAGAGGCACACCATAAATTTTATATTCTCATTCTAGGTCAGATGATATATATGCTATGTTTCGAATACGAATAGTAGTTATCCCCTATCGCTACACGCAAGTGTGGAAAAATCCTTATAGGGAATCACTCATTAGGTATAGATAATTTTTTTTTGTAAATAAGAGGAAAATAAAAATATAGGAATAGTCCTTGAAAATAGGTCATATGAGAATACATGTAAAAAAATCCATCTAGATAAATTGAAATGATGAATGGTGCAAGAAGAAAATTTATCTAACTAGTGTTCATCTAAGAAGACAAATAGAGATTGAATTTGATTCTGGACTGTTTGGATATTGAAGAAACTACCTTGGAGGAGGTTGAAAGATCAATGAAAAAAATCATATTATAAATAATATAAAAAAGAACATATAAATATAGGATAAAATTATATTTCATTAATATCATTTTTCTATGATAACCCAAATATTAGGTCTCATATGGTTTGGAAGCACAGTTAGCCAAAATTTGAACCAACTGTATGCTATAAACTCTCTTAAGAAGGGACCCACATAGTTTGGATGCATTTTTTTACCTTCCAAGTGAAAAATATTCCATGAACCCCTAAAAAATACAACATAGTTCAGGCACGACCAAAATCCTTGAGTGCACAATTAATGAAAATGGTTCCACTACTAGCCCCTCAAAAATGAACCACATGGTTTAAAGAAACCATGCAGACTGGGTCACATGATTTCTATTAAACGTTTGGACTTATGTTTTCTTCCTCTATCTGAGGATTAGAGCTAGGAATATTTCTTACACAACCTCATTTCCATCATAGCGTACAAAGGAATCCATTTCAGTTCATAAGTAATGATTATAATTAGAAATTTAATGGTACATGCATCATATAGAAACTAAGTTCATACATATTATTTCATAAGAATTATTATGATTCCAAATACTAAAAACAATCTAACAAATAGAATTCATAGATGTTGAAAATTTAAATTTCAAAATAATCTCAAAGAAATAATGAAAAGGGGGTTTTAATAATGGTATTTTTAATGAAAATTATAATTTAATATTATGTCAATGAATAGTAGTAATCATAGTATTTATTTAAATTTAATGTCAATAATTTCTAAACTAAAATTTTGAGATCAATTATTTAATATTATTATTTGTTTTAAATAATTAAATATGAGGAACATAATGCGCATTACAATTGTATTTAGAAATACATGTATTTTAAACCCGTTTTTACTAAAATACAATATAAATGTAATTAAATTTTAATTATGTTTATTATATATTACTAAAAAAATTGTTAAATTAAATCAAATTAATAACCTAATGAGATTCTAAATTAATTAATCAATTGAAAATAAATGAAATTCTTACAAAAATTATTTTTTAACTATTTTGTGAAAAATAAATATTTTCAAAAAAAATACCGAACTTCAATCTAATTCAATTTTTAAAAGATTATTTAAAAATTTATATTAAATTTAAAATATAAATTTTTTGAATATTTAAAAGCATAATTATATTACATTCTTAAAATATAAATAAAATACAGTTTTTAGGAAAACATATTTTTGATGAATTAAATAATTTTTAAAAATTAATCAATTATTGAATATAATTTTATAAATATTTTTTATGGATGATGAAATATGCATATATATAATATATTATTTAATAATACTCATACAATCATATTTAATGCCATGAATATAATGATT
This sequence comes from Viscum album, assembly GCA_963277665.1. NCBI lineage: Eukaryota > Viridiplantae > Streptophyta > Magnoliopsida > Santalales > Viscaceae > Viscum > Viscum album. The sequence goes on along the minus strand of OY728127.1, from coordinate 76,681,980 downwards.
ATATTTTTTGAGGGTCCTTTATGATCAAAGATTCATGTTGAATATGCTATCAAACATATTTATTTTCTAAAATCATCAGTTGTTACATATTTCTATAATTTATCAACATACGAAACTAATTAAATTTTAACTAACCCAATTTTAGATTCATAAAACCACTCAATAACATGTCCATAAATCATATAGAATCATAATATTCATCTTTACATCCCTCCACTACTTCCTAGAATACCCACAATATGATTCCCAGTCATTAGCCTTCCCTTATACAATGACTACCTATATCACTATCATCATATGAAGATTCCTCAAAATCAACCATGATTTTAAACAAAATCAATCCACCTGATGTCTATTCATTATCCTCATGTATGACTTCATATTTTCTGATAGAATTTCTCTATCCGTTAAGAGATTAGAAATCTTTATATCAATGAAGTTATGGGAATCTAAGGATGATGCACACTGCACTCCCATGATGATTATATAAGGAAATCCTTCCTATGAATGACCATCTACATCATGGTAACAAATTCCTCTTTATATGTATTAATGTATTCATTATTATAAACCTCTTCTAGTTGATAATGATTTATATTCAATCACTCTTTTGTTATAATTTAAAGATAAATTAATACAATTTAAACATGATGGTTATTTAGGGTTATTTTAAATAAAAATAAAACATCAAACACATTTATTAACTACCTAAAATCATGTAATGTCATTCACATAATGGAATCTGTACACATTTTCTACTATAATATGGAAAACAAAATAATATTGGTCTCCTCTTTGTGCTTCATAAGTGGGGTATATAAAAGTGGGATTCGTAGACCATTAATTGGATATTGTGTTATATTAAAATAATACATATTCTTAGAGTTGGGGATGATGTATTAATATACTAAATTTTTTAATAATATTAAGTACATTATTTTCATGGTAATATATTTATATTATTTTACAAATCATAATTTTAGAGAAGTTACAAAAATTAATGAGATCCATTATATTCCATGAATTAAAATAAAACATATATTGTAATGTAAAGATACTAAATACTGGTGATACCCAAGTGATTGATAACTATAAGGTTTTATGTTGTAATAACAATCATAAATTATAATCATAATGATTGATAATGATGATCACAATGATAGGTGATCATGAAGACTGTACTGTGAAAAAGAACACCACATGTTTATAGTGTCATCGGTTTTTACTATTTAAGAGAACATATCATGGTCTCTAAAAAGGATATCACAATTAATCTGTACCACTTGATATAGATTTTTGATATAATAATTTATCTGTGATAAAAATGTGGAGGAAAGGAATCTTTCATTGAGTGAATAATTGGTTGTATATAATTGGTGTAATAATTAACAGGGTATTTTTTACAACCAAGAGAAAGAGTAGACTTCTTCAAAATTTATCAGGTTGGTATTTCCAATAATAAATCCTTGTGTACATTGGATAAATGTATTTATTTCATGGGAGGTTATATTATAATAAGGATATTAATAATGATGAGACAATTTGTGTTTCCATTAAGTTATATTATTTGGTAGGTACATTATATAACATGATGTAAGTTCATATGAGATATTTTTTATTATGAGATATTCATATATCTATAGGGTATATAGGTTGTTTCAATATATTAAACATGGTATTTGTGTATTATTCATGACTACTTGGATAATATTCATGACAATCAAAAAAATATTTATTATCCACTTCCACAAATTAGAATAAATCAAAATTTATGATGATGTTTTCCCCATATATAAGAGACAATAAACAGTTATCAATTAATGAACACATGTAAAATATTTCAGTTATATTATATTCTTGGATAAAAATAAAATTCACAAAACACTCATGTTATTCAAATGAAATTTATTTATAATAGCGAATATGGGAAATATTGTTATTAAAACAAATATATGATGTTCAAGGTTTTTAAATTAATTAATTTAGAGATAACGATCTGTGTAAATGATTCTCGCATGAAATATAAATAGTTTTTAATGAAATTTATAAAATATTCATGACATTAATGAAATGACTACTAATATATTTTTTTATTCCAAACATGTTTAATAGTGAAAATATTTTTAAATAATTAAGTGATATTTTCCATTATATATAAAAAATATTTAAGACAAATTTTCCAATGAATGATATCCATACCCATTTAGAACACTTTATGGAAAAATACCTTCTTCTTTTATATCGACCATTTTATTTATTGGGAAACTCTTTTAAAAACCCGGTTAAATTGATAATTCTTCCTTAGGTCGAGTTTTTTTATTTTATTAAAACAATTAGATATCATGTAGATTTTTAATTTATCATTTTATCACTCGAGAATGAATGAATAATGATCTATGGGATTAGTTTCACATGTGTAATATTTTTAATATTCCACTCCAGGTTCTATTATTATATAGAATGATGAAATGGGGAAAAATAGTGTTGAGGAATAAAAATGTTGTGATTTATGATTTAATTAGATTTCTATTATCCATAAATAATTTGTATTGTTTGAGAATAATGGTTTATTCTGGGATTGTTAATAATAAATTATAATTTTAATGTTGAATTTGGAAACTAAAATTCTAAAAATTCCATTTTCATTCTAATATGATGCAATCAGTTCGGTAATAAAACCACGAAATGATACTGTCATGATATCCTTTGTGAAACACATCAAAGTATATACGTTTCATTGAGAAACAATTTAAATTTCTAAGAGCATTAAAATTTAAAAAACATCATAATAACTACACATAATCATATAACATTATTTATCCATTTATAAACAACTCAATATATCCATTTTTTATCACACTTGTATTGTCCACAATAAGGTTTTCACTGAAATCAAATATCATGAAACTCATGCAAAAAAATTCCACAATAAAAAAATTCTTGTTATAATTATAATATTTTAATGATTGGTCAGTACGATCATAAAAAAATACAATAGTCATTGTGTGACTTAATCAAAGGAATGTAGTTTTTGATGTATATCTTTCACCATTCTCTTTGGATTAAAACTTTTAATATGTACCATCCTCCTCCCCCTCCCATAGGTTATGGGGGAGATGGTATATCATGTAAAAAAATATCTTATGTCTCATTCCATTTTTTAATGATTTATGAACTCAAACTCCACTTTATATAAAAAATTATGTATTATTCCAGTATTATGGTAGTGTATATTATTTTTTCAGTTTGTATATATCACCCAACCAATGATATTTGGAAAATATCCATGATTCAACAAATCATTTTCTCGTACAATGAAATAAATTGAATTCCCTAATAGTTTTAACACATTACTATATTATAATGACTCGCACTATAAATTCCTACAATGAAAACCTATACGAAAATGATTTATGGGACATGGGATAGTCTATATAGAAATAATAGCTGGCATGACAATGTAAAAACTCGGGTCACTATTTGTTTGTGTGATTATGAAATTATATAATCAAAACTGTGATATTAGTATAATTATAATAAAGATTTACATCCAAATATAGTGGATCCGGTTTTGGAACTATGTACCCAACAATATATATATGGTTTTTCAACTATTATTGCGTCCCATTTTATGTAATCTAGATATTGATAATTGGTCAAAGATACAAGAAGATAGAGTTCCCTTGGATCGATGATAAACCATTAATAAATTTTGTTCAAAATTCAATGTGTATAGTTGTACACATTTTCACATCATAACATCATCCGTTTATAAACCACATACATTATCTTTGTATTGACCATGTAAAATATATTTTATTAAACCTTAATTTTAGAATTTGTTTCTTATATATACTGTGAAATTGTCGTGTTAATTTTATTCTATGTAATAATAGAACCATTTTATATATGATATATGATTAATTGAAATCCCTAATTCACTTCCCAAACATTTTTTATGTTGGCCCAATGGGTATAAACAGTTTATAAAAGACACTATGTTGTTTTATGTTAGATATGACTCCAAATTGATGACCATGGGAAGAAAGTGGATAATGAAAATAGGGGGTCCTATTGTTTAACAAAAATAATATATATATATTGAATGATCAATTGAAATATCACTTATGATATAATCAAAAAGACTTATTAATCACTTCATTACATGGTATACATGTATGCAGTACTTTTTAAATTAAATTGACTAAAGCTTATATAAAGTTTTTATTCACTAATGTGAAGAACCTAAATGCTTTATCATTATCCTTAGAAAACCAAATCATCTTGAAATTAGTGTAATGTAAAAAAACCAAAATGTATATGGGATAATATCTAAAATATTTTTATGGGAAGAATCAAGGTATTGTTTCAATAATTGTATGTCTCTCGCAAAATTAATGTGGTCTTGATGAAGTGACCGAATATAATCATTGATGTTGAAATCGTGATGAAAATAAAAAGGAAAATATTACCACATGAAAATTCTACATTAATGTATCTAAAAGAAAATTATATTAATAAAATCACGAATGGGAATTATTAGATATATATATATCTTCTAAAAATGTGTGATTAATAACCCTTCAGAATCATATGATGACTAATGTCAACATTAATGTAAATAATGTAATTTATTTGTTATTATAACTTATTTGGATAAAATTCATGTGACAAAGTATAAATAACCATGGTAAACCCACATTATTATTCTATAATTGTATAACTGTTTGTAATATAAATGCATGATATTCAAGGAATTATGATAATGTATTTGAAGAAGTTATTAAGTTACCTCTCTAATTAATGTATTACAAGAAGAATAATGTTAAATAATCTAATCCTTGTACACTTTTATATCAGTGGAGACATACTTGTTGATAATAAGATAAATTAGACGTAAAGTATATTAATGATAATTATTTTCTTCCTTTGATGTAGAATATAATATTTTTGTTATGCTTGATAAAAAATTAACCATCATGATGGAAAATATTACTGTGAAAAATTATTTTTCAATATAGAAATTGATCTATAATTATCTCATATAGATATTAACATTAAATTTTAGTAATATTTAATGATATTTTTGTTGAATGAATATACCATGTGTGCTAACCATTTGGAATAAGATAACAATCTATTGGAAAATTTCGAGGAAGAGCACATGGATTATAGAGATACATCAGAACAAGTGATTATTTTGAATGTAAAAATCAATGATTATGTAAAATAAACCAATGAAATCAATACATAACTGGAATAAATAATTTTTTTGGTAAACGATCCCTTAGGATATACTGTAATGTTATAATGGAATATTGAGTCCATTGAAAAATTTTATAGATAAAATAATATGTACAAATAATAAAATATAATTTTAAAGGATTTTATATAAAAACAATGATTAGGTGCATGGAAAATTAAACATATCATCAATTAATAAAGGAAAATTCTAATGACGATTGTTTACTTGGAATAAATGTCCAAATAATGATGTGTTTTTATATAAAATAAGTGTGAAAAGATAATTAATAGAATAAATAAATCATAGAAGGTATCCCAATAGTCAAGGAACAATTTGAAATATATTAATATGTGGAGATCAATTGATGCTATGATCATTTTATTGATAAAATATAAATTATAGTTCATTATGGGATATAATATGACAAGGTGTAGGGAATAAAAATCCTATTTGAGAGGTTAAAATATTCTTATTATGAAAATATGAGTTAGAAGATATCATAAATCATAAAGAAAAAATTATTTTGATGTTTAATTTTATAACCACTCAAATATTAGTCTCCTGGAAATAAATTTTATGAAATTAGGTACTTCAAAAAACTCTAATTTATAAAAAATTATGAATGTAGTTTGAAAATGAAATAATTTACCATTGAAAAATTGTTTAAGAACATTTTATAATGTTATACACTCTGATAATGAATTTATGATGAGAACAAATTTTGTATCAACTATATCATCCACTTAATATATTTAAAAGAGTAAAAATGATAAGGATATAATTATTAAAACGAATATATATGTAAACATAAATAGAATCTCATAGTTCCTTGAGATTTTTTGTATTAAAAAAATGTTTATAATGAGATATTTGATAAATAAATGGAATTTATATAATTATGGAATTGTTATATTGGAAAATGTTAGAGAACCAAAAATCAAGTGAACCAGAATGAGAAGGCTATATATGGATGGAATAAAGAAAAAAATATTTGTATATAGATAAATATAATTTTCAGATTTTGAGTTATGCAGTGGAATTTTGAAGGGACTTTTACTTTCATTAGAAGGGATACTCATTTAAAAGGATAATTAGAATCACTATATTGAAGTGGTCAAGAACCAACATGAATCCCTATCTAGAAATTTTTTTTACACCCATTCAATTTTAAAGGTTATGACTAATTTTCAATATTAAATACAACATTAAACACTATTATTAGAGGATTATATACTCCATGATTAGTTGGAATATATTTATTTTTATATAAAAAATCCATTTGATGCCTTCTGATGCATGCATCACCAGGTTCATATGAAGGACAACACTCTATTGAAATATTAATATTTAAAACATGAAAATTTCACCTTTCTAGTAATATGTGTGTTATAATAGTATGAAAAATTTATGAAAATATATGTATTAAACATTTTAATAGGTTAACTGTTTATGATAAAAAAATTATTCAAATATTTCGAGTGAAAAATAAATTTTTTAGTAAAAAATAATATCTTTTATCAAAAGGTAGTTTAGTTGGGATTCTCAAATATAATTTGAAAATTACCATCACCAATTTTATAAAATTTATTTTCAAATATTATATTTGTTTTTGATGTAAAGACCCCTTAAATTCAAGGGAAATATTTTCTAAATTTTTTTTTGGGATTTTAAAATAACGCAATTTTTGACGCCACCTGATTATGAAGCCCGGAGTGCCCGGAATAAATTTCCGAAGATTAGCTCTGGTACGTTCATTGAACGAACGAGCGGGTTTTCCTAACTTTTGAACCGGTGCTCAGAATTGAAATCTAAGGGCACTGATGAAGCCGCAACGTCGTTAATTGTTTAGGAGCATCTTTTCCGAAGGTGTGTTTGCTCGGGAGGAGTTGTTAATTTTTTGTGGTTTTAGTGAGGAAAAAATAAAATTATTTTACAAATTTTATTTATTTTCCACTAGGTAGTTTAATCCTAAGTAAGGGAGTTGGGGGTGGGACCCACATGTTGTTAACCAACCTTGAGAGGATAAAGGTGGGGTGGGCCCATACGAGCCCAACCCCTCACTTTCCTAACTCCTCAAACCCCCCCCCCATTTAATATTTCCAACTTATCACCTCATTTATTTTTGACACGTTATGTTTAATTAAATGAGTGAACTTAATATTGAAGGTTCAAAATTTAAAAGTGTTGTAAAAGGAAATAAAATATGGCTAAAGACTTATTTTATTGTGGTAACTTCGTTGTGTTGAAGGGGGAGCATTCTTCACATTTTGGAAGAACTTCATCTTCCCAGTGAAGAACTTTTCTACCTCGACGAAGAATCTTGTCACGCCTTTTTCTGAAGAATGAAGACGCGTCGTCCTTCGTTCTTCTTCCCGCGTCAAAGGAAGGGATACGTGGTTCCACCTCGGACAATCTCCATCAACGTGTACTGAACCTCACCCCGTGACGCCGCTTTCTGCAACGCTCTTCGAACATCATCTCGTTATCAAGGTAGGGGTAATTACTTTTCTTCGTGAAATATCCTTTTTCATTCTTCATCTTTATTTTTGGGCCGCTTGATATCCACTTATCGGGAGGAGGTCGGACCACACGAACACGGCCAACTCTCCTCCCCTGTTTGTTGTTATGTTTTTGCGGTTCTAAAGAAGGCGGCACGGTGCGAAGGAACCGCGCGGAATCATGGAGAAATGAGTTAAAGATGGGCGGCACCATCGCATCGCGCCGTTGAGGACAAACGAACCCACGACCGGAGTCAGGCCGCAGCGAAGGGGTGCGGCGCCATCACACCGCGCTGGAGAACCATGAAGACACATCGGCTGGAGTGGTGCCGCGGCGGAGGGGCGCGACGCCATCACGCTGTTCCATTCAAACCAATGCCATGAATTTTGGTCGCGGCAGAGCAGGGAGTGGCGGCCGGAATCACCGGACGCCGGCGCGTTAGAGGGGCTGGACCGCGGGTTCCCGCGGTAGTAGCATGGCCGGCTAGATGGGCCGGCCGATCGACGATGGCCGGGGGTCGTAACCCCCGGTTGGCCATAGGAGCCCCCCCCCACGTCGGGGCCGCCGTTACTCAAACAGGGAGCAGCGCCCCCCCCCCCCCTATCCGCTCAACTCAGCGTGGTCGAGCTGGCCACACGGGCCGCGAGTGCGCGCCAGGTCAGGCCGCCCGGGCCGAGCCGGGTCGCGCCCAGGCCGCGCCGGGCTGCGCCCAGGATGGGTCATGCCGCGCCGGCGGGGATGGGGCACGCCCTAATGGGTCGTACCTGGACCCAGTCCTGGTCGACCCGTTTCGGGCCGACCAAGGGGGGGTCTCGGGCTGGGTCGGTCCGGGCCCAAAACCCCATAAAAACGGACAGGTACATTCTTTTGGCCATATCATGGGATACAGACATCCGATTGATGCACCGTCATCTGCAATGGGATCCTTGGATCGAGAGGTTAGTTTATGTATATTACAGTCAAGGTTTCGGAAAACTTTGTGTATGGCTGGGTTGGTTCGAACACGAAACCAACCGGGCCCTCGGATCAGAAACGCTTATAACTTGAGCTCTGGACGTCCGATTGGTGTTCTGTCGACATTGTTGGATTCCTCTTAGTGAGACGTACCTTTTGGATAACTCCACATGATATTTGGACGTAGATGGAGTGCATTCAGGTTGGTTTTGACTTAAAAACCAACCGGGCCCCTGAAATGAAAAAGTCAATAACTCTCAGACCGGGCGTCCGATTGCCGCACTGTCAGTCACGTTGAGTTCCTTTGAATAAGACAGAACTTTGGGACACATCAACTCCAGACTACGTGTCAGTTGGGGTATCGACCCCTTGCCTCGTGGAGCGGACCTCCTGGAAACAAGCATGCTGTGTGCAGAAACCCTAGAGCTGACTGTGACGATGAAGACCGTACTGAAATCCTCTGTGGGTTCGACGATGTTGAAGACTACACTGAAATCCTATGCGGGTTCGGCAGCGATGAATACTACACTGATATCCTATGTGGGTTCCGCAGCGATGAAGACTGTACTTAAATCCTCCGTGGGTTCAACGGTGATGAAGACTGCACTGAAATCCTATGTCGGTTCGGCAGCGATAAAGACCGTACTGAAATCCTCCAGGGTTAGAAGGCAATGACTACTGTTCTTGTATCCTAAGTGGGTCTGGCTGTGTCTGGCTTTGTTCTTGCTATACTACGTGGGTCTGGCAGAGTAGCTGGTTTAGTATCCTACCTGGGTCCCATCTTTGATGAATCAGTGGCTATATCTGATCATCTCTATCACAGAAGAAGCATATCTGTGTGAACTGAGTCTCGACTTTCAATCAATATCTTCGATATGATTGACTTACTTTCCTATGTGGATTGTGTTCTGTATTCCTGTGTGGATTGGGTTGTACTATCTTGTGTGGACGTGATCGAACATGGGATCGGGTGTTGGAGCCAAACATTAATTGTCGACTTAGGTATATGTATGGGAATATACCTAAGTAATGATGGTTGATACTTCATGATTGTATCTTTCTTTTGTGGATTATACTTTGTGGATTCTGGGAGACCTTCGGGGGTCTTGGGGTCCCTACTGAGAAGCGTATACTCACCCCTACACGGGCTATGACCACACTAAATTGTGTTGGATGTAGATGACGAACATCGCTGATTGTGGTAGAGGATATTGGAGCAGTCGGTACCTGGAGGTGGACCACTGGGGGGGGATGTACACGGAGCGGACGGCTAGACCCGAGGAGCTGAGGTGTGTATATGTACCCACCCTTCAGGTGGGAATTACAGTGGATGGCTCGACGTTGCTGCTTTACATTCAGTTGATGTACTTTATTTCCAGTTGTACTTTACTTTCAGTTTGGGTTTGTATTCAGGCCCATTTACTTTCCGCACCTTCTTTTGTACCCACTTTTACTTAGTGTTTACTTCTTCGTGATTACTCTATGGTGTTTGTTTACTTTATAAAGGAAATGTCTTCCCCTTTTATCGGGATTTATGCCTTGGTTCTTGTCGCCAGCCCCAGGCCTTTGGGAGGCAGGCTTGGGGTAGTCAAGGCACGGGTCCCGAGGACAGGTCGTGATAGTTGAGATAATCATGTCACCATCAGATTATGATGAATATTTATAATTTTCATAAAATAATTCATTTATAGATCATTTGTGATGATATTTATTTATTTTTAAACTACATTTCATTATAAATATTTTACACTATTAAATTATATTTAAATTCATACATAATGATATATTGTTTCAACTAAATTACTATTTAACTAATAAGGTTATCTGTAATGAATTGTATACCTATCTTTGAAATTAAAATTAATTTATACTTATAACAATTTTCTCTATGGAATCCTTTTTTTTTCATCGTATATACTGGTATAATTTACAATTGGAATCTACAAACGCAATGAATTGAAATTGTATTAATGGAATTCATTTTGGAATCATTTTTGTGTATGTTATCAATTATTTATAACTCTTGTTTTGATAATAAATAATATTGAAAAGAACGAAAATTTATTATCGAGGTTACTGTAAAACAGGTTTACTATTGGGATAAAGTAAAAATATTATGGAAAAATATGACATATAACATTCCTAGAACACATTTTATTACCATATATTGACATTATTACATATTATATTTTTGAATGACTCATTTTTCTAGATTTTGGAATGATAAAAAAATTGGTGCAATTTTTTATTTTAGTTTATTCAATGTCTTACATATCTCCATCAAATAATTGTCCACAGACTCTACACCCATCTTCACCATTTAAACCCATTTTGTACATCCATTATAAACCCAAATATATTCTTTAATCATTTGTGAACCTTTAAGATCCATTTTAATTATCATAAATCCTACCTACTAAGGAGTTTGGTGAAAGAATAATTAATTTTCTAGTTGAAGTTGTTAAATTATTTAACAAGATTTTTTATGTTCAATATTATTAAACCCCATAAAAATATTAATAAAACAAGATTATATGAAAACCTCTTTATTTTCTATGTTGTTGGTGCGAAAATAAATTCCACTTGAGGGAAAAATGTGGTGAATGGGTCAATGTAAATATAGAGTAAAAAATATCCTTATAATACATAAACACTATCCCAAAGGGACATGTTCATAGAGATATTCTTTGATCTATCCTACTACTCCATTCATAGGCATCCGAGGTTGGCCCTCTGTGTGTTTGCCTATTACTGATTCTTTCATGACGTCACATTCTGTCTGTGGCCTGCTCCATGATGACTGACATAATGATTCCTTTCATGACTTGATGGAGCCCCTACCTCTCTCTATCATCACCTAGAATCTACAACTATCTCCTCAATAATTACATTGGAAGAACCTATGTGAGTTTGATGAATCTTGATTCCTTCCAAACATCACATTCTCTCTGTAGGCGTTTATGTGTGGACAACCTCTGTGGTCCGAATATCAACTCGACGGAGCCTCTGCCTGTCCACTGTGTCACCTAGTCTCTATGGCTAGCACTACGATAATCACAATGATATACACTCTATGATTCTGATGCCTTCACCTCCAGTTCCCGAAACATAATTTTTTTCAACGGTGAGCACTACGTCCCCTACCGACTATAGATTCCAATAAAAAACAATATATCACAAACCCCATTCAAACTGCTTTTAAACAATCCTTTTTCCTTCCACAACCCCATTTAGGAAAGACTTCAGGAACTATAATAATTTATCAAAAAAGATACATGTCCTCTATGAGCCCAACCTCATTGAACTCTTCATGTCCCCTAATTATGGTGGGGATTCCAATTGCGAAGGACTATTCCCTTTGTAAATGAGGGATACCATTTAGATTGTTGATGAAATGTGATTCGTTAAGCCTTCATGAAGAACTCTCCAAATAAAGAGTTCATTTCTTAGGTGAAGATCTACTCTATTAAAAATATCCCTTCACATATCATATGTCCATTGTGTGGCCTCGTTCCTTTGTGATAACCATACTCAGCGTGAAGCACTAGCACTCCACATAGGTCATCCACATCACGAATAACCAAAGCTTCATGAATACCCTCTTTTCAAGGTATCTCTCTTTACAAACCCATATCCCATACGACCCTTCTAGTCTTAGACGAAGGGATTTCATGGTCCCCTAAACTAGTGATTCATGTTGAGTTTCCATGCCCCATGATTCTTCGCATATGCATGATAACAACTCTTGATTCTTCACATATCCAGGTTAATTTTGACCCCCATATGATTACTCAACAAATCATTTAACAATAAGATTTTCATGTCCTTCCCCTTCCCCAATTATGGTTTGGTGAATGTTATGTAAGTACTAGGGGTGGGGAGAGATTCCTCACCATTAATGTGGAGGGTCATTTAACTACTCAAGTACCCCATGTCTTAAACACATGACAATAAAAAGTGATTACCACATGAGTGAAAATATTGAGAGGATTATCGTGGGAATGGGAAGTAGTGTGCTCTCACTTCTACTATCCCTGTTCTCTTATTCATTATTTGAACCCCAGGACACCAACAACGTGTAAGCCCATATTTTCTCATTAGGCCGCTAACAGTAGGTAAACAACAGTTTCCTTATTGTGATTCTAATTAGGTGTAATCACCACAATACACATATCCTTCTCACATTTCACAATGTTACCACCATGTCTATTATTTCCTCTTGTTTCACACACTAACCATGAATCCTATGAGATTAGAGTATGCATCGACAATGACATCCTTGATGGGCCACCATAGCATGTAATCCCTATCCCTTAATCCATAAAACTGCATGGTCTATGATCTTTGGCCCCTTCAAGTAAGGTATGTTGGATTCCTCCTAATGATTCAGGACCTTCAACCATCAGTCCTCACAAATTAACGTCGGTTCACCATCACCCTGAATGATGTTGTACATGATGACCCTCTCATCCCACATGATGTTAAACTATTTACTTTATAACTATGTCAGTTTTGATCCATATCACCAATATAGGGTATGTAATAAGCCTCACTCAGGTCAACCACAAGCACTGGTAAACATTGGTGTCCCCTTTTTTGTGGCCCACATCATATCTCCACCCCTTAGTTGTGTCAGACCAATTCTCGGATGGCAAAAAATCCATAATCCCCCACACTCTATCCATTATCCTCCAAATAGGATTATCCCTCTCATGATGGGATGCTAACCACATGTATCCCCTAACATGTCTAGAGGTTTCTATCCTTTGAGTACACCCATATTCAATTCCCCATTCCAGAACTAAATGGAATTTTATTCCATGCCGCTGAAATACATTGGAATTCTTGATGAGGTTCAATGCCTATACTATAACCTTCACATGGGTTGTCTATTCCATCTTAATTCATTCCAAACTTTTATACATCATCCAAATCCATGATGTCTTAAACCTAGCCTCAACATCCTTGTGAAGTCATTCCATAAATATAGAAAACTAACCATGTGTAAGCCCCATTCTTCTCGGTGCTCTATATATCACCTAATCTGCTAACCACATGTAATCCCCCAGCATGTGTTCAGGACGTTTTCCATTTTGTAAAACCTAATTCCATTACTCAACCTCTCAAAATACATGTGTTTTGAACCCTATCTCCTTAATAGGTTATGTAGGAATCCCCCATGAGGATCCATCCTAAAAAATGGTAATGGTTGGTTTCCCCTTTACTGGCACCCACCAAAATTTGATCCCCAAATTGTGGTGTCCATATCACCCATCATGGTATAAACCCTTACCCTCTATATGAGAAACTATCCCTGGTCCATCCATATTGAGAGTTTGACCATCCATCTTGTAAATTTATAGGTTGTCTCTCTTAGAGATATACCCATCTGATCCACTCCCATCAATGTTCTAGTCAGTCTGATCCATCTGCACTAAATGTTAAACGAATGTCATACAAACTTTTAAAAGTTGTATTCTGAGGTAAACCTTGGAGGAATTCTCTTGGGATACAAATTACTGAATTCCACATGGGATTCCTCCAGCTTATATTCCCTTTATAATCTCACTAGTAATGGAGAATCTTGTTGAACCGGTGTTTTAGCATCCAGACATGCCATCGATGCATAATGTGGATACTCCCTAGACTGATGGTTACATCATTTACTTGACCCATTTTTTATTTCATAATAATATTAGTTTAATTTACCAGTCTCAAAAATGATATTGAACACGAATGATTTACATGAAAAATGTCAAAATATTTAATAGAGAAATGAAATAGGTGATGAATTTCAAGGAGGAATCCACAGAAGGAGACTGGCATCCCATCATACCATTTCAATCAAGGAAAAAACTCCCTTCAAGAGGTGATGGATGTCATCCTCATTTAGAAAGTGGGAATGTGGGGAAATAACACAACCATTCATGAGAGTCCCATCACATGACACAATATGGCACAACATAGTGGAAAGTATCGTAAATATAAATGGTGGGAGTTGATTGGTTTCTTGTAGCTATTTCTGGATATCAATAGGTATGACAATTCACCAATTACTACAAATTGTTTGAAAGCAATGCCCAGTGACTACATAAACATGGTTATGGGTTTGAGAAATCCATATGTGGTAATCCTGCATTGCTTAAAATCTTACATGACATCATCCACTACCACACCTACCAAGCCCCCCGCCCCATCTCAACTTTTGTAATTTTCCAAATAAGGGTGGTTTATACTCTTGTATATCGATACGAATAGGAGGGTGTCATCCCGATGAAGGATATGGGTCATCAAGATATGTAGGCCCTAGTGCCCCTCCATCATCACGTCCCTCATGGGCTATGCATGTAGCCGCTTCTCCCCAATATGGTTTTCAATTGTTTCGAGAGCCTATCCCCAGAATGATCTTATGGCTCACTCCCTTACACAAATGATGTAAGATGTGTATATATCCTCTCAGATGCGACTCTGGCCAAGAGAAAATAATGGAGGGCTCCCACCAGGCCTACAAAATGCTTCTATCCTATCCCACCGATCAAAGATAATGTGGTCCATACCGCCACATAGCGTCCACTAGCACTACTAACTCGACATCAACGTCATGAACAATCTTGCGATGATTCCCTCAATGGGAATTGTATTCCACGACTTCAGTTTTCTGAGACACCATCGACGTGTGTTATCACCATCCTATTACTACAAAACTAGGGCACCTTTTCACCTCAATGGGATTGAGAACTCATCCAACCCATAGCCAGGCATGGTTGACTCTACTTGTCATTGTCTAATGTCGTACTAGTCATTGGTTGACCCATGATGATGATATTTAATTTTCATGAAGGACCTCCCCACATCATCACCATATCAAGAGGGTACCCTCTCTACTACGACATTAATAAGAGATAAGGTCCTCCGCACTCTATAACCCATTATCATGGAGGTCCTAAACATGTTATATTCTACATTTTCCCAGGTAATCCCCACACACCAGTTCATCCATGTGGAGGTCATCCCTGCTCTAACCTCAACCTACATAGATGTCCTCTATGTGTCAATAATCTACCATAAATTGAAGCACCATCCTGGGGGACAGTATGGTGGGCCATCTACACCAATTAAAGATCACTACAAAACCTTGAATAATTGTCAAAGGCATATTATTTTCAAACTCAAATGTGTAGTGTTACTTAGTGTTAGAGCCCTCACCCTGATCACCGATTTTGGGGTCTGGGGCCGAAACTCGACATATCAGCTTTGTACTTTTGGAAAGAGAGATGAACTATATCTCTAAATTCCTCTATATATACATACATGAGGAGGAATATTTGGCTCCATTCAAATGTATTCATACGAAATCAACTCTGACATTAACATGATAATGTTATACATTGACAAGAGATCTCATATATTATATCTCAAGACTAGTCAAAGATGAGAACCATCATGATCCACCACTAGTGTCCTCCCTCCCAATGAAAAAACCATTTTTCAGTAACCCATACTAATGTGATGTTGTGATACATTTAGTGTATTCCCTAGAAGACAACCCAAGATGTATTAGTTAGTCATTTTACACACCATACTCTCCACAAACAATTATACAACTTAAATGAGGAACATCATTGTCGTTACAAGTCCCTCAACCACCCATAGTTGATGAATGTGGATACCAATGGCTGGATCCTGAGATAGAGCCATGAATATTGTGAGACATTCTAGTTGTGGACCATCTATTATTGATGTTATGAAAAATTGAAACTTAATGCACTAATATTTCAGGGTCCTTCACCCATGACATGTTTGGGTTCTTTTGTTTAAACATAGGGATGATACATTTCAGTATCGGTCATCGATGGATGACATAACCCAAATTCCATGAACACATAAATGGCATGGGCTTGTAGTTACACCTATTTAGACATTGTTGAGTTGTTCACACTCCCTCTTTCTCAGCACTCGACATCATCTGGTTATAATTTTATCATCTGGAAATGATGTGTTCAGATATTTATAGAACTCCACTAAGTTATTAAGAATACATCCATATATGACCATATTCATGGCCGTTGGAAGTATGTTTCCTTTCATTTCAGTCCTATCACACACCAAACTAGTTCACCTAGTGATATCAAGGGAACACCTTCCGGCATCATCGTGGTAAACATGGTCATTCTTGAGATATACATAGAAGGGGTTGTCAATACATGAAAAAGAGTAGATGAGCAACCCAATAGGGTATCCCATCACCAGATGAACCTGTAGGTCTTCACATTACCAAATTAAGACATACACATGGCCTTCATGGATTTCCATGTCCTATCTTCTCAGTCAACATCCTTGTAATGGAAAAAAACACACCAGGATTTTCATGTCCTCTGACCCTTCTGATTTGGTGCAGATGATGGGAGATGATCCCAAAAAGGCCGCACTACATGAACAGTTCAAGGAATTGGGAATGATCTATTTTGAGATCCTCACTAAGTGCATCGCAGAACATTCTCTAATTTACAGAAATCCATAATATGATACCAACTATATTACACTAGGGAAGCAAGGATTGGGGCAACACCCCCACCCAACGAATTGCCCCCAGGTGATATTGATAACCCAACCCATCTAGATATGGTACAAGCACGTGATTTTGGTAAACTAGCCCAATTTTCATAACCGAATCCACCCAAGCTACACATAATCTATCCTTAGGATCTCGTTCATCTTAAATTTGTTATTACCCATGTCCTACTAGCTACACTATTGGATCCTCCAACATCCCAGTAGGTCATTCCACCTACATCTTTGAGAGATGCTCATCTAGATTACCAAAGCGAAGAGACTAAAAATGCTCTTGTAGTACTGAATCCATGAAATGATCAGAATCCCCATTAATATTATATGATGTATACTCTGATTGACCTTTTTGAGGCTCTTTAAAATCTACAAGTGGATATCTCAATTGATGAAAAATTATATCTGACATGGGTTAATGATATGACATTACACTCTGTATTTGGAAATCATACATTCTTACATTTCAATGGTACAGGAGACCCACTACAACATATGGACCACTTCATTTCAAGATGTGGACTAATTATGGGAACTCTAGCACAATAGGAGGCTTATTTTCTCGGGCATCTCATATGGACATTGTATGTTACAATGTTAATTTGGTATAGCTATTTATCCATTGGTTCCATCGATTTTTTGGAAGATCATTATAGGTAGTATCTCCACTAGTTTAGTAGCACCACTAATAAGATATGCATTTTCAACCTCATTAAGCCCAAGGATATGTTGTATGAATGGGTCACAGACTTTCGCACCAGGTAGAGGGGCCTCACATACCCACTTGATAAGATGCTAATTCGAGAAAAAATATAAATGATGTGGTCATATAATGTGAGGACCAACTAATTCATTCTCAAATAGATTATAACATCAAAGATGGATACTGAGATTTCTCCTACAAGGCTCAATATTTAATGGAATCTTTGAAACATGACATATAGGGATGCCCATTTGCTCCAGAAACTCTTGAAAGAATATCCACTATGGTTGATACCACTGATGTTTTATTGATATGCCCCCTAGAAAAATGGAATTGTTTCTGAATGATCCAACTCTATGTCCTCAATGAGGGACACCACATTATGCTCAACCTATGAATCATAATTATCCACCTTAGTATCTGTAGTCACCGCCAC
Organism: Viscum album; assembly: GCA_963277665.1. NCBI lineage: Eukaryota > Viridiplantae > Streptophyta > Magnoliopsida > Santalales > Viscaceae > Viscum > Viscum album. The sequence continues at coordinate 76,663,578 of OY728127.1, read as the reverse complement.
ATAATATACCAATAGCACCTAGTTGAGATAACCTGGTCCTTCTACCTCACCAAGTGCTAGCCCCTTTTCAAGGATAGGCTCCCAGAGTCCCATTCCCATATTAAAGAAACCAGAAATACTCATTAAATAAAGCTCGAGACCCCATCCGTTTCTAGTGTGGCGTGGTTCTGGAAATCCTATTGTTTCCAGAATGTAGGAGGCCCCAACAAGGAGATCTCATTTATCACCACAGTTACAATCCCCACCAGTGGCTCCTTAGAAACACACTCAATTAGTGTTATGAGTTCAATGATGGGATATTGTACCAATTCTATGACCACATAGTTAGATTGGATCTATCCCCATAACATGTGGAATGTGTGTCTTCAAATATTTATAGTGACAATGAAGTTGAATAAAAATTGGTCTCTCACTGTGCGACTCGAATGTATGATGACTATATAGCACAGAAGGTTGTTTATCAGACCCATGGTATTTCCTCTTCTTATATGAATCAAACACAACCTTATTTAGTCGATGTTCTAACACTTTTTATATTTTTAGTGACGTGTCATATTTCACTAACTCAGGAGAGAAGGTTTTGACGAACCAAGGAGAAAAAAATTCATCCACCAATACCAAAACCAACCTATACTCCTGAAAACGTAATTACATTAGAGTTGGGGATAGTCCCTAGATTCCGCCTAGAATGGAAGGGTTTATAATGTGAAGATTAGATGTCTTCTTTGGGGAACCCCATCGTGCTAGTGGACCGATATATGGACCTAGAAGATGATAAATTTAAAGAATACCCTATTAAACACCATAACTAATTCCATCATCAACAAAACGATAGAAATGTGAACTGTCAGAGTGCACCAGTGATGCTTTAAACCATGTCGTGCAATCCTATGATACTAGAAAATGTTCTCAGTGCATGACTCAACATGCACAATCCTCTCAACATATTTCATTAAATCAACTTCCTCGGTTTTTTCTTCTCGACCAGGACGATCCTTCACGACCATGTGCAACTGAGTCCATACCATAGTCATATAACCATATAATGGTAGTCATTTTTCATGGTATGGCTAATGAGGAGTGGTATTTCCCTATTATAAGCAGAAATCTGCCGGTCTGACCTATAGTGTCTTCCATACCTCCTGCCACAAAGAAAACTCCTATCAGAAAAAGTGTTTGCCTCACAAAGACGTATGATGAACATAAGAATCATGATGTAATTTCGATAAGTATCATGATCAATGAGTTTATAATTCTATTTTAAAACATACATGAATACCTTTCATGGTATTTATAGAGTCCCCCATATAGTATGAGTTAGAGGAAGTAGCCATAGATTCCTTACATGCTGAGGATTTTGAGCATGAAAAATGTTAGACCATAATTTAATTCCCAGGAGAAGAATAAGGTTCTCATATATATGGGGCTCTTACTCCCATGGTATATTATTAGAAAGTTCAGTGGTATGGATTTCTATTTTTGTTTCGTCGACACGAGTTATGGGATCAATATCATCTCACCAAGACGCTCTACAAACACATGCCTTATGAAATAGAAATAGAACCCTTTGACAAAATAATTCATGGATAAGATAAGATATAACTAATTTCTGTGGTGAAAACCTGCTTGACACCCAATCTGGTGGGCTGATTTCTAGAATAGAGTTCATGGTCGTCTCAGAGGACACTGCCTACAATGCACTTATGGGTATACCCTTGCTTCATCTGCATGAGGAAGTCCCCTCCTTATGTCACCAATGCTAAAGGTAGTCCACTAATGTTTGTGTGGGTGTTCTCCAAGGTTATCTGTCACAGTTTTCCTCTTCATATTCTAATGATGTAGATTCTTTCTACTATAAATCAATGGACAATATGGTTTAGACCAATGATGTTGAATATACTACCATTGTGGCTGACGCATGGGAAGACCATGATGATGCTTACATTTTCAAATTAATTGGTTGGAGTCCACAACCCCAGAAATGGGACACTACTTTTTCACCTATAGGAAAAAGAGAAATCATATTCCCATGTTCATTGAGTGTAGGAATATCATTTCATACATTTACACAAATCCTGCTTGGGTGATCATAGGGCACATAACCCATGTGAGGTATTGGGATGTCCATCCCTTGGAAACATAAATATGCAATTATTTATTGATTCAATAGGTCGTGATGAACCGAAACAATATAACATTCAACTAATACCTTGTTATCAAGATATATTGGCCCTTTAGTCAATGGAATGATGTGATCAGATGGATAGCTTTTGTCAGTATTGTGTCTGCTATGTGAGGCCCCTCTCGTAAATACTCTACGACCACTCATGCAAGAACAAGCATTTCGTTAGGGTCTAAAAACTAAAAGTATTTCCCCTTATAAATACCCACTCACTATAGATTATAAATAGAATTTGGAAGATTCGCCTCCTAGATTTGAGGAAGCTGTCTATACCACTATTGATGATTTGATATAGTTGAACCTCAACACTGAGAAAGATCTGAATCACACTTTTATCAGCGTAGACAAGCCTGTAGAAGAGTTATATTATAATGTGGATTTCTAGAAGTATAACTCATATGTATACTATAGGAGATATAGTGAGATTATAAGACATAATCCTCAAGTCACCATTCACTGCCTTAGTCTCCCGATCAACAATCACGGGATCAAACAACCTCCCAAAATGATGAACCCTTATCACTATTTCATGGTTGGGGCCAAAGATTATAATCTCATTAAATAAATCATCCTCATGGAATTCTAGTACCCAAAATGGATATCCAACATCATTCCCATCTGAATTATGAATGGATAGATCAGAGACTACATCAACTTCTTGGATCTCAACCATTAGTATCCAAAAAATGATTTTCCCATTCATGTGACATAGTTGTTGGTCGTTGAAACCATTATATTCCAACATATCTGCTTCATGAAAAAATATACTATATAAAATAAAATATAAATGTCTCTTTAGGATGAAGATCCTACCACTTTTAGGTCACCATAATGTAATTTCAGTTACCATATAATTCCTTTCTATTTAAAGTATGCAGTAGACACCTAAAAATGTGGCATGAAACACATATTCATATCGATCATCATGAAATTAGTGGAATGTTATGTGAATGATTTGGTGGAAAAATACCACCAGTGTTAGGGCCATCATAGTGATCACTATAAAGCATTCATTTCCTTTGCTACTACCATCTGAAAATGAACCCTCTGAAGTGCCACTTAAGTGTTTCCACTAGATTGTTTCATGGACTTTTTTGTCAGATATGGTGGCATCGAGATAGATATATAAATGATCAAGGCCATCTTTCAGATTCCTATAATGATAAACTATTGGTATATACAAGGATTTTATGTCCACATGTCTTATATACATCAATTAATTACCAATATGGATGAAAAGTGTCATCCCTTATCCCATCTCATGAGAAAATGTGTCAACTGCTAGTGGGATAAAGAGTTACATGCCTCATTTGAAAAGATCACGCAATACCTAAAATAGCCTCCAGTTCGGATGCTACCCATCTTCGAAAAGCCTTTGGCCTATTTTTTGACCACCCCAGAATGGTCCATTTGTGGTCATCTCGCCCTGAAGAACAATAAAATAACGAAGAATAGTTTATACTATCTCAGCTGAATGATCCTCGATATGGACACCAGATATTATTTTATCAATTTGAGTTGTCTCGTTATAGTATTCATAGTATAGAAATTTCTCGATTAACTACAACACCAAGAGTCATAGATGGTGTCTGATGTAGGCCAATTAAAATATATTCTAAGATATCCTATTTTGATAGGTCTTCTAGCTCGATGAGTAGCGATCCTTCAAAAGTTTTACATCATGTAAATTTCATAGAATGACACAAAAGTTCATATTTTGGAATTCTTTATTACCACCCCTCTAACCCCTGCAATTCTATCTTTATATCATTTTTTCAAGATGATCTAATCCTATCAATGGATCCTATCATACCATATCAGACAATTCACATCGATAGAGCTTCTCGAAGCCCTAATAACAGAAGACATAATGATCCTAGGAATAATAGAGTAGGCATGGTTATCATCTTTACCACTCCTACACATGCATTACTTCCAGGTATCTTCTTATTTTCAAAAGGATTCACCAACAATGATGTCGATCATTAGTCCTTCGTCACTAGTCTCCAGACCACCCTTGAGATTTATGTTCCCCACTATCATGTAAAAGGGTACTCCGAACAGTTCATCAAGAATATCAATGCCCACTAAATAGTCAGGATGCCAAATATCATACCTCTTTTAGAGAACAGTATCATGTTAATGGACGAATTACCTTCTCAGCCTAACGTCATGCATGTTCCTCAAACATGGAATTGTATATCTGATGCATTGGACAACATTGCTACATCTCTTTCAGTGCCTCATTAGAATGATTTCATTATCCATGAAGAAAATTGATGTTACATTACTCTTATCACTATGGATGATGATTATAGCTAGGTTTTTTGTCATATCACCACTACTGTATCCACATTGGGACCCTCAGTTCTCCCAGTTGTAGAAGTGGGTACCCATAGTTGTAAAAATCCCTGTATTAATTATCTCTATCATGGTAATATCTCGAAAGACCAAGAAGAATGTTAGGATGTCTATAGAAGTGTAGTGATGTTAACCCTACAGATTGGTTACAGTCCTGAGATGATTCTCTATAGATGTGTGTTTGATGGGATTATCCTCTATTGCATTCAAAGAGATGAGATTCTCCAGGTTCTATAGGATGTTCAGGCAAGTTCCAATCAAGCTCATCAAGAATGACTGAAACTCCCTAATTAGATATGAAGGATGTGCTGTTTTTGGAACACCATGACCAATTAATGAATAATGTTTTCCAAGAGGTGTAGAAAATTACATATCAATGCTAATTTCATGAATTTACAGCTAGATCCTCCCCACAATACAAACTACTCTTGGCCTGTTGCGGTCTAGGTAATAGATGTCATGTGACAGTATCCACCAACAACATATTATTACTTTAGTTTCATTTTTACTACAACAGATTTATTTTCTATGTGGGGAGATGTAATTACACCCAAAGATGTCCAGACCCAGTCTATTTCAGATTTTTTGAGCTCCAATATCATCCAAAAAATAGGATTCCCTCATTCCATCCTCATCGATTACAACACAATCATTTGGGAATCAGAGCTAACGAAATTGTATGCCAATTAAATTATAAATTCTAATCATACATCTTTTTATCTAGATCGAGAATATTGGAAGATCGATGGGTTCATAAAAATCCAATCTAACATCTTGCAGATTATGGTTGGTCAAAAAAAGAAGTGTTGATAGAAAAAATACCCCAATGCACTCTGGTCATACTAGATAATGACTCATAATTACACCCAGGTGAACCAAAATTACATGTTTTATGAAAATGTGGTATTCATACCCATTGGGATTCATTATCTATAACACAACACAACTATTTTAAAAAATAAGACATTAGAAAAGGTAAAAAAATCCATTTGGATGAACTGGTAGCCCTCAATGAGAATAGGCTATGTGGATTGCACAATGTAGAGAGTCACCAAAACAAGATAACCTGAGAATTCAATTAGAATGTAATCCTTTATTTTCATCCTTTATGGTGGCTTGATATTGTCCCTATGTATTTTAATTATTTGCAGTAGGAATCCACCAATGTTGGAACACAAATGGGAGGGACCCTGTATCATTCCTAAGGTTTAACCCAATAGTGCATATTCCATTGTCACCATGGATGGTGATCATATTAGTCCTCCAACCAATGGAAAATTACTCATGAATTATTTCTTATTAGTGGTCCCAATCATCTTGCATAATTATTATATAGAAATTGGATGAGATCTATGAACATAAACTAATATCTCTTTCATCCTTTATAATGATAACATGAAAATTGTGAATACTCCTTACAGTATGAGAACTACAAAATTAATCTAAGAACCATTTCTTCTTTAATATGGACCAAAGTCACCAATCACCCACATCCTACATGACATTGATCTATAAGTGGTATAAATACCTCATTCTATGAGGTCTATGATAGTATATGAAGTTTTCTCTCGTCCTCACAGAAAGATGATAAACTGCACGAGTACCATCATGCTTCATGAATCCCTTCATTTAGGTATTCATCATCATTCACATCTAAATGGACCCCCTAGTGGCCTGGTCTCATGCCACCTTGGATCACATTCCATTATAGGCCAACTACCCTGAGGATATCAAATGACAATTTGATACAAGTCCCACATTGAAAACATGGCCAGTCGTCAATGATAATTTATTTGTTCCTATTCCAAGACACACAATATGGATACTGGTTTGAAAGCATGCTAACAAGTTATCATATATCATCACCTCCATCGCAATGGTTTCCCAAATATTGGGTGTGGTGATTCACCCTTTTCCTTACAATATTCCCCACACACAGAACATTAAACTGGGAATCTACATTATGATTTCTATGACCACAAAGATATATCTCCCTTATCCTGACCTCATGGAATTTAACTAAAAGTAATTTCTGGAACTTCTTATGGCTTGATTCTTGGAATATTTAGGAATATCCAAATAAATTGCCTTTGTAGAGACCCGAGGCTTGACGTACAAGGACATTACATTAATTTTTTGGAATACTTAGTACATAAAAAACACACACACACAAGGACCGTAATAGTTTATTGTCTTTGGAAACTCAGAACGTAATATTCTAATCATGGTGAAAGATCATCAACATCTCCCATAAAGATATTCCCTTTTTTTTCTTAACTAAAACCTATCTCTATATCCTGGGGAAAAGAAAACATAAAAGGGTGAGCTCAAATGCTCAGTAAGGGTAAACAAAAGAAATATCAATCACATCATATTCATAAGAACATAACTTTTGGAAATCATAACCTGCAAAAGAGATCATAAATTCATAACATGGGGTAAATCATAGTAGTGAAATGTAATCCCAATAATCATAAATTAAATCATGAAACATTGGGGCATACAAACATAATCATAGAGAATAATTTCAAATTAGTCAAGATTCATTTCCAATACTATCTTAGTGGACAAAGTCCATTTCTGAACCGAGTTCACTCCTCGTTTCAGTCCTGTTTCACTAAACTAGTATAAACTACTGTTCCAACCATGTCTATCTCATGAGATATCTAATCTTTACCCAATGCATTGGAGGGAGATATAGGTCCCACCCATCTCATAATGATACCATTCTTATGTGTGCCACAAAATCATAAATCATACATCATTGCATAACCCATGTAATAAAAATGAGAATCTTAAACATCGTGACATCATCAAAAAATTCATATAAGATACAGGAATTCATAAAAATAATTCCATCACAACATAATCAAATCAATGTAGTAATATGGACATAAATAGAACCCTATATTATCTTAGATGGAAAATAATTTTGATAAAACAGTTGAACTCCATTCTTGAGGAAAATATCCTTTCAAAATCAAAAACATTTTCCTTTTTTAACATGTCATACAATTTTAAACTAAAGTAGTTGATTAAAAATAAACATGAAAACTTATAAAGGAAGCATCTTGGAAATAATGTTTTAAAAATCCATTCATGCCATATAAGTTAAAAAAACATTCTTTGTAATTTTGTAGGAAATGTCAAAAAGTACCTCGTATGAAAAACGACAAAAGATTCCTTTCATATCCTTTACTAAAAACTCACCGAAGGGTAAAATTGGATTTAAACAATTGTTGGTTGATGGAAGTAATATTACATTTTGAGGAAACATGGATGTGGATGATAAAATACACCCCAGTAAATACTAATGTATAAAAATTCTCAGGATAAAATGAGATTGTGATATTTCCCTTACATTAGGTCCGATTTTCTTCGTAAGTGTCTGATCCTCCTTTAATTTTGGTAACTTCCTTTGGTTTGAACGAAAATGACTTCTTGGAGAGTCTTCTGCCTAATGTATGGTTTCGAGGGGGAGGAGAGGGAAGTAGGGATCTTATTTGGGCAGAGTTTGGATGATCCAAAATGCTTGAGAGGTGTCAGGAATTGCATAGAAGTGGTCTCCTTTTATAAGGGAGAGGAGGGGCTCTTTAGGAAAGTGTGAAAACATTATTGTATTATAAACTTATCTTCGGTTCCAAGAGGTCCAAAAAAAATTAATTCCTAAGATAAGATGACTAATATTCGAAATAAAATCATCCAATAGTAATTGGACAGGTTTTGGATGATATTTTAATCATTTTAATCTTATTTATTTAAATCATTTATTAATGAGTTAAACACTACATCATTATTGTGTCATAAATAAATTAATTCATTTGATGTCTAAAAATTATGAAAAAATACCATGATGTAGGTAATCTTCTTATCTTTCAAAATAATATTTATAGTAGAAAATATAACTTATATAACGCCTTATAAAAATTAATTACTAAAAGAGTTTTGTTAAAGTCAATTTTGTCTTTACATTATATTAATTAATCTAATGTGTCATTTTCATTCATAAGTGGCTATATGGGGTCCCAAAATCGACCCAAGGATGCCAATGGTAGGCCACTACTCATCCAATAATGTTAGGACAAGTGTCAAGGTAATTTTGAAATATTATAATATTCTTTTAACCTTGAATTACCCTATTTACCTTTAACCGTAGTAAATAAAAAAATTACCGTAGTTACTATTCATAAAATCAAAAAAATAAAAGTAACCTATTAACATAATTTGGACCCACTGATTCCAAATATGGAATCCATTTTTTAAAATTCAAAACACAGAATTTTCAGTAATTAATTTAAAATTAATCATGTTGTTAAGCAAACTGGTTTTAAAAGTTAAAACATTGCCAAAGATTGAATTTATTTAACCTACGAATTCAATGTAAAATCAAGGATAATGATATAAATTATATTAAATGGTAAAAATATATTCTATTTTTACTTTTAAACCATTAAATATTATTATTTAAACATATAATTTATTACAATGAAAAAAGTTTTTTTTAATTAAAATATAGCGTGTTTTTATTATTCATTAAAATATGAAAGTTATCAGAATAATACCAAAAATTAGGCCTAAGCTATATTTGATATTATGAATTAAAAAATGATTCATATTTTACCAAATTCAAAACATATTAGTTTCATTAATTAATTTTAAAAAAATAATTCTCATCGTCAAAAGAAATATCTTGTTTTTAAGAGATAATAACTATCAAAAGATTGACAGTTGTTTATGTCTGGTTTAAATTTGAAATCTCATTCAATGACCAAAATTGTATTAAATGGTAAAAATATATTCTAAATATACTTTAAAACCACTCAAATTAATAATTTATCACTATTAATTATTTCAATTAAAAAAGTTGTTTTTAATTAAAATTTTGTAACTTTCACAATTCATCAAAATATGAAAGTTATCCGAAAAGTACCAAAATTTTACCTTAGGCTAAATTCGATACTCCGAATCCAAAAATGAAGTCCATTTTGAGAGCTAAAATTTTTAAAATTTTAAAACGTGGTTATTACTATTCATAACGGCTAGTTTTAATAACATTTTAATAGAATATCGTTGTTTAGTGAAACTCAGTATTGCGTTCTACACACGCTATCGAAGAAGGTCGCGATTGTGTGTAATGCAAGGCAAGTCAACGATGTGTGTTGTGAAATAATCCTTCGTTGTTTTGTAAAACAGAATCCAACCATATTTCATTTTTACTTTGAATATATATAAATATATATACACAATGATGCATAGAATAACTATTATCAGAATTGAGTGTAACATGATCCAAGAATAGTGTTGCGTATACTGCAATCTAATACGGTGTTGCATATAGAACAAGGTAATCTTGGTATAGCATAAAACACAAGACATTAATGAAATTAAAAGAATATTTTTCATAAAATCTCAGGGTGTTACATTCTACCCCCCTGAAAATGAATTTCACCCTCGAAATTCGTCGGGGTTATAAATGGTTTACTACTCGAAAGTTTGTTTAATAGAAACCCACATCATAAAAAGGAATACGAAAACATGGCATTAAAAACTAATGTATGAAATGTAACGGTTACCCAAATTAACTCATCACTGGGTTTCCACGTAGGAGAACATAGGTGAAAATATGTATATGGAAGAAAAATCTAACCATCAAGTTCTGATGGAGGGTGGTAGAGAACATGGCTATGAAAAAGCCAACAATCACAAAGCTATTGTTTTGTGATGATCTAAGGTACCATCTGATTCATCGGATATAAGGGAACTAAGGCAACATTTTTGGTTTTCAAGATCATTTCCCTAAATTTGATGAATTAAAATAAACACTTGCATGATTTAGATACAATCTCACTGTTGTTCGTGAATTGAACAATTTCCACTTCATCCTTTAATGAAATGAAGTTGAATTTGTTATTCGTGATGTGTTAGCAGATCATGTTACAGAATGATGGGTCATTCCATATCTTACAAACAAAAGGTTAGAAAAAGTGATAAGTCCATATTATGGTTAGATTAATCATATATGGTTCCAAAAATGAACTTATACTTCATATATCATAACGATTAATAAAATAAAACTAGTTTCTACTAACCAGGGACATCCTATAGGCTAGTGGTAGGAGATAAAGGCCAGTCGCACGTCGGTTGTGGGTTCGATTCCCACATCCTTGTCTGACGTGATGGGTTGTCGCCCGTCCTATAGGTTGTCCTTTTTCTAAAACTATGTTACTATAACATCCCATCAATAATATCAAAAAAACTTCTATCCTTAAACAACACTAACTTATGTCCAACATAATCCATTCCAATCATTAGGCTAATCCATAATACTGCAGTCCACTCTAATATTATAGTGAAAATGATTACCAGAGATTTAATACCATCGTTGATCCCCATATATCATAAGATATATCTTGTTGGTCACATTCCAAACATTAGAAGGCCTTAATCATGTATTCTCTTGAAAAATGAATACCCATTGAACCTTAGTGAAAACATGAATGTAGTTAAAAGTTAACACTTTCCACATACAAAAATCCTCAAAATTCTATATACTCAAACCATGATATCACTTGGTCCTTATATCAATCATGATCTCATGAATACTTTCAAACATTTAATTTTGTCCTTATCCCTTCATTATGCGCATATCCTCTACATTCCAAAAATATCTGAATAAACTTTCATGGATACTGGTACCATTAATCATACACTTTCAAAACTCAAGGAAAGAAAACAGTGTAACAATCCTTATATGTCTCTTTATTCTATAGTACCATGAGATTACTTATACAACATTACACATGATAAACATGTAATCATTCCACAACATTCTGAAACCATTGAACAAGCTTCAACAATTATTTCACCTCACATATCATTTGTAGTCTCTTCATCATCATCAACATAAATATGACCCATACGACTATACTGATTCTCTTCATGAGTCTTTCCCTTAGGGAATTGGTTTGCATAATGCCCGTACATTCCAAATTTAAAACATTTAACCATTGTTGATGTCGTAGTAATACCATTATCCTCATCCCTGGTGTTAACTGAACCTTTTCCTTTGCACTTACTGGCTTTGTGTCCTTCTTTTCCACACCCAAAGCATCTTCCAGTTCCATTGAAACATTCTCCTTGATGCCTCTTCCCACATGATTTACATAGGGGAAATTGAAATTTCATTCCTCTATGATCATCATGAAACTCCATCTTTCTCTTATTAGTCGAGTCAGGAAACTTACCAAATTTTAATTTATTGATTATATTATGAGATTGCTGATTCAGAATAATAATGATTTTTGGACTTCCAAATCCCATTTCATTTGGTTTCTCAGGAAGAATATCATTCCATTGTCCATCATATCCTCCATTATCGCGAATCATCTTGTTTCCAGCCATTTTCTAAAACCCAAAAAGAATAGTGTGAGAGGAAAAAATCATAATAAAGGGGGAGTAACTTCAATATCTAACATCGTTGGTTTAATCTAATATCGTTACCCTAGTTCTAGTACTATATATTATATTTATACTTATCCTTAGGTACATCCCTATACATACCTTAGAAATAACTATAGAGATCTCACTAATGTTTTCTCGTCATAGTTTCCAAAGGTTGACTAAACCTTTCCACTGATACCAACTATAGAGACCCGAGGCTTGATGTACAAGGACATTACATTACTTTTTAGGAATACTTAGTACATAAAAAAACACACACACAAGGACCGTAATAGTTTAGTGTCTTTGGAAACTCGGAACGTAATCTTCTAATCATGGTGAAATATCTTCAATATCTCCCATAAAGATCTTCCCTTTTTTTCTTACCTAAAACCTTTCTTTATATCCAGGGGAAAAGAAATAATAAAAGGGTGAGCTCAAATGCTCAGTAATGGTAAACAAAAGAAATATCAATCACATCATATTCATAAGAACATAACTTTTGGAAATCATAACCTACAAAAGAGATCATAAATTCATAACATGGGGTAAATAATAGTAGGGAAATGTAATCCCAATAATCATAAAATAAATCATGAAACTTTTTGTCATACACACATAATCATAGAGAATCATTTCTTATTAGTCAAGACTCATTTCCAAGACTATCTTAGTGGACAAAGTCCATTTCTGAACCGGGTTCACTCCTCGTTTCAGTCCAGTTTCACTAAACCGGTATAACCTACCATTCCAGCCATGTCTATATCATGAGATATAAAATCTTTAACCAATGAATTGGAGGGAGATATAGGTCCCACCCATCTCATAATGATACCATTCTTATGTGTGCCACAAAATCATAAATCATACATCATTGCAAAACCCATTTAAAAAAAATGGGAATCTTAAACATTGTGACATCATCAAACAATTCATATAAGATAAAGGATTTCATAAAAAAAATCCATCACAACATAATCAAATAAATGTAATAATAGGGATATAAATAGAACCCTATATTATCTTAGATGGAAAATAATTTTGATGAAACACTTGAACTCCATTCTTGTGGAAAATATCCTTTCAAATTCAAAATCATTTTTATTTTTTAACATGTCAAACAATTTTAAACTAAAGAAGTTGATTAAAAATCAACTTGAAAACTTGTAAAGTAAGCTTATTGGAAATAATGTTTTAAAAATCCATTCATTCCATATAAGTTAAAAAAACATTCATCGTAATTTTTTCGGAAAGGTCAAAAAGCACCACGTATGAAAAACGACAAAAGATTCCTTTCATATCCTTTACTAAAAACTCACTGAAGGGTAAAATTGGATTTAATCAATTATAGGTGGATGGAGATAATATTACATATTGAGGAAACATGGATGTGGATGATAAAATACAACCCATTAAATACTAATGTATATACAATCTCGGATAAAAATGAGATTGTGATATTTCCCTTACCTTAGGTACGATTTGCTTCGTAAGTGTCCGAACCTCCTTTAATTTTGGTAACTTCCTTTGGATTGAACCAAAAGGACTTCTTGGAGAGTTTTATGCCTAATGTAAGGTTTCAAGGGGGAGCAGAGGGATGTAGGGAGCTTATTTGGGAAGAGTTTGGATGAGCCAAAAGTCTTGAGAGGTGTTAGGAATTGCATAGAAGTGGTCTCCTTTTATAAGGGAGAGGAGGGGCTCTTTAGGAAAGTGTGAAAACATTATTTTATTATAAACTTATCTTCGGTTCCAAGAGGTCCAAAACACATTCATTCCAAAGATAAGATGACTCATATTCGAAATAAAATAATCCAATAGGGATTGTACAGGTTTTGGATGATATTTTAATCATTTTAATCTTATTTATTTAAATCATTTATTAATGAGTTTAACAATACATCATTATTGTGTCATAAATAATTTAATTCATTTGATGTCTAAAAATTATGAAAAAAATATCATGATGTAGGGATTATTCTTAGAATTCCAAAGAATATTTATAGTCGAAAATATAACTTATATAACGCCTTATAAAAGTTAATTACTAAAAGAGTTTTGTTAAAGTCAATTTTGTCTTTACATTAAATTAATTAACCTAATGTGTCATTGTCTTTCATAAGTGGCTCCATGGGGTCCCAAAATTGACCCAAGGATGCCCATGGTCGGACACTACTCATCCAATAAGGTTAGGACAATTTTCAAGGTAATTTTGAATTATTATAATATTCTTTTAACCTTGAATTACCCTATTTTCCATTAACCGTAGTAAATAAAAAAATTTCCGTAGTTACTATTCATAAAAAAAAAGTACCCTATTAACATAATTTGGACCTACTGATTACAAATATTTAATCAATTTTTCAAAATTCAAAACACAGTATTTGCAGTAATTAATTTAAAATTAATCCCGTTGTTAAGCAAACAGGTTTTAAAAGTTAAAATATTGCCAAAGATTGAATTTATTTAACCTACGAATTCAATGTAAAATCAAGGATAATGACATAAATTATATTAAATTGTAAAAATATATTCTATTTATACTTTTAAACCATTCAATATTATTATTTAACCACATAATTTATTACAATGATAAATGTTGTTTTTAATTAAAATATAGTGTGTTTTTACTATTCGTTAAAATATGAAAGATATCAGAATAATATCAAAAATTAGGCCAAATATATATCTGATATTATGAATTCAAAAATGATATCTATTTTACCAAATTCAATACATATCAGTTGCATTAATTAATTTAAAAAAAATAATTTCCATCGTCAAAAGAAATAGCTTGTTTTTAAGAGATAATAACTATCAAAAGATTGACAGTTGTTTATGTCTAGTTTAAATGTGAAATCTCATTCAATGACTAAAATTGTATTAAATGGTAAAAATATATTCTAAATATACTTTAAAACCACTCAAATTAATAATTTATCACTATTAATTATTTCGATTAAAAAAGTTTTTTTAATTAAAATTTTGTAACTTTCACTATTCATCAAAATATGAAAGTTATCTGAAAAGTACCAAAATTTCATATTAGGCTAAATTCGATACTCTGAATCCAAAAATGAAGTCCATTTTGAGAGATAAAATTTCTAAAATTTTAAAAGTTGGTTATTACTATTCATAACGGCTAGTTTTAATAATATTTTAAAAGCATATCATTGTTTAGTGAAACTCAGTATTGCGTACTACACAAGCTATCGAGGAAGGTTGCGATTACGTGTAATGCAAGGATATTCAAAGATGCGTGATGTGCAAGAATCATTCATTGTCCCGTATAACAGAATCCAACCATATTTCATTTATACATTGAATATATATAAATATATATACTCAATGTTGCGTAGAATAACTTTTATCAAAATTGTGTGTAACACAATCCAAGAATAGTGTTGAGTATACTACAAGATAATATGGTGTTACGTATAGAACAAGGTAATCTTGGTGTAGCATACAACACAAGAAATTAATGAAATTAAAAAAATATTTTTCATAAAATCTCGGGGTGTTATAGACTTTGTGTCTCGCCACAGGTACCATCAATTTGTCCTCCTTATGGACATATGGCCTAATGATCCCAAGAGCACATTGAACAATGTTTAATTTTGTCCCAATTAAAATCAGTCATACAAATACAACATAACATGTCTCCCTATAGATATATCCCCTATTTTCCCTTACCACATGACGTTAAACTGCATGAAATTTGAAGAACTGTATATTAATTTATTCTTTCCCTTGTAGGATTATATTTATTACTAGATATTTTTTCTTTGGGTCTAGCCCAACATATATTTCTATCTCATTGGTTTACCCCTCTGGTTTTAGTTGTTATTATAGGGCTATGTAAGGTATGATGTGTAATTTTATTTGTCCTCAATGAAGATATGATTACAATATCTGAACCGTCTAACCCTCCCTACTGATCATCGCCTTTTACCATTAATACATACCTCATGATGTTGAACAACAATTAATTTAGTGAAATATGTATGTATTGATTCCCATCCTCATGGTATATATAGAAATTCATAAACAATACATCTCTGGGTCCAGCCTAGTTCCCTTAAACCATTTAGGGAACTTCACTTGAGGTTACCCCTTCCGAATATTTACTTTGTTGTGTGTACTTATCCTAACCTAATTTTCAGTGGTTTTGATTTATTAGGTAATGTTCATTCCTTCTATAACCTCATTCATCTTCATGCGTCCTTACCATATTCTTTTCTACTATACAGAATTCAAGAACTTTATAGGGATTGGTTCCTTTCCTTATTGCATATGTAGGATCACTTACACATTTTTTCTTCGATTCCAGCCCTATGTTCCCCATTTTTACCCTTATGGATTGATATTCATTTTGAGAGCATGTGATGTTGTGTGAAATTTTGTACCCATTAAAGTAGGGTATACAATAGTAGCACAATGTGACTCTATTAGGAATATATCCATTCCCACTAAGTCCTTACCATATGAAATTAAACAATAGAATATTCTAGATGAACACATTTATTGATTCCTACCCTCATATGATACAAATTAATGCCCATAAATTTTGTCCTCGGGTCTACCTGGAATCCAAAAATTATTTATTTCATTCAGCCACATGACCATGATTCTTATTGGTTTATATGGTATGGAATGAGGACCTCTTTTTTCAAATTCACATCTGGTCTATATTGTCTTCACCATGTACTCCCCCTATATTACTTCCCTTTTCATCTTCAATAATTACCCCAAAATCTTAAACTGAATTGTATTTCTTCACCCGTATGTGGATTTATTCTTCCTGTTAAATGATATGTAGGAACACCCAAGATTTTAACTTAGGTCTAGTCTCGGGTTCATAAACCCATTTTACCCCTTTCTTATGCTTGTCTCCTCGAGTAATATACCACTAGTTGAGCCCTTTAACCTTTGTCCCTCCTCATTAATAAATTTATATGAACTATGATCTAGGGACAGGAGTGTTGGATTCTATATGTACATGCTCTCATTCAATTTACTGGGTACACAAATACATTATTTTGAGTCTCTATCATCTCTCACATCCAGAAGGACCCCCAAGCGGTATGGATGCTTGAACTTACAGCTCACCAACTGTTTTGGGCCAACATTGAGGAAGATCTAAAACTAAATTTTAGATAGTTCTCAAATCGTTAATATGATTAGAGGTTGTCCGTAAGATGTATGATCTCATCCTAGGTCACATGAAATAGATGTTGTGTTTTGAATTCAAACATCGGTTATCCTCCATTTGGTACACCAACGGCTTTTTCCCTTAGTTATTGCTTCATGATTCCTATTACCTAAAACTTCATCATGATCATGCATATTTTTGACACCCTTTGATTCATTCCTTCGTAAACCTTTACACATCAAGGTGATGAAATGAAATTGTGATGTCACTATTGACTATGCACATTAATTCTCTACCATGTTCATCCCTATTATGTAAATATATTTTCTTCCATAGTTTCAAAAACTAATCACATCTTACATGGTCATAGGGATACATTTACGATTTTCACCCTCCTGGAAGAATCACAATTCTCCTTGGTGAGAACACTAAGAGAATAAACTAGGATATACCACATCCTCACTGTAAGATGTTAAACCAATCAAAAATCTATACATATGTGTCATGTGATCCCTATTTTTGTTGGATACATCGTTATGACCACAGTCTCTGTCTATGGTCCAATCGCAGTCATTTCATCCATATAACTTCTTATCCCTAGAACCCTTTCAAGAAAATGCACTTTGATGTTGACTTCTTTTGTCCCTATTCAGGTCGAGTTATATACCACATAACATGGTTCTCCTTGGAGTTTCCCACTACCCCATTATATGATGATAAATTACATGGAATTCACTGAAGATATATGTATATATTACAACCCTAAAAGGTTTTGTAGAGACACTCAGGTGTCTTGCCTCAGGCCCACCCACATGTTCGTTAACTCTTCTTACTATTCACCCTGAATTATTATCCTAATTATGTGACCCTAAATTAGAAATCCCTATTTAATGTAAAATGGCATTTAAAAATTAACTGGGGTCTCTGATGTATTTACATAAACTATATACAACATTTGGGTCATATGACATTAAATTATTCCATATATCGCCCTCATCTTACAATGCAAAACTACACATATATCGTCCTCATTTTCAAGATGTAAAAATAAGAGGGGTTATTTTCCCTCACTAGAGTGGTCCATTGTGTGGTAGTTTTGATCTTTGTTCATACAAATTTGCTCATCCAATGTACTTTCATCATGGTGGAATAAATCCAAGAGTGTTGGACTTTAAACGAACAACCCATAATTCCATCACAATGATATGTATACCCTCTATGATAGATCATCCTTCACATTCTTATTTGGAGTAACCCCCTAATGAGTAGGATCCTCATCCTTAAGGATAGCCTATCATCTGGGGTTAACGTTCCAAAGGACATCAGAGGACACAATGATAATGGCCCCATGTTTTTTAATACGGTCAGTGGTT
This sequence comes from Viscum album, assembly GCA_963277665.1. Classification (NCBI taxonomy): domain Eukaryota; kingdom Viridiplantae; phylum Streptophyta; class Magnoliopsida; order Santalales; family Viscaceae; genus Viscum; species Viscum album. Next base: position 76,645,073 of record OY728127.1, on the reverse strand, counting down.
AGCCCTTATCTTATTGTTCCCATTTCAGGCTAATGTGATGTCAATGTTGTGTTCTGAATTCAGTCAATATTAATATTACATCATCATGCCACACTCTTTTTGTTTCAAATTTAGGGTATCATGACTCAAACCACCCATTATCCTTAGTTTTTTCAGATGGATTCCAATTCCACTGAAGTTTTCCAGCTCGAGAATTACAACATGTTGGGATAGTGACATTTGGATGATCTGAGAATTATATTTTCTTGTAAATACCCCCATATATTCCCCTAGAAAAAGTGAGTGGTAATTTAGACCCTGTGTGTCTGGTAATTGTTCAGAACACTTATATTCATAGTGAATGATAGCAAGGTTTTCACTTTTTACTCACACAAGGAATGACCCACATGAGGTTAGGAATTGATCACCGGTTGTTTCAAAGATACAATTAATATATAGTAATCAAACTAGATATTGAAACTTATGAACGCAACCAAAATAAGCGAGCGTTCATGAATGTGTGATTTTTATTCAACATAAATTACATCCCTTATGGATTTGTCCCTTCAATAGATTGGTTGACCCTATCGATTGAACCTTTATAGTCCACTACTATACGATGATTGGACTCAAGGAATTGTTATCATCTGATAATCTCCCTATAAAATTTTCCATTCTTGGGGTGTTGTTAATTAGGCATGGTCAATGCTTGACCCTTATCAGTTTTGATGTTGTCCATTTCAGGGGATGCTTTCCTTAACATCTCTTCAGCTTCTGCCAGCTGAGCCCATAATTTTGATATGAACTCCACATGGATGTCAAAGAATGAGGAGTTCCAACCAAGACACAATCTATTATTTTGATCTCTTTTTCATCCAATTAAATCTTCTGTGTATTGATTGTATTCTACCACTGTAATCCAACACTAACGCCACATTCATCATGTTGCACATTCTCATCAAGGTAATCTCAAAATAGTATATAAGGGCTTAGGGAATCCACTCATCTAGTGTATAGTTAACACAACTATGGATGAAGTTATCCCATATAGACTGGGCACTTTGATTGTGGGTGTTATCAAGGATGTATTTGATTAGATTTTAAGATCAGCGGCAGACAACCTTATTATCCTCTTTATCAGAAGCGTTCATATCCCGCTCCCCTTGACCAGTAGACTCATATTCAATAAATTACACAATGAGTTAAACAAAAGTATATACATTGGGTTGGTCTTCATTAATTGATTCTAATTCAATAATGTCTTCCTAGTCAAATCCAGACTCCGTCTCTATAGTGTTATTTCCCATCGTCATCGATCACCCATATGAGACTATGGCCGAGTAATCTTTAGAACGTGACACTATATGGACCATTGATCATCATTTTAAAGGATAATCAATTCCTACCATCATTTTTAAGAGTATTTTGTGTTCCAATTTGATAATTTTTTAGAAATGGGTCATGATTACATAGTTTGTTTAAGCAGACAACAAATGTGGCCGTGAGGGTGTAAAACTTACATTGGATAGAAACCTGATCCCACCCCAAACCTGTTATTGTCAGGATTCCATGATCTAGTCCACCATAATTGTATTTTTACTCAAAGGGATACAAGGATACCACCCTCACTTCCCTATAACTTCAATACTGTGGAACTATCATCTAACCTCTTATAGGGTTTCTCTTTCTATTCATTGCACCTGTCCTCATGACTTCATCCCCATCATCAAGAGTGATTGGTTCAAGATTATCCTACATATATTGGTTCTATTTGAGAGACCAAAATAATTTATGAAGTTATGTGACATAATAAATATCATTTAGAGCTTACTTCAATAGTTGTGGAAGATTGTCTCATATAAGTCACATCTAATGCCATAACTCCGCCTTCTTCTCGAGAGACCACCTTTGAAGCTGAAAACTGATAAACCTACCATAATTAATCCTCACCATCCTCCTCCTCCTAGTAAGTTTATGAGTAGTTATTATCGGGAAATTGTTCTTCCAGTTGTGTTGTCGAATCCATTGGTGTGATAGACTTTTTCAACAAAACCCTTACCCGCTCTGCCAATGGTTGTGGTGGATCTATAAAGTGAACCATTATATCATGTTACCATACAAATTTTCTTATGGAAGGCATGGAAACATTAAAAATGGCCTTCTAAATACCATGTTCCCCCATATCCATTCCATGATTGTTTGAGATCACCATGAGTTCGTCAATACCGAGTTAAAACATGCAGAATTCCGAATCTTTCTAGGCCTCTCGATAAATCGCATCATAAAGAATAATTTAATGGTACACCTACATCCCTATGCCCTGTGTTGACAACCCACTAATTCCACTTTATTATTCCCCTCTCTATTGGGTTCCTTTGGTACGAACAGCTAGGCTTATCCTTGGCACTTACCTTTCTTCACCTTTCATTAGAGAAGGTTCATGGCCCGCTGCACCGATTGTTATGGAATTATCACCTTGGTGTACTTTGAAACAACCTTAAAGACATCCCAAAATATAAAATCTATTAAAATGAGTCATGGGGACAGATACATTTCTATCCTGGATGGTTGGTAGTTACAATATATCCCTCGAGTAGGCAGTTGAACAAATTAGTGTGTTTCTGTAAACCAATCGGAATACTGTGGTGGTTTGTGGAAAATCATTCTGCATCTTCCCATCCTCATGTGTGAACATAATACATTTTTTCTTAATCACGAATAAATAATAATCATGTTTCACCCCCAAAAACAACTTTGGGGTTAGTCACTGTATGCATCTGAATTTTCTCACCAACCATTGTAGAGTGTACAGCTCTCATATGGGTGGAAAATCTACATGCGCATCTGGCACACCTCCTAAGACTAAATGAAGGTAAGGTAAATTTTTTATGCAGAATATTATGTCATAAATATATTATCTAGTCATAATTTGAAAAGGATGGAAGATGAATTGCACTTCTCGCCCCAAATTACCCAACACGACCGATGTGTGTAGTTTCAGTGGGGCGCTCCCTATGATATTCCAAATTGTTGGTCAAAAGTGTATACTAGGATGATAAATGGGATTTAGATATATTAATCCCCCATATATGATGAAATGTATCTATAAAATAAATTTAATGGATCAGATACCCAGAAAGACCACTTTCCCTCACGGATTTGTTGAAATAAATTATTAACATTGTCGGCAGCAGTACACCCTAATTGAAACGTTCACCAACATCTCGTCGCAAATACCTAATGAACTACTTCAGTCATTACCCCATGTGAGAATCTCTAATCAATATCATTGACGTGCAATTCTACGACATGATAATTGTGGCCCTCCTCACTATTGGCTGCTGGTCAGTTTTGATATTATAACCCTATATCTAATACTTTCTATCCTCAATTTCCACCAGTTTTAACCCCATTTTCCCCACTATGCTCCTCTATATCAAGTGTATGGCCTTTTTTTAGTTTTTCTCCATCCATTGGTATGTTCAAAATATATCATAACCACAACATGAAGTGGACATCTTGGGTGTTCATCTTACCATTATACTTTCATTGTACTAAAAGCTATAATTCCTTCATCAGAGGTGGAAACTATCCCGCATCCTCTGAAACATTCACGTAACGATGGAAGTAATCGTTCATCCCTCTTATGATCAGGATGCTGACAATATGATGAATGCTTGAGATCCTGATAACAACCACTCCACGGTGCAGGTGGACTATGTTGGTATCCAGAAACCACCTACTTAGCACCTCTGGTATAAACTCTTTTGGGTGGGAAACATCATATTAGCAAGAACACTTTGGATCATATAGGCCTAACCACCTTATATCAATCTAGAACTCTTCAAATAATTTTCATTCCAGTAGTCACATTCCCAATAATCAGTGAATTTGTTTCCCATGACAAGATCCATGTTTCTAATCTACCCCTTATCAGGATTCCTGAGCCCCACCTTGAAAGTGGTCTTGTATAGAGGATGAGATAAATTTTCCACCATCTCCCCCCATCAATGATATTAAAATAATTTTATAGGTAGTACACTGTTACATGAGTAAGATAATTTCTAGCATGGTTTCCATAGCCCTATACCATTGATGTTGTTCTAGTGTGCATCTGAACTAGTAAGTCGGTCCATCTCTATTTTTCTATGTGATGACGACATCATCCCACAAGCCGAAGTCATATTGTGGAAAGCGATTGAACAAAGGATATTTATTTTGGTCCTCAATATTCATTTCTATTGCTGATTGATTATCCTAAGTTCTAGGGATATATTCCCCATTTTGATTGTTCTTATCAATGTCCACCCTCCATGTAGTGTCAATAAAGACAACCCGATCAACCACATGAGATTCCATTGATCTATGTCTCAGAAAAATTATATGATTGTTTTTTTATGATGGTTTTTTAGACCCTTCTAAACGATTGTGTGGGAAGACACCACCCTCTATTAAGCAGCCATGATCTCATCCTATGTTGATAATCGAGAAGAAAATCACGACATAATGGTTTGCTAAAGCATTCATGGAGTACCATAATAAAGAATGAGGTTTTCATAGTTACATTCATGTGGAGGATTTCCTTGTGAAGGGAGTGAAATGGATTAGTCTCTAGTAAAGATACATGTAAGAAAAAATTACCCATGATCACCTATTTATATGGGCTATCAGCGGATTCTTCACCGTGACATGTTCTTTGGCTTTGCGGCAATTATCACCCGCGCTTCATGGTGTCCATCAACACAAACCTCTTGGAAATGACACTTCATGATGTCAATTCGTGAAACCCCTTTAAATATTCTAGTTTGTTGTTCCACTTCAATAGGAATCATCATGACCACACTTTGAAATCTAGCTCTAGGATCCGGCTTTGTGATTTCCCCTATGTAATTATTTTTGTTTTTTGGTGACATACCCTCAGAATCCAACCCTATGTTCCTTAAACTACCATTATAATGGAGGGGGGGGGGATTTTCTTGGGTCTGAAATATATGTCAAAAGAGGAATGACTAAATTTATGTCTAGGTTAAAGTAAATATAGACACAAAATAGCATTAAAATACCTAAAAACAGCCCTAATGGTCCTGGTTTATAGAGATGTTCATAGATCCATCCTGCCGCTTCATTAATATGTGTCCAAGATGGGTCCCCTATAAGTCCAAGGAATCCTAATGCCATCACATAATTACATTCATTTCGCAAACCACTCCACGATGACTACATCAGCGATCCCTTTCATGACTATATGGAGTCGCTGCCTCTATGTAGCATCACCTGGTCTCCATGACCTTCCCCACCATCATCAATTTGATGGAACCTCTATAAGAACGATGAATATAGATGCCTATTCAGGTTCATGTTGTTTCTGCATCGCAGTCTAGGAGGACCACCTTTGAATTTCCTTTTTTACTCAATGGAGACCTTGCCTCTCCATTACATCACCAGGTCTCTATTACAAGCTCCATGATCCTCATGTTGAAGGAACCTATATGACTTTAATGCCTTCAAAACCTCTTATAAACACCTAGATATTCTAAATGACATGTTTTGTGACTCTTGTTGACCATTATTTCATAAAAATAGTAGGCTCAACACCCATTAAACCACCGTTAATCCGAACATTATCCTTTCACTGTTCCAATTCTCAAGAGTCATTCACAATGTCAAAAAATGGATCTCAAAAATTAATTGTCCTCTGGGATATGTTACTCCTTGTTCTCTTCTTGGACCACACCAATTGTGGGGATTACTTTTATAAAGCCCTATGCACTATGAAATGTAGGAAGCCACATTGTGGTGCTTTAGGTTTCATGAATAAACATGCATTCATGAAACACTCCAAAAATAAAAAATTCCATTGATAAGGGTAAACTCTGCTTCATTTAAAACCTAATAACACAGAGCATCAGTCCTTCAATAATACCCTTTCCTTAGGAAATATCATCATCTTCACAATGAAATAATACGATGCGAAAACCACTCTCTATATGAAGAATGAATTTTTTTTGAATCCCCTATTTTAAAGGTATCCTTATATTCCAACCTCACTCTTTTCGGCCCTCCATGCTTGTACAAATTGATTTAAGGGTCCCCCGAGTGGTGCTTCCTATTGTGTTTCCCTGTTATGTGCTTCGTCTTAAAGGCACACTAAAACATATTTCATATTCACAGAAACACACTAACATGATCACCCAATGGGTTACTTGATAACCCCATAAATAATTTTACTTTCTTATGACTTCCCTTCACATGTATGGGTTGGTGTATATTTTTTGAGTCGTAGGGGTGATATGTAAGTCCTCACCACCATATAACAAGATGATAAACTACCAAGCCTCCCCATGTATCAACACATGAAAATAAACTATGATCACCGCATGGGGGAAAAGCATATGAGGACCATGAAGTGGATGTTCACCAACTACCACTAAATACAAATCTCCCTCTTTTCTTCTTTTCCATTTTCACCTCAGGCCGCCAAACAAGTGTAATCCCATGCTTCAACATTGGGCTGCCAACCACATGTAAACCCATGTTTTTTCATTGGGAAAATAATGACGTGTAATCCCTAATCTACTCCTTACTAATGCACTTGTCGTGATGTGATCGTCAAGTCTATTATAACCTCATGTTTGTCACACTGAGCATGACTCACATGGGATTAGAATAACCATTGACCATGACATGTTATTTGGGCCACCCTGGTTTGTAATCCACATCCCCCTCTCCATCTAACTATATAGACATTGGTCCTTTCCCTATTCATGCATGGTACGTTGGAAGAATCTATGAGGTTCAAGCCCATATCTAATCTGTCCTAAATACTTCATGTTAGTTTTCCATAATCTCATATAATGTAAAACTATATGTATTTGAACTACATGGTTTTTTATCCCTCTCTCCTAGGCATGGTATATAGAATTTTTCCTTGAGGGTCAACCCCAACAACTTGTAAAAATCAGTTTCCCCATTTTTTGAACCCACGTCCTTGATCAACCATTGAGTAGTGTCATAGTAGTTCACGATCAGCTAACCCAGCATAGGCCCACCGTACTAAATCCTTACCCATCCAACCAAGAGTTTCCCTCATGTGATGGGCTGCTAAACTCATATAATCCCCAATAAGTCATGGGGTTTATATTATTTGTGTACACCCTGAATTTATAACCCATTACTGAACTACGTTTAAATTGATTCCTTGCCACTAGGAAACATATGAAACCTCCCAAAGGTTCAAGAACAATATTTTCACCTCCACAGAGGTTTTTGATTCCGTCCTCATTCATTTAACACTTCAATACATAATTTATATCCATTTTTATTTCAACTGGGCTGACACATCCTGTTGAAATCATGAAATTCTTATATGAGGCTAACCATGTGTAATCCCTATTCATATCAGTGCTCCTTATATCCGTTGTGCCACTAATAATGGGTATGCCCCATCCTATCTTTGAGTTTTTTTGCATTGTGTACATCCAGATCCCATGACTCACCATCTAAATATTCATGGGTTTTGATCCGTATATCCTAAACATGGTACATAAGAATCCTCCATGAGGTTTAATCCAATACAATGTTAAACATTATTGTCTTTTTTGATGGGACCACACATCGTTTCATCTGCACTTTTTCATGTCCAGGGACTCCTTCTTGGTGTGAGACCAACCCCATAGCAGGACAAACAATCCTAGGTCCATCCTTATTGGGATTTTAACCCATCCATAAGATAAAAATTCTAGGTGCTCCCTCATTGGGAAGTTCTTATCTGATACACATCCCTCAGTGATATCATTAGTATGATATGTCTCTTCTAGATATTAAACTAGCTTAAAACCCCATTTGATACATGGGATGTTGAGGAAATAGTTGGAGTCATTCCTCCTTCCTATAATTCACCACATTCGATTTGGGATTCCTCAGGATTCTTCGACTTTGAGAATCTCTATGATATGGGAAAATCTAGGATTACCAGCGGTTCTGTGTTTTAACGCACTAGTGATGCCAACATGAATACTCCCCTGAGTGATGGTCACTGCCCTAACATGACCAATTTTTTATTTCATGATAACAACATTGTAATTAACCTACATTCACAATGATATGGGACTGGGAATTTTTTTAGTTACAATATCTTAATCATTAAGGGAGGCCATGACTAGCTGATGAATTTAGAGGAGGAATCCAAATAATGAGATACCGAAATCGAATCATTTTTTTTCATTCATAGAAAAAACATTCATCAAGAGGTGTCAGATTCCAGACCCCTTTGGGAAGCATGAATGTGGGGAAAGAATGTGATCGTCAGTGAGCATCCCAACAAATGGTATGATGAGGCATGTTTTGATATAAATAAATACAAATATATGCAATATTATTTTACTTAATTATAAAAATTATCTAAATCCATATGTTAATCCATACGATGGTAAATGAATCATTTTATTATTTGTATGAAGGACTACCTCCGCACTAAATGGTGTAATTTTCATTCCATCACATGATTTTGAGGAATAATATATTGATTGATTTACCACATTTTTATTATTTTCCAAATATTATTATAATTATCCATATATAATTTCACATCATCCTTATTATATTCCATTTAGTTTTAAATTCTATAACATCAATCATGTGGGTTCTAGACTTCCACCACACGATGTTTTGTGATTCCTTTATCACATATGCTTTTCATGGAATGTAATATGGATAATTTAAAGTGTATTTGTGATATAAATAAAATTATATTTATTAAATAAAATTATTATATCAATAAATTTATTAAACTATAAATTTTTAATGGAATTATATCATCTCTGGTTGGTATGTACATCCTACTACCTCCACAAAGTGATTAATTTCATTTTAAATTTTTATCCTTAATTAATGATTACAAATATATATATATATTGAATCAATTTCTAGTTCATAACACTGGTATATTTTCATAAATGTTGTATCTATATAATATGTGCATGAAACTGAAAAATCAGGACAAACTATGGATTGGAAGACAACAAAATTATCACCCGAAAAGATGACAATAATGTAATATTATTAAAAAAGAGGTTGTAAAAAATTATTTGGGGCTAATATAGGAAATTTTAATTATGAATATGAATAATGTGTAAATTAGTAATTTTATTAAAACCATAATAAAATACATAAAATCAAGTCCAAAAAAATATAAATATAACATAAGGGAGTTTGTCACATTTTTATTTAATTAGAAATTATTGTAATGTTATTCCACTCATTCATTATAAATTTATTATTTAGTACCCATTTTAAATTTAATATCTTTAATTAATGCATTCATAATGTTTTTTTATGTCTCTATTTGAATTATTTTATACAAGGGGGTCTGACATAGAAATTACCCTGTGGTAATGAATTTCAATACTCAATTAATTATAATTTGGATATTTTACCTATTAAATTTATTTTATATTATAAGATTATGTGTGTAGTTACCATTGATTGTCTATTTTTTTTATTTCAACTACTTTCATGTGGATTTAAATTTGGAACTCATAATCACTTCATTGGTTAATTCTCACTACCACATAAAATTTTCAACTAATAAAACCATATGATATCATTATTATCTATGTATTCGTAAAATTTTCAACTAATATTACCATTTTCTTCTCCATCATACCAAAAAATATGGAATTCATCATTTTTTCAGACTGGCTGTCTTTATTTCTGTCTTCACCCGCAAATCAATTTTCTTCTAGAAGAATGTTTTATGAAAATGGATTGAAAAATATCTTTAAAAATATCTATATTATTTTTTAATAAATTTTTACCCATTTCTATCATATTTAATTTTTTTTAGATGATTCTTCTTGTATTTTTCTCAAAAAGGCCCATTTCACTTTTACAGAAAATCTGAAAAGATTTTTTTTAACATGTACAATATATATGTAATTTACCACAATCATGACCATTAAATATCTTGAAATTTTAGTTATAATATTTTGAGGATATTTTCAAATACATGTATGGAAAAATAATTCTTTAATTATAGAGTTCTAAAAACATTTCAACTGTTAGAAGGTTTTTTTCATCATGAATTTTTCTGATGATGTTTGTGTTTGTATTTTAATAAACAAAAAAATCAGAAATTAATAGTATTTATGATAAAAAAAGAGATAAATATTTTTTATACCATACATATTAATTTCTGGACATCTTGTAATTAAATGTTTTAGGGATATTATTTTCATTCTATTTCATGAATAGATTTTGAAATCAATAACATTCCAATTAAATATAAAATTATTGTAATCATTAGACATTATATTATAAAAAATATAAATATTATTTATCATGGATTTACATATTATATAAATCATATTTCATTCATAGTTATGTTATTTTACATAATGTCATACAATGGAATTTGAAACTTATTTCTAATCTCAAATCTAAACTCAATAGAAATTTTTTATAATGAAAATAATCCATGAATTAAATCAATCCTATGATATATGAGTAATTAATTGGACATGAATATATTTTTGGGCACTGGTAATAGATATCCAAAAATACATAAGTTGTCAAATGAGGAAATCTTATTAGCTAGCATTAGTTAAAAGGTGTTCCCTTATATATATAACCATCAACTTCAAACTGTATTTGTAAAGGTATTTACATTTGAGGTTTCATGATACATGTGATCATGAAATATAGTATGTGATAATTTAATTCATTAGTAATTTAGTTATAATTGTAAATGTTTTTATTGAAAGGGTATTATCTCTTGATTCATTTAAGTATATGTTTTTTTATTAAATTTCATGTGTTTTTTTGTTATTTACCTTTATATTAGGTAATGGATCATCTAGTCTTTATTGTAAACTTATTTAAATGGAATTTTTTATTAGATATTTAATTTTCCCTGTTGATTTTTATTTTTTATTTATTATATATTGCATTAATATTCCTTACTAGAAATTACAGATTACCGTTATTTTGATTCCATTCCATGCAATTTAGGAAGTGTAATATAAAATATTTGAGAAAATATGGTACCACGGAAAATAATATTATAAGAAAAACATCATGTTATAATTTTGGTATCGATTTTTAATATGTGAGTCATTTATTTAGAATGTTAAAAGGGATAATAAAATAGTCTGTTTTTTAGGATTTGATACATCTTATCTTCAGTCAATGTGATAAACAAACATTATCATTCACTTATTGGGTTCTGGGTATTTAATATCCATCTAGATTATTTTTATTGTAGACCCTATGATCTATAATTAGGAAACCATAAATTTGGGACCATGACCATATAATAGTATATAAGGATAATTACATAAAAATATCCTATGTTTTGGTATGATAGATATTCTTGGAATTTACCTTTCAATATATATCTTCATAGATACCATAAGTAGACATGGTTTTGGTTGATATGTACCTAGAGGTAATAAATCTAATAATGGAATTACAAATGATTTTATTATATGATGAAAATAAATTTCCCATTATTAACCTATGGTTTTATATGATTAAGATAATATATCATGATATTGAATATAATTATTATTATGTGTTTTTTCAATTTCACTACCGTTTCTCAAAAAATGATCAATGTATTCATCCAATGGTTATAACCAAATGAAATAATTCTATCAAATAATATCGAGGACAATGCGGTGATGATACGAAACCAAATTTGATGATGACCCTATTGATAGATGACATGAAAATACATAGACATTCATCACAAAATAGGATTATAAACCATCATCATAAAAAACTATCAGACTCACTAAAAACTGGAGGATGGAGTTTTCTAAGATCTTGGTAGGTAGACCATATATGAAAGAATGATCTATTTACTTCATGTTATTAATTTTGAATGAGACAGCACTGTATGTATCTCTATGGAATGGGGAAATATTGAATGTTTGAATAATATTATTATAAATTAATTAAATATTAATGGAAAATGATATTTATAATGTTTAAATATCAGTTTCATCTATTTTATTCATTTATAATTATTTATCACAAATTCTATGAACCTTGGAATTATGATTCAATGACATATTTTAATTGTTTAATCCTATACTAAGGGTAGAAATACATTTTAATATAATAGATGAAGTATTTATTTATTTTCATACATTATTTAAATTATTGATATATATTTTTAATGAAAGTACATTGGTTATAAAAACCTAGAAGAATATAAGTATTATGCTAAATTTTATATGAATATATGTCTTCATTACATTAAGAATTTTGGATACCATCATGGGTTTTCGAGTATAAGGTTGATCATAAATTCAATGCATTAATCTTTTCATGGGAATTTTTTTTTTGTAAAAATATAATCAGATACGTTATATTTTTTGAAGAAATTTATTGAAGTATAACATATTTTTGATGGAAATGAAAATTTTCATTGAGGAATAAAAAACATACTTTGGTTTATACTATAAGTTAAATGTATTGGTAAAATTAAATTTTTATCTATTGATTGGGTTTTTAGTAATTATTCGTAATTAAAAAGTGGAATCATTAATGAAATTATATTAATATCGTTTTTGAAAAATGAATACATGAAGATCAGATGACAACTTGTAGTATCCCATAAGGGGTTGGGGCATGATCCCGCAACAAAATTATAATATGTGAGTACTACTCACCACAAAGCTAAATTATTTCCATATTAATATGTCGTAGTTTTTACTAAAATTATTTCGTGAATAAATATTATTGATGATCCAATAGTGTTGATTTTTTGGTTAAGAGGTTAATTTATTTTATTAGATAACATGTATTAACCATAATGACTTTTGAATATATTTATTAATAAAAACAAAGAAATTTCACTCTTTTATAAATCCTATGGATTGTTAAAAGGGAATTTTGGTTCTTCAAGGATAAAAATTTATTTTGGATATTCATTTCCTAGAGTAATAGTGGAAGTGGAAATTTATCAAAGAATTATCAGAGGATTAAATATATTAATAAAAAAGAAACATATCCAGTATGTAAAATTCATTATATTCAAAGACTGTCAAAGAATTCTGAAATAATATTAAAAGGATATTGAATCAAAATTTTTATCCTATTACACTAATATCATATGAATAATTTTTAATTTAACTCATCAAAGATTATGTTTTTTTAGATAAATTTCCCTTACACATTAAATTTCTTGCGATCAATGGCCTCAACCAACTTCTATATTAATTTGGGAATTATTTTCCACTTCGATAACTATATTGACATTCCAAATATGTTATCCTGTTAGAATCCAAGATATATGTTATTATATGTGTACATATATATTTATTTTCAATTATTAAGGACTTTTTCATAACATTGGTATATTTTCATAAATGTTGTATCTATATAATATGTGCATGAAACTGAAAAATCATGACAAACAATGGATTGGAAGAGAATAAAATTATCACCCGAAAAGATGACAATAATGTAATATTATTTAAAAAGAGGTTGTAAAAAATTATTTGGGGCTAATATAGGAAATTTTAATTATGAATATGAATAATGTGTAAATTAGTAATTTTATTAAAATAATAATAAAATACATAAAATCAAGTCCAACAAAATATAAATATGACATAAGGGAGTTTGTCACATTTTTATTTAATTTGAAATTATTGTAATGTTATTCCACTCATTCATTATAAATTTATTATTTAGTACCCATTTTAAATTTAATATCTATAATTAATGCATTCATTGTGTTATTTTATATCTCTATTTGAATTATTTTATACAAGGGGGTCTGACATAGAAATAACCCTGTGGTAACGAATTTCAATACTCAATTAATTTTAATTTGGATATTTTACCTATTAAATTTATTTTATATTATAAGATTATGTGTGTAGTTACCACTGATTGTCTATTTTTTTTATTTCAACTGCTTTCATGTGGATTTAAATTTGGAACTCATAATCACTTCATTGGTTAATTATCACTACCACATAAAATTTTCAACTAATAAAACCATATGATATAATTATTATCTATGTATTCGTAAAATTTTCATCTAATATTACCATTTTCTTCTCCATGATACCAAAAAATATGGAATTCATCTTTTTTTCAGACTGGCCGTCTTTATTTCTGACTTCACCCACAAATAAATTTTCTTCTAGAAGAATGTTTTATGAAAATGGATTGAAAAATATCTTTAAAAATATAAATATTATTTTTTAATAAATTTTTACCCATTTCTATCATATTTAATTTTTTTAGATGATTCTTCTTGTATTTTTCTCAAAAAGTCCCATTTAACTTTTACAGAAAATCTGAAAAGAATTTTTTTTAACATGTATAATATATATGTAATTTACCACAATCATGACCATTAAATATCTTGAAATTTTAATTATAATATTTTGAGGATATTTTCAAATACATCTATGGAAAAATAATTCTTCAATTATAGAGTTCTAAAAACATTTCAACTGTTAGAAGGTTTTTTTCATCATGAATTTTTCTGGTGAAGTTTGTGTTTGTATTTTAATAAACAAAAAAATCAGAAATTTATAGTATTTATGATAAAAAAAGAGATAAATATTTTTTATACCATACATATTAATTTCTGGACATCTTGTAATTAAATGTTTAGGGATATTATTTTCATTCTTTTTCATGAATAGATTTTGAAATCAATAACATTCCTATTAAATATAAAATTATTGTAATCATTAGACATTATATTATAAAAAATATACATATTATTTATCATGGATTTACATATTATATAAATTATATTTCATTCATAGTTATGTTATTTTACATAATGTCATACAATGGAATTTGAAACTTATTTCTAATCTCAAATCTAAACTCACTAGAAATTTTTTATAATGAAAATAATCCTTGAATTAAATCAATCCTATGATATATGAGTAATTAATTGGACAAGAATATATTTTTGGCCACTGATAATAGATATCTAGAAATACATAAGTTGTCACATGAGGAAATCTTATTAGCTAGCATTAGTTAAAAGGCGTTCCCTTATATATATAACCATCAACTTTAAACTGTATTTGTAAAGGTATTTACATTTGAGGTTTCATGAGACATGTGATCATGAAATATAGTATGTGATAATTTAATTCATTAGTAATTTAGTTATAATTTTAAATGTTTTTATTGAAAGGGTATTATCTCTTGATTCATTTACGTATATGTTTTTTTATTAAATTTCATGTGTTTTTTGTTATTTACCTTTATATTTAGATAATGGATAATCTAGTCTTTATTGTAAACTTATTTAAATGGAAATTTTTATTAGATATTTAATTTTCCCTGTTGATTTTTATTTTTTATTTATTATATATTGCATTAATAATCCTTACTAGAAATTACAGATTACCGTTATTTTGATTCCATTCCATGCAATTTAGGAAGTGTAATATGAAATAATTGAGAAAATATGGTACCACGGAAAATAATTTTATAAGAAAAACATCATGTTATAATTTTGGTATCCATTTTTAATATGTGAGTCATTTATTTAGAAAGTTAAAACGGATAATAAAATAGTATGTTTTTTAGGATTTAATACATCTTATCTTCAGTCAATGTGATAAACAAACATTATCATTCACTTATTGGGTTCTGGGTATTTAATATCCATCTAGATTATTTTTATTGTAGACCCTATGATCTATAATTAGGAAACCATAAATTTGGGACCATGACCATATAATAGTATATAAGGATAATATCATAAAAATATCTTATGTTTTGGTATGATAGATATTCTTGGAATTTATCTTTCAATATATGTCTTCATAGATACCATAAGTAGACATGGTTTTGGTTGATATGTACCTAGAGGTAATAAATCTAATAATGGAATTACAAATTATTTTATTATATGATTAAAATAAATTTCCCATTATTAACCTATGGTTTTATATGATTAAAATAATATGTCATGATATTGAATATAAATATTATTATGTGTTTTTTCAATTTCACTACCGTTTCTCAAAAAATGATCAATGGATTCATCCAATGGTTATAACCAAATGAAATAATGCTATCAAATAATATCGAGGGCGATGTGGTGATGATACGAAACCAAATTTGATGACGACCCTATTAATAGATGACATGAAAATACATAGAAATTCATCACGAAATAGGATTATAAACCATCATCATAACAAACTATCAGACTCAATAAAAACTGGAGGATGGAGTTTTCTAAGATCTTGGTAGGTAGACCATATATGAAAGAATGATCTATTTACTTCATGTTATTAATTTTGAATGAGACAGCAATGTATGTATCTCTATGGAATGGGGAAATTTTGAATGTTTGAATAATATTATTATAAATTAATTAATTATTAATGGAAAATGATATTTATAATGTTTAAATATCAGTTTCATCTATTTTATTCATTTATAATTATTTATCACAAATTCTATGAACCTTGGAATTATGATTCAATGACCTATTTTAATTGTTTAATCCTATACTAAGGGTAGAAATACATTTTACTATAATATATGAAGTATTTATTTATTTTCATTCTTTCTTTAAATTATTGATATTTTTTTTAATGAAGGTACATTGGTTATAAGAACCTAGAAGAATATAAGTATTATGCTAAATTTTATATGAATATATGTCTTCATTACATTAAGAATTTTGGATAACATCATGGGTTTTCGAGTATAAGGTTGATCATAAATTCAATGCATTAATCTTTTATAGGGAATTTTTTTTTTGTAAAAATATAATCACATACGTCATATTTTCTGAAGAAATTTATTGAAATATAACATATTTTTGATGCAAATGAAAATTTTCATTGAGGAATAACAAACATACTTTGGTTTATACTATTAGTTAAATGTATTGGTAAAATTAAATTTTTATCTATTGATTGGGTTTTTAGTAATTATTCGTAATTAAAAAGTGGAATCATTAATGAAATTATATTAATATGGTTTTTGAAAAATGAATACATGAAGATCAGATGACAACTTGTAGTATCCCATAAGGGGTTGGGGCATGATCCCGCAAAAAAATTATAATATGTGAGTACTACTCACCACAAAGCTAAATTATTTCCATATTAATATGTCATAGTTTTTACTAAAATTATTTCGTGAATAAATATTATTGATGATCCAATAGTGTTGATTTTTTGGTTAAGAGGTTAATTTATTTTATTAGATAACATGTATTAACCATAATGACTTTTGAATATATTTATTAATAAAAACAAAGACATTGCACTCTTTTATAAATCCTATGGATTGTTAAAAGAGAATTTTGGTTCTTCAAGGATAAAAATTTATTTTGGATATTCATTTCATAGAGTAATAGTGGAAGTAGAAATTTATCAATGAATTATCAGAGGATTAAATATATTAATAAAAAAGAAACATATCCAGTATGTAAAATTCATTATATTCAAACAATGTAAAAGAATTCTGAAATAATATTAAAAGGATATTGAATCAAAAAATTTATCCTATTACACTAATATCATATAAATAATTTTTAATTTAACTCATCAAAGATTATTTTTTTAGATAAATTTTCTTTACACATTAAATTTCTTGCGATCAATGGCCTCAACCAACTTCTATATTAATTTGGGAAGTATTTTCCACTTCCATGACTATATTGACATTCCAAATATGTTATCCTGTTAGAATCCATGATATATGGTATTATATCTGTACATATATATTTATTTTCAATTATTAAGGAGTTTTTCATAATCTTTCTACAATGTAGGGTTTTGAGGAACGATTTTTCAAATTATAAACCTCAAATTTTCAACTATAAGATCAAAATCTATGGAAAGAATTTATTTAAGATGGGGAGAGTGTAATAACATATTTCTTATTAAATAAATTCAATCTCTTATATAGCAGGTGAAACATTCAACACGATGATTAAAAGAAACATAAATCTCAATATAACTTTTATTTTTAAAAATTTAAAATTTTAAAATTAATAGTTTTATTTGATAGTATTAATAAGTCCATATAGTCTTGGAAAAAATATATCTTACAAATTTTCTAGGGTTATATATATAATATAATCCTAAAAATCATGTGAATTTTTTTAAAAAAAATACATTTAATTTTAAGGTGGTTCATTTGTACCTTTTGGACATAATATAAACATATTTTTTAAAAAAATTTAAAAAATATATTGAATAAAACTTATTTTTTATAAAACATTTAAAAATATCTTATTGTATGATTCCTTTATTTTTTCCAAGAATATTAATTTTTTTACAAACAGTGAAAATGCCTAATTTTTTATAGGAAACAGAATGTGATATAGAAAATACAGAAAGATAAATTATTTTTCAAATTGGTGATAACCTGAAAACAGTACATTTTTATTACATTTTACTAATCTACTAAATTGTAATAAATTTTATATATAATGTTGATATTAAAACCATAAACTCTAATGAGAATTTAGTTTTCAGATACCCTTTATTTCATTAAGTTTGTGGGTATGAATATAAATTGGATTCTTTCCCTTATACAAATTTAATATGAATAAATTTAATCAATATTTATAATCATAATAATGTATGTTTTATACTATGGAAAAATTAAGTTTCCTCAAAATTAATTGTGATAACAGTAGAAATTAATTATTGTAGTTAGGGTACAAATTAGTTTTCAAGGGATGAAATGAAGAATATAAGGTTTAAAATGATAGGAAATATATTTAATAACAATTTTTTAGAACAATTTAGACCTTATAACCTCTATTTTTCAATAGTGACCCATTTTTTTGATCGTTTTTCATTACTTGAATAAGGTAGTAATTGATTCATTAATGAAATTACATGTCAATGTCTCCCCCGAACTTAAAAAATGCCACTAACTTTCTTACCCTATTCATAATTCCAAAGACATTTTTAACCGATACGTAACCAAATTACATTATTTACTGCATAAAAATATCATATTTCTTATATTTTCTTAAAATACTAAATATATTAAGTCTTTGTGTAAAAACATATTCATGTTTTCCAAAGAAGACGAAACATATTAATACGACTGTTTTGAAATATTTTTTTATCCTACATATTCTAATATTATTGAAACAATATTCTGTAATATCATAATTCTATTAAATATATTACTATGTTATTATGTTAGGGTATTAATATAAACACATTCCCTCTTCTGTTAAATGAAATACAAATCTTTTGATCAAATGAACACCAGACTACAAACGCATGGACTATTATAATTCACTTTCAATCAACACATTAAATGGAGATATATAATTTGGAAATGAAAAATTTATATGAAAAAATTTATATAAAATAATTTATTGAAATTTAACATCAAATAAACCATACTAAATTCCGTTCTATTTAAAATTATATAATATCACTCATGTGTATGGTAGACTACCCCCTCGCCAAGTGATGTGTTTTTTTACTTTTTCTATAATGTGAATGTATATGGAAGTATTTAATATGTATAATTGATATATATGACCTGATATTGATTCACTTTTGTTAGTATATCTCCCACTTCCTTATTTATTCACATATTAATGAATTGATATCATCGCCCATGCGTACATACATCTTACCATCTCCATGAATATAGAAATTTCATATTACATGTCCATCCTTCAATATTGATTGTAAAAATATATATTATGACTAAATATGATTTTTATAACATTAATATAAATAATTTTATGAATGAACTATAAAAATCATTCCATAATTAGATCATTCATGAAAAACAAACATGATAAAATAAGGCAATTAAAACCCATAATAATGAATATAAAAAAATTATACTAATAATGGGGTGGTAAAATGTTTTATGGGAATCATATATGATATTATAAATTTTAATATTGTCCATATATACCTTAATAATATTATTAGAATATTTATAATGTAGCATAAAATACATTCAACCAAATAGATTTTGGAACTAATGTATTTTTTCTCGAATCCATTTCATTATAGAAAATTGTAATTCAATTGACCTATTTTATTTTATAGGGTGTGTATAATTACAATTTTAGATCTAATATAATTAAATTTTGAAAAAAGAATTTTATTTTATTTTTGAATTGTACTTATTTAGTTAATAGAGATTTTACATGACTATTACCATGTGGTATATTATTTGATAACTCAATTTCATTTCATTATATTATTTCACATCATCAAAGTCATTTTTATTGTAAAATTATATTTATGAAAACCATTTATTATTTAATGATTCACTTAAAAATTATAAATTCAAATTTAAATTTTAATCATAAAAACATCTCATCGGTTAATTATAACTTCAATGATATGATATTTTTTGTGTTTCATTCACAATCATATTTTAGTAGAGATTATAAAATATTGAAATTAAATTTAAATAAATTAAATGATAAATATAATATAATCCCCATTAATTTAAATATTATATTATTATACATTAAATTTTACTGAAATAGTATTTTTTTCTCAATATGTTTAATAAAATGATTGCATAAATGTTTGCAAGAAAATCACACATTATTTACCACTTAAGTCAAAAATAATTTTTATTTGAAAACGTTTATTGTCAAAATATATTCATATATTTTATAATGAATTCACTATATATTTAATAAATAATATTTTACCCATGTATATGTTTTTAATGTGAATTTTGATGAATATTTATGAGGTTTATAAAACAATGCATGTTTAGATTTTATAAAAAAATTGAAAATATTATTTCCATTAATATGTATAATATGGAAACAATTTCCCATTTTTATGACCACTAATGGTTTAAATTCTTCCTTTATAAGTATAAAAGATTCTTCTCAGTAATTTTTTATACTATTTTTTGAAAATCGTGTTTTAATGTTATTTTCCCAGAGAAAATTTTATTTTCCACATAAATTTTTTAATTATATTTATATTTTATATGTATTCATCATAGACATAATTTCATTAATTTAAATATGATACAAATGTGATAAATTTTATTGAAACAATACATATTATTTCATTGAGTAATTTGTGATTAGTATGATTGGTGAATGTGTTGAAAATGTATTTATTAATTTATATTTTTAATAATTAACATTCACTTGTAAAATTCAATTGTTATTATCATTTTATATTTAATTTACCAAAAATAAGAACAATATTAATCATGGATATACGTATTACATAAAGTACTTATCAATTCTGCATAAATTATTTAACATTAAATGTTTTATGATTTAGTGGGGAAATACGTTGAAATTTTATTCCTTAATGGATATAGACATTTATTGGTAAGGAATGTTGTTCAAGAATTAAATTAGTCTTTTTATATTCAAGGAATTGATTTGACAAGAATATATTGGTTGGGAAAAGTTATATATATCCCCTCCAATCATTATAATCCTACTGAGATGAATCATTTTGATATCCTTAGTTATATGGATTTATGGTATATACCAAACCATTAGTTAAAAATGTTCTTGTGAAATGTCTTGATAATAGATGTTTCATGATTGTTGAGATCAAGAAGTCAAAAAATCAATTATTTTCTTTATCAATAACAGATTTATTATTCTCTAATATATTTTTAGAATGATATTATCTCTAAATGAATTTAATTGATTAATTATTGGTTAAATGGATTGTGTTATTATTTTTTTACTTTACCATAATGTTTATTACTTATCTAATCTATAATGTATGATTTTTGAAATAGTATTTTTATTCAATTATTCTCCTTTCCATTTTTATTATACTTATGGATTCATGATGGTTCAATTTTTATGCAACTCATTTTGAGTATTTGAGCTCACCATTATTTTTTCCATTCCATGGAATATAGGATGTGTAATTTGAAATATATGTAATAATATTCCTAGTGGGATAATGTTATTGTAGAGATAATATGTTTTATTTTTTTTATTCAAATGAAATTAAGGAATCATTTATGTAACTATCTTACCAATACTACAAATCTGTTTTGCTTTTTGGGATAAAATGAGTTGTATCTTATCATAATATAACAAAGAAGACATCGTCTATCGGTTACTAGGGTCATCTTATTTAATAATTGTATCAAAAAAGGAATTTGTTTCTCACCATATAGGAATATTTTAAATTGTGACATAATAAATATCAATATATATATATATAAATCAACACAAAAAAATATTCATAAAATATTCTAAATATAACAATATATAAAGGTAATTCATGGGATCCATATATTAGAGGGAATTTAGGGAGAAATAATTATATATTGAAATGAAAGAGGGACTAAAATATTCTCAATATGATCCACACTGATGTTTCTAGTAACATGAATGATCCCAAATATTTGATTTTATGTACATCATTGTTTTTTTAATTTATATTTTAATGGGAAGTATCATCTTACACACACAAACATATATTTTTATTAATTTCATTAACAAATTTTTATGATATTTATGAATGAAATAAGAAACAATTTCAATATTTCTACTTTATATAGTGGCATATCATCCACATAGCATGATGTAGAATATTACATAGAGAATCATTGTATTAAGTGAATTCATTCAATATAAATAATACAACAAAAAATATTTCGGGGAATATAAAAAAATTGTTATAAATGTTACTCATTGATACATGCACCTTAGTAGTAAAATATTTTCAAACATTGGGAGACATATTTTGATGAAAAACATTACAAAAAAATGGAACATTTTTAAGACATGGTGAGTGGATGTCTTCTTACGGATGTGACATGGTAGAAAACTAACATTAAATCTCTATACAGTTTTTTGTGATTATGTTACATTAAAAAATAATGGTAATCGCTGAAAATATTATGATGTATAAGATGAATGGATATTTTTAACAAATATTTTTTCAATTAAATATTATATGTTACTCAAAAATGGATTAACATGATTTAATAGATATGTGATGAAAGTATTTTTTATGACGCTTTTAAAAAGAAATATGAAATTATATATAATAGTCTGGTTAGTTATGGAGAAAAATAACTTCATATAAATCAAAATAGATGTCATTGTATATCATATGGAGGGATTAATAGTATGAATCAATAGATGTCGATTTTGTAGAATGGATTTTACTAGTTAGTCCGTATAAAATAGTTCAAGATAAATTCAATGAATCAAATATAATAAATAATAAATTTTGAAAAAAAGTTCTAATTTAATGCTAAATTTAGGTCACAATACTACGTTTTTAGTATTAGAAGTGATGTAAAATTAACTACTTTAGAAATAATAGTCATTTTATAAGGACATGAAATAAGAGGCATATCAAAATGAATAAATATTCATTGGTTCCTAGGGATTATCCAATATATTATAATTTTTTTGAAAAGGATTGGCAGTTAAACATAAATAATAACTAAAAAATAAATATTTTCCCACGAGATGATTGATTACAATCCAAATTACATGACCATGAATAAGGATACGATGTGGAAGAAACCATTATAATAATGTTGAGAGTTTTATCAATAATACTCTTTACGAATATAGTTTTCTATAAATCATACATAAATTTCTAAATCAATATCAATTAATTATTTCTAAATAGAATTCACATGGATGATGTAGTGACATCCCGGACCCGAATTCCACATAACAGGTTCCCCAAACATGGTGGTCCAGATTGTCTCAATTACACCTCCCTCCACAGTAAAGGCTGCCGTTATGCAGTAAGGGCATAGGGTGTGTCCCGGGGGAGACTATCCCTTTGTTACTATAGTGTAGTATATTGGATAAATATAAATAGAGGTAAATTACATAATCATTATAACTAAATTTAAGGCACATCAGAAATTGGGGAAATAGAAACAATAATTGAGATAACATGAATAAAACACATCAATTGAGGATGATAGGTCATGTATATAGAATAACAGAAAACATGGATATAATGAAATAGGAATAACACACTCTAAAAAATTTAAAATGAAATAAAAGTATATATATAAAATCCTAAGCATTTTCTTGATCATCTGCTATCAAGCTCTATCCTAAAGAACCAAAAATCAAGTGTTTGAAGATGTATGATTCCCATTGTTAACACGTACATTCATGTAATATACTCTAGGTATCAAATGATACCCGAATAAGGTGTCAGAAAATTCTCAGTGGACCACCACCATCGGTGTCTATAACATCTGGACCATGTAATAGACTATAACAGTGTGAAATAATTCATTTATATATTGTAAACAAATATAATCTATAAAAATACCAAATTACGTTCTTCAGCACTTGGATTGTATCTGAACTTATAACAAAATCATTATTTGATTATTATTATTGTCTACTAATAAATCAATTTTTAATAATAGATAAGGTTCTATGATGTAATTTAGAAATATGTAATGAAGTATAATAATGATGTTTTATGGTAATAACCAAGGAATTGTGGACCTAATGGGATAAAAACATAGTAATAAATACATCCTAGATTTGGGTAAGTGTATAATACAAGGAGCATAGTCCAAGTAATTTCCTAGTGAGATGCCTACTATGTCCAAGGATTTTATCCAATGTAGAATGAGGATAATAAAATTCTGGCCCCAATGGTCTTTAAACATGGAACCTATGTTTCAATGATGGATAGATGGTGTGTATCCAAGGAATATTGTAGTACTACTTGAGGGATCCTACTGTTTCATATCAGTCATCCAAATTTAAAAAATGAATTGGTTCTAGGTGGTTCTCAACCTAAACCAGCCATATCCGTGAATTCATAATGGGTTCGTCGAGTGTTAAAGTTATATACTCAGGAATCCATGGTTTTTCTGGTTAGGTTATCCCTATTTTGATAACTAGGCCTTATATAATTCATAAGGTCATGCCATTACCTTTCATTAGTCTGACAAGGATTATTAAGAATGCAATTATTCAATCAATTTATAATTAATCAATATATCCACTTGGCTCATGAAATTCCTTTCATTAGTTTGACATGAACATGTATCATGCAATATTTATTAAATTTATTCCCTGAACATTCAATAATTGAATTTCACTCTTCTACATTCCATCAAAATTCTAATTGGTTCTATACACATGCAACCATATTATTATTTTATATTTAAGGATAAATCATATACATAGTATACCTTCGAATTTCAATTTCACATTTTATTGTCAAATTAGGTACTTATATTAGGTGGATCAAGAGGTGATAAATCAGGGTAGATTATATAATTCAATTACCAAAATAAAAAATTAATATACAAAAAATTCCCATAGAAAGGTTATGCCAAGGCACACCCCCACAGTGGCTCCAATGAGTCAAACCCTACCAAACTATTATATTATAACATCCTATATGGGATAGATTGAGTTGTGGGCCTAACCATTAACAAAAAATCACATATTTGGGAACGTTATAACTATATAGTTCTAATAAGTATAATTATGGAATTTAAATTCAATTTATGGCACCTGATATAAGTGACTTACCCCACATGAAAAATTCCAAAATAGAAAAATTTTTGGGATGAGTCATAACCCACAGACAATAGTGTTTTAAAATCCATATATTATGATATGTTATTCCATCTCAAATTAGAATGTCATAGATCTGATAATAGAAAACACAATCCCACCCTAATAACTAGGTCGAGATTAAGAGGGGTGTAGATTGGATAAAAAGGACTTGAGTACAAACCGTTGCATGTCCAATGTGATGAATGAAAGATTGATAGGATCCTGTATAAAAGGGATATTTCAATCTGTACATTATTCCTTTAATGATATACAAAAGAGTGAAAATGGTAAATCTCATAGGAGTGTTGATTATGTTGTATAAAGAGAATTAATTAGATCATTAATGAAAAATTGGCCATTTAAAAAAATAGCATCTGTATTTTTTGTCCACAGGAGTTGACAAACAATTCAACTAACATGAATTGGTTCTTGGGAAAAGGGGACGCGAAAATGGTTTGACAAAATTTTATGGGAAACCGTTCACCAAATGTGTGATATTGTTTTACCCGAAACTGCCTAATCTACCTCTTTCGAAAAATCGGTTAGAAAAACCATGTTCCAAATGTGTGATGTGGCCCATTTCCCATTAAAGATGGGTTTTGGCCTCTAAACTATCCCCATACACCCTTAATACCTTTTCTAACTCATTATGCTTCCATATTAGGTCCAAAATAAATAATTGTACTGTAATTTAATGGATCCCTAACATAGTGGAAAAACGAGTTTGTACAAAAGTATTCAATAAAAAATAGGTGGGATATATAATCAGTGATGTTGATTTAAAGGTGTGATGATTAAATAT
Organism: Viscum album; assembly: GCA_963277665.1. Taxonomy (NCBI): domain Eukaryota; kingdom Viridiplantae; phylum Streptophyta; class Magnoliopsida; order Santalales; family Viscaceae; genus Viscum; species Viscum album. The sequence goes on along the minus strand of OY728127.1, from coordinate 76,618,767 downwards.
TGAACTGTATTCCATGAAATAATAACCTAGATATTTCTATGCTATACTAGATAATTTCATGATATAGTGCAATTCACTTTCCAATTAAAATTTTTTATTGACATAATGAACAAATTTTCTACTTCCCTTGGTCACCACCACATGAATCAAAAGAAATAAAATCAACATTCCAAGATTTTAAATCTATTAAAATTAAAAATAAATTGATAACCGTGTTTTATTTAGTTTATAAGGATTTTAATGAAATTTTATTCTTCTCTCTTTTTTCCATCATCCAAGCTTCCCACTAAATTCTATGAAAGTCATTTTTCATTTCTATAAATGAAATTATTACATATTGAATAGGATGATAAGAAAATTTTATGATCATAATATTGTTTTATCACAAAGTTGTTATTTGGAATATCTGAAAATAATTAATATGTTTGAGTCATTACCATTTTTTATATTTTATTTAATAAAAAAATACATCCATTTTAGAAAAAATTGGATGAGATCCTTGATATTGAAATACATCCCATAAATGATAATTATAAGCCCCTACATATTTATATTTTATTAATTAAAATCATGGAGTATAATTCAATCATGACTGTAATTTCATTGCATTTTTTTATTAATTTATTTCATATGAACCCGTCCATTATAATACAACTTACTGATTTCCCATGGGTATTTAAAACAGATATCCTTTCTCACCATCTCTTTTAAGGACGATAAAGTAAAAAATTAGACACACCTATAATGTTATATTCATCATTATCATTCAATATTATTATTCCTCTCATTTTAATCAAGAAATTATTTTTCATGAAGATTGATTATTTTATTGATGTTCAATAATAATATGGAGTTAGATCTCAAGGGATTCATATTCCATACCCTTAAAGACCATGATATCCTTCATTGAGAGTATCACCACTAGTTTGAAAAAATTATAGATATATTAATGCCATATCAATTGTTATTAAAATTTATCCACCCTCTTAAATGATGGAGTTTATCATCATCTATTTCATAATCATAAAAAAATCAATGAGGTGTCTTTTCAAACTATTTTACTCTATGAAGAGGGATCAACTCACATTTACTAGATTATTCCATGATATTTAGAAAATAATTGAACATAATATCGAGTTATTTATTTTTCATTTCTATATTCTATAATTTCTATTAAGTAATATCTTTATCCAATAAATCCTTTTATGGTCCCACAAAATGGTTCCTAATACCAATGATGGATTGGTATTCATTATTCACATCTTTTTACAATAAATGAGATGATATTCTATTATTCCTAGATGAATTGGCCGATGATATATCACATATCCCTGCTAAAATATCCTAATATAAAACCATATCCTGCTGTGACATAGGTTCTTCCACATTACCCACATGAAAATGATATATTTAGGAATTTAATCAATATTGATTTCCATAGTAAGTGAAAATTGAGTCAAAATTATACTATCATGTTCTAAATAGAAATTGAAATAATCAAATGGATTTGAAGGCATATAAACATTATATGATATTATCAATGAATTAATGTATTACAATTATTTATAGTAATTAACAACCAACACAATCATTCCATTAATGTATTTTTATTAAGATTATATAAAGATGTTCTCATTGATTTTGGGTCTTCCCATATCACATAACTATTGGGATTGAATGAAAAAGGAAGTTAGTTCCAAACAATGATGGCATGCTATCATCCTAACTAGAGAACCCTCAGTCATCAATGAGTCTCTAAGAGGAAATTAAACTTAAGGACTTTATGCTATACTAAGACACGGTATTGGTAGAAACAAAAATATATGACTTGAATTTTGAGTAATATAAAGAATGAGGAACTTTTTTAGTTGTACATTTTCATGTTTAATGTTTTAAATACTACTACACATCATGTTTTATTCATCCCATTGCACAATTTTAACATGTATCATATATTATAGGTCCTCTTAAATGACAATATAGTATTTTCCACCAAATGAATCGTGACAGAAAATTTACCAATAAATAAATATTATTTTTATGATATATAAAGAATGTACTAATATACATAGAATTATATTGCTAAAAAACCAATTATCCCTATGAATATATAGTTTGAAAGAATGTAAGTGATATCTTAGAAAGCTGACCCATAAATCCATAGAGGGATGATCTTATTTGAGATGAATTTTGAAAAAATAAAAATAAAACATGTTAAAACAGGTAATAGATATATTTACAATTCTAGAACCATCGTCAATGTAATTAGTTTGGAGATTAATAACCATGGGGAAATCATATGATGAGATTAGGAACAAGAGTAATCCTTAATCCTTTCTATTAAACATCTATAAACCCATTATTTTTTGAATGGTATATACTTGATAAAAGGTTTCTGAATGGAAAAATTATTGATATCACACCATAGAATAAATAGTAGTGCACACCTCTTACACATTTGTTGTATGCACTAAAGTGGAGGCCTTCACACATACTCTAATGTTAACGATTCAATAATGTCCCTAGAGCCATGGTTACCCACCATCTATTATCATACAATAAACATTATTTTCTATTCATTGTAGAATTAATTAAAGGATTATTTGATCACAAAAATTATATAATATCAAATGAAAAATATAGATTTATTGTTCAAATATTTTTAGGGAATCCTATTTAGAAAAAGAAAATATAATTCAGTGGGAGTCATGAATTTCACTTGAAAAAATTATTTTAAATTCAAAATACAAAAGATATTTAATTTTCAGTAGGCTGCATGTCAATAGGGTGTGTAGATATAAAATTGATTCTATATATTAATATAAAATTTTTCAACTAATGTATAATTATATATAGGATAGAATTTTCCTTCCCATATTATTAATTTTTTGATAAAAATTATAAAAATAAGATGATGAGAATGATGTTTATTAATGAATTTATCAGATGATTATTAGATGCATTTTTTCCTTTAAAAAATGTACCATAAATTTTATTCCAATCCTGCTTGCATGTCCAGTTCCAATATTTAACTACACATGTAAATATCATTATTATAAATTGTATAATTTCATACATTAATATGATACTGGACCATAGTATATTTTATTATACTATTAATTGAAAACGATTACATACCTTCTCAATTTGGGTTTCATCATGACATATATTTTATCAAAAATTATTAAATGGATATAAGGATCTATCCATATACGTTATATACTATAGTTAAATGTTCTATATTCCAACTTATAAAAGTCAAATGGATATTTTACGTTTATAGTTTTTGATAATTAAGTCACAATTCATTCATGGAATTTCATAAGTCTTAAAAGTTGATAATACTGAACAATATCCATATTTTCCAAAATACAAATAATATTATTAAAAACCCATTTTATCTCATAAAAAATCATCACATGATTTTCATGATTTAATTTCTCATACCCATTTTTAATCCATGTGAATTGTTTTTTGAAACATTGGTTGTGAAAAAAAATATATGTAATGAAGATTAAAAGGAAAGGAATTTTTAGTCAATGAATACTTATAAACATATAATCTAATTTTCTAGAACACTTATTCTCACCCATAAAGAATAATATACATAAATTTTTAAAACATGAGATTTTCATAAAACAGAAAAACATAAGTAAAACATTTAGGTAACATGGTTCATCATTTACCATACATACTTATGATTGTAACCCTCATGGCTACAATATGATTTTTACCCATCATAGATAAGTTACAATGTAACACTCATGGATACCTTTTGTTGTTACCCTCATAGCTACTATATTGTGTAACCATAACAGTTACATATTGATTAACTGTAATAATAAAATTCCAATATAAAAATACCCAATGAATTAGAGGGAGATATAGGTCACACCCATCATCATAAAAAATTCTATGAACAAGTAAATAATCATAAATCATGAACACTTTCATCGTGAATACATTTGTTATGAAAATTCGATTAATTAAAATGAAAACAATGAAAATAATTAATTAAATCCATCTTTCTAAAAACCAAAAAGTATTCATATAAATTGGACTTCAAAAAAATACGGTTTCTTGAATTCATTAAATACACTCTTGAAAAATTTGTTTCAAAACATCTTTTTCAATTTCATTACAATCATTAAATAGGATTTTAAATGAAAAATCATTTACATCATGTTTTTCTTACAAAAATATTTTTCAGACCTTGTTTATAACTGTTTAAAGAGAATTAATAACATATTGGAAGAAAATTTTCATATCTATAATACCATATATTTTCATTTTATAAAAACATTTCACACAATTATTAATAATATTTTTTTATTTTCATTCATTAAGGGGTGTACTTTTTAGGGGTTCCTTGATCATTTCAATATAGATTATATTTTCAAATGTTAATAACACTACGAAAGAGAGAAACGATATACTATAAAGGATTTTATAAAAATAATAACATAATTTATTCTTTCCACGTAGATGGTATCGAGAAATTAAAACACATCCTCTGTGACTGTGGTTAATTGAATCACGAGACATAATGGTTTTATTTTTAAGAATAAAAGCTGTAAATAAAAATATTTGACTTTTAATATACCATATGTATAATAACATTATAGTACATATACGATATTTTTGTTGTCATCAAACATTGGATAGAGGTGAGGATAAGGAATTATTAAAAAAGAATTAGAATAGAGAAGTATGCACATCACCTCATTAATATTTTCTTCATGAGAACCTCTTCAAATATCCATTAGTTTTACTTTATGTGATAACTGAATCACCGTAATTTTGTAGAGGATGAGAAAAATGTAATATTAGAGGATAATAAAGTAGTGTGGCTAATGTTTATGAAACTAAGTTAAGAAAGGAGTCCATTTCATAATTTATGGGTCGGACAATTAGTAATTACATAAAATATTAAAATATAATAATTTGATTGGATGTTTAATGAAATGAAAATGGAATAAAAATCAATATAGGACTATATTTTAACCTTAATATTATATCATATTTTCATATTCATTTTTTTTATTTCCATGTAAATAAATAAAATATTTTATTCATGGAAACATTTTTTCAAATTAAACACTATTATTAATTATGACTTTAAACCCGTAAAAAATGTTTCAAATTCAAAACCATATATTTGTATTTCATAGTTACATCAGATTATTTTATATAAGTTTTGGAACATTATAAATATGTAAAATTTTACTTTTTATATAATTTATAATGTCATTTATTTCATTTGTCTATTAAATTAATAATTATTACAACATCATAGTGAATAAGATTATGTTAAATATTTATTATCTAAAACATTTCATGATGATTATAAATTTCATAGATTTAAAATCAATATTTAAATCGTAATTTCTATCTTGTAACACAATTATTTTAAAATATTTTAATAATTAAAAATCATAAAGTAACAATTTGAATTTATTTTAAATAAAATATTATAATGGCCTAAATTATATCATGTGTGTCAAAAATTTCCATTTTTAAATAACAATAAGTTATTTTCTAAAAAATACAGATAATAATAGAATTATTCGTAATTATGTGTCACTTTAGGTTTCTTGTAATTTTATTTAAATTTATTATCCACATACAAGAACTACATCCACTTTAGACAAAATTAATATTAATTATTTCATATATAAAAAATTTAAATAAATAATTATCAAAAATATAAATAAAATTTGGTTGTTGATAATCACTTACAATCTCTAACTATGTATAATTAATAATATTCATGTAAAAAGAACATCATAAATTTATATATTTATTTCTCATTTTCTTGTGTAAGCATTACACGTGAATTTGAATAATAATCATGTTATATTACGTTGGAATTCAAATATATAAACCAAAAAAATAAATTACACAAAATAACTAGAAAATAAGTCATGAATAAAACTTATATAACTCAATAGATATCAATATTGGAGAATGTTTAACATTTCCTATGATACACAAGCACTATGTTGGAAGTGAAAATAATTTTTATACTTATCATAAAAAAATATAAATTTAAAACAGTTGAATAATTTATTGTAGAAAATTTATATTATATGTTCATAATTTATTTATTCTAAAGGTATAATAAATTCTAAATCTTAATTAAGAATTTATTATTTGGAAAGAATACTACATTTCTAAAATAATTTCAGTTTTTAATATTCCTAAATAATTAGTTTTTCTTTAAAAAAAATTCTATAACAATCTTATTTAGATAATTTTATCCTAATGAATTCAAAAATTAAATAACTTTTTTTCAAAATAAAATTCTACAATTTTGAAATTATTATTTTATATATAACCATATATGAAATTTATTTATAGAATATATATATTTTAAGAACTACTTATCATAATGAATTTTGAAATATAATTTAAGGATGATAATAAACAATATTACAAATTAGTATACTTATACATGGGTTATTATATTCACCCCCTCCTAAAAAATTATTCCTGACAATTTATTCACTTACTAAAAAAATCATGATACCTTTATCTCATAGCGTTTTAAGAATCTCATTTTTCTTCTTCAACAATGTGGTTTCTCCACAAAAATTTAACCTGATGATTTACCATGTTAAAAAATATGCCCTTTCTATGATCACATATCTTAATAGGTTTATCCCCTTAATAAATGTTCTCTTTCGGGTGAGCTTTTTGGGGGAACACAACATGAGTTGGAATTAGCACAAAAATTTAATAATTTTAATGCAGCTGTGATTAATTGAAAATAGAAAACTATGAGCATGACCGGAATTTTTTTTCATTTGATGGGAATCATATAGAACATGTAATATCTTTTCAAATATCAAGAAAAATAGTTGAAAAAATTATGTTGAGGAAACATAAATTTCTTAACCAATTATTCATTATTATATAACTCATAGTCTTCTTTATGAGCAATACTAATGCTTTCTGAGATAGAAAAATTTACTAAAACCTTAATAAATTTCAGAATTTCCTACACTGACAATTTACAAGACAAATTAATCAAATCATTAAACACGGGGTATTGATCCAAATATAACATGTTTATTAGATAACAGTGATTTTAACTCACCATATCTGCCACATTGTATTCATTTATATTATTTTAATTGGTCATCAAATCATAATCCTTTATACATTTTTTCCATCTTCTTTGTCACATGTTGAATTCAACCTATGTAAATATAGACATAATACAATTATTGTTAACATATATTTCACATTTTGATCCATAATAATGATTCAAAATAATTTCTAAAATGAATAAAATAATAATAATTCAAAATACTATGTCGTATAATTTAACTCATGAGATATTAGTTTTATTGAAGCATTGAAAATTACCTGATTAATTAGAATCAGAACATTTCCAAGTCCCTTTAAATAATATTCATGATATGTGAAAAATCAAACAGTTCTTTATGGTATTACCAAATCATGATCATTCAACAAAATTCATTTTAATTCCTGATAAAAATCATCACAATATTTTCTCCTAAAAAATTAAACTCATTTCTTGTTACCTTTTTCAGTTAGATAATCATGTAATGTTCTGAACAAACCACTAGTAAGAGTAAAAGTCCAAAAAATGATGAATCTATGTATCATTTTTGGGTCATGGACATTCATCAACCAAATTTTTTGGAATTACCAACTATTATTCCTTCTCAATATACTATGTTCCAATGGAATGAAATATTTTTTAACAAAAAAAATTATAAATTTTCCAATATACATTTTTTCTATGAGAATATGTAGAAAAATACAAAAAAGATTTTAATGATCTTTATAACATTTTTTGAAAATAAAAAATATTATCAATAAAAAATAAAAAACCTATCCAAATTTCATCAATATTTTATATTCATATGATCCATAAATAATAAAGGAGAATTTTTCAAACTGACGATCTGAACAAAAAGTCATTATACACATATCTTGTATAGAATTTTTTATCCATAATTTCAACCTCTTTCACGATCAGATGATTGTACCTAGATCTCAAGTCAATATTATGAGAATACAAACCTCCATAGAGCTCATAAAAAGACTAATTTGTATGAGGAAAGGGATACATCTTTATTAATATAATTTCATTCAATGAACCACAATCATTTCAAATCCTCATGTAAATATAATTATTTTTATCATAGAAAATAGAATAATCACATGGTGATGTGGTAGGATGAATGAAACCCTTTTCAAGTAAACTCTTGAAACATCTATTTTAAACCAAGACGTAACACATGATCATTTAAATATGTGGGATTTTAAATTGTCTTAGCATCCAGAATAATTTCAATGTTAAATTTAACTACCTTATCAAGAAAAAACCCAGGATAATCATCATTAAAAAATCATGGTATTTGTTTTCCATATGTTCAACATAAATATAAAAAGTTACATTTTATCCAAAAATGTGTTCAAGATAACATTCATTTTTATATTTTAAAATATCTCATATTCCATATTTTTTTATTAATGATATGGGTTCATTATAGTATAAAATATGAAAATATTTCTAAAAAATAACTACAGTAGCTATATTATCAATCATAAAATAGTAAACATAAATTTAATCCATACCCAGAATATTATAAACATCTACTAGGGAAAAAAATTTCAAATGAAATTTCATTACATAAAAAAAAATATGAAGAATGTTATAATTCATTTTCACCTTTAACATATCCCACTAGTGATTTAACCATATGTTGTATTTTAATTTCATATTGTGAAATTTTTAATTTACCATAACATTATTCCTAAATAATGGATTTTTTACACCTCGTATCAAAAGAAAATTAGAAAATTATGCGTAAATAAATAATGTATCTAATACCACATAATTGGATAGATCAAAATAAACTATAGTTTTTGTAATGGATTTCATTTTACCTTCCTACTTATAAAATAGCTTCTTCATGTCATTCAAATCATTCATTGGGTAAATATTTTTAAAATTACATATCATAATATATTTGAAATAGTTCACAGTTCTCTTATTATAGTATAATATAACAAAATAGGGATGATTTTCTTTTCATCTTGGGAATATATCTAAAATTACCATATGTTACACACTTCCATAACTTATTAATTCCTTATGAAGGTCTATTTTTACAACACCGCCCACAAAAAAAGAACTGTATTTTTTACCTTAAGATTTATTTTTATGATTCTTTCCAATTTCATTACATATGGAGCACTTGTTAAGATTAATTTCAATAAACACATGATAATTATAAATCTCCATTTGTACACTCTTAGAAGATGCAGTAGGTTTCACTTAAAATTTTATTTTATTGGAATCAAATTCGATGTCATATCATATCTTTAATTCTGGGTAAAAATAGTTAATCTTACTATTAACATCCCAAATTAGATTTTGAATTTTTCATTCCAATCGTGTGATGTTTTCATAATAAACTACCACTAAATATTTTTAGTTTTGTTTCAAATTAAAGAAATTATCCTCTATCATAAGTCTAACCATGTTATGAAAAAAAAATGAAGGCAATTTTTTTTAATTCATATCATTCCAATATATCGACTTCCACGCAATCCATGATATTTTTCTAAATCACCACCACTAGTAAGACCCATCATTTAAAAATTAAATAAAAATATTATCTGTTTCATTATCTGAACAACCCATGACATAGAGTACCTTTTTAAGGGATTTAATCCCCCTTTTGTCCAATGCTGGGTCAAAATATTCACTAAATGTATACGATGTTGCCTCATAAAATGTTTTACTATCATAATGTTTCATTTAGGTAGTTCTATTTTTTCTAATGAGAGGACGATGCCACCACTTAAATAAAGAGAAAACTGATCCATTATAGTATCAATTTTTTCAATTCTAATTTCCATTATTCTAGGATCAGGATTCAGAAGGATGTTATTCTATCGCTTCATTCCTACATCATTATCTAGGTCTAATTTGTGGATAACTATTTGTAAAAGAAATATCATAGAAGAAGAAACTTGGTAATCCTAAAATTCTATATAATTAAAAACTATCCACAATGAAAAAATAATAAATGGTATTATAATAATATCATCCTAACCTATAATGTTAATCATTCTACGATACCAACTATAATGACCCAACCATATATGTTACATGATCTAGTTAATTCAACCAGATTACACATTCATAAATTTTAAAATAACTTGTTGTTTTTGAGTTTTATATAATTTCAAAAAAATTATACATGACATCCCAAAATCATAAAAAGATTATACAACTAAAAAATTATTAATGTTTTCCATAATACATATGTTTTCAATAAAAAATGATTTCTACCCATAATGAAATAGACACAAACAACATTCATTATTTCTCCTTATCTGCTACAAATTCTTAATCCTTATGGAAAACATATTGAAACATTTTATGAACATTGAAAACTCTGTAAGTGAAACAAAAAAGGAATGTTATTATTAGTCTTTGAATACTAATAAACATATTAATTTTTTTCACAAACTCATGGTTCTCACACTTATATAATAATATAATAAAACTGTAAAAACAATTGATTTACATAAAAAGTTGGAAAATTAAATATACAATTTATATAAATTGTGTCACCATTTATCATATATACTAATGATTATATAACACATGGGAACCGTATGATCTATAACACTCATTCCTACCTTACAATGTAACTATCATGGCTACCTAATGTTATAACAATAAGAAGTACAAATGGAATAACCCTTATGGTTAACATACAAAATATAAATACCAAATGAATTAGAGGATGATATATGTCTAACTTTTCACCATTTACAATTCTGATGAACAATAAAATAATTATAAAACATGAAAACATTCATAATAAAAACATTTATGTAGAAAATTAAATATTTTAAATGAATATTTTACAAGTAAAAAAGGAAATAAATATCATTATAAATCAAAATGTAATGTTGTAAAAGAGTTATATAAACAATATGGATTAAATAAATTGGTAAAAATAACTCATGGAATATATGTTAATAAAAATCCTTTTTAATTTCTTATAAAACCATTTATGATTTTTTAATAGAAAAATAACATTCCTAGAGTTTGTAATAAATAAAATCTATTGAAAATCATTTATAAATCATTATATTGTTTAATTAATATAATGAATAACAATATTCATATACATAAATCCATATATTATATTTTTTAACAACATTACACCCATTTATTAACAACATTTTGAAATTTCCATTGTTTTGGGTGTAGTAACTACTTGGTTTCCATGGTAGGTGTGTTGTGGATTTTATTTTTAAATTGACATAATACACCATATCTAACAAAATATATATATATATATATATATTAACATTAATTAGTTAGTTTAATCGTTTTATGAATATATTATTGTGAAACAAAAACTCATCATCCACGAACGTGGTGATTTGACACACCATTGACGAATATTTCATTTTGAAGAATAAATTGAAAAATAAGATATTGGATGATACATATAAATTAAAATAATAAATTTATATTATATATATGATAATATATATATCATGACACATTGGGTAGGGGTTTAGTATAAGGTAGAAGTTGGAAATAATTTAAATGTGAAAAGGAATGAATATACCTCTTGAATCATTTCTCCTTGAGAACCTCTACCAGGATCTGTATATTTTTTTTAGACTAGAAAAAAAACAATATGGATGGGGATAAAGATAATGTAATTGTTCATAGCATCATTGAAAAAGAAGTATAACTATATTGAAACTATTATAAGGAATACTTCCATTTTTATAATTATGGTTAGGGAATATTTAAGAATTATATATAATATTAATATATAATAAGCTTTATATAGGGTCAATGTCATTCAAAAGGAACCAACTGATAAAATGGATTAAATATTAGACACAATAATATGTCATTTATTAATAATAATTGTTTTTTAATTTAAAAATAAGTTTTAAAAATAATTTTTTATTGAAAATTATTTTTTCCAAAAGAAATACTATTCATATATATGACTAAAAACATCAAAAAAATTATAAAATATTATACCAAGTTTTTATATATACTAAAATTACACATTAATCAATTTAATTAATTTAATATTTTAATAAATTCATATTATATTTATTTTATTATTTATAAGTTCTTTTATTTTATGTTTCCATTAAATTAATAATTAATGCATCATTGTTCTTGATGCCATTAATGTCATTATTTGTTCTAAAAAATTAAAATAAACGAATGAAAAAGCTAAATTTATTATCTATCATGTTAATATTTATAGTTCAATTTCTCTTCATGGAGGCCATGTATTATACTATTATACAAATTAAATACTATAGTGTGGACAACCACAATTCCTTTTAAATGAAGAATTATAATGGTCTAATGTAAAATAATTGAGTCTTAAAATATCCCTTATAAAAATTATTTTTATTATTATTAAGTTTATTATTAAATATATATATATATTTATTTATTGTGTCATTTTAGGATTACTATAATTTTGATTAAAATAATTTCATTTACTTTTATTCTTCTTTCACAATCAGTACATTATTATCCCAGTAGCATTATTTTAAATTATTACATTGGTAAACATTAATAATATATTGATATTATAAAAATAAATTCTTTTGGGTACAGATAATAATTTTTATTCATTAATTATTTTCATTTAATAATATTCAACTCCATAAGATTTTTTTAAGTTGTTAACTTTTTTGGTGCCTTTCATATGGATTGCACAAGAATTTAGAAAAGGCTCGTGTTATATAACTATTGTACTCTGAAAAATCAACCATTAAAATATATTATACATAAGAATTAATAAATAATTTTTTAAAATAATTTTTAGCACACATTTTTTATCAATAAGGAAAAAAATTGACTTTGTCCACACTATGCAGGCTTTGTATCGACATTGATAATTATTGTGTTACTTAAATGTAAATAATTTCTAATTTTCGTGTTTTTAATTATTTCATATACAATAATTATATTATAGATTCATAATATAAAAATTATATAAATTTAACAAAATTATATCATAATTATGGATTAATGAAGTCACACATTTACTATATGATAAAAGAAATACATTTTTTTACTATTCCCCAAGAATTTAATTTTTTATACAATTCTAAAATAATTTCTTCAAAGTTAATTTAATATTTATGAATTTAAATCTAAATTGCTCTATTTAAAATTTATAATTAATATTTTGAAAATTATACTTTTAAATATAACTATATAAGAAATTATTTTTAAAAATATATTTATTGTATGAATTAAATATCATAATGAATTTTACTGTTTTATTCTTGAATACAAATAAATTTGAAAAAAATATTATTCTAAAAGTACATAGGTTGTTACAATATATGTTCATTTTACATTGAAAGTATGTATATTTTGTGGATTCATAATAATTTAAAAAGAACCTCAATCAGTAGAAAATAATGTAATTATATTTTAATGAAAATGGATTGTACTCAATAGGTATAGATGAAAGGAATATTGGTGGTTCTGGTGGAGGAGGTGAAGCAACTGCATGAATTTCATTATGAATACTATATTTTGAATATTCTTACCACAAATCCAATACAACATTCATAAATGTTGTACAAAAATATTTGATACTGACAGTTTAATAAATGTGATGAATAACATATTATCAAACTGGAGCATGTTGGAAAAAATCAATTAATTCTAGACATATTTACAAACCCATTTTTTATGTATTATTTTGAAAACATCGATAAAAAATTTTGTTCAACAACATCAAATATATTTACGTGAATCATACTGCATTCCCTTTCCTAATAAAATAAAATATTTTTGTTTTGTATTATTTCATCTTGATGGAATATATATTTTGTGTGGTCTATACTAGATGTGAGACACTGAGATGAGATAAAAATAACATAAAAAATATAACATCATTTTAGAAGAATATTCAATACATATCTTAAAAATACATACCCATGAAACCAAATTTTTTTTTCTCTTGATACAATAGAGTAATATATAATACATATTGAATGATTTGTAAAATCATACCCCAATATCCCATCAATTTATAACCTATTTATATATACCTAGCATAAAGCCAATATTTATATGCACGGGTACAAATCCTAATAAACTATTAGATTAGATTCCTTGAATGGACTAATAGAGAATATATAAGTGAATTGTTTTATGTAATCAATTAACGATAATAAGGATATTACATTATAATCATATATTTTTAAAATCCTACCATTCAATTCATGTATCATTATTACGTCTTAAAAATTGGTAGTTCATAAGGCATTAGTCTTGGAGGTATCAATGATCATAAAAAGTGAGATCATACCAATATCTTATTAATATGTCCTATATAATGAAATAAATTGGGTGAAATATTAATTATATTAATTTATGTAATAAGATAATGCTACCCACCATTATAATCATCACGTATTTGGGTTAGTATAACAACACTTGTACCAATTTGGTCTTGGGATTACAACCCATACACCCTATTTTCATACATGGATAAACAACCATTTTCCATTTCATAACATTAATCATTGATCATTTCCCAAAGTGTGGGATAAATATAATGGAATAAGCCATCACATAAATACAATCCATTAATTTTTATATCATTTTATCTTGATAATATTTTTCATTTCATATATTAAAACCCTATGGAATAGAAAATGGGATTCATCAAGAATAATTCGTTATAATCAATCATCAACCAATGAATGAATAATAATATTTTTAATGTATCATATAACCATTGAATCATAATTAAAATCAATTTATGTTTTCATATATTAAAATACCATTAATCAATCAGTGGAAAATTTCGTTACTAATATATATATAAATATATATATATATATATTATAAATTACATATTATAAATATAAAAACCCATATAATATTAATAAAAAAGTATCATTTAAATGATGTATGAAAACCGGAAATTGTGAACGAGTTTTCCTAAAGGATTTGAAATCCATTTTTATGGTATATTCTAAAACAATTTTTTCACTAATAAATTTGTAATAAAAGATTCCTTTTAAAAATATGATCATGTTTTTAGATTTAAATCATTCTATTATAATTGATACTTGATTGAAGATTAATGTAATAAATCACTCGAATATAGAAGAAACTTTTTAGAAATAATATCACCTAGAATATGGAAATTGAGGAAAATTTTTATCCTTTGATGATTATTGTAATTTTTATTTTCCTTAAAAACCTTCTTTTAGAATATGGATTAATGAGTGAGAGAAGAAAATGAGAGTAAAAATAATATTTCTCAAAATATAAAAACATATTTCAGGAAGAAATGTAATATTTGTGAGTGAAATTATTTATACATTCATCATTATAAATCTAAACATTAGAAATTATAGTAAAAAAGTTATATTTTAACATAATTCCATTACCTCATTTCCAATATTCTTTATAAGATCTCAAATATCATACATTAAAAATTTTAAATTTATTATACCTGTGAAAAAAACCACTCACACACACATATATGAATATATATATATATATA
Organism: Viscum album; assembly: GCA_963277665.1. Lineage (NCBI taxonomy): Eukaryota > Viridiplantae > Streptophyta > Magnoliopsida > Santalales > Viscaceae > Viscum > Viscum album. The sequence goes on along the minus strand of OY728127.1, from coordinate 76,603,177 downwards.
TATATTAAAATATAATATGTGATTAAATGGTAAAATTTTATCATGTATTTCTCAAAAAATATTCATTATAATAACTATTCAATGTGAAATTCATTCAATTTTCCATGCATATTTTAGTATAGCAGTTGTGGTCCTTGCAAATTTATCATGGTTATATAACCACAATAATTAAAATAATGTAATTAATATAATATTATTATATAGTATTTATAAAATTAATTATTAATTAATAATTCCATGTATAAAAAAATAACATCACTCTTATTGATGGTAAAATGACCATAAACTAGAACGTGTTATTAATAGAGGTTGTGTAAGAACATGACATGTAATATTATTAATATAAAATATATTAAAGCTTATTTATTTCATTGGTGTTTTTTATATTTTTTAAATATAATTTTAGTACCATCTATTAATGTATCAAAATGAATGTCAAATACACCACTAATGGAGATGGTTGTCTCTATATACATAGAATGATCTCTAAGAAAATAAAATTTATTTCATGAAATTACATATTTCAAATATAAAAAATCATATAATATTAAAGAAAAAATTATCATTTAAAATATCTGTGGAGACATATAATTGTGGAAGTGTTTTCCAAAAAGGTTTTGAAAACCATTTTTCCGGTATATTCTAAAATAATGATTTCACTCAAAACTATGTAATAAATACCCTTATTACAAAGATGATACTATTTTCACATTTAAATAATTTTATTAAAATTAAAAATTAATTATAAATGATTTTAATAAATCAAACGAATTGATAAAAACATTTTAGAAATAATTTCATTGAGAATATGGACATGGAAGAAAATTACTTTCGTTAGATGATAAAAATAATATTAATTTTCCTTAAAAACCTTTCATATATTTTTTTACTAAGTGAGAGGGGAAAATTAAAGTAAAAAAATTAATTCAAATAATCCAATGACATATTTTATTGAAGAAATTTAATATATTTTAGTGAATGATTTTATAGTTTCATCACAATAAATTCAAACATAAAACATAAATTTAAAAAAGGTGATATTGTATCATAATTTCATTACCACAATTCCAACATGCTTTATAAAAACACTAATATCCTATATAAAACAATTTAATATATTATACCTTAGTAAAAAAAACCACATATATATATATATATATACTATAATATAATTTATGATTAAATGGTTACATCATATCATGTATTTCATAAAAAAATTAACTATAATTGTTATTCAATGTCATATTCTTTCCATTTTTCATGCATATTTAAGTATGGCGGTTGTGGCCCTTTCATCTTGAAAATGGTTCCATAATCTTAATAGTGATAATCATGTAATTGATATAATATTATTATATAGTATCCCTAGAGTTTATTATTAATTAACAATTCCTTTCATAAAAAATATAACATCACACTTATTGGAGGTAAAATGAACCCAAACTGGAACGTGTTATAAGGATAGAATGAGTATGAAATTGATATGTATTAATCATAAAAAAATTATCAAATATTATTAATTTCATAAGTTTTATATATTTAAATTAAATATAATTTTACTACCATCCATGAACGGATCATAATGAAAATTAAATACACCACTAATAGAGATGGTTTTCTATATATACACAAGTATGATACATCGATTTAATAATTATTTTTTTGGAAAATAATATAGGAACTATTTTTTTATTACATAATAATTATTATATCATAAATTCGTAATATATTCATTAAACTTGTTATTATAATGTTCTATGAGTGGTGGTTATGTAAAATGTAATGTATTGTTATATGTAGTTGGTAATCTGCATGTGCTCAGAAGATATTGTTTTACTTTCCATTTTATTTAAAGGGGGTGGAAAAATAATTAACAGTTGTAAAAATCATATGTAATTATATTTATAGAATTGGTTTCACTATGTTGTGAAGGGAAAAAATATTTAGACGAATTATATGAATATATAAACCTTGAAAGAGTCAGGTAAAATGATTTCTTCTACATTTAAAGACACCATTTATATTAAAACTTAATGAATCCTTAAGACATATTATGAACTACTATGAACAATAAGATTTGGGGATGTAATTTTGGTATTGTTTTTAAATGGTATTTTTAAAATATATAGTAAGAAAAGATATGGAATATGTGTGGATAATATGATCTCTATTATATGCCTGAGTGGGACACATATGGAAATAAATATAATATTTTAATAATATAATGTCATTTTTTGGATGTGGTATAAAATTGAGTTGAAATCAAATGGAAGATAATATATAGTATAAATAACATCAATAAATTATGATTTTAAAAAAATGGTATTTTTACCCTTATTTGTTAATTTAACAATTACCCATCCACCAAGAGAAATTTTTATTAATTGTAACCATGTTAGTATATATTTACATTAATTTTACTATTCAATAAAACTATAGAGGAAGGGTGATACATTTCCAAATTTTGAATGGCTCATTCAGAATATGTTATAATTATTAAAAAATTAAATTATCATATGTTCTATAAAATGACATTCAATTATTTTTTAAAAAGGTAGTGAAATTAATTTTTCAAAGAATTTTAATTAACAATATAACATATTATTTATTCACTCCCTTAATTGTATAAAAAAATAAATGTATAATAAATTATTTTATTTATTATTTAATCATAAAATTTCATTTACAAAACTTATTGATAATTACTAATTAATTTATTATATAACAATACATTGGGAAAATAAAAAATATTTTCTATAAATTATCCTTTTAAAATAAAATAATTTTGTCTTTATTACTGAATAGTTGATAAGTAATTATGAATAAATATTCATGAATTTTTAATATACTAGATTAATAATATTTTGTAATATTTATCGTTGTGTAAAAATAAATGATATTTTGATGATTATTTTTATCTAAAAATAGGTCTCTTAACTATCAAATGATTTCAATAAAAAATTAATATTATTTATTATACATTAATAAATTACTGTGTATTAATGAAAAAATTAATAAAGATTTTTGATAATTTTTTATTTCATTGCATACCTCTCATATGAAAACAAATTTGCTAAGGTTATAGTGTATCATACTTGACTTATACTTGATGTTTCATATAAAGAAGGTTGTTGATTACATTAAAATTATTTCAAATGAATACAGATACGACATATAAGAGAAAAATTATTCCAAACATAAAATACCAATTCCAGTTAAAAATGAATCACTATAATACTGATAACTTATTATAATATATCTTTATCACATCCCTATTATCCATATTTTCTAACAATTGTTTTATCCCTCTAATAAACATTACCCAATAGTGTAGTTTTTTTAACACAACATTATCTCCCAAATATAATATTTACAATAGTTATAGTTCAAAGGATAAATCATGATATGGTATTAAAAACAAATAATTTAATATATGTGAATAATATCATTTTTACTTCCTCATAATATTTATAATTATGGATTTCTAATATTGTTAGAGTTTCGGAAGAATAGATAAGTGATAAGCTATCATATCTTGATGATAAAGATCCTCAAAATGGCTAATATAATTATCATATTTCATTTAAATATTTTCATTTCCCATAAACATAATCCAAGGTGACATTAATAATATTTATCTATAAAAAACCTGAATTGTATACTCCCCTGAGGGTTATCATCATATCACATATATAGAATCTAATTTTCATTCAAAATCTAATGAATGTCTTTAAATTTTCATTCATTTCCATGGATGGATCAAGAATAAATAAAATACATTCCCAATATCATATAGTCATGTCATAGATCTAGATTTTTATTTAAAGAAGGATTTACAATGATTAAATTGATGGACCTAGTTAAATGTATTGTTATAAGATAAATTTATATCTTTAATGAATTATTCAAAACAACATTATAAATATAAATAATTTTTTTATGTAATATCTTCCAAGGTTTTAATTTCCCTCTCATAGTGACCATAAATCCTTATATGGTATTTTTTCATAGGATGAAATTCAAATTATGGCCATGTTGATCAATTATACTGAACACTTTTCAAATCCTCACATCTTGATTAGACAAAAAATGTGGTTCCCCATATAATCATACCAATATCAAAATTTATATTCATAAGGATGTTCAATAAATAATTATTCATTTATTGAAATGAATTGTGTATTATTTGTAAGGTGGCCAACTAAAAAATACCATTATTCACATTAGTCATATTAGATAGCTCTATGATGATATACATACTGGAATTTTTACACTTCAAATAGGTGTGTAAAATTTTTATAACATCCACTAAGAGTTCTTCAAGTCAACCTTAAATTATTATCATACCATGAACCGAGACACATAGTACTCAATAACTATCTTTATATTTATCCCATATCTGATTACCATTAATTTCTGTAACCTTATTCATACATCCATGATTAATTGATACATATGAGCTATGAACATCACCTAAAAATTCCCAGTTAATTTTTAATAATAGGCTTTCATACTGTATTCCTAAATTATATAATTCTATCAATATAAAGGCCATAATGATGAAAATATTTCACCCTATTTTTTATCTCTACAACATTATATAGAGGATCTTTAATTATCCTATGGATAACTAGTTGAATACTCATTTGAGGAATATAATATTTATCCCCATCAATACTGATTCATGGTCTATCCCTTAGAAATATATAAAAATAGGTTATTATTTTGATTTTAATCTTGAAAATTATATTAGAGTAATTTAAACAGAATTATTCATTTATTATTTTCTCATTCCCATAATTTAAATATATGAATTAATCATAATCATTAATTTACTCCAATAATTTTCTTTCACACATTGTTAACTCATTCTAGGTGAATATATACATTATGTTTTTCTGATAAATATAAAATCCCTTTCATTCATTAAAATGATAATTCTACAAAATAATTTTAAAAAATAATTAATTAAAATATTAATATAGTTATATCAATGACATGGGTTAGGTAATTATGTGAATTAACATTAATGGATGAGAGGTAGAAGCTATAACCATGTCACTCTACATTTGAACACATCCCAATCTCATCATAAATAAATAAATATAGATTAGAACCCCTTTTCAAAAACATGGTGGCATGATTCCCTGTGTACAAACAAACTATTTTTTCATCTTCAAGAGATTAATTTAACATTAATTAGTGGAAAGGAAATAAAATCTTTTATAAGAAAACACATTTAATATTTTATAATTCCAGATTAAATTTTTCTCAATAAATCTTTAATACCAATATAGTCCATGAAAAATCGTATCATATTCATAATTGTCATATTTGGCTAGATATAATTGATTATGCTATTATAAGGATATACTTATATAATCTCTCTTCAAATCACATGTCCTAAAAATTATTCATTTTGTTATAAAATCAACACTTGTTGAAATTATAAAATTTTTTATGCTTCCTTAGGAACATTAATATATTTCATATGAGATATTAATTCATATAATTTCTTGTATACCATTTTATAAGATAACTTAATATATTTAAAAAATATTTATTGTGTTATTCTATAAATAATTTATTTTATTAATATATTAATATATCAGGGGAATTAATATATACAAATTGAATAAGTATATTGTCATTGGGTTGATACCTTGTTTAGATGTTCGTCTTTACTTTTAATTCACTTTTTACCCTCAATTGATAGTATCTAGACTGAAGGTCAATATTTGATAACTATTTACATAATTTCTTTTGACTAAATAAATCATCATTTCATGGTATATTATAGTTATTTATTATCATGTTCATGATATTTTCTTGATATTTAGTTTAGAGTCATATTGATCAAAATTTATTTATAAAAAAATAAGTGGGATTCATGTAAATGTACATGGTTAAATGAATATATTATCAGTATTCAATTAACGTTGATTCATTAATTCCTACCCTTCAATAAGGATCATTAAATTTTGATTGTTTTAAGTAGTTGTAGTATGAGATATACAATCTATTGAATAATAAAATTCAGGATTAAGATGAATGATTAGAATCAATTTTTGAAATACATAAAAAAACTCTCATTAAATAGAAATATCAATGATATGGTTTATCACACCATAAATTGATCATTAATAATCCATATATATATGAATTAAGACCATTAAAAATGATGTAATTTTAACTATAATCTATTATTCATCCTCACACTAATGAATGATAATTAGTTTATTAAAAATATAAATAGTACTTCTTATTCATCAAAATTGAAATGAGAAATATATAAATAGATAAAATTAATGTCTAAAATAACATCACATTTTACTATAAAGAGAAAAATAATATTTTTAGAAATTAAATATCCCAAAAAATCAGAGAGGATTCGTAGACATTCTATGTGATGATCTTATGATTTTGAGTATTCAGTAAAAAATAAATATAAATTATTTATGGTAGTTGGGTGATACCCTTAGTGAATCCATCGAATAAAAAAATTTCCGTGAAATAATAACAAAGTAATAGTTTAGTAGTTTTAGAGTGGTTTAATGTTTACCTTTCACCATTACATTCTCATAACCCACAACATTAATATTAAACACATTTTAGTTTCCATTTTTTTCTTTTCATAATATCTTTCTGACATTAATAATTTTTTTTAAACCTAAAATTTGATAATCACTTATCAAATTTCCCACAATCATTACTTTTCAAACGTTTGAGTGTGTGTGGTGAATATATTTGGATGTCACACTCAATTGAATTAATTATATTAAACTTTTATAATAATTTGAAATTTATATTCTAGTTAAACATCCTTTCTACAATAAAATACACCACTAGTACCACATTGATAAAGTCATCCACATTTATTTCTATTCTAGGAGGATTATTTAAGAAACATAGTCTTTCTTCCATGGTATTTATTATTAGAATTTTCATCTAATTTGATATTTACTTTATTATCATAACCATGAGATTTATGGGAGACTCTTATCTTTAGTTTTACATTGAGGTCATAATGAATTATTTATTTATGGTTTCCTATGTTTGTCACTAATAAGTCCCTTCATTAAAATTGTTTAAGACCTTGATTAATTGATCAATCATTTCCTTAGGTTATAAGGAAATATTATATTGCTACCTTGTATGTCTTTTAAAATTTTATTCCATGGTAATAATGGATTCACCATCCTTAAACATTTCATCAATGAATTAAATACCCACTTTTGTATAATGAATATAAGGAATGAACAAATTGAATATTGACCTCTCTAATGTATCCCACTACATAGATATAATTACTTAATGTTTCTAAATGTTCTTCTTAAAATTCTTCCATTAATCTTCTTGCCCTTCCAAATTATAAAAGGGAAAAAATATTTATTTTTAAGAATGGGATAATGGAAAATATATTTCATATGGAAATAATAAATTACTCATAAATTATTGGATCATAAATTTGACTTCCATAATGATAATATTTCCCCATAAATTAATAAATAATATATTTCACATTCATTTTTTCATTTTGAAGCTGAGTATAATTCAACAGTTTATAATCTTTCATGTGTAAAAGAACTTGATTTTTCATTTTATAATCTAGATAATTTTGTTCCATAAGAATAAAATAATTTCATTATTTACAATATACATCATTAACAAGATTCTATATCATTATAAAATTTAAAAAAAAAGATAAAAAAACATTCTTGGAAACATTAAGCATAGGGGAAAAATATTGTTGAAAAACCATTAATTTAATAGTATATCATGATCCCTACTTTTAAATATATTAAAAATTATGTATACTGAGTTCATCCATAGTCATTATATATTCAAATACATAATAAATTTTCATAATTAAATTATGAATTTACCAATGAAAATAACACAAGAGTGTCCAATATAGTGTGTATTATTAGTCCCACTATATTTTCTATGTTTAAGGTTATGTTAATACCCAAATCCAACATATTAGAGTTTTTACCCAATGTGAATATGTTCTATAGCCACAACTTCACGTATATTTCCATAAATAGATGTACGTATTTGGATAATCAAAATTATTGCATTACCATGTCTAATGATATTATCAAATACATATCATTTTTTTAGGTAATCCTAGAAAATAATTTTCATCCTAGTCTCCACATATAAAAACCATTCTATGATAATGAATGAAGTGATCAAAGCATTATATATATATAATAATTATTGATTGATTTTCAATATATTACAAACTAATTCACACCCTTGAACTATAATGGTCTAGTTTCAATGGTGACTTTATCTAAGGAACTATCCTTAAACTTTCCATATTCTAGAGATGTTAAACAATAATTAACATTCATACATTATAGTATATATTTAAGGATTTTTTTATATTATGGTGAAATTTATTACGTAAAAATAATGTATATTATTATTTAAAACTATCTGCATAGTATTAATTTCTAAAAAAATCATTAAAAATAAAATTTGAATTCATTTCATGAAAAATATTCATGACCTTAAATTTGACTTCTTTTTTTAATAAACCAATCACTGAACCATTTGAAAATAATTTTAAAACATGAGAGGAGAATAACACATTTTGTAAGGGTTGAAGAAATTAATATATATATATATATATATATTGATCAAGAGAAAAAATGTAATCTTATGAAAAACCATTTCATAAAAAAACCTTACTAACCAAAAAAATGGAAGCAATCATCCTTAAAATGATCAATATCTTACCATTTGAAATAAACAAATTTACATTAAAAATTAATTAACTGGAAAAGAAAATTCATGTATATTCCATTGTATTCCATCATCAAAGAAACCATAAAACCCATTTAAATTTGAGTAACCATAGATGATATTCCAAAAATTATTCTCTCCTAAACATAGATATTACCGAACAAACTAGAGCGCTATCATGGAACACCGATATTTTAAGTTATATTGGGTTCAATTTGATAGTAAATGTGGCTAAAATGTCATATAAGTTGTATCAGGCCCACCCATGATATATAATGTAGATCAACCAATCATTAACAATGTACTACGACTATATCATTTGTAATACATGTGAAATAATATTTTAAACCAATGTGTGAAAACACATTCAGTTAAAAATAATTTTTATATTTAAATCCAAATTGACATACCAAAGTACAATTTTTTAGGGAACTTGTTATCCTTAAAATAAAACATGATAGAATATAATTAAAAAAAATTCAAATATAGTTTTCATGATGCTAGGAAATGAAATTATCACTATATAACATAAAAAAGATTATTCCTTCATTATTTCTAAATAATGGCATACACTCCATAAAAATATTTATCTTCAAACACCACTAAACAAAATTGGAATAAAATTCCAATTATATTTATTTAATATGTTTAGAAATAGATTTATAAAATAATTTCAACTATACATGTAATGTAATCATTTTAAAAGGAAAACAATAAAACTCATAAAACAGGATTCTAAGGTAATGTGTCTCTTCCCTTGAGTCTTAATCATGATGTTTTTTTATTTATACTCTTGAATTACCCGAAATCTTAATTTTTCACATTGTTCACAATATATATCATTTTACTATTAACAATATTTTATTTATTTCCATTAAATATACAATTATATAATCATTTATGTTTTTGATGGGAATATTGGTGATATTGGGTTTGTGGGTCAAAAATTACTTCGGTAGGTCAAAAATTGTCATAGAGTATACTACTATATCAAAAATATTATTATAATCATAAAATAATAATCAAATATCTACATGAATTATAATTTTAAATCTAATTATAAAATATAGTTTATAAAACCGAACTATTTTACAATCATGAAAAAAGTGGGACATACATACATTTGAGTAAAATTTCCATAATTAATTGTTATTTATGGAAATAAGATAGTCATTATTTTAGTGAATAAAAAATGAATTGTATATCTTTTTGGAGGTTGTATTCCACATATAATCCAGAATGAAATTATAATTTTTTAGTGATTGAAATGGAATAAATCTAAATTATATAATATCATTTAAAAATTATAAATAAGATTTTAATATAAAAATATACATAATTTCCTTGATTATATTCTACGATGATAGATAGAGATAGAAAACGAGTTTCATTTATTGATGAGGCGGTAGTCTATTGTACACTTGAATGAAATTTTGGATTTCCATTTTACAGTAGAGGATATGGATATTAAAGGTCAATTTAAATTAAAACATATAATTTTTTAGAATGTAAATATTTTAATATTTTATCATTGTTAGAGAAGAATTTCTTGTTGTGGAATAATAGATAAAACCAAACAAATCTGTAGAAATGTACTCCTCTAGGTAAAACCATCATTAGGTTTACACCCAAATCCATTCTAGGATGGTTTATTAGTAAAATATATCCTTTTAGGATGGATATAGTGATTAAATTTTTTCATTACTCTATTAATACATTTTTTTAATTTTTTATGAAATGGGAGTAATAGGATACCTTTTATAAGAGAGGGAATGGGCACCCATGGGATTTAAAAAAATATTAATTTAATATAAATTAATTGATAGTTATTAATGAAAACATAATAATTTATTTCAAATATATGATGAGTAATTTTATAACTAGCCTCATTAATTAAAAATTATTCATGTGTTGTTTATGATTTACCCTTATTTGTTTTCTTTTATCCCCTCACTTGCCCTTTTTAAACATATCATGAAAACAAGGTTCTTTACTCATTGAGGGTAAATATTGTCAATATGTTTGATGAAATTGTCTATAAATGGACTATGTTTAACATTATATACCACATATTTAAAATATTCATGAATATAATATGTTTTATAATATTATAGAATTAAAAAATTATTATCATATATAATCATTAACATTAATTTTCAATCTATTAATTATCTTACATTTATAACATCATTAATAATAGATTGGACACAATATTTTAATACTTCCATTAAATATTATTTTCATCTTTAAAATTATTTTATAACATTAATTATCATTTATTATATTACTTTTAATGTTTTCAATATCATTTAATTGATTTTTTTGTCAGGGTATTAATCTCACTAATAGTGTTTTGTTAGAATATAAATAAAATAATTACTCACTAAAAAATAAAAATGCATATTGAAGATTATAAAAAATAATTTATATTTAGAAATTGGAAACTAATCATATCGTATATTTATCCCCATGTTTCAAATTATAGTTATTAAAAACAATGCTATCATTTTATAAATTTATTCACATAAAATATAATAAATGTAAAAATATTATATAAATTTACACAAAAGGCCACAGAAATAAAACATGGATGAGAATGTATGGTATTGACTCAGTCAATATTTTTTTTGAAATTTTTGTGACATTTTATTTTTATTATCATACTTTTCAACCATAAATTAATATAAATGGAAATTTTTAAATAAAATGATATTAATTAATATTTAAAACTCACCAACAAAATAATTTTTTAATGTAAATACTTGATATGAAATAACATTTTCCAAAATAATATAAGTATGTCTCACTGATCACGAAGAAATCAATATTTGCAGAAAATCATCACATAGTAATATTAAAATAATACATGCACACTGATTTCAAAAAAGAAATTGATATTAAAATATTAAAATTTGTAATTTTTATAAATAAACTATGAAATAAATCATTATAGAAAATATTTTCATAAAACTATTCCAATATTTATTTATTAAATTCATAATATTTTATTAAAGAATGTTACTCTAAAATTCATTCATGCTACAAATATAGGAATAATAATTAAATTTAACATTATCCAGTTTTTTGAATTATTCCAACCTTCTTTAATGTTCATCCTATCAATAGGATTAATTTATTAAAAAAGTGGAGATATATTACCCTCATATCACTCTCATATTACCTTGTTTATTATTCTAACATATGGTTTTATCCACAAAACCTTCTCTTGGTGAATAAAATTATTCTGAAACACCTACAATATATGTCTAGTAATATACTTGGGATAGTATAAGGACCCGAACTTAATCCATAATTAATATTGAATTAAATGAATAATTCACATTGATGATCTTTTTAGGTTAACAGTTTTATAGAATTAGGACATAATTATTACATCTCAAATGATTACAAAGTAGACACTTCTAGTAAGTTTCCATATTATAAAAACTCTTAAAAAAATGTCTACTTCCATGTTTTTTATAGCATGACATTCCCTTGATCCCATACTTGACCCTATTCCACATTAAGTCCTGTGAAAAAAATTCAAAAATCCTTGGGGTGAGCATAAAAAGTTCAGTAAGGGATACACAAAGAATGAAAACTGTTAGTTTATCAAAACAAAAAGTAACCATGTATTCTTTATCAAAGTAATACTTTTCAACATTATGAAGTAGTAAAACCTCTTTACTGAATAAAAGATCATTACTTACCCCTTTGAAACCAAAACATTAACATAAAACCCATATAAAGATCACATAACATATAAAGGTAACTTGGGACATAAACATACTTAAATGGAATAACCATACAGTCGGCTTCCACACATATCACTTAATGGAATAGACATACAACCGACTTCCATACCAAATAAATTGGAGGTTATAACGTAACCACCGATCCTGGTATTCACGGCACCACCCTTCATATGGTTTATCATGTAACAACCCGTCAAATGTCCAAGTACAATTATAAAATCATAAAACATAAAACAAATATAATGGAAAGAAAACATTTCCACACTTTGATCACAATATATCACATAAATATATTGACATAAAAAATCAATTATAAAAACCATTTTCAATACCAAAATACATAAAAGAGTAAATGGTATTTATTTCATTTTAAAAACATTACAACTTGTTGAGGAAGCCAAAGACCAAATAATACTCATGGCGGTGAAAAATGTCGTTGTCACCACGTACGTCAAAAGAAACATTCCTTTTGTCCTTTTGTAAAACGCTTCATAGAAAAAAATTCCTTTTGTATAAAATTAAAATTCAAAGGGGTTTATACACCGTATAAAAGGATGTTGTTTATAAAATGTCATATGCCTCAATGAAAGGAGATTGAGACGAAGTCCCTTACCTCAGGTCTGACTTGACTCGTTCGTTCTTTAACGTCCTGAATAATAAACTTGAGTTAATTTCTACTTTCTTAAGAACCTTATTCAAGTTCATTATAACTTTTATATCACTTATTACCATGTCATAAACATTATGTAATCATTTACGTTAATAATGTTTGTTTTGTCGATATTTGGTTCTTAAGTCGAATGTGGACTTCTTACAATTACATATTATTCGTGTGGTCAAAGGATCATTATATCCAGAATGATATTCATGATTTGGATATCATATATATCATATATATCTTGAATATACATGTATTTATAATATTAAATAATCATTTAGAGGTATGAAATGAAATGCAGCATTCATGGAGACGGTAAGCCGTACGTACGCATTAATGCTACTTTCATTTCTATGTCATATTAATAGAATTAAAACTCAATTAGAGATACATATATTTTAATTCCAGAATTATATTCATAATTTAGATGTAACATAAATCATATATAATAACTTTAAATCAATCCGTTATACGTCCCACATATGGCATTAATGAATCAAATCACTTTGAGGGGGCAGTAGTCCGCACTTCCTAAAATGAAGATATCGCGTATACCCATAATGGAAGCCATAAAGGTATACCATAAATGAAAAATACAGAATCTTAAGGAAGCAATATACATATTATATATCATATATAAATATAGTGACATTTTAATGAACACTTTTTAAGGTGTTGGATGCATATTGAACAATAATCGTTTCGTGAGGCAGAAATTCGCCATCCACAGAAACTGTATGTTCTTTAACCATTTGATGTAGGTGTTTTTATGTGTAGTTCTAATTCTTCTTATAAAAAATTCTTAGTATATTAAAGATACTGGATTTATTACAAAAAAAATGAATAAAAAGAGTTTAGGGGTTCAGAGAAGAATAATAATACAAAAGAACACAAGAGAAAACACTGCTTTTAAAATGGGTAACTCTTTTTGATTTGAGCTCAAAGGCTTCATTGGGAATACTTCTGCCCAAATTGAGGCTTCAAGGAGTAATAGAGGGATGTGGAGAGACAAAATGGGCAGGGGTTGGCCGATCCAAAGTCTTTGTATGTGTGGGTAAGGAGGTAGAGGTGGGGGCCTTTTATAAGAGGAGAGGAGAGGCACTCTAGGAAAGTAAGGAAGTGTTACTTTATTTTAGAATGTGTTTCAGATTTTAATAGTCCCACATTGATTTTTTTCTAGGATAAGATGATAAGGGTTCGAAATCCACCCATCCAATAGGTTTTGGACATGTTTATGTCTTAGATTTTACATTATATTTCCAATTTATTTAAATCGTTAAATAATGAGGTAATCAATGAATCATCATGGTGTCATAAATAATTTAATTTATTTAATGTCTAAAAATTATAAAAAAAATAATATTATGTAGGAAATCTTTTTAGATTTCTAATGAATATTTATAGTCAAAAATATGACTTGTATAACCCCATTTAAAAATTGTTTTAGTAAAACAATTCATGTTTCTGACATTTTTATTTTAACATTTAATAAAAATATATTAATGTCACATTCCTTACAAAGTGGCTCCATGGGGTCCCCAAGTTGACCCATGGATTGTCATGGTCTACCATGACACATAGAATAATGGTAGGAAATGTGTCAAGTTCATTTCATAGTATTAAAACATTATTTTTACCTTAAACTACACTAATTACCTCTACTCGTGATTAAAAACTTAAAAGTAACTATTCACCAAAAAATTATTTTAGTCCCATTGAACCAAATTTTACTTCTTAATGACAATCATGTATGTCGGAGTTTTGAAATTCAAAACACTGAATTGGTAAAATTTCATTTAAATGGAAAATCAGTTTTTATAAGTACCACCTAGTGGTTTCACTATTCATCAAAAATTGAAGTTTGTCAGAAAAATACCAAAACTTCACCCTAAGATATATTTGATATTCCGAATTAAAAAATGATTTCAATTTTAAAAAATTAAAAACAAATAAGTTACATAAATTAATTTAATAATTAATTAACGTTGTCAGAGAAAATAGCGTGTTTTTATGAAATAATAAGTATCAAAAGATTAGCACTAGTTTAAGTCCAATTTCAATGTGAAATTAATTCCAATGACCACTATTGGATTAAATGGTAAAAATATATTCCAATTGCAATTTAAAACCAATTAAAAAGATAATCTTGTCATGTAATTGAATTAGATTAAAAAGTGGTTTTGAATTAAAATACAACATTTTTCACTATTCATTAAAAAATGAACTTTATCGGAAAAATCCCAAAAATTTACACAAAGTAAATTTTAATGTCCTGATTCTAAAGAAGAATTCTATTCGGTACAATTGAATGTATATGAGTAACCAAAACTATATTTATAGATGGTTCGCCATCAAAAGGCGATAAGTCGACTATTTGTGATTGTTAGAGTATATATGCCTAAAATTCAATTATTTTCGTATTTGAAGCCTTTATCTTTTGTTGGATAAATGTAGAAACATTTTAAAAAACATATATAATAATATTGTAGTTATTTATATTCATTCCTGCCAATATAACGGCTATGTGTTAACTATCATTTAAAATAATATTATTTTATTACTAGTGTGCAACGTATGATTTCAAAGAAACTCTTTGTTGCGTATCGGGTACGCTATCGAAAATAGAAACCCCTTTAAAGTAAAATTAATATTAAATTCTTAAATCTTAATAAATATGAAAATGTTTTATTCATTATTTACCTGGGATGTTACATCCTTCCCCCCTTTTGGGAAGTGCGTCCTTTGCAATTTTATTCACTTATCAAAATAAGTTGGGGGTATTTATCCCTCATTGCATTTTCAGATTCCCATGTTACCTCTTCAACCATACGGGTTTTCCACAAAACCTTTACCTGTTGAATTACCTTATTTCGCAACACTTGATCTCTTCGTTCAAGAATCTGGACTAGTTGTTCTTCATAAGAGAGATTCTATTCCAACTGAACTACCTCTGGGATCAAAACATGAGATGGATCTGGCATATACTTTCTCAACATCGAAACATGAAAAACATTGTGTACCTGAGATAAACTCTGAGGTAAAGCCACTATGTATGAAACCGATCCAACTCTCTCCAGAATTTCATATGTTCCAATGAACCTTGTACTCAGCTTTCCTTTTTTAACAAATCGCATCACACTTTTCCACGGTGAAACTTTGAGAAAAATATGATCACCTACCTCGAAAGATAGATCCTTCATCCGGTTATCCGCATAACTCTTCTGCCTGCTCTGAGCTGTTCTCATGTGTTTCTGAATCAACTGAAATTTTTCTGCCATCACTTCTACCAATTCTGGTCCCCTCAACTTCTTTTCACCCACTTCATCCCAGAAAGCTGGAGTTCGACACCGCTTCCCATACAATCCATCAAATGGTGCCATCTGTATACTGGAATGAAAACTATTATTATAAGAAAACTCAAACAAAGAAAGATGTTGGTCCTAGATTCCCTGATAATCCATCGAACAAGCACGTAGCATATCTTCCAATGTCTGAATTTTTCATTCTGACTGCCCATCCGATTGCAGATGAAATGTTGTACTAAAATTTAATTCAGTACCCAACGACTTCTAAAGGCCCTTCCAAAAGTTAGAAGTAAACCTGGGATCATGATCAGATATAATGGAGAGGAGAACTCCATGCAACCTGACTATCTATTTAAGATACAATCTAGAAATTTGATCTAGAGATAATGTATCTAGAATAGGAAGGAAATTAGTAGATTTAGTCAATCGATCAACAATAACGTAGATTGGATTATTACCTCGAGATGTACTCAGTAATCCCACAACAAAGCCCATGGATACATTTTCCCATTTCCACTATGGAACTGGTAAAGGCTGAATCATCCCTTTAGATAACTGTCGCTCTTCTTTAACCTGTTGGAAAGTCAAAAACATCACTATAAAATCAGCAATATCTCTTTTCATTCCATCCCAAAAGTAATACTCCCACAGATCTTTGTACATCTTAGTACTATCTGAATATACTGAACACGGGGAACTATGGGCCTCACATAAAAACTCATTCTTCAATTTTGAATCGCTAGGGACACATAATCTCATCCCAAGACTCAAAACACAATCATTATCAATGTTGAATTCAGGCAACTTACCCTTCTGAACCAGCTCTACCTTTTTCTCCAACTCACTGTCTTGCTTCTATGCTTGCTTTATTTTGTCTGATATAGAAGATTTCACGGATACCTGAAACAAAATAGAAGAAAATATTGCACCAAAAACTTCTATTCCAAATTTCATCAAATCCTTATCCAAAGGATCACATTCCAAACACAACATTTTTAATGAAGGAATAATTTTTCGACTCAATGCATCATCCACTTTAGTTGATTTTTCCGGATGGTAATGAATTGTACAATCATAATCCTTGATTAATTCTAACCATCTCCTATGTCTCATGTTCAACTCTTTCTGAGTGAATATATACATTAAACTTTTTTGATCAGTATATATTTCACACTTTACTCCATACAAATGATGCCTCCAAATTTTTAAAGTGAAAACAACAGTAGATAATTCCAAATCATGTGTAGGGTAATTTACCTCAAGAGTTTTCAACTGACGTGAAGCATAACCAGTTACCTGGTCATTCTGCATAAGGACACAGCCAAGTCCTTTCAATGAAGAATCACTGTATATAACAAACTCACCATTCCTAGAAGGAAGTGCCAAAACTGGAGCATTCACCAATCTTCTTTTCAACTACTGAAAACAATCATCACATATTTTTGTCCAGATAAACTTAACACCCTTCCGAGTTAGCATAGTCATTGGACTAGATAACCGTGAAAATATTTCAACAAACCTTCGGTAGTAACCTACAAAACCAAGTAAACTACGTATCGTGGTTACATCTACGGGTCTTGGCCATTATTCAAAAACTTTTGTTTTAACAGGATCAACAATTATCCCATCTTTGAATACAATATAACCAAGGAAAGAAATTTGTTGTAACCAAAACTCACACTTGATGAATTTCCCATACAATTTCTTTTATTTTAAGGTTTTGAAAATAACCCTTAAATGTCTTTAATTATCCTCTTTACTTTTAGAAAACACCAAAATATCATCAATAAAAACAACCATAATTTTTCACCTGAGTCAACTGAGACATCACTGCAACAAACTGTTTAGTTCTGATTCTGACCAACTCAGGATACTGATTTGAAAGGTCATTTCCCTCAGTATGCCTTCCTAGAAAATCTGTTCTGTTTCCTCTATGAAAAACCATTCTGAACACAGAAATATCTAAGGAAACGAAACATGGAAATCTTCAAATTCTATATCATTTCAGTCATACCATAAATTATTTTATAATTTAACAATTTTCTAACTCCTAAAGTTATCTAAACCGACCACTGATACCAACTATAAGGCCACGACCTTAAACCTTACTTAATATTTAATTAAATGAATAATTCACATTGAAGATATTTTTATGTTTATAGTTTTAGTGAATTCGGAAATAACTATTACATCTCAATAGATTACAAAGTAGACACTTCTACTATGTTTCCATAGAATAAAAACTCTTAAAAAGAAACATCTCTAGTTCCATGTTTATATATCATGACATTCCCTTGATCCCATACTTGACCCTAATCCACATTATGTCCGGTGAAAAACATTTCAAAAAAGCTTGGGGTGAGCATAATAATCTCTTAAGGGATACACAAAGAATGAAAACTGTTAGTTTAATAAAACAACAAGTAAAACATGTATACTTTATCAATGTAATACTTTTCACCTTTATGAAGTAGTAAAAACTCTTCACTAAATAAAAGATCATTACTTACCCTTTTGTAAACAAAATATTACTATAAAACCCATATAATGATCACATAACATATAAAGGTAACTTGGGAAATAAACATACTTAAATGGAATAACCATATGGTCGACTTCCACACATATCACGTAATGGAATAGCCATACGACCGACTTCGATACCCAATGCATTGGAGGTTATAACGTAACCACATGTCCTGGTATTCCCGGCAAAACCCTTCATATGTTTTATCATGTAACCACCCGTAAAATGTCCAAGTACCATTATAAAATCATAAAACATAAAACAAATATAATGTAAAGAAAAAATTTCCACACTTTGATCACAATATATCACATAAATATATTGACATAACAAATCCATTATAAAAACCATTTTCAATACCGAAATACATAAAAGATTAAATGGTATTTATTTCATTTTAAAAACATTACAGCTTGTTGAGGAAGCCAAAGACCAAATAATACTCGCGGCGGCGGAAAAGGTCATTGTCACCACGTACGTCAAAAGAAACATTTCTTTTTGTCCTTTTGTAAAACGCTTCATAGAAAAAAATCCTTTTCTATTAAAGTAAAATTCAAAGGGGTTTATACACCGTATAAAAGGATGTTGTTTATAAAATGAAATATGCCTCAATGAAAGGAGATTGAGACGATGTCCCTTACCTCAGGTCTGACTTGACTCGTTCGTTCTTTAACGTACTGAATTATAAACTTGAGTTAATTTATACTTTCTTAAGAACCTTCTTCAAGTTCATTATTACTTTTATATCACTTATTACCATGTTATAAACATTATTTAATCATTTACGTTAATAATGTTTGTTTTGTCGATATTTGGTTCTTAAGTCGAATGTGGACTTCTTACAATTACATATTGTTCGTGTGGTCAAAGGATCATTATATCCAGAATGATATTAATGATTTGGATATCATATATATCATATATATCTTGAATATACATGTATTTATAATATTAAATAATCATTTGGAGGTATGAAATGAAATGCACCATTCATGGAGACGGTAACCCGTACGTACGCATTAATGCTACTTTCATTTCTATGTCATATTAATGGAATTAAAACTAAATGATAGGTACGTATATTTTAATTCCAAAATTATATTCATAATTTATATGTAACATAAATCATATATAATAACTTTAAATCCATCCTTTATACGTCCCACATATGGCATTAATGAATCAAATCACTTTGATGGGGCGGTAGTCCGCACTTCCTAAAATGAAGATATCGCGTATACCCATAATGGAAGCCATAAAGGTATGCCATAAATGAAGAATACAGTATCTTAAGGAAGTCATATACATATTATATATCATATATAAATATAGTGACATTTTAATGGCCACCTTTTAAGGTGATGGATGAATATTGAACAATAATCGTCTCGTGAGGCAGAAATTCGCCATCCACAGAAACAGTATGTTCTTTAACCATTTGATGTAGGTGATTGTTTGTGTAGTTCGAATTCTTCTTATAACAAAATCCTAGTATATTATAGATACTGGATTTGTTACAAAAGAAATGAATAAAAAGAGTTTAGGGGGTCAGAGAAGCAAAATAATACAAAAGAACACAAGAGAAAACACTGCTTTTAAAACGGTTAACTCTTTTTGATTTGAGATCAAAGGCTTCATTGGGAATACTTCTGCCCAAATTGAGGTTTCAAGGAGTAATAGAGGGATGTTGAGAGACAAAATGGGCAGGGGTTGGCCAAGCCAAAGTCTTTGTAACTGTGGGTAAGGAGGTAGAGGTGGGGGCCTTTTATAAGAGAAGAGGATAGGCACTCTTGGAAAGTAAGGAAGTGTTACTTTATTTTAGAATGCGTTTCAGATTTTAACAGTCCCACATTGATTTGTTTCTAGGATAAGATGATAAGGGATCTAAATACACCCATCCAATAGGTTTTGGACATGTTTAGGTCTTAGATTTTACATTATATTTCCATTTTATTTAAATCGTTAAATAATGAGGTAATCAATGCATCATCATGGTGTCATAAATAATTTAATTTATTTAATGTCTAAAAATTATAAAAAAAATAATATTATGTAGGAAATATTTTTATATTTCTAATGAATATTTATAGTCAAAAATATGACTTGTATAACCCCATTTAAAAATTGTTTTAGTAAAAAAATTCATGTTTCTGACATTTTTATTTTAACATTAAATAAAAATATATTAATGTCACATTCCTTCCAAAGTGGCTCCATGGGGTCCCCAAGTTGACCCATGGATTTTCTGGGTCGGCCATGACACATAAAATAATGGTAGAACATGTTTCATGTTCATTTCATTGTATTAAAACATTATTTTTACCTTAAACTACACTAATTACCTCTAATCGTGATTAAAAACTTAAAAGTTACTATTCACCAAAAAATTATTTTAATCCCATTGAACCACATTTTACTTCTTAATGACAACCATGTATGTTGGATTTTTGAAATTCAAAATACTGAATTGGTAAAATTTCATTTAAATGGAAAATTAGTTTTTATAAGTTCAACTTAGTGGTTTCACTATTCATCAACAATTGAAGTTTGTCAGAAAAATACCAAAACTTAACCCTAAGATATATTTGATATTCCAAATTAAAAAATGATTTCAATTTTAAAAAATTAAAAACATATAAGTTAGATAAATTAATTTAATAATTAATTACCATTGTCAGAGAAAATATCATGTTTTTATGAAACAATAAGTATCAAATGACTGGCACTAGTTTAAGTCCAATTTCAATGTGAAATTAATTCCAATGACCACTATTGGATTAAATGGTAAAAATATATTCCAATTGAAATTTAAAACCAATTCAAAATATAATCTTATCATTTAATTTAATTAGAATAAAAAGTGGTTTTGAATTAAAAATACAAAATTTTTCACTATTCATTAAAAAATGAACTTTATCGGAAAAATACCAAAAATTTACACAATGTAAATTTTAATGTCCCGATTCTAAAGAAGAATTTTATTTGGTACAATTGAATATATACGAGTGTCCAAAACTATATTTATAGATGGTTCTCCATCAAAAGGCGATAAGCCGACTATTTGTGATTGTTAGAGTATATATGCCTAAAATTCAATTCTTTTCATATTTTAAGCCTTTATCTTTTGTTAGATAAATGTAGAAATATTTTAAAAAAACATATATAATCATATTTTAGTTATTTCTATTCATTCCCGCCAATATAACAGCTATGTGTTAACTACCATTTAAAATAATATTATTTTATTACTAGTTTGCAACGTAAGATTTCAAAGAAACTCTTTGTTGCGTATCGGGTACGCTATCGATCATAAAAACCCCTTTAAAGTAAAATTGATATTTAATTCTTAAATCTTAATAAATATGAAAATGTTTTATTCATTATTTACCTGGGATGTTACATCCTTCCCCCCTTTTGTGAATTGCGTCCCTTGCAATTTTATTCACTTATCAAAATAAGTTGGGGGTATTTATCCCTCATTGCATTTTAAGATTCCCATGTTGCCTCTTCAACCATATGGTTATTCCACAAAACCTTTACCTGGTGAATTACCTTATTTTGAAACACTTGATCTCTTCCTTCAAGAACCTGGACTGGTTGTTCTTCATAACATAGATTCTCTTCCTACTGAACTACCTCTGGGCTCAAAACATGAGATGGATCTGGCATATACTTTCTCAACATCGAAACATGAAAAACATTGTGTACCTGAGATAAACTCGGAGGTAAAGCCACTATGTATGCAACTGATCCAACTCTCTCCAGAATTTCATATGTTCCAATGAACCTTGTACTCAGCTTTCCTTTTTTGACAAATCGCATCAAACTTTTCCACGGTGAAATTTTGAGAAAAATATGACCACCTAACTCGAAAGATAGATCCTTCCTCCGGTTATCCGCATAACTCTTCTACCTGCTCTGAGCTGTTCTCATGTGTTTCTGAATCAACTGAATTTTTTCTACCATCTCTTCTACCAATTATGGTCCCATCAACTTCTTTTCACCCACTTCATCCCAGAAAGCTGGAGTTCGACACCGCTTCCCATACAATCCATCAAATGGTGCAATCTGTATACTGGAATGAAAACTGTTATTATAAGGAAACTAAACCAAAGAAAGATGTTGGTCCCAGCTTCCCTGATAATCCATCGAACAAGCACGTAGCATATCCTCCAATGTCTGAATTGTTCATTCTGACTGCCCATCTGATTGCGGATGAAATGCTGTACTAAAATTTAATTCAGTACCCAACGACTTCTAAAGGCCCTTCCAAAAGTTAGAAGTAAACCTGGGATCATAATCAGATACAATGGAGAGGGGAAATCCATGCAACCTGACTATCTCTTTATGATACAATCGAGAAATTTGATCTAGAGAGAATGTATCTAGAATAGGAAGGAAATGAGCAGATTTAGTCAATCGATCAACAATAACACAGATTGGATTATTACCTCGAGATGTACTCAGTAATCCCACAACAAAGTCCATGGATACATTTTCCCATTTCCACTGTGGCACTGGTAAAGGCTGAATCATCCCTTTCGATAACTGTTTCTCTTCTTTAACCTGTTGAAAAGTCAAAAACGTCACTATAAAATCAGCAATATCTCTTTTCATTCCATCCAACAAGTAATACTCCCACAGATCTCTCTACATCTTAGTACTACCCGCATATACTGAAAACGGGGAAGTATGAGCCTCACATAAAAACTCATTCTTCAATTGTGAATCGCTAGGGACACATAATCTCTTCCCAAGCCTCAAAACACAATCATTATCAATGTTGAATTCAGGGAACTTACCCTTCTGAACAAGCTCTACCTTTTTCTCCAACTCACTGTCTTGCTTCTATGCTTGCTTGATTCTGTCTGATATAGAAGATTTCACTGATACCTGAAACAAAACAGAAGAACATATTGCACCAAAAACTTCTATGCCAAATTTCATCAAATCCTTAACCAAAGGATCACATTCCAAACACAACATTTTTAATGAATGAATACTTTTTCGACTCAAAGCATCTGCCACTTTATTTGCTTTTTCCGGATGGTAATGAATTGTACAATCATAATCCTTGATTAATTCTAACCATATCCTATGTCTCATGTTCAACTCTTTCTGAGTGAATATATACTTTAAACTTTTGTGATCAGTAGATATTTCACACTTTACTCCATAAAAATGATGCCTCCAAATTTTTAAAGCGAAAACAACAGCAGATAATTCCAAATCAAGTGTAGGGTAATTTACCTCTGGAGTTTTCAACTGACGTGAAGCATAACCAGTTACCTGATCATTCTGCATAAGGACACAACCAAGTCCTTTCAATGAAGCATCACTGTATATAAAAAACTCACCATTCCTGGATGGAAGTTCCAAAACTGGAGGATTCACCAATCTTCTTTTCAACTCCTGAAAACAATCATCCCATATTTTTGTCTAGATAAACGTAACACCCTTCCGAGTTAGCATAGTCATTGGACTAGATAACCGTGAAAATTTTTCAACAAACCTTCAGTAGTAACCTACCAAACCAAGTAAACTACGTATCTCGGTTACATCTATGGGTCTTGGCCATTATTCAAAAACTTTTGTTTTAGCATGATCAATAGTTATCCCATCTTTGAATACAACATGACCAAGGAAAGAAATTTGTTGTAACCAAAACTAACACTTGATGAATTTCCCATACAATTTCTTTTATTTTAAGGTTTGGAAAATAACCCTTAAATGTCTTTCATTCTCCTCTTTACTTTTAGAAAACACCAAAATATCATCAATAAAAACAACCATCATTTTTCACCTGAGTCAAATGAGACATCACTGCAACAAACTGTTTAGTTCTGATTCTGACCATCTCAGGATACTGATTTGAAAGGTCAATTCCCTCAGTATGCCTTCCTAGAAAATCTGTTCTGTTTCCTCTATGAAAAACCATTCTGAACACAGAAATATCTAAGGAAAGGCAGCATGATAATCTTCATATTCTATATCATTTCAGTCATACCATAAATTAATTTATAATTTAACAATTTTCTAACTCCTAAAGTTATCTAAACCGACCTCTGATACCAACTATAAGGCCACGACCTTAAACAATACTTAATATTTAATTAAATGAATAATTCACATTGAAGATATTTTCATTTTTAGTGTTTTAGTGAATTCGGACATAACTATTACATCTCAAAAGATTACAAAGTAGACACTTCTACTATGTTTCCATAGAATAAAAACTCTTAAAAAGAAACATGTCTAGTTCCATGTTTATATAGCATGACTTTCCCTTGATCCCATCCTTGACCCTACTCCACATTATGTCCTGTGAAAAACATTTCAAAAAATCTTGGGGTGAGCATAATAATCTCTATAAGGTATACACAAAGAATGAAAACTGTTAGTTTAATAAAACAACAAGTAAAACATGTATACTTTATCAATGTAATACTTTTCACCATTATGAAGTAGTAAAAACTCTTCACTAAATAAAAGATCATTAATTACCCTTTTGTAACCAAAATATTACTATAAACCCCATATAATGATCCCATAACATATAAAGGTAACTTGGGACATAAACATACTTAAATGGAATAACCATATGGTCAACATCCACACATATCACTTAATGGAATAGCCATACGGCCGACTTCAATATCCAATGCATTGGAGGTTATAATGTAACCACCAGTCCTGGTATTCCCGGCACCACCCTTCATATGGTTTATCACGTAACCACCCGTCAAATGTCCAAGTACCATTATAAAATCATAAAACATAAAACAAATATAATGGAAAGAAAACATTTCCACACATTGATCACAATATATCACCTAAAAATATTAACATAACAAATCCATTATAAAAACCATTTTCAATACCAAAATACATAAAACACTATATGGTATTTATTTCATTTTAAAAACATTACGGTTTATTGAGGAATCCAAAGACCAAATAATACTCGCGGCAGCGTAAAAGGTTGTTGTCACCGCGTAAGTTAAAAGAAACATTCCTTTTGGTCGTTTTGTAAAATGCTTTGTAGAAAAATATTCCTTTTGTATAGAAGTAAAATTCAAAGTGGTTTATACAACGTATAAAAAAAGTTGTGTATAAAATGAAATATGCCTCAATGTAAGGACATTGAGACGAAGTCCCTTACCTCGGGTCCGACTTGACTCGATCGTTCATTAACATCCTGAATAATAAACATGAGTTAATTTATAATTGATTAAGAACATTCTTCAAGTTCATTATTACTTTAATATCACTTATTACAGTGTTATAAACATTATGTAATCATTTAAGTTAATAATGATTGTTTTGTTGGTACTTGGTTCTTAAGTCGAAGGTGGACTTCTTACAATTACATGTTGTTCGTGTGGTCAAAGGTTCATTATATCCAAAATGATATTCATGATTTGGATATCATATATATCCAGCATATAAATGTATTTATAATATTACATAATTATTTAGAGTTAAGAAATTAAATGCACCATTCATGGAGATGGTAAGCCGTACGTACGCATGAACGCTACTTTCATTTCTATGTCATATTAATGGAATTAAAACTAAATGAGAGGTACATATATTTTAATTCCAGAATTATATTCATAATTTAGATGTAAAATAAATCATATATAATAACTTTAATTCCATATTTTATACGTCCCACATATTGCATTAACGAGTCAAATCACTTTGAGGGGGCGGTAGTCCGAACATTCTAAAATGTAGATATCGCATATACCCATAATAGAAGCCATAAAGGTATGACTTAAATGAAAAATACAGAAGCTTTAGGAAGACATAAACATATTATATATCATATATAAATATAGGTACATCTCAATGGCCACATTTGAAGGTGTTGGAAGAATATTGAACAATTATCGTTTTGTGAGGCAGAAATTCGCCATCCACAGAAACAGTGTGTTCTTTAACCATTAGATGTAGGTGTGTGTAAGTGTAGCTAGAATTATTCTTATAAAAAAATTCTAGTATATTTAAGATAATGGAGTCATTACAAAATAAATTTATAAATAGAGTTTAGGGGGTTGGAGAAGAAAAAATAATACAAAAGAACACAAGAGAAAACACTACCTTTAAAACGAATAACTCTATTTGATTTCAGCTCAAAGGCTTCCATGGGAAGACTTATTCTCACATTGAGGCTTAAAAGAGTAATAGAGGGATGTGGAGAGACAAAATATTCAGGGGTTGGCCGAGACAAAGGCTTTGGAAGTGTGGGTATGAAGGTAGAGGTGGGGGCCTTTTATAAGAGGAGAGGAAGGGCACTCTTGGAAAGTAAGGAAGTGTAACATTATTTTAGAATGAGTTTCAGATTTTAATGGTCCCACATTGTATGTGTTTCGAGGATAAGGTGATAAGGGTTTTAAATCCACCCATACAATAGGTTTTGGGCATGTGTAGGTCTTAGATTTTACATTATATTTCCATTTTATTTAAATTGTTAAATAACGAGGTAATCACTGCATCATCATGGTGTCTTAAATAATTTAATTTATATAATGTCTAAAAATTATAAAAAAAATACTATGATGTAGGAAAGCGTTTTATATTTTTAATTTATACTTATAGTAAAAAATATGACTTGTATAACCCCATTTAAAAATTGGATTAGTAAAACAACTCATGTTTGTGACATTTTTATTTTAACATTAAATAAAAAGATATTAATGTCATTTTCCTTCTAAAGTGGCTCCATGGGGTCCCCAAGTTTACCATTGTATTTTCATGGTCGGCCATGACACATAAAATAAGGGTAGGACATGTGTAAAGTTCATTTAATAGTATTAAAACATTATTTTTACCTTAAACTACACTAATTTCCTCTAATCACGATTAAAAATTTAAAAGTTACTATTCACCAAAAAAAATATTTTAATCCCATTAAACCAAATTTTACTTCTTAATGGCAACCATTTATGTCGGATTTTTGAAATTCAAAACAAAGAAGTGGTAAAATTATATTTAAATGGAAAGTCAGTTTTTATAAGTACCACTGAGTGGTTTCACTATTCATCAAAAATTGATGTTTTTTCATAAAAATACCAAAACATCACCCTAAGATATATTTTATATTACTAATTCAAAAATGATGTCCATTTTAAAAAATTCAAAACATATAAGTTACATTAATAAATTTAGTAATTAATTCCCACTGTTAGAGAAAATAGCGTGTTTTTATGCAACAATAAGTATCAAAAGATTGACCCAACTTTAAGTCCAATTTCAAAGTGAAATTAATTCCAACGACAACTATTGGATTAAATGGTAAAAATATATTCCAATTTACCTTTAAAACCAATTCAAATGATAATCTAATAATGTAAATAAATTAGATTAAAAAGAGGTTTTGAATTAAAATACAACATTTTTCACTATTCATTAAAAAATGAACTTTATTGGAAAAATACCAAAAATTTACACAAAGTAAATTTTCATGTCCTGATTCTAAATAAGAATTTTATTTGGTCCAATAGAATGTATAAGAGTGACCAAAACTATATTTATAGATGATTCTCCATCAAAAGGCGATAAGTCGACCTTTTGTGAAAGTTAGAGTATATATGCCTAAAATTGAATTCTTTTCGTATTTTAAGCCTTTATCTATTATTAGATAAATGTAGAAACATTAAAAAAACATATATAATCCTATTTTAGTTATTTATATTCATTTCCGCCAATATAACAGCAACATGTTAACTCCCATTTAAAAAAATATTATTTTATTACTAGTGTGCAACGTAAGATTTCAAAGAAACTCTTTGTTGCGTATCGGGTACGCTCTCGAACATAGAAAAGAATTTAATGTAAAATTAATATTTAATTCGTAAATATAAATAAATATGAAAATTTTTTATTCATTATTTACCTGGGATGTTAAAGATAGTCATCATATAAAATGTTATCTTCCAAATGAACTAAATTAGGGCTCAAAACATTCCCTGACTCTGGGACATTTAATTACATCATCGAATAAAGTATTTCATTTGGTTCATTGGATAGACACTTATAAAAATCCAATCGATTGGAAAATCAGGCAACATCTTCCCTCATTTAATATGTTACAAAACCCATCTAATTAATGTACCCTTTAACCAAAACGAATAAATATATTCCTTGGATAAATATTTCCACCACATTCATTTGTAATACCTCATCCCAAAAAGATAGAGTGTAACATCACATATAGTACAACTCCTTAAAATTATAATATATATATATTTGAAAGGAAACTATTATGATACGAAAGATAAATCAATTAAAGATGATAATCCCAACATCTATTTGAATCCTTTGATCATTGGTTATATATATTTTCTAAAGCCAAACTCTTTCATTTAAACTATTGATCAAATTGAGGATAAAAATATGAATTTTAATTTAAATCTATTACCAATTAATTATTATCCCCATTAATTTTTTTAACTAAATAAAATAAAATTAAAAGATAAAATATGTAGAGGATCTCCACATATCCTACTAATCCCCTTGATTTACAGTAGATGTAGTTAATACAATTACTTTATATCTTTAATGGGAATAGAGAAGGATAAATTAGATAATCATACAGTAAAAAAAATTCATTATTAACTTGATACATCATTTTTTATATCAATATCAAATCCATGGATCATTTTTTAGAATATTATTTTGGAACTAGAAAAGTGGGAAATTTGTTTTATTCATTAATCAATTGGAAAGTAAAACATTTCATGAAAATGTCCAATATATCTATTTTATTCCCTCTAAAAAGTATTAATTCCATTGATCTTTATACATATTTGGGTTTCAAGGATGAATGAAAATTTATGAAATAAGATCTTTAGTCAACAATTCTATCTTTAACATAGAATTTCATGGATTACAGAATCTTATTCCAAATATCAAAATATAATATTTTTCAACATTAAATTCTACAAAAATACAATTAACGACCAATAATAAATTTTCTTATATCCAAAAGTATTCATTCTATGACTTCATAACTATATATACCAATGTTGACTTCACCACAACCCAATAAAAGACACGAGTATTTTGGATCCACTACATTTCATCAAAAATTCCTCAAACCATTAAACAATGGGTATTTTTTCAAATAGAACATGGTTAATGGTTAATTTTATTATGAATCAAATAATCAATTACATGATATTATTTTCCAGGAATATAATTATTTATTAAATCATAAATATTGATCAGTTATAACCATTTAATTTTTATCATGTTCAACCATTTTTGAGTAATTATATACATCAATGCATTTACAAATGTTATGTATTTTACAATTGGATTTATATAAATGAATCCCCCAAATGATTTAATGATATATAGATTATCAAATTTCATATTATATTTATGATAATTTTTCTTAGGGGTTAATATAAATGTTTTCCTAATAAAATAAACGATTGTTCTACATATATAAATCAGGAAAATGTTAAGAATCCATCAGTGTAGATTGAAAATTCACAATTTGATGTGGAAATTTCCAATATTATAAAATTCATAGACCTTTATTTAAATCATAAAAACAACCATCAAACTCTTTTTAACAAATTAATTAATCTCTGTATTGAGTTAATTAAGTCA
Organism: Viscum album; assembly: GCA_963277665.1. Taxonomy (NCBI): domain Eukaryota; kingdom Viridiplantae; phylum Streptophyta; class Magnoliopsida; order Santalales; family Viscaceae; genus Viscum; species Viscum album. Next base: position 76,572,553 of record OY728127.1, on the reverse strand, counting down.
GTGGGCTAGAAAACTGAATAATGATTTCAACAAATAATCTGATAGAAACCATATAAACAAAGTGAACTTTGAATCTATCTAACAATGGTAGGTCTTCTACACTTTTCAATAACTTTTATAAATGGGGAATAGATATTACATCATTATAAAATTATGTTCATGTAAATTTATTTTTTGAAATAATAAATAAAACATAATAAATTTTTAATATAGTTTATTTTGAATTATGGTTTGTAAAATAATCATTAAGTGTCATTCATGATCATCATGATGTTTTGAAAAAATATATTTCATCAACAAAAAACCATAATTTTATAGAATTATTCATAGTTGAAACAATTAATAAGATCCATAAATTTAACATTTTCATTATAAAACAAAAATGTATTAAAAAAATCATTTTTTCATATATTCATTATAACAATATATTCAGAATAACTACCCACAACAACATTAACTTATGATAACCAATGAAAAAATTAGTATTGAAAAATAATTTTCACCTTGTATCAAAAACCAAATCATTAGAAGGTCTTATATCAGCTGTTGTATTTGAAAAATATTTCACGTCGAATTACTTCATTCTGACTTTAATTTTTCCATCATTAGTAGCTCACTTCATACAAATGTTACCATGATGACACAAGCCATTTCAACTACAAAATATCACATTTGGATAGATAACGTAATACCCATTAATTTATTTTTAAGACACTTATCATTATTTTCCAATGATATCTATAATATATACCATGGTTGTATCAATTTCCTTAAGTTATAGAAATTGCCTAATATACTACCAACAACACATTACAAGAGATGATATCATTATTTTTATACCATCATATTGCATTGATAAATGATCACACATTTCTTACCATCATGAAAAGTTTTTATTTTTTATGGAATATATAAATATCATAAAACTCCCATTATACCATCTCAGCATACTAAAAAAATTTCACATAGATTTTTAATTCATGTGAACATAATTGTCTTCGATATATTGGTTTCAATAATGTGTAAAAGTGAATATTATTACTATCGAGATCCCATATAAAATTTGATACATAGCTGGAAAATCATGTAATATTTGATTCATAAACTACTACATAATCTTCAACTTTTTAGCATATTTCCATGGATTTTTATCTATACTAATTCTGTGAAACATATGGATATATTAATCAACGAATAGATTCATAATGTGTCCCATTATAGAGAAAAAATATCATCATATCTCTGTAGAATTGTTAACAAAATCAACCATCATTTAGATTCATCTTAAAAATGATAATTAGGAAGGGATATTTTATTTACATTCCAAAAATTACATGAATTAATATATCTAACCCAGGTAATTGGACCATCAATATACTACCACATGGTTAGAAGATATATGACAACCCATCTTGGCCCACGACTAAGATAGTGGTCAAACTCATGAGTCACATGGCCTCAAACGTGCCTCTTGATAAATTAGAAGCTCTGAAATATCATTGAAGGTTTAAAAAAGTCGTAGCATGTTGACTATACACTCGTGTTAGAGTAGAATATTAGTTTATAAGATACTAACTATAAAGAGACAATGGAAGCGATAAAATAAAAGAAACAAATGAAATCATAAGAATAATATAAGTTAAAAAAAGTAAATTGGTCAGTGCAAATTTCATAAAATGATTCACATATTGTATGTAGTTAATAAAAGGTTCAACAAGTAAAATATCAAAAAGTAATATAAAAAATTGGTGTACACTTAGAGAATCTGGAGAAATAGCCTAGTCACATTCTCCCTGGTTCCCATGTTCATAAAACATCATAAGAAATGAATCAAAATACCACTCAGAAAGAATGTATACTCGGGTACCAAATAGATCTTGATCTCACTGTGAGAGAAAAATATTACTAGGTCGGAACCCACTTTGTCTATCACAATCTATTACATGATATATATTGTAAATAAGAAACCACATATAAGTAAAAAAATAAACCAGTGGTGATGAATAAATAAACAATAACCCACCTACATTACAAAAAACATCTTGAGGTAATACCTACTTTGGAAACCTACCTGGTGTCTATATACATGGATATATATTCCTGTATCATCATGGATCACCCAAATATGTGTCAAATTCTCCTTCAAATGATGAACCACTCATAAGATACCATAAACATAAAGAATCTTCCCACATGATAACAAAAATATATCACTAAAAAATAACAAAGATCACTCTGTCAATTATTGAGTGACTATGAATCTGTCCACAATGTATGTGACATAATCATATAATATTACCTCATGCATTCATTAATAGCGATCCTAGCCCTCAGGTGGTATGAAAACATATACCATGCACTCTGGAATAACTAGTATATCACCCTCATGATAAAATATAATATATACCTCAGTCATCATGTGGATGTGCTTCTATCACTCAGGAATCATATATAAACATATAATCTACCATCAGGAATGATGTACTTGAGTGTCTTTCCAATAGGTGGTAAAAAATAACATTTGACAAGCCCACTATAATCCACATTAATCATGAGTCAAATCCACAAAAACACAACATTTCAAATAGTATCAAACTCTTATGTATGAATCACATTGATATCACATAAGCAGAAAATCTAAGAATGAAAAGTAACATGTATCGTATCGAACATTCAATATTTATCCTTAAAATAAAAAATTATCAATTAAAAAAGACTATGTATCAGAAAAAATAATATCACTAATACATGAACCTATATATCATCATAAATATATGACACTATTTTAATTAATCATTCAAACCTACGGTCATTAATATATTAGTTAACTAGTGGAACCGGGTGATTCTACCATATGAAATCACTTAATTTATTATTATGAAAATTATAAAATCAAGGCCCATAGTCAAAAAAATTATGGAATTTATAATAGGGATTTAAATTCCAACTGTCTATGATATAATTAAATCCAAGGATAATGTACTTACAATGATGGAACCAGTTTCAGTATTTGTGCCAATGGATAAATTGTAATTTTATTGTTTTAAAGAAACTATGAGACAATATTTTAAGAGAGGTTATCCAATATAACTATTTGTTACCTTATTATGTCAGTGTGATCATAAATATCACAAATAAAATAAAAAATTATATCAGATAAAATAAGGATTTAGTTTATACAACCTACATAAATCCCCTTCACTGAAGTAATATACTATTATTCATGCCATTTAATAAATTGAAGACATATTTTTGGATAATTTTACATAAAACATGCTTATTAAATAATTTTTTGAGGTTTTTATCTAACTATATAAAAAGATAAACTTTAATTATTTAATGTAAAACATTTACGGATTTAAAGACATCATGTGAAGTGATTCCTTTCAATTCATTCAATTTACTAAGAATTTTTGAGGTATTTCATTTACTGTGGTTCAAGTGGTACTTAGATGGTGCCAATGGAAAATAGGGAATATTCCTCCTTCATAATTCTCTTTTATAAAGCATTTCAACTCTTCAATAGGATCTTGGTCCATTAATAAATTAATTTGGAGTTCCCCAACTATACACTTGAAGGTACATTGGTTAATGATCATTTATAATGAAAAATGGAAAATAATTTCATAATGATATTGAGGTATCAAAAAGATAAATAGAAAATGATAACATCATGTAATAAATATTTAACCAAGGAAACATATCATGCAATAAAATATGCCTAATTAGAACTTTTTCTCCAACATAGTGTACCTCTGTTGGGGTTTTTTTATTAAATCATGAAATTGTTCATAAAATAATTCATTTACCATATTTAGTGTTTCAATCAGATATACCCTCAATTACCAACTATGAAATATTAAATATGAACAATCACACTACATTAATTATAATTTAAGGATGGTGTGATAATTAAATTATTTAATGCATACATAAATTTGAAGTACAAAGAAAGGGATCCTACCTCGTAGAGAAATGAAGCCGAACATTTAGCACACAATGATTTTGATAACTGAAATAATCATATCACCCTTTCTCATACATAAATTCATATATATATATATTCATATACCCTTTAAAACTATTTACACATTTCCCTCTCCTTGAGTGAACATCTATATGAGGGATAAATATATATACATATGTAAATGTGTACTAGTGTATGTGTGAATGAGACAATAATGAGCCAGAAAACAGCATAGAAATTATTCCAAGAACCACAAATACATTTTAAAGATCATAATTAATAGGTGAAACCAAAGTGAAGATATAAGAACTTGCACAGGATGTCTACAGAAAACTGAATCGAGCGAATACACATCATCTTATGTAGTGAACATTGAAAAAAGCATGATTGAGAACTGAGAGATCCACCATATTAACAAACACTGTAAGAAAAAAAAAATATATATTATCCCTCAACTATGGTTTAGAATAACCTAATTGGGTGATGATGAGAAAAAAATTAGATAATTTATTGGATGAGTGTAGTGGAGAAGGATGTACCATCATGATTAAAAGAGAAATATGGATGAAATTCGGTGGAAAATGATGCACTAGAGGATGCTATGAGGGGGTGTGTCACGCATTAGGAGAGGTGAAGGGGGATCTCCCCATGTGCTGAAGGAAGAGGAAATTAGATACACCTTATGGATCTGAAAAATTGAACTAAACATAATGTCATAATAATGATAATAATAATAATAATCATTATTGTATTATTATTATTATTATTATTAATCATTTTCAGTTAAATTTTTTACAACTAATTTATATTAATTTAATTTACTTTTAATTATTTAATTTAAACACCTAACAGCATTCCATATATTTAAAAGGCATTTTCAAAACACAGTCTCAAAATGGCACATCATGTAAATGAAATGCTAAAATTTCTTAGGCGTTTCATCTGGTTCAAAAAATAGGACGTCACGAACATCCCCCTATAGAGCTTATCATCCCTATAAACCATTTGGGGAAAATTACATATGAAATACAAGGGTTGTGGATATTTTTTAAAATGGAAATGTTGTGTTTTAAAAAACCAAAAGCACCTTGATGTTCCATTTACGAACATGTCATCTTAATCCCTCAAAACTCGAGCCAACACTCGTTTTCTAACCAAAACACAAAGATGACTCTTACCTAAACCCTTTTATCTAGAGACCTAATCACATTGTCACTTCATTAAAAATTTGTTCACAAGTACTCAACACCATAATATTTCACAATAAAGAGGGATAATTAGTGATCACAACACTTATCACCATTATAATTGTCATAAAAAGTAGGGCATTATGCATTATAATGATGATCATATCATGATTCTGAAATGGGTAGATAATTAATCAACCACCAAATTTATTTATCCAGGATGATCAATATCCCCATGAAATGCCTTGGAAAACACAATCTACACTCATATCACCTCACTAAATTCCAGAAATGGTTCTTCAATGATAGTTAGATTGAACAATATAGACAATTATTCAAGCCACATTGGCCGATTATTCAATAATATTCTCAGCTTCGACCATCAGCATTTAAAAAACAGAACTACAATGCATTCTTCCAACGTATCACTTTTTCAACAAGAATATCTCCAATCGTTTTCATACCTAATTTCCACTGGTGTCCCTTGATATTATAAATATTTTCCATAACAACAAGACTTTCATAACCTTGGATTGGAATGACTGGAGTGTACAAAACGAAAAAAGGCAGTACATTCTCTATATTTACGATTGACATATATGTACAACCCCAAGATGCCCTCACCAGAACATTGACATAGCCCAGAGTAGGATCAACATTATAGAATCAGATGATGGAATGGATGGTTCACTAGAGTTCTTCTAAGAAAATTTTATATGGGTATCTAAGGGCCACTCAAGTATGAGTGATCATACATAACAACCATGTGTTCTTCATGCAATGTAATGTCTAAGAACTCATTTTTTACACATGTATGGATCAATTAAATTTTATTATAGTTCATTATTTTGGACCTAATCTCGATACATAGTGGGTATGTGATGGACATGAGGGTGTCTATAATTACATGTATCCCCTAACCCAACTTTTTTAAAAGATTGTCTGGTCGCATAGTTATAATAAATTGAGAAGGGATTGTGTACGGTTAGATATAAATATGTTGATGGTATGTATTTTTAGGTAGATTAATCATGCTTGGTTGGCACATGTATTCCCTAACCGTTCGGCCTAACTATGTTGTATGACCCTTTCTGTAGATACCCATGATAGGTTTGAACATAGTTTGGCAAACCATGTGCACAAACCTTGTAGATGAATAATTTTGTGTAATTGTAATATTAATTATCTAATTTAGCCTAACCCGTCCTCCTATAAATTTTTGTGTGTGTTAAACACCAATTTATCATATATTGGTGCTATTTAAAGGCTTAATCTAGAGATAATGAGATATCCATCACGCAGGATCCATTAAAACATCCATTCTTCATCATTGATGTGCAATTATATGTACTAGATTCAGTTCGATCCAATCTTTTTCTCTATTATTCTAGTCCTAGATATACATGTCTGAGTATTTATTATCATTTTCTCATATTTACTGTTATTCAAGATAAATCGAAGGATGATATTATAGTAGGATAGTCATATGAGCCCAAGGTGGGTGGTCTATAAAGCATCCCTCATGTTCGTTGATTTTGGAATTTTCATGTGTGGCTTGCAGATTTCATCGACTGTCATTTACTAAATATATATCACATGTTTATAATAATTAGAACTGTATTTTTATGAACCTTATAAATAAGACGATAGCTTTTTGCGGTTACTCACACTACTGCATCTTTACCATGTATTATGTTATTTCATAATTTTTGATATTCTGTTATGACACATTTGATGCATTGTTTGAATGTGCCTTGTCTTGAACTCCCTACTGTTAATATTTTATATATAAGAAGGAATGATTTTTATTTTTAATTTTATAATGGAATGTTCCATGTATTCTCACCACTTTACCCTCAGATGGTGTATTAATTAATTGATAACTAAATGTGAAATAGAAATTAAAAATAATTCTATATATATGACATCAAATTATTAAATATGATTTAATAATGGGGTTTATGTTTGTAGAACCCATTACCATTCTAATGGAAGGTAGCGGAGTGAATATTATAAATTTTTAATTCCTTATATATTTTAAATAAATGGTTTCAGGAAACATGTCTTTATCACACTAGTGAAATGAATGGCTTGAACCAAAGGGACATATTCATATATTATGAATTGAATAAATTGATCCATGATCAATTAGCTATTTCATAATAATTAATGTTAATGGATTGAATATTATGAATTATATAATACCTTTTTATCAAAATTGGAGTGAACTAACTCAAAAACAACTTTTATTCCCAATGTAATTACAAATTCACTCACAGAAAGACATCTGAATTCTAGGATAAGGCTTATTTTATTTGAGACCCACCTAGAACCTGAACTTTTTTTTAACATTGACTGCTCATTACCACACCGTATGATCCCACATGATTTACTACTTGATGCATTGGATGCACTTCTTGGATCAAACATTGAAAAAAAGCATCCATGCCTAAATCCCATCGACCACAATCCTTTCACATCTCCTATTTATCGTGGATAAAATCCTTGGAATTAGTAGGATCCTAAATTTGGAATACGTAAAACAATTATCCTTGGGTTACAATAGTATCCTTAGACATGATATTTTCATTATTAAGATGGCGACACCTGATTTCTAAATTTCCTTGGTAATTATAAAATAAATTTAATGTTAAATATCAATAGATGTTACCTTGATACATCCAATAACCACCACTATTTCTAGAATGTGAATCATTTATAAATTAGTAACACTCAAATAATTTATTTGATACATGTTCATACACCAGCTGTTGGATGAAGTAGGTACTTGGAAATTTAGTTTCATTTTACTACTGTACATTATATTTGCATGATTGGACATTGTTACATTCCCATTACAGATGATGAATATTATAGAATCCATTGGTAGTGTCCCACATAGATTTATCTCACAATATATCTAGTAGTTGTTTGGTACCTAGGGTCGATTACATGAATGATGGTGTTAAAAAAGTGATGTATGTGGCATCAAACACATGGTTGATTTCACATTGGGATTGACTGTGATATCAAATGACCACACCCGATATTTGGATTCTTAGGATTATATATTGTTTTTTTTGTAACATGTTATTCCTCCGGTATAGAAACCATCTTTTTACGTTTTCTAGTAACATTAAATTACATTATCAGTTATTCTTGTTGATTTAGTTAATGTTATACTTCTCAATTATTACTTTAATATGATTCATCTATTTAATTTTATTGGTTCCTCTATTTAACAATGATAGTAATTACCCATTTTGATACACTCAATTAATTGGGTCCAATTCTCCCAACAGACAAACCATAGTTTATCCCTACTATTCAACAATATTTGGCATTCAGGGAGATGTACATGAGGCCATGTGGCCTACCGCGCTCAGAAAACCTATTAAGTGGCATCCCTCCACATGATGTCCCAATGTGATATCAATGGTGGTTATTTTATTTTTTTAATAATTTTGGAAAATATATTTGAGATTAAGAATAATTGGGACTTGGTCATAAGACATTATTCTGTGTCGTACACCAATGATCTGGGTTGAAGTTCAGTTTCCTAATATATAAATTTTAGTTCTATTTTTTCAAATTATAGTTGATATTATTTCAAACTGTGTAATGCACAAGCTGTATTTAGGTAATTATTATTAATCTAATTCAGGATTTCATTTCACCTTGGCATGATGATATGAGGGAACATATCATAGTTCATACATAATTATAGGATCATAGAATTATCATTTCCTGTATATTTCCATTCAATATATAAACATTTCACTACTTGCATTGCTTGATATGCCTGTTATTTTTTATAGATGTTTTGATAGTTAAATTAATCTTGTGTTATTACATAGTTTATATTGGGTGATTTCATGTATCAATTAATGAGGTGTTTTAGCCCTCTTGTGTTGGGATGAGTAATTTACGGATTTTAGCTATTATCTTGTAAATAAATGGGTGTTATTTTCAATGATAAGGGGTATGTGTTCTCATTCAGTGTGAATGGATATACATTATAAATGGAAACATGAAATATAATATAAAATGGTTACACATCCATATCTCTCATTGTCATGGTAATGAAAGGTAAAGGATTCAATCTAGTTATTAAATTTAACATGAAATGAAACATATACTTGATCACTTATGGTTATCTGACCCTCTAAAAGGGTATCTCGGGTTGTATACATTTTTTTCATTGTTTTCCCTATTTATATAACATATGAGTTTCTATAGATTTACATATAGATTATTCTATGTCATGTTCTTTATATTTGTAGACCCACTCCACCACGATTTTCACATATAATACAATAGGAGGGTGGTGATGACCATGCTCCAGGTGTGCTGGGCCCTGAGATACCAGTCATACCTCTAATAGTTCCACATGAGGAACCACGGACTATATATAATTTTGGAAAAAAAATCCCATGTTTGTTATAGTTTCCTATGTATAATGAAGTTCATCTATGGGGATCTAAGGTATTCAACTAAGATGGATAATATGACCCGAGATTTACAGAAGAAGCATCCTCCTACATTATCAGGGGATGGTACTCCACAAGCTATTGAGTCTTAGATAGACTCTATCCTATTTATCTATCAGAATCTATAAATTCCACCAAATAAGTGGGTAAATCATAATAAATACACAATTCAGGATTCATCCAAGAATTAGTTGGATCTGGTTTCCTAAGAAGATTTCCTTCAACAAATTATATGGAATGTCTAAGAGAATGTTTTCATTGATAAATTCATTCATCAGAACTAAGAGATAACAGATCCATAGATTTCATGAATCAAGTGAATGATACAATGTTAGTTATGAAATATTCAGACAGTTTCACAATGTTTCAAAACATTGCACCGTTTTTAGCTGGTGATGTGCTTCCGCATGTTAGATGCTTTGAGGATGGGATTCGGTATTCCATACATACATATGTGAATATATTTTCACACATAAATTTTTTATATATTTATTTATTAAATTTCCTTATAGCACAAACTAAGGGATGAAAATTGCAATAATCATAGTGGATTAATGTTGTGGCATGCATGTTTTTCGTTTGGTGGAGGAAACCATCCCTTGAGGGTTTTCGTTGGGGAATGGACATCCATAGTAAATTATTGGATAACTTAATGGTGTTTCTTCATTATTGATGATGATTGAACATAAAGACTGATCCTAATAGAGACCAAATGGAATGTCAGGGTTTCAACCATATGGTTAATTTTTTAGATTATACAGGGCCATTTTAAAATATTTGAGTGGAAATGCATATGTACCAGCTCCACCTTAATGAGTGGGTACTTTTGGACCACATCAGTAGGGGAGTTGGAATAGAATAGACGTTCTCACTATGGAGGATGTCGTAGACATGGTAGATAGACCACTAATCACCAGTTTCCCAAATATTGATACTAAAATATTGGTAGTTCAGCAGTTTCACATGGACGTGGATTAGGACCGTTTGATACACTACACATGACACCATTTGATAATGATGTGGGACCATCTATAGTATTGGGTTCTATTGTAGTGTAATTTACCATAGTATCTGCTTTATTTGAAACACATACTTCGAACTCTTTTGTCCCTTTATCTAGCCAGTAATGACTCAAACTAGATATTCAATATTACTATGGTGTAATGATGATATATATATCATTGTAGATATGTTTAGAGGGAATATAACATTGTATAGAAGATCTGCTAGACATAGGAAGCCACCCTTTCTTAAGTAACATCTTTGTTCTTGAAATGTTGGGATTCGATTTCATTAATGGGAGGGAATGTATGGTGATGTATCACACTTTCGTATACTGATATCACCATTGGGTGTTGTTTACAACACCAGAGAAAAGTAGTTATCTACATAATAGAGAGTGGGATGTCTAGGCTGGTAGAGCTGCACCAAAGCATCATGTAAAAGGTGGGGTGATGACCCTTATTTCAAACATATTCATGGAGGTTTTTTATTTACATGAAGATGATTTCCTCTACTAGTGGATTTTTTTAGTGTAGTCTTTCGCAATGACATTTTTCTCTAACCACCTCAATGGGAGGTAGATTTTACAAACGATTTTCTTCCCGGAGTAGATTTAGTGTCCATTAGTCATTACCTGATGTTACTTATAGATCTTCTAGAGGTAAACCATTAGTTATGAGATTTAGAAGTACAATGATTTTATATGGCCGAGTACATCCTCATGGGGTTCACCTGTAATATTTTCAAAGAATTATTATTAAAAAATACATCTATAGGTGTATTACAGAAGGCCAAACCATATTATTATCCAGAACCATTGTCCACATCCTTGAATAGATGTTATATTTGACCAGTTTTATGGATCAATGGTCTTATATAAGAGTAAACTAAGGCTAGGATATCACCATGTATTATTAAGGTCGTCATTCATACCATTTAACGTTGTTTGTAGAATTTAGAGTCTGTATGAGTATATAGTTTTTCAATTTGATCATATAAACAGCCCCGCTATTTTTATGCCTCTAAAGAAAATGGTGTTCAACCCCTATTTGGATTAATTTTTCCTAGTCATTGGGGATGTACTCATGGTGTATTCTTAACGTAATATAGACAATGTATAAAACATTGAGATCATTCTATATACACAAAAAGAGAAAAAAATTTACACATAGCATGAAAATGTAAACATTGGAATTGAAAAACTTCATCTCTTGGGTCATATCATATCAGAATCTGGGGTATCTGTTGGAGCCGAAAAGGTTAGTGATTTAGTTTCGAAGGAGAATCCCAAGATACTATTTAATATATAGAGTTTCCTAGGGATGGATAGATATTGTAGGCATTTCATACATGACTTCTCATGCATTGATTCACCCATCACTGGTCTTAAAATGTATGGTGTTGTTTTATTGTGTTTAAAATCATGCGAGAAAGAAATTCAAGAGATGAAAGAGAGGCTTGTATTAACTATTATTCTAATTCAGCCAGTCCTAGGAAGATGTTAGATATTTTTCATTGAGGCCTCATGCATCAGCATGGGAGATGTTATAATTTAGTTGGATAAATTCACTGTATATGGATATTGATAGTTGAGTCCAAATGAGAGAAACTATCCAATGATTGAACTTGGTCAAATAACATTTCTCCATGTATTATGTTTTTGGAGACAGTATATGTTGTGTGAGATAATATTGGTGTACAAAGAACAAGAAGGCCTTTATTATATTCTTTCACAGTGTGAATTGAACATCTGACAAGGAATATGGGTCTAGTATCTACAATACCAAGATTTTAAGAATTCATATATGTATTGTAAGGGAAATAATGTTGTATATGAATAGAGATGTAAAACTAAGAGACATTTCTTACAAGAATAAAGCGATAAATTGAAGATAATAGGAATATTGTCCAAGCTTCATATGTAGTTTTATTATAAACAGGACAAGTCATACCTCTAATAGTCAGCTATTACCTCTTTGTTCCTTTAGAAGTTGAAGGGTATAAAATTTTTAGATCCCAAGCTCTTGGTTCTCAATTGGAGAATAATTGGAGATAACACACCTCTAGATTGGTCTCTGGAAAATGCCAACAACATTCTTGTTCAGGGACATGTCTAGGTTTTAATAGACATTGGAGTGGAATTGATGTGTGAGTCCCGCTATTTCAATAGGGTAGTTTGTCCATTAATATCTATGATTAATAGAGATTTGTGATTCCAATATTGGATGCTTCGAATGAAACTTCATAGAGTAGGATTTATCTCTAGGAGTTACACTTTTCATCTATTGAAGGAAGAGCACTAGAGAACTAGAATATTTTTACAACTACTTAAAATTTCTAGATGGATACGAGAAGATGGATCCATATACTTTTTATATGGGTATCCTTGGTCACCTAAGGTATCGATGTTTTATGGGTTTTCATTGACTGAATACAAATGTATCCCATTTCATTCCAATTTATGACACTCTAATTTAATGGGTTTTTAATACTGTGGGTTCATCAAATCAAATGACTATAATAGGTCCCTCATAATATCATTTAGGATAGGGATTCTTGTTTCACGCCCTGATTATGGAAACATTTTATAATAGCTATGGGTACACATGGGATTCTAATCACATATTTTCACCCTCAGACCGATGGATAATCAGAACAGACAATACATGTCCTAGTGATTATGTTAAGAGAATGTGTTAATTATTTTGGTGGTATTGGGAGAATCATATCCAACTAATCGATTCACCAATAAAAGTAGATTTAATGAGATAATCGAGATGGATAAATTTGTGGCCTTATATGGAAAGCCATTTCATCGACCCCAATGCTGGATAAAGGCAAGATATATAGTAATACTTTGTCCTTATCTCGTTTTGGAGACTTTAGAGATGGTTTAGCTGAACATAAAATGTATGACCACTACTCAGTATAGACCAAAATATTATGTTTATCACCATCGACGAACATGGGAGATTTATGTTATTTTTTTCTTTGGGTATCACTCGGTCTAGGGAATTGGTAGTTACAAAAGTAAGCAGTTCTTTCAAATCATTACATCGGGCTTTTATAGGTTCTATAGAGTCGTGCTGATAACCTATCAGTTTCTACTACCTCAGTGGAATTGTTCGATAAAAAAAGTGTTGTATGTTTCAAATTTTTTCCAATATTTTATGAACCCATATCATTCAATTTATTCTGAAAAATTTGATTTATATGCTAATGAAACCATTGAAGAGTATCTATTAAACATTGTTAGTTGGGGCACGATTTCTCCTCATGGCAGGTCTATCCATCTAGTGAATGTTCTTTGGAAGGATGACCATGTATAATATGAGTAATTTAAGAATAAGTATGATGTATATTTATAGTGGATAGATTTTTTCTCAGACAGTATTTCCATACCCTTGGATGGTAAACTTGAGGATGGTTTATTTTAGTAAGGAAATATTGTTATTACTAGGTTTTTCACAATTGTATGGTTCCATTGAATTTTGGTATAATTCATTATTTTGGACATAGCATTGATGACTAGTGGGTTAGTGAAGGTCATTAATTTTTTTGTCTTATTTTGATCCCCCAACTCATATTTTTTAGAAAAATGGCTATATCTCACGGTTAGAGTAAACCTTGCCCAAAGGGGAAATGGTTATATCAAATAGTCTGAATGGATTGTATTTTTTGGAAGATCCATATCACATGGTTGGAATAAAATTTCCATTAAAATGTGGTATTACTATGTTATATTCACCTTTCACCATGTACATGTGCATGGTTTTCACACATTTTGTAAAATTGTTCACACAAATCATGGGAACTCTGAATTTTGGGTAATTTCACTATTATACCCTCAATGATCATTTTTAAAATCTCATTTATCATATATTATATTATAGTATAATGAACTAAAAATTCTCAAATTTTGAATTTTCATGAAGGGATAATCATGGGGCCAAGATATATCCTTCATTGTGGTTCCATTCAAGCTTTCGTTCATCATGTTAGATTCACAACGGTATGTACTCAAGTCCATTTGAGTAGTTATTCACCTCTCTTACCCTTGACCTAGTTATCATTGTGTTAGTGTTTTTACGTATTTCTAAAAAATACATTTATCCAAGATAAATAAGGGCCTATACATGAGTAGGACAGTCATACATTCCAAAGGTGGGTGGTCTATATCCCATCCCCCAAGTTCATTTATTTTGGAATTTTCATGTGGGGCCAAGTGATTTCAGTTGTATTTGTTTGATGAATTTATTTTGACTTTTTATGACCTATATTTCCATATAGTAATTATCCTCTCAAATATGTGATTAGTAGTTATTGGTTACACCCACAAAAGAATACATCCCATGTAGTATGATTTGTCGTATAATTAGTTTTAGTGTTTTGATGTGTTTGCGAAACATTTCAGGTGTTCCTGAGCATGACCATCCAAAGAGTAATATTTTTCTATATTTAATGTATTGATTTTCCTTTTAATTTCATAATGTAATGTAAAATTTATTATCAACACTTCACCCACCAATGGTGTGTTATTCAACTGATAATTAAATGTGAAATTAACATTGGAAATCATACTAAGTATATGACATTGATCTATTAAATATATTTGAATAATTGGAAAAATGTTTGCATCCCCCTTTCCATGTTAATGGAATTTAGGAGAGTGAACTTTGATAAATTAAAATGTATTAAATATATTAAATAAATGTTTGTATGCTACTTGGCCTTGTGGAACTAATGAAAGGAAGGGATTGAACCAAGTGGACTTATAGATTAATTGTTACTTGAATAAATGCTTGAATGCTCAATTGTCATTGTACATTTATGGAATGTTGACCAAATGAACCTTGTGAATTATATTAGACTTAATTATTGAAATAGCAGTGTCCGAACTCAATAACACCTAGTAATTCTATTGGGTTTCCTTAAGAAAACAAGGAACCCATTATGAATTTAAGAATATCTCTTTCCTACCTTAATACCCACCTATATCCCTATCTTTGTCTCACATTGGATTCCCTATATGACACTATATGATCCCTAGAGTAATAATATATGATGACTTGGATAAACACCTTGGATCCATAATTTACATCTAGGTTCCATTGATAAATCAAAAATGTCCTAGTCATTTCTTTTCCCCATTTTACATTGGATGGAATCCCAGGACCATGAAACTTATTGGGGAATTCCTTTAAATATGATCATTGAATAAACTCTTACCCTTAGCTAGGATATAGTCATTACGGAGTTGGATATCCTTAAGTCTAACATTTCATGGGTTATTATATTGGAACTTTATTATTATATATCATTACATGTTAAATTGATACTTCTTTGAACCGTTACTATTTCTTGTGTATGAATATTTTAAAAACTAATAATACTGAATTATTGAATTTTTTACATGCTCAGACAAGTGTTTAGGGATAAATTAGCTACATGGAAATTTAGTAATATTTTACTACATTACATTATATATTCATTCATCCACATCATTATATTTCCATTACACTGGCTAAATGTTATAGAAACAATAATTGGTGGACCATTTAGATTTATCCCACACCCTCTACATGATTCATTCAATACTTGGGGTAAATTCCATGTAAGAATGCGTTAAAAAAGGGACACATATGGCTTCTAAATAATTGATTGTATACAGATTAGAATTTGGTATTATAGTAGATGATTGAGCCTGATCTTGAGATGTTTGGGATAATATTTTATTTTATGTTAAACTTTTTTGGAAAATGTTCTGCTTTTTTTCTTAGAACCACATGTTATAGTTTTCTAGTGACATTAACTCACATTAAAAATTATTCCAGTTGATTTATATATTGCGATCATTGTATATTAGTTCATTATTCTACTTCCATTTTTCTATTATATTTATTCAGTTATTATCTAAATGTATTAATTATAAATTGTGCTATACTCTGGTAATGATGGCGTAGTCTTCCCACGGTTACACCCTAGGACCTATCTATTTGTCAGAAGACTCTAGAATTCCTGGAGAGGTGTTTGAGAACGTGTAGCCCACTGGACCGGGGTCCCTATTAAGTGGCATCTCGGTCCTGGACATCACATTGAGGGTCCAAAAAAACCACCCAATAATATACAAATATATTGTGGGGTATGACCAATGATCTATTAGTGTATCAAGTACAATGTGTAGAAAGAGGAAATCTGCTTCCCACAAGGATTATTACAATATGAAAAATTTAAATATTACCAAATGGAAAATGGTAAAACCAATACTAGTTGATGCCTTTTAAGAAACTCAATTCTTCTACCGACACGTCATCAATAACTAATCATTGTGTCCTTACGCTCAAGGAATCCCATGATAATTCAAGAATAACCATTAAAGGCCACCGGTGAACAATGACGTTTCTCATAGAATGCATAATCATCCGACCACATCAACGATGGGTAAAATAGAAAAAACTGTCATGATTAATGTTCACAAGACACATATACATTTATGAATTCCCCACCATTCTCCCATTGTCTTCATTGGTGAGATCCTTCTAAGAAAATTACCAATAGAAAAGAATAGATGTGCCCACATTAGGAGTGTCCTAAACATTAAAACAAGAGATATACTATCTAATCAGAAGTATGCTGTGTCAAATCCTTTATAAATGCAATCATTTCGACAAAATTCATGAAAACAAAAACAAAACTGACATGCACGTAAAAACAGATATGTCTCATAAATTCCTACCATGAAATTGGACAAACAAGATTTCATAATGACTAGTACATTCTACCTCATAGATGTCCTGATCTCATACCCAACATATTAATCCTCCACAAGCCTACTAAACTCAACTAACTCATTACCACATTAAACAATTTATGGGTAACTCATATAATGATGTATACTACCCTAATATTCCTCGAGAAAAGGGAACATCCTGAATACCATCCATGGGATGGTCACCTTATGGATTCATGAGTCCATGGTTCACTCAAGATATTTATCCCAATTTCATATTTCCCCATATATCCAATAACTAGGATGATGACATAAAAAGTCATCCATCGCTAAGGATGAATATAGAGTCAAGAAAACTATGAAATAGATGACTATTCTCAATATATGTATAGCCAACAGAAACCAAACATTACTGAATTCTCATGCCATTATCAATTTCCAATAAATACATGACCACCCAACCAAAAATGTTTTTATTAATTAGTTAGTATCCCTAAAAGAGAGTACATAACTAGAATGACTATAATAATACTAAAACTCATGCCATTTAGTTAGGTATTTAACACTATGGGTGATTCCAACCATAGGCTCGCCTTTTACAAAAAAAAAATTGATCATTGAACCATAACAGGGTTACAACGAATAGTAAATTGATTAGGATGAAAATACTTCCAAAAGGATATTTATAAAAAGGAATAATCATAAGGATAAATGATCATATTTCTATTCAATGTAAACAATAAAATAAAAGCTCATGATACCCTTTCACATGGGTTCAAACAAGGGACACTACATAGGGTTCCATTTTAATTCAATTACATTTATTTGTAGTTAATTCAACAAGAATTTAATATATTTAACTAACATGTAATGGAAAGGAAGGAATGTCTCAATATTCATTCTTCTTAAGACATTTTCCCTTTATATTAAATAATTAAACATTTATAAATTCATGAAAATGAATTCATTTTGACAGATAAGGAGACTTGCGAGGGTCCCGAAAAGAATACCTGGAACAACATCATAAACCCAAAATTAATTTATTAAAAAATGAAATTAAAAACACCCATTAAGGTTTTACTCAAATGAAATGTTCCTAAATTAACTACATGATACTGATTTCTCATTTAGATGGTTTACATTATCATTTAAAAATAAAATTTAATATACATTTGATTTTATAAAATTTCATAACGAAACATGATAATGTACAACATTCCAGTCATATGGGAATCCATATAATTATCCATAAATCCCCTGTAAACTATAATTTATAGAATTTGGATCCCATTTTAATTAAAAACAATTACATTTATCCAATGAAAAAAATTACATATTCAAAATAAAGAGATGGATTCGACTAAAATCTGTTAAAAATAATATCATTATTGTTTCATAGAAGCATGGAATACAAAAATGGGGAGTAATTCAATATAGTAAGGTATCCTGGAATATAAAAATATACCCCTGCTACAAAATAATGAATAGAATAGAACTTAGTAAAACTAATCAAAATAGAAATAATCCATTATATGCAATTATAGGGCATTAAATATGCATGGATTGAGAATTATTTGTGTTCCAAATATGATAAATGTAATGAATCATCCATAACATTTCATGAAAAAGGTTGAATTTCAGTAACTCATAAATCAAAAATTTATTGAATGTATATAATTTAATCTAGTTGAAATCATATCAATTGTAAAAAAATAGTATAGACAATAATCTTATCCATGACCACTTGGTCATTTCCCCACACGGTGCATGATAACTCACAAGAACGAATTTTCACCAAGCACAAAAAAAAATCATAGTATATATATACTATCCCAATACAGTAACAAAATATGGAAAATAAAAGAATTATAAAACTTTTTATCATCCTATCATGGATCACCACTAGGACGGTTACCGAACCGGTGGGTCAGATGGCCTTAGGTGCACCTACCCATATGCCCAATGTTGTCGACTAGTAGCAAGGGTATAAATAGGTGATATGGGGACACTATACACTCTTTTCATAGTTACAAATCATTATATTATATAATAATATACACAAAAATAGAGTAATAAATATAATAAATTAAAAAATTGCAGTGGATGAATAATATAACTGAATAAAAGTAAAATGAGAAATAAGAATTACATATATTGATTAATATAATGTTAAGTGTTACTACAATGTACAAGAAATGCAAATTAAAAAAATCGTCAAATTATAGTGCATTCTGAGAAATAGCCCAATCTTTTTATTTGTAGCTAAAATGTACACAATACCACAAAAGAAAAGAATCCTAATAGTTGTGAGCAAGAAGATCTAATTAGGAATGAAATAGTGCCTAATAAGGTTGTGATGATAAAATATCAGTTTGTTGGTGCCCATGTTTTCTATTATATTCCATCACATTACTTATAATGTAATGAAGTCATAACATATTATAAAAAAATAAGAGGTTCTAAATATATAATTAACAACCCCCAACTTCCAAAGGGACACATGGTAGTAATACCTACTTCGACACCATACCAAGTATTTATGTCTATGGGTATATCCACATATATGTGGACAGATCACCGAAATTGAAGGAATATTCTCCTACCGAGGATGAGAAAATTAGAAAATACAAATACAACATATACCCCTAGTTTAAATAGATATTCTCCCTTATGAATAACTAATATCCCACACACATTTATCATGTGGTTGTTTATCTATCACTTAGGATTCTGTATAAAAATATACTATGAACTCATCCATTCCGTACTAGTGTGCCTATCGACATGGAAATAAAAAACAAGCATTAAGACCTCAGTTATCATTATAATCTAACCCTCAGGTAGAACTGGAATCATTTCACCAGGCATCAGGTGACTACGAATCTATCCCTCAGGAATCCAACAAAAACATGAAATATTCCATCGGTCATTATGTTCATAAGAATCATTCCCTCAGTTGGTATAGAAGATCATGCACCAATCCCATGGGCCTTCACATTAAACATGAGTCATATCAAAACAAACTCATCATATCAAATATTATCAAATCTTTAGGTATCAATCACATTTTTATAACATAATCTCAGAAGATTCATTAGAAAAATAAATATTATAGTATCAAAAATATAAGATTTATCAACCTAAGACACAATGTTTTATTTATATAAATTATAATCTATCCATGAAAATAATTTAATAAATCCATGATCTTAATTATAGTTTTAATTCCCTCAAAACTATTTAATTAATTAGTTAACTCTAACATCATTAATATATTAATTGATTGCACTGGCCATGATTATTCTACCATAAAAAATCACATAATTTATTATTATTAGAATAAAATAATATATGAATATAATCAAATAATTTTTTCAATTTATTGAAAGGATTTTAATACCATCTTTCTGGGTCATAATTAAATCCATGACTGACACACAAATATGGTGTATACATGATTCAGTCACTATTCATATAGATCTAGATTGATACAATGTCGGTTTCAAAAAAAGATATTATATTTTATCATAGTTTATCCAATTTTTTGGTCATTCCCATGGTATGCTAACACAGTCACACGTATAATTTATACAATAAATAATAGTGTTAGATAAAAATGGGATTTAGTTTAAACAACCAACATTAATTAATTTCAAGGAATGAAACTGTCATTAGCATGTGGTTTAAAATATTCAAGTCATATCATTGAAACAATTTACAAAAACCATTCTTATTATATCCAAGTAAGAGTTGTCTTATTACCACCGTAATATGTCCCATTTCAATTAATAGATGTAAAATATTTAAGTATGTGATGACATCATGTCATCTAATCCATTCATTTAATGGAATTTTCATTAACATGTGAAGGCATTTTATTTATCATGGTTGAAGTGGTTTATATAATGATCCAAGGGAAAATATGTAAAATGTATTCATGGTAATTACCGTTTATATATCATTTTATTATTTTAGGTGGATAATGGACCATTAATAATTTTTATCAGTGTGGCCAACTATGCACATATAAGGTACATTGGTTAATTGAAAATTTATAATGAAAAAGGGAGAACACATTTCAAAATGTAGGCCTGGTCTCTACATGATATATACCAAACAAAAACCTCAATCCATAAATGGGTACCCCTGGAAATAAGGTAGGAATGAAATAAAAGTATAATCATTTTATTAATCTTGAAGAAAATGTACCTCTATTGGAGGGGTTTTATTATTAAATCATTGCATTGTTTATAAACCAATTCCATTATCATGTTTAACATTTCATTAATGAAAATACTCAATTACCATATAAGAAACAATAAATCTAAAAAATCATTACACATTAATTAAAATCTATGGATGGTGAGATAAGTAAATTAGTTAATAGACTCATAAAATTAAGGGGAAATGAATTGGATCCTACCTCAGAGAGAGAATAATCCAAACTAATAGAACATGATAATTTTATTATTTAAATGATCTATTCACCCTTCCTCACACATACATTCCCACACACACCTATATATACATTAAACACAGGTAAAAAATCCATCCCTATGATGAAATGTGTATATGGGGGACGCATATGCACATATGTATACATGTACCAGTATATGTCTTCGCAGGACGTCGAGGAGCCACAAAAATGAAAAAATATAATTTTAAGAACCTTAAAACCACATAAATACCCCAAATTAAATATGTGAATCCATGAAATGTATATAAAACCTTACCACACATGTTGGAAGATATCCGAATCTCCCCAAAACACCTGGCCTTTTGTGATAAAAATTGAAACGAGCATAAAGGATTCCTGATATACCCACAACATAATATGACACCAAAACAAACTAGATAAAGAGATTTACCCATTACGCTAGGGTTTCGATTATTATTTTCGGCAACGAGAATACCAAAATCATCTAAATGAATGATTGATCGGGGTGGTGAAGGGATTACATTGGTGATTTAATGATAATTCTAGAGGAAATCTAGAAGTTAATGATTCACGGAAGGAGTCCATGAAAGTGTATAGAATGTGCCAAGATAGGGGAAGGGGGGTGAAAATACAAGCTCAAGGAAGGGGAATGGGGGAGACCCCTTTGGTGTCCCAAAACAATATAACTAATCTAAATATATCTATAATAATAATATTATTATTATCTATAAATTTAATTTATTTTTTAATCCCCATTTATTTTCATTTAATTATAATTTCATTAATTTCATTTCATTTATTAAAACACCTCATAGTATTCCAACTATTGAAAAAACATTATTAAACATAGTATAAAAATATCCCATCAAGTAAATGAAAAATTCTAATATCTTTGTCTTTTCGTCGAGTTCGAAAACATAGGTGGTCAAAACACCCACTAAATATTTTTGGATTATGTCTCATAATTTCGTCCAAAATCATAATGTTTTTTATGGTATGTCTCTATGATCTTTAAAATAGAGTACAAAACCATTTATTACATGCATTAATTGATCCATCACAAAAAAACATCACATTTACAATTTTTAACATTCTATGTATCTAAATTAAATGGATATCTTCCTCTTATTCCATTCCATATAGAACCACCTTATTTCCATTATGAAAAAATATTGTAATCAAACATTTTTTAGAAAAATAAGCATGATAATATAAAATTTGTATATAATTTAAACATAACCCATAGGTATAAACATTTCACATTATTCAATTATCAATATCCAAAAAACTAAATTTATCAACTCATTGATATGATAACACATTTAAGGGACTTATATTGAAAATTTCATATTCCAGATACATTAATGCACAATTAATTTTCTAAAATTCCAAAAATATTCTTTGGTTTTAGTGATTCACTTTTTTGGTAACAATTATTACATAAAAATATGATATCTTATAAAAAGGACATTTATAAAATAATTTTTACTCATGAAATGGAATAATTTTTTATTTAATAAATTTTTATATCTTACCTTTTTAAATTACACAATTTCATCAAATAAAATACCTAAAAGGAATATAATGTCCATGTAGGTTCCCTATGACATCTTCATCATAGAACCCCTACAAAATTGATATATCTTGAAAAACCATATGACGAATATCAAATATAACTCTTTGGATGAAAAAATTCATTACCCAGTGAATTAGATCACTATCTGGGTGAACACATAATATATGATATATTAGGATCATTTTTGTTCTATAATGGGGATAATACCTTTATATAATCATTATCAGCTTCCCACACTAACCATAATTGGTCTCAATCATTCGTTGAAAATTTTGAAGGATAAAATTAAAAATTATATGATTGAAAAGATCTTTTTATAAAATGTGAAAGACGACTTTCAGATAAGAAAATATCATTTTTTTAAGAACAGTTTGAATACCAAAAATACAATAAAAATTTAATGAATGATTTTTTGAATAATTAATTAAATAATGTAATGGATTACAAAATAAAAATAGTGGTTATCATCATGTGAAAATTCATTTTCCCCTATAAGTTAAAATATAAAATTCTTTTTTTCTTTTTTAAATAATGATACACTTTTTTTTGAATGATTAATTTCTAAAAACCATTTAAATAATGTGGCATAAACATTCCTTTATAATTTTATTTCGAATAGAAATAAACCATTTTAAAAAAATTGAATCATGTAAGTGCAAGGGAAATAATTTGGAATGAAATCATTATAACATTTAGCATGGGGATTTATTTTTATGTGTCCCTTACATGGAGTATGATTCATATTATTTCATCTTTATAATCGTTAATAATGAGCTCATGTAAATTGGGGTATTTATTTACTATATTTTCCATATTTATTATTCTATTTATTTTACATATCAAAATTTCAAATCAAATTTATTCATCATTTTTTATTATATCAGTCTTTTTTATGATATTTTCATCATAAGTCCCAAAGACATCGGTACATAAATTATCATTAATTTTGAAGTTATTCTATCTTATACTGAATAAAAAACATGAAATTGTTATAATTTTTGTGAATTAATTATACTTTTAATATCATTAATGATGAATGGTTATAAAAAATGAACTATGTTACAATAATTGAGATAGTATGGCAAATATACAAATGAGTAAAGTTTCCCTTTTTCAATGATCAATATATAATGAAGTTATGTATTATATTATAATTTTTGAATTATCATTATTTCACAAATATTATTTTAGTTATATAATAAAAATTTTATATATTCTAATTTATGTGGTGATAAAAAATGAATCACATCAATTTTTGGAGTTGTAGTCCAAAAATATGCACGACTAGCGTTATTGTTTTTTAGAGAATGGAAATGTGAGAATGTAAATAATAAATTAAAATTTATGAAGGGTTGATATTTTTTGAATATATTAGTTATATATATACATTAATTCAATAATTATAATTCAATATGATATATTTTTTTGAAATAAAAATTACACTTGTTTGTGAGGTGGTAGTACTTCATATAGATAAACAGTGGTATATTTTAATTTATTATGGAAGAGAATATGGATATAGGTAGTTAAATTATCATAAAAACATCATAATAAGTAATGTAATAGTTTTAACTTTTTATTGGATCTCATGTAATTTGTGGTTGTAGAATAACAAATAAAAAACACTCCGTTAATTATTATATATCTTCTTAAGATAATCACTTATGTGTTACACCAAAAAAATTTCTAGGGTGGTTTTCTGAAAAAAAAAACCAATATGATATTTGGTGGTATGTAATTATTTTATTTTTATTTATCTATATTGGTTAAAATTCACTTTTTAAATGATATAAAATTATAAAAAGTGTATCTTTTTTAAGAGAGGGGAGGGGATCACATCGAATTTAAAACAAAATAAAATTAATTATAACATATTTTCGCTTCGAAATGGATCAAAACCTTTTTTTTATAATATATGAGGATTATGGATAGAAATAATCTCATAAACTAAAATTTATAAAGGGTTTTAAGGTGTTTTTACCATTATATTTTAGTTTTATTCCCTTCTAAAACAATTTAAATCAAAATTAAAAAACATGGGTTTTTACTATTTAATAACAATGATAGATAGAATAAATATAAAACACCCATAATTACCACATGGTTTATATTTAAAAAAATATAATAATAAAATTTCTGAATAATATATTTCTTTGAATTTTATGTCGTTTAATAAACTGTTATTATATTAAAATATAATTAATATAAAATTTTTGGAAAATGATTATTTTGAATTTAATAGCATCAATGAAATACAAAAATTAAAATAATATTTTAATAAAACCCTAATATGTCATGTTATTCTATGAAATTACTGTATCACATTATTTATACCAAAATATATTACCTTTAATATATTTAGTTTTGTGTATTTGATTCCTTACAATAATACAATTATTAATAAGTCATTGTTGTGTATGAATACCATGGAATTATTTATTAAAAAAACATATTTTATTATGATGGAGATAAATCACATATTATTTTAAATAATATTTTTAACCAATCATATCCTCTAGTAATCCACATATCAAAAATATTGTAGTTATTAAAAAACAGGAGTTGACATATCTAACTCTTCATTATATAAAATATTATAATTGGCATAATCTCCTAAACTGGAAAAAATTCCATATAACCAAATATTGGATGATTATGGATTTTATTGAATAATATAGTAATTTAAAAAAAAAATGGGTCATTTCATTGTTCTTATCATTGTATGTTTATATTTAATACCATGATTTACATTTTCCATGGTAACAAGATTACTAGGATAATGATTTATATTGACCAAAAATAAAAGAGACCAATTTAATAAATTCCTATTCAAATGGTCAAAATGTATTATTTTTTTATAATTCTTATTTCATTACATGTAATTATTTAATTCATAATTAGTGTATAAAACTTCCATGATAAAATTGTGGAACAAAAAATTCCATTTTGATATAAGAATGGTTTTATACTAAATTCATGTATATTGTGAACATTAAAATGTTAATATGATTAAATTAAATAAAAATAAATTTATCAAATTTAACATCTTTCACTAATTTAAATGGACCTTGAAATAATAAAAAATAAATACCATATTCAATATTTATATATATTTTTTAAAAAATATTAGTAAAATTTAATTTTTTTGAAAATACTGAGAAAATGATCATAAGAAAATATGTAAATCATGATTTGAAAAATAAAATACTTTTCTTTAATTAAAATTATATAATTTTGTAATTATTTTTATATATAGAAAATTATAAAAAAGAGTTTAATAAAAATATTTCGTTCTTAAATTTTAAATTAATTGATAATTTTATATTTAATATAAAATTCTAATTATGCAATGATAAAATTAAAAAATTTATTTATTTATTTATTTCCTAGTTTCTTACACATTATACACACATATAATTTTCCATGAAGAAAGTTCAACATATAAACCAATTTTATTCTCAAAATATATATTTCATATAGGTACCATGTATAGAATTATTCATTATTACATGTAAAAATGAAAAAGTAAAAACAATAATATGAGATTCATATTAAGGGGAAAAAATAGAAAATACTATAAAATTAAATAATTTAAGCCAAAAATAAAAATAAAGATATGTTAATATATGATAATCATTTGAAAATAATAACCATCAATTCACAAATCATAATATTTTCATAAGGGTTTGTCAATTTAAATGAAATGGGTAATTAGATAATAACTGATACTATGTTTTTTAGATCAACAATTTACCCAAATAACATGTTATATATAGTGGAATAATGAAGTGCAGATTAAAAAATTTTAGTAGAAAGTTAAATATTAACATAAAATGCATAACTCATGTCTAAATTGATACATAACTTTTCAATAAAACTCTATAATAAATATAAACCCTTTTATTTGTATATCATTATAGTATTCATACTTTTAATATCATAGTTGATTCAATTATAACATCATATCACCCATTTATGAAAATATTATCATTAAAATCGGTGTTTTGGGTGAGAGAAATTTCATTTTTTGTTATATATTTGGGTAAGCTATTACATCCTTATAACTTGATCGTGGTTATAAAACATCATACATTTTTATCATTACATTTATATAATATTATTATAAACTACCAATTGTATATAACCTTTCTAAATCCATAAATCTATAAAACCTATAACATCATTCATGTCAGCGGTAAAACCATCCTAAATAAGAGTGTTCTATAAATAAATAATGATAATGAGCACTCTAATGTATAATATGAATATTAATATTATATATTCTTACTCATGTCATGTTTTATACATATTTTATATAAAAAAAATCCTAACATAGACTACAAAACATAGGTATTGAAGCATAATTATATCTCTAATGGGTATTGCAGTCTATTGGAATGAATAAACTACATATCCATTTTAAAATGAGAATAAGGAAATAAATATAGATAATTTTATATCAATCATGAAGAATAATTATATCACAAAAATTATATATATCCATAAAATAAATATAATGACCCATACTCTACATACATTGTTATTACTTCAAAATTGAAGAATACTTATTACAACATATAACAAAACCATGAAAGGACCGTACATGTATAGTGTCTTTAGAAACTGGGAATCCTAAACAACTGGTTCATAAATCATCTACATTGTGCCGCATTTATTTCATCATATCTAGAGTCCCTTTTTGGCATATCCTACATAATACCCTTATTCTTGACTTGTGGAAAAGAAAATATACAAAAGGGTGAGCTCAAATGTTCAGTAATTATACAGAAGAAATATCAATCATATCATATTCATAAGAACATAACCTTTTGAGTATCTTAACTTGTAAAGGAGACAATAATATCATAACATGGGATAAATCATATTGGTGAAATATTATCCCAATAATCATATCATAAGACATGAAACATTGTGTTATACACACATAATCATAGAAAATCATTTCATATTAGTCAAGGCTCATTTCCAAGACCATCATAGCGGACAAAGTCCATTAACGAACCGAGTTCACTCCTCGTTCCAGTCCTGTATCACTAAATCGGATTAACTTGTCGTTCCAGCCATGTCTATCTCATGAGATATAAATAATTAACCAATGCATTGGAGGGAGATATAGTTCCCACCCATCTCATAATAAATCCATTATTAAGTGTTCCACAAAATCATAATTCATACATCATAGCATAACCCATGTAATAAAAATGGGATTCTTAAACATCATGACATCATAAAACAATTCATATAAGATAAAGGACATCATTAAAATAATTCCATAACAACATAATAAAATCAATGTAATAATAGGGATATAAACTGAGCCCTATATTATCTTATATGGAAAATAATTTTGATAAAACACTTGAACTCCATTCTTGAGGAAAATATCCTTTCTACGTCAATTGTTTTTCCTTTCTTAACAAGTCGTACAATTTTAAACTAAAAGAATTTGATTAAAAATAAACCTGAAAACTTTTAAGGGATTCTTCATGGAAATAATGTTCTATGAAATCATAAAAAATCCATTCACGTCGTATAAGTTAAAAAACATTCCTCTCTTACTTTGGTCGGAAAAGTCAAAAAGTACCTTGTACAAAAATGACAAAAGATTCATTTCATATCTTTTACTAAAACTCAAAAATGAGTAATATTGGATTTAATAAATTGTATTAGGATCGAAATAATATTACATATTGAGGAAACATGTATGTGGATGATAAATATTCTTCAGTAAATTCTGAAGTATAAACAATCTCAGATAAAAATGAGATTACGAGATTTTCCCTTACCTTAGGTCTGATATGCTTGGAATGTGTCCGAACCTCCTGTATAATGATTTAAATACTGTCATTGACTTATTCTAGAATCATAATTATTGTTATGATATCATCTATGGTCATATTCTTAGCTTTTTTTAGTAATATTTCATTGCTACTTGTTATTCATGTATTTATTGCTTTATGTAATTATGCATGTTTTGTCGAATAAATTCATATTATTCATTTTAGGTAATAGAAACCTCATTTACAGAATGGTATTACTATAATATATATCCTATTTTCTCATTAAATTTATATATGTGACCATTATTCAGTAAAGAGAATGTAGAACTAGTCGCATCACATCATGGAGACGGTAGGACGTACGTACACACGAGCGAGGATATCGTTCTCATGATCATGGAATTGTATTGAAGTGTATGAATAATATTTCAGAATCAATATAATTTTACAATAATCATATATAGTGATTCTTTACACCATTATACCCATCCAAGTATGGTGGTGGTGGAAAACAGATTACACCACGGCGTGAAGACGGTATTCTGTACATACGCACGCGCGGTGATTTCATTTTCCGTAGGATGGATAGAAGGTGAAATAAGGTTGTTTCATATATATAATAACATATCTATATATTAGTGATACTGATGGTATTAATTCATAATGAAACAAATAAATAAGAAGACTTATAAGAAGAAATAAATTTGAAAGAATCGGTAATGAAAATTACCCCTTCTTCAACACGCCTCTTTGAAACCTCCTCTTAGGGAACTATGATTGGTCTTTGAAAAATACCAAGACCTCTAGGATGTTTATAGGAAAGTGGAGAATAGAAATTGGCAGCGTTTGGCTGAGATTGAAGGTTAAATTTGTGTGAGGAGGATAGGGAGGATGTTCTCTTTTATAAGGTAGGAGTGGAGCACCTTTGGAATTATAAGAAATATTAATTTATAATAAATTCCAACCACAGAAAAAACCACAAAAAATGACTAAAATACGAATCTTAGATGAGATATGGTTTTAATATCTTCATCCAATAAAATTTAGACATGTTGGGAATTCATTGTAAACATTATCACCATGATTTATCCTTATAAAATCTATTTAATTTTATTTGTGGTAATAATATTCTAAATTTTAAATCATTATAAATAATTACTTATATGTTGTGAATTGTCCATAATTTTATACTTTATTACATTCTAGACCGTATATATTTTAATTCATTATTTTTAAATATTTTTTTAATTTTTAAGAATTTTTATAATATGTAATATCTATAAATTAACAATACTGTCAATTTTGACACAATTCATTTATTTGAGTTTAAATATAATATATACAGATGATATGTTCGAACTAAAATATTTAATTGATTCATAACATGTCATTTTTATCTATAAAATTAGTCGATCACATTAAATAGTTCATATTATATTTATTTAAATACTTATATAATAATTTATTTGATATTTCAATCAATAAAATAATTTCAACATCACTATTGTGTCATAATTAATGACAATTACTGAATCCCTAAAATTTATAAATAAATTTTTATGAAGTATATAATTTTATTATATTTCTAAGGACTATTTATATTTTATGTTTTATGGTTTCTATCACTAAATTAAAATTATTACACTTATAAGATTTAAGAGAGTGATATGTTGTCACTTTATTTGGTTTTAATAATAATTATATTATTTCATTGTCAAAAGTCCATGAAATGAATCTAGTCCGACCCTTATGTGATATGGGTCTACTATTATTCATCCAATAGGATTTTGGAAAGTGTTAGGGTAATTTTATAATCTTATTTTTACCCTAAATTACCAGATTTAACATTAACTCTAGTAAATAAAAATTACCGTAGTTACTATTCACAATATCAAAAAAATAAAAGTACACTATTAACATATTTTGGACCCACTGAATCAAAATATTGAATCCATTTTTCAAAATTCAAAACACTAAAGTTGTAGTAATTAATTTAAAATTAGTCTCCTTGGTAAGAAAATAGATTTTAAATGTTAAATCATTTCCAAAGATTGAAATGTTTTTACTTATGAATTCAGTGTTAAATTAATGCTAATGACATAAATTATATTAAATGGTAAAAATAACTTGTAGTTATACATTAAATCCATTCAATATTATAATAATAACCATATAAATTATTGCGATGAGAAAAGTTGTTTTTAATTAAAATATAGTGTGGTTTTTACAATTCATTAAAATATGAAAGTTATCAAAATAATATGAAAATTTTTTCCAAAGTAAATTTTAATATCCTGATACCAAATAAGAATTTTATTTTGTAAAATTGAATTTATAAAAATGTCAAAGAATATATTTAAAGTGGGTGTTCCATCAAAAGGCGGCAAAACTACATTTTTTTAAAAATACTTATTTTACCAGATAAATTTTTTTTTCACATACAATGTTTTAGAAAATATGTAGGATGAATAATAATGCTATAAAATTCAAAATTCAGTTAATACTATTCATAACGACTATTATATAATATTATAATATTATATCGTTGTTTAGGGAAACTCGGTATTGCGTACTACACATGCTATCAAGGAATAAAAATTTATACTTCTCATAAGACATTAAAAAAATATACTTCTCATAAAATATCATGGAGTTAAATTCAACCCCCCTAAAAATGAATTTCTCCCTCAAAATTCGTCACTTCGTAACAAACATATGAGGATACCTATCACTCATAATATCATCAAGCTCCCATGTAGCTTCTTCTAATTGGTGGTTCCTCCATAAAACATTCCCCAAGGGAGTGGTATTGTTCCATA
This sequence comes from Viscum album, assembly GCA_963277665.1. Lineage (NCBI taxonomy): Eukaryota > Viridiplantae > Streptophyta > Magnoliopsida > Santalales > Viscaceae > Viscum > Viscum album. The sequence goes on along the minus strand of OY728127.1, from coordinate 76,540,543 downwards.
GAACTTTTTTGCTGCGATCCAGAATCTCTATCTGCTATTCTTCATAAGAAAGATCTTGCAATAGTGGTACAACTTCTGGGATTAGTACATGTGAAGGATCGGGTATGTACATTCTCTGAGAGATACATGGAACACATCATGAAATTGAGAGATATTTGGTGGAAGCGCCAATCGGTAAGCTACCTTCCCAAAACTATTTAGTATTTCGAAAGGACCGATTTTCCTAGGGCTCAACTTTCCCTTCCTTCCAAATCTCATTACTCTCTTCCAAGGAGATATTCTTAAGAACACTTTATCATACACATGAAACTCTAGATATTTTCTTCTGTTATCGGAATAACTTTTTTGTCGACTCTGAGCTACTGATAGGTGTTGTTGAATAGATCATTCATTTTCTTCCATCTCATCAACAAGATCATGACCTAATATCATTCGTTCCCCAACTTCATCCTATAAAGTTGGAGTTCGGCATTTATTTCCATAGAGTGATTCATGATGAGCCATCTGAATACTAGAGTGAAAGCTATTATTATATGAAAATTCCACCAAAGGTAGGTTTTGATCCCAACCACCTTTGAAATCCATCAGCCAAGCTCTTAACATATCATCTAGAGTTTGAATTGTTCTCTCAGACCAACCGTCTATCTAAGGATTATAAGTAGTGCTGAAACTCAATTTCGTATCTAAAGTATGTTGAAGACTTCTCCAGAACATTGAGGTAAACCTCATATCCTGATTAAATATAATGGAATGTTGTACTCCATGCAATTTTACCACATCCTTCACATATATCATGGAAAGCTGATCCAGAGAGAAATCATCTCTAATAGAATTGATGTGTGTCGTCTTCGTAATATGATCAACAATGACCCAAATAACATTATTTCCTTTGGATGTTTTAGGAAGTCAAGTGACAATGTCCATAGTGAAGTTTTCCCATTTCCATTTGGGTATGGGTAATGGTTGTAACATCCCCTTAGACTTCTGTCTCTCATCTTTAACTTGATGACAAACCAAGAATCGAGAGACATACACATAAATATCTCTTTTCATTTCATCCCAATAGAAGTAGTCTTTCAAGTCCCAATACATCTTCGTGTATCTAGGATGAATAGATAATGAAGAACTATGAGCCTCATTCAGCAGCTCCTTCTTTAAATCTGTGACGGGAGGAACACAAACTTGATTCATGAACATTATTATCCCATCACAATCAAGGTTGAATTCAGGAACATTTCTCACCTTCTTTTGTAACTCTACATCTTCTTTTTGTGCCTCTTTAATCTTCCCATGTATAGATGGTTGAACATTCATTTGAGAAAGATAAGATTTTCCCCATCCATTATAATTCCATGATCCATCCTTTGTAAATCGATAAATATTGGATCTTTTGTGATCCTCATCATGGATATAATAGAATGGTCTTGTTGAGTTAATGTGTCTTCTACCTTGTTTGCTTTCCCAGGGTGGTAATGAATTGAGAATTCGTAACACTTAATCACCTCCAACAATCTTCTTTTGTATAGATTCATCTCCTTTTGTGTGAAAATAAACTGTAAACTTTTATAATCAGTATAAATATCACACCTTTAACCATAAATATAATGCATCCAAATCTTTAATGCAAATATTACCACATCTAACTCCAAATAATGAGTTAGGTAATTTTTCTCATTGATTTTTAACTTTCGTGAGGCATAAGCTATCACCATATTGTTTTACATGAGAACACACCCCATCCCTTCTTGGATTCATCATTACACATCACAATCCTTTCTCCACTACAAGGTAGTGTGAGCACAGGTGCACTGGATAACCTCCTTTTTATCTCCTTGAAATTCTCTTCACACTCCTCCTTCCACACGAACATAACTCATTTCTGAGTAAACCTGGTGAGCAGATTACATAATCGTGAAAAATCATTCACAAAACATCGATAATATCCAGCTAATCCAGGAAAACTTCGGGTCTTACAAATTGTTTTTGGTCTCGACCATCTTTCAATAACCTCTATTTTTGTTGGATCCACAGATATCCCCTATTTTGATATTATGTGACCCAAAAATGAAACTTTTTAAAGCCAAAATTCACACTTTGTAAATTTCTCATAAATCTTCTCCTTTCTCAGGGACATCAATATAATTATCAATTGATCTTCATGTTCTTCATTGCTCTTTGAATAGACAAGAATATCATCTATAAAGACTACCACAAATAGATCAATATAGTCTCTAAAGACTCTATTAATTATATCCATGAAGATATCAAGGGAATTAGTAATACCAAATGGCAACACTATACATTCATAGTGTCCATACCTTGTAGAGAGTGTTGTCTTTGATATATCCTCCATTTTGACCCTTAATTGATGATACCATGTACGAAGATCAATATTGGAAAAGTATTGTGCTCTACGTAGTTGGTCAATTAAGTCATCAATGCATGGGAGAGGATATTAGTTCTTGATAGTGATCTTGTTAAGTTCTCGATAATCAATGCGGAGTCTCATTGATCCATCTTTCTTCATAACAAGCAAAACAGGTGCTCCCCAAGGTTACACACTAGGGCACATGATTCCTTTATCAAGAAAATATTTGAGTTTCTTCTTTAATTCCTACAACTCAATTGGGGCCATTCTATAAGATGTCGTTGAAATCGGCATATCACCCGGTATGAGTTCTATTGAAAACACAACATCACAATTTGGTGGATGAACTGGAAATTCCTCCAGAAAGACATCATCAAACTCCCGTAAAATGGGCATACTCTTAATCATGAGTTTCTCTCAAACCATTTGAGATAAATAACCTTCATTTATTGGAATCAAGCCCATAATATGGAAGAAATTTCCACTGGAAAGTTATATTCATCCTTGCATCGACAGATGATAGAAGATTGATCAGGAAGATAAAATGTTATTTCCATTCATTGGCAATTGATATGAGCTCTGTATAAAGAAAGCCAATCCATTCCAAGAATCAAATCAAATTATACTATAGGAAGGATCACAATATATGCAGGAAGCATATTCCCACAATCATCAATTGGAGAAGAAATATAAACTTTTGATGCGATTGTTGTGCCATTAGGAGTTGTGACAGCTAAATCAACATATAATTGTTGATGTAGAATGGCGATATACATAGAAAATTCTGTAGAAATAAAAGAGTGGGTGGATCCAGAATCAAATAAAACATTTTCTACTTTAGAGTGGATGGTAATTGTACCTTTCACCACTTCGTAATCGTACTCCACATCGCCGATAGTAATTGCATGTGACTTTCCTTTGACTTTGGCCTTATGATTTTGTTGACGTCGATCATCATCAACAACCCTTGGATTTGGGAATTTATTGGCATAATTCCCCATCTCCTTTCTCTTGAAACATTTAAGTATAGAAGGTGCATTCTATGTATCCCTTTCTTTGTTCGCATCATTAGACATATTCTTCCCATTATTTTGACATTCAATTGCCCGATGACCTTCTATTCCACACATAAAACATTATCTTTCCCCTTTAAGACAATTACTTCCATGTTTCTTTCCACAATTTGAGCATAAAAGAAAAACTCATATTCTTTTCACTATGGTCTTTAGATTTTCCTTTGAATTCCATTTTCCTCTTCTTATCAAACCCATGTGATTGATGGGTTACTCCAATATCCATCTCAACATTGAGAGCACATCGAACAATTTCCTCATTGCTATTAAAGCCCCTTATGGGTAACTCCCTTTGAAGACTTGGTTTTAAGCCACTAAAGATTCGATCGATCTTACTCTCAGGTATGATAATTATTCTGGAAGCGTACCTTGAAAGTCTTGTAAAATTTGCTTCATTGGTACCAAAAGATTCATAATCCTTTTGCTTCAGTTCAAGAAACTCCTTCTCTATCTTCGTTCGAATAATACAAGGGATGTACTTATTGAAAAATAAGTTCATGAACTCGTCCCATTCCATGGACTCAATTTCATCTCTTTGCCTCCTATTCTTAATAATATTCCACCATTGATCAGCATCACCTTCCAAAAGATACATTGCTAAGATGACTTTGTCATGTTCAAAACATTGTATAACTGAAAATATCTTTTCAGTGGTACTAATCCATTGTTCAGCCACTATTGGATCAGAAGACCCGCTGAATGAAAGTGGACACTGCCTCATGAAGGATTCAAAAGAATTTAGCTCCTTCCTTTGCTCTTTTAGAAGTCATGCATGGTTCATAGCTTGAGAAATTTGGGTGAGAAAGGCTACACGATTTTTCATTACAGCTCCCATAACATTTGGTTGCTCATAAGGACAATCATTGCAATGCCCATTGCATTAATCATTAACAAGGTTCCTTCGGGTTCCAGCCATTGACTAAAACCAATAAGCATTGTGTGACAAACACTAATAATAATAAGAAAACCACATAATCAAGAATAAAATTTTACACTTAACGTCTTATCTTAGGCCATTAAAGGCCATTTCTAGAACACTAATATTGTATTCTATCCTTTGACATACCCTTAGGGTTCTTACTAAGGCTTTCACATCCTAGTTTCCAATAGATGACTATACATTTCCTCTAATACCAACTATAAGTACCCATACTATACATACATTGTTATTTTTTCAAAATTGAGGAATACTTATTACAACATATAACAAAACCATTAAAGAACCGTATATGTATAGTTTCTTTAGAAACTGGGAAACATAAACAACTGGTTCATAAATCATCTACATTGTCTCCCGTTTATGTCATCATATCTAAATTCCATTTTTGGAATATCCTACTTAATACCCTTATTCCTGACCTGGGGAAAAGAAAACATACAAAAGGGCGAGCTCAAACTCATAGTAAGGTTAGAAAAAAGAAATATCAATCATATCATATTCATAAGAACATAACATTTTGAATATCTTAACATGAAAAAGATATCACAATATCATAACATGGGATAAATAATAGTGTGAAATGTAATCCGAATAATCATAACATAAAACATGAAATTTTTTTTCATACACACATAATCATAGAATATCATTTCATATTAGTCAAGGCTCATTTCCAAGACCATCATAGCGGACAAAGTCCATTACTGAACCGATTTCACTCCTCGATCCAATCATGTATCACTGAACTTGATTAACTTGACTTTCCAGCGATGTCAATCTAATGAGATATAATATTTTCCCAATGAATTGGAGAGGGATATAGGACCCACCCTTCTCATAATGAAACCATTATTTTTTGTTCCACAAAATCATTATTCATACATCATAGCCTAACCCATGTAAAAAAGGGATTCTTAAACATCGTTGCATCATAAAACAATTCATATAATATAATGGACTTCATAAAAATAATTCCATCAGAAAATAATCAAATCAATGTAATAATAGTGATAGAAACATAACCCTATATTTTCTTATATGGAAAATAATTTGGATAAAATGCTTGAACTCAATTCTTGAGGAAGATATACTTTCTACTTCAAAATCATTTTTCCTTTATTAACATGTAATACAATTTTAAACTAAAAGTAGTTGATTAAAAATAAACTTGGAAACTTGTAAAGGAATATTCATGAAAATAATTTTCTATGAAATAATAAAAATTCCATTCATGTATTATAAGTTAAAAAACATTCTTCTCGTACTTTGGCCGGAAATGTCAAAAAGTACCTTGTACGAAAATCGCCAAAAGATTCCTTTCATATCTTTTACTAAAACTCACCAATGAGTAACATTGGAATTAAAAAATTGGTAGGAGGATAGAAATAATATTAAATATTTAGGAAACATTTATGTGGATGATAAATATTCACCATTAAATTATGAAGTATAAACAATCTCAGAAAAAAATGAGATTGCGAGATTTTACCTTACCTTAGGTCTGATATGCTTTGTACCTGTCAAAACCCCCTATATAATGATTTAAATAATTTCACTGACTTATTACCGAATCATAATCATTGATACGATATCATATATTTTCATATTCTCAACTTCTTATTAGTAATATTTCATTGCTACTGGTTATTCGTGTGTTTATGGATTTATGTTCTTATGCGTGTTTTGTCGAATAAATTCTTATTCTTTTTTAGGTTATAGATACCTCCTTTAGAAAATGGTATTAGCCTAATATATATCATATTTACTCATTAAATTCATTTATATAATCATTATTCAATGAGGATCATGTAGAACGAGTCGCGTTACATTGTGGAGATGGTCGGTCGTACGTACGCACGAGCGATGATATCATTCCCATGATCATGGAATTGTATTGAAGTGTATGTATACTACTTTACAAAAATCATATATAGTTATTATTTACACCATTATACCGATCCAAGTAAGGTGGTGGTGGAAAACAGATTACACCACGGCATGGAGACGGTATTTCGTACGTGCGTATGCGTGGTGATTTTATTTTCCATAGGATGGATAGAAGGTGAAATAGAGTTGTTTAATATTTAAAATAACATATAATTATATGAGTGATACTGATGTTATTACTTCATAATGAAACATCTAATGAAGAATAAGTAGAAGATGAAATAAATTTTAAAGAATCGGTAACAGATATTACCTCCTCTTCGACACACCTCTTTGAAACCTCCTCTTAGGGCACAAAGATTGGTCTTTGAAGAATAACATGATATCTAGGATGTTTCTAGGGAAGTGGAAATGAGAAATTGACAGGGGTTGGCCAGGATTTAAGGCTTAAAGTGGTGTGAGGAGGAGAGGGAGGAGGTGCCCTTTTATAAGGGAGGAGAGGGGCTCCTTTGGAATTATAAGAAATATTAATTTATAATAAATTCCAACCCCACATAAAAAACACCAAAAATGACTCAAATACGATTCTTAGATGATATAGGGTTGTAATCGCATCATCAAATAAAATTTATACAAGTTTGGAATTTATTTTAAACATTATCAACATGATTACCCATTATATAATCTATTTAATTTAATTTGTGGTAATAATATTCTAAATTTTAAATCCTTATAAATAATTACATATATGTTGTGAATTGTCCATAATTTTTTACTTTAATACATTATCGACCATATAAATTTTAATTTATAATTTATAATTTTTTTTTGTGATTTTTAAACAATTTTAGAATATTTAATTTCTATAAAATAACAATAGTGTCAATTTTGACACTATTCATTTATTTGAGTTTAAATAAAATATATACAGAAGATATGATCGAAATAAAATATTTAATAGATCATAACATATCATTGTTATCTAGTAAATCAGTAGATCACATTAAATAGTTCATATAATATTTATTTTAATACTTTTAAAATCATTTATTTGATATTTCACTCAATAAAATAATTTCAACATCACTATTGTGTCATAATTAATGATAATAATTGAATCCCTAAAAATTATAAATAAATTCATACGATTTATATAATTTTATTATATTTCATGGTACTTTTTATATCATATGTTTTATTATGATTATCAATAAATTAAAATTATTACACTTATAAAATTTAAGAGAGTGGCATGTTGTCACTTTCTTTGGTTTGAAAAATAATTATATTATTTCATGGTCAAAAGTTCATGAAATGAATCTAGTCTGACCCTTAGGTGATATGGGTCGACTTTTATTCATCCAATAGGATTTTGTAAAGTGTTAGGATAATTTTACAATCTTATTTTTACCCTTAATTACCAGATTTACCTTTAACTCTAGTAAATAAAAATTACCGTTGTTACTATTCATAAAATCAAAAAAAAATAAAAGTAAAAAATTAATATAATTTGGACCCAATGAATCCAAATATTGAATTCATTTTTAAAAATTCAAAAAATATAAGTTTCAGTAATTAATTTAAAATTAATCTCGTTGTTAAGCAAACGGGTTTTAAAAGTTAAAACATTGCCAAAGATTAAAATGTTTGTACATATGAATTCAATATAAAGTTAATTCTAATGACATAAATTATATTAAATTGTAAAAATATATTATATTAATACTTTTAAACCATTGAATATTATAATTTATCAATATAAATTATTGTAATGAAAAAGTAGTTTTTATTTAAAATAGAGTGTTTTTTACCATTCATTAAAATATGAAAGTTATCCAAATAATATGAAAAATTTATCCAAAGTAAATTTCCATATCCTGATTTCAAAGAATAATTTTATTTTGTCAAATTGAACTTATAGACATGTAAAAAACTATATTTAATGTGGGTGCGCCATCAAACAGTGGCAAAACTGTAATTTTTTAAAAATACTTATTTTACCCGAAAAATTTATTTTGTTCAAATACCTTGCTTTAGAAAATATGTAAGATTAATAATAATGTTATAAAATAAAAAATTCAGTTAATACTATTCATAACGGCTAGTTGATAATATTACAATAATATATCATTGTTTAGTAAAACTCAGTATTGCGTACTACACATGGTATCGAGGAAGGTCGCGATTGCGTGTAACGAAAGCCAAGCTAGTGTTGCGTGCCGTGAAAGATTCCTTTGATGTTGCGTATAACATAAGACAATAAAAAAATATTCTTCTCATAAAATTTCAGTTTGTTACAATAAATCATTATATAAATATGTTATTAGTGTTGAAGGAAAATGTTTCACGTCTCTAAGTTGAAAAAATATTCTACACGTACGCATAAATGATATATTCAAAAAAAGATAAAAATACTTTTCCATTAATAATAACAATATTTTATTATATTTATGATAATAAAATTATTATTTGGTATTATTAAATATATTTTCTATACATAAAAGAATATTGAAACGTTAATAGATATATATAGATTGCTTTATCCATCTATAAGAATCCTTATTTGTCTAACACCATCAGTATTCATAGGATGGAAATAGGGGGGAAGAATAGAGTAAAAAATGGAAGGAATATAGTGTTTTTTAGAAACAACTGGTTGATATGGACTGCTAATTATTTATGAATAAGGATACAGAATAAGTTCTGTATTATATGTGTGGGTAAAGACACACAAGGAATTGAGTAAAAGATTGATAATATATTATTATTTCCAAATGTGAACTTGGAATATTTTATTATTATTATATGATATTACAGTGAATTTGGATTTACTAAAAATTAATTAAATTATGATTAAAAAAATTAAAACTTTTTATCAAATTAAACTACAATGATTAGTATAATTGGAAGTTAAAATAATTGTGCAAAATGCATCTATGATAATTATTATAAATATTTATTTTTAACCATGAAACTAAAAATAATTCTATACATTTAATTATAAAAACAAATACATTAATATAAAATATTATATTTAATATAAATTTTATAAAATATCATTAACACTATTAATGAAAAATTATTTATTTCATTTATCATCATAGAGAATTAGATTTTCATATATTAAAATCACATATAATTAGATGATTATGCTTTATATATGATAATGATCCTTGTTAGAATCATATTGTTATAGTAACTTTGTAAGAATGAAAAAATAATTTCATAAGTGATAAAATTCATTTTCCACTATGTTCATAATAACTAGATCATATCATATTCATATCATTCACAGAATCATTCTTTATAACCAAGGGAATGGAAACATAAGAAATGGTTATATCAACTAACAAGTTATGATAGTAAATGGAGATATACATGGTCACATGAGAATAAAATTAAAATAATGTTATGATAAGATGATAATAATATTTGAAAACCACACCTTTCATATAATTAATTATAATCATTTTCCATGGACTAATACTTGGTAGTTTAATATACATGATCCATAAAGTAATCAAATAAAATGATCGATGAGAGAATAAATTTGAAATAATATATATGTTGTCAAAACTAAAATTTTTAATATATAAACATTAGAAAATATAAAATATATTCTCAATGGTAGTAATTAAATACATATTGATTATTATATCATAGAAAACACTAATAAATGGTGGAAATTTACTCAGGAAGTAATCAGGAGAACATTGTCCTTTATAATAATTTTTTTAAATTTTGTGTATGTCTAATATAATTTGAAATTATTGTGAGCATGAAAACGAAATTTTTTCATACCTCCCATTATATATGGTTTCTCGACAGTGAAATCATTTAATTAAACATCAAATTTAACATTTACATGACTCCTTTGGTTTCTATCCATTTAGTAAAACAAAAATTCATTGGGTGAGCCACAATAGTCATGGTTGAAAAACCATAAATCATTATAATTAACATATATGGAATCTAAATAATAGAACCATATTCTATGAAAACATTAATTTAATGTGGGTTATTAATTTTTCTAAAATATTTTGATATTAACTTATACTAATAATTGATCTAAGGACTCTAAATAAATTCCTCTCATCCTAGATTTCAAAAGACAATTAAATCTTTCGCTGGTAATAGGTGTAGTGGCCCAAACATTTCATACATAGATATCAAGTCTTAGTTTATGAAAATTTATTACATAAAATAATTTTGTACAGAAAAATCGAATAGTTCTAGTTCTATTGTGACAAAGTCACAAAATCAACTGGTTCAAAAAGATATCTAAATTCTCTCGCACTAATTTTTTCATAACAATAATTCCTATTAAAAATATCATAATTTGTACCTTTCATTTATAAATTGTGGAATTGAAACATTTTAAAAGGTGGGAATAAATTATTAGTAATGGTAATAAAGGATATCAAATATCACATTAGAATAACATGATCATAAGGATTTAAGAACATGAGTATAATATTATAAAATCATACACTTCATATCATAAATCATAATCTGGAGTCATGAAAAAAATATTTATAGTTTTCTATAATTGAATGATAAAAGGGTAAAATAACATAATCAATTAAAGGTAAACTATATCAAAATGCAGTGAATTTTGGATACAAATAAGATTGGAAGACCATTTCTTCGATAGTCAAGTTTCCTTTAAAAGACAATCACACTAAATTGGGTTCACAATAAAAAACATCATCATAGTCATGGTTCTCTCCCAAGAATATCTTATTGAATTTGGTTAACTCCACATATCATTTTAGTTATAAAGGATTCACCCATGACTATCATAGTGGGCAATGTGTTTTTCGGAACTCAGTTCGCTTCGAGTTCATATCCTTTTTATCTTATGTTGAATTAATATTTTCCCAATTAATTTGAGGGATATATTGATTATAGCTACCCTTGGTTATAACATATAATATTTTTACTTATAATATAATAAAAATACTAGTTATATTGGTAATAATAATTAATTTTTATAATGAATACACATTAATGTGTTATAATGTATCACCTATCTTGGGTAATAATATAACCACCATCCAACCATATAATGTGATCCCAATTATTTATTATAATGTATTCAACATGATAAAACAAAATCAATACATATTCTTTCGTAATAACTTAAAACATTCATTTTGTCATAATCGCATAACCCATGAAATGAAATTAGGTTTTATAGACATATGATACATTCTAATTTAGATAACCAATTCAATATAAATGTGTGTCACGATGATCTAATAAATATCGACATTAATCGAAAATATATTGACAAAAGTGGAATAATTGGAACATTTCCATATTATATAATTATTTATATCAGAGTATGTTATCATATATGAATATTTCTTTTCATGATCATTCAAATGTTTATTAATGAAAATAATATACTCATTTTGAAAACAATTTATGAAATAATATTATTTAAACTATTTTTTTTAATATATTCCCATTGAAAAGAAATTTCTAAAAAAATATGAAATATTAATAACGTTGAATAGTCATGATGGGGGGAATTTGGTTCATGCTATATATATTAAAAGAAAACATTCCATTCATATATTTGTAAATATTAAATTTTTCTTTGATCTAAGAGTGGACAATTTATATCTTTTAAACCAATTTTTAAACATTTAATCACGAGTGAAATTTTTTTTTTAAAATCATATTTCATGATTATAAACATTATTTATAGCAATTTTGAATAAAATGTATATAGGAAAAAATTTACAAAAGAGGCATAAAAATTCATCATTCCTTAAAAAACATATTTCTGGTCTCAAGAGTATGTAAAGTGTTTAAAATGAAATAATAAATATATCTTTATGATACATCACAATGATAAAACAATTTAGCGGGTTCTATAGATATATATCATCAGCTATTATTATTGGAAACATACTCAAAATTTATCATGAATAACAATGATATTTTAACAAAAAACTCTTCCCACGTTGTAAACTTGATAATCACAAATTTACATAAAATAAATAGTTATATATGGATATTTTAATACACATAATTTTTATATGAAAACATATAATATAAATTCATGGTTAGTATGTATGACACTTGTATGAAATAGGTGTTGTGTAACACCTCATTTTGTTTTTCATGTAGTCTCTTGTCTATGAGATTATTATCATCATCATTTTGGTATGTTTGTGGGATTATTAAGCATAGAGTGCCATTAAGGTGGTACATAAATTATATTTAATGAATTTATGTTTTTTAAACTAATATTCTCTTTGTATAATGTGATAATTACTTCTAAAGGATATCCCAAATTTCATCAATCATAATAGGTTCGTTGGTTTTTTCCTATTATTAGATTTTGTTTTTTGTCTTCTTGATTATCACAGACTATTTAAAGTGATTTCATAGAAAGTAATATTTTTTAGGATGATTTTGTGAATCTATTTTAGGATTTAATAGGATTTGAAAAAATTTAAAATTTTCACATCGTATGATTTCTTATGTTATATTTTTATAAAAACTCAACATGTTTTCATGTGATTTGGTTCTTTGTAGAATTCCATACCTATAATGGGATTACACTATATGTAAAACTCATGGAATATAGGTTTTAGGTTATGTCATGATGATTAATATTCATTCCAATTTCAATATTCCCTCTCTTGACCTATAACTTACCCATGGTTACTTAGGAGAACTCCGCTCCTTCAATTTCATTTTTTTAGTGATCATCCAACAGGGTTGTTGCGGTACACCTCTGTAGTTGATTTTGCCTTATATTTGTTATTTGGATTTTTTATAGATATGGTATTGTAAGATGTTTTTTTAATATTAATGACTTGATTGTGTTTTCTATCATTCATTTACATTCTCGTTCAAGCCTTGTCTTTTGAAGGTCAGTCTCTCGGTTTCCAATCACCATTGTTGAAGGCAGCACGATTTATTCAATTTTGTGGTACATGTTTATATAAAATTGGTTAATTTTATTCATTTCATATCATTCATGAAATATTCCATTATACTGTTCATTTATTTGAATTGATATATGTTACTATGGTATTTCACGGAAAGGATGGTTTCTAAATAGTTTTTTACATAGGAAACATATTTTACTTATTCGGAAATGGATTTCAAAATGTAGAGTTTCTTAGAATGGCTTTGAAAATATTTTTCAAAGTTTTCTAAATTTTTTGAAAGATATAATTATAATATTTTCACTTTTTGAACCATCATTACAATTGGAAATAGGTATCAGTATCCATAGTGTGTGTGACACCACTAGGAGGCAAGCTTTAGGATATAAATGGAATATTGATGGACTCACTATTGGATCAATCCAATTTTATAACAATATAAGCTATCTTATTTATTGTATTTATTTCAAATATTCCATATTCGAAATGATGTGTTTATTTTTAACTAATAGTTATTTTTCACATGATTCTTTTTATTTATGATTTTTTCTCAATGGTTTTAATATGAGAAATTATCACATGGATTCACATGATGAAATTTCATGGAAATATGTTTACATTATTACAATAAGGGTAATGTATTTAAATTTTCATTTTATCATTTCTATTTGTCACATTTATATTTTGTTAATATGAATGGATTTCCTATAATCCAAATGGGAAATGAGTTAAAATGGGATTAGATATATGAAAATTATTTGTAAACTCATTTTTCTTTCATATAATTGAATTCAAGAAATGATGATATTATACCTTTTATAAATTCTACGGTTGTCTCCTACCAAGAATTATGTTGACTCCCTATTATTTCCCTGAGGAAATTTTATATACTATATTATTAGATTTTTCTAAAGGGAAGGGGATAATGTAGAAATTTGGTTTTTACTTTTGTCAATGACATTTTTTCTGATTGGTTTTGATGTGACTATTAGTCACATTTATACTTACTGGTCATTCATTATTCATTCTTTCTTTTTTTGATTGTTTAGAATAGATTATATTGATCATTTTCTATATCTATGTCCACCTATTAGTATTCTGATTGTATTTCATATTTCATTATATTTAGTTTTTTTCATGTCCCCAACATTGTTATACCTCACCATATAGTGGACCTTCTTGGGTCATTGTCTATATGACAAGAGATGGTCTGTCACAGGTGTGTAAGGCATGTGTCCTACATAAATAAATGTAATAAAAATATCAACTCTTATTTATGAATTAATTCATTTCCATAGGATCATATTTTATAGTAAATAAAAATTTATTATAAATCAAATACATTTACATACACATTTATATAATAAAATTTATTGCTTTTATATAAAATTTTATCACATATTTGTTTAAAATTCTCTACTAAAACCAATGTTAGGGGTGAAATATACCTTCTACGTGTTTGTTATGGTTTAAAAAAAATTTAATTTTTATTTTGATAAATCATATATGTTATATAAATATTTATTCATGATATAAAATCATAAATATTTTCATAGATATTCCTATTACATAGATATTGAAATATGAATCACACTATTCATGGAGATCATAGTCGTACAAATTCATGGACATTGTTTTCATTTTTTGATACCTAGAATGAAATTTCTCTAAATAACATATCACATTTATAGAAATATTATTACATCATATATATCAGATATATTCTTTAAAGCCATCTTTATTACCATCAATGTTATACAAAAATGAAAAATGAATTAAATTTCTTTGTGTATGTGGTAGTCCACATGTCGGTATGCTCAATTTCATCATTTTCCTATGGTTGGGATGTTAAGAAGGTTAATATGATATAATCATTAGAAAAATAATATTGTTAACATTTATTTAATATCAAAACTAAAACCATCAAAATAATCATCCATACAATATTATGATGTGAAGTAAATTATACCATTTTATGGAGGCCTTTAGGTAGTTATAAACTTGAGAATTATATTTATTTCCCATTTGATGGAAATAGGGTGAATAACAGTCGATTAAAAATAATAATAACAATTAAGCATATTTTTTATTGTCAATATAAATATTGTTTTATGATAATAAATGATTTATATGATGAAAAATAGTAATTTTAATGAAAGTGATCGGTTAATTCAATTACTTATTCATTGAAATAACACCTTTAGGTATCTTATAATGGATCTATTCTTTTAATTCTATTAATACTGAAGACTATAAAATGTTTATAAGGATATTTATAATGTACTTTGGAATGGGTCAATTATTATATAAGGATCAATGTGTTATGAAAAAGATAATAGAGGGGGTCCCTTTTATGATTGGCTAGAGGGGAACTCTTCAGATTACATAAAATTTTAAATTACTATAAATTAAATTTGACATCCAAATGGCCCAAAATTATTATGAATAAAATATATTATAATTATTATATTTCATAAACACATAAAATAATATTTGGAAAAATTTGGATAACGATTAAATAGTTCTAATTTTGTTTTAAGACTTTCTTATCGCTCTTTACGATAAAAAATATATTACAGTTCTCTACCATTTAAGTGTGAATAATGTAACTGTAAAATATAAAATATACTGCAAATATATCATGTGTTTTTTGGATAAAAAATATCTCATTGATCAATAAAATTAATGTTTCATTTTACATCACTCAATTTATATCATATTTTATATTTATTGAATCCTTTATTTTAATTCCCTATTTCTTGAATAAATAAATTATTTCAATTAGACATTCACTTATAGTAAATATATAATTTATAAAAAATAGAAATAAATATCAATCAAGAATATAGTATCATTAATATAAAAAAATACTATTATATTAATAAAAAAATTTATTATTTCTCTTCGTGGGACGATAATAGATATTTATACACTGAGAGTGTCATTTTGCATCATTATTCGACTTAAATATTATATAGGTCATTTTAGGAAAGTGTACATTAAACATGTTTGTTTATAAGATATGGGGATAAGGATATGATTTTCTTCACATAATTAGTATTAAGACACAAAATTTTTGATTTATCTTATAGTGTTAACCAAGAATAACATTATTTATCATTTAACAAGGGATAAATATTACCACAGTTACAATTCGTGTTGACCAATAATAAGATAAGATTATTCAAAAAATTTGATATTATTGATTCCAATAATGGAATAAATTTTATTTATTTAAATATCGTTAAGTTACAAAATGTAATAAGAAAATAACTGTGATAAATTAGAAGGAAATTTATTTTTAAAAAAAGTATAGTTTTTTATAATCAATCAATATTCATTATTATCGAATAAAAAAATATTAGATTAATTTACTGAAATATGACTTAATAAATAATATATATTTTTTATAAAAATCATTCCCATATAGTGGTAAATTTATCTTTATAATATAATAATAATTTTTAGGCATTAAAATGTTTTTAGAAAAAATAAATTAATATGTTTAAAAATTATTTTGTACGAAATTAAAATATAAAATTTATTCCAATGATGATAATTAAAATATTTAATATAACGGTGTAAGAACCTGGGTTTTAAGAACATGTCAAAATCCAGACCCTATTTGAATTTTTGACTTGTTTCAGAAGAAAATGGAGAAAATTGGAAGTTTCTAAAAATTTCCAGAATTGAGGCTATGTACATTCAATTACCGACCTTTTATATGTAAAGCGAGTGACTGACTATGTGCTCACCGAGTACATTTTATGTGTTGATTGTGTTTAAATTTCGTACTACAAGGTGTGTATTTTTCGACACGCCATGTAACCGTGACTTTGTGGAGGCCATACATGGCGTGTAGGAATACTGGCCGGGTAGAATCATCTAATGATGTACCTGCTGTTTCCTTCTAGGACACGCCGTGTAGGCTGGCCATGTATAAGGAATATACATGGCGTGTAGGCCTCTTGGCTGGGAAGTTTTGTTTAACCATGTACACATCGTGTCCCTCCAGGACATGTTGTGTATTCTGGATGTGAATGAGAGAAATACATGGTGCATGTTTAAGATAGAGAGGAAGAGAATAAAAATGAACTACACACCATGTACCCCTAGGTACATGTCATGCACTCATGTCCGTAGGTTCGGGAAAGTAAGGTGGACGAATTCCAGATGCCAAATGAACATTTAAATAGTATACATGGCATGTAGTCTTAAATTACATATAGTGTGGTTTTTTTCTATGTTAAAATGGGAAGTATCCTCATTTAGAGGCAGAACTCAAGTTTTTGGCCTGGTTTCACAATCCAAACTGCCAGAGCTTCAATCTCTTCATGGTTATTCTTCCAAAGTCATATTCAATCACGGTTCGATGCATTGGAACCCCCTCTGTAAGGCCTTGATTCCTCTTGATATGTTTTGTCTGATTTATGTTCTAGAACAGGTTATAGGGGTTTGAGAGGTTTTGATTATTTTGTAGATCTACTGTGTTTTAGACCTAATTGGAGGCTGCTACCAGAGGAGTAGCATCGTATGAGTCTTAGGTAGGTGGGGCATAGCTCTTTTTGTGTTTTCAATGTCATTTGGTTGATGATGCCTTCGATGCATTTTTTGGTATTTTGAGTGGGACATGTTTTATCTGTTGTTTCATATTGAATTGATTATTGGACCAATGAGATGATTTTTGGTATGCCATGTTACCTATTTTTCTTGAGTGGGGTTGGGCGAGTTGCCATAGCTCATCAGGGAATTTTGGTCGGGGGATGCCAAAATGGTTTTTTTATTCATATAGTTAAAAACTGTAGAGTTTAATTTATTATGCCTGATATAAAATCTTAGAGGCTTTCAAGGCCCCAGAGCTTCTAATTGGTAACCATTGGGTTTGGGCAATTCAACTGTATAGAATGTTTTTCCTGTTTATGTATTCTGTTTAAATATGTTATATATGAAATTATTGAATTGCATATAATAGACCATTTGGTGGTGTTGGTCATGGTCATGATATTCTTGAGTGATGCTAATCAGAGGTATGGCTTGGCCCAAGTTACGTTGGGTGGTTTTGACCATGGGATTGGGCATCATGTACGTTGGCTGAGGCAATATGACTGTCAGGTTGGGCATGGCCTGGGTTACATGGATAGCGAGGCCATCAGAATTGAGTGGCATGGATGCAGGGACACGAGGTTTCAGATGTGTGGTGCCTTAGGTACAATTTTGGTGACTACCGCCACCCGAAACATTGAGTAGTGTGAACATGGAGATACTTCGTGATGAGGTGGTTTTGACTGCTTGTGTGTGTATAGGCCCCCGTAGATGCATTGTAGGTACTGTTGTACGTGGTGTTTGCCATATAAATACTTGTGGGAGGTGAGGAGCCTTCAGGGTATAGCTTTGAGGCTATCAGGTTGGGGGAGGAGGCTCTCCATTATATAAGGGCAGATATCGTTGACCCACCGGATATGTTATTTGAGGGAAAATATCACTACCCCTCTATCTATTCATCCGAGGATAGACATCGTTGTCCATCTGGTTATTTATTTGACGGCAGGTATCACTTTTCCTCCAGGTTACTTCAAGGGCGTGCCTTCGGGATGTTAGTACTTCAGGCATGAGGTGTCACGAGGAACAAGGTGACGGGTTACTATTATTGGGATTTCCTTTGAGATGTCGGTACATGAGACACGCGGTGTCAGGCGGCATATGGTTCCGGGTTACCCGATAGAGATTTTGTCGTGGGCCTTAGCATGTGACACTCTAAAGTGGTTGTTGAGCACCCGTGGAGTTAGTGTTTATTTGTGCTTTGTTCCTTTTACTACATTCTGTATAAATGCATGCCTACTTAAAAACATATATTATGAATGCACCATTGGGTGGTATCCTACTAAGATTTGTCTCCCACCATGAATGGGCCCTTCGGGACGCGTGAGGACTTTATGGATTTATGTGCAGGAATGAGGTAGGCTTCAATATCTGCGATATTTTAGTGCTGAATTGAGATGGTATGGACCTTGAGGACTTAGCTAGCTTGAGTTAATCTATTTTTTTTCTTTTCTGTATCAGCATGTTTACATATTGTTGCTACATTTGGTTATCCTATGGTACCTTTTTATATTCAGATATGTATGACCTACTTTGGATGCATGATTTGTTGTTCAGTAGAAGTTACATGTGATCAACATGTTGTAGTGTTTATTTCTGAAGTTGTTG
This sequence comes from Viscum album, assembly GCA_963277665.1. Taxonomy (NCBI): domain Eukaryota; kingdom Viridiplantae; phylum Streptophyta; class Magnoliopsida; order Santalales; family Viscaceae; genus Viscum; species Viscum album. Next base: position 76,521,157 of record OY728127.1, on the reverse strand, counting down.
TTTATATTTATTTCTTACACTATTTATTGATATTGAATGTGCTTCCGCTTTGCGGGTATAGTTCGAGTCTGCTGAGTCATTTATTCTATTGAATCTTTACGATTATACTTGGACCAGTACCATGAATATTATCCTCCTAAAGTTTATATCCTCTCCACTATAACTTTAAGACCCTCCCAACTAGTTGGTAGCCTTTGGAGTTCGGGGAGGTGCACCAAAGGTAGTAGCCCTCGACCCGTTAAGTACTTTTAGGGTGGATGTTCGGGTCGGGGTCATTAAAAATTAGTATCATAGGAGTTCTTGACTGAGATTTAGTAGCATCTTTTTACTGGCTACTAATCAGAATGATACTTCTTCTTTATTTCTGCAGGTTTTACTATATGGGATATTGTAGACTAGATATAGGTTGTTACTAGAACTTGGTTTCTAGCTTGTACTTGGGTGCCTGCAGCCCCAGGTATGAGGGAGGAACCATGTTTCCATGGGTGGGAATTGTTGTTTGATTTTTTCCTTAGATTATAGTTTATATTATTTTCACCATGGTGGCTCACATGGTGTGTGAGATTATTTATTGTGATATGTGACCCTTGAACTGGTATGGTAAGGGAGAATTGGACCTTGGCCCGGTATGTCAAGGCTTGTTTGTTTGGATTTTGATAAGAACATTTTTAGGGTATTTCACTTTCATAACTGAACGTATTTTTTGTGAAATGATAAAACCATGTGAATAAAAATAAATTCCCATGCTTTTTATTCATGAAATTTCAATAGGTGAAATTCTTGATAGAATCTCTTATTATTGCAATGGGTATGTCATGCTTTGTATATTTGTAGAATTGATTATGATCGGATATTTGGGTCTGGATCATGCATTGAGTGGGCAGGTACTTAGGTGAGGTGATTTTGATCACTAGGATTGGGCGACTCAGTCATCAGTTTGAGGAAACTCTAGTTGTCAGGACGGGCATGGCCTGAGGTAATTTTGATACTTGGCCTTGATATGGGTGGTTAAGGAGGCCATGAGGCTAGGATATTGTGGGGCTTGGGTTGCTGTTGGGGAGATTAAGTGTAGTAGTTATGCACTTCCTTTTACTATATTATTATCTGCATTGAATGTATATTGTTATATATATATGGGATGTCTGACCATTTATGGTAATTATTGGGTTCATTTTAGGGCGACTAAGATGGAGCGTCAGACTGGAGATGGTACAGTGCCGCAGGTCTAGTATCAGGTTCAGGATATGGTACAAGAGTGTAGGAGCCACATGTATACGCTCAGGGACAGGATATAGTTCATTATCCATTGCAGGCCGAGCAGCAGCCGGGTATGGCAGCGTTCAGGCCGTTGATTGACAAGAAGCTCTGAGATATCCTAATGTGTGTCTTGTAGGGGATCGATAGAGGTGCGTAGGGTACAGATCCATCTATGGAATTTCTGACATGGAAGTTTTAGTCATAGCACCCGCCGCTTTTTCAGGGTGAGGGTGGTTCGCAGGTGGCTGAGAACTGGATCGACAGCATTCAAATGATCTTTGGATAGCTCGAGATGCCTCTGGGGAGGAGGGTCAACCTGGAAACATACATGCTACACGGACCAGTAAGGCATTGGTGGGATATACAGGTTCAGGCTCGTAGGCACCAGTTACTGGCATGGAAGGACTTCGAGCACAAGATCATTATTAACTTCTACCTAGAGACACTAAGAGCCGAGATAGAGCGGGAGTTCTTGAGTCTTTATCATAGAGATATGTTCGTCATGGATTATGCAACTACTTTCACTGAGCTGTTTCGCTTTATACCGGGTGTGGTAAGCGATGATGTGTCTATGGTGATGCACTTTGACGATGGATTATGACACCTCATTCCGGTCCAGGTGAATATTTTCAGGCTAGGTCCTTTTTCAGAGGTGGTGAATCAGGCACTCATATCATAGGGAAAATAGAGGGATCAACCCAGGTTGGCTGGGTGACAACTTTAGGTGATTGTTTGGATAGAAGGAAGCATGGAAGAGATGAGTTATAGTAGGGTAGTAAGGCCGAGGACTCTACTAGACCACATCATAGTAGTCCTGTAGTGGTTTGCTTCTAGTGTGGACAACCATGGAATTTTCAGACTCAGTGTGATAGGTCTTCAATGGAGTGTCAGAAATGTGGATAGGTTAGGAATTTGGATAGGTTTTGATGGAATCCTTCTCAAAAAACCGGCAGGTATGGAATAGGATAGATAGTGGAATCCAAGGTTGGTTCAGGTTCGGTACAAGGAGAGGGTAGCTGAGGTTCAGCTGCACGTGGAATATGTGATAGAGACAACGGGATCTAGCTGAGGGTTCAGGGGCTAGTGGATGGAGTTGTACCGCATGGAGTTCAGGCATCATACAGCTATACTTCAGGACATGTTCATGTAGTGGAGCTTCTAGAGGCTGAGTAGGTTTGTGAGCCAATGATGGTTAGAGGTACACCACAGGAGTGGCCGTAATTTTTGTGTTTCCTTTTTGGGAGGACTTATAGAGGCATGTGCATTTTGAGTGCATGTGGTGCACCAGATCTATGGGAAATAACTAGATTCTAGTAAAGGGGATTGGCACCATATCGGGTGCGTGATATAGTTATATATATTTATGAGATTCATAGCATCAGGGGCATCGAGGATGCAGGTTACTTAAGGTATCGTGGGCATCAGGGCATCAAGGTTGCGGGTTACATTAGGTGTTTTGGGAATCAAGTCATCAAGGATGTGGGGTACTGGAGGTTCCAAGGGAATAAGGACATCCAGGATATGGGTTGTTTGAGGTTCTTGGCACTGGGACCTCATAGAGGCGGATACCGATGCGGTGCGGGATACGTAGGGTGTTGGGAACGAAATAAGAGCACACATGAGGTGTAGGGTTGACGATGCAACCCAGAAAGTCTCTGTATTTGGAAAACAGGTTAGTCAACCTTGTATGCTTTGTGTTTTGTTGGTTTGAGACCGTGTTAGGATATTACATAGGTGGGGAGATCCCCCATGATGAATTTAGTCAGGAACATTAAGAATGGGGAAGTCCGAGATACATTGATCGGGGTGGTTTGTTTGGTGAAATCTCAATGTTTCATTTGATAGCTCAGGGATGAGAGATGTTAAGGTGGGGATATTTTAGGAACCCAAGATTTTAGAACGAGTCAAAATCCTGACCCTGTTTGAATTTTTGAATTGTTTATGGGGAAATAGGAGAAAATAGGCATTTTCAGGAAATTTCCAGACTATACTATGTGTACTTTTAAGTACATTCCGTGTATATGTTAAAAGATTGATTGGCCATGTGCTCTCCGAGTACATTCCATGTGTTGACCGTGTATAAATTTCATACTATACGGCATGTAGTTTTCGACCTGCTGTGTATCCATGACTATGTGGATGACATACAAGGCATGTATGAATATTGGCCTGGTATAATCATCTAATAAATTACATTATATATCTTTCTTGGACATGCCATGTAGGCTGGACATATATGAGTAATATACATGGAATCTAGGCCAGTTGGCTGGGTAGTTTTTTTTAACCATATACATGTCATGTCCCTCCAGGACACGTCATCTAGTCTAGTAGTGTATGAGAGAAATACATGGAGTGTGGTTATGTCGGCGAGGAAGAGAAAAAAAATTAAGGACACACCGTGTACATCTAGGTACACACCTTGCACTGATGTCAGCAGGTTCAGGAAAGTAAGTCAGAGGAATTCTAGCTGCCAAATGAATTGTTCAATGATTTACACGGCGTGTAGTCTTAAAGTATATGAGGTGTCGTTTAATTATTTATGTTAAAACTGGAATTAGGCTCATTTGGAGGTAGAACTCACGTTTTTGTCCGGGTTTCACGAACCAAGATGGTGGGAGCTTCAATCGCTTTGTGCTTCTTCATCTAATGTCATATTTGATCATGGTTTGATTTGTTGGAACACCCGTGTTAAGGCCTCGATTCCTCCTGATCTATTTTTTCAGATTTCTATTCTAGAATGAGTTATAGGGGTTTGCGCAGTTTTGATTATTTTGTAGATCTACCATGTTTTAGACCTAATTGGAGGCTGTTATCGGAGGAGTAACATCATATGAGTCTCAGGTAGGTGGTGCATACCTATTTTTCTGTTTTTGTGGTCATTTGGGTGATGTGGCTTTTGGCGTATTTTTTGGCATTTTTAGCGGGACCTGTTTTATCCGTTGTTATATATAGAATTTATTATTGTACCTATGAGATGATTTTCGGTATACTCTGTTACCAGTTTTTCTTGAGCAGGGTAGGGCGAGGGGACGTATCATATCAGGGAATTTTGTTTAGGGGATCCCAAAATGGTTATATTAGATTTATATTGTTATAAACTATTGTGTTTAATTTATTAATCCTGATATAAATTGTTAGAGGCATTCAAGACCTTATTATTGTTGATTGTTAATAGTTGGGTTAGAGAAATTCAACTGTTTTGAGTGTTTTTCTTTTCAATGTTTTATTTTTAAATATGTTATATATGAAATTGCTAAATCCCATATGGTGGTCCTTTGGGTGGATTTGGGCATGGCTCGGATATTGTTGAGGGATCCTGATCACAGGTTGGGCATGGCCTAGGTTACATTGGGTGGATTCGACCATGAGATTGGGCATCACAGACGTCGTATTGAGGTAGTCAGACTGTCAGGTTGGGCATGGAACAGGTTAATTGAATGGCGAGGCCATCAGACTTGAGCATCATGGTCATAGGGACACAAGGTGTCAGATGCGTGCTGGCATAGGTACTATTTTGGTGATTAGCGCTCACTCGGTTCTTTGAGTATTGTGCAAAAATAGATACTCTGTGATGAAGTTGTTTTGACCACTCATGTGTGTAGAGGCCCCCATAGATGTGGTTTAGGTACTTTTGTAGGGGGTTCTTGTTGTAGAAATCCATGTGGGGTGTGAGGAGGCTTCAGGAGACAACATTGAGGATATCAGCTTGGCGGCTGAGGCTCACTGTTATTTGAGGTCAGATACCATTGTCCCTCCGGATACATTATTTGAGTGTAGATTTTGTTTTCCCCTTGGCTATTTATCTGAGGGTAGAAAACAGTATCCCTACATTTATTTATATGAGTATAGGCATCGCTGTTCCTCTGGGTTGCTTCTTAGGTGTTCCTTCGGAATGTTAGTGCTTGAGGCACAAGGTTTCAGGAGGTATATGGTGCTGGGTTACTATTCATGAGCATGGCTTCAGGAAGTCGGTAATTCAGTCACACACAGTCAGTTACAACATGGTGCAGAGTTACGTGATAGAGATTCTAGAATTGGCTGTAGTAGGTGACACTACATGGTGGTTGTTGAGCACCAGTGGAGTAAGTGTTTATTTGTTCTTCATTCTTTTTACTAATTTCCATTTAAATTCATGCCTACTTAAACACTTATATTATGTACAATCTTTTGGGTGGTATCCTACTGAAATTTGTCTCACACCCTGTACGAGCCACTCAGGACGAATGCAGACTTTTTGGATTTACATGCACGAAAAAAGCCAGCTTTAGGAGATGGGTTGCATTAGTTGTTTCACGGAGATGGTATGGACCTTGAGGTCGTACCTATCTAGAGTTACTCTAGTTTTTATATTTTTTGTATCAGGATGATTACTTGTTGTAGCTTCAGTTGGTTAGCCATTGGCGCCTTTTTATATTCATATATCTATGACCTACATTGTATGCATATTCTGATGTTCAGTAGTAGTTACAGTTGATCAGCATGTTGTTGTGTTTATTTCTGATACCGTTTTTAGTAATTATTTCTTCTGGTGTTTATTGATATTGAATTTTCTTCCGCTCTACGGTCCTGGTTTGAGTCTGATGAGTCATTTATTTCACTTCATCTTCATTGTAATACTTGGACAAGTACCATGAATATTATCCTCCGAGAGGGTATAGCCTTCCCAGTATACATATAAGACCCTCGCTGCTAGTCATTAACATTGGGAATTCGTGGAGGTGTGCCTAAGGTAGTATCACCCGACCCGTTTAGCACTGTTCTGGTGGCTATTCTTTTACGGGTCGATAAAAAAGGATAACTAGTCTCCATTGAAATCATTTTAAAAAATAATGGATGGTGGAACATTGTGGGAAAATATTATATTCCATTAATAATTAGGATTTATCGAAATTAACTACAAAATAAAGATTTTTTTAGAAAATTCTAATAACATCAACATAAGATATCTAAGAAACAATGTTATCAAAAAATTTGTTAATTTTATGAAATAATTTTTTTTAAATATTTTATATTAAATAAATATAATAAATTATCTTTATAAAAAATACATATATTTTAGAATGAAATCTACTTTTAAACCAATCATAGTGTTTTGAGAAAAAATGAATGTTTATTTCCAAATAATTAAAAAATAAATTTATATTGAGTGGGATATTTTATATTTATCATAAATTATTTCAAACAATTAAATAAAATATTTTAATGGTCATGTTATAAAAGATAAATAATAGTAATTTACAATTTTATTATAATTATTCTAAACATATTGTTTAATTTAATGATATAAATCAAAGAAAGTAATTGTATTTGAAAAAAAAATATTTACACTCATGATGTGACATTAGAGACCTCCCCAAAAATATAAGTAAAAATATTTATCCTAGTTATTACATATGTTCCCCGATACAAAAATTAAACACACCAACTCCAATGAATACCATATAGCCAAAAAGTATAGATTACTAGAAAACCCAATGAACATAAAATTGTATTCCTCACAGTTACCACACACATATTTATAGCACTCAAAGACTCATACATTATATATTTAAATTGATACTTGTAGTAAAATTTATTATTATGAAATCCATTTTTCAAATGTATGTAATGATTACTGAATATATAACATTATAAATATATTTTAATGTTTAGTTGATCCGATAATATGGGAAGGTTATAAACTAATAACTCCAACACATTTATTAAAAAATGTAAATCATTTTCTGAAATATTTAATATACAATAAAAACAATATTATGACTTGAAATTTACCAATAAATTATTCCAAATATGTCATCCCTATTTAAAATCATCAAGTACTAATTTTCAACAAATCATGGGGAATCGTTATATAAGAATAGTTTGAGCTCAAAAGATTAATAAGGGAAAGACATAAATAAAGAAATCATGGAATTTACAATGAATTTATTTTATTTATAGAATAAGTAATCTATGGTGATCCATAATTAAAATCAATCTTGGATCATGCATTATAAATCCCAAAAAATGTAAATATTGAAATAAATAATTCAAAACTCATATTAATGAAATGTAAAATATTGAGCTTCTAAAACCTATTTTCATGTCCTTATTCACTAAATGATTACTTTTAATGAATATTTAATTAAAGGAATATTATATAATTAGTTATACATGCAATCAATACCCTAAAAAACTTGCCTCATGAGGAATTCCATTGCATTGAGGGGATATAATATCTTAGGCCTCACTATCACATTATTATGTCAAATAAATTCATATAAGAATCATCTTGTCCTTCCAAACCATTCCATGAGGAATGGTATCGAGAACTGAGTATACTGATATTTGAATAATTTCATAAAATGATTATATTACATACCTGGGAATAAGGTAGTTAGTTTCAAAATAACATTTTCATAGTGAATCAATCTAAAACTATATGAAAATTTACATTGATTAAAAACAGCTTTACAAAATAATGTTTGGAAGATACAACCCAAGAAGGGATCATGATTCTGATTTTTTTGGTTTCATGATTTCATTATCCCAATATATATATATATATATATATAAGAGTATAAATAATATAATAATAACTATATTAATGTATATCCCCTTGAAATTGAAATGTAAAATTAAGTGAATACATAATAGGTATTTTATAAAAAAAATATAACATTGATGTTAAATATGAAATTAAAATTCACATCCAAATATAATTTTGAAATGGTTCTGTGAAATCACAATGTAGATGTCTTGGTTTTAAAATAATCATCATAAATCGATCCTTATAATTGAAATAAATGCTTTAATAGTGAATATTGATATAAAACATTTGATTATGATTGGTACTTTTTAATAGATGAAATTACACATATTGAAAACCCAAATTGTAAAAATTGTGATTAAAAGTTCATTATATTAAAAAATTATTTTCTTTGAAATTGTCATAAAATAACATATTAGAAAATATTATAATTTTAGAACTAGGGAATTTATGAATACTGATAAATAACAATCATTATAACTCATTGATAATAATTTCAGTTACTAAAAATCCTCATTACATAGAAATAAATAATTTAAATTGTCTCATTATTAAGGGATTATGATTTTTCTCTTGAATCCCATGAAATAATTGGGATATTATGAAAATAATTCCAATGATATTTAATATAACATTGTAATTAAACATATTACACAACAGGAAACATGTCTCAATGAAATAAATATTAGTGAAAAAATAATATTTATTGCTTGAGTATCAAATTAATAAAAGAAATTTATTATATTGGGTTTGAAAATCAATTTATCATACCATTTTTGAATGATAATCTATGATATTGATTCCGAAATATGAAATATGTACACTATAAAAATGAAAATTCATATATAAATCTTAGAATGTATTAATGTGTTTAATTTTAAAATGAAATTGTTAAATCTACTTTCTAACTTCTATGGATATATTTTATTGTACAATAACAAAATATAAACCCAAATATATTAATTTGGAGCTATTATCATACAAATTATAATTTATACTTTTCAAAAATAAGCATTCTCTACTTGAATTCTCCCAAATTTCTTCATCTAGTGTTTATAGTAATGATTGTTCATAATATATCTAAAATATTGGTTTTCTAATTCATTATTATTCCAAATATATCATTAATGAGAAATCAATTTTTTATATAGGTATTTTTAATATTCAATTATCATCTCAAAAAAACATTGTTGTGTTATTCCATTAGTATTATTTAAGATGAAATTTATCATAAGCATGTTTCGGGGATTGAAAAATATCTATGTGTATTTTAGTAATTAATTAATTAAAAATTGATATAAGATATCTTGAAAAAAACATGAATTACTCATTCATTTAATTATATAATGATAATTATATTTCCATATCAATTTGGAATATGAATTCATATTTCCAATCTGTTTTATTGTTAAACAAGTCAAAACCTGAACACACTCTAACATAATGGATGATTATGAGGTGGTTTTGTTATATTATGATCATAATAGATGAATCATGATCTTATTCAGTTCTTATCAGTGTGATTTTAAAATTTCCAATGAATTATAAATCGAATATCATTAATATAAATAAATTTTATAAAATCAGGATACCATTCTTCTATATGTAAACTTATTTTAAATGATTTAATTAACAATTATAAACTTATTACTATATAGTTAATATGATATATAATTACACATACCATAACTTAATGATTCCATATTTATCACATTTATCGATTAATACATCCATATACCAATACATTGAAGTAGATAAATAAATAAATATTTTTTAGTGTAAAAAATACAACCATTTTGAAGATATCATGAACTCCTTTTGTGGAAACATATTACTTCTTCTGTTCACATAATGGTTGGGTCATATATTTTCGATGATTCTGGTGATTTTGAATAATTATAAAATTCCATGGGGATATAAACGATTGAAATATTGTTAGGAAAAATGATGTGATTTAACCTAGGAAACATTTCTCCCATTTTTAATCCATGGTAAGGTTGGACATAGTTTAAAAAACCATGCGGGTATCCCCTCCAGATAATCATTCCTGAAAAAAAGTTTATTTTCATGTATGCAATGAATTTTTAAAATATATTCATCCATTTATGAGTAATAGTGTACCCAGATCAGTAGGGTTTCATGTTTATGATACACGGTATATAATACAATGAAAACCCACCGAGGGAACCATGATCATAGAAATTAAAAGAATATATAATTAAATAAAAATTACATGAACCCCAAATTTATATATAAAATCACTTTACTATAGATTAAATATAATTCGCATGGATTTAGTGGTTCTTAATAAGATTACTAGGATCCAAAAAACTCTTTCAATGGTAATAAAATATTTTAGGGATGAAATTAGACCCTATATGGTGTGTAGTTTCATCCTCATTTTGATTCCATTATTTCTCTATCCATTATTTATTCCATTTAAGTGAGGATTAATTTCTCTGAAATTTAAGGTTTAGATCATGGATTTAGTAGATCTTGTTTTTTATGTTGGACCTATGTTTTAACCTACATATCATTCAACCATATGGATCCAGCTGTTATACATCAAATTATGGTCTATAGTATTGAGATAATTCCTAAATTATCATGAGTTTGGTGGTACAATTTTTATTTCCAGAATCCTATATTATGATCTTATTGATTTTATTCCATTTAATTTCCTTCTTGGTAAATTTCATTTACATTGGAAAAGTATAATTTAAATACCTAAAAATGTGAGACCCTTCATGAATCACATTGGACCTCTTTGAGATATTGAGATGATGATTTATGGAAACACATAGGGTGTGACATTTTATTTTAAATGGTATTTTTTGAATGAAAATGATGAAATAGTGGGTTTATGGATTAGAAACAAATACATATTTTGTGTTTCATAATGGGATTTAATGGGATGGTTGGTTTATCAATTAATTGTTAATCAATTTGGAATAATTTTCAACAAATTGATTAATTGTGTATTTTTCATGTAATTCAATTGGATTAATGTAAAAAAACCATGGTCGTGAATGATAATTGAAATGTTTAGCCACACTTTTATTTATTAATTATAATTTTAATGATTATAAAAGTTTATATATATGTGGCATAAGAGATAAACGTAATTGATTGGTCAATGATGTTTTAGTTAGATACTGATAGTCAAAATAAACATGGTGTGTTATACTGATTCTCTATGAACATGATTAAAACACGTAAACAATGAGGTGTGGTTCAAGGAATTATGCTTAAAATACCCATGCGGTTTCATACTAATTATATAGGCCCCTTGTATATTGGGAATATTATAATGTTCCAATTCCTCTATATATTAGTAACTTTGAAGATATTCTGGGGCACCAAAAATTAATTTGGAATAAAATGTAAACTGAATGATCCTGATAGAATGAATTTTGATATTCTTATAGTGTATGGTTCAGACTCTACCATGAGAAGAATCATACTTGATTTAGTTGAATAAATAATAATAAATTTGAAATATAATTACATCATCATTTTTTAATTATTCATTATACAACAACATACACTTTTGACAAATAGATATTTAATAAGAAGATGTCGGCGATAGCCTATGGAGTCTTAATCATGTCCTACTCGGGATGACTAATTGGTACCCAAATATATATCATGTTTGTAGGAAATGATAATTGTGAGGACTCTATATTATAAGGAAGAGTCGATATTTGGGAGGAATTATGGATGAGGGAACCAAAAATGTTGTTGGGACTATATTGGGGGAAATTAGTTTGTCTTTACATTATGTTTTAATTTGACACATGAAATTTTTATGGTTTGAAATATTTAATGATTTATTTTATATAAATTTTCCATTTTTTGTATTATAATGAGACATTAGTCATTATTGTTATTTTTTTATAAATAAATAATTATTAACTGAATTATGTTGTTGTGATGTTTTTATTTTTAGGGATAAAATTCCATATATTACATATCCTCTGGAATATGGTTAAGAATGCCTATGTTCATGAAAAAAATTCTCGAGGCACAGCCTTGTGTTTCCCTAAATGAGACTTTAAAAAGCCCTATCATATATGGTTTTATTTTCTTTTTAGTTATATGATTAATTCTTAATGGTTTAAAGATGACTAGTATTTTTTAGTCCATAGTCATGATCTCAACTGTGGGAGTAGCTATCCCATTTTTGGGGGAATCACAAAATACCAAGTTTGGGATATTTTGATCTTGATGTGTTTACTATTATAGTTGGACATTGTTTCACCAGGGGAGATACACTTATTATGTGATGGTATGTTTTAATTATATATTACATGTTTCATGGTAAGGAATTGGATTTGATTAAGAATTAATAATTATAGGAAGTCATAATTTTATGTGACATCAATCATTTTTGTTATGCGTAAGAAAGGATGATATGACTGGATGTTGGTAAATGAAAATGATTTTATTTATATCATTAATTTAAATTGAAATAGTCCAAATAAAGAATATATAATTATAAATATTGAATGATTTATTATTTTCAAATGGATATAATGGATTTATATTGAGAAATTTTAATATTTAAATGTGTTTTACCCTATGTTTTCCATGAACTTGGTGAGGGATGGTTATGGATATAGATAGTCCAGTGGTTCTAAATGTGTGGAACTGTTTATGGAATGAATTTTTATGTAACCATGTGAATATATTTAATAAAAATGTTCTGATTATGTGTCTTCTATAACATTAATTGTTACTTTATTGGTAGAGTAATTCTTCAATGATGATGTTTGTTTTCTTTTAATATTAGGACACTGATATAAATGATCCTTTAGTAGTGCATCTAGATGACATGATAATTCTCTATGATTCCAAGGAGGAGAAGTCACATGATTACATTACTAACATAATATAGTTCACAAATAGATCCTTGTGGTGGTATTTTTGGATTTTGTCTAATATTATATAGTAGTTCTTGTTGTCAGAACCTTTTACATTCATTGAAGATGGTCGACCTAAGGTATTTGTGTTATGGTTTGAGAGTACTTTGAATGTGATAATATTGTTGGATTCTTATATGTTGCATATATTATTGAATCATTGATTGTATATATAGGCTCATGATGTCAATTTCGATGTAATATTAAGGAAAACATCAATGTTATGTCCTTGGAATACTTTTATCTGAAGATGCACTGGAAGAACGTGGAAGGAAAGTATATTTGTCTGACTCAAGGAACCATTTCAGTGCTAGTATATGATATCCCCATCAATTATTTTCATCTCATTATCCCAAAATTAGTTTTTGATGAGGAAAAATGTTGACATATTCTCTCAGGAAAAACATAAATTTTATAATATGTCCCAGTTTAATATCATTTTATTAAATGAGGTTGTTAAGCTATGAATCATGATCTCATTTTAGATGGGAACCTCAAGGATGCTTCTATTCGAGGAAAAGTTGTCTGTATTGGAATCTCTATAGTTATGTCTTCCAAGGGTACATAGTATGACTATTACAATATTAATGAGAGAGAATTCAACCATATTAGAATGATAATGATCAATTACAAAAAATAATACTCGAGTTCTTTTCCATCAATGTGTTATGATGGATCACCTTCACTGGTAATTCCCTAGAAAATTTATGGAGTTCTACTAATGTGTAAGAATAGAGAATCTATAATGGTTCTATAGGAACACATGAGAGATGTGTTGTGAAGGATCAATACCAGACCATATTATTTGAATGGATTCTCAAAAACAATATTAGTCTGAATGTTAGATTATTATTAGATGTGCTAGATGAGGTGGTGTACGTCATATGTTATGGGGAGAGATCTTAAATCTATCGATTATCATGGGAAAAGAGACTCAGACTGTAGCACTAGAGTGGGGGACAAGAACGATTTGTGTTCTTCAGCATGTACATGTGGATAGAAAAGATGTCCCATTGATATTTTGAGGTACTATCCTTTTTTCTTCTATTGTTTGTATTAAATTGTTTGATAAAAGAGACTCTAATTATTTATATCTTCAAAATTTGTGAAAATTTTCAATTTTAATGTGGATTTTTGAAGGAGGGTTAAAATGATCATCACCACATAGAGAGTGTGATTGAGGGATACTTGTTTAAGAAAGAGGTGATCTCTCAATGTTTGTGAGTATCATTTATTTATGGGAAGATTACATACTAGAAAATTTGTGTTTTACTATATTATGTGTATTTATTGGTTGGTATTAAATGAATACCATATTGATTTTTATCATTGAATATTGATAACCACATCTCTCAATTCTATAATGAATGTTATTTATGGTGAATATGATATTTTGGTAGGCTACACGCATCCAGTTCTGAAGAAAATACAAGAGGTCACCAGCAAGGATGAATGTATACTGTTTGATGATGGGGGTGTAACGTAGTTATACATTCTAATCTTATTGGACCAATTCTAGGAATTCATTTCAAAAAATTTCACAGCACATTCACCATAGATATATATTGAATTTTAGATTGGTAACATTATCATAGATAAATCAATTTTTATACAAACATACCATATAACACCAAAAGAGCCTCAAAAACATAATACATAACAGGAAAAATTTATGGATATTGGTTTTATCCATCAGAGTACGTCTCCTTGGGTTCTCTAGTTATTTTCTAGTAAAAAGGATGAGGGGATGCTTAATTTTTATTTTTATAACTGTATGTTGAACTAAATGTATATTAAGAAATTATAACCTTATTATCATATCATTGAAATCATTGACTAGTATAGAGGATATGTCATTATCCATTGTATTTAATTAATATATTAGTATCATGAAATGATATTTAGACCTTTTGATATACCGCATGATATGTTCAGAAGTTTTTAAACCCTATAAGTGTTTTTTATGTTTTTTTGTCTCACGTTTGTTATATCTTTGTTTATGGACTTAATGAACCAAATCATTCACTAGTACAAGGATAATTTTTTTAAGTTTGTTTAAGGGATTGTTTTATAATAAGATCTGGATGATCATTCCCAATATCATGAAATCATTATGAGTACATTGATAGATCATCAACTATATTCCATACTATATATGTTTCAATTTTGTAGAGATGTGGGACGATTTGGTGGTCATAAAATCTATGAATAATGAATGTTAGTTATCCTAGATACAATTTAGACTATTATTTATTTGTAGTATCCTAATAATGTTATTTATTTTCAATGTGTTTATGAGGTATCATGATATAATTAGAGATTCAACTCATAGAATTCTAAATTAGAATCACCACTTTCAGTATAGGACAATAAGGGTTTTAAATTTTAATTTTTTGGAGAATCTATGAATTATTTCTAGGAGATTAATAAATATTTTTCTTTCACGTTAGTTTTGATCCTACCTCAGCTAGTAGCTAAGTATACCTTATTTTGTGATGAAACATAAATCATATTTGGGGAAGTGTTTATATAGAGAAATCGATTTGTGTCATACGTAATAGAAAAATTGATTCCATAGTGTTTAACTATCCTATGAATGATCATAATTTTTTTCATGGTGGTTCATACTTTAATGTGTTGGATGTACTACCTGTTGGATAAAATGATTACTTTATATAATGATCCCCAAACCATAAAGTGTATATTCTCAAAATAATGTTTGAATCATCTAAATTGGATATGGATTGAGTATATATAGTATTTATACATTTATATAGCCTATAAACAAGGGAAGGGAAATAGTTTTTTTTAACACTTTGATATAGAATTAATATAATTAGGTTGTCCTAGATTATAACTCTGAGATGAAGATGATGACTTCACCAGTTCAGTTACACATTTTGGTTTAGGAAGACTAGTAACAGATGACCCTTATATTCTTATCACTATAATCATCACTTCTAATCCTGATCATGGATAATAAGTATGAGGACATTATGTGTTTGGAAATAAGAGAAAAACTTAAATTTCATGAATCAACATTCGATTAGACTATATATATGGTTGAGATCATCTATAGAAAGGTCCATGTTTTGGTGCCTATTATTATGAATGGGGATATTGTGATTGATTTTCAATCATCAATTTGGGAGGTTCATGCGGGTTTGAATAAACCTCTTTGATACCTATATCGTCAATATTGTTAGTCGAGAATGAAAATAGTGATTTCTTGTGTGGTGATGTGAAGCTACACTACATAGTAATTTTAGGTTTAGATTCGAGGTCCTTATGGATTATTAAATCTATTAGAAATTTCATGATGAATGTAGGATAATGTTAACATAAAATTTGGGGTGGGTCTTCCCAGAATCCCTAATAAATGTGACTCTATTTGGGTGATTTATAAAAAATTTAAAAAAGTAAATTATTTCATGACCATCTAGAAAAAATTCTTAATCGATCAATTTAGTCATTAATATCTCTAAGATAATGACTTTTTTCACATGGTTTTGTGGTTCATATTTTGTGACCATGATTCACGATTAACTTAATGCCGATATAAAATCACAAAAAATCACTAGTTTCCTAGCCATATCTGAGTATGTATTTTCACCCAAGATGGATGAGAATTTGGATCATATTTTTCAAATATTTGTGAAAAATATAGAATGCGTCCATGATTATTTTGGATCATTGGAGAATAAATTATAATTCATTATTTTTACATATAACAACAGTTATAAGGTGACTATTTAGTTGGCAGAATATTGAGATCATTGTTGTAGGCCATATAGATAACCTCTATCATTGATGGAAGAAAGGGGTTCAGGGTAGTTGGGTCTAATTTTCTTGCAAGAGTCCTTATAGATGGTTTACCTATTTCAGAGACATATGGTTAAATCTCATATTCAACAGATGTATTATATTCATTGAAGTCCTTGACCTATTGAGTTTATAGAGAGAGAACATATATTATTCCATGTAACACTAATATTAGATATCGATATAATTCAATGGTACATAATGTTACCCCTAGGATTATTTTAACATTTGAGAATGGAAAAAGAATCAGACTAGTGGAATACTGATAGAATCTTCCACATAGGTATGGTGTTATGAACAATGTTTTTCATGTGTCATATCTTTGCATATATCACCATGAACCCTCTCATGGGATATATGATGATGATGTTAATCTTGAGGCTGATGAATATTTGGAGAAGCATCTTATTCCATTTTTGTATTGATGTAGGAGTGTGTTAGGGGAATCCCTTCATCGTTGGTATTAGTTATGGGGTATCCTGTCATTATTTGTGGGGAAACATTGGATGAGGAAGGAGAAATGTGGGAATAATGTACAGATCATTTTAAATATAAATCCTATAGATTTTTGGGAGTATAATCTCAGGCCATGATAATATTATGTTGTGAGATTGTATGGTCCTAAACATTAATTGTTTTTACATACTCATTTTCGGTTATTCTTTTATAATTATTTTATCCATATAGATATTTTGTAATTATTTGGTATTTTTTCAGGTGAACATGGAAACTATTAGATTTACATATGGATATGTACAGTTGGAACACCATTCTGGATAACTGTGTTTTGACCCACGAAAATATATAATTATTCCTTGGATACAATTTTCTTCTTTTTATTCCATAGGAAGGCACCATTGGGTTTGACCAAACCATGCATCAAGATTCTCTAGCCCATTAACCCTAAAAATAGATGGTTTTCTTGGATGCCACATGTTTTAGAAAACCATGATCCTTATTATGTGTAATGATGAACACTATATTATAAGGGTAGAAAGATAGGGACCACGAATTTTCCATAACTATGACCCTATAAAAAAATAGTGTGCAAAGCATATAAATACCCAAAAAATATATAAAAATTTCATAAACCCCTATATATTATTTATAATCAACAAATTATTTCCAAGAATTAATTATCGTTCTCTTGGTGGATCCCTATAAGATTTCTATTATCCTCAGACATATTATAATGTGTATTGATGATCCTACCGATGAAATGGAACCCACTAAAGTATGCAATTTCCTCTCCATTTACATTCCCCCCTCTCCCATATCCTTCAACCCCACATGAGTGAGATTAAAATATCCATATTTGATGTTTTTAATCTAGGGTTTAATGGATCTATTTTAATTGAATCTTGAACCAAGAATTTTATCCTAAAAATAAATTTTCCATTTTGAATCAAGTCATTATACATTAAATTATGGGCTATGTTTAGGTAACAACTTTCAAAAATCATGAGGTAGGTGGTCTAATTGATAAATACCAATGTATTGATTATGATATTCTGTTTTAAACAATTAATTTTTTTACACATTGGGATATTCTATTTAAATAGGAATATTGTAATATTATTAAATTAATTTATAAGAAAATTCGAGAATCTTATCAGACCAATTAGAAATTTCGAGACTAGGATTGATGGAAATCCAAAGAATGTTCTAATTTATATGAAATAATATTTTTTGAACGAAAATGCAGAAATAGTGGGATAATTTATTTCAAATAAATACTTATTACTTGTTTGATAATGATATTTTAATAGTTGATTGGATTAACATTTAATATATAAGTAAAAGAAAATAACTGAATATAAATTGATTAATGGTGAATAGATCATGTTATTCCACATGATTAATGTAATGAATCATTGTCATGAATTATAAATTAAATGCTCCACCACGATATGAATGAATCATAAGAAGGATAATAATGTCTAGAAATTATATGAATGTTATATAAATGATGTTTATTATTGACTGATCAATGAGTTTTAGGTTAGGGACTAGTGAAACAAATACCCAAAGGGTGCTAAATTGATTCTCTAAGATAGCAACCCATGCATGCGAACAATGAGTTTTGGGTTATGGAAAAATGATCTAAATACCCATGGGATTCGAGACAGATTCCCTAGGCCCCCAATATTTGGAAATAGACAATTATTATATGTGCATAAGAATTTTATATCTTGATTAATGCACCCATGTACCACAAATGAATAGTGAATTTAATGAATAATGAATCCCATAAATAAACGAATTTTGATATTCCAATATTTATTTTTTCAGACATTGGAACGGGCTGAAGTTGGTAGGATATAGTTATCTAAAGAGTAATATATTTGAATCATTTTAATATTTCACTTTTATATTTCATTGTCTAATATCATATACTATAACAGTCATTATATTGATTTTTAAACCATTGGTTGTGGGTGACTGATTTGTGGTCCCACCAAGATTAGGATTCTATATAGTCAATCACATAAAATTTATATTTGTAGGATAATAAAAGGTCAAGAGCCCTATGATAGTTGGATAAGTTGGGAATAGTGAAGTGGTATGGATGAGGGATCAATATATGATGTGGGAAGCAATGTGAGAGATTTCAGTGTGACTTTATTTACGGTTTTCATTAGATAGTGCACATTTGTATGGAATGAAAAATTCCATACATTATATTATTTACATTTTCATTTTTTAGATTATCATGAGATATTGGTCATTATGGTTTATTTTAACATGTATATATTTAAATTATTTATTGTGTTGTAATATTTTGATAATGATTTTACTGTCTCCCAAAATTATATATTAGACCATCAATTCTAGTAAAAATCCTATAGTGTCTGAGGATCGATTCCTAAGTACATTTAATGAACCGGGTCATGGAACCAACATGTGGTGGCTAACATAGGATGTTACATGTTATGTCGAGAAGGTAATAGATGTAAAAACACAGAAAATATGTTGTTGATAATCTTAATATATGATATAAATTAATAAATAATGATAATACTTTAAATATTATATCATTATAGTATATATATCATACTAATGTCAATACATTAGTGTCTCATTAATAAATTTTAATTAATATAACTAAATATAAAACCTAGTTTTTTCATAATACTCATGAAAGACACCTTTTACCGTGTTTATTTTAAGTGATTTTTAAATTATTTACATTTATTTCAATTCATATTCTATTAAATTATATATTTTATTAAAATATGTGGAATCATAAATATTGAACTAAAATTATTTAAAATAAATTTCTTCTTAAGGGGAATGATTTATAGTATTAATTAGACCATTTTTTTGAGATTAATTTAATTGGTTGAATAAATTTTATTTCAAATATATTCCATATCCATATCATGCCGTTGACTAAGGATTTAGTTATTTGTCTGTAAGAAATCTAATTTATTCATAATATTCATTGAAAACTAATTTTATTTTACTATTTTGTGAATCCATTTAAAATGGTCTTAATTTAATTTACATTAAAATAATTTTTTATAATAAAAATATGGGATTTAATTATTATGTAATTATAATTATGTAAAATGAATGAATTTTATAATGTTATAATATTTTATATTTTTAGCATTCTATTGAAATCAATTTATATGGATGAATATTTTGTCATTCAAATAATGTTCTATGGCCTCAGTATCCCCTTAAACATGGTTAAGAACATTAAATTATGCCATTGGAAGTCTCAAGTGATAATGATTAGTGATGGGAGATACCACACATGCCAGCATGGTGGCATGTCTGATAGAGAGGCAATAAGAGCATACTAACACCAATGGCCCTCATGTAATGAGTGGTATGACCTAACCTAATGATTATGTTTTTTTATGTTTGAGGTCGGTCATCCCCTAAAAATGTGTCTTTTCTAATGATTCCCCATCATTAATTATAAACCATCACGGGTAACTTCTCCATTTCTATTTGAAATACAATCAAAATGGCTTACTGTTCGTCTCAATCAAATCTCTGCTCACCACCGCATAGTTCAATGCCTTAACGTGACTCTACCACCTTCTTCCACCTGACATCACCTACCACCCCAACAATCACTAGCAAATTGCATGACAAAAAATGATTGATATTGGATAGATCTATACCCATTACTATCCCCTAAATAACACTAGTGATCATATCTTGTGACCTCAAACGACCTTATGGAAGCTCATTTGATCGTTCTATAACCACATTGATGTCTAATGGGGTTGATGGACTAGTACATTCCAGTGCCACATCCATGTCAACTGAAGCCTCTACAACATCAACCCATTCTCCATTTCATGAAGGAGCTACCACCACCATCCACTAATTTACTAGGAGCTAGTTGAATCACATGAAATATTCAACTGTCACAAATCTTCTATACCTAGGATTCATGAGGGTGTTTTTAAAAATTTATTCCGGGGGAATCTAGTTGATGGAATAATAAATAATAATCACTTATACATTATAAGGAATTTTACATCACTAATAAAAGTGTGTTTGAACACACAAGGAGGGAGTCCAATAGGAGAGATGGTCCCTGTTCAGTTGTTCTCTCTTTTTATTTTAGATTTATATTTAAATATAAAATTAATATGATCTCTTTCATTAATATAATTTGACCTTTTTTCCTAGTGATATTTCTCCCAAATTTCTTTTCCAACTCTACTTATAAATTAATATATTCTATTTACACTACGTTCACTTCATTTAAGTTTATGTCAACAACTCTTTCCTTCATTCTTCATATTTATTTTGTATTAATTCTCACCCTCTCTTCATCTTCATTTTTTTTATATATTCTCATTATTCAATTTGTTTATAATCATTTTTCTTTCATATATTCTTTCCCATATTACCACCATGACCTCTTACCCTTAAAAAAGGGGGTCTAACCAAAGGCATCAATCTGGGGGCGTATGTGGTGTTCTAATTCATTATTCATGTAATTTCAGATGCTTTATTTTTATTGATTTATGATAAATAGAAAATTACACAATTATGGTGGTTCCCCACCGTGAAACTTATATAAAAACATATCTATAATTTTATTAATAATTTATTCTCCCTTATAACATATTCATTCTCATCATATGAAAAAAATTAGTCGTTAAGTGTATGAAATGGCATTCATTGGAGCCATATCCTGGATGTTTTCAAACTCTCGGTTGAGGTGTTCTCTAAAAAATTATTTTAAAAAGTTGTGGAATTTATATTGATAATTTAATTCATGATTTCGAATAACACAATAAAAATTCATTGTTTAAGAGTTATATTTGAAGATTAATATATCTATATTATTTAAAACAAATACAAGGAGAGTTAGGGAACCCCTTTTCCAAACCATAAAGGTGATGTTTTTTTATTATTAATCACATTATTTAATTTCATGATGGTAAAAATTTTCTATTTAATTTGTGTTCCCATTTTTAATTTATATTATAGGAAAAATGATGTAGATTAGGTGATGTAGATATAGTAGGAGATCAAATATAAATCACCTCATGTGAGGTGACCCTAGTCAGCATATATGAATCATTAGAGAACAATATTTTTATTTTCCATTATCTAATAGATGTGTTCATTAAGATAATAAATATTTATAAGGATATAAAATCTATTTTCATTACTCTTTATATATTCACAATGATCAATTCTTTTCATTGTTTTTAAATTAAATAAAACAAAAAAATAATATGATTGATCATGTGATAAAATATCATTATGGGTTGAAAAATTACTCAAAGGTGAATGATAAATATAAAATAATATATGGTCTATAATAAAAAAGGGCACAATTTCATTAAAATGAAATATAACAATTCGATGGAAAATGGGAAGAAATATGAATATATAAGTACATTGATGGGGGTATAATAAATGAGATATATATATATGAGAGATTAACAAGATCTAGATGACTTATAGAACAAATGTGAGGATAAGTGTGATCTATAATTCCTAAAATAATAAACATCCATGAAGGAATAAATAAGCCATGTAGAGGAATTTGAAGAAAAAATGTAGTGACCCAACTACATATCATTATCCACTAATATCTATCTCCAAGAATAACTCACCACGTAAGAGAATATTCAGGATGAAAAAATCAAGAGAATTAATATTATATCAAACCATTTTTTATTTGATATTTTTTATTATGATTTTACTATGACATTATTTTTTTTAATTTTCATAGTATGAAAATGTATTCTATCCCTAAGAGTATTTTTTAAAAATTGAACATGCACCTATTGATGAAAACATGTATCTTCGTCAAACTATTGAACATGAATTTGAGGACTCCCATGTAGAAGATCTTGTTGATGAGCCTGTGGAAATCATGATATAGTCTTCTCATATTGAAATGTTTAAATTTATTATTAATAATTCTAATATAAATTTATTCAAATAGAAATTCATATATACTTTACCATTAATAATTTAATTCTTACAACCTATGTTGATATATCACATGGAAAGAAAGAGCATGTTTAACAAGTAACAAGAAGGAATACAGATGATCTATATATCATGATACCCCACCTTCCATATTGATCCAAATTATTAAGAGGGGGATATATTATGCTCTATCCATGGATCATTCACCACCATAAAGGATGAATTGAAAGATAGAAAAATACAATCATGGTTGTTCAAAACCATGAAGAACCATAAAAAATCATATTATTTATAAAACCCAGTAATTCCCTCTAGAAAAATAAATGATAGAATAATTACATGGTGGATTATACTAATTCATGTCCCATTATTTTTTCCCTAGTTTTTTTTCATTTTTATAAATTAATTTATTATGAATCCCACAACCTCTATCTATTTTTGAGTATAAATGAAATTATCCTAATTAAAATAGTATTTATTTACATTTATGTGTAAATAATGTCATACGGAATCCCAATAAAACAATTTTATTGAACATAAATGGATATTCAAGAAAATATAGTGTTTATCCATATATTAATTATGTTAAAACTCTCAAGATTTATTTTCAAAAACATAGTTTTTTATTTAAAATAGAAATTTCATGCCCATAATTGGATTTATTATTAATGTGATTTCTCATGGATTCATTAGTTTCTTATGAATATTTTTATTCCATGTTTTTTATTTCAATAATAATGAGATTTCCGGACTAAATTTTATAATTAAATTACTAAATTGATGTATATATATTGAAATGAGGAATCCTTGTTTTATTCATTATTTTATTCATATAAATGATATTTCCCTCTAGTTTTTCAGTCATTGATGTTCTAAAATTCATGTGATTTATTATTATTAATCACATTCTATGTGATTTTCTAATATCAGATGTCTTATTTTGGAGAACATTTATGACCATGTATATCGTATATTATCTTTAACATATTTACTGAGTGATCCTGGGATATATCACCTACTAGAACATACATTTGAACTTGTCTATGTTTTTATCAAGGAAAACCACAATAAAATTTATTGACGACTCTTTGATAGATCACATATCCATGACGTCCCCCATTATATTAATCATTGATTTTTCCCATAGAACCCATGAATTTCATTGATAGAAATGAATCATATTTCAATACATTTTTATAAATATCAACCCTTATCGTACTATTTGTTTGTTATTTTAATGTTGATTTATGGGGTGATGGAATCCATTGTTGAATAGATGAAATAGATTTTGATAAATATATTTTGGGGTTCTAATTGTGGCTTGGGAGAGAGGTTATTAATTAATTTTTTATGCTGGTTGTTTTCATTATTGAAAAAAATGTAAAAATGGATATGTGTTGTGACATGAAAAAAAATTAAAATCATAATTACTTAATGGGTAAATTTTATCACATGTGTTTGGGCAGTTGATGTGGAATTGGTTTCTATGTATAAAATTTTATATTGAAAAAAAACTAGAAAAATAGAAAATTGTAAATTTATAAAGACCTAAAAGTGTAGAAGAAATCCAAAATGTTCACAAAATTAATTATTTATTTCATTTTTCATGGCCTTTATTTAACATTAGAATGTGGTTGTTGTATATTTATTTGGAAAATGTCATTACACATTTAATTTTGATATCATTCATTTTATATTAGATATAAATATCTGATTTGGGATGAAATTTTAAATTAATCAAATCCGACTAGACATAAGCCTTAAAGTCGTATGAATTATAATTATAACCCCTAATGGATTCATGTTTCTTTTTTATTGTTTAATTTGTTAAAATATGTTCCTTTTCCATCCTATATATAAGAAACTTGTTCTAGTGATATGAAAATAAAACAACTTCAGTTATATCCTTTGTGGTGAGATGAAAAATATTCAACGGATAGGTAGATCATGATTTTTAATGTTTAATAATAAATAATTTATAAACATTAATGAAAGAGAAGAGATAAACCATCATTTTCAAAAGGGTATATGTAATTTACCAGAGATTACTTTTTCTTTGAAAATATTGAAATTAAATCGATATTATATATGGATCGTTGAAAATATGATTTTACATTGATAATTATTTGATTTTATTTTTTTGATATTTGATAAATGGTAGCACTTGTTCGGATTTTTTTTTAATTTTGATATATTATGCTTGAGGAAAACATAGTTTATGTGAGGGGGTCTTTTACTGATTTATTTTTTCTTGAAAATAATCACTATTTTTAATGAATTTCAATGGACCTCAATTAATTTTCATTTATATTTATTTTATTGAAAATATAGGAACTTATAACTATTCAATTAAAATGATGTAAAATGAATTTTATTTTTAAGAGTTTTTGTTTATTATTATTTTTTTAATTCAGTTAAATTTAATATAATTGGTTTAACAATATTTATGAAAAAAGGAATCATGGCCTTTAAATTCCCTTAAAAATGTCTTGAAATTTTCATAGTGAGACATGTATAGTCCCAACTGGACAAACATAGAAAAGTGATGTCAGGAAAAGCCCTATGTGGTAGAACTGCCTGTTGAGAGGCTGCATGAGCTGACTTGTCAAGACCACCCACCTGTACATAACAATGCAGATTGACCCAGTATCTATGCATGAGTGATTATGTGGTAGACCATATGCATTATAGGATTCTGAGTAACCCATGTTTCTCCTTTCACTATAATCTATGGAAATGGTACTTCTCCATTTCGTTGTGTAATGATTCCTTATTGAGATTTATTCATTTATTTTAAAATTATTCATTACCATACAAGGAAGAAACTTGCTACTTGACACCAATCCCTTCCACCGTCTAACATCATCATCCTCTACTGATGTCACCAAAACAGGTATGGATGACTCTAATTGTTAACTTCTCCATCTCTAACCAACAATCATCATCAAAAAAAAACATGGGATCACTTCCAACACCCACAAAAAATAACATTTAATTTAATTCATGTTCCCTCTTACCAATTTGAAGGGTGTAGGGGGTGAGGGAACTCTAAATACTACAACCTCTGCAACATCCACCAATGATTCTGGAACATAATCCCATGCACCATAAATATGGAGGAGCTTCCACCATCTAATATCATTCCATGCAAATGGAGTTTTAATTCCCAAAAAAAATATTTGTGTTTCAAATTGGATGTACATAAAGTTCTAGGTGTTGGACTAAAAAAACTAACCCCCATGTATCAGGGAAGAGGGGTGACAAAGGACTACATCCTTTTCTTATAATTAGAATAATAAATCACTACTTATAGAGTGTTCAAACACTAGGGAGGCTATTCTATGAGATGATACATTTTTTTTAATTTTTTCTCTCAAATTGAATATTCATTTTATTTCTTAATTTATATTTTATTTAATCTCTCTCATAATTGTAATTCAATATTTTTTCAATATTTTTTCCTCCAAAATTTTTCATCTTATGTCCTTATCTATACATGTTTATTTTTAATATTCTTCATCTTCTTCTAACATTGTATCAATAACAGTTTTATACTTTAATTTCCCTTTTATTTTATTTTTATTCTGAATAACCTAATTCATTAGTTTTTAATTATTATTATATGAGTTATTCTTCTTCTATCATTCTTCATTTATTTTATTTTTATCATATTATTTAGTTTGATTTTACTGTCACTATAATTTTATTTAATATTCATATTATGACAATGAATTCAATCGATAAGAGTATTTTTATGAAATTTAACAAGCACCTATTGATGAAAACATGTAACTCCATCACATTATTGAACATGAATTTGAGGAATCCCATGTTGAAGTTCTTATTGATGAGCCTGTGGAAATCATGATATAGTCTTCTCATATTGAAATGTATAAATTTATTATTAGTAATTATAATATAAATTTATTTAATTAGAAATTCATATATGCTTTACCATTCATTTTTCAATTTTTACTGCTGATTTTGATCCAGCTAAAGAAAAGAAAGAGCCTGTTTAACAAGTAACAAGAAAGAATACGGATGATCCGTAAATCATGATACCGCACCTTCCATATTGTTCAAAATTATTAAGAGTGGGATATGGAATACTCTATCCATGGATCATTCACTACCATGAAAGATGATGTTGAGGATAGAAAAATACAAACGTGGTTGTTCAAATCCATGAAGAACCATATACCATAAGATTATTTATAAAACCTGATATGTCCTTCTAGATAAATAATTGACAGAACAATTACATGGTGGATTATAATAATTCATATCCCTTTATTTTCTTCATATGAAATTTTTTTCATTTTTATTAATTAATTTATATTTCAGCCCACGACCTCTATTTATTTTTGGGCATAAATGACAAGACCCTAATTAAAATATTATTTATTTATATTTATGTGTTTATATTGTATATGGAATCCCAATGAAGAAATTTTATTGAACACAAATAGATATTCATGAAAATATGGAGTTTATCTATTAATTAATTATCTTCAAACTTTCCACATTTATTTTCAAAAACGTGGTTTGATATTTAAAATAAATATTTCATGCCCATAATTAGATTTATTATTAATGTGATTTATCATGGAGGCATTAGTTTCTTATGAATATTTTGATTCCATGTTTTTAATTTCAATAATAAAGAGATTACTTGACTAAAATTTATAATTAAATTATTAAATTGATTTATAGATATTTATATAAGGACTCCTAATTTTTTTCATTATTTTATTCATGTGAATGACATTTTTCAATAGTTTTGAGGAATTAAATTTCCAAAATTCAGGTGATTTTCTGTTATTAATCACACTATAAGTGATTTTCCAATATCAAATATCATATTCTAGAGAATATTTCTAGACCATGTATATCATATTTTATCATTAAAATAATTATAGGCTGATCTTGGGATACACCACCTATTAGAACATACATTTGAACTTTTCTATGTTTTGATCAAAGATATACACATTTAATATTATTGTCGAATCCTTGAAAGATCACATATCGGTGATATCCCCTGTTATATTAATCTTTGATTTTTCCAATAGAATCCATGAATTTCATTGCTAGAAATGAGGCATCTTTTAATGAATTTTTATAAATATCTACCATTATCATAATATTTGTTTTATATTTTAATATTGATGTATGGGGTGATGGAATCCATTGTTTAATAGAGGAAATACATTGTAATAAATAATTTTTGGGGTACTAATTGTGGGTGGGGAGGCAGGTTTTTAATTCATTTATTATCCTGGTTATTTTCCTTATTGGAAAAATAGAAAAAAGAAAAATGGGTTGTGACTTGATAAAAAAATAAAAATCACAATTACTTGAAGGGAGAATTTTATCACATGTGTTTGGGTAACTGATGTGGAATTGCTTTCAATGTGTAAATTTTGATATTGAAAAAATTGAAAAGTAGAAAATAAAAAATTTATAAAAACATAAAAGTGTAGAAGAAATCTAAAAGGTTCACATAATTAAATATTTATTTCATTATTCATGGCCTTAATTTAACATTGGAAAGTGGGAGTTATATTTTTATTTAGAGAATGTACTTACACATTTAATTTTGATGTCATGAATTTTATATTACATTGAAATATCAGATTTGGGATGTAATTTTAAATTAATCAATTCCCATTATACATAATCCATATAGACATATGAACCATAATTATATTTTCTAATTGTGGCATGTTACTTTTTTACTTTATAATGTGGTCAAATTTGTTTATTTTCCATCCTATAGATGATAAACATGTTCTAGTTATATGAGAATAAAACAACATTAGTTGTATCATTAGGGGTGAGAGGAAAAATATTTCAAGGAGAGGTAGATCATGATTTGGAATGTTTAATAATAATGAATTTATAAACAATAATGAATGAGAAGATATGTACCATAATTTTAAAGGGGGTATATGTAAATTACAAAAGATTATTTTTTCTTAGAATATCGTGAAATTAAATTGATATTATATATAGAACTTTGAAAATATGATTTAACATTGATAATTGTTTGATATTATTTTTTTGATATTTAAAAAATGGTACCACTTGTTCGTATTGATTATTAATTTTTATATTTTACGCTTAAGGAAAAGCATATCATATGTGGGGGGGTATTTTACTGATTTATGTTATCCTGAAAATATTGACTATTTTTAATGAATTTCAATGGTTCTAAATTCATTTTCATTTAAATTAAATTTATTTTATATATATTAAATTACAACTATTCAATTATATTTTGTAAAATGAACAATATTTTTATGTGTTTTTTGTTTATTATTATTTTGGTAATATGGTTAAAATTAATTTAATTAGATGAACAGTATTTATGAAAAAATGAATCATGGACTTTAAATTCCCGTAAAATGTCTTCAAATTTTCATAGTGAAACCTGTATAGTCCCGATTGGATAAACACAGAAAAGTGATGTTAAGAAAGGCTATATGTGGTAGAACTGCCTGTAGAGAGGCTGCATGAGCTGACTGGTCATGACCACCCTGTTGTACATAACAATGCGGATTGACCCAATATCTATGCATAGGTGATTATGTGGTAGAACATCTACATCATAGGTTTCTGAGTAACCCTTGTTTCTCCTTTAATTATAATCTATGGAAATGGTACTTCACTATTTCCTTGTATAATGAGGTCTTATTGATATTAATTCATTTATTTAAAATTATTCATTACCATACGAGGAAAAATTATGCTTCTTAACTCCACTCTCTTCCACCACCTGACACTATCATCCTCTACTGATATCACCAGAAAATGTGTGGATTACTCTAATGGTGATATTCTTCATCTCTACCCAACTATCATCATACAAAAAAACTAGGGATCATTTCAACACCCACAAAAAATCAATTTTAATCTAATTAGAGTACCCTCTCACCAATGTGAAGGATGGAGGGGGTGATGGAACTCTGAATAATACTACCTCTATGACATCCACCAATGATGCTGGAACATAATCCTTTGCACCATAAATATGAAGGATCTTCCACCCTCAAATATCATTCCATGCATATAAATTTTAAATGTATAAAAAATATTGGTGTTTCAAATCGGAAGTACATACAGGTCTTGGTGTTAGACTCAAAAAACCAACCCCCTTGTATATGGGAAGAGGGTTGACTGAGGACTCCTTCCATTTCCTATAATTGGAAGAGGAAATCACTACTTATAGGGAGTTCAAACACTAGGGAGACCATTCTATATGACGATACATTTTTCCTCTTTTTTCCACAAATTGAATATTCATTTTATTTCTTAATTTATATTTTATTTAATCACTCTCATAAATGTAATTGAATAATTTTTCAATATTTATTCCTCCAAAAAGTTTTCTTCTTATATACGTATCTATACATGATTATTTTTATTATTATTCCTCTTCTTCTAACATCCTATCAAGAACATTTTCCTTCTTTAATTTCTATTTTATTTTATTTTTATTCTGACTACCACAAAAAAATCCATTTTTAATTGTTATTATATGGGTTATTCTTCTTTTATCATTCTTCATCTATTTTATTTTTATCAACTTTTTATTTTATTCTATTCATTCATATTTTTACATTGTGAAATATTACCTGATAAAATATTCTAATATCTAGAGGTTGTTCCTGTGGGAGGTCAGTTGTGTTTCGATTCATATTTCATGTAAAATGTTTTTTATGTGTTTTTATCGATTCAAAAACTAAATTTAAGGATTTTTTTGTATAACCACCATGAAAATTTACTCAAAATATTTTATATTCTTTTATTAAAAAAATTTGATCTATTTAAATATAAAAATCAATTTATATGATTATATCGATCCATTTATTTGATGAAATAGAATATGAAGGACCCAATTCCATGAAGATGACACTCTCATGATTGTGGTTCACTATCAAAATTCATTAGAGATAGATATAGAATTTATATTTATAAGTCTATTCACTTTTACACACCACTAAATAAAATATTACTATTTTTAAATGGATATTTTATTATTAAACTAAAAAAATAAATTCAATTACAATATTTGAGAATAATTGAACACATTAAAAACCAAAAAATTTATGTTATTTATTTTCATATATCATTATGTCAATTCATATTAGTATAAATTTTATAATTTAATTTATCAGGAAAAATATCATTTTATTCATAGAATAAAATAAATAAAAAGATGTTCTTAGTTTAATTTGATTAATTGATTGAATAACAATTATGCTCTTTATATGAGATGAACCAGATCAGCTGATGTGCTACATTTGATGAAAATTTCATTTCCCAACCCCTTTGACTATAATTCATCAACTCTGGTAAGGAATTTAATGTTCTTCATAGATCTCAACTGAAATGAGTGTATAATAACAAGTGTTAGTAATAAGTTGATTTTAAAATATGTATATAGTTACATAAAGGTAAAATATAATAGTATTGTAAAGGAAAATTTGAATGTGGTGTAGGTATAAAAGTGAATAATATGTTAGATATCTATTAATGGAATGAACGGTAGTTTAGGGATAACTAATTTAATATAAATAATTTAATTTAAAAAATATTTAGGGATGGGATTAAGAAATAAATAAATGATAAAAATGTGTATATTTTGGTTTTGGCACTCTATAAACCTCTATTTCAAAACTTGATTTAACTTATTTT
Source organism: Viscum album (assembly GCA_963277665.1). Classification (NCBI taxonomy): domain Eukaryota; kingdom Viridiplantae; phylum Streptophyta; class Magnoliopsida; order Santalales; family Viscaceae; genus Viscum; species Viscum album. The sequence goes on along the minus strand of OY728127.1, from coordinate 76,489,501 downwards.
TTCTATTTAGATTAATAAAATTATTTTAATCGTTTTTTCATTTTTCGAGTTTAGATAATTTTTATCTTTATTAATATATGTTAATGAAACAATTTAATATAGACATGATTTTATAATTTGTAACTTCTATTTCCATGTTTAAATAGTTTATCAATAATTAAAATTTAGAAAATTATGTAATTTTTATGAGAATATAAAATCACCTAAACACAATATACAATTTTATAAATAATGATATTTTGAACATAAATTTATAAATTATAAAATTATTTATGATACAGTTTTTAGGTAAATAAATTAATTTATTATTAACATTATATTATATTCTTGGCTTCTAAGGAAGTGAAAAACATAACCTATAGTTTATATAATACCTCATCTAAACCTATGACGGAAATAGATTTTTATATATTAATGCATGAATTTTATTTTGTTGTAAAACTTGTTGTAATAGGTTTTTTATAAAAAACAAATTTATAAATGAATAATTATATTTCATAATTTTAATATTAGATTGCTAAAATTGATTTTAAATATTATTTTTTAATCATGCATAGTGTTAAAATCATGGAAATGACAATTTCGTTAAGTACTACTTTTTTCGACTAAGACACACCCATTCATTTAAAAGATGAAAAAAAAATTCTATATTAGGAATTAAAAGATGAATTAAAAATTTTAAAATAAAAAAAATTTATACACGCATTTTTTGAAAGAATAATAAAAAATAATAAAAATAAATTTATGTTCATATAAAAATATTAAAATACAATAGTTATAATTCATATTTTTTATCATATTTTTTTATTAAGCCATTATTAATATAGAACATAATTTATTATTAATCATATAACTATTTAAATAAAAATAAATAATATATCAAGGAAAATAATATGATTGTAAATAATACATAATCATTTATTTTATTTTTGGTAAACTAATTAAATTTTATTCATATTGAAATTATTTTTTATTTTCCATTATTTATTTACAAAAAATTGATACTCGTATTTATTCTAAATAATTATTTTTTTGGTTATAATATTCATTCATAATATTAATATTAATATTTTGTATATATCATAGATCCATTTATGTTCAATGATTTTTTCTGAGAAAGAAATTGAACATATTTCTTTATATAAATGAAATCATATATTAAAAATTTATAGTGATACATTCTCACCCCCACAAAATTAAATAAAATGAATCATCTACATTATACTCATTAGATGATACTATTTCTACTGATAACTCATAATTAACAATACATGTTTATGTAATGGCCCGGACCTCTCTGGTCCATTTCTTGTAAAAAAAAATTTGTGGTCAAACACGACACGTGTTGTAATAATAATTTTTTATAATAATAATTGATAATGGTGGCGTGAAAATATTTGGTGTTAATTAGATAAAATGGTTTTAATTTAATCATTGTAAAATATAAGAAATAAAATCGAATATATTTAATAAAATGATGGGAGGTTCATGGAATAAGTTATAAAGGAATAAATTACAATAAATGAGGCTCATGTAATAAATTATAAAGGAATGAAATGCATGGGATGCATGGGTGTGACCTTGTACAGGAGGCGTTGTGCGGTTCTCCACAATTAAAGTTGGAATTGTGTTAATAACATTAAAAGGGTATTATTATATAATAATTTGTTATAATAATAATAACATGAAGAGGCACGTGAATGGGGTTCCCAACCATGCGTGAATATAATGTTATGGGATATATGGAGAAATTATATGAAAATAATGGGCGTCAATAATAAAAATAATTATTAATGTTAATGATGGGGACCCGTTGATGAAATTGAAAGAGGATTTATTACTATTGAATTAAATAATAATGATAAAGGTGACAGAAATATGTGTGTGATTGGTAAATTAAATTAAATGGGATTAATTTTTGGTTAGTAAATTAAATTATTTGAATTTAATTAAATGGAATGGTTTTAACTTAATAACCATGCTAAACTAATTTAATGGGATTAAATTAGTACATTAATTATGGGTTTTATTATTATTAATTTTATTAAATAATAATTTTTAAGTGAGAATGGAGTTTGGGGCGTTCCACATGGAGTAAAAGAAATGGGAGGCGCCACTTTTGGTGGTGGGAGAGAATCATGAAAGAAAAAAAAGATTGGAGAGAGAAACAAAAAATAATAATAAGAGAAATAAAATTAAAAGACAAATAAATGAAAAAGGAGGAATTGGTGCTTAATTATAGCGCCCATGAAGACTCCAAAACGTGATTGATTTTGGAGTTATGAAAAATAAATAAATAATTGATTAATAATAATAATAAAATATTGTTATTATTAATTTTGTTGATAAATCACTTTTTTGTCTGTAACTTATTCGTGCGACCTCGGTTTCACGAACCGTCAGTGGCAGTGCGACCCTGACTACGAGACGAAAATTATGAGTCCAATATTGGATGTCTTTTTCGGGATTTCGGATTGGGTACCCGAAACGCTCATGAATTAATAGATTTAATATTGTTATTATTAAAGGATCTTATATCCAACGTATCTCCCTCATACGGTATCAGATTGACGATCCGTCAGCGACAGCGTAACCCTGAAATTATGACGGTCATTTTAAGACCATTAATGAGATACTTTTATGACTCATGCCTCGGGTCAACAAAACACCACATATTGATAGAATTATAATTATTATTAAAATGCGTGGAAACCGCGTGACGTGTTGTGTGTTGACCAGTCAAAACGCGTAACGGGTGTATGGTCACACCGTGTATTCATCAATACACGCTGCATACTGTTTTACCTATTCGTTGCCTATATAAGAAAGGGTCGCTGATTATTTCCAGACCAATCGCTTCTTCTTTGCACGACGACACTCTTGGATGATCAAGAAGTCTTCCTCCTCTAACTTCTTTGTCCGAGCTCCGAATTACGATCCGTCAGCGGCCACAGGATCGTAGCGATGAGACGAAGCTTCTAATCCCAGACTTGTCACCTTTCCTTCCAGCCTTCCTTCTCCAGCTTCCATACTAGGAGGCGTTTGTCGGGTTTGGCGAAGGCGGAGTACACCGAATGACGTCGTCGGAAGCGACATGATCGGGACCTTTTGATGTAGGGGTTTACCTTCGTCTCTCTTTTTGATGCAACATGCAGGGTGGGATATTTTTCTTTTGTTCCATGGGATGCAGTTGAACATTAAATAAAGGTAATAACTGGATAAAGAAGGGTTTGGGGTTTTGTGCTGTTTCTATTGCCTTCCAGTTTCATTATCTTCTGATTGTGATTTTGGATTGAAAGGCCTTTGCCTACTGAAAATCAAGGTCGTTGGTGGCCTTTGCATGCGCAATTGATATCTTAATTGTTTGTGGTTGGTTTTGTTAAAACATGGAAAATGGATAAGCACGTAAAGACTGTCTGATTAAATGAGAATGAAAACCTTGTGTGATCACCCCGATTGAACAAAGTTGGAATAATGAACATGTTGGTGGTTTGGTTGTTTTGTGGAAAATGCCTTTATTTATGAAAAGTGTTTTGATTATGAAAAGTGTTTTGAAGTAAAAGGTGTTTTCAAATGCGGAAATTTGTTGTGTGTGGAAAGGGTTTTTTGTGTGGAACTTTTAAATAAATGAATGATGGAATGTTGTATGGTTGTGATAATCTCTTGTAAATGAAATGGCATGTGGTTGCTTGCGTTTTACCTAACCTTGGTTGTGGATGGCAGGGATATGTTTGTGAAAGGTTTTGTCTGGATGTTAGTTGCCCAGTAGTAATAATTTGTTAAACCATTGCATGAAACATGAAAACCTAAATGGGGTTGGGGGATTATTGTTTGGTTGTTGATGCATGCTTCGTGGTAGCAGTGCCGAGGCACATTCTCAGTTTCTCTTTTAAAGAAGCCATAGGTTGGGCTGTGTGTTTGGTATATGTATATATATAATTGTATCTTTGTGTTTTGTCACACCACACCCATGTCAAGCACCTAGTGCCGAACACTCCCATTTTATGGGAGAGGGCGTTCCCCCTAAGTTACTAGCTCATTCCAGCTCCTTCTTCCATAGGCTATGATGGCTTGAGGTGACCATACACCCAAGACTCTTCGGGTAGGTCTCGGAGGCTGTGATGGATTGAGGCGACCTTTAGCCCAAGACTCTTCGGGCAGGCTTACCGTTCCCAAGAACCTTCGGGATGAGGCCCAGGTGTCTGCGGGCAGGTTAGTGGTTGTGGCCCAGGTGTGTGCGGGCGAGATGTGTGGTTGTGAGGCCCAGGTATGTGCGGGCGGGATGCATGGTTTGGCCCAGGTGTGTGAGGGCGGGAAGAGTGTGGTAGCGTCAGGAAGTTTTCCGTTAGGAAGAGAAACATATAATTAACTGGGAAATGGGGCGGGGTACCCAATACTTGTGTTATATATATATACTAAACTTATTTGTGTTACTTGGTGAGTGTGACCAGTGAGGCTGGGTGGATAGTTTTTCCTTGTTAGTTTCTGGTTCTTCTGTTTTCTCACGGGACCTTAGGGTGTCTCCCCACTTGTGCACGAGAGCTTTAGGTTTCCCTATTGAGTATACTTGTATTCTCACCCTACGTTTACTTTCAGGTTTCCAGGAGGACTACCAGGGCCGTGCGGGACCCTACTAGTCGGGCAGTTGGAGTTGTTGCAGTTGTTGTTCTCTTGTTTTCTTTGGCATTGTACTTTTGAGCTTCCTTGTACTTGTACCTTGTTATAAAAATTGTTTAAACATGCATGTGGGTTTGGTTTGGGTTTATTTATATACACTTGTTCTTTTCCCTTTTTGGTGGTTGACTTGTCCTATTTCCCGATCCAAAATAATAAAAAAGGTAATGCCTCCCATATTTGTGAAAACTCATACCCTTGGTGCTAGTCTCCAACCCGGGGCCTACTGGAGGCGGGACTTGGGGGTCATTATCTCCCTTTCACCGTTGCCAGCTCAGGAGGGGCATCTTTGGTGGGAGGGGGTCGTGACAGAATGGTATCAAAGGTGATGGTTGAGAGATAGGATGGAGTTTGCAGTTAGGCATAGTGAGGATTGCATGGGATGGTAGGGTAACAGTTTTCGTTAATCTTGGTGCGTGACATAGGCCAAGGAAGACCGTCTAGGACACGGGATTTTAGGGCCCCCGTGATCCGATGCAAGCACTCTGAGCCTACCGAACGACCAAGTGAGACTATATTGATTGCAGGGTAGAGACCCTAGGGAAGGTACATGCATCATCATGTTTGTGTTTTACATGATTTGGGTGTTCTGGGAAAGAAATTGAAATAAAATGATATTTAAAACTTTGAGTTTTTCCTTACTACTTGGGCTTAGGCGTTCTTTGTTTACCGAACATCTATGGCACATGTACGTTATCAGAAATGCAGAGGAGTGGGACGCGGACAATTTCATGCAATAGAAGTGGCAACCCTAGAAAGGCCATAGATCGAGAGAGATGTTTCCGGTTTTACTTAAATTCTCTCACTTATGTTTTGTTTAAATACATGATCATCACACTCCTTTGTTGGAACTCTTTTTCTCATTCTCTGGGCCTAGACCTTGTTTTTGTGAGTTTTTAATGCTATGTTTTTTCCCGCTTTTCATTAAATGTACATGAAGAGCCCTATCATGAGGGGAGGGGAAGACCTAGTCCCTAATCGAGACGCATTAATGTGGATGAGATTTAACCCGTGCAGGCGAGTCAGTGCCGCCTAAAGCGGATAATATCTCAACATGGGAGAAGGAATTTCTCAAGCCATGTGTCCGAGCATTGTGTGGGATGTACGTTGTTGGGTGCAGTGTAAGTTGGAAAAAAACCCTAATATATGGAAGTGGGAAGGCCCAGTCCTTAATCGAGACGCATTAATGCAGATGCGATTAAACCCGTGCTGGCGAGTCAGTGCCGCCTAAAGAGGATAATATCTCGACATAGGAGAGGGAATTCCTAACTCACGTAATTAGGGTTGTCGGTTGTTTCTTGTTATTACAAGAGCCCTGAGAGGTATCTTGCGGAGTGGTTGTTTGGATCCATTCGTTTTCTTGGTTGGTTTTTAATTCTCGAGGACGAGAATGTTTTGAGAGGTATCTGGTGTAATGGCCCGGACCTCTTCGGTCCATTTCATGTAAAAAAAAAATTTGTGGTCAAACACGACACGTGTTGTAATAATAATTTTTTATAATAATAATTGATAATGGGGGCGTGAAAATATTTGGTGTTAATTAGATAAAATGGTTTTAATTTAATCATTTTAAAATATAAGAAATAAAATCGAATATATTTAATAAAATGATGGGAGTTGCATGGAATAAGTTATAAAGGAATAAATTACAATAAATGAGGCTCATGTAATAAATTATAAAGTAATGAAATGCATGGGGTGCATGGGTGTGACCTTGTACAGGAGGCGTTGTGCGGTTCTCCACAATTAAAGTTGGAATTGTGTTAATAACATTAAAAGGGTATTATTATATAATAATTTGTTATAATAATAATAACATGAAGAGGCACGTGAATGGGGTTCCCAACCATGCGTGAATATAATGTTATGGGATATATGGAGTAATTATATGAAAATAATGGGCGTCAATAATAATAATAATTATTAATGTTAATGATGGGGACCCGTTGATGAAATTGAAAGAGGATTTATTACTATTGAATTAAATAATAATGATAAAGGTGACAGAAATATGTGTGTGATTGGTAAATTAAATTAAATGGGTTTAATTTTTGGTTAGTAAATTAAATTATTTGAATTTAATTAAATGGAATGGTTTTAACTTAATAACCATGGTAAACTAATTTAATGGGATTAAATTAGTACATTAATTATTGGTGTTATTATTATTAATTTTATTAAATAATAAAGTTGAAGTGAGAATGGAGTTTGGGGCGTTCCACATGGAGTAAAAGAAATGGGAGGCGCCACTTTTGGTGGTGGGAGAGAATCATGAAAGAAAAAAAATAGATTGGAGAGAGAAACAAAAAACAATAATAAGAGAAATAAAATTAAAAGACAAATAAATGAAAAAGGAGGAATTGGTGCTTAATTATAGTTCCCTTGAAGTCTCCAAAACGTGATTTCTTTTTGAGTTATGAAAAATAAATAAATAATTGATTAATAATAATAATAAAATATTATTATTAATAATTTTTTTGATAAAACACTTATTTGTCCGTAACTTATTCATGCGACCTCGGTTTCACGAACAATCAGTTGCAGTGCGACCCTGACTACGAGACGAAAATTATGAGTCCAATATTGGATGTCTTTTTCGGGTTTTTGGATTGGGTACCCGAAACGCTCATGAATTAATAGATTTAATATTGTTATTATTACGGGATCTTGTATCCAACGTATCTCCCTCATACGGCATCGGATTGACGATCCGTCAGCGACAGTGTAACCCTGAAATTATGACGGTCATTTTAAGACCATTAATGAACTAATTTTATTACTCATGCCTCGGGTCTACGAAATACCACATATTGATAGAATTATCATTATTATTAAAACGCGTGGAAACAGCGTGACATTTTGTGTGTTGACCAGTCAAAACGCGTAACGGGTGTACGGTCACACCATGTATTCATCAATACACGCTGCATACTGTTTTAACTATTCGTTGCCTGTATAAGAAAGGGTCGCGGATTATTTCCAGACCAATCGCTTCTTCTTCGCACGACGACACTCTTGGATGATCAAGAAGTCTTCCTCCTCTAACTACTGTGTCCGAGCTCCGAATTACGATCCGTCAGCGGCCACAGGATCGTAGCGACGAGACGAAGCTTCTAAGCCCGGACTTGTCACCTTTACTTCCGGCCATCCTTCTCCAGCTTCCATCCTAGGAGGCATTTGTCGGGTTTTGCGAAGGCGGATGACACCGAAGGACGTCGTCGGAAGCGACGTGATCGGGACCTTTTGAGGTAGGGGTTTACCTTCGTCTCTCTTTTCGGTGCAACATGCGGGGTGGGATATTTTTATTTTGTTCCATGGGATGCAGTTGAACTTTAAATAAAGATAATAACCAGATAAAGAAGGGTTTGGGGTTTTGTGCTGTTTCTATTGCCTTCCAGTTTCGTTATCTTCTGATTGTGATTTTGGATTGAAAGACCTTTGCCTACTGAAAATCAAGGCCGTTGGTGGCCTTTGCGTGCGCAATTGATATCTTAATTGTTTGTGGTTGGTTTTGTTAAAACATGGAAAATGGATAAGCACCTAAAGACTAGCTGATTAAATGAGAATGAAAACATTGTGTGATCACCCTGATTGAACAAAGTTGGAATAATGAACATGTTGGTGGTTTGGTTGTTTTGTGGAAAATGCCTTTATTTATGAAAAGTGTTTTGATTATGAAAAGTGTTTTGAAGTAAAAGGTGTTTTCAAATGCGGAAATGTTTTGTGTGTGGAACGGGTTTTATGTGTGGAACTTTGAAATAAATGAATGATGGAATATTGTATGGTTGTGATAATCTCTTGTAAATGAAATGGCATGTGGTTGCTTGCGTTTTACCTAACCTTTTTGTGGATGGCAGGGATATGTTTGTGAAAGGTTTTTTCTGGATGTAAGTTGCCCAGTAGTAATAATTTGTTAAACCATAGCATGAAACATGAAAACCTAAATGGGGTTGGGGGATGATTGTTTGGTTGTTGATGCATGCTTCGTGGTAGCAGTGCCGAGGCACATGCTCAGTTTCTCTTTTTAAGAAGCCATAGGTTGGGCTGTGTGTTTGGTATATGTATATATATAATTGTATCTTTGTGTTTTGTCGCACCACACCCATGTCAAGCACCTAGTTCCAAACACTCCCATTTTATGGGAGAGGGTGTTCCCCCTTATTTACTAGCTCCTTCCTGCTCCTTCTTCCATAGTCTTTGATGTCTTGAGGTGACCTTACACACAAGACTCTTCGGGTAGGTCTCGGAGGATGTGATGTCTTGAGGCGACCTTTATCCCAAGACTCTTCGGGTAGGCTTACCGTTCCCAAGAACCTTCGGGATGAGGGCCAGGTGTCTGCGGGCGGGTTAGTGGTTGTGGAACAGGTGTGTGCGGGCGAGATGCATGGTTGTGAGGCTCAGGTGTGTGCGGGCGGGATGCGTGGTTTGGCCCAGGTGTGTGCGGGCGGGAAGAGTGTGGTAGCGTCAGGACGTTTGTAGTTAGGAAGAGCGGCATCTAATTAAGTGGGAAATGGTGCGGGGTACCCAATACTTTTGTTCTATATATATACTAAACTTGTTTGTGTTACTTGGTGAGTGTGACCAGTGAGGCTGGGTGGATAGTTTTTCCTTGTAAGTTTCTGGTTCTTCTGTTTTCTCACGGGACCTTAGGGTGTCTCCCCACTTGTGCACGAGAGATTTAGGTTTCCCTACTGAGTATACTTGTATGCTCACCCTACGTTTACTTTCAGGTTTCCAGGAGGACTACCAGGGCCGTGCGGGACCCTACTAGTCGGGTTGTTGGAGTTGTTGCAGTTATTGTTCTCTTGTTTTCTTTGGCATTTTACTATTGAGCTTCCTTGTACTTGTACCTTCATATATAAATTGTTTAAACATGCATGTGGGCTTGGTCTGGGTTTATTTATATACACTTGTTATTTTCCCTTTTTGGTGGTTGACTTGTTCTATTTCCCGATCCAAAATTATAAAAAGGGTAATGCATCCAATATTTGTGAAAACTCATACCCTTGGTGCTAGTCGCCAACCCGGGGCCTACTGGAGGTGGGACTCCGGGTTCATTATCTCCCTTTCACCATTGCCAGCTCAGGAGGGGCATCTTTGGTGGGAGGGGGTCGTGACAGTTTAGATAGGTACTTGTTTATTTATTATAATGAATGAGATTTATAAATATGAAAATCATTATTTATTATTTTAGAATTGAGAAAAAACATTTCTAATTTCACATAGAATTATAGTACGTGATTTAAATCAACATCTATTAGGAATAACATTCCATCTATAATGAAAATTATTTATATGAAATTAATAACACAAGGTGTTTCTATCAATAAAATTATATCTAGTGATAGGTGAAAATATTCATAATATATAACTCTAGAAAATTTAGTTTGAAAACTCGGCATATATTTCATTAGTTATATATTCATCGGATTTTAATTTCTCACATTGTTTTTTGCGACAATTTTCAATAATTTGATATATCATGGGGAGATTGAATCTCATAGCGAGAATCTCTCTTTTAATATATGAGATAAATATATTATATTTCTCTTTGTGAATTACACATGTCAGTTTTTTGACTTTAATATACAAACATATATAATTTACTCATCATTTTTTGGACATTCCCCCCATGTTTCAGAAAAAAAAATTTACATATAAAAAATTGAGTATTTTTTTCCCTTTTAAGCGACATCATTTGTTTTTTAACGAGACTCCATAAATCACATACTTGGATTTTTTGGATTTTAAATATTTTTCCTTTATAAATAATACTTTTGGATAGTGAGTTTGGTGCAATCATATTTTTTACAAATCCATCTATCATTCACTTAGATTTTTTCATTGGGGGTATTATCTCCACTATCCCTCACACACAAGGTTTCGTCAATTACAACCCATTAATGAAACATAAATAGTTAAAATGGTTTTTAATAGTTATATTTATGTTTTTTATGAATAACTGTTTGTAAATGTATCCTTCTGATCCCTCACATTATAATACAATAATGTTACAATAAAGTACATAAAATATTATTTGTATATTATTATCTTAAACAAAAACTACTATATATTTTACACATATAATTATTGGTTCAATCAAGGTTACTTTGAGATTGGTTTTGTTAAAATTATTAACATTACATTTAAAATAGTGACCCAACAGACAATAAAATTTAATAAATTTTTTTAAACAATTATTAATTTAAATATTTTATGTAAACAGATATTTTGTCAACTTTGATTATCAATTCCAATAATGATATTCCCTAGTATGTTCAAACCCTAATAGTATACTATAAATTTCATACCTTTCGAGAATTATATTTTAATATCATATAGAGTAAACCATAATAAAATACATATTAATGTATAAAATATAAATATATAGTTCTAAAAATTATTCACCACCTGATCATAAGAAACCATCATAGTAAACAAATAAAAAAATAACAAATATGAAATTGGATTCTACAAAATTATATGTATCTGTTAACATCAAAATGATTCATAAGTACAATATATCTTGTTTCTTAAAATTAAATCCCCCATTATTATCTCATATTCATTTTTATATTAAAAATAATAGTTTACAAATTATTATTTTTTCCTATATAATCCTCAATTAATATTAATTTCTTGTTAAAGAATACCCAGTTTAAGTGGCTAGAAGTGTTTGAGTTATCAAAAACTGAAACACCTACACACTTTTTGTCATTTATTTTATGGATGATCTAGAATAATGTGATAATGTGGGGTTATTATTTCATGTGTCTGATGTGGTGGAAAATGGGATTACTATGTTTATACCTACATTCACTAGTGATGAAGGATTTAACCAGGCGATTGTTTTGGTAGAAACTATAGTGGTTTCTTGGTATCAAGTTTTATATTCTCTATATAATAGTGAGTGTAATTATAGTGGAGTTCCAATGTTTGTATATTTCTCTAATGATCATTCTAGTGTGATTAATTACACTTATGTACATATTAAACATATAATATATTTAAATAATTACATAACAGTGGATTATAATTCCCCAATAATCACTGAAAAATAGAGAGATATTACCCCTGATAAAGGTGATAATAAACAATGATATAATACTTTTTACAATGAAATTGTGATCAAAGGAGGGATGATGGGTAAAAAATACGCAATCAGTTATCCATGGAAAAATAATATGATATGAAGGGAAAATTAACACCATGCTAAAGATGAGAACCAAAAAAATCATTTGGTAGAAAATATTGTTTATTACATTATCATATTAATCCCATTGAGTGATTACATTGACAAATATGAACATGGTGATGATTATCATAATTATTATGAAACATTTTATTTGATATATTGTTTCATTTATTTACCTAACATTAATTATTCTTTAAACCCATCCAATTAAAATAAATAATATTTAATATATTTCCACATTTAATCAACTCAATACCACAAGAGAATAATACATTTATTTTCTACAAAATCATCATAAGATTTAGAATATAACATAATATAATTGGAAAATATCACCCACCAATGAGAATAAATAAGAGTTTAACATTATTAAAATTTCAATAACAATTCCATATGTAGAACTTGTAAATTATTATTTTCCATCATATAGGAATATTATAAATTGTCGATAATTTCACTATATTCTCATATTTGGTTACTAAAATTGTGGTTTTTGGATACATACCTTTCTCAAAATCATTTTCATGATACAGTATCTATCAAATACATAATCCTAAAGAACATATAATATATATGTAATATTTATTTGAAAATAGAATTCAAAATAACTCTTCTTATTACACATTTTTCATCATATGATATAGTTTTGATAAATCTATAACTCCCTTAGTTCGTTATATGGATATGGATTTTTATTTTGATAATAAATTCTATAACATATTCTGTTAAAATACATATTAAATATATAATAGTGGTTTATAATTGTAATATGATCAACTAAGATATTTCCTCCAAGATTCTCTATACCGGTGTACAATCATGTGAACACTACTCATACATGAATGTGATGATTATGTCAATAATTAACAAACCATTTTCATTGTGATAACCCCATGGTGAATTTCTCCCAGAACCACATGAAACTATCAATAACTATACATGGATTAATTTTAAAAAATAATCCTTAGTTTACCAAATCATCATGATAATATCCAATGCATAATCTTATTCAATGGATTTTCACATATTTTTGTCTTATCCTAATCCAAAAATACAATTCTAAATATGTCTAAAGAATTATATAATTTAATAATGCGGATGTGTACCCTATAACATTAAATATATGACCCATCATTACATTTTAACACATTAATTATAACCAATATAAATCATAATACTCTAATTAGGTAAATGAAATTTTTTATTACAAATGTGATTCCCTAGACCTATACACCTCAATTTGGATTAAATAGAAATATTTTTTACAAAATATATTATATATCACCTATAAATCCTAGATACAACAATAAAAAGTTACAAAATATACAAATATTAAAAAATCTCTAACATCTATATGATATTTTCAGGTTTAGAGCTCTAGAGAAGTTAGTCACATCATAAAAATTAAAACCCATTCCATTCCCAACTAATGAACATTTTTTTCCATTATATATAATAAACTACATAAATCCTAATATGTATTCAAAATTTTATTCAATTTTCCCACTTTTTAAATCCTTCGAAACATATAATTTATACTAATTTTACTCATAATGTGGGGAATGTAAAAAATAATAAATGGGATATCTTAATCACTATGTAAGGGAAACATATAATAGATTAAATAATGATGTAAACATGGAATAAAAATGATTCATGTAATATATTGATGAAAAAATCCATAATAACTTGAAACCTAGTGCATGATGAATTGTTGATAAAAAATGATAATATAGAAATCAATAATATTATTCTCATACTAATTGAAATCAAAATAGTTAAAACCAAAAGCCCATTTCAAGGATTTCTTCTAGGCCACAATCCATGTCATCAAGTCCACAATCAAGACATTATTTTTAGTTGTGAAGTAATAATCCAAATAAACAAGAATATTTTTTATTATGGTACATACTGATTAATCATGGGGATATTTAATTTTATTCCACAATTGTGACTTTATTATGTTTCTTGAATTAACTATAAGATTCATCAACACCATTCAAAAAATTCCTTGAGTAACCTATTACTAAATAAACTAAATAATTTATTATAATCATAATTAAGTAATATCAATATATAATCTTCATATTTTGGCATTCAATAATCATCATGACCACCCAAACATTTATTTAAGTATATAGAATAATAAAAATTTCTTGGTGATCATCATTCAATATGAATTATATGCAATGGTATTTTTCATATTTTCAAGAGAAGAGTACACATCCAACTAAAAAAATGACAAAATGATCATATGAAATGAAAGGGAAGAAAGTGGATGGTTTTAAAAAAATATCCTAAAAATGAAAAAAGGGATATCTAAAAAGTTATTGGGCTACATTAAAGACACCCTTGTAAAACAACACTTGAATGATACCACCCATTAGGAGATCACGAAGTGGATTTTCACGTATCATACGTTCCTTACCAAAATATATATATATATATATATAGAAATATCAACCCTATAAATTTCATTAATTTTCAATGTTAAATATAAATTAAATATAATAACATAAAATAGAATTTTTAAAAGACTTTTTCCAATGAAGTACAAGATCACGATAGTTGTCAGATCCAATAAACTTTTAATAGTTTTTATGTGAAAACACGTTAGAAGAATTCATATTTAAAGAATCTACAATTATTGACCCTTAAAAATGAAATAAATTTTTACATATTGAATATATATCAGTGTAAATTTATTATGATAGAGATATTTTAAAGCATCAAATAACCATTTTTTAAAAACCACATTGTAAAATGAGTGTTCAAACATTCAGTACATTAAGAAATAATTATCATGAATCAAATAATAATATTATATATAACGAAATATTTCTAAGGTGGACCATGTTTTTGAAGAATAATGTTCATGATAAATCATTTTAGCTCAAATAAGATGATAGGAAAAATAAATAATCATTAATACATTGCAAAAAACACTAATAATAACCACTTGAATAATGTTGGATGATTTTTAAAGTAAATCACAAGAAATTAATTTTTTATTATAAATATATATCAATGGAAAAATAAAATCATAATACAAATAAAACATAGGTCATAAAATATAAAATATCTACAAGAACCATCATTTAAATGAAAGAAATAGATACACTACACTATTGATATTTTGTGAATAATAACAAGACTATTTAAACAAGAGATATTAGAGACAAAAATTCCTACATATTGTTCAGAAAATCCAAAACAACTATACAATAATTTATTGAAAATATTTTAATAATAATTCTAAAATTTATAGCTTACTCATCTAAATTTATATTCAAACTCTTTATTCATAGTCATTCTCCACACGAATTTTATGCTTTTCCTCACTATGTGAATATTATTGATTACATGGTGTGGTCTTAATATAGTATTGTCTGTGTTAGTTATTCGTCAAATGATTAAAAATTTATATTTCATTATGATTACTGATACAAAAATTTTATAATAGTTAAATATGTTCTAACATCCTCTCATGAATATTTTATTCTTTGTCGATGAAAATGTAATTGATAACAAATATGTTTGGGTTATTATTTAAAATTGATATTTTTATTATTAAATAATAAAATTCATATTAATATAATTTCTCAAGAAGAATAAAAAATTAGTTACTCATTTATATATTATTATACATGAAATAATTATCATAAATTTATTCTTGATATAAACTCAATTTATTGTTCATGCCTATATTGATAACAACCAAAACATGAATATAGCCTGATGTAATTAATGATTATGGGGTTGTTTATATATAATATAAATATAACATATGTATAATGATAATATAATGTTATTATTATATTCATATTTTAGAATAATAAATTAGTAAAAGTGATAATAATTTCCATAGAAAATCTCATAGAAATAACAGATAATTAGCAATTTATTACAGTTATTTTAAATTAATTAATTATTGTTAATTAGTTGATGAATATATCATGAATATGTTATTATTGTATTTATTAATAAATTTTATGATATTAGAATCTATATATATAATCATTAACACCATATTTAAATCCACCCTTAAAATATAGGGGTTGTAAATGAAAGATGTGACATCTTGTTTCTTGTATTCTGGACCATACATGAAGGACAATTTCAATATTAATATATTATGATATATAAAGAAACAATAACACTTCATTTAATTATTTAAAATTAATGAAAAAATAATAATAATTTAATTTAACTGTCTTGTTTTTAATTAATTATAGAAATATAATTTTTATGAAAACTATATAGAAGATAATACTCATGTTGTGACATGAGTTTTTCATTGTATTCTCCTTAAAAATGAACACTTTTACATGTTAGTGGTGATGATAAGCTATATTAACTAGAAAGTGGTTATTAGAAGATAATATTTGATGAGTTCCGATGAAAAAAGTTTGGGATAAATGAATTTTGAACAGCCGAATATGATACCAATTTACATGTAAAAAGTAGGGTGTTCTTTTTGAAATAAAATTTATCATAAATATTTTAATTTAACTAAAAATAATCTAGATAAATATAAAAAGTTTAAATGAATAAATTAATTTATTTTTGGTCAATCCAGACATGAAAAATGATTTTTCCAACATGTATGTCAGATACAATTTTCTTTCCCCAATGTAAAAGATCTTTTTACATTTTCACCATTCACATGGGAAACTAATTTTTAGTATTATAAATTTAATTTAATTAAAATTTTTTATAATAAACTAATTAACGAATTTGAAACATATAACATCCTATTTTAAATAAATTTTATCAGATAAATTTATGAATATTCATTTTTTATATTAAAACACATAATCCTACAAAACATTTTGGAAAAAATAGTGATATTGATCGTCTAAATATAAAAATTACAATGTAATCATGTATACTGATTTTAATGAAATAAATTTAATAATTATTATTAAGTGTAACTACAAGACTTCCAATTTTAACCAAAACAAATTCTCACCTTGTAATTATATGAATTAATGAGAGTAATAAAATGGTTTTTAAGTTAATGTAACATTTTTCTTTTATTATAGAAATTTTAGGCATTTTATTTAAATGTATAAAAACCAAATTAATAGAGTTATTTCATAACTTTAAGTAATATTACTTTTAATGTTTTTAAATAATTTAATTATTATTTTATAGTGATAAAATCATGGAAATTATAATATTTATAATTGAAGTATTTTTTCTGTTAAAAACCTATCCTTATAAAAAAAATATTAAAATGTTGTATTTTTTTCAAATTAGAACCATTAATAAATTATTATTTTACAAAAAATGTAGTATAATGAAAACCTGATTAAGTTATAAAATTCCATTTAAAATTATTAATTTATATTATTGTTGTTGAAATAATTAACCACATAAATTTATGTTAAAAAGAAATTAATATAAAAAAACATATCATTTATCATATGTTTAATTAAATATAAATTCAAATAATTTAAAAAACCAAAATTACTTCTAAAAACATGAATTTTTAAAATTTTTTATTTTATGTAAAGTAAATAAGATTCATTTATTTTAAAAGTGTTCCTTGTATTCCTTGTAAATATATGTCATAAATTGGTTAGTCATATTTATTCCATTTAATTTCTTATACAAGTTATAATATTATTACTTAATAACTAAATATTTATTTAAATTCATCGTTATATTTTAATATCAGGGTTTAATGTAGAAAATTATTTTGAATACATTGAATTAATTACGCATAATTATATATTATTATTTCGTTATGTTTAAAAATGTTCGCATTTAATTATTAAATCTTTAGTGGAAAAAATATAATACTTTTTACAATCTAAAAGAGGAAAACAATTGACAATTTCAATCAATATGTCCTACAAATTAATATAGAAATATTAATTGACCGGAATTAAATACCAATAATATGATAGTTTTTCTTCAATTGTAATCCTTTAAAGAATTTAGAATCAAAATAAACTATTATCCTATTTTTTTCCAGACAACAATATTTGATCCCTAAATTTATAATAGATCTTGAACACAGAATGATTCATTTTCACTAATAAGAAATTGTACACATATAGACACTCCCAATAAATAATTTATAAAATAAATTATGTCACCTATAAAAATAGTGTATAAAGTTCATTACACGACCATCCCTCCTTATAATCACTCTAACATGTACAATCTTGCATATCATATATGATAGAATTATTTTCATACACATAATTTTACTTATAATTATATAAATTAAAACATGATAAATCATGTGAAGATAGTAAGGCCTACAATATTCTAAAAATTAGGTACATTTAATATTAAATTCAAGAATGGGTAAAAAATTATTATTTAAAAACAATAAAATATGAAATTTTATTTCATGAATATTTTAAAATTCCACGGGATAACCTTGGGATGTAAATTTTAAATGGGTGATCTATAATACAATGTAAGGGAAGTAACTAAAAACAAGGAATGTAAATTATGATCATGTGATATAATAGGAATATCATGGTAGTATAAAAGGATTGAAAATAATTATCATGAACAATAAGGCACGATATAACATTATAACCAAAAGTTGACAAAGGAATGTGGAATAAAATTGAATCATTACAATATAAAAATATGTTATATATAATCTCCATGAATACATAACATTACATTATTGGTAAACCTCCCTTGTTTCATACATGGAATCTCAGGAGGTAAAACCATAAATAATCAATTTGGGGGATATATAATTCTGATCCCATCTATCACATTCATATCATGATCTTGTATATGTGTTACACATTGATCATATAACATAATGATGCAATTCATCAATTTTTTCGAAATAATTATTGAGTTTGGTTTAAAGTCAATTAAATCCTCAGACAATGAAGGTTATGTAAAACATTCTTATTATCCTTTAGTGGAAATGGACCTGGGTATTCAATACACAAATGTTTGGCATAAAAAATAATTGGATTATTTCGACAATATAATTGGTATACCCAGCATTTTTTACAGTGATTGTGTGGGATAGAATGTTGTAAGTCATTTCCTAGAAATTATATTTATATTAATATAGAGTTTTAATGATAGGCCAACATTTACAATTTTCAATTAAAAGGCACGACATAGAGATTTTTCATTAATAATGTTGAGAAGAAGATGATACCAAACCTTTATAAAGAATATAAAAAATCATGGGAGGGGATATATAAGATATTAGGTGAATCATGGGAGGGATTTGGAGATAAAAGGGTAGAGTAACCAAATTTTAAGATATTTTGAGTGATGAGAAAAGGAATGGTATGTGGGTTTATGTAAAAAATAAAGGGAAACTATTTAATAATTTAGAATAATTGGTTTTGTACTCTTTAAGATACTATAATGAAAACCACCAACCATCCCATAAATCATCCCCAAGAATAATTCCAAATAGTCATGTCCCTTAATTATTTTTACAGATAAAAACTGTACATTTAAATTAATACAATTTTTCATGTTGAAGTGAGTAATGAATATAAATTACTTATTTTATAAAATTAAAATATAATTTATGATCTGGAGGAATAAATAAAGCTTTAAAAATTAATAATATGAGTAAAAAACTCCTATTTTAATGGAGAATTGTAATTTTCGTCCATTATATTTTTTATAGTAATTATTACATGACTTTAAGGATTTTTTTATTTCAAAATAAAATAGTAATATTTCTTCTTTATTTAATCATTAACCAAAAATTGATTATCTATGAAAATTATGAATGATTTTCCATTTCATATTTTCAATGGTATGATATAATAAATAATTTTTATATTGTAAGAGAAAATTTAAAATAACGATCACCTAAAATTTAACATCAGCATTCCCCATTTATAGAAAAGTATTTAATTATTAACAATAATAGTTTTATGACCAATATAAAAATTACCGATGACTTCATAAAATATAATATAATTATGATCTCAAAAATGTTTAATAATTAATAAAAAATTATAATTAATGCTTTATTTATTAAATTAATAAATTCATAAAATATATTATCTTGATTTAAATTATGTATTATTCAAAAATATAATTTGTGTTTGATCATATTAGTATATTTTATTAAGATTATTTATTTATTTAAAATTAATACTAATAAGATATTAATATATTTAATTTTATTAGAATAAAATAAGAAGATTCATTATGTTATGTTGTATATAAATAGACTGTAAATTAAAAAAGTTAATTCTCTAATGGTATGGTGAGGAATAATAGGATTTTCCAAGGGAGGTGAGGTGTACATGATTTATGTCGTGTTCTCAATGAGATAGTACATATCCTAAAAATGGTTTCACTCACATAGTAGTTTTTTTATAATAATTGGCTTTGTCAAGTGAAAAGCATAGGGTTGTTTTCTCCCTTAGATTCTCAGATACATTTTCTTCACAGGGCGTGATCCGACTGGGTGAGGACATCACTTCAATTGCCTATGTCAAATAGGATTATGATAACCCTTAATATATTCATATTAATTATTACTATAGCATGGATATTTTATACATTGTTATTATTCATAAGATAATTTTATGTTCTTACAGACCATTTTACGGTCTAATATAATGAATATTGGGAATGTGATTTATATAACATCATTTATTAATAAAGGATTACGAAATTTCATTTTAATTGATTTCCTATTTATGTTATCCCCTCTTCACAAGTTCCATCCATTAAATTTTAATTTAATTTAATTAAATACATGATGGTATTTCTTTTTCACAGCCTCTTCCATTTCTCATTTTACTTCCATAATGATATGGCCCGACCGCAACAATTTTTCTTGCAATGATGTATTGATTCATAGAACATTGTCATTGTGATCTATGATCATCCTAGTTTTCTCCTCATATTAATGGAAATTATATAATGGTACCACCTCTGTATCTAGTATATTCGAGGTGTAATATATGTACCTTTTCAAATGGGATACATTGGTCATATCATGCACTAAAGATAGGGTAGTTCTGAGTTTTGTTTGAAATGATATCACTCTAACATGACCAATGATATAAAATTGGCCACTGTATCTTATACCAAGTATTAATTTCTTTTAAAACCTCATGAATTTCATCCAATGTGATATAAAATTGTTAAATTTATCTCAAACATAAATCTCGATATTTAGTCAATGATTTTCCCAAAGGGGTTTTAAACAATGAGTATATTTCATTTGTCACTAAATGGTGCAAAACATCATTATCATCTCATAGGTGAGAATGTGTGTCGTATGATCCATCTATCAAACATCATCATGACATATCAGAGACTAACACCTATTTTCACATAAAACCACATATGTTTTTATTTGATTTCTATAATTAAAATAGTTGTTATATTATAACACCGTTATGGATGATTATGATCTCAAAAACAATTTAAATATATTTAACATCAAATCAACATATCTTGTATAGTTTGAAAACTATTTTAATATTTACCATATATATGTTAGGAATAAAGGATGTTAAAGATCATTTCTGTATCTATTTCATATTAATGGTTTCTCCCAATCCATAGGGTACACATCAGATATTTTTCAGATAATGTTAAGAGTGGATTTCCATGAAATCATACCATGTTACATTTTTTATATCATGATGTGTATGTTGAAGGATAGATCACCCTTGATATAGATTAAATGTTATTACTAGGTAAATAGATCAACTACGACCCATATGGAATTATTTCTTTTATGATTCAACAGTACTAATTTGATTAAATACATGGTTATGTTTTCATATTTCCATAGTGGTATGGAAAATGGTTTCATACTAATTTTTTACTTCAAACGTTGATCCATCACATTTTGGCATTCTATGAATAAATATACCATCTCTGTAATATCCCAATTCATGAAACACCACCAAAAGTTTCTTAAAATATATAGATATATGAAGGCATCCTTGAGGAATAGGTATGGATTATCATTGTATATAATAAAAAAATTTCAAATATGGTTCTTGTTTTGGGTGGGATTCATATATTTCTTCCATACTTTGTTACACTTTTTTATCATTTGAACTCTCATTATTCACTACCATCATCTCTAGGAACTCAAAATCATTCATGGCCTCCGTGATGTTTTTTAGAATAAATGGGTTTGAGGTTAATTGTGAAAAGTTTGAGGAACATCCTTTTATTATTACAATATCAATAATTTTTCTATTTGAAATTATTGGATCTCTTTCAATATATATAATGTAATGGGGTTTAATACCCATTATACTATGACCATCTTTCACATTATCAGCTTCCCGTGATACTAATAGATATAAAAATCCAGAATCATGATCAGATCTAACCACATTCATTTTTTCATTTAGAACTCTTTTAGTTTAAATATATACACATGTATTTTTGGATCCACATACATGTGACATTTTTATCTATTGAGATAATATATCTAGATCATTAATGTGAAGATCACTACAACTAATTATTGATCAAATATTAATTATAAGAAGGAATTAAGAAGTTACATTTCATGATTTCATATGTACAAAATCCAACCCCTTTTTGGTTATACCTTTGACTATCACAAATCCCTCCCCATTTGTGTGCAATGTTATACCAAATGCATTGATTATCCTATTCTTCATCACTTTAAATCATTATTTACATGCATTACTATAGAATAATTTGAAACCCATTAGAGATGTAATTTCTAGTGGGATTTAGAATCATAATTAGTTTCTCACAGAATGATGATAATTTAAAGATAATCCATATATAATAAATATTTACATCATGTTGATGGTTTTGTATATCATTCAATTGTCTCGAATTTTATGGATCCAATGAACTCCCTTTTTTATTGATATGATTTCCCAACATGGTTACACCGTCACATCTACTGTAACATTTATTTTATATTATATAAACCCTTTCCTTCGTCACCATCTTTTTTAAAGAATTTAAATTCTACTTATATTTCCCTTTCATTTGTAGTAATATGAATTTCATCAATAATATCATCCAAATATTTATTGAGGTAATCCATAAAGTCTATATTCATTTAGTCCAAGGATATTGTTGGAAAATTAGTGATTCTCCATGAAATAACTATTAAATCAGAATCCCAATAACGTTTATGAAATGTAGTATTGGGGATATCCTGTTTATTATCAAATACATTATAATATCCTTAATGAATATCCACCTGGTATAAGTATTGTGATCAATGTAGATGATTAGAAAATTCATCAATCTGTTCAACATGATACTTTATTTGTTCTATATTTTCTATCTTATTGATGAATGCTTATGTTAATTTACACATCCATTTCCTTAATTTATAGAACCATTACACAAAATGGTTAAGAATGTGTGGGTACAATAATATTATCAACATTTTCTAGTTACTATTCATTAATTTCATCATATTAAAAAATATTCTTTCACAATGTTGTCATGGATATTTGAAATGAACTGGGAATGATCGTGATGGAGAATATAACCAATTGGAACGGAGTAAGTAAAGGAAATTAATTAAGAAAAATATAAAAAATTCCAATATAATGGACATGCCAACAAGGTTGCTATTTTATTTATTTTGAATAATTTACGGTAGAAACTCATTATGTTAAGCAAATAACACCCACTGTTGAGATGTTGGTTCTAATAAGATTCATCCTCCCCCCTGCACATATCCAGAATTAGTGGGATATCAATTATTTGAAGGGTTATTTTCTTTTCTCATAAATATATATTATATCTATACATATAAATAAAATTCATGTTAAACATAGAATCGTATAATTATAAGGTGTGTAACATATGTTTTTCCATGAAATATTTCACCTATTTTGGATAGAACAATTTTTATATTTTTTAGATCAAAATATTAGACTATTTTATCATACAATTAAAAACACAAATTTATATATTGAATGGTTTTATAAATTGATATACTAAACATGAATGACTTGATATAATGTCTTGAATAATAAGTAATTAATTTTTATCATATACATGAATGCATAACTAGATACTTCCCACCACTTAATTTTTTAGATCCACCTCTATTGTTATGATAATATATGTTCTATATTACTCTATAGGTCATATTTGGTTTTTTATAATTTAACATAAACAACCCCTAGTCTTGGAAATAGATTCACATTATTTTCTTCTTCCTTTCATTCGAAACATTAGATGATTGGTCGAGGGTTTAAAATGTGTTCCTTTGATCCATCTTAATTTTTTTTTCTATGTTCCAAAATTTATTGATTTTTAGCCTTTTTTCTCATACATAACACATTTCTATATCCACTTAGACCAATTTAATGGATAGTTCATCATATAAAATTGACAAGTGGGGTGATGGAAATTCTTACCGAAATGAATTTTTTCATCACAATATCTTCATTATAATCTATTATCACATTCTTTACATAGGTCCCAAGAGACAACTGATATTTATTAACCACTATTTAAAAATTGTGGAATCTATATAAAATATCTTGATTTGTATAAATGTTACAAATATATAATTATTTTTATAAATTCTATTCTAGAAAACCTACTAAGATTTCAACATTATTATTGTGGGATATGGAAAAAATATGAATATTTTGATATTCATGTTAATTTTTTCAAAAAAGTTATCATGTAATACTTATCTGTTTTCATTAGTTGAATGATATACCTCTATTTCGAGTCATAGATTCTGAGGAAAATATTTTCTAGAAATACTTCCATGAATTCCTTCCACTGCATCACACAAATCTCATCCTTCGGCTCCATATTTATAATAAATGTCAACAATTTAAATTATTATCATTTAATATGTTAAATATCTAGAATATAATTCTATTACTCATATCATTTATGTACGGTGAATGTAGCACCCCAAGATTTTATAGTATGTTATTTTCATTAATGTAATTCAATGGATTGCGCTACACGCAACATTGAGTTCGAGCACACCCTGACTTACCATACTAGCTGTTCCAAAAGCTTTTATTAATAGTATTAACTGAATTTTTAATTCTATATACACCATATAATTTTAGAATAAAAATAATGTGTTTCTTAGTCATAATATAACAATATATACAAGTTTTTTAAATAAAGGATAAATTTTTCAAAAAAATTACCACCTTTTATCAGTGAACATTTTTTTAAACAAATATATGACACTTTTTTATACAAAATTTAAAGAAACTAAATTATTCTTTAGAATCAGGACAGAAAAAATTTTGTTTGTAGAAATTATTGGTACTTTTCTGATAACATTAATATTCTGAGGAATAATGAAAAATACTACGTCTTAATTTGAAATAAATTTTTTAATCAAAATAATTTATAGTTATAAATTATAATTTTGAATGGTTTTTGAGTATCATTTGATTATATTGTTATAATTTAATATTATTTAGGCCAGTGTTTGTATTTCCTAATTTAAATTGGACATAAACAAGTTTCAATCATTTGATAGTTATTTTTTATTATAAACTCAATATTTTTTTTAAAAGGAAATTAATTTTAAATAAATTTATGAAAATTCGGTGTTTTAAACTAAGAAAAATGGATTCCATGTTTTGAATCAGGATTCCCAAATTTGGTAAAAAGGTAACTTTTATTTTTAGACATTATGAATAATTACTTCGGTAAATATATTATTTTCCATTATCAAAGGGTAAATATGGTAAATAAGCATAATGAAATAATATAATAATAACATTAAATTACCCTAACACATGTTATAACCCTATTATATGATATATTTCTGATCTTAGGAATACATGGGTCGATTTTGGGTCCCCATAGAGCCACATGGGAGTGATAATGACATTTTATATTAAATAATCTAAAGTAATGAAAAAAATTACAAAAGCATGTGTCTTTTAGTAAAAAAATATTTATATGATTTATATAATTGATATGTTAGACTATTAATAATAATTGGAATGAGAAAATATTTTCTACATTATGATAATTTATTTATTATTTTTATGCATAGAATAAATACATTTATATAAGACACAATAATGATGTAGTAATTCCCTTATTAACGAATCAATAAAATTAATGATTTTGAAAATATTAAAATAAATATAGTATGAATGTATTGATGGAATAAAAGAATATTCTAGGTTAATATGATAGGATAGGGTTCATTAAATTATTTTGATTCTAATTAGTCATGATTTTATGACTTTATCAAAAAAGTACCAAATGGTGTCAAAATTGACATAAATGTGTTTTTAAAACAAGTACAATATTATTAATTGATATAATATTCAAAAAAATACAAGGTTTAGTAAAAGGGCATATATAATAATAGATATTTCATTAATGAACCACTTTTGGATTTTTTCATTTTATTGTATGTTTATTTACCATTTATTAATGTAATACAAGAGGACAATGTTAAAGTTAATCTTTTAAACAAATAGTTAAATCTAAAAGATAGGGTTAATATGATGAAATAAACATGACTAAAACCTACTGGATGAGAGGCTTTCGACCCATTCCTACTATATCCTCTAAATAAATCCTTTTGGATACATTTTTATGTAACAATGATTTTATTCTAAAATAATATTTAAATCTTTCCATAAAGTGACCCTAACCTTTCTTATAAAATGGTATATCTCCTCATCTTAATATTAAACCTCCAAATCCATTTAGTGTAGCCAAACCCTGCCAAAATATCCTCTCAACTACTATCACTACATCCTAGAGTATGTCCCTTGATCATAAAGGCATATTAAGGAGCCCATTTGATCAAATCAAAAGGAATCATGTGAAGAAGAGGTAATAATTTCACCCCCCCTCTTTCAAGTTCATTTAATTTTCCACTAAATCTTTCGTTGTTATTTTCATACCAAAATAATAACTACAATATCTCCTAAATCATGGGATGTTATTATAAATATTATACAACTATATTCGCTATTCTATTCATCCTATAATGAAAAAGCCACCAAACGTGCCTATGTACGGCTTACCGTCTCCACGTCGTGGTGTAGTTTGTTATTCAAATACTTTTTTATTTGGACGGGTATAATAATGAATTTAATTGATGTAAATAATAAATATAAATTGTTAGTTATTCTTTATATATGATATAACATCCAATTAATTATGATTTCACTATCATTATAATGATATTGTTGCTTGTGCATACGTACAGATAACTGTCTTCACAAATGTGACAAGATTCATTCCCCATCATAATCATTCCAAAATTATTTTAATTTTATGATTAAAAATAATGTATAATAACATAATATTTTTCACGACCCCCTCCCACCAAGGATGCCCCTCCTGAGTTGGAAATGGTGAAAGGGATATAATGACCCCCGAGTCCCACCTCCAGTAGGCCCAGGGTTGGCGACTATCACCAAGGGTATGTGTTTTCACAAATATGGGAGGCATTACCCTTTTATTATTTAATATTGGGAAATAGGACAAGTCAACCACCAAAAATGAAAAGAACAAGTGTATAGAAATAAACCCAAACTAATCCTGCATGAATGTTTAAATAGGTTATAACAAGGTACAAGTAAAAGAAAGCTCAAAATGCAATACCAAAAGTAAACAAGAGTACAACAACTGCAAAAACTCCAACTGTCCCGACTAGTAGGGTCCCGCACGGCCCTGGTAGTCCTCCTAGAAACCTGAAAGTAAACGCAGGTTAAGCATACAAGTATACTCAGTAGGGAAACCTAAAGATCTCGTGCACAAGTGGGGAGACATCCGAATGTCCTATGAGAACAACAGAAGAAACCTAGCATGAAATTCTATCCACCCAACCTCACCATCCACACTCACCAAAAACACAATTACAAAAGGTAGAAGTAGAATATAATAACAAGAGTATTGGGTACCCCACACCATTCCCCATTATCTAGCTGCTCTTCCTGATGGCGAACGTCCTGACGCTGACACACTCTCCCTGCCCGCACACACCTAGGCCTTGCAACCATGTATCCCGCCCGCAAACACCTGGGCCTCGCAACCACGTATCCAACCTGCACACACCTAGGCCTCTCAACCTTGTATCCCTCTAGCACACACATGGGACTCACAACCATGTATCCCACCCGTACACACCTGGGCCTCATCTCGAAATTTTTTGTGAAACAGTAAAACCTACCCGAAGATCCCTGGTCTAGAACAACCCCAATCGAAACCTAACCAATGAGTCTTAGCTGTAAGGTCGCCTCAAGCCATCACATCCTAGTGGAGAAGGAACAGGAATGATCTAGTAACTAAGGGGAAAACACCCTCTCCCGTGAAGTGGGAGTGTTCGGTAAATATTGCTCAACATGGGTTGGGTGTGATAAAAAACAAAATATACAGATGCAAATATGAATACCAAACACTCATCCCAACCTATGGCTTCTAAACAGAGAAACTGAGCACGTTCCTTGACACTCCTACTACGAAGCATGCATACAACAAACAACCCCAACCCCATTTAGGTTTTCATGTTACAGCAGAATTAGTTTATTAGTTCCTTAATTACGGGGAAACTATCCACAACCAATCATATCGATCGTTCATGAATCATATCCCTGCCATCCACAAATCAAGTTAGGAAAACACAAGAATCACAAAAAATCCATTCCTATCAACCAACCAACCCCATTGATTATTATTCCCATTCCATTACCATGACCCACAATTCATTAACTCTTCCACACATTTTTTATTATTCACAACCCATAGTTCTTTCACATTTTAACCCATCCCTGCAGCCCCGCTTCCCACCACCATAACAAAAACCGCACCGTACATCATCATCCCTTGATACAACTTATCACAGCCCCACTGCGCATTTGATCCACCACAACCCACAAAACATGATTTCTGCCACATCATCTCCCCTTTAACATCATTTACCACAGCCCTACTACCTGTTCTATTCATAACAACCCAGGATTCACCCCTCACATTCAGACACCAACAACCAAGCCAAAACCCACCTGTTCATTATTCCATTTTGTTTAACTGGGGTGATCACACAAGGGTTCCGGATTTTAAACATCCAACATTTCATTATTAACCAACTTCCACATTCCACAAAGTTTCCATCCACAAAAATTGTCTAGAATGATAGGGAAACAATTAATTGCGCAATAAAGGGCCCCCAATGACCATTATTTTTAGTAGGCATAAGCCTATTCAATTCAAAAAATAATATCACAGGATATAAAAATAATCATAACAACTTCCCCATCCCCGTTCTTTTACCAGTTATTAACTTTTTTTAATGGTTCAACTATTTCACATGAAAACAAGAGGATACCCACGCCACATGATGCAAAAATTATAGAGACGAAGGTAAGATCCCTACCTCAACATGTTCTAACCACAACGCTCCCCCAGATCAACCTTAGAAGATGTTTGTCAGCGTCCTTCACCTCTGTCGAGTCCCGGAAAAACCTCCTCAGGTGGAAGTTAGAAAGGAAAGGTCAATTTAAAGACTACTAATCTTAGCTCGGATGTTCCGCATCGTCGTTATGATCCTGTGGCTACTGACAGACTGTAAATCAGTGCTCAGACGAAGAAGTTATGCAAGAAAAGGAACCCTCGAGTCTCTTGGGAGAGCTCTGCTCCGAGGAATGGGGAGGAGATGGGTGATTTGAAAAGAAAGAGGGGACCCCTCTTTTTATAAGAGAGAAAATAAAAACTACACGGTGCATAATTTCTAGTACACTGCATATACTAGGCCATTTCACACGGTCACCACGCGGCTTCCAACATGGCCTTCAACGTAGAACGCGGCCATTGTCTGGTCAACACACGACTTGAAGGTAACACATACGTGAGGAGAGACTACATGGCGTGTATTGTTGGATACAAATCATCTACCCATTTATTTCACACGGCAAGGACACGGCTCCAACATGGCACATGGCCATTGACTAGTCATCACACGGTAATGCGTACGCATGGAGGGACTACACGGTGTGTAGTTTTTGGTACACGGCGTGAACCCATTTATTTCACACGGTAAGGACACGACCTTCAACACGGGGTATACCCGGCAAGGGGGTACACGACGTGTACTCAAACTACATGGCATGTAGTTTCAAAATTCTGGAAAGTGTGGGAAAAGTCCATTTTACCCTCCATAACACTTCGTGTCCTTATTTTTTACAATGGAATGGGCCGAAGATGTCCAATCCATTACATCAAATACCTCTTAAAACATTATCATCACCGAGAATTCAAAAACCAATCCAGAGGAACGCAACAAGATTTCCCTTATGGTTCTAGTTATAATAGGATCCCAACCAACAACCCTAATCATACGTGTTAGGAATTCCTTCTCTTATGTTGAGATATTATCCGCTTTAGGCAGCACTGACTCCCCTTCACGGGTTTAATCACATCCTCATTAATCTATCTCGACTAAGAATTGGGTCTTCCCACTTTTATACATTCGGATTTTTCAACTTGCTCTACCCCCAACACCACACAACCAACACAATGCCCGACCATGTGGTTTGTGGAAAAAATTCCTTCTCCTATGTCAAGATACTATCCTCTTTAGGCGGCACTGACTCGCTCGCAAGGGTTCAATCACATCCGCATTAATGAATTTCGATTAAGGGTCAGGCCTTTTCCCCTTTCCCCACACATCCGGACAAGTTACACATTACTAGGGAACCAGGAAACAAAAGGTCTCACAACCGACAAGCCAAGAATTCCATATATCAAAGGTACATAGTATAACATAAACACAAATCTCAGAAGAACAAGGTAAAACACATGTCAAAACCACTCTAGGTACTGAGTGTGCATCTGGGCCTCCCACTCCCAAGTGCTCTCCTCGAGGCCACCATGCCTCCACAACACACGAACCAAGGGAATGGTTCGTCCACGGAGAACCTTCCCTTTATGGACCTTGATTCTGACTGGTCGTTCCACAAAGGTCGCTTCATCTCCCATATCTAACTCTCCCTTGTCTATAATGTGGGAGTCATCGGGTATGTATCGACGAAGCAGGGAGACGTGGATAACGTCATGAACCTTCTCTAACTGAGGTGGTAGGGATAGCTGATATGCTACCTCGCCGACTCACCTCAGCACCGCGAATGGTCAAATGAACCTATGTGAGAGCTTTCTCACTTCCCCAAACCTCTGCTTCCCCCATCGAGGGGAAACCTTAAAGAACACATGATCTCCCACCTTGAACTCCAAGGGACTCCTTCGACGATCAGCATAAGACTTGTGTTGGTCCTGAGCTGCTTTCATCCTCTCACGTACAAGGTGGACTTTCTCCGTGGTGCTCTGTACTAACTCTGGCCCAAGAGCAGCTGTCTCACCAACCTCTTCCCAGCAAATAGGTGAACAACACGGTCTTCCATACAAGGCCTCAAATGGTGCCATTACAACAGTAGTGTGGATGCTATTGTTGTAGGCAAGCTCTACTAAAGGCAAGTGGCATACCCATGATCCTCTGAAATCTAGAACGCATGCTCGTAGCATGTCCTCCAACATCTGGATAGTCTTCTATATCTGCCCATCGGTCTAGTGGTGGAAAGCAGTTCTAAGGCGTAGTTGGGTGCCAAAATCATGTTGTAACCCCCTCTAGACTCGTGAGGTAAACCGAGTATCTCGATCTTAGATGATAGTCTTTGGAACTCCATGAAACTGCACAACCTCGTATACGTACCTCTGTGCTAAGGTACTCACCAGGCCTGACTCATTAATTGCTAGAAGTGAGCAGATTTCGTCAGTCGATCCACCACTACCCAGATAGCATCATAACCTCCCTGAGCTCCGGGTAGTCCTGTGATGAATTCCCTTGAGATTTCATCCCACTTCCACTCGGGGACATCTAAAGGATGCAACAAACCACTCGAAATATGGTATTCATTCTTCACTTGCTGACACACTAGGCATTTAGCCACAAACTTCGCCACTGCCCGTTTCAACGCGGGCGACCAAAACTGTTCCCTCAGGCCTCGGTACATTTTTGAAACTCCTGGATGTATCGCCAAGGCTGAGCTATGGAACTCATACAGAACTCCCTTACGCATTCTCTCCGGGACAAACAACCTTCCATGTAAAAGCATCTGAGGTCAGATGTCTTCTGACGATCCTTCTAGAGTGTTCCCCTGATCGACATGATCATGCATCACCTCTAACTTGGAGTACCCCAACTGAGGCTCTTCCACCTGCTGCAACAAAGAGAACTGCTCCATCCTATGAAACAAACAGACTCTAAGACCTTCTACCCTGGAATCTAAGTGCAAGGCGGTCAACTATCCCATCGCTTCCCAAACATCAGTGGATTCTCAAACCACTTCCTTCTATGACTTCCTTATTAGAGAATCAGCCACAACGTTTCCCTTACCATCAGTGTAAGATATCTCGAAGTCATAGTATTGAAGAAACTTGACCCATATCTGCTGCCGTAAGTTTAGGTCATGTTGGGAGAAGATATGACGCAAGATATTGTGATCTGAGAAGACCACAAAGCTATCCCCAAAGGGGTAATGTTGCCAAAACATCAGTCCAAACACTACTACTGCAAGCTCTATTTCACGGGTAGAAACGTTACACTCGTGAGGGTGTAACTGACTAGACCCATAACAGATCAATCCCTTCTTCTAAATCAGCATGCACCCCAGACCAATGCCAGAATCATCACAAAACACCTCATACAACAACACTTCCTCTGGAATCCTAAGCACGGGAGCACTAACCAACTTCTACTTCAGGTAGTCGAAAGATTTCTGGCCCTTCTCACTCCATAGGAAGAACTGGTTCTTCCTAGTCAAAGCTATCAATGGAGAAGCAACTCGAGGGAAGTCTGAAACAAACCTCCGATAGTAACCTGCTAACCCTAGGAGACTACGAAATTCTGCCACACTCTTGGGTGCT
Source organism: Viscum album (assembly GCA_963277665.1). Lineage (NCBI taxonomy): Eukaryota > Viridiplantae > Streptophyta > Magnoliopsida > Santalales > Viscaceae > Viscum > Viscum album. The sequence continues at coordinate 76,456,752 of OY728127.1, read as the reverse complement.
GGCCATGAAACAACTACCTCCACCTTCGACGGGTCCACTAACACTCCAAGCTGATACACCAAATTCCCAAGGAAGTGTACTTCTTGTGTTAAGAACATACACATTGACAAATTCCTGTAAATATGGTGGTGTCGAAGGACTTCCAAGACTGCCCTGAGATTCTCAATGTGCTCCTCCTATGATCTTGAGTAGATCAGGATTTCATCGATAAACACAATGACGAACCGGTCCAAAAACTATCAGAAGGAAAAGTTCATAAGTCCCATGAACACAGCTGGTGCATGTGTAACTCCAAATGGCATCACTACAAACTCGATGTGCCCATACCTACACCTGAAAGTCCTCTTGATGATGTCACTTTCCTTTACCGTCAGCTGATGATATCCGGATCGTAGATCATTCATGGAAAACCAACCTGCTCCCCTTAGTTGGTTGAAGAGATCATCTATCCTTGGAAGGGGGTAACGGTTCTTGACTGTTACCTAGTTTACCCTTCGGTAGTCTATGCATAGTTGGAGACCACCTTCTGCCTTCTCCACGAACAAAACTAGAGCACCCCATGGCGATACGTTGGGTCGAAAAAAACCCTTCTCCATCATATCGTTAATATGAATCCGCAACTCCCACAACTCTGATGGTGCCATAAGATAAGGGGCCATTGAAATCGGACAGGCACCAGGCTGTAAGTCTATCCCTAACTCGACGTCACATCGGGGAGGGGGGTAGAGTTGCAACCTCCTCAAGAAAAACAAAGAGGAAATCCTCAACAACCTCTGGGACATCCATCATCTCTATATCAGCTGGAACCACTGATAACCCTCCAGAAAAGGAAAGGAGAGGCTTCACATGCCGGATTCCTACCTGATAGCTCATCTGGACAACAAAAGATACACGCTGCCCATCCACGTCGAAGAACAAGACTCTTCTACGGAAGCAGTTGATAACGGAACTAATGGAAAACAACAAGTCGATTCCTAGGATGACATTGAATGGCTACATCTGTAATAGAAGAAGGTCCCCAATAGATTGGTGTGGTCCCAATGCCAGCCCACATCTTCGGAAAACACAAGATACGCTGGTCTTCCCTCCAACTGGTTTACTCCGCACCAGTGGTACGGAAAGTCTATCTACATATAGTCCCAAATCATGGGCTTGACCAGGTGCAACAAAGGAGTATGAAACTCCCGAATCGAACAAAGCAGAATCAAGAGTGTTGAACAAACAAATCGTACATCACACCACCTCTAGTCCTGCTAGAGCTGTCAAATCTGCTGCGTGCAACTATCCATGCCCAGCTCCTCTGCCTCTCTGATTTCATCCACCTCCCCAAACACTCCCTTATCAAGGTCCCTGAGGAGCACCCTGAGGTCAGCCTCATCCCGCAAAGTCTACCCTCGAAGGGGCATCGTCCTGCTGCTTCTGGAAGTGCCTCACTAGAAATTGGTGCTGCTGAGGTGGGCGCTAAACATGCCAGCCTCCACAGTACTGAGCTCGGGTCGGGCACCAACTCTAAATGTTCCCGAAACCTCTACTAGAAAAACACTTCGATCCTGGGCTCGTAAAAAAGGGACGAGGACCCGATGATCTGAACTGGAACTGATAGGGCCTACTCCCCACTGGCTTGAACCTGGAAGGTCCCATCGTAGGAGACCTGCTGCTGACTAACTTCCCCTTCGACGAACCTAGCTGGATTCCCTCACGTTGTGCACCTCCCTACAATGGAATCCTCTCTACAACCTCTGCCTTCTTCTGTTCCAGCAAGTACGTCGAAAGGGTGAAGGGGATAACAGCATACTAGAGCGAATGACGAAGCTCCTCCTCCAAACGTCTCGCCTGAGACTCCACATCTGGAAGGAGATCCGGAGCAAAGCGCCTGAGATCCTTGAACTTGATCCCCAATTATCATACCTACATACTCCGCTCGTGAAGGGAGAGTAACTATTGCTGCTTCTCCCCCTTGATCATGGAAGAAAGGAATTCCTCTCAGAATTCCTTCTCAATGTCAGCCCATGGAACCTCTTCCTCAATCCTCTCTCTGAGGTAGGGAGTCCACCAATGTCGCGCCGCACCTCTCAGCATACTGACTGCTCGGGGAACCTAGTACTCCCTCGGAGCACGGATCAAGGTGAAAGCAATCCCTAGCTCGTCAAGAAACCCCTCTGTCTCTATATCCGATGTACTACCCTATTACTTCTCGAGGGTTTGTCGTTGGAAAAAATGTAGAGTATTATGCCACTGGCTATCTTCCTCCTCTCGGTCAATCCTCAACTGATCGACCGCCTCAATATATTGGGCCTCGGCTGTTTAAGCCACCTAGGGACGACGTCCAGGTGCCACAGCTGTACGGTAAACAGAGATCTCCTTATCCCATGTAGTAAGTAAATATCTCAGGGTCTTATTTTATCATTTTTATTTCAATTTCTTTCCCAGAACACCCAAATCAAGTAAAACACAATCATGATGATGCATGTACCTTCCCTAGGGTCTCTACCATGCAATCAATTTAATCTCACTAGGTCGTTTGGTAGGCTCAGAGTCCTTTCATCAGATCATGGGGGCCCTAAAATCTCGTGTCCTAGTCGGTCTTCCCTGGCCTATGTCACGCACCAAGATTAACCAACATTGTTTCCCTACCATCCCATGGAATCCTCACTATGCCTAACTCCAGACTCCATCCTATCTCTCAACCATCACCTCTGATACCATTCTGTCATGACCCCCTCCCACCAAGGATGCCCCTCCTGAGCTGGAAATGTTGAAAGGGAGAAAATTACCCATGAGTCCAGCCTCTAGTAGGCCTCGGGTTGGCGACTAGCACCAAGGGTATGAGTTTTCACAAATATTGGAGGCATTACCCTTTTATTATTTATGATCGGGAAATAGGACATGTCAACCACCAAAAAGGAAAAGAACAAGTGTATAGAAATAAACCCAAACCAATCCCACATGCATGTTTAAATATTTTATAACAAGGTACAAGTAAATGAAATCTCAAAAAACAATACCAAGAGAAAACAAGAGTACAACAACTACAACAACCCCAATTGTCCCAACCAGTAGGGTCCTACATGACCCTTGTAGTCCTCCTGGAAACCTCAATGTAAACGTAGGGTGACCATACATGTATATTCAGTAGGGAAACCTACAGCTCTCGTGCACAAGTGGGGAGAAATCCTAATGTCCCGTGAGAATAACAGAAGAAACCTAGCAAGGAATTATATCCACCCAACCTCACTAGCCACACTCACCAAAAACACAATCACAACAAGTAGTAGTAGTATATAAGAACAATATTATTGGGTACCCCACACCATTCCTCATTAGTTAGCTTCTATTCCTAATGGAGAACATCCTGAAACATCCATAGTCTCCCTGCCCGCACACACATGGGCCTCAAAAACCACAGATCTCGCCTGAACACACCTGGGACTCACAACCATGTATCCCGCCTGCACACACCTAGGCCTCGAAACCACATATCCCACCCACACACACCTGGGCCTCCAAACCACCTATCCTGTCCGCACACACCTGGGCCTCACAACCATGTATCCCTCCCACACACACATGGGCCTCATCTCGATGTTTCTTGGGAAACAGTAAAACCAGCCCGAAGAGTCATGGTCTAGAACCAGCCCAACTGAATCCTACCCGAGGAGTCTTAGGTGTAAGGTCGCCTAAATCCGTCATAGCCAAGGGGAGAAAGACTAGGAAGGAGCTAGTAACTAAGGTGAAAACACCCTCTCCCATGAAATGGGAGTGTTCGGAACTAAGTTCTCAACATGGGTGGGGTGTGATAAAACACAAAAGATATAGATACATATATGTATTCAATCAACTCAGCCCGACCTATGGCTTCTAAATAGAGAAACTTAGCTTGTGCCTCGGCACTGCTACTATGAAGCATGCATACAACAAACAACCCCAACCCCATTTAGGTTTTCACATTTCAGCAGAATTAGTTTATTAGTTCCTTAAATTCTATGAAACTATCCACAACCAATCATTTCGATCGTCCGTGAAACATATCCCTTCCATCCACAATTCATGTTTGGAAAACACAATCCGCACAACAAATCCCTTCCAATCAACCAACTAACCCCATTGATTATTATTTCCATTCCATTACCATGTCCCACCATTCATTAACTCTTCCACACATTATTTATTATTAACAACCCATAGTTAGTTCACATTCCAACCCATCCCTGCAGCCTCGCTTCCAAACACCATAACCACAACCGCACCGTATGTCATCATCCCTTGATACAACTTATCGCATCCCCGCTACTCATTTGATCCACCACAACCCACAAAACATGATTTGTCCCACAACATCGCCCCTTTAACATCATTTATCGTAGCCCTGATCCATGTTATATTTGTCACAACGCAAGATTCACCCCTCAATTTCACACACAAGTAACCAAGCCAAAACCCCCGTGTTCATTATTCCATTTTGTTTAACTAGGGTGATCACAAAAGGGTTCCAGATTTTAAACAGCCAAAATTACGTGATTAACCAATTTCCACATTCCACAATGTTTCTATCCACAAAAACGGCCTATAAAGATAGGGAAACATTTAATTATGCATGCAAAGGTCCCCAATGACCGTGATTTTCCGTGGGCATAAGCCTATTCAATTCACAAGATAATATCATAGGATATAAAGATAAACATAACAACTTCCCCATCCATTTTCTTTAACTAGTTATTATCTTTATTTAATAGTTCAACTGTTTCTCATGAAAACAAAAGGTTACCCACCCAGCATGATGCACAAATTAGAGAGACGACGGTAAGATCCCAACCTCAACCAGTTCTGATCACAACGCTCCCCCGGATCAACCTTAGAAGACGTCTGTCAGTGTCCATTACCTCTGTCGTGTCCCGAAAAATCCTCCTTGGGTGGAAGTTAGAAAGTAAAGGTCGATGGAAATACAACGTTTCCATGCTCGGAAGATCTGCCTCGTCATTACGATCCCATCGCCGCTAACGGATCGTAAATCGGAGCTCGGACTAAGATGTTATGGAAGAAAATGAGCCTTCGAGTCTCTTTGGAGAGAACTACTCAGAGGAATGGGGAGAAGAGGAGTGAGTTGAAAAGGAGGAGGGAACCCCTACTTTTATAGGAGAGAAAAGAAAATGTACACTGTGTGTACTTTATGGTACACGACATGTACTCGACCGTTTCACACGGTCACGATGCGGCTTCCAACATGACCTTCAACACGGAACGCGACCGTTGACTGGTCAACACATGGCTTGAAGGTAACGCATACTCGGGGAGGGACTACACAGCATGTAGTATTGGATACATGGAGTGTACCCATTTATTTCACAGGACAAGGACACGACTCCAACACAGCACAAAACCTTTGACTGGCCAACACACGGTAACGCGTACGTGGGGAGAGACTACACGACGTGTAGTTTGGGTTACACTGTGTGCACCAATTTATTTCACTCATCAAGGAGACGACCTTCAACACGGGGTATACCCAGCAAGGGGGTCCACAGCGTGTACTGAAACTACACGGCGTGTTGTTACAATATTCTGGAAAGTGTGGGAAAATTTCATTTTACCCTCCAGAACACTTCATGGACTTATTTTTGACAAAGGAATGGGCCAGAGAGGTCCGGGCCATTACTATATCATTCTGTATATGAATCAAATAAATCCTATCCATAACAAACATGGCTTACGTAACTAAGCGTATAATGGAAAAGGAATCATTTAACACCCATAACGATCATACTACAAAAATATTTTTAACCATGAAATTTTAGAGGATCATATATGATATAATATTTATGTTATTTTATTATTTAATAAAAATGTTTTAACTATTACACCGGATGTTAATATACCATCAACTAATCAAATGTACAATGTCATGGTTTTCTTATCTCACTTGTATTTCTGTGATATTTCTTTTATTCACCACTTATTTATTGCATGTGGTGAATTTTATACTATCATTTGATATATATTATCATTATTCTTATTATATTAATGATATTTTATGATTTATTTTGTGTATATTTAGTTCTGGTCATAGGAATTGAATGATTATATCGTGGTAAGCGGTTTTCATCTAACATTTATTCCAGTGAAATTCATGCTATATTTGCCACTATTAACTTTTCTGTGGTGTATGTTCTGCCCATGGTTGGGTAGTTTTCAAAAAATATATTAATTTATGGGTATTTACATCACCATTGTATGACCCTTCTTTCATGGTTTGTTTGTTTCTTGTGTTAAAAAATCATTATGGGAATTTTATTTTTCATTTTCCACTCATTCAGTTTTACACAAAAATCATTGAATGCATTACTCCAATATTATTTGTGATGTAACTATTTATTTAATTATGTATTAATATACACTCCTTATTTTTTGGATATTCTTTTGATACACATAATAACTCCATTGAAAAATTCTCACATCCTCGATATAAAATTGATAGGTGTCATTTTAACTCAATTTCTATTTATTGAGTTAAAAATCAAAGTAATTGGTGTTGTGTCTACAAGAATATGTGTGAATATCCTACGAATGATTTTAACTGAATATCCAATCATATTGAGTGTATTTATATTTTTCACAAACAATTATGTCATTAATTTATCCTTAATCTATGGATATTTTCTTTATAAAGGATTTCATCTCAACCAACATTCCATTGAGACATTTTTGTTATTATGCTCCAATTCACTATTATTTGGTGTATATAATGTAGTTTTACATATTATATAATGAATTTATTTTTTAAAATGATATTATAATGTATTGATTACCTGAATTATTTGTATTCTAGAGTCTCTCATTTTGGTTAGAACTCTAACTAAAATATCATTTTAAATGTTTTAAAAATTTATTCTTTTAAATATTTCTCATTAATGCCTATGTTTCAAAGAATGTTTTATGGATTTATATATATTAACATTAATGATTTAAAATTTAAATTCCTTTTAAAATATTCAATGTGGTATGGGACACGTTGATTCAAAATTATATTTTTAATAGCTTCATTATTAATAATTAGACTTTTAAATGTTTTCATGAAAAAGGGATATTTCTCTCAAATATTTTTACTGACCATTTTAAACTATTTAAAAATAATTTTCAAGATATTATTATTGATTAAGGATGATTTATTATGATACAAATCGTTCATAATGTACCGAAGGATTTGTTATATGTTTGACTATTGATGTGTTAGTTTTATACAATACATCGTTTATTAATAATGTATTGACATCTCATATGCTAGTTTTAATATGAATGTTTATGTTATGTTTAATACTATTCGTATGAGGAATTCATTGAACATATTATGTTATTGGTGGAGCCGGCTACAGCTCCTCGACGCACCAGTAGGTCTAATGGGACAAACTAATGTCTTGGCCAAAGGCCTTGGCAAAATATTATTAGTAGTCTTCAAACTAGGCCTTGACTATGTGGTTATGAAGACTTGAATTATGCATTCCACCATTATGAAATTAGCTATTGATATTTCGTGTCATTTTATGACTAGTAGAATATCCTTGTGGATATGAAAATGGAATTATTTTGATTTATCATTTCCATATTATGACAATGTTTATGTTTAAAAGGTTCGTGTTGAAGTCTTATACATTTCCTTAAATGTTTATTTTTTATTTATGACTATTTCTTATTTTTGTTATCCTTACTGTGCATCTGAGATTACTACACTGTTATGTTTTAATTTTATTAGGATGCAAAGAAGTATAATATGATTAACATGAAGGAATAGTCTAAAGGATATAAGGGTTTTCAAAGGGGAAAAAATGTTGTTATTTTATTTCATGATGAAATGTAATACATATGTATGAATCTAGTACTTCCAGCGATACTAAAATATTATGTCATTCAAGACATGATTCCATGTATCATTCCAATGTTATATAATAATGCACCGACTCTGGGTAACTATGGTCACAACGTTATAGTTCGTATCAGAGAAAGTTCAGTAAAAACCTTTGAAACTCTATTTTTTAAAAATATGATTATAAAACACTACCATAAGATAGACATTAAGGATTAGTATAGAAGAACATACATGAAATTTTGTATGGTAAATATAATGTTGGTTTTCCAAGAAAAAATCAGTGTCTAGATACAATCAGGTAGAGGAGGCTTTGGCATAGATCTACATAGGAGTGAAAATTCTGACAAGGCATTTCAGGCATGACCTGGGGTATCCTGGTATATGACAACGGGTCGTGATGCACATTTGGTTATAACACTCTGGAGGGATATGCTTATGATAATTTAAATTTTCTTTACAAACCAATTTGAATGATTTTAATATAACATGAGAATAAATTAACTTCGTTAATCATATGGTGTATTAGATAGAAAATAATTAGTGATGATATTCTCTAAATGATGTTATGACTTACAATATTCTTTCTTGTGTTATTCAAGGGTTGGATTACAAGGATGTCATTGTAACATTGAACATTATGTACAAGGTGGATCTGGTGGTGGAAATGAGAAATGAAATGGAATAATTATATGTGTAAAAGATTTTGTGTTCATGCTGAATCAGTTTTACAAAAATATGATCCACAACAGATATATTAACCAACTCTCGGACTCAAAAATGAAGATAAATGTGGTGAATGATAATATCTACAGTAGGGGAAACCATTTGGAAAATAATGATCAATTTCCATCATGCGGAAAATGTTGAAAGAGTCACCTAGGAAAGAATCTCAATAGAACAAATAAATGGTTTATGTGTTGGAAAGAATTGCATAAGTAAAGAATTGTGGAGGAAAATGAAGAGTATTATGGAAGAAAATAAAAATGATCCAAAAAATATATTTAGAATCATTTTCCATAATTGTAGGGGACTTGGGAATTACAAGATTGGATTCCATATTCTATAGGATAACCTCTTGGTCAAGGAAGAACCTATGTTGAATTCAATTCATGGTGAAATGTTTAAAAGTATTAGTGTGCTTTTTTGATGGGATTACATTGGAAGACATTTCTCTTTTATGTATAACCATATTGATTGTTTTTTATGATATTTAATAAGGAATCATCTCTTCTTTTGAGGATATAGTTATAAAGAACTCTTTTGGTTTATATGATCCCTAAATTTGAGGAAATTACAGGTTATTAATTTTTGGCATTAAAATGCGAGGTTTCAGGTAACATTTATTGATAAAATATGTTATTTTAATTTTGAATAATTTATCACATTTTTGGAATTTTATAAAATATATGTTTTTTGAAATAGGACAACATTCATATCGTGTGACAACCCATCAGGTCAGACAAAGCTTCAGGAATTGAACCTATGACCAGAGTTTGATTGGGATTTATCGCTTACCACTGGACTACGTGATGTCCCAAGTTAGTGTGACTAATTTTATTTAGTTAAATGATTTTATTGATGAATAATAAGATTATTTTGGATCTTATGTCTTATCAAATGGATATCCTTAGTATAGGAATATGATTTGGTGATTAAGTGAAAATCTTATTTTGGAAGACGTTCACTCTCTAGGAAACACAATATGCCTCAAGAATATAGAATACAAATTGATTTCATTTGAGTGGTACTCTTGGATTTTTATCTATGTTTTTATTTTGGATTTATAGAGATTTGGGTTATTTAAGGAAATAATTAACCAATCATGGAGAATATGTGAATAGGTAAATTACATTTATGTATGTGCCATTAAGAGTAGTTGATGTTATTTAGAGATACAATTTAATATGGAAGACTATGAAATAAAATTCATCTATGTTTTGGGTGTCAATATTAGTTCAGATTATATTGAAGGATTATTAAGAAAATTGTTTATTTAATTGTATTTATTGAACTTTGGGTTTTTTTGGTTTAATTTTAGAAATTATGATTAGTATTTCATTGAATAAAGGATTATCCTTTTAGAGAACATGTGATATTTTAATAAGGATTTTTTTGGATAATCTCTAATGACAAGGTAAATATATATTTTATCATTTGTGGATCATGTGATTCTCTAGAAGATAGTTCTACAGCTTCAGGTTTGACCAAGTCATCATGAATACTCATCATTTGGAATGAAATATGATCTTGTGGTAGAAATTTATCAAAGGAATAAACTCTATTTGAAAATAATGTATATATCTTTATGTTCTTATTCAATACCATAAATAAATTCCTCAACATTATGAAATGGAACTTAAAAAAATTATTTTCTGTATACTTTTCCTACTGGGAATCAAATGACCTTTTATATTATAACATGTTTTTTGTTTTCTTTTTGTTAAATTTCTATTGATCATGTTTTCTATCACTCTCCATCATAACATGACACTTAGTTTATCTTCCATATCCATTTATTCCTACATGGAATCCTCATATGGGTTATCTCAGGAGATCGTTGTACTTCACTTTCATTCTTTTAAAGTGACAGTTTTATTTAATCTTTTTCCGATGTGGAACGTTTAATTAAGTTCTCATCCCCAATTTCAAAATTGTGAGGTTTAAATTTCCAAATGGGGGATTAATGTAACACCCAAAGATTTCAAAATATGTTATTTTCATTAAAATAATTAAATGTCTTGTGCTACACGAATCATTGAGTTCGAGAGAACCATGACTTTACAAAAAAACTATTCATAAATCATTTATGAATATTATTAATATAATTTATAATTTTATATACTTCATATAATTTTAGAATCCATATTAAGTGTTTCGTAGACATAATATAAAAACCAATTCATTTTTTTATGATAAAATATCTATTTTCCAAATAATGCAATTTTACCTGCATTTATTGGTGATCCTTTTTTAAAACAAATATTTGACACATTTATATCTTAAATTTATTGAAATTAAATTAATCTTTAGAATCATGACCTAAAAATCTAATTTGGACAAATTTTTAGTACTTTTATGATAACTTTCATATTTTGATAAATAGTTAAAAATATTATGTCTTAATTGAAAACAACTTTTTTATTCAAAATTATATATAGTATTAAATTATACAGTTGAAAGGTTATTAAGTATCACTAGTTTATATTTTTATGATTTAATATAATTTAGGTCATTGGATATAATTTAACATTTAAATTGGACATAAACAATTTTCAATCTTTTAATAGTTATTATTTCTTAAAAACATGCCTTTTGTTTGGAAAATGGGAATAAATTTTAAATTAATTTCTACCACTGTTGTTTTTTGAATTTGGAAAAATAGATTCAATATTTGGATTCTGAAGGTCCAAATTTTTTAAATAGGTATCTTTTTTTAGAAATTATGAATAATTACTTCGGTAAATATTTTATTTACCATTATTAAAGGGAAAATCTAGTAAATTAGTGTAAACAAATAATATTATAATAATATAAAATTACCCTAACACATGTTATAACCCTTTTATCTGATAAATGTACGAAAATGGGCATACTTGGGTCAACATTGGGACCAAAAGGCGCCACATGGGAGTGATAATGTCATTTTATATTAAATAATTTAAAATAAAGAAATAAACAATGTTTGTATCTTTTTGTAAAAAAAATTTTATATGAAGATATATAATTGATCTATTCGACTATAAATATTAATTATAAATATAATATGATTTACTACAGCATGATAATTTATTTATAATTTTTAGATATAAAAAATATATATTTATATAGGACTCAATTATGATGTAGTATTTTCCTTATTAATGAAAGAATCAAATAAATGATATAATAAATATTAAAATAAATATAATATAAATTTTTTGATTCCATGAAAGTATTTTCTAGGTTAATATGACATTATAGGGTTGATTTATTGAAATTTTTAGAAATCAATCATGTTATTATGACTCTAACAAAAAAATACAAAACAGTATCAAAATTGTAATAAATGAGTTTTTAAAATAAATTATATTTTATTAACTGATATATTATTCCTAAAAACTATAGTATTTCCAAATAAATTATGTAATAGTATATATGTCAATAAATAACAACTTGGTGTTCCCTTGGCATTTTATATTATGTTTATTAACTATTTATTACAGTAACACAAGAGGACATTGTAAAAGATAAACTATTAAACTTATAGTTTAATCTAAAAGATAGGGTTTAGATTCTGACCTAAACACATATGAAACCTATTGGCTGAAGTGATTTCAACCCATCTCAACCTTATCCTCGAAATAAATTCTTGTGGATCCATTAGAAACTGAAATAAATTTGTGATAAAATAATATTTCAATCATTTCCTAAAGTGACCCTTAACTATTTTATAAAGGGGTACTTATCCTTCTCATAATTTCAAATATGAAAAGACATTTGGCTCAGCCAAACCCAGCCCAAGTATCCTCCCAACTATTGTAACTACACCCTAGAGTCATTACTTTGATCATAAAGCCTTTATATAGAGCCCTTTTGATCAAATAAAAAGCAACAACGCCAAGAAGAGGTAATAATTTCACCACACTCTTTTATTTTCTTTTCACCTTCCACTACCTCTGTAATTTTTATTTCCATAGAAAAATAATAAATCTAGTATCTCATAACTACAGTTTTATTATTATAAATACGGTACAACCATATTCATTATTCTATCCATCCTATAATGTCAAAGTCAACATATGTGGGTACGTACGACTTACCGTCTCCACGTCGTGGTGTAGTTTTTTATTCAAACACTTCATTATTTGAATGGGTATAATAATGTTCATAATTGATATAAAGAGTAATGTTGACATTTTAATAATTTTTTATATATGATATACCTTCCAATTACGTATGATCTCAACATCAATATAATGATGTTGTCACTCGTGCGTACATACATATTACAGTCACCACAAACACGATTAGAGTCATTCCCCATCATAATCATTCAAGAATAATTTTAATTTTTTGATTAAAAATATTGTTTAATAAATTAATATAATTTTGAATATTAATCAAATAAAACCTATCCCGAACAAACATGGCTTACGTAACTAAGCATATAAAGGAAAAGGAACCAGTTAACACCTGAAACGATGATACTACTACAATATTATTAACAAAGAAATATTAGATGATAATATATGATATCATATTTATGTTCGTTTATAATTTAATAATTTTGCTTTAACTATCATACAACATGTTAAAATACCATCAATTAAGAAAAAATTTCAAGGTAAGGGGTTTCTTATCACAATTTTAATTCTGTGAGATTTCCATTGTTCGCCACTTTTTTATTGCATGTGATGTATTCTATTCCACCATTTGATAAATATTATCATGATTATAATTATATTCATGGTATTATGGGATTCATTTAATAGTTATTAAATTTGGGTCATATGACTCGATTGATTATAATGAGGTAAGGGGTTTTCATCTCACTTTTATTCCTGTGAGGTTCATGATTTATTTGCCACTATTAACATTTCTATGGTGTATGTACTTCCCATGACTATATTGTTTGTGTAATACAATTTAATTTATGGGTATTTACATCATCATTGTATGATCATTCATTCATGGGGTTTATTATTCAAATGTTACCAAATTGTTAAGGGAATTTTAAATTTCAATTTCCACTCATTCAGTTTTATGCAAACATCATTGATTATAGTACTCCAAGATTTTGAGTGAAATCACTATTTTTTTACATATATAGTAATTCACACTCCCCATTGTGTGGAAATTATTTTTATTCACATAATCACTCTGTTTATAGATTCTCAAGTAATCGGTATAATCTTGATAAGAGTAATTTTAACTCAGTTTTTATTCATCGAGTTTAACATTGAAGTCATTGGTGTTGTGTTTACAAGAATATGTGTGAATGTCCTATAATTTATTTACACTGTATATAAAATCATATTGAGTGTATTTATATTTGTCCTCCATAATTATGTCATTGATTTATATTTAATGAAAGGATACGATCATTATAAATGTGTTTATCTCAACATACATTCCATTGACACTTCTTTGTTGTTACGTGCCAATTCACTTTTATTTGGTGTATATAATGTACTTTGAAATTAAATATCATGAATCCAATTATTCTCATGATATTATATTGTTTTTATTACCTCTATTATTAGTATTCACGTTTTCTCATTTTGTTAAGAACTCTAACTAAAATATCATTTTAAATGTTTTAAAAATCTATTCTTCTTAATATTTCTCATTAATGTCCATATTTTAAATATGATTTTATGGTTATATTTATATGGACATTAATGTTTAAAAATTGATATTATTTTTAAACATTTCAATGTGGTATGGGAAAATTTGATTAAAAAATCTATTTTAAACACCTTCTTGATAAATAATGAGACTTTTAAATGTTTTCATGAGAAAAGGATATTTCTCACATTGATTTTTACTGATCATTTTCAACTATCTCAACCTTTATTACAAGATATTATTCCAGATCAAGGTTGATTTATTATGATTCAAATCATTCATATTGTATTAATGGTTTTTTGATATGTTTCAAAGTGGATGTGTTATTTTTATATCATTCACAATTTTTGGATTAATTATTTACATTTAGTATTTTAGTTTTAATACGAATGTTTATATTATGTTTAAACCTTTTCATATGTGGAATGAATTAGACATAATAAGTGACGGTTGGAGCCCACTATAGCTTCTAGATACATTAGAAGGTCTCATGATTCAATCTTGTGTTTTGGCACAAGGACTTGAAAAAATCTTATTTTTAGTCTTTCTATAAGGAATTGACTAGGGGGTTATGAAGACTGGCATTATGCATTCCAGCATTATGAAATTGGCTATTGATATTTCATGTGATTATTTGACTAATAGAATATACATGAAAATAATTATATTTCAGTATTTTGATTTATAATTTCTATATTATGATGATGTTTATTTTTAAAAGGCTTGTGTTATAGTCTTATACATTTTCTTAAATGTTTATTCTTACTTATTACAGTTTCTGTATGATGGTTATCCTTACTGAGCATACGACCTCACCCCTTTCTTAAGTTTTATTTTTTCCAGGGTTTAAAGAAATACATTAAAGTTATCCTATTAGAATAAGCTAAAGGATATATGTGTGTTCAATGTGGATACAATGTTGTTTTTTTATTTTACGATGTAATGTAAAACTTATGTATATATCTATTACTTACAAGACTACACAACTGAACGGTCTTTCGTGACATGATTCCATGTATAATGCCATTGTTATGTAATAATTCACTGACTCAGGGTAACTGGGGCCAGGGAATTACAGTGATGATATTTCCCGTAGAGTTGACCCATTTGATTTTAATTAATAGACTAGAAGATCAACAAAAACATGAAGTCCATTATCACAAAATGGGTCAAATGAATATTTTTTCTTTATTATTGGATTGTGGAAATAATTATAATGATGGATTTGATTCAGAAGTCATTTCATTTGAAAATTTATTGTCAAAATTAGGATGATTCCTTCTCCCCCCCAAGTTGTACATCCCATTTGGGATATCATTGAATTTCCCCCAAGTATTTGTTCATTAAGTATTTCCTCCTATTTACAACAATTGAAATGAAATAAATTTAAAATTTTGGGTGAGAATATTTTATATATTAAGGAAATAAATGTGAAAATAAGAACATTAAACTGGTAATATAAAAATGAAATATATTTTCTAATATAGGATTTCTAGGTCTCAATATATAATTTCAATGATCTGTTTTGCAATATAAAATCATATAAGAATTTTTCCCCATTAATAATGATTAATAATGATCTTGTTAATTTACCAATATGAATTCCTTGAGAGTATAAAAATATGAATGTATCATGTTCCATTTTAATTAATATACCGATGTCTGAGTTAATCATAGTAAATACTTTTCAGGGATATTACCTATAGGTACAAATGTGATAGTCCCAAATCCACATGTAGTACACAAAATGGGTTGTATTTTATTATATACCATTTAATATATATATATAAAATATTTAGGTTTGTTTTATAATTTATTGACTTATCCCAAATCATTTAAACAATTTTTTCTTATCCTAGTCCACATTAATAACTTATCATGGCTCTAATAACAACCTTAAAACAGATATTTTATTAAAAATTCTTTAATGATTTATTACATAATGAAATAGTCAATTAAACCCTATATGATCATGAAGCATAGTATCATTATGAAATAAATTATGTAAAACATTAACATGAATAATAGATTCAATTTAATTTTCTAAAAACAATAAAAAATTCACATATATTCTATGGATACGATACAACTATATAGGATGCAATATGTACATAAATAAGAAAACAGTGATCTATAAATCACATCAAAAAAAATTAAACTAATTAACATAATATAATTCTATAAATCTATGCCTTAATGGATAAAAATGTATACTAAGATTCTTGAGAATCATAATAAAAAAAATGAGTCATGATATAACATGATAACATAAAGGCCATGTATGGATATAAAAATAATATAAAACAAGACATCATAATGCTTATTCAAGGACAAAATCTATGAAACTATATCAAATTGTTCATATGATAGACCCTGATTCACCACAAAAAAGAATATTATTCCGTAAATTATTTCCAAATTCATTGGAGGGATATATTATTCCAATTTCACTAATCAATTTATATCATGTACTTGAAAATCTGTGCCTCAAATATAAAATATAATAATAATTTATATTTCATCAATTTTAGATCCCCCATTACGGATTGAGGGTTCAATACTTGTATTCCACTAATCAATTACGTTTATTTATTACTAGTTGAATACCCATTATTATGAATATTGTTTTTCATTAAGTAGAGGACTACCATTGGAAATCATAAGAAACATATGTCAACACAATGAATATACATAAAGGTTAATAGAATGGGTAAATGGGAGAGAAAGAGGTATTTCAATACAAGGAAATCATAATTAATGTGAGATGTATTAAAATATATATGTCACATCATAATCCATTTTACATAAAAAGGGATGACATTAATAAGGTTTTTGAATAAATAAGATAATGAGAATACCTCTTACATTGAGGGGGTGCATCAAAATTATTGGGAGGAACTAATAATGTGATTAGTGGAACCATGGGAGGGGCATAATGAGAGAAAATATAATATCTCCAATTTTTAAGGGTTTTTAATGAATATTGTAGGACGATTTCATGGTTTTTATATATTATAAGAGTTGAAAATTCATTATTAATATCCAAATATTTGTATTTTACACAGTATGATTAATTAAAAAAATTTAACATGTTGTTTGACCACAGTTTCTACCAATGTTGATTGTTTTTCAATATTTTAGAAGGCTATAATACTACCATATTAAAATGTATCCCTAGGTTATATATTAGAGATTCATATTAACAAATATTTGATTTCAAAAACATAAAATAAAATAAATTATAGCGATGATTCATTAAGGCATCAAAATTTTAATTAAATAACTTTTACAAAATATTTTAAATGGGAACATATTTTTATTCATGGATATTTTTCTTACTTATTACATCACATTTGGGATTTTATGATATCTAAATACATATCTTATCATTATAACATATTTAATTTCATCCAAAAAATTCCCATTCCTATAAAATTTGGAAATATTCAATGATTGATAATTGTGAAATACTAATTTAAAAAATATTAAAATTATTCTATAAAAAAGTAAAATTATAGTTTTTAAACAAGGATACTTATTTATTTGAAAATATATTAGACCCTTATAAAAATATAACATGACATCATAAAATTTGAATGACCATGGAAATTTAATAAATATTATTTAATAATAATGTTTATAAAAAATAATGAATTATTTAAATTCTCAAAATCCTAAAAAAGGATCATTTATTGAAAATAATTTTCAATAATTGATGGCTTGTGTTCCTTCGTATGAAAATAGAATTTTTATCATTATAAATTTTTAATATTTAAATAACTAAAACATATATGCAATAATTAAAATCAATTTATATAAAATAAAATATTAAATAATCATACTATTTGTGTCTAGATCAATTTCCATTTATTACCATAAATGGGTGTTCTCAATATTTATTTGGATAATATTATCTTAACCATTGTGAATTGAAATTTCATGTGATAATACATCCCTAACATGATCGATTAAATGGGCTTCATAGGTTATTAACCAACTGGTTGTTACTCTAGATTCATTTTTCATTGTCAAATTGACATTATCATAACTGCATATATACTATTCATAACGTTCATCATAAAATGGATATATTAGCAATGTTTTGAATGATTAATGGTCTAAAAAAATTTAATGGAAAAATAATTTCACAAACTACCAAAGTAGTAATTTTTCATTTATAAAATCCATTTCATAAAAAACTTATTATTAATAATAAAGTTGATATTTCATCTATACAATTTTGGATTTTCACTTCCTATACCACTATGTTAATGCACTGATACATGTATACCCCCCAAAACTGTTATCATATCACTGTGATTTATAATAATAAAACATCTACCTTAAGCATTCCCTTTATAATGATGCATCAGGAAAACATCCTCAATCACTAACCATGTGTCTCCACAATCTAGAATAACATGTTCTTATAAATTTATTATTAGTGAATATGAAAATGCAATTTATTTATATATGGAATATTATATACAAAATTAATATCCCTATGAAAAATCGACCCAACACCTTAACCATCTATCATCATCTATCTAAAAGAAAATATATCAGAGGCCCTTATGATCTAATAATACCAAAAAACAATATGTGGTGAGGTTATACAAAAACACCATAAATAAACAAATATCATGGTAAAAATTATAGGATGAATAATTATTCTCATGGGATTGTGACTACATGGACCCATGTGATATCACCTCCCTGTATATTATTAATAAAAACACCAATATAGATTTTAGAAGCATCACTTCAATCTATGAAAAACTGTCACATCATAGGAAGTTGAACAATGGAATAAATAATCAACCACCTCATATATAGTTAAAAGTATACTATGATTGTTAAATCCATTTATCTAATTGTATTTTCCTTGATTGGTAAGTAAATGGAGCATTGAATATGGATAATTTATATAAAAACATCCTTTAATACCCCCTCAAATCCAGGAATCTAAAATCCTATTCAATATTCCTGGTTTTTATAGAAGATAAAACTGAATCAATAATTTATAAATCAAATACAACCATTATTAGGACACCACATGTCAATGTTAATGCACATATCATATCCCTAACAAATAAATGGTCATTTAACAACAATATTATCTATGTGGATGGATCAATAAAATATCCAAATGAAACATACCATTATTTTCCTATATCATTCAGTGTATGAATATTTCATAGATGAAACCAACCAAAATCTAATCCAGGAACTCATAAAAAATATATTTCATGAAAAACCATAAAATTTGATTACATATGTATTTCTATAGATTAATTTGTTTTGATGTTGTCCTTTAGAAATGATATTTTGTTTTAATGAACATCAATACTATTTTGTTTTTTTGTTAAATTTGAGTATTATCACAATGTTTTTATAATTAATTTTTTTAATAAGAACAACCCAATTATAAATAACTATTTCACATAAATGTATAAAATGAATATATTGGTGTTCAATTTGTAATAAAATAAATTTAAATCATTTTATGGTAATAAATAGTTGTTTCAAAAAACATTACACCCAATTTTTTTATATTAAAAAATTAAATTAACCCTTTTGGATGCATTATTTTAATTATAAATTTTCATAATATATTATATAATATTTATAAAAGTCATATATAATTATGTATATGTAATGGAATGATGGAAAACATAATTTTGTTTGGTATAAAATTTCATTTGTTTTTAAAAAGGGATTTATTCCTTCTAAGCAATTATTTTCATTTTAATTTATTATAGATAATGATATATAATTATGTAAAATATATTCTAAATATAAAATTATCATAATTGATAATATTTAATATATTTATCTTAATTTTTTGTCATTTTTAAGAGTAATTGATGTCAAAAAGTTTCATAACTATTAATGTTAAAACTGAATAACAAGTGGTCCACCTATGGTGATATGGTATTAAATTAATTTAAATAGTCTAAATAATAATGGATGAATGTATTTTTTTCAATTTAATCATATTCTAAAACATTATACAATTTGTATCAACTTTATTATGATAATTTGTTTATTATATTATAACAATATTAATAATATCAATTGTGTTACCCCCTCACGTTTAAAATAGAACCACCTATATTATGTTATCCCCAATAAATAATCCATTATATTTAAAATAACATGACCAAATCACTTCTAAAATTAATTATTAGTGTCCTAGAGGATCCTCATGTGTTAATATACCCACTCAATGGTATGAAATATTAGATTAAAATATGGATTCTTAGAAAAGAGATATTTGTTCCTACGGATATTATTCATGTTTGCCTCCTCTTCTAATTCCATTAATGTTTTTAAACAAACCAACAAAAATAAATATTTTTTAAAAAAATATTCTGAAATTTTATAATGATATTAGGTCATACATCTTCCACATCCTTTTGATGATGTCATAAATAACTGTATCTATCATGGGTACTTATGGACTATCGCATCTAGAGATCAATATGATTCATATTATATAAAAATATTACAATGATTTGTTATGATATATTTTATTTATATTTATTTTATATATTAAAATTTTTAATATTATATATTTATAACATCATAATTAACATCCTACCATCCTCTCCACTAAGAAACAATAATGGCACTCATGTGTACTAGTCACTACAACCTCTATAAAGTGTACTTATTAATTTTTCAATTTTCATAACAATGATTTTAATAATGATAAATTTAATTAAATTAAATGATGTTTATTATATTGAAAAATTCTTTGATGGTGAATTATAATTTACCTTTATCTCATCACAAACAATGAAAAATAAAATTTTCACCTATTAGTAAATACAAACTATTGTCTATATAAATTATTTTAATTATTTTTTCACTGCCACATTTTATAAATGGTTGTAAAAAAATTATTAATAAATTAATATGATACATATGAAATGATTAATAAATTGGATTTTATAATTCCATGACCATGTTCCAAGGACTATAACCCTTGGAGAAAAGATACCAGGAAAACAAACTTGTATTCAAAAAAATATCATTTTTAATAGTGTACTTATTAATAATAGGATAAGTATATATTTTGAAGGAATTATAAATCTTTAGTTTCTTACAAATATTGTTTAGGAATATATTTTAAAATAATAAATATTCATTGTATTTTACATTTAAACTCATACATTGTTGTATGATACTTCACGTCAAAAATTTACTTTACTATCTGATTTCATTTAGGGATTTTCATTAAATTTAAATAATATATATATATAAATATATATATATATATATATATATTATCCTTTAAACACCATATATATTCATTTTCCTCTAGTTATTCAGGTAATTGTCATGTAACGTTATATTATTAATATATTTTTTACATTAAATGAATGAAATATAATTTTCATGAAAAACAAGTATCTTTCCACATTAGTTGAGGATATATTTCCTCCACATCCATAAATTATTTGTAATGTATTCAAATGTTTATTACTATACATAATTTATTAATTATTTTTTTTATCTATATTCAATATTAAAAAAAATTAAAAATGTATATTTATTTCATTTTAGGAACGAGTAGCATTTTATCAATGATGTGGAAAAATTAATTTTTTTTGCATACACTAAATGAATAAATATGTTTTTTCATAAATAAAAATACATTTTGAAACAATTTTTACATGATTTTATTATTATTTTCAATTAAAATAATTATCATCCTACCATGGGGATTTAAAAATTTTAAATATCTGATTATAAAATGAAAACCTTATATTCCTCATCAAATGTTTCTCTTATCATTAACATGTATTTTAATAGATTAATAAATACATTAATATTAATTATAATTCATTATTGATATAATCCATTGATATTATCATAATTCATTCTATATATGTTTTTTAATTTTGATATCGATATATTTATGAACCCAATTTTCATTTCTATAAGTAAATATATGATCAAACAAAAACATTTATCTTTTAGAATACATATTAATGGATAATGGTATTTGTGAAATTATTATATCCTTATAATTAAATGTTGAAATATTGATAAGTCACGATATAACTATGTGCTATTTGAACCTGATTTGAAGTTCAAAAAAAACTATAATAGTTTTATTTGATAAAATATATTTGTGAACCTTGTTTCTTGTAAACAATATTATTCAAGGATATTGTTTAAAATATAGAATAGAGTGAATGTACCTTCTACTATTTGAACATAATTTCTTCAAAGTTTCAGCAAATAAATATTTAATGTGTTAATCCTTTTTTGACTATTATTCCTATTGTATTGGGTTATGCAACTCTTGGGTAATGTTTTCTATATCATTGATTGATTATATGTGGGTTGGAATCATCTAATTGGGTTTTTTATATCATTCATTATATTATGATTAACCCCCCAACCACAATGATGGTCTTTATGGTCTATGTGGGTTAAATTTATATGTGAAACACCATTTTTTTCATGTATAAGAGAACTGGTTACTAAGAATAAACCTTGGGAAATATCATGGGTGACCTCACCACACCCATTTGACAAGGTTTTCTAGGGAAAAATGGTCATAACCTTTTCACACAACCATTGTGGGTAATGATTTTAGAGTGTCCCAACAACACATTGACCATTCTAGGACAAGGTAGAGGGTGTGATGAAATTTCAATATGATTTGAAAGAATAGTAAAAAAAATTCTCTCATTAAATAATAAATATACCAAATTGGAAATGAATTAATCAACCATATGGGAAATTTAATATGGTTTTAATTTTATTAACGTCCAAAATAATTGATTTAACCCCTTCCTAAAAATTTATTTCAATAATTTGAGGAATTTAATATAAATCACTTAATAACATAGAGGGTCTCATGGAACATTCTTGAATTTTTAATTTCTATATTATTTAATTTCATCCAACTTGTACTCATTGCTCGATCTTTATGAATGTATCATAACATATATATAATATGACATTCTTACGAAATGAAAACCATGGATGCTGTATATCATCTCAGTTATTTATCATTACTTAAGCGATGAGTTACTATATCCTTTAATGAAACATTAAATTCATTGTTGTATATTATTTTTTTCATTGGGTAAGTTTATTTTAATCAATCCTTTCACATGAATCCATAAAGTGAATAATTATAAAACCCATGTTATTCTATGATGGAAAAATTTATAGGAAATATAGATGTAAAATCTCACTTATATGAAGGTTGTTTCCATTTACATGGTTTAAGTTGTTTTCGAATTATTGGATCCACATTGGAAAGTGTCTTGTTTGATTATTGTGACATACCTCTCAAAGAATCCTTGTTCAAGAGATCTACTACGAAATTGGAGATGGTTCATAGGGTTTTTTCTTGTGATTTTCATTCTTGTATCTTATTTCTTGGGAAAAAATTATTTTGATGTCTATATTCTTGAGTTAGGAAGTCCATAAACTTATAGTGGCCATGATTATTATTTTTTACATGATATGTCATTGTCTTCTAATATTCAATGAAAATTCATGAGTTTGATCTAATGTGTGTGAATATATATCCCATGAGACTATGTATAATCTTTTATAATATATGTTTATGAAAATTATCTAAGGAACACTTTTTTAGTATGTTCACGTGATTATATATACAGATACAGATAAAAATATTTTTTCATTGTCCCAATGTATGTGTTATTTAGTTTATATGTTATTTATGAACTTTAAAGGCATCCCATATGGATGTGAATTAAAGATTCTCTATTGTGGATGAATTATACCATAGACTAGGTTCATGTCAGCTTTATATGGTTATTATAGTGGAATAAGAAAATGTATTATATGAAATAACATTGAGGCTTGACCAATAACATGGTGTTGATACCTCATAGCCTTATTTCCCAACCTTAGGTAGTGTAAGAGTGCAATATCATTATAGATATACCTTAAAAAATGACAGGCCTCATGAAATTATGTCCAATCCAAGAACTCCTTTTAGATGTTCCTATCCTTGGATACATGTGGAGTTACATTTTTATTCTCTAGATCATGACTACCATAACCAATACGTTTCCATCAAAGAGGTGAAACTTTTACATTCTGGTGTTTATGTTATTTTGTTTAGAAAATTGAATATTACTTATTATTATGAAATACACTCTTAGTAATGTGAGATATTATTAAAGAATAATTAGTGGATTTATACTATGTTTATTCCCAAACTACATATGTGAATCTCAATGAACATGTATGTTTCAAAATCAGGGATGTATGAAATGGGAAGACGAAAATTATAGTGACCTTGGAGTTGAATCCTTTTGTTTAGAGGTTCTATCTTGAAAAACTCTAGGTAAATGAAATTGTGATATTTTAACTTACATTTCATGATTATAATTATTTGATCTACCACTTCTCAGGTTATATGGTTATTATTTTTTAAGAGATGATATATATTTCCTAAAAAAGATTTAAGAATTATTTATTTGTTCCCATGTGTTATTTTAGATTACTATATTTTTTTTATATTGATGAAATTATCTGCCACATTCATACTGGGAGATTAAATTTTTCCCATGTGGCACTGCATCACATATTCAATAAATCATATAATATTATCCCAAAGTGGTAACAGAAAATAATGCCATTCATCCCTAAATCATGTGTATTTTTTGGAGAATCTTGAAAAGGATTTAGTGTAAATTGGACATATAATTGACAGTTATATGTGTCCCAGGACAATTCTTGTGGAAATGAGGTATGATATACAATTATTGACATCTCTATTAGATTTATGATTTCAATATTTCATATTTATCCTATATAAATTCAGTAAATATTTTTTTATTGGATTTGGTTGGATCCATCCAAATTACTAGGCACTTAATATCACATTCTATATATATACTTATTTTATATTGTATATAAGACCATTAATTTAATTCCATTATTGTGTTATCTATTTGGGATATACATGTATCGTCAATTCATGGTTATATTTGTTTTGTTTTTTTCATAATATATATATTTTGGAATTATTTTATTTAAATTGATCAGAGTGTTATGTAACGTGTCTGTCTATGTGTATGATTTCTAAAAATGTAAATCTCTATTGGATTTTTCATGGACCATGTATAGAACTATGGGGAATTATCATATTCAAAGGTTATATACAATTATGGAATTCAAATAAAGGACCCCAAGTATATGTAATAAATTACATTTAATTTTTTATAGGAGATTTTATCATTCTTTTTGAATTTCATAAAATACTTCATTAGGGATTCTTGATTGCAAAACATGGTGGAGTAGGCCATTATACTACTTCCATGTATGAAATTAAAATTCCACCTCCAGATGTATATGAAAATTCTCTAAAACCAAATCCAATGATTTGTGTACATTTTCTCCATTGTAATTGTATATTCTATATATTAAATTACCAAGTAGAATGAGTTTCCTAGACAATGGTCATCTATAATATGAATATTAATCTCGATCCCCCTTCATCCTTCTAGGGAACGAGAGATTCTTAGGATGTTGAAGAATACATTGTTTATGTTGAGGGATTGTTTTCCCCGGTGGACACCTTAGAGGAACATCAGGTGATGTTGGGTTCCATTATGCTTCATCTAGCCTCATGAATATAGTTTAGTGTTCTGAACCAGCTGAATTTAAGTAATTTATTTTCTAGAATGAACATCAATTTAATTTTCGCTATGCAACATTTCGGTGGACTGGGTGTAAGATTTCATAGTGATTCATCAGGTCTTGATGAATATTCAATAATACCGAACATGTTTCAAATATATATTTTTATTTTGTCTGCTTTTTTCACGGAATTTGGTGATAAAGTTAGGGATATTAGAAGTCATCCTTCATCTGGTGTTCATATTTCATTAAAGTATCTTCTACATAATAAAAATTGAGATGTTACTTCAAAAATCCAAAATAATCCTAAATTATTTGGGTGAGGATATTAAAATGGACACTCTTTATACCTTTACAACAATTCCCAGTGATATGTTTGATAGTAGGAATAAGAAGGTAGGGGATTCATGCCAGATTGGAAGCATGCATCCCTAGAGTAGTGGTTCATCAACACCATCTATCGGTGGATAAGGTTTTAAATTATTCGATTATATGAACTATTGATATTATTTAATATATTTATCATGTCATTATATATGGTTTCACTTGTTTTTAATGAAATGGAATAATTAGTAGTTCTATATTATGGAATTACAAACATGATTTTGTAGGAAATATATAAAACACATATTCTAACCCATGGTTTTGAACTTGGAAATTAACTACTACCTCAAACCCCATAAAAGTTGGAGTACTATGAGATTCATGTTCCATAAGAGAAATGTTTTCATTAGAGTAAAAAATAATCAATGAAGAAAACATGTTCCCAAAAAAAGTAGATAGGGTCTATTGACTATTTTAGGCAAGGTATTGATCACCTATTTAATTTATTCAACATTTTTCAGTCCATAGTTTCAAATTAATTAGTATGTAATAAACTTTTTGATAGGATTGACTTGCAGTTCATGTTTTATTCAGAGTTATTGCGTCATGTTTAACTATTTGTAATTTTAGTGAGTTATCATCAAAGATAGCCAACATGTCTATTAGTGGTTTTTGGATATGAAAAGTTATTTGGTTTCATTGCCCTTTAGATTTTAGATTTGGTGTGATATTTAAAAATTCATCGATGTCATGATATCATTTTCTTATTTAATATTAAAGTATATGACTATTCTTTTTCTCACCTAAATTTGATAATTATGTGATAAATAATGTGTAGGAAGATGGATAAAGCAATATTAGACCACAATGTGCTAGATAGATTCATTTATGAAAAATAATTCTCGAATAGTTATTTTGGAAAACCCAGTAGATTCCACATAATTTCTTAATGTGGGGAAATTATATCATGGTTTAAAAGAGGGAAATATTTTATAAGTCTCCCCAAATAGAAAAATTAACTTTTAGATTGAAATCATGACATACGAGAGACATATATAAATTCTTCCATATCATATATTGTCGAATAATTATAAAGATCTCAAGATAGTGCTTGAGGACTTTGAGATGATGGATTTCATTAGTCTGATAACATCTCCCTATGTTTCTCTATTATTGTCAAAAATAAAATTAAAAAAACCAATAATTTTTATGTCAACTACATTAATTTGAAATAGATGTTTATCAAAATTTTACACCCATTTCTGAGGATCATCAATTTGTTTTACTAGTTAGGAGGATCATAGTGGTTCCCCTTGATTTACATATTCCCATGATACTACTGTATTAATTCCATAGGGTATGATATTCAAAATATAATATTAAGGTGTACATTATTACAGTTTGAGCTCCTTCTCATGAATTTGAGGCTGAAAAATCCTCCAATGGGGTTTATAGATGTAATGAGTACTATCATTCATTCAAACATTTACACCTTCATTATTGTGTTCATTTAGATATTATCATATAATCATAGAAGTATGAAATCATTATATGAAACATTAAGATCATGTTGATCACACCTAGTGCATATTACAATCATCCCAAACCTTTCCGATTTCACTTTAGTGATAAAAATGTATAGTTTAATGTTATTCTAATATATATGTATGGAATTTCTATTGATAAGGAGAATTATAGGTGGTGATGAACTGGGCTCATCTATTTATTGATTACTGTAACACATACTTCAATGATTTTTCTCAGTATTACATGTTGTTCTTAAAATCCCTATATCATTTGTAAATGCCAATTAATAGTAATTTAGTTAATGTATTTAAGCTCGAATGGAAAAATAAGTGTAAATATTCATTCCAAGAACAGATACAACATCTTTACCCTTTGAGATAATAGTATTGGGAAACTATTGTATAAGGAGGCATCAATGGTGGGGTTTTCACTACATTGATTTAGATATATCAATTATTTTCATATGGATTACCTAAACTATGTCCCCATGATTTGAATTATTCAATTCATGAGATTGAGTTTCTAGTTTTAGTCTACAATATAATGTGTTTCCCACATTTTCGGATTGGTGGTTAATTTTTTGTTTGCAATGAACACATATTACCCGATTATATATTTACATGACAAGGTATAGACCTAATGTTGAGTCATTTAGTAGAGTATCAACATAGATTTAACATTATAATGGCCTATTATCTATGTAATGGTATGGTGAATTGATATTCTTCTATTAGAAAAAAAATCAATAGAAACAGGAGTATAGAGTGGCCCCCATAGTAGCGAGTTTAATTTTTGAGTTTGACGGACATGTGAAATTCGGATGCATAATTTGATCATTTAAATATTAATTTTCAATTTTTTTATCAAATATTTCTTGATGGACCATTTGAATTAAATAGAAGAATCGGAAACCAAATGTGTATTGACATTGGGATTTGAGGAAGGGGATGAATCTATTACTAATAGTACCTATATAATGACATGGGGTTATATGTCCAAAGGAGGGTAGTAGTTCAACCTTCATTGTTGAAGATTTGATGATAGTCTCTCATGAATAAAAATAGGTTGAATAACTAGATTGGATGAAGATGTATGTTCAAATCCCATACTAATTTTGGTGGTCAGATATATTTATATTTCTTTTTATATTTTTCTATCCATTTCAACCTATATTATTCATGGAAATGTAATATAATTATATAAAATATTATAAGGAAAACGCTAGTTTCACCAGATCATATAAAGAAGCCTTTATAGATGTAATGGTGTCTTATATGTTTGTTGGCTAATTTCCTTAGGAATTAATATAAGGATCATTAATATATAAATTTTTTACCTTTTATTATCTTTTATTCCACTGTTGAGAATGTGAAAGTGTGATAAGGTTAATACACATAGTTCATAGTGGTTCGAGAACATATTCTAGGGAATGATTATGTTCAAGTATTGTCCTTGGTTTACGAATTGTGATCAATGTTTGTGAGGGTTTAGTAGTATAAAATCCAATTAGTTAATTGATGAAGAGATAAAATCATGATTAAAAATGTGTCATGCATCAACACCTAATGAATATATAATATGAAATCTAAAATTATTTTTGGTGTCCATGTGTGATGAAATACATCACCAATTATAATTTCACAATTCCTTACCTAACATATTGTAAGAGTCAAGAATCAATATCATAGTGATTTACTTTGTTCACTTCTTCCATAAATATGGATGTCAAATGAAATTATGATGCAATAAATATTTGTTATTACTTTGACCCTAATGGTAAATGATGTTTTTTGGGGGATTGTGGATCAATAGGAAGAAGCATATTATTTCTTATCAATTGAGGAGACTCACTTATTAGACGAGCCGATCAAGATGAATGATTGAATTAAGTAATAATTGAACATAAAAATTTCTTATATCATATCATATATATACAAACATAATTTCATGGTATAACTTCATGGGTTCTGAAATTATTCATGGACTATATTAAATTTGACTATGACATATACTCTTTGTATTGATGGTAATTTGGAGATAATGCTGACGTTCCTCAAGAATTTTATCTAGGTAAAAGTCCTAGACTAGGTGGATCATGGGATGATCACATAACCATATTAGAGTTTTCATAAAAACCATAATTTCTAATATTATATTTAGATGGATATTTTTTAGGTACTATGGGGATGAAATCTCTGCTCACTAATATGTATCCATGAGTTAGGTGAAACATCGGTTTTTTAAGACGAGCATTCTTCATGAGACCTTAATGCGAGTGCAAAAAATGTTGATGGAATTAATTACTGGACATAAAAACAATGGGATGATATGTCTATGTGAGAATATGACCTTTGTATTATTTATTTATTTGTTACATATTTCTTGTGGGTGACAACACACTTGGGGAATTGTAATTTTGGGAATTTGGGGAAGATGTGATCCTATAATGGGGGATTATTAGAGAGAGTTGATCGCATTACCTATGTATCATATAAACATGACCACCCTTGATGTCAGAAATGAATATGTTAGATGTTATATTTTTCTCAACATCATAGGTACATTCTCTATCAAACAATGTTGATTCACTTTAGGGAAATTGAGTTGGATCCCGATTCATCACTATTGGAGCACCAAGATAAAATAATCTAATAGAGTGATAAGGTCAAATTGTAGATGTTAGTTCCAAATTTCCATGTCTTATGACCGTATAGATGGATCTAGGAGGAAAAAAAAAGAATAAGTCAAATGATCAAGCTCAGTAAAAATATTTATTCAGCAAGGACCACATAGGGATGGTTCTCAATGATAAGATTTCGTATAGGGGGAGTTTTCAATGTCTCGTGATTTTTTAGTTGGTAAGTACTTCATACATATTATTATCAATAAGTTTAGTATTTTAGATTATTCTACATCTTTACTATAGTTATATGTTCCATTGGTATACTTTATATAGATCAAAAATATAAAAACTGGGTTTGGATATCTTTTTATTAAATGTATGCTACAAAAATGACATCATACATGTCATGGTAGTCCATGTGTGTAAAATGAGAATGAGAAATAGTATGTTGGGAATGATCATGGGTTTGGAGAGATATTGTTGGACCTATGATCCACTCTGATGAAACACCAACTTACCCCTTTTGGAGTAAATTGTTATTGAAATTCTCCATATCCTTCTAAAATAGATTCACTGACCTTACCATTTTACATTTTCTAAGGAACACCACATATGACAACCCTGATTTTTATTACAACTTAAACATGATTTATTACATAAAACTTCACATGATACAACAAATAAGATCGAGAGGTTTAGTGTCTTTGGGGCTTAGGATCATTACATAAAATCATATAACATGAAATACTACATATTTATTGAAAACATCCTTTATATGACCACAAATTCCCTCGTACTTGGAATTGCATGGGATAACCTGAGGACATGCATAAGAAAATGGTGAGCTATAAAGCCCAGTAAGAGAGTACACATGGAATAACCTGAGGAGTACAATACATGTTAGGCAATAGACATGTCAATAGAGCATAAGAGAAACATGAACATAAAGGCATGATAAAGCATGATAATCATAACACGGAAATGTGGTAACAACACTTAACATTGAATTAGCATGAGCCGTGGCTCATTGCACATGGAGCATGAGTAAACCCTCATTGCACATGAAGCATGAATAAACCCTCGTTTCACTTGAATTAACATTATTCAACACTCATTGCACTTGATGTATCATGATACTATACTTTACCCAATGCATTGGAGCGCTATAAGGGCACACCCATTCTAGAACATTTCATTTCATGCATATGTGTGCCACATGGATCATAAAACATGGATTCATAAAAAATAATCATTTCTTCAACGATAAAGGAATGAGGAATTAATACATGAAACTTTACAATAAATATGTATATGATCATAAAGGTGAATAACCTTTATGGAGAAATGGGCATGGTATTCACTACACAAAGACATTGGCTTAGAAAATCGGTGTGATTTCGGTAGCGTAACGGCGTGACATAAGAATCCATAAAAAAGGTTGATGAGAGAGAATGGTGTTCCTAATCATATTTAAATGTAATGGACAGTATGTAGGTCATATATATACATGTACCAACAATTTAAATTGAATTTAGATTAATGATACAAAAGTATAGCTTGAATGTAAAAGAAGAGAGAGAAGTTCCTTTCGAAATAGTAACAGGTGTACATGGGAGGCATTTAATGAGATAGAAAGGCGTCTCCCATCATTCAAACAATATGAGGGAAGTGTGGGGGAGGTGTGAAACCATACCCCAACATTCATAAGTAAAATTAAAAGGGCAATACAACTTAAAGAAAATTGAAAAAAATGAGAAAGGAAGAAAAAACCCTTACTTGGAAGTGTGCTTCCAAAGGCTAGAGAGAGGATTGTGAGAGGCTTCTTGGGAGCTTGGGGCACCTTGGGAGGATTCTAGAGGGAGTAGGGAAGAGGTTTGACGAACTCCAAGGGATTTTAGTGAGGAGGAAGTGGGAGCTTGGGTGGGTTTATATAGGAAAGGTGAGAGAATTCTTTATTATTTTGGTTTGGGACCCCTTATATTATAATAATCCAAACCACAAACCATCCCAGGGTATTTGCCCATTAATTTCTGGAAAAGGAAAGAGGAAAACAATATTTTACAAGGCCATGGTCCGAACGTTTTAAAATTTAGGGTTGATTATGTGTAGGTGAGTCACACTCCCATGGAAATTCATTTAAAAAGGAAAAGTGTTGAATAAGTCTTGAGGGGTTCATTAATGCTTTGAAAAGTAAGTCAAACAAACCCAAAATCACATTATTTTAATGATAAAACATATTTTGGCTGAACATAAGGATTATGGTATTTTATTACATCACCATTGGGTCATTATGATGTCATAAAAAACATTATATAATTAAATGGTATTTAATTTTTACCCAAAAATTTGACTGTATCAGAAAATTATGAAAAATCCACCGTTGGATAATTTCAATGCCCTGATTCCAGAAATGACATTTATTTTACCTAAAACAAATTCTAAATATGTTAATTTTCACTTTTAAAATAAAAACCATCATTTATCGAAAATTCATGGGTTTTGACCGAAATGGCTTTCAAACCATAATAAAAATTTTAATTGCATTCATAAATTTATAAGATCATTTATATTTAATAAAAATTAATTTAATAATAATAATAATATTTTATTAAAATATTATTTAATTCAAAAATACCTTAATTTAATAAAATAGATTTCTTAATTAAATAATAAATAAAAACACCATTTGTATTTTAAATACTATTTACAAAGTATCAAAAATGACTAGAAATTATATTCATTATTATATACAAAAATAGTGTACATGAACATAATACTACTTATTTGTTACGTAACCCCTTAAATAGCTGCATAAGACTTAAGGGTAAGGTGTGCAATGGTGACAGACTCTTGGGGCAGCTCGGATAACATCGCTCGAGTGGTATTTTCAATCAACTTCCACTTTTCATGTAGACAGTCATGTTCGACCTTGACATAATAAAGCTCAGCTTGGGCTTGGACAAGGGCGAATCCCAAAGATTCCACCTCTTTTCCGAGCTCTGACAAATGGGCTTCGTATGGGGAAATTCTACTGGATTAGGCCATCGCTTTCTTTGTCTGAGTAAAAATTGGGTTTGTTAAAGCCTTACATTTATACTAATCATGTGATCACTATTCAACGACTATATTAACAACGGTCAAAATTCTTAACATGAAACCAAAGAAGTTGACATCTTATAAAAACATTTTTCATAAAGGGAAATTTAACTGGATCAAGAGGGATTTTACATTAATGAAACTTTGTGTCGTTACAATATTCCCCCTTAAGAAATTTCGTCCACGAAATTTTCCTTTTCCTACACTAAAACAAATGTGGGTAACTCAGCTTCATCATATCCTCCGACTCCCAAGTCACTTCTTCAAACTTGTGGTTTCTCCACAACACCTTGATTAGGGGCATTCTCTTATTTCGTAGAACTTTTTCTCTATGATCTAAGATCTTTAATGGTTGATCCTCATAAGAAAGATCATCTTTAAATTGTACCACCTCGGAAGAGAGTACATGGGAAGGGTCCGGTATGTACTTCCTTAAGAGGGATACATGAAAGACATCATGCACCTTGGCCTTAGTAGGTGGAAGTGCTAGTCGATAGGGCACAGCCCCAACACGATCAAGAATCTCGAAGGGGCCAATGTACCTTGTACTTAACATCCCATTCCTTCAAAACCTCATGACCTTTCTCCATGGAGATATGCGTAAAAACACCATGTATCCAACTTTAAACTCAATGTTTCATCGATGATTATCTGCACAACTCTTCTGTCAACTCTGGGCTGGCTTGATATGCTGCATAATGGTTTTCACCTTCTCCACCATTTCATCGAACATTTCTGGCCCAAGCAGCTTACGTTTACCGACCTCATCCCAGTATTCTGGTGTTCTGCACCTCTTCCCATAAATGTCTTCATATTGTGCCATTTGTATGCTTGAGTGGAAACTGTTATTATAAGAGAACTCAACCAGAGGAAAATGTTGATCCCATCCTCCTTTAAAGTCCATTGAGCATGATCTCAACATATCCTCAAGTGTTTGGATAGTCCGCTCGGATTGGCCATCAGTTTGAGGATGATAGGTCATACTAAAGTTCAGTTCAGTATTCAGAGCATGTTAAAGACTCCTCCAAAACTTAGAGGAGAATCTTGGATCTCGGTCAGACACAATAGATAGAGGTACTCCATGCAACCTTACCACTACTCTAATATATATCTGTGCCAGTTGATCCAAATAGAAATCTTCTAGAATAGCAATGAAGTGTGTAGTATTTGTAAGACGATCCACAATGACCCATATTATAATGTTGCCTTTGGATGTCCTTGGATGTTCGGTGACAAAGTCCATGGTGATGTTCTCCCATTTCAATTCTGGTATGGGAAATGGTTGCATCATCCCCTTAGACTTCTGCCTCTCTTCCTTCACTTGGTGACACACCAGGCACTTTGATGTATATTCGGTGATCTCCTTCTTCATATTATCCCACCAAATGTTTTCTCAAAGATCTCGATACATCTTTGTGCTCCCTGGGTGAATAGGGAAATTTGAACTATGTGCATCATCCAAAAGTTCATTCTTCAGCTCCAGACTTGATGGAACACATAGTATTTACCCAAACTGCACAATTTCTTCTTCATTAACATTAAACTCTGAGGATTACCCCTTTTTAGAGCTTCCACTATATCTTGAATTCCCACATCATCCTTTTGAGCATCATTTAACCTTTCCAAAAGAGATGTTTGAGAAATCATTTGTGAAAGGATTGATGATGTTCCCTTCTTTATGATTCCCACATCCATCTTCATCATGTCTATGAAGATTGTACCCTTCTCAATTCTCATCATTTATATAATCACTAGATCGTTTCTACTTAGGGCATCCCCCACCTTGTTCGCTTTGCCAGGGTGGTAATGTATTGAACAATCATAATCTTTGATAAGCTCTATCCATCTTCTCTGGCGCATATTAAGCTCTTTCTGTGTGAATATATATTTAAGACTCTTGTGGTCAGTATATATCTCACATTTCTCTCCATAGAGATAATGCCGCCGGATATTCAAGGCAAAGATCACCGCCGCCAACTCCAGATAATGCGTTGGATAGTTTCACTCATGGATTTTCAACTGGCTTGAGGCATAGGATATCACTTTATCATTCTGCATCAGCACACATCCTAATCCCTTCTTTGAAGCATCACTGAATACCACAAAAAGCTCCCCACTTGTGGGTAAAGTGAGAACGGGTGCAGTGATAAGCCTCCTTTTCAACTCCTTGAAGCATTCTTCGCATTCATCACTCCAATCAAACTTTACTCCCTTTTGAGTTATCTTGGTAAGAGGGTTGGAAAATCATGAGAAATTTCTCACAAATCGTCGATAATATCCAGCTAACCCCAAGAAGCTACGGATATCCGTTACCAATGTTGGCCTCGACCATCCCTCAATTGCCTCTATTTTGGAGGGATCCATAGATATCCCATTGCTTGTGATGATATGTCCCAAGAATGAGACTTCCTTCAACTAGAACTCACACTTTCTGTACGTTTCATAGAGCTTCTCCTTGTGCAAAGTCTCTAGTACAGTTCTTAAATGCTCTTCATGGTCCTCCTTGGTTTTGGGGTATATTAGAATATCATCTATAAAGACTACCACAAATTTGTCAAGTTAATCTCTAAAGACTCTATTCATAAAGTCCATGAATATTGCTGGAGCATTGGTGAGTCCGAAAGGCATTACTATGAATTCATAGTGCCCGTATCTTGTACAAAAAGCAGTCTTGGGGATATCTTCTTTCTTCACCCTTACTTGATAATATCCCAACCGCAAGTGCACCTTGGAGAAGTATTTTGCTCCATAAAACTCATCAAAAAAGTCATCGATTCTTGGGATAGGATACTTGTTCTTTATCATGATTTTGTTAAGTTCACGATAATCGACGAAGAGCCACATTGACCCATCCTTCTTCTTGATGAAGGGGACTAGTGCACCCCATGGTGAAGTACTTTGGTGTATAAACCCTTTATCCAGATTCTTCTGTAAGTGTTTCTTCAGCTGTTCATGCTCAAAAACAGCCATTCTATATGGAGTCTTGGTTATTGGTAGCACCCTAGGTATAAGTTCAATTGAGAACTCAACATCTCTTCTAAGAGGAACACGAGGCATTTCCTCGGGAAACACTTCTGTGAATTCCCTCACAATAGGCATTTCATCAAGGATGGTTTCTTCATTGGACTAAATCATCTGAGCCAGATATGCGTGCTCATAGGGCAGTAATATCCATGCTTCAGATGATGGTTCTAAATGAGATTAATCTTCCTCCGGACACTTCTAAAATTCGGGGATCGATTCTCCATATGGAGTGTGATTTCCCTCTCCCGACAATTTCTGTTGGCTCTATATAAGGAAAAGCCAATCCATGACAAGAATGGAATCAAATTCCACCAAAGGGAGTATGATGAGGTTCTCTAGGAAATTAAATCCACAGATTATAACAGGGGAGGACTTATTTTCATGGTATGCAATGATTTCCCCATTTTCCGTACTCACAGACATCTTTACTTCCATGATTTGTGGTGGTGCTGGGATTGTTCTACTAAACTTTTGAGATATAAAAGAATGCGTAGAACCTGAATCAAAAATTACGTTTTCTATTCATGAATGAATAACTAGCGTACCTATAACCACTTCGTTTTCGGGGTTCAATTTGGCAGAAGTGATGGAAAAAGCTCTTCCTTGCTGTCTTGGAGGTTGTTGGTTGCCTCCGATAACCCTTGGATTAGGGCACTGATTTGCAAAATGACCCAGTTATTTGCATTTATAGAATTGAACTATGCGTTGAGGTTTGAATGGAGCGTTCCTCTCCTCCGTCTCCGCCGCGGGTCCTTCTTGCTGATAGTTAATAGCTAGGTGACCTTTTCTTCCACACTTGAAGCATTTTCTCATCCCCTTAAGGCAATTTCAGGGTGCTTCTTTCCGCACTTTTGGAATGTGGGGTGCTAGAACTTCTTAGCACTGTTGTATTTATCCATCGGACCACCAGCATTGAAGTCCACCTTACACTTATTGTCCCCATTATATCCCTGTGATTACCCGATCTCTATTTCGACATTGAGGTCACATCAGACAATTTCCTCATAGCTGTCGAAGTCACGGATCGCTAATGCTTTCTGCAAGCTAGGATTCATCCCACCAAAGAAGCGGTCAACCTTGAATTCGGGGGTAATGACAAAGCCGGAAGCGTATCGCGCAAGCCTTGTGAAGTTTTCCTCGTACTCTCCAATAGATTCATCATCTTTTTTCTTGAGGGAAAGGAATTCCCTTTCCATCTTAAGACAGAGGGTGCATGGAAAATATTTATCGAAAAACATCTTCCGGAATTTCTTCCATTCCAAAGCCTTGATCTCCTCCTCAGGCTTCGTATTTTTGATCAATGTCCACCATTGATCAGCTTCACCCTCCAGACGATATGCCGCCAGGAGAACCTTCTCTTGTTCAGAACATTGGAGGATAGGGAATATCTTTTCAATGGATTTGATCCATTGTTCAGTGATCGTGGGATCAGATGATCCACTAAAAGTTGGAGGCCATTGCCTCATGAAGCTCTCAATAGCGAATTGATCCTTATTAGGGGGGTTTGTACGTTCCTCTTGACATGTGTTTCTATTAAAATCATGAGTTAGCTGAGAGAGAAGCGTGACAAAGTTCAAGATTCCCGCTCTCATTGGATTGGGCATCTCATTAGTACAATCATCACACTGATCTTCAAAACGATCGTCAGCCCAAGTCCTCCTATTACCGGCCATTGGCTGGAATAAAAGGAATGTTAGGGGAAACACATAAAGGGTAATCCAAAGACAAAAGTTAATGACTTATAAATAAACTTTTATTTCTTTAACTCATGAGTCTATAGGATTCAATCTAGGATGTTCATGATCTACCATCTAACATATATTCTTAGGGGCATTTTTTCCTTAATAAGGGTTCATATCAAGACTGTGAATTTATCAAAACATATCCCCCGGGAGTGTCGTAACCAAGAGTGAAGCAAGGCCCATTTTCATGCACCAGTTCCCGTTCGAGTCTAGCTCAAAGTGGTGTTTTTTGGTTTTACCCCTAGGATACATTTGTGCTATAGCCGCCTCTACCTGCTCATATCCAGACATGGATGTATTTGATTGATAAACCACTTACATAGTATTTACCATAACTTAGGGATATTTTTATTATACTTAGTATTGTATCAAAGGATTTAATAGGGTTTCCTAATCCAAAAAATAACTAATCCTATCCTCTGACACTAACTATGACAACCCTGCTTTTTATTACAACTTAAACATGCTTTATTACATAAAACTTTACTTGATAAAATAAAGAATATCGAGAGGTTTAATGTCTTTGGGGATTATGATCATTAAATAAAAACGTAAAACATGAAATACAACATATTTATTGAACACTTCCTCTACATGACCACTATATTCCCTCATACTTAGGATT
The DNA here is from genome assembly GCA_963277665.1 of Viscum album. NCBI lineage: Eukaryota > Viridiplantae > Streptophyta > Magnoliopsida > Santalales > Viscaceae > Viscum > Viscum album. The sequence goes on along the minus strand of OY728127.1, from coordinate 76,417,960 downwards.
GCATGGGATAACCTGAGAACATGCATAAGAAAAGGGTGAGCTATAAATCCCAGTAATAGAGTACACATTGAATAACATGAGGAGTACAATACATGTTAGGAAATATGCATGTCAATTAAGAATAAGATTATCATGAACATAAATGCATGATAAACCATTATAATCATAACATTGAAATGTGGCAACAACACTTAACATTGAATTAACATGAGCCGTGGGTCATTGCACATGGAGCATGAGTAAACCCTCATTGCACATGAAGCACTATTCAACCCTCATTTCACTTTAATTAGCATGAGTCAACACTCATTGCACTTGAAATATCATGATACTATACTTTACCAAATGCATTGGAGCTCTATAAGGGAACACCCTTCTAAAACATTTCATTTCATGCATAAGTGTGCCACATGGATCATAAAACATGGATTCATAAAACATAATCATTTCTTCAAAGATAATGGAATGTGGAATTAATACATGAAACTTTACAATCAATATGTAAATGTGCATAAAGGTTAATACCATTGATGGAGAAATGAGTGTGGTATTCACTACACAAGGACATTGGCTTAGAAAATCGATGCGATTTCGGCAGCGTAACAGCGTGACAGAAGAATTCATAAAAAAGGTTGATGAGAGAGAATGGGTTTACTCATAATATTTACATGTAATGGACAGTACAGAGGTCATATATATACATGTCCCAACAATTGAAATGGAATTTAGATTCATGATACAAAAGTATTTCTTGAATGTAAAGGAAGAGAGAGAAGTTCCTTTTGGAATAGTAACAGGTGTACATGGGAGGAATTTAATGAGAGAGAAATGGGTCTCCCATCATTCAAACAATAAGAGAGAAGTATGGGGGAGGTGATAAACCATACCCCAAAATTCATAATTGAAATTAAAAGGGCAATACATCTTAATGAAAATTGACAAAAATGAGAAAGGAAGAAAAAACCCTTACATGGAAGTGTGCTTCCAATGGCTAGAGAGAGGCTTGTGAGAGGCTTCATGGGATCATAGGGCACCTTGGGAGGATTCTAGAGAGAGTAGGGCAGATGTTGGACGAACTCGAAGGGATTTTAGTGAGGAGGAATTGGGAGCTTTGGTGGGTTTATATAGGAAATGTGAGAGAATTCTTTATTATTTATGTTTGGGACCCCATATAATAAAATAATCCAAACCACAAACCATCTCATGGTATTTGCCCATGGGTTTATGGAAATGGAAAGAGGAAAATAATATTTTAAAAGGACATGGTCCGAAATTATTAAAAAATTATGTTTTCTTATGTAGAGGTGAGTCAAACTCCCATGGAAATTAATTTTAAAAGGAAAAGTGTTGAATAAGTCTTGAGGGGTTCATTAATTCTTTGAAGAGTAAGTCAAACAAACCCATATTCACATTATTTTAATGATAAAACAAATATTGGCCGAACATAAGTATTATGGTATTTTATTACATCACCATTGGGTCATTATGATGTCATAAAACACATTATATAATAAAATGGTATTTAATTTTTACCCAAAAATTTCACTTTCTCAGAAATTATGAAAAATTCACCATTGGACAATTTCGACATCCTGATTCAAGAAATGACATTTATTTTATCTAAAAAAATTTCTAAATATGTTAATTTTCACTTTTAAAATAAAAACCAACATTTATCGAAAATTCACGGGTTTTGACAGAAATGGCTTTCAAACCTTAATAAAAATTTTATTTGCATTCATAAATTTATAAGATCATTTATATTTCATACAAATTAATTTAATATTAATAATAATATTTTATTAAATTAATATTTATTTCAAAAATTCCTCAATTTAATAAAACATATTTCTTAATTAAATAATAATTAAAAACACCATTTGTACATTAGAAACTATTTACAAGATATCAAAAATGACTAGAAATTATATTCATTATTATATACAAAAATAGTGTACATGAACATAGTACTACTTATTTGTTACATAACCCCTTAAAACAGCCGCATAAGACCTAAGGATAAGGTGTGTAATGGTGACAGACTCTTGGGGAGGCTCGGATAACATCGCTCGAGTGGTAATTTCAATCAACTTCCAATTTTCCTGTAGACGGTCACGTTCGAGCTTGACATAATGAAGCTCAGCATGGGCTTGGTCAAGGGCGATGCCCAAAGACGCCACCTCTTTTCCAAGCTCTTACAAATGGGCTTCGTATGGGGAAATTCTACTGGATAAGGCCATCGCTTCTTTTCTCTGAGTAAAAATTGGGTTCGTTAAAGCCTTACATTTATACTAATCATGTGATCACTGTTCAACGGCTATATTAACAATGGTCAAAATTCTTAACATGAAACCAAAGAAGTTGACATATTATAAAAACATTTTTCATAAAGATACATTTAACTATATCAAGAGGGATTTTCCATTAATGACACTTTGGGTCGTTACACCACATCTATGGACATTCATTGTTCAAGAGAATAGTGACACCATGTAATGACTTCACATATCCAAAAACAATATCCCTCTTCTCCAATATTGACCATTTCAATAGGGATATAGAAGTATTTTCATTTTGGGTTATTTAATGTTATTTTAATTTGTTTATGGACCTTTGTAATAAATCCATCTTCAATATTGATTCAATAATTTTGATGAATTACATACAACTTCTATTCTATCCCATTTTGTGTTTCCAATGACTCATATGTATAATAATAATGATATTTTTAATTAAAATCATATCATCCAATATAATCAGTTTTTCTAGATATGTCAAAACATATATGGGAGGGGTTCTTCTAAATGAATTAGAATCATTGATGTCACATCTCTTTTACAATGTTCAAAATTTCTTGAACGACAGATATATCAACCCTTTAGCTAGATATTAATACTTTTATTTAATGTGGTGGTTATCATCAGGTATGTTGATATGAATCTATCTCATGTAATCATTCAATCTTGAGGGTCATTAAAAATCCCATATTGTGATATTGTTTAATCAATTATATGACATCTTGGTGTAAATACACTCTAGTGTGGGGATCATTTCAATTCAACAAAAATATTAGTGGTGTTTTAGTTTTTTACTATTCATTTATGGGTATTTTTCAATATATCATTGAATCATTTATCTAAGATTCTATATTCCTGAATTCTCATGTTCATTGTATATCGTCCATATAGTCTTTGGCTATGAGCATGATTTGGATGACACCATACTGGGAACCCTGGATGATGAAGTATACGATCTTGAGTTATGATGTTATTTACCACATATGAGATATATATATTATTGTTAGTAGGATATATGGTTTAACTATTAAATTCGTTTTCCAATATTTTTTCTTAACCACATGTTTTTTCATATGTATCCTATAAGATAATGTTTTATTTTTTATAACATGTTTGTGTGTACGTATCCCATGACACCCATGTTTCAGTATGATCACATGTTTGTGTATATTAAAATGATACTCATGGTTATTATGATTCCAATGATTATATGTTTTATTCATATTATGTGTCATGTATGGAATTTAGAGGTATTTATATCATAATTGAATGATCATAGGATCATCATGGATTGGCTATCCTTTATAGGGGGAGCGTGTTGACATGTGGAATCGATGATAGTGCGCTGAGTCATATTCAGTACCCAAAATACTTGAATCATGATTGAAGACATAGTTTCATGATAACAATTACATGTTCCCTGAACCTATGCAGTGCTGGAGTGTAGATGCATTATGGAAATTCTGTATATGTGATGTGTATTGATGGACATTTGGATTGAATAGGCACTCTATATAATTTCCACTATCATGAGATACATGTGGTGACCATGTGATCATATATATATTATAAACTTTTTTATGGAATAATTTATTGGAAAAGTGAAGATACAATAATGGAGGTACACATAATGACATGGGAAATATGAAAGGGAAATACCATATTGATAGGGAGCTAGGACATGGATCATGGTGATGATTGGACAAACCATGGTGAACTCTGATGTTTTTCTATAATAATTTATATACATTCCATTCATTTTCATTATATTTTTGAACTACCTCTTTGGGGATAAATTTTATGTTATTTTATATATCTTTAGATATATTAATTGAAAAATGTTTTGGTATCATTTAATTATTATGATGTGGTATTATATATTCATTTATTTTTTGATTCTAATGGTAATGTATACCCACTAATTTCCTTAAATACTTATCTTCTATAGGGAGTCCACATGTTTATTGGGATGTTCCCTTGAGGTTATGTGGAACACCATCTTGGATTTGGCGATATGGGCTGGGAATCAAAATCCTTGACTGATTTATGATGTAGATATCATTAGGTATATGTAAATAATGATAGTATAACCATGAAATCCATCTCCATTATTTATGGTCATTATGATAATATATTAATTCTGTATGAGATTACTAATTATCTAGTTATATATATATATATGGAATATATTCCATATATATTATCTTGATCAGTATTTTGTTGTCTTTATAAATGATTTTATAATAAATTTCAATATCTAAGATGATAATTAATAAAATTTGTGGATTTATTTGGTGGACAAGAGGATATAGAAGTTGTAAATGATATTTAAAAATTTAAAAAAAATTCTATAGAAACTCCCATTCTTGGGTCATTGATTATCATGTTCCTGTAGATCAGTGGATCATTCAAATACATGTGTTATTAACCAATTTCAAAGAACAAACATTATGATTGAGATCCATCATTTTGATAGGAAGGAAGGATACATCTATAACATTATTGTAAAATTATTATAGATATAAAATTCACTTAGCAGGTTGATGTGGAATAAAATCACATTTTTAATGATAGATGATTGGATGGATACTTTCAATAAACTATTTCTATATTTATTTAGTGCAATAGTACACACATATGAATATTTTTTAGAATGGTATTATATTGGTAGTGATTCATTAAAGAAGTTATTGGGATGTTTTATTATGTCTTATGATATAGTGATGGCACATTCCTATCATTAATAAAAAAATTATAAGATAAATTTTCAAAATGATGATTTGGATTTAGATGTATTATATATTTATTGAAGATATGATGGAATTATATTTCTGGAGTATATGTGCTATATATAATGATTATAAAACACTATAGTATATATTCATAGATATAGAGTCCAAAAAGTACTAAAGGTGCTAGTTAGAGTTAACTAAATATTATCATCTATCAGTACAGTACCAAAATGTGTCAGTGAACATGGTGGATGATGCTCTATACTAGAAGGACCATGCATGTTTTTTTATATGGTGGATTGAATGAAATCAACTATATCAAAAAATAAAAAAAATGGGAATCAAAATTATTATTAAACTGTACATGTATTATCTTTATTAGAAGAATTTTCAACCACTGATTCATGTAAGGATTAAGGGCGCCTATGAAGAATATTATGAACTATAAAAATATGTGGGTTAATTAATTTTATTTAAAATAGTTTCTTGAGACCTATTAGTGAATCCATACTTTATGTTGATTCAATCAATTTGATGAATTACATTAAACTTATATTCAATCCAAGTGTGTGTTTTCAACGAATCATATGTTTAATAATGATCCCATACTTAATTCTATTCATATCTACCTATATAATCAATCTTTCTAGAATATTTAAAACATTGATGGGTGGGGTGTTATAATTTAATCAAAATCATGGAAGTCATATCTCTTCAACATTATTGAGTATTACATGAAAGCTTGATATATCAACCCTTCTACTATATATGGAAACTGTTATTGAAAGTGGTGGTTATAATTGGCTTTTTTGATATGAATCAGTTTCAGGGAATCAATCTATCTTGAGCCTCATTAAAAATCCCATTCAATGATATGTTGGAATCAATTCAATGATGTATTGGTTTAACTACGTGCTTTTGTGGGGATCATTTCAATTGAAAAAAATCATTGTGGTGTTTCAGTTGGTACAATTCATTTATGGGTATTTTTAATTCTATCATTGAATCCTTTATCTTAGAGTATCTATTTAGGAACTCTCATGTGTCATTAGATATGGTTCATATGTTATTTGTCTATGAGCATGGTTTTGATGAAAACTTCATGGAAAACCTCTATGGTGAAGTCTACGATCGTAATTTATGAAGTTATTTACTATAAATGATAAATATATATATACTTGTTAGAATGATATATGGTTTAATTCGTATAATCGTTGTCCATTATATTGTCCAAACACATGTTTTTCCACTTGTTTCCTTTGATATTAGGTTATGTTTTTGGTAACATGTTTGTGTGTATGTATCCCATGAGAGTTGTATTTCATTATGATCACATGTGTGAGTATATTAAAATCATACTCATGGTTGTTATTATTTTTTTCCATTATGTTTAATTCTTATGATGTGTCATGTATGGAATTTGGAGGTATTTATTTCATAATTGAATGATTGGTGGACCGTCTTGGCTTCGGTATCCCTTATATGGGGAGCAAGTTTATATGTGAAAATGATGATATTGAACTGAGTCATATTCAAGAATTAAAATCCTTGAATATAGACTTGAGACTTAAATTCAGGATAACAGTAACTTGTTATCTTACCCAAGGTAGTGTTGGAGTGTAGATGTGTTTTGGAAATGTTGTGAATTTGATATGTATTGATGTCCATTTGGGATTAATAGTAACACTTTAGAATTTTCACTATCATGTGACACATGTGGTGACCAAGAAGTCCTCTATAGATAATTAATTTTATTATGAATGCATTTCTGGAAAAGAGAAGATAAAATAATGGATGGGTGTTTGTTGAAACCATTTTTATATAATTAAATCTCTTTATGCAGATGAATATCATTTCCTTATCAATTATATATAATCTGGAAATACAAAATTTTTTATTTTAACACAAGATAATGAATGATTGTTCAAAAATTATTGGGTTCATACTCACACGTTACATGGGAATCTAAATGAGATTGTAGACTTAAGGACTAGGGATACATGGAAGGGAAATTTCATAGTTATAGGTAGTAAGGAAATGGATCATGGGGATTATATGAGAAACCATGATGGACTCTAATGTTTTTCCATGATATTGTATTCACATTCCAATCATTTTAATTATATTTTTGATCTACCACTTTGGGGGTACATATAATGTTATTGTACATCACTTTAGATATATTAATTAAAAAATGTATTTTCATTATTTATTTAATATGATGTGGTTTTATATATTCATTTATTTGTGGATACTAATGGTATAATCTACAAACTAATTTCATTAAAAGCCTATCTTCTAGAAGGATGCCACATGTGTATTGGGAGGTTATCATGAGGTTATGTGGAACTCCATATTGGATTTGGTGACAAGTGTAGGGAATCAAAATCCTTGATTGATTTTTGATCTAGATATCATCAATTATAGATATATATTGAAAATATAACCATGAAATCCATATCCATGATTTATGGTCATTATGATATTATATTAATTCTATTTGAGATTACTAATTCTCCAGTTATATATATAGATATATAAAAATTATTCCTTAGAGATTATCCTGAAAATTTTTGGTAGTCTTTATAAATGACATTCATATATATTTAAAAATATAATATTAGAATTAAGAACATTTGAGGAATGATTTGGTGAACAGGAGGTAATAAATCCTATAAGATAAATTTAAAAAGACGAAATTGTTTTCTATAGAAACTCTCATTCCGGGATCATTAATTATCATGTGAGGGTATATCATTGGATCCTTCTAATACATTCGTTATTCAACAATTTCCAATAACAACCATTATGAATGAGATCCATCATTTTCACATATTGGTAGGACACATCTAAAACGTTATGGTAAAATATTAAAAGGATTAAAATTCACTTAGTTGGTTGATATGGAATAGAATCACATTATAATTGATAGATGAATGGTGCGATAATTTCAATGATATATGTCTATTTTTTTTCAGTGCATTAGTACTCACATATGAATATTTTTAAGAATTATTTTTTATTAATAGTGATTTATTAATGAAGTGATTGGGCTGTTTAATTTTTTTTTATCATATATTGATGATACATTCCAATCATTAATAAAAAAATTTATCAGAAAAATTATCATAATTATGATTTGGATGTAGTATTTATTTATTGAAAATTTGATGGCATTATCTTAATGGAGTATATATGTTATATAGAATGATTATAAAACATTTATGTATATATTCTTAGATATAGAGTCCAATATGTGCTAATTGTGCGGGTTGGAGTTAATTGAATATTATTACATATCATTATAGTACCATAATATGTAGGTGAACTATGTGGATGATGATCTGAAGTTGAAGGAACATGAATGTTTTTAAATATGGTTGATTGGATGAAATCCAATATACGTGAAAATATAAAAAATTTGAATCAAAATTATTATTAATGTTTATGTGTAATATCTTTAGCAGAAGAATTATGAACCATAAATTCATGTTTGGATTAAGGGGGCCAAGGAGGAATATTTTGAACTATAATAATATGTAGGAAATTTTCCCAAATTCTTCTCTAATCATGATGAAATGATATGGTTATTAAATTAGATTGGTTTCCATTAATACCACAAAATAAGGAGGATCATATGGATGAGGCATGCTACTCATCATTCTCTATCTATCCTATATATCAAAAGATATATATCGACATATATGAGTTTTTTTTGTGCGCTAACCTGTAAAGGGACATTATAGATTATGATTTTTTATACATTATATGTTATAAATTTAAGGGAATTAGAATGAATTCATTTGCGCAAGTTTCAACCTCTACCCATAAAATAATTGAAATGTGAAATTTTTTTCCTATATTTTATTATTTAGTCTCCAAAAATTATCAAAAGAGGAAATGATATTTGGTTTATAGTTAATCACCACACAAATTTGAATATTTCATTTAAATAAGATATTATTTATAACATGAATTTCTTAAAATAAACACACAAATGATGTTTAGTGAATCATTTAGTTCTAATTTTTTTATATGGTATAGATCAGTCATTTACAACAATATTAAAGGGAATTATTCAAAAATATTTTAGTTGAGTGTGGATTATTGTTGGTTCATATCACACACTAACAGAAGGCCTATAAGATATGACTATTCAAAAACAAAGTTAATTTTTTGGAGCTTATTTTATAAATTTTAATCATGTTTGGGTTCATAAATATTCTCTATATGAGTTTTCACACAATAATATCATTGACTCAATCATTGATATGTATCCTTAGGGATTGTTAGATAATTTTAGATCTCTTTAATAACACATTAGGGAAGATCAGATTCAAGAAAAAGGTTATCCGAAAAATCAAATATATGTCTATAGTATGATGTTATTAAAAATGTATTCCAAAAAATATATCCATTGAATAACATTAGGATAATTTTAATGGATGGTCCACCTAGATGAAGATATATCAGTCCCATACAATTTGTTGATTGTATCAGGATACTTTATTTTCTTTTGGTGCATTCATGAAATACATATCTTTTTCAAGATGTGTTCCATATATCTATCCATAGGATGTATATAATATATCATCACATGTTTTGATTTCAAATAATGTACCAAATTATCATAATCTATCATATTAGAAACAATTTGTGAAGATTCATGATCAAAAAGATAAATTGTTACAGATTTAGACCAATCACCTTTTAAAAAATTTATAGTGAATCCATAAACATGAGTACATTATAAGAGAACATGAGTAAGTGATGGGATTCAAGTATAGTTAATTGACTGTATTTGATTGAAAAATTTTTCATGTTTAAACTCATATAATTGCTTATAATTCAAAACACATAATATTTTATAATATATTTATATTTATATAAATTAAATTTCTTTTATAAATTTCCTTATATAAAGGACCATGTTCTAAGGAATACTGATATATTGTTTAATTATTATTTTAGATATTATAATTATATACAAAATGTCATATTTTAGGATATGAATATGACTAAAAATTATGAAACATTAATTTTTAAGTGTTTTGTAATGAAAATAATATTATGTCAGTTTTTTTATATTTAATATAAATGAATTAGATCGAAAAAATGGTTTTTTGACTTACTATTTTCATGCTCATAATGTGAATTTATCTAAATAGTTAAAATTAATCTATAATAATTAATTATTTTTTTAAATTATTACATAATATATTCAATAAAATATTTTATGATTCATCTATATATTTAAATCGTTAATGAATAGAGGTAAATATATGTTCATGATTAAAATTAATATTAGTTAAAAAATATTTTTTTCATTTAGAATATTATATAAAAAGGATATTCAAATATGGTTATATTATTATATTTTAAAATGTTTATAAAGTTGATAAACTAACAATATAAGTGTAAAATTAGTATAAAATGTGTGAAAATATTATTTTATAAATTTATTGTGGTTTTAAATCAGTCTTTATTGGGTCAGTGTAAAATTTTAAACAGCATTCCCTAGAGGGTGACATTTTAATATTTTAATATTCTAGTCAATTAAAACTATACCACTACCCTCAATATTTTATGAGATCCCCTCTCATCTCTTTTACAGACCTCATAATCCCATTATCTATAAAACCAATATATCTTAAAAAAATACTTATTCAGGTCAAATATTTCATTATATTCTCTAATTTCCAACCCAAGGGTATTTAAAAATAAATTCAATGGAGGTTTCACTATCAAAAGGTATGTTTTCAAAACCACCTTATTCATGTTTCATTGTTGTTGAAAATTATATAAATTTAATATATTCATCCTAACATATGTAATCCAATATCATCAGATATACTAGGATTTTATATGATTATGAAAAATGAATTTTCCACCTCATCTCCATTAAATTTTAAATCAATATATTGTTCATGTATGTGTGTCGAAAACCACAACCATGGTGTGATCAGATTAAATTTAGATCACCATGTCTCATAAATGGTTTTTATGACTGATTGAATTATTATATATTTTATTAATGAAAAAATAAAACATAATGAATTATATCATCTAATCTAACTTTTTAACTTCTCACCTTCTGGAAAATTATAATTACACTTTTTTGTTTATGTGGAGTACCAGATCCATGAAGGAATGTGACGGGTTTTTCATTTACTCTTACAAGTAAAATAATATGAATTGATTTCAATACATATATGATTCTTTTCATATAATAATAATTATAAAAATGTTATTTTTTTATACCTTTTAGTATTTCAAAAATTCCAAAATATAAAAAACCACCCATGAAAACGTAGAAACAGCCATCTCTATGAAGAAATGAAATTTAGTAATATTTCCCACATTATATGAATATTTATTAAAGAATACATAATGAAGAAATAAGAAAAAAAATTTCTCTTAAGATTTAGAATATGATGAATCTATAAAAAAAGTGTAAGGACTAGAATCATGGAATTGAAAATACATATGAAAACAAAGGATCTAATAAGAATTACCATTTTACTGGTGAAATTGTTTATATGAAGGATTATATGAAGAATGCGTTTTTTAATTTAATGTATTTTTTATTCAATGTTGTTTATATTTTGGATTTACTATTGTAAATTACCATTGAGTTAAATTATATTTTTTCTATCCTTAAAACACATTTTTTTATTTTACCTAATTTATTAATTGATTTTTAAAATAATATTACAGTATTATATTCATGGAAAATATTACATTTTATAAATTTTTTATGAAAAAATATCTTCTCACATATATGGTGGATAAATATTTTCATCCATTTTAGTATTTTTTTCAAATGATTTCATGAATTTCTTTACTACATTATAAAGACTAATTAACTTCATTAATTCTAATATTTGACATTCTATACAAGTATTATAAACACTCTTATGATAATTTTCTAAATGAAGTAATATTTAAAATAGGTGGTGATGAAATATTAGTTTTAATGTATACATCATCAATGATTTTTTAATTCAATTTGACATTTCATTTTACTAAAAAAAATTAATAATTTGTATGGATATTTTTGAAGAAATTAATCTCATACTAATTTATATAATTATATATTTTAAATAAGTGACCTCAAAATGAAAAGTCAATTATTCTCATGAAATATTTCTATTATATTTAATATTTATTTATTAGATGTAAATTTATATTGATATTATGTATCATTTATTGGGGGATATGATCATGTGAACCACTATTATTCATACTCTGGGTGATTTAATATAATAATATATTTATATTTTTGAAATTAATTCTCTATTTCATTGGATATGTTATGATGAAATGTTTAAAGTTATGATATTTTCAAATATATAAGAATATATTATGTGATAGGATGGTCTATTATAGACATCCAATTAATTATGTAGATATGGAAAACTCATGAGATAATTCTTCTATGTGCGAACCTAATATCTTTGTCCCAACATTATGCATGGACATTGTTTCTGGAAAATACATTTATTTGTAAACATAGTTTCAGGTACCTAGTTTTATGTGTGAGATTGATTTCATACCATTAAATCAATTAATTTACATGTTACTATTTAATCATATAAATAATTTTAAATGAATATGCTTATGGAATATTCATATGTTTATGAAATTCTCTCACTAGTCGTGATTAAATGTTTATGATACCCACTCATGAGTCATTTTTATTTTGTTATGAAAAGTATTTTTTCCATTTCTCATGAATAAATATATTTAATTGATTAGAAATTAGTATCATAATTTATGATCAATTTCTCATACCCTTATGATCATATATTATCCTTAATTCATATCTCATATATCTAGCAATGATGATTATATGACGTCACCCATTATTATGTTTTCCGTGAAATTTTTTTTATGGATGATTATAATTATGATATGTTTTAAAGGGGAAAATAATTTAGAACATTTACAAAGATTTTTAATATCATTTATGATCTATTATTTTTATGAATCAAGTCACTAAATAAACCAAACCATAATGTTTATAGGGAATGTATGATAATTTTAGGGGTTAAATATTCATCTAAAATGAAATTAAATTTGTGTTAGTTGTACTCAGGTATCATTTTCTCAAGAGTATGATGTAAATATATGTGTAATATATTAAACTATATTGTATATCTCTGAATAAAAATTGTGAGTAACTACACATGAATGAATTCATTAGGATATATACCTTATACACCCACATCAGTTGTGATCTTGACAATAGAACAATCAATCAAAACCCACTAGATTCCATCAAATAGTCTACTAGATAATAAATCCTCCAAAGGGATGAATTTTTATAATGATTTTCTCATTTAACTATTGATAGAAAACAAAAATCCAAAAATAACTATATGATATCTTATATAATAATAACTATTCACCCAATGACAATTTATGAGATTTGTTGAATCCCATAAAAAACATCAATCTAGATATTTAACCCATGTAGATCTAATTTTATTATTTGGAATGGATCATTTGAGATAATAGTGATGCTTGGATGAATCTCTATCCAGAATATGTTATCATTTTAAATGTGAAAATAATGAACCTCAATGATGAATATGTCTATAAAATGGTCAATGAATTTAGGAAACATTACAACCATTTGCTCTACAAGATCCATTAATTGAAATTAACAATGTGTAAAAAAATATTCTAATGAATACAACATTTTGGGAAATATATATCACCAATGACAACAAATTTTGACCCTCTATCTCACAGAACAAGACAAAGCTCTAGAAACATATATTGAATGTATATGTGGAATATAATCATCCATATGAACAATGGAATAATATAGATATTCATATTGGATAATTAAACCTATAGTTGACTAATATTTCCACATAATTAGATCACAAACCCAGTAACCATAGTGAAAAATAATAAAATTTCCAATTAATATAGTCACTAAAAGGTCCCTAAAACCCACTCCACCTTGATTCCCAAAAAATGGTTATGATCAATAAAGATGTGTCTTTATACATAATAATTATTTTAAATATAAAATGTAGATATTAATGAGAAGTTAAATTTAATATTCTCTAAATCGTTTTTCATTGAATTTTTCATTGAATGAAATAATCCACATGTAGATGAAGAATATTTTTATCACTACTATAGGAAGCCACAATAGTTGATCTTATACATATGTTCTTGAGTTTAGGAAATATAAAAGTTGTAAAGGAAAAAAATAGCTACTATGTGTGGAATAAAAGTTCTATATCCTAGGATTGGATATAGTGTATATGTTAACTTTTGTTAGGGATCCCACAAAATAATTTATCTATTATAACATTGGTCCCCATGGACTGTTGGAAATTAAAATCACTGATGACCATGTGGTCCAAAATAAAGAAAACGTGGAGAAAATCACTATATTGATTAATGGGAGTATCTAACTACATATAAATTTGAACATATCATCCGAGTTAATGTCTCTATCGATCGAGACAATGACAACCAAAACGCATGAAATCCTCTACCAACAACCATAAATCTCAAGGAGCATTGATAGATCATTTATTGATATAAGTATAGATGTGCATGAATCTTCTCAATAATCTCAACCTTCCTCCTCAAATTCAAACAAATAGAAAATGTAAAGGTAGTGATACCCAATCGAATTAGTGGTATCAATGAAAAATCCAATAATGTCCCCCTTGGTACCACATTTAGAAAAATATTAGTTGTGAGAAGTCTAGTTTCCATGAATTGAGTACCATATCATTTTTTTCTTAGTTTCCTCTTTTGCAGGAATATGGACTATTAAATCTTTACTGAACTCATCATAAAATATACCACCATTCCATGAAACTCCTTCTTAAAATAATTCAAGAAATATCTAACATCATCATATAACATTGATATAGGAACCAATAGTTTCATGAATCTTAACACAACATGCTACCTGCTTGAATGAGTTTATAATCTACACTCTGATAAGCTATTATAAATTTAATTTTCAACATAATTATCATATAGTTTGTATCATTATCGGAATAGATCTATTTATAAATACAAAATGAGTTAATTTTAAATTTACATAGATTCTTCCACCAAATCATATCCTTCATTTCAAGATAAATAATTTTATGTTCTACAAGATAATAATTTTTAACATCATGTAAATAACCATTTAAAGTTAATAACTATCAGTAATGTTAATAAGTATGAAAAAAAACACTTTGTCCAATAATATTGAAATATTATATCATAATCAATAAATTAAAATTATTTAATTTCATTCATTTTAATTATCTTCATTACATCAAGAAAAAAACAACCATAGAAAATATTTATTTATATTCTTCTCTATGGAACATAAAACAGAGTTAGCATCATCTAGATATTGGAAACATGTATTTTTTTATCAGAAAATCATATCACATGGATCTAATATCTTTTTTCCTAGACCTACTCCCTTTTTCCAAAAACAATGTGTTCTTCTAAAACATATACCCTAATAAACCAATGAAATATAATGAATTTACTACTTTTATCTTACACCTTAAAACTCATTCATAGCTCTAATTCAACATCATCATTACCCACCCCCACAAGGATCCCCTCCTTTTTCAAAATTAAAAATTGGGGTGACCTCTAAAGACACCCTCAAATGGTTCATTCTTTATTGATTGGCACCAATGGTATAAAAATCACATCTACAATTAGAAAAATGCCACATAATTAAAAATTAAAAAATATTCCACCAAAAAATTAATAAATAGTAATTTATTAAAAATCACTAATAACCATAAATAATAAATATTTTAAAATTTGTAGACTCTAATAAAAAATATGAAATTTTCTCATTTAAAAAAACAATTAATGAAAAACAAAAATATGAGATATAAAATATAATATGAATCTCAAAATACCTCTATGAATCCTCTAAAATATATTTATATATATATGACAGAAAGAAGAGAATTTATATATTATAAAAACCTCCCTAAAACTACTCATTAAAAATACAGATGATGCATACTAATTCCTCAGTGGGAGAATATAGAAACTTTGATACAACTATATTATATTTATTTTTAAATTCGCATAAATAATTTATCACCATGTATCAAATGAAAATATACAAATTTTATATAAATAATTTATATAGAAGTAATTCCATAAACGATTCCCTGGTATTATGTTATTCTCTATTTACAATGAGCAAATTCATGTGATTTCCTTGCTTTTGATGCCATGACACATCACACCGTATATCATTTCACAACAATAAAACAAAATGTAACCATATAGTCTTTTTAATCACATATAAAACACCACATGAAAAAAATACTTACTTTATAACATATGTACTACAGTATAGAATTGTGAAAATTATGGAAATCCTCGTCATACCCTCCTCAAACCATGCTTGACTCCCACCATATAATAAAATCTAATTTAAGATTATATTTATTATAATATATCACCTTCACATTGATAGGAAAAGAAATCCCACTTCATATAACCCTAGTGAAACATACCAACCTATTACATACATTGAAATTATTTATCTCAAGAGTGAGTAGTTGTTAATTCATTAAATCACTATGTTGGATATTGGAGAATACAACAATAACAAAAAAATATGTGAATTTATATAATTATTCGTCTATAATGGTATTTAATCTGATATAACAAGACAAGAATAAATTTATTATAACCACACATAATAAAAACCAATAATTTTTATTCAAATAACTTATTATTAGACCCCCTGAACACCCAACATATATAAAACCATCAATAATCATCTATTTCCACTACTGATGCATAAACCAACATAAATTTCTATAATAATTCTGATATAAATTATAAACGAGTCCCTATTTAATAAAAATAAAGTTGAAATTTTTTAGTTTCCATTTAAAATAAATGTTTTATTCATTATCTTCTTCTTTATACCCATTTAATGAAATTCCAAATATTAAACATTAAAAATATTTCCACATCTTTTACCCAAGATATTCATTCTGATGAAATTTTATTAAAAATAACATCTGATTGAGTTCTATGACATTTACCATATAATAGTTCAAGAATCCCATAATAATCCAGTTTTACATAAAATTATAATCCAATACATCTCAAAATTTTATATTTCATTGCACACATCGATCAACAACCTCATCCACAATGTAAACCAATCCCTTTCAAAAGAATGATGTAACCGTATAAAATAAATATTAGTGAAATCCTACATCAAACAAATTAACCATTTATATTCAATAATTCAACCCATGAATGTTATCTATGCCTCACATGTGCATCAATTTTTTAAAATTATCAAACACCACAACTATTTCTAGCATCATATTATAATCCATCAATATGAAATATTTATATTAGGTAATCATTGTATGAAAACATGATCTCTGTAAATAAAACCTTTATAGAAAAAAATAAATAAATAAAAATTTCAAGGATATCTCAGAAATAATGATTAATACGTAGTAACACTCGTTTGATACTCTCTCCCTTTATTCGTTACAGAAATGTTCAATAAATACAATTTTTGGATAATTCACAAAACTTCTTTGAGTGAAAATAAAAAATTATCATTATTCCAAAAATTAGAAAAAAATGATGTAATATTTGAATGAGATTACATGAGTATATCTTCAGCCACCAATTTCACATGAATATGTGAAAGAAAGATATTGATATTCTAGGTCTAAATTAACGAATAAAAGCTCGGGTAGACGGGAGGGGCTCGATAATCCCAAAGGATTAAGATATGATAATTCTAGAACTATAAATCTTAATACTCAAAGGGGGGGGGGGGTTCTTCCTAAATAAAAAATGGAAAAAATCGCATCATGTAGTCATCTCATAGTAATTCATCTTCAAAGAGTAAGTCAACATTAAATAAATCGTCACAAAAATATTTAATGCAATATTTTCACACTTACAAAGGAAAAAATATTGAATAAATACATTATCATTTTTAAAGGGATGTAGATCTATTTATTTTTGATCAAAAACTCCAACATAAAAATATAATGATTTAGTTTCAATTAAAAATTATAAAATTAATCTTCGTAAAATGAATAAAAGAGGTAATTTTTCATATACTTATTTCAGAATATTTTTACATCACATATTTCTTCAATAATAAAATAATTAAAGGCATTAATCTCAAAAACATTAATAACATAAATATATTATAAATTATATGTATTATGAAATGAATAAAAAAATATATTTTTTACATAAAACAAACAATATATATAATATATTTTTCTGAAAAAAACATAAACATTTGATGATACAATATGAATGATTAATTCCTTAACAAAATTAATATATACCATAATAAATTCAATAAAACACATATATTACATATTTCCATCAGGTATAACATATTTTCGATTTAAAAAATTCAACCCATAACTTATAATACTTGTATGAAATTTTTTCCCATTAAAATAAAGAAAAATGGAAGAAAATTTGAATTGTGAAATTTTAAAACGAAGTAAAATATAGTTTGTAAAAAGAATTCTGCAGAAAAAATAATAATGTGTTAGATAATTTTCATATGAAAAAATATTTTGTTTCCAAAATTAATATGAAAATGTGATACTTATAATATGTATCATATATTCTTCCAAGATATTTTAATAAATAATAGATTTTCTATCCCACAATATATTTCCATTTGCAAATGATTCAATATATAATACAATTACATTACATAATATATTTCCCATTTGAAATATTTAAAAATCAAATATAATTATAAGTGGAAATATGTTTCATTAGATAAATATTTTGGTATGTATTATAAGTTGAATACATATTACATTTCACTTAGAAACATTTTCAACGTGAAATATATTTTTAATATATAATATTTTTAATTTCATTGAAAATTTCCATTAATTAACATATTTTGAAAAACATATTGGGCCTTTAAAATTTTCTAAAATTCAATGCGTAAAATATATTTTAGAGAAAATATATATATATTTCATTTTTTATTGAATGGAAATATTACTTCTAATATTTTATAATGAATTATAAAACTGCCTGAATAATTTTAAAAATTATTAATTTCTTTAAAAATAGTTTTTAATGTATATAATTATCTCACAACATTGAATACACTTTGAGAATTCCACCAAACCTCTTGAACAAACAAATGTAGTCCACCAAATTTATTGAAGTCGTAAAATAATATGCGGAAATGGAAGAAATATTTAATAATTAATAAAATTGAACATGTTAATCATTACATTACTCTAACCTAGAGTGCATCAAACATAATATCATATTATAAATATGATATCATAAGAAAAAACATATTTCACAGCCCCTATTTTTTAGTTTCACTATGTTTTTATAGGTACTAAATATCAATATTTCTAAAATATTTATAGATATTTAGATATTCTAATCTATACTCTACATCTTGATTTTATTTGTTTAAATAAACATTTAAATATTTTAAATTCAACAACCATTAAAATATTAAATATTTATTCCATCATGTGCTAACAACCCATATAATCTTACCCAAAAAATATAACACAACCCCCACGATCAATATATATGAATAATGTTATTACATTTATATATATGTTATCCTTAATAGGTATTCAATTTCCATAGACTTAATATCACTAGTGAATTTTCATATAAACAGAAAAATATCATTTTTATGGAATTCCAATGAGTGGAAAAATATTTTATCATATGATATATCCCTAATATGTTTATTTTATCACGAATTTTTATTATTTATTGAATTTAACTTATATTTAATTACTAAAATAATTAAATCTATCATTAAACTATTTAAAAATGATATATGCAAGATGAAAATTGTTTTTATTAAGTTTCTTTTTTCTTTCTTACAATCTATTGATTGTTACGAAATGTTCTTTGATTTATGTTACTCCTAATTAACAAATAAGGTATCAATCATTAACAATTATTATATTTTCGTAAGAATCCTTTTAAATAAAAAATTTATATTCATTATTTTATTTATTTAATAAAATTAATAAAACTAGGTATTCCAATGAAAAATTTTCAATACATTCAATTAACAAAAAAAGGATTAACTGAATTTTTTTATCATAGGATTATCATTGATCAGGAATGGTTAATCTTAAAAAATATTCTAAATTCTTCTTTAGTGCTTCCATCATATGCAAATTAAAATCCATTTCACTAATATTCTATTAGGTTAATGAATATCATTATTTCGATTTCGGTTTTTTCCTCTATTAATATAATTCATCCCATTTGACAAAAATATCCAATTCCTTAAAATATATCTTCATGAGCTCTGATAATAATTTAATGGAAGACTCTATAAAATCCCATATTCACATGTGAGTGAAATTTAAATTTCAAAAACAAAGTAAAATTTATCTTTGAAATAATGTTATTTATAAAATTTTTGGTTTGTTATTAAAGTTTAGATTTATTGTAATTTTCATATATTTCATCAATATAAAGGGAGACTCAAATAATTTTTATATGAAATAAAATAAATTGGTCATTGTTTCTTATTTTATCTTCACATCTATATATTGTTGAGATTACATGGTTTTACTCTTCTTTTATAGCTGATACAAATGATTCAATTAAATTATTTCTTTTCAATTCAGTCATTGATAACCTCTATTATGAAAATATAGTGGTCTTTGGAACATTATTATTTTATCCTCAAAACATCCATTTTCACCTTCTAATTTAATATAATATATATATATAATTAATTGTCATATATATCTATAATTCCATGGATTTAAACCTCCCCTTAAATGAATCATCTTGGTATAAAAATATAATTATCAATATGTAATATCAAATGATGTTTCCTTTTAATTTTATCAGTGAGTGTCATTTGGATGGCATCCATTCAATTTTTTTAATAAAGAGTCACTATTTCCTTCCATATTCCTTGTTTACCATACTATATAACCGGTTTGTAATCTAATGAATTCATCTTTTTTCTACCATATATCTCAATGAATATAAGACATATTCATTATGAATATATTCTAATATTTTAATAGATAATGAATTATTATATTTTCTATTATAAATATTATTTTTTAGATAAATCTTTAACAGTGGTATACACCTCATCCACATAATTCTAAAATAAATATTCTTCTCTATATACAATGTTTCAAAAGGGATATATCTTGAATAATAATATACCTAAAGATATTGGATTGTCAAAAGAACTGTATTTTTTACTTTTTAATCTTATTTACTCATGTCCCTTTTAGTTGCGAAGAAACAATTATAGAATAATTCTTAATTCTAATGGGAAAGAACATAATTCATTGTACAATTTTTCAAAACAAAATTTATAGTATCACCTTTTCTGATGATTATACCACTTATACCTTTTATTTGGGTTGAAAACCTTATAATTCACATATACAAACATTCTACCATGAGACATTTTATTATCAATGATATTTTTTCCATTATTCAGTGATGACATCTTTTTAAAGGAGACCACTAATTTAACAAATTCTTCCCCATATTAATGTGTGGAATTATCCTTATATTCATTAATAAATGTTCAAAATTATGATTTTTTAAAATTTATCTTTGTGTTTTTATCGAATATTTATTACTTAGAAATTATTTCACCTCCTAAAATTCAAAATATATAATACGATTTTATTTTATTTAACAATATAACTCATATAATTAATTAACCTCATACATTATAGGAATATTATATTTATATCAACAATTTGTTCAGGATTTTATAAAATTTAATATTTCCTTTCATTGAAGACATATTTAAGGATGTCTCATTTAATATTAATTTATTTCAAATAAATATTATATTACTAAATTGTAGTATAAAAATTAATTCACACTTATATGTATACCTACATCTTCATGATATATTTTAATTTATAAATTTAAATAGATATTGTTTTATATATTTTTTATTTTTTCATTATAGAGATTATTCATTAATTAAATAAATAAAATACATCATTGTAGAAAATCACAATATCTTTTAATTCATCAACATCTAGATCTATAATATTATATCTTCTTGAAATTTCTACCTAGTTTCTCTTTATCATTATCATCGTCATCTAAAAATATTCCTGTGAACTTTGTAAACTTATTTATGCCTTATTTATTTGTAATACATTGGAAATGATTTTTATCAATAAATTTTCAATGGATATTATAAATATTTATGATTCAAAATATATATATTACTTTATGTATTATTTAGGATTATTTTAGATATTAATATAAATATTTTTTTAATTAACTTTTTATTGTACTGTTCTATTAATTTTAAGTGATATAATTAATTTACACTAAATATAATTTTTGGGTCCATTTAATGAAATTAAATTTTGTTTTTTAAATATTAATTATCTGAATATTAACACTTCCATAATAAAGTATTCATGAAGACTACTCCAAATCCACTTAACAACTCTAATGTCTTTTTTAGTCTAATTATAACTGGAAAATGTCAGTGAATACATTTGTCACTTAATCAAATAATATGTCTATATTCATTAATAGATTCATAATTATAACATAAAAGTGTCAATAAATACACATACAATTACTTATTTTACAATTTAAAAATTATTTTTTATATTTATTTTCATTTCCTACACTATCATTTATTATTTATATCTATTGAACAAAATTTGTTACATATCAAATAAACACTTACTATATAGTTCATTAATTTTAACATAGTTTTTAGCTTATTGGGATCATTATATTCTATGTCATGATAATAAAACAACACCATTAAATATTAATTAATTTAGAATAATCAATGAATACATTTAGTTTGATGCAAAATAGTTTACAACTGTATTTTCTATATCTATAAATTTTGCTAATAAATAATTATTTCATAGTTCATGATTATACTTACTACTTGTTAATACCTTGAGGGAAAAATAAAAACAATATTACATTATGAAAAAAATTATGATTGACTATGTTTAGAAGGAAGAAAATTAATTTCATATTCTATTTCAACCTATTTACTAATCCTATTTTTTATGAGAAAAAATATATTCTCTATACCGCACTATAAAAATATATAAAATGAAGCATCCAAATGAAAAAAAATTAAATATTATTATTTACTAGTTACATTTTGATGGGATAAATCATGGAAAATGAAAAAACTAGTGTATCTATGTTAAAATGACTAAATATATTAACTGTCTGTCTATGTTATTTAAAATACCTCTATATGAAAAAGGAAAACATTTAATAAATAAATTGGTTGACTGAAAAGCAATAATGTTTCATCCATATTCCTCTATCCCCACCAATTACATCATGAATGAAAATAATAAATTTTATAGACATAGAATATATAAAATTATTATATAAAAGATCGATTATTACACATTTAATATTATTTGTGTAGATTTTATCTAGAACATGTTAAAAAAATTATATTAATAACATTATCATATATAAAAAATTTATTCACCTAAAATATTTTTTATATTCATAAAAATCATTATATTCCCAAATATATAATAGTTTCTCATTATATCATTATGATTTTTAAACCATAACTAACACTGATTTATTAATTTGATCACTATACTATTTTTTTGTATCCAAATGTAAAATTAATCAAATTATTCATAGATTCCATTATATATTAATCCTTTCCCATGTTTTAAAATTTAATTATATTCCTTTTTTTAATTCCTCTTTCAATAGATTTTAATATTTTCCCCCAAATAAGAAATACCAATGACATATATTGGTAATCAAAATATTTTATTTCTCATGTTTTTGATATATTAAATTAATATATCCACATTTAAATATTGTTTTTCATGAAATTATAACTTATTTCAATAATATTTTTATAAAAAAAGAATTTCTATATTTGGGTTGAATGAACCCCTCAAATTATAATGTCAATATAAAAAATATTATTTTTTCAGTCACATATATTATAAATTTTTATAATATGTTAATTTTTATTTTTCTCTTGAAATATATTCTTTTTAAATAAAATAATTCATTATTTCTTATTCATTATGTATATATTCTCCACTAGTCTGAGGTTTTTATCTTTCAACACCAGCAACATGCATTAGAATTTTTGGAATCATACTATATTATGTTTTCTTTTCCAAATTGTCTCACACATCTACAAAAAAATGAAAATTTACAAAAATATATATTTTTTAATTTTATATTAATATATGAAATTTCATATATAAATAAATTATTTATTTTATAATAATATTAATAAAGACATTTATTTTCCCTATTATATATTATATAGTGTAAACTAATAAAATCCACCTTTATTAATTTTCAAATTTTTTTATTATTCATCAAACATTATGGTCTTGTAATTATTATATCTTTCATGATTATCTTGAATATAATGTTTGTGGGTTGATAGAAAATCATACAGAAAAAATTATATTTCCCTCAATATAAAATAGAAAAATTCATGGAATTCATCTAATGGAAAAAAAATCTCAAACTATGTAATAATTAAATAATTTTCATTCAAATTTTCATTAACTCAAATAGATTACCCTTCTATTTATTATATTATTATATTTAATTAATATAAAATATTAATTCATCCTTCATTAAATACTAATGAAAAATATTTGGTTTTCTTATATTTCACACCACAACACTCTCTGTATGTAGTTTAGTTCATTAATGATATAATATTTCTTATTTTTAAATTTCTTATTTAATATAAAATTTTTCACGAATAAAAATTCTAATTTTTTTATTCATATACCTCACACAAAAACTATCTTTTTTTATATGAATTTCATCTTAATTTTTACTTCGATTATGAAAAAAATAATCATTGAAGTTAAATAATTATGAAAAATGTTATATATCATCTAAATGTCCAATTAAACATTAATTTTCATATTGTATCAATGACTTAAATATTTTCTTCCAAGATTTATTATTCAGAAATCATTATAGATTACAAAATGATATATTATTAGATTCATTTTATAAATGACTATTTTTTGTACGTATGAATATTTAAACATAAATGATTATGTAAACTATATTTCTAAAATAATATTATAAAATTTATTAATTTCACTAAATTTACATTTTTAATGAATAATTTATTTATTTTTATTCAATATTTTAATAATATAAACATTTTTAAATTTTAATATCATTTTTATAAATATTTATATCAAAATATAACATTTTTGTAACATTAAATATCTCAAAAAAATATATAAAATATATAATTTAATTATATTCACTGAAGTTGATCTCATTAAAAACAATACATAGATTTTAAATTCTAATAACATAATTAAAAAAGAACTAGTTTATTTAATCAATTATTATTGATGAATATTATCAATTTTTTATACTTTTTCATGGAGTGTGACTAATTAATTATGATTCAAAAATTATATCAATAATATAATATTTTCAATTATATATAATTTCATTGTTATCATATTTACATGCTTCATTAAATTATGGTATACCTAAACAATGGTTTTATGATTAATAAATTTAAAATGATGATATTATATTCATATATATATCAACCAATTCATTTATAGTATAATTTATAAATGATGGGAAACCATTAATGAAATAAAAAATATATATTATATTAAATTCTTAAATACAATACTAAATAAATTTGTACAATTATATTTATATATTTTACTCATGATATTCAGAATAACATTTTTTCATTAATTAATAAATCAAATTCTAATTTTTTGGTAGAATAGATAATTTATTATATTCCAATTTTTATAAACACATAATTTTTATATATTTTCCAATATATGTATTAAATTATGTGTATAAACTAAAATCAAATAAATATAAGGATTGAGCAATCACACAATATATTTTATAGTAATAATATGTTTATAATATTCCACATCAGACTATTTATTGTATGTGTAGATTCAAACGAACTATATTATGATATAAATAATGAATCTCCTTATATATATTGATAAAAAATATGGTGGTGAATTATCAATAAATTAATTAAATTTGTGGATGTATTTAAACAATACTATTCTATGTATTTAATTATTTAATAAAAAAGTGATTAAATCAAAATATAAAAAATGTAATGTTATTATAGTATTCCAATCCATGATATCCGTTTATTTATTTTATACATCTATCACCTGACATGAGTATTTGTGTTACATTATTAGAATCCATATTTGTAATTGATTATATGATATAGTTATGCTATTCATTATTTTCCCAATTTAATTTAACTTTTCAATCTTCATTATTTTGATTTTTTAATAGAAATTACATTATATGTATTTTATTTGTGTACTTTGAAATATATTATATAAACATGTCATAATTTTTATTTTTAAGTAATTATTTGTAATTTTTTTATTAAATTACTGAATTGGATACTATTGAGAAATAATTTCTATAACTTCCTGAACCTGAATGCCACTCAATAGTTCTATGATCTAGGTTTTAAACATGACCTAATGTTAATTATACCAATGTTCAAGAGGATACCAAATATCCATTGGGGTCCTAGTTGAGTTATTTTGGAGGCTATTCCCTCAGTAACTTATTATATCTCGGCGAAATTCAAGAACATTTAATAGAAGAAGCAGATACAATTAGAAGACATCAAATAAATTATAAAGTTCAAAAGAATAATATAACAATAATCAAGTGACTCATATACAATCATGTAGATGTTATAATAACCATAAAAACATCTTAAATATGTACATTGAGGAATAGTAAGGAACAAGTATCCAAAACAACAAAAAGACCAAAACGTTTACCAATGGCATCGTAATCCTCATATTTGTCCCATCCTATAATTCTCCAAAGAAAAGATCAAAAACAAGTGTTATGATGTATTTCAATAATATCACATGATACCATATAAAATATTTGAGCCCCTAAGGAGATCCAAAGATGTTATGACATAACATCCCAATATGAAACCACCCAAAGATATATATTGTTCTAGGAATCACATGGAAATATTCTTAATAAGTGTAAGCATGAAGTAATGTAATTGGGATTCCCAATGAACATTTCTAATATAGAAAGTGAATCCAATGATCCCGTCAAGGATATTTTCAATAAATGTTAGACCCAAAATGCATTTATATGGAATATAATTTACAAACATGGCCTCACTGTACAACCATCCATATCCTATCTACAATTCCTCATAGACTAATGAATCCACATATAAATCCCATGGACTTGTTGTAAAACCAAAATCATATATCCCATGTCTATTCCCAATATTTATATATAGACAAAGAATGGTTGGATCAATAGTTTAGGGAACCAAAAAATTCTTTTCGACTCCCAAGAGAATCTCGATGGAAACCTGGTAAAGAAATTGATTTGAGTTCTAGGAGAATGTTTACCAAAATACACTACGTGTGTCCTAGAATGTCAGATATGCGGGGTTGCAATGCCTAAGACATCCAACGGAATCAAGACCTAATGTGAAAACTGATACATGGAGTACACTAACACATTATTGATCCATTGACATCCATCCATGGAATAAATACAATCCTTCATATATTTCATACTAAAACATCACATGAGTATACTCACTCATTTATTTCATCTACATTTATCAAATTTAAAAGGTAAAATCCTCCCATTTATCCGAAATATCCACTTAACACATCACATATGTATACCCACCAGATAATCAAAATTACCTACAAACCCGATTATAAAATATAAAAACCAATAAGTATACCCACTCATTTATAAAAATAAATTAAATCCTTCTAATTAGGTTAAGAATGTAATATTGTGTTAAAATAAGTAAAGGAGGCAGAGCATCACCTAAACATGTAATAAAATATAATTTAACTTTAACAGAGCTTCCTTAAACATAGAAACCCGAGAACACTCACATTAGAAAATTCATCAATGGATAAAATCAAAGAAAATGTGCGGAGAACCTCATGGGTGGCCTCTAGTTAGATAAACAACAAGGAATTAATTTGAGATAACTTAATTATATTCTTAATTGTTCATGTATCATCTATTTTAGTTTAACATTTCAAAACTAGGCCCACACAAAAAATATTGGTAAGAAAAAATGATGGTATCTCTATAAACCAAGAAAAACACATTGAAAAGTATAGACCACCTACCTTAAGTTGGCAGTGGAGTGTTATTCTAGTATTAATTCCTAATTTACCTCATTTTTAGATAGATCTGAATAATTGATGATGAAGAAGAAAATATGGATTATGACCCTAAACCCAAATAACAGAGATGATGAAATGATGAATCAAGAAAGTCTAAAAAGAATCGAGTACTTAATAATGTGGTTTCAACGTGACCGATCAAGAAAGAAATGGATTATAGATCTACAAGTGGGTGAAAAGACTTCCTTAGGCCTCAAAGGGGCTTCCTATGTGTGTGTGAGGGGAGGTGAGGCTTCTGTTTGAAATGTATAAGAACAAACCTATATTTTTTAAAAATCATTTTTTGGCAATTACATGATGATTATTTTCTTTTCATGTCATCTAATGCTCAGTTTTTCCTTCTCATGGAAAACCATTACATTCAATGAATGCTCCTGGACTGGCCATTTCACATATTCTAATTTCTTTACACATCATGTGATTTGCCTACAACCAGTACATAGACATCCTTGATCTTCATTTCCAAAGTCAACACAACTAGACCATGGACTAGAAAAGGGACTAATTGACAAAGGGATGTTTCCAAATGTTTAACTAGTTGAGTAAACGGTCCATATTTTATAAAATTCCATAGTATTATATAATATTAAACCCTTAAATCAGTTCACCCCTGAATTTCCCTTACAATAGTGGTTGATATTTTTCAAAAAAAAAACAACTCTTACCATTAAGCATGTATTTCTACCTCCCTCTCCCATGTCTCATTCAAGAAAAGATTTTCCTTCCATAACACCTATTCTAGAGGAACATAATAGCCCCAGATATCCTTCAAAGCCCTATCAATGATACAAATTTGATACTATTCAAAGGGTGAATGAATTTGTAACTCATCCTTCTCTAGTTGATAAGAATGATCCATGTCCGAATGATAATGAAATAGTTTGAGATACATGGAACAAATTGTGGATGGAATGATACCTTTGAGATAAATGTAACTGATATGAAATCAACCCAACACTCTCCTACATCTTGATTGTCCAGAC
Organism: Viscum album; assembly: GCA_963277665.1. NCBI lineage: Eukaryota > Viridiplantae > Streptophyta > Magnoliopsida > Santalales > Viscaceae > Viscum > Viscum album. Next base: position 76,388,690 of record OY728127.1, on the reverse strand, counting down.
ATGTCATAGTAAAATCATACCATCTATCCTACACTATCAACATACCTACCATGGTGATACATTTGAAATGACATGATCCTCAAAATTGATTTCAAGAGGTCATCTATAGTGATCAGCATATGATTTATGATGATATTGTGCAGTATCCATCCACTTCAAAATTAACTGGACCATCTCATAAGACTCATGCATGAGACGTCATCACAATAATGTTTCCACGCCTTCCATTATCCAGGAAAAGGGTGATCGACACGACCTACCATATTAATACTCATAATGTTACATACATCTCATCGCATGATAACGGTTATTACAGTATAACCCATCTAGGTTAATGTTCCCCTTTTAGGACTCCCAAAATCTATGAAGAATTCCCTAAACATTTCTTCTAGAACCGGAATCCTCTGATCTTACTGTCCATTAGTCTATGGGTTGTATATTATGCTCTGAAACACCTGTGTACCCATAACCTTCTGAAATATCATCCATTAATGAGACTTAAAGAATGATTCACAACCTAAATCGATAGTACATGAGACCCAATGAAGTCGTACTATCTAAAAAAACATTCCACGATCCTCACCAATAAAGGTCTCCTTGATCATTATGTAATGATATTCTATCATGATCCTATAAAAAACCAACAAAACATTATTACCTAAAGGTGACCTCAGTAAACAAATCATGAAATCCATTGTGATGGAATTCAATTTGCACTCTAGAATAGATATCTGTTGTAAAATCCTAGCAGTTCACTGATGTTCCACATTCACATACTTATAGCGAGAAAAACATATAACAAAACGTTTTACCTCACATATTATACTCAACCACTAGTGATGAACATGCAATTAATAATATGTCCGGGTGACTCTATGATACCCTAATCATGTTGTAGCATGAAACTCATGCATCATCTCCTTGAGTATGTCCACTAGAATCTGAACTCCTCGATGGATACAAAAGAGCCCATCCTCACATACTGTCCATATAAGGGTTGTTTCCTCACCTACCACACAACCCATATGGCTAAGGACTATGAATACTATAGGTGCCTCATCCTTACTCTATCCATCATGGTAGAGGTCAAATATAAGGATGATAATTATGCATGTCCCCGACTGTCATGCACAATCGAATTCATATCGGTAAACAAAACCATAACATTCCACTCACTAAATTCTACTTTGTTGCATGTATCTTATTGGTCATGCTAAATTAATTAGCCACTACATGGCCATTACATAGCTTTTATGAAATATCATTGTCAGAAAACTAAAGTTACTCAATCCAACTTCATTTCCATATATTTAAATCATGATGAGTAAATATATATTTAAAAATTTTGTGGTCCATGTACACCAAAAAATTCTCACTCAATAAATATTTCCTATAACAATGTAGTGAATGGATGACAATAAATAACTCAAGATCATATTTTAGGTAATTCCTCTCATGTGGCCTCAAATGACGAGACTCGTATTCCACAACTCTTTGTCAATGCATTAGCACAACCCCCAACTAGTTTCTGGATGCATCATTATTCATAGTGTACCTCCTGACCTGCTGTAATTGTATCAAGACAGTTGCTGATGTCAAACATCCATTCAACTCTATAACCGCACCCTCAAAAGAGTCTGATCATACAAACATCACATCTAAATTAGTAAATCCTTTCCACTTCACTTAAAATCATGAGAAGTAATTTACGAAAAGATTATAGTAACCATATAGCCCAATGAATCTTCATATGTCAAACACATTTATAGGATTCTCCTAGGATACTATAGTTCTCACCCTCCATTGGTCAAATAATACTCTATTATCTTATATGATGTGACCCGAGAAGTGAATATGATCCATCCCAAAGTGGAAACTTTGGAGTTTAGAATATTATTGATTATCTGTTAGTTAATTAGAAAATATTTTAATATTGTTGGAATGGGAATTTAGATTGTGAGAATACACTATGTTATCACCCATGAAACCCACTATAAAAAATCCATTTAAGGATTGAACAGTTAGTTCATTATCACCTTGTATATTTCAGGCACATTTTTTTGACCAGACAAAAACAATTAGATAATTGTATATAATATACATGATCTGAAATGATTTATGTGGTATGTATATTTTTCAAACATGTGCCTGGTGATATCCATCATGTAGGACAATTTTCGGGAACACTCGGGCTGCTTGAAGATGATAAAATAGGTCATTTATCCATTGAAAGGTATATCCATTTTTAACCATTAGATAATTCAACATCTAATAATACACAACTATCCTAAGAGTTATATCAAAATTATTCGCAAAAGGACCTAATATACACATGGGTAAGTATTAGGTGAGATAAAACCATTCAACTCCATAACCTCTAGTCTCCGCTTGAGCACCCATAACATAAACATTGTCGTACTATAAGGAGGAATGGATACCATTGAAGATCCTGGAACTAGTTTGATTGAGAAATCCACCTATCTCTCAAAGGGTAAACAAGAGAGGCCATATAAGAACACATCCCAGATGTGCTCGACCTATAGAGGAAAGTCATCCTCACTCACACCCTGACAATTTATAAAGAGACTAACTATCTGGGAAATCAGCTTCCCCAACCCAGAATACTCTTGTTAATATTAACTCACATAGAAATCCTAGTCTCCCTTGAAAATAAACATTGCACCCATTAGTGATGTGAAATTCAACCTACCTGGATAATATTAAATGAATGCTCAATCAGATACTAGTAGGTCTATATTGATAATTCTATCAAACCATGTCACCTTGAGGATATAAAGAACCTAGACAACGTGGCACCCACCAACCCCAATGAGTAACTCCCTTCATATGTGGGGATCATCTCTTATAATAATTAATATTTTTTATATATATTAAACTATCTCAGTAGTCCACACAACGAGCCCACAGATTTACACCAAAGGTGACGATATGAAACTATGATATTTACCACTATCAACTAATAGAAGATGTGATAGTAGAGACTACTAATATCACACCTCTAACCCTCAAAAGTATGTAAAACTGATCCTTGAGTGGAGGATATAAAAAATATATAATTCAAGTATTATGGTCCAATGACACAACCTCATGGCCCATATTAGGTTCAATCTATTGGCTACTTGTAAATGGCTTTTAGGTACCTCTAACATGACTGCTCCTGACTATATAAGGATCTATCCTTATACATTATATAGTCATATGTCTTAATCCAGAATGTAATTTCATTAAAATTTAGCTCCTTTTTATGTATATTTTTTTCTAGAATTAATGCTTAAATATTACATAACATCTCAAATGTTACAATGTAGACAGTTCTACTCACTATCCATTTTTCATAAAATAATTCTCATTAAAATATGAAAATATATATTTATCATGAAAAAAATATTCATCAAAATAAACATCATTTTATTATTCCTCTAAACCATCCTTATACCATATGGAAAAAACTTCAAAATAATTTTATGAGCATAAAATGCTTAGACAGGGATATAAAATAACAATGAATCAGTTAGTGCATGAATATTTGAAACCCCTATAGATATTCTACAAAATCATAATTTTCACCCATAATACATCAACTATTATGCATTCATCATGAAATAATAATATTCCTAAAAAAATATTATCAATCATAAATCAAGAATGTATCTTATGAAATACATATCATACTTAAATTTTAGCTTTTAATGCTACATAGGGATTAACCTTCATGGTTACATTTTGAATACACATCAAAGTAAATTCCATAAATATATTTGGAGAAACCATAATTTTTAACTCTGTCTCATTACCCAATGAGATGGTGAGATATTACTGGCTCACCCAACATCGATTTATTATGGGACCACCTATATACATAAACAACTCCCGACAACCATAACATAATCATAATACATAAAACATGCATAAATGAACAATAAAATTCACACATTACAATCACATGATAACATTTCAGGATATTAAATTAATCAAACCCTTATAAAACCTATATTCAATAAAAAATATTAAAATGAAATATGGTATATATTTTTCTATTATGACATTATTGCTTGTAGAGGAAGCCAAATTTCAAATTATAGCCACTACAAAAAAAAGTTGTTATCACCACATGCATAAATAACATTCCTTTTTCCGTTCAGCGAAACACTTTGTAAAAAAATTATTGGTTTTTTAAAACCATACAATTAAATTAAAATTAAAAGGGTTTTATTATACATAGCACAAATAGGTGTTGTCTAATATCAAAATATGCCTTAATGAAAGGTGATTGAGACGAAGTCCCTTACCATGAGTCCGGATCATCAAACACAATATTTATATTCATCAATAATAAACTAATGTTAGTTTATAATTTATTTAGAAATTTATTCATTTTTAATATTCCTTTAAAATCAATTATTACCATGTTATTAAAATTAAAAAAATATTTATGTTCATATTGTACGTTTTGTCGACTCTTTGTAATTGAGTAGAAAATGAAGTTTTATGATGTAAATATTCCATGTAGTCAAAATTATATCATCTATAGAATATTATTCATGAATTAATCATCACTTTTATTCATGAATCATATATTTTATATCAAAAAATTAATTATGGTTTTGAAAAATGATAAATGTTATAATCATGGAGATAGTAGGTTGTATGTACGAATGAGTAACATTATCCATTTTTCATTGATCATTATAGAAATAACTTAATTATTATTTAATCATTACATAATTATAATTATATTATTAACATCATAATAATCGTATAAAATTAATTATTTATAACATAGATGGGATGTGGTGAATAAAAAATATTCACATCACTTCGTGGAGGTGATAGTTGGCACGTACAAATGATCGAGATTATCTTTTTTATGTGAATTGATGGTAAGAAAATAATTGATATATTATAAGTGTAGAATGATAAATATTTCATTAATATCCAATATAGAAATTTATTCCATCTTTATTTCTAGTGTTGTTTAATCTTAATTAAAAATGAACTGTATCAGTTCGAGAGGTAGTCGCCCGCCGTACACATAAATGAAAAGTTTTTTTTCAAATATGATACATTGGGGATAGATTTAGGAGGTGAAATTAACATAATAACTTCTTGGTATATTTTTGATACTTTATTTATTATTTCAACTTAGAATAATAATATTTAAATATAGTGGAAGAATAAATAAAATGGAAACTCTTAAAAAATGATACCTCTTCTTTGGTTTATCACCATTAAAGAACACCTTAACACCTCTATGTATGGTTTTACCCCTAAACAATGTCATGAAGAATGTGGTTACAGATTCTAAAAAAAATTTTGTAACCATATTGGTCAATCATAATGGTTTTTGAAGTGTGATTATTATAGAAGAGTGGGTACTTTTTTATTAGAGAGGGGAGAGGAAACGTTGGAAACTTATAAAATATTAAATTAATATAAATATATTTTTAAATCTAAAGGACTCAAAATAGAGATAAATCTGAAGTAATATGATTATAGTTATAAATACTCACATCCAATAATTTTTAGACATGTATTTATTTAATTTTAAACAATATCATTTTGGATTATCAGTTATTATTATATTTTAATTTGAATTATGTGAACATAATGTTAAATATTAAGAGGATATAAATATGACGTATATGGGGAAAATCTACCATAATTAGACCCAAAATGAAATTATAAAAATTATAATATTAAATGTTTTTTTTAATAAATTTTTAGTATTTTTAAATAATTTTTATAATTATATTCATTTAAAAATATGAATTATGTTAATTTTTACAATATTCATTTCATTAATTTAAATAAAATAAAAATAGAGAGATAACATAAGAAAACAATTTAATAGAATTATATAATTTCACATAGACATATATAATTAGTATATTACATAAATTATGAAAATTAATATTTATTTTAATTTTTATAATGTCATTTTAATTATTCATTAATTTATAAATCAATTTCTTATTCTTAATTTTCTCATAATTATATTTATTTATTTATTTTCTAAAGTAGATAATAAATTAAAATGAGGTAGATAATATTTTGAGCTTTCTAATAACTATTTATATTTAAATATATCACTTTTATTACACAATATTAAAAATGTATTAAGAGAAGACATGATTCTGACATATTTTCATTACATTAAATTAAATATTAGAAATTTCCAAATCACACACAAGTGGCATAAAAAGCCACAATTTCGACCCAAGAATATTGTTGGTCGTCCATAGATCATTCAATAAGATTAGTACAGTTGTTACAGTATTTTTATACTTATATAATATTTTTTTAGCTTTAAATACTTGATTTACCTTCAACCGTGGTAAATAAAAAACTATAGCTTTTATTGACCAAAAATTATTTTGACCATATTAGATCACATTTTCAAAATCATTACAACCATATATGTCCATTTTCAAAAATTAAATTTAAAATTTGACTAAAACTAATTTAAACGTAATCTCATTAGCATATTTAGGATATGGGTTTCAAAAAATTAAAAACTATCAAAATATTGACATGTGTTTATATACAATTTAAATTTTAAATTACATAAATTGGAGAACATTGTTTTAAATGAATAAATAATTATATATTTATACCTTATAATACATTAAAATTATAATACATCAATATAATTAAATTAGATGAAAATTATATTTTTAATATAAATGTAGTACATTATGTGAAAATATTTAATGAATTGAAGCGGAATATATTTATTCACCCACCTGTCACGTATATATATATTATACATGAATTTATGTTCCACTTAGATCATACAACCTAATAGTTTAATTAATCACATTAAAAATAAATTTTATTCATTGTTGGTGAAATTAATGTAATTACTGAATAAATGAACGATATGGAAATCTTGGTGACTATAGTTGGGTGGAAATAGGTTTGGGTACTCACAACAAAATTTTTTGCCATGAAAAATAAGATGATAATTTCAGCATCATATCAAGTCTATATAAAGGACCTATGAAGGGTTAAATAAGATGAAAAGGCAGTATCTCATTACATTAAAATCAAAATAACACTATATGTGTGTGTAAAATCAAAATAAAACTTGTTCAATTAGAAATAAAAAAGTCATTGTAACAGGGAAATTTATTGAATAAAAAAGGAGCATGGGTGCCTCAATTACCTTGAGTGTAGGATCAAAATAATGAATTTAAATTCTCAAAATAAAAGAGTGGGTGAATTTTATACATAAAAAATTGTTTTGGAACCGTTAAAGATGGTTTGAAATGATTATTTTTAACCTTGAGGAAAACTATGTTTAATAAAGTTAAACAAGATAAATTCAAAAGACCTCTTAGTTCCACAATCATGCTAGGTACTATAAATATGGTTCTATAAATGAAAATTAATAAAAGTTTTCAAGGAAAAAATATTCTACCTTAAAGCATATAGAATATTACAAATCAGAATATACAAGTTCAGGAATGTATAAGATAATTATACCTTCATAATTTATTAAAATGCAGTGGAAAATAAAATTGAAACAATACAAGTAACAACTATGAAATATTTTAACCTAATGTGTAGTGTACCCAAAAACCTTGGATAACGGTCACTTGATTTATACATTCAATAATTTAGGTCTTACCCACACTAGGGTAAGCCCTATATAATAAAATTAGACTCTGTCTTGTTATCCATACAAGCCCACAAACATCATGTTAGTCGGCACCTATATCATTCTTATAAAGGAAGTCGTCGAACACTAAATTAGTCAACACCTCTATCATCCTATCCCCATAAAACCTTGATTGTACCCAGTACCAATCGGAGGCACACAAAGAAAGCAGAAAAAGATGTTTTGTATGCACAAAGCATTAGATTCTCTCTCTAGTAATCAATTCATCAGCATGCAATCTATAAACTGATAAAATGATTCGTCATTTTTTTGAGCTCATTCGAATGAGATCCTATTTATAGGAAATTCTCCAAGAGTCAGCTCCCTCCTCAAATGGTCATATTTTTTCTTGAATCTTGGAGTGAATTTTACCTCTATCACTCAAATAATGGTTAGTTAGAGATAGATTGTTCGAAGTTGTTTCACAACTAATTTTTTGTTAAGAAAAATATGGTTTCATAACGAAATGAATTTTTTTGATTCTAATGTAATATGATGTTTGATTTCAAAGAAAAATCATTCAGAGTCTATATTACATAGATATTTAGATTCTATTTTTCAAGAAGTTGAGAATCATAATTCTATAGACTTTGGAGTCTAAATTTCAATGAAATTCGGAGTCAGAATTATACGGAATTTAGAGTCTGAATTCCAAGTAATTCAGAGCCTGAATTCATATGAATTTGTAGTCTGATTTTGAGTGGAATTAAGATTTAGAATTATTAGGAATTTGGAGTCTAAATTTCATATAATTAAGAATCTTAATTTCATAGTATTTTGAGTAGGAATATCAGTGAATTCAAAATGTGAATTCAGAGGAATTCAGATTTTGATTTTTAAGGTACTCGGAGTCAGAATACTAAATTATTCAGAACCTGAATTTTAGAGAATTCAGAATCTGAATTTTAAGGAATATGGAATTTTAATTTTAGATAATTTGGAATCTGAAATTTATATAATTCATAGTCTGAATTTTGGAGAAATTATAATCTAAATTTTTGAGAATTTGGAACGTGAATTCTGAACCTAAAAACAGAATACTCTATATCTAATTATTTATAGGATTCCATGGTTTTTTGAAATGAAACATAATTTTACTATTAGAAGTGAAATTATTTATATTTATAGATACTTTAACAAGAAAAATGAAAACAAAGGTTAGTTGAACATTTCATTGTGGAAGAAAAATTCCCTTATTACGACAAATCTTCGGGGAAATAAAATTTGACTTGAGATAGAGTGTGATTTTCAAAACATAAAGAAATGGAGAAGTCATAAGGGACCCTTATTGACTTAACATTGAAAGGGTGATTCTAAATGTATTTTCATAGATTTAGAGGAGAAATTCATTTCAATTCAAGGACTAAGAGAGTGAGATATGGAGGAACATCATGAATAGTTTTTTTTTGTGGGAATAAGAGTAAAATGTTGGGTGTTTATTTATAACTTATTATAAGGTAATTATTTATTAATTTAAAATATTATTGTATGGACTCTAGGTAATAAATAAAATCAACCTCATTGACCTAATAATGGTTTTTCGCATCGTTTCTATGAAATAGAAATATTTTTTAATTGTTTATTACGATATGAACAAAACTCATTAATATAATATCAATGATGATGTAGATGTATGGAATGTTCCAAATGAATTTTTAAGAGATTTAATTTTAATATTGGTTATGTAGGATTCATTATTGGTATGTAAAATATATAAAATTACCTAAAAAGAACATTATTTTAATGATAAAATATTTTTTTGTCATGGATTAGTTTTATAGTATTCAATGAATCATATTTATACTGTTATGATTTCATAATACATATTATATATTTATTCCATGTTTAATTTCACCCAAAATATTCAATTTTATCAAACAAAAATATAATATTTGTAATTAGATAATACCAATATCCTGATTTCATATATATTTTTTAAAATATGATAATAGAACCCTTTTAGATGATACAATTTATTAAAAAATTATGTTCACAAGAGGCTAATAAATTTTCTTCCATTACAAAACATTTGTTAGAATTCATTAAATTATATTATCATTTCCATTTATATATGTATTAGTTATTAAAACTAATTTATGAATATAAAATTTATTTTTAATTTTTTTAATTAAGGGATATTATTTATAACAATGTATTAAAAAACTGGATTTGGTTTCTTTCAAATGAAATTTATTTATTATCAAACTCATTATTTAAAAATTTTTATAAAGTAATAATGAAAATTGAGAAATATGATTAACATAATATTTTAATGAAATTAAAAAATACTTTCTACTATGAAAAGGATACATATACATTTATTTGTCCAATATATACCCTATGGGTAAGTAAATAGGTTGTAAAATTTTTATGCGGTTTCTTGATGAACATCATTTGGTCATTGTTTTCAATAATCTTTATTTGTACACAATGATAGATTTTATAATGTATTATATTATGAATATAGGATGATATTTTTTGATAAATAAATAGCAGTGATTCTACATGCAAGATCACATATTTTTCAAGGTATATATCTCTCTATGTTTTTTTCAATTAATTTGGGTATGTTATTCCTCGTCATTAATCCTTTGTAGGAATGTCCAATAATGAATAACTACAATTGAGATAAAAATACGCTTAGGTTGTAAAGAAATATTTTATAATTAGAGATTATCCATGTAGAGATAATTGTTATGGAAATTATATTATGTCTGCATATGTACATTTTTATTAATTAATGGACTCTGGGTAAATGGTTTTTTTGTATCAAATGTTCATGTTATTTTGATAATATTTAAAGGGTGTAAATTATTTTATAAGGAAAATGTGCCATATAATCATCTATAGAACAATTACATGACAATAAAATGTATTACAAGTGGTTTAATACATGGCTACATTTAATAAAATATAATATTAAGAAATTGGTTTTTTTCTGCATATCCTATTAAAAGTATTTACACTATGTGTATTTATATTACAGGAATTTTAATTCACATGATTATTATTTTAATGAAGGTTCTGTGGTTTATTTTCAATTATAATTCACTACAACCTTTTCTTATTGGCCACTGGAATCCCTCTTGGTGACTTGGGTCTCCTAAATATCCTCATGGATGTCCCAATAATACCCTGGATCCAAGGTATGTCATTTTCATCTATTTTATTCCTTATCTCCCTTGGTTCTTCGATCGATATGGTGAAATGGTTGATAGTGTGCAATATTGGTTTTCATTATGATCTGTTTTGGTCAATTAACCTCTTTTCGATCATCTTATTCCTCTTGGGATTCTTTTATTGGAAACATTATTGGGTTATCAGATAAAGGAATAGATACTACATCTAAACACACTTGTTTGATTAGTTCCATGTATACACAATATTGTGGTTGATCCGAGCTAACATGTTCCAGATAAAATTAAATATTAATTAGGATAATTCCTTGGAGTCCTTTAGTTATAATTGCCTTGTGAACTAGCTTATGGATACATTTTGGGTGGGAAGACTAGGAATGTAATAGAACTATCTACTATCATAAAATGTTTATTGCATGATATGATTGATTAAGTGATTAATTAATATTGATTCCCAAAATTTCTGATTGATACTATTTTTTTGACTTTTAATCAATTGTGATATAAAATCAAGAGGGATTTGAAATAAAATTGGTAACTTTTATAGTTAACCATTATGTATTATGATTTGATATTATGATATTAATCATATATGAAAACACATTTTATCTATTATAAAATTCGTTTATATTGATCCATTCCAAGAACATGTACAGTTATATGTTATAAGGATGTTAATGCTAAGGCATGGTATAGACCGAAGTTATAAATATATTTATGAGAATGCACTTAGAATTCCTGTGTGGTTCTGTTTATTGGGCTTGGACCGAGATGTTGTAATTATTATAGGGAATTAACATAGATTATTGGGACTATGTCATGGTTATATGGTTGTGGTTGAATTGTTCATAAGATATGCTATTACATATTCTTGCAGGGTGTCAAAGAATATGATTTTACCATGGTTATATAGTTATGGTTGGCATGGATGATAGACATGCTTAGATATATTCTATTATAGAGGTGAATAAGGTTTATGTACTATTGTATTAATTTTTTTTGAAAAATCAATAATCCTATTTATACCTTTATTGCATACACATTTTATCATAATCAGTTTTTAGAATGTGGTGGGGCCATACTACTATGTTATATTCATAGACTATTTAGGCCATTGTTTGGTACATAAGATGATTTTTTAAATTCAGGTTTGTCATGGGAAAAATATTTTTATATTGATTTTTTTCTTGTAGGATGGGTTAGAGATTGGTGGTTCGACCAACCTTGGATTCGATACCATGGACTATAGTGGATTGTTGTGTATACTACCAAATTACTTATAGGTTATTTGAGGGTTGTATCAAGGATGTATTGTCTATATTAATTATCTAAATAAATAAATATGGTACTTCAATACTGTTTCATTGAGGATTTGAGATTATATGGTACTTTGAAAAGTGACTAAATAGAGAGATAAACATTAGGAAAAATACATGGCTGATGGAAAGATGAACCTAAATATGGTCCTGATTCTAAGGATGTGATTTTTGAATAAAAGATGGTTGATTTGGTTAAAATATATTATATATTCTTGACTACATTGGATTTAATTAATGGGTTGTTTATTACATCATTTTGGAGTATTAATAATTTTTGGACATAACGTATATTTCTGGTATTCTATAAAGATTAAAAAAAGAATGAATGTAATCAAAATAGTTATATGGTAATTCAGGATGTTATCATTTTTTATAGAATAGATGATGATTGTACTCACAGTCTATTATGTGTGATAAATAGATCCTCATTATGTTATGTTGTTCTTCCTTATAAATTTTTGAACGATGAGTTTTAACACATGTATTTTGGATAAGTCTAATGTTTGGAATCGATTGTGTTGGACACTGAATACTACAGATTGAGGTTATAACATTTTTTATGATTTTTTATGGATTTTTTTATTAAAAGGAGAAACAGAAGGTTGGGCGGCAACCTATCACGTCTGGTAAGCCCGCAAGACATGAACATGCCACCGTGGGGCGACAAGGGTGCATCATCTACCAATGTCCAACATGATGCCCTGGATTGTATAATGTGGTTGTTTTAAATGATCTGATAGATGAACTATAAATTAAAATTTTTTAATACCCTATACAATAAAGATAAATATAATATTTTTGAGCTTTATTATCAATTGGAGTGAAAGATGAGTATGTGATAGAAATTTGTTAAAGGGTGGAACTCTACATGTCAAGTATTTTTTCGTAAAAAATGAATATATTAATTCCTAAAATTGATGGAAAGGATCTTAAATCCAAGAATGAGTTATTTTAATACCATATTTTTTTATGAACCATTAATTTTTTTAGTCATCATAGAATTAAGTATTTTTAGACCACAATTTTCTATATATGATTCACTTGTTTTTGATGGATAACCTCAATCACCTGCTATTAAAATATATTTTTTCCCTCCAATTAAGTGTCTCAAATTTCCAAAAAATATTAGAATCTACAAAATCATAATTTTGTGGTGACTTTTTTATTTTCTATTCCATCTTATTAAGACTAAATTTTATTAACTATATATCTTATGTGGGTTTTCCAAAAAAAATCCTTTCAATTTTTATCCTCTTACTTTTTGATGAAAATTTCCAAATTGGGTTGAAAAAACTTATTGAATGAGCGGAGAATACAACACCTCAAGATTTCATATTACATTATCTATATAATGTAATTCAATTTCAGGCGCTTCACGTAACGCTGAGCTCGAACACACCACGACATAAAAAACAAACCATTGAAAAAGAATTACAAATAGTATTAACTGTATTTTGAATTTTATATACACCATATAATTTTAACGTTGATATTATGTGACAAAATATAAGAAATAATTTCAATTTTTAAGATAAAATAAGTATTTCTCCAAAATAAATTTTATAACCTTTTAATAGAGAACCCTTTTTAAATCCATTATTTGAAACTTTGAATTATTCAATTTGAAAAATTTACTTCTTCATCAGAATCGAAAAATAAAAATTTAGTTTAGATAATTTTTTTATGTTTTTCTGAAAACATTCATATTTTGATGAAAAGTGAAAAAAACTAAATTTTAATTGAAAACATGCTTTTTAATTAAAATAATTTATAGTGTTAAATTATAAATTTTAATGGTTTTGAAGTATAATTATATTATATTTTTATCATTTATTACAATATTGTCCAATGGATTTAATTTCACATTTAAATTGGATAGAAATGCATATCAATCTTTTGATAGTTTTAACTTCTCAAAAACCTGGTTTCTGGTTTTGACAACAGGAATAAATTTTAAATTATTAAATGCAACTCTTATGTTTTGAATTTTTTAAAATAGAAATAATTTTTTAATTTGGAATATCAAAATTTGATTTGGGTGTGTTTTTTCTATTTTAATGATATCATTCAATTTTTGATTAATAGTCAAAAACCATTGCATTATAGATAAAAACTGACATTTACATTTAAATAATTAGTTTTATAAATAAATTTATCTTAATTTCAATACATATAAATAATAAATATATTATTACTATAATAGCCCGATATTTTATAAAAAACTATTCTTTTTAATTTCATTAATGTCTTGTGTTGTACGCTACACCAAAAGGAGCTTGCTCAACATGCATCCTTGACTTGCCTTGCATTACACGCAATCACGACATTCCTCGATAGCGTGTGTAATACGCAATACCGAGATTCACTAAACAACGATATGCTATTAAAATATTATTAAAACTAGCTGTTATGAATAGTAATAACCAGATTTTAAAATTTTAGAAATTTTAGCTCTCAAAATGGTCTTCATTTTTGGATTCGGAGTGTCGAATTTATCCTAAGGTGAAATTTTGGTACTTTTCGGATAACTTTCATATTCTGATGAATAATGAAAATTACTAAATTATAATTAAATACAACTTTTTTAATCGAAATAATTAATAATGATAAATAATTAATTTGAGTGGTTTTAAAGTATATTTAGAATATATTTTTACAATTTAATCCAATGTAGATCATTGGATGTAATTTCACATTTAAACCAGTCATAAACAAGTGTCAATCTTTTGATAGTTATTATCTCTTAAGAACACGCTATTTGTTTTGACGACAGGAATTAATTTTTTAATTAATTAATGAAACTGATATGTTTTGAATTTGATAAAATAGAAATCATTTTTGAATTCATAATATAAAATATTTCTTAGATCTAATTTTTGGTATTTTTCTGGAAACTTTCATTTTTTGATGAACAGTGAAACCACTAAGTGGTAGTTAAAAAACTGTATTTTTCATAAAACATAATTTTACCGCTTCTATCAGTGGAATTTAGAAAATATGAGAGACACGGTTGATTTCAATAAGTAAAATGTGGTTCAATGAGATAAAAATACTTTTTTGATGAATAGTAACTTTTTACTTTTTTTTTCCACGGTTAAAAGTAAATAGGGTAATTAAGGGTAAAAATGATATTATTATTACCATAATACATGTCCTAATTCTATTGTACAAGTTTAATTCGACCAAAAGCAACCTTAGGAATAAAATATGACCATTTATGCCCACTTGGATTAGATTAGGACATTTATTATTAATTTATTTAAAGAAGGGTTAAAATAGTTAAAATCAAAGTTTAATAAGTAAATCATTTTTAATATGGGGATTTACATAAGATAAATTCAACTATAAATATTCATTAGAAATATAAAAAGATTTCCTACATAATGGTATTTTATTTGTAATTTTTAGACATTAAATAATTTAATTTATTTATGACACAACGATGATGCAGTAATTATCTTATTAATGAAATATTGACATAATTGATGTTATAAATACCCAAATAAATATAAGTTGAGACTTTTTATGAACTAAAATAATTTTATATGTTAATATGACATGTTAGAATTGATTTAAATAACTTTGGTCGAAGTAATAATTCTGTTATGAGTTTCAAAAAAATCAACTATTGAATAGTGTCAAAATTGACATAAAATTGTTTTTGAAACAAATATTATATTATTAATTGTTATTTTATTCCTAAAAACCTAAGGTTCGGCAAAATGACTTAGATAATGTTATATATATTAATAAAACACAACTTGGGGGTCACTTGGATGTATATGGTATGTTTATTAACTATATAATATAAAAATACAAAGTGACATGGTAAATGTCAATCTAATTAACTAAGAGTTAAAACTAAAAGATAAGGTTAATATAATGACCTAAACATGCCCAAATTCTATTTTATGAGAGGACTTAGACACATCCCCATCTTAGCTTTGAAATAACTCAATTTGGAGCTATTTAAAACCGAACATGACTTTATAATAAAATAATATTTTTTGTTATTCCAAAGGTGCCCCTCTCCTCCCTTATAAAAGGGCACCTCCTCCCCCTCTTCCTCACACCACTTTGAGCCTTCAATCTCGGAAAAACCCTGCCAATTTTATCTCTCCACTTCCTTAGAATCATCCTAGAGGTTATTCTCTTCTTCAAAGACCTATTTTAGTTCCCTAAAAGGATGTCTCAAAGAAGCACTTCAAAGAAGAGGTAATGTCTGTTAACGATTCTTTCATCTTTATTTCTTCTTCCACTCCTTCTTATTTAGTTGATTCATTATGATGTAATAACATCAGTATCACTCATATACTGATATGTTATTATAAGTATGAAACAACCCTATTTCACCATCTATCCATCCTATGGAAAAAAATCACCGCGCGTGCGTACGTACGGAATATCGTCTCCACGCCGTGGTGTAATCTATTTTCCACCACCACCTTACTTGGATGGGTATAATGGTGTAAATAATGACTATATATGACTATTATAAATTTATATTGATTCTGAAATAGTATACATACACTCCAATACAATTCCACGATCATAGGAACGATATCATCACTCGTCCGTACGTACGGAATACCGTCTCTATGATGTGATGCGACTCGTTCTACATGATCTTCATTTCATAATGATTATATAAATTAATTGAATAAATTAATGTGATATATACTACAATAATACCATTATTGAAATGAGGTATCTATAACCTAAATAGAAGAATAAGAATTTATTCAACAAAACACGCATAAGAACAAAAAGTAATAAACACCTGAATAACAAGTAGTAATGAAATATTACTAATAATAAGCTAAGAATATGACCATATATGATATCATAAAAATAAGTATGATTATCTAATAAGTCAATAACATTATTTAAATCATTATACAGGAGGTTCGGACATGTAAAAATCATATCGGACCAAAGGTAAGGGAAAATATCACAATCTCATTTTTTTTATCCAAGATTGTTTATACTTTGGTATTTACTGGGGTGTATTTTATCATCCACATCAATGTTTCCCCAATATGTAATATTATTTCCATCCACCTACAATATTTTATATCCAATTTTACCCTTTGGTGAGTTTTTAGTAAAATATATCAACAGAATCTTTTGTCGTTTTTTGAACAAGGTACTTTTTGACTTTTTCGAGAAAAGTACGAGAAGAATGTTTTTTTAACTTATACGATACGAATGGATTTTTAAAACATTATTTCCAAGAAGCTTACTTTACAAGTTTTGAAGTTTATTTTTAGTCAACTTATTTTAGTTCAAAATTGTATGACATGTTAAGAAAGGAAAATGTTTTTGAAGTAGAAAGGATATTTTCCTCAAGAATGGAGTTCAAGTGTTTTATCAAAATTATTTTCCATCTAAGATAATAAAGGGTTCTGTTTCTATCCCTATTTTTACAATGATTTGATTATATTGTGATGGAATTATTTTTATGAATTCCTTTATCTTATATGAATTGTTTTATGATGTCATGATGTTTAAGATTCCCATTTTTATTATATGGGTTATGCAATTATGTATGATTAAATATTTTGTGGAAAACATAAGAATGGTATCATTATGAGATGGGTGGGACCTGTATCTCCCTCCAATGCATTTGGTAAAAGATTTTATATCTCATGAGATAGACATGGCTGGAATGGTAGGGTATATCTGTTCAGTGAAACAGGACTGAAACGAGGGTGACTCGGTTAAGAAATGGACTTTGTCCACTAAGATAGTCTTGGCAATGAGTCTTGACTAATAAGATATGATTCTCTATGATTATGTGTTTATTCCACAAAGTTTCATGTTTTAAGTTATTTTTATTGGGATTTCATTTCACTACTATGATTTATCCCATGTTATGAAAATATGCTCTCTTTTGCAGGTTAAGATTTCCAAAATGTTATGTTCTTATGAAAATGATGTTATTGATATTTATTTTTTTTACCCTTACTGAGCATTTGAGCTCACCCTTTTATGTTTTCTTTTCCCCAGGATATAAAGAAAGGTTTTTGGAAAAAAAGGAAGATCTCTATGGGAGATGTTGAAAATCTTTCACCATGATTAGAAGATTATATTCCTAGTTTCCAAAGACACTAAACAATTACGATCCTTGTGTGTGTGTTTTTGTTATGTACTAAGTATTCCGAAAAAGTAATGTAATATCCATGTACGTAAAGCATCGGGTCTCTACAGTTAGTATCAGAGGAAATGTTTAGTCAACCTTTGGAAACTAGGATGCGAAAACATTAGTGAGATCCCTAGATATATTTCTATGGTATGTTTAGGGATGTCCCTAAGGATAAGTATACGTATAGGATATAGTCCTGGAACTATGGTAACGATATTAGATTAAACCGATGATGTTAGATATTGATGTTACTCCCACTTTATTATGATTTTTTCCTCTCACACTATTATTTTTGGGTTTTAGTAAATGGCTGGAAACAAGATGATTCACGATAATGGAGGTTATGATGGACAATGGAATGATATTCTTCATGAGCAACCAAATGAAATGGGATTTGGAAGTCCAAACATCATTATTATGCTGAATCAGCAATCTCATAATATGATCAATAAAGTAAAATTTGGTAAGTTTCCAGATTCGGCTAATAAGAGAAAGATGGAGTTTCGTGATGATCATAGAGGAAAGAAAGTTCAATTTCCCCTGTGTAAATCATATGGGAAGAGGCATCAAGGATAATGTTTCAAAGGAACTGGAAGATTCTTTGGGTGTGGAAAAGAAGGACACAAAGCCAGTAAGTGTAAAGGAAAAGGTTCAGTTAACACCAGGGATGAGGATAATGGTATTGCTATGACATCAACAATGGTTAAATGTTTTAAATGTGGAATGTACGGGAATTATGCAAACCAATTCCCTAAGGGAATGTCTCATGAAGAGAACCTGTATCGTCGTATGGGTAGTATTTATGTGGATGTTGATGAAGAGACTACAAATGATACGTGAGATGAAATAATTGATGAAGCTCGGTCAATGGTTTAAGAATGCAGTGGAATGATTACATGTTTATCATGTGTAATGTTGTATAAGTAATCTCATGGTACTATGGAATAAAGACACATCTAAGGATTGTTACATTGTTGTCTTTCCTTGAGTTTTGAAAGTGTATGATTAATGTTAGCAGTATCCATGAAAGTTTATTCAGATATTTTTGGAATGTAGATGATATGCGCATAATGAAGGGATAAGGAGAAAATTAAATGTTTGATAGTATTCATGAGCTCATGACTGATATAAGGAGAAGGTTATATCATGGTTTGAGTATATAAGAATTTTTGGATTTTGGTATGTGGAAAGAGTTAACTTTTGACAACATTCATGTTTTCACTAAGGTTTAATGGGTATTCATTTTTCATGAGAATACATCATTAATGTATTCACATAATTGGAATGTGACCAACAAGATATATGGGGGATAAATGATGGTATTCACATGCTTGGTTGACGACATTTCAAGTTATCATTTTCTTTATACTATGAGCTTGGACCGAAGTATTTTAGATAGGCCCAAATATTGGAATGGATTATGATAACCATAAGTTAGTATTTTTTAAGGATAGAAGTTTTTTTGATATTATTTATGTGATGTTATAGTAATGTAGTTTTAGAAAAAGGACAACCTGCAGGATGGGCGACAGCCCATCACGTCGGACAAGGCTGTGGGAATCGAACCCACAACCGAAGTGCGACTGGCCTTTATTGCCTACCACTGGCCTACGGGAATTCCTTGTTTAGTAGAAACTAGTTTTATTATATTAAGTAGTATGATATATGAAGTATAAGTCCATTTTAGGAACTATATATGATTAATCTCACTATAGATGGACTTATGTATTTTTTGATAACTTTTCTAACCTTTTGTTTGAGACAGATGGAATGACCCATCATTCTATCACATGATCTGCTAACACATCATGAATTACAAATTCATCTTCATTTCTTTAAGAGATGAAGTGGAAATTTTCCAAAGAACGAGAAACAGTGAGACTATACCAAAATCACGAAAGTATTTCTTCTATTTCCAATTTCATCAACTTTAGGGAAATGATCTTGAAAACCAAAAATGTTGTCCTAGTGTTCTTATATCTGAGGAATCAGATGGTACCTTAGATTGTCACAAATATATGGCTTTTTGATTGCTGGCTTTTCTATAGACATGTTCTCTACCACTCTCCATCAGAACATGATGGTTAGATTTCTCTTCCATATCCATATTTTCACCTATGTGGAAACCCAGTGATTAGATAATTTGGGTAATCGTTACATTTCATACTTTAGTTTTTAAAGACAAGTTTTGGTATTACTTTTTAAGATGTGGGTTTCTATTAAAAACTCTTTCGAGTAGTAAACCATTTATAACCCCGATGAATTTCGAGGGTGAAATTCTTTTTAAGGGGGGTACAATGTAACAGCCCGAGATTTTATAAAAAAATATTATTTTTAATTTCATTAATGTATTGTGTTGTAAGATACACCAAAAGGATCTTGCTCAACACGCATCCTTGACTTTCCTTGCATTACACGCAATCGCGACCTTCCTCGATAGCGTGTGTAGTACGCAATACCGAGTTTCACTAAACAATGATATTTTATTAAAATATTATTAAAACTACACGTTATGAATAGTAATAACCACCTACTAAAATTTTAGAAATTTTAGCTCTCAAAATGGACTTTATTTTTGGATTCAGAGTGTCGAATTTAGCCTAAGGTGAAATTTTGGTACTTTTCGGATAACTTTCATATTCTGAGGAATAGTGAAAATTACTAAATTGTAATTAAAAACAAATTTTTTAATCAAAATAATTAATAGTGATAAATTAATAATTTTAGTGGTTTTAAAGTATATTTAGAATATATTTTTACAATTTATTACAATGTAGGTCATTGGATGTAATTTCACATTTAAACCAGTCATAAACAAGTGTCAATCTTTTGATAGTTATTATCTCTTAAGATCACGCTATTTGTTTTGACGACGTGAATTAATTTTTAAATTAATTAATGCAACCGATATGTTTGGAATTTGATAAAATAGACATCATTTTTGATTTCATAATATCAAATATAGATTAGATCTAATTTTTGGTATTTTTCTGGAAACTTTCATTTTTTTGATGAATAGTGAAACCACTAAGTGGTAGTTAAAAAACTGAATTTTTCATAAAACATAATTTTACTGCTTCTGTGAGTGGAATTTCAAAAATCCGAGAGACGCGGTTTATGTCAATAAGTAAAATGTGGTTCAATGAGATGAATTTTTTTTTTGGTGAATAGTAATTTTTACTTTTTTTTTCCACGGTTAAAAGTAAATAGTGTAATTAAGGGTTAAAATGATATTATTATTACTCTAAAACATGTCCTAATTCTATTGGAAAAGTTTTATTCGACCAAAAATAACCTTAGGAATAAAATATGACCATTTAGGCCCACTTGGATTAGATTAGGACATTTATTATTAATTTATTTAAAGAAGGGTTAAAATAGTTAAAATCAACGTTTAATAAGTAAATCATTTTTAATATGGGGTTATATATAAGATAAATTCAACTATAAATATTCATTAGAAATATAAAAAGATTTCCTACATAATGGTATTTTATTTGTAATTTTTAGACTTTAAATTATTTAATTTATTTATGACGCAACGATGATGCAGTAATTATCTTATTAATGCAATATTGACATAATTGATGTTATAAATACCCAAATAAATATAATTTTTGACTTTTTATGAACTAAAATAATTTTCTAGTATAATATGACATGTTAGGATTGATTTAATTAACTTTGGTTGAAGTAATCATTCTGTTATGAGTTTCAAAAAAATCAACTATAAAATAGTGTCAAAATTGACATAAAAACGTTTTTAAAACAAATATTATATTATTAATTGTTATTTTATTCCAAAAAATATAATGTTCGGCCAAATGACTTATATAAGGTTATATATATTAATAAAACACAACTTCGGGTCGCTTGGATGTATATGGTATGTTTATTAACTATATAATATAAAAATACAAAGTGACATGGTAAATGTCAATCTAATTAACTAAGAGTTAAAACTAAAAGATAAGGATAATATAATGACCTAAACTTGTATAAATTCTATTAGATGAGAGTAAATCGACCCATCCCCACCTTATATTCGAAATAACTCAATTTGGAGCTATTTAAAATCGAACATGACTTTAAAATAAAATAATATTTTTAGTTATTCCAAAGGTGCCCCTCTCCTCCATTATAAAAGGGCACCTCCTCCCCCTCTTCCTCACACCACTTTGAGCCTTCAAGCTCGGACAACCCCTGACAATTTCTTCTCTACACTTCCCTAGAAACATCCTAGAGGTTATGGTCTTCTTAAAATCCCTATTTTAGTGCCCTAAAAGGAGGTCTCAAAGAAGCACTTCAAAGAAGAGGTAATGTCCATTAACGATTCATCCATCTTTATTTCTTCTTACACTTCTTCTTCTTTAGTTGTTTAATTATGAAGTAATAACCTCAGTATCACTAATATACTGATATGTTATCATAAGTATGAAACAACCCTATTTCACCATCTATCCATCCTACGGAAAAAGAAATCACCGCGCGTGCGTACGTACGGAATACCGTCTCCACGCCGTGGTGTAATCTATTTTCCACCACCACCTTAATTGGATGGGTATAATTGTGTATATAATGACTATATATGACTATTATAAATTGATATTAATTCTGAAATAGTATACATACACTCTAATACAATTCCACGATCATAAGAACGATATCATCACTCGTGCGTACGTACGGAATACCGTCTCCACGATGTGATGCGACTCGTTCTACATGATCTTCATTTCATAATGATTATATAAATGAATTTAATGAATTAATCTGATATATATTACACTAATAACTTTCTGGAAATGAGGTATCTATAATCTAAAGAGATGAATAAGAATTTATTCGACAAAACACGCATAAGAACAAAAAGTAATAAACACCCGAATAACAAGTAGTAATGAAATATTACTAATAATTAGCTAAGAATATGACCATATATGATATCATAAAAATAAGTATGATTCTGTAATAAGTCAATAACATTATTTAAATCATTATACAGGAGATTCCGACATGTACAAAGCATATCAGACCAAAGGTAAGGGAAAATATCACAATCACATTTTTTTATCCGAGATTGTTTACACTTTGTTATTTACTGGGGTGTATTTTATCATCCACATCCATGTTTCCTCAATATGTAATATTATTTCAATACACCTACAATAGTTTATATCCAATTTTACCCTTCGGTGAGTTTTTAGTAAAAGATATTAAAGGAATCTTTTGTCGTTTTTCGAACAAGGTATTTTTTGACTTTTGCGACAAAAGTACGAGAAGAATGTTTTTTTTAACATAGAAGGGATGAATGGATTTTTAAAAAATTATTTCCAAGAAGCTTAATTTACAAGTTTTCAAGTTTATTTTTAATCAACTTCTTTTAGTTTAAAATTATATGACATGTTAAGAAAGGAAAATGTTTTTGAAGTTGAAAGGATATTTTCCTCAATAATGGAGTTCAAGTGTTTTATCAAAATTATATTCCATCTAAGATAATAAAGGTTTCTATTTCTATCCCTATTTTTACATTAATTTTATTATGTTGTGACAGAATTATTTTTATGAATTCCTTTATCTTTTATGGATCGTTTTATGATGACACGATGTTTAAGATTCCCATTTTTATTACATGGGTTTTGCAATGATGTATGATTTAATATTTTGTGGCACACATAAGAATGGTATCATTATGAGATGGGTGGGACCTATATCTCCCTCCAATGCATTGGTTAAAGATTTCATATCTCATGAGATAGACATGGATGGAATGGTAGGTTATACCGGTTCAGTGAAACAGGACTGAAACGAGGGTGACTCGGTTCAGAAAAGGACTTTGTCCACTAAGATAGTCTTGGCAATGAGTCTTGACTAATAAGATATGACTCTATATGATTATGTGTGTATTCCATAAAGTTTCATGTTTTAAATTATGATTATTGGGATTTCATTTCACAACTATGATTTATCCCATGTTATGAAATTATGCTCTCTTTTGCAGGTTAAGATTTCCAAAATGTTGTGTTCTTATGAAAATGATGTGATTGATATTTCTTTTGTTTACCTTTACTGAGAATTTTAGCTCATCCTTTTATGTTTTATTTTTCCCCAGGATATAAATAAAGGTTTTAGGTAAAAAGAAGAAGATCTTTATGGGAGATGTTGAAGATCTTTCACCACGATTAGAAGATTATATTCCGAGTTTCCAAAGACACTAAACTATTATGATCCTTGTGTGGGTTTTTTTGTTATGTACTAAGTATTACACAAAAGCAATTTATTTTCCATGTACGTCAAGATTCGGGTCTCTACAATTACCACTTAATTCGTTAGAGACATTTTATAATATAAATAGATATATAAAATTTTATTGAAAATTTTAACGTATTTTACCCACCTTCTAGGCACATTTCTAAATTTCCATAAAATATAAATTTTCCTCTTTTGTGAATTTAATTTCAAAAATCAGAGTTACATGATTAAAAAAGGTAATAGTAATGTGATTCAAAAAATGAAAATATTTTTTGGTTAATAGTATCTCTTGAGTTTTATTTAGCACGACTAAAAGTTTATAGGGTAATTAAAGGTTAAAATGATATTATAATTACCATAAAACATGTCCTAATTCTATTTTATAATTGTTTTTCGTCTAAAATAAACATATGGAATAAAATAAGACCCACTTTGATCCACCTGGATCAGATTAAGAAATTTATTATTATTTTATTTAAAGAGTAGTTAATAGTTTCAAATTCAATTTTTAATAACTAAAGAATTTTTAATATCGGTTTATACATAAGATAAATTTGATAATAAATATTATTTTGAAATATAAAAAGTTTTCCTACATCATTTTATTTTATTTATTATTTTTAGAAATTAAATATTTAAATTCATTTATGACACAATGATGATGGACTAATTACTATATTAATGGATGATTAAAATAGTGTATATTATAAATATTACAATATATTTAAATTGAGACTTTTATATACCTTCTATGAATTTTCTAGGTTAATATGACATGTAAGGGTTGATGAAATAATTTTTTTTGAACTGATAATTTTTTATGAATTTCCCAAAAACAAAATACTAAATATTGTCTAAATTTATAGAAATTTGTTTTAAAAAGTATATAATTTTATAAAATGATATAATATTCATAAAAATATAATGATTGGCCAAAAGACTTATATAATGATATATATGTCATTAATTAACCACCTGGCTTTCACTTGGCTTTTGATAGTAATTTTATTAACTATTCATTATAATAATACAAGAAGACATGGTAAAAGTTAATCTATTTATCTTAGAGTTAAATCTAAAAGACATGGATAATATGGTGACCAAAACATTTAAAAAATCTATTTGATGAAATGATCTTGACCCAGCCCAAAATGAGACTCTAAATAAATCCTTTTATACTCATTATAAATTGAAAATTATTTAATAATAAAATAATATTTCAAGAATTTCTTAAAGTGACCCTCACCTCTTTTATAAATGTGTACTTACCCTTCTCTTAATTTTCTCCACCCATGATTTTTGAATCTTCCAATCCTGAATTAAATATCCTACCAACTACTCTCACATAATCCTAGTTGCCTTAGAGGGATCATAAAGCCAACCTATGTGGTTATGATGTCCATCATTATTCATTACATCAATATGAAATTTTCTATTTATATTACAAGTGATTATTTGAGTAGTTGAATATCCATATGAATATGTAAATGGAATAATTTTATTTATCATTTCTATATTATGCTGATGTTTATGATTAAAAGGCTTTTGTTTTAGTCTCATACATTGTCTTAATTGTTTATACTTTTTTATAATAGATTTCCATTATATTGTTATTATTTCTAAGCATATGAGCTCACCCCTTTCTAATGTTTTATTTTTACCAATATGAGAAGATGTATATTATGATTAACATCTAGGTATAAGATAATGGATATGAGTATGTTCAAAGGGGACATAATGTTTTTTTATTTCATGAGGTATTGTAATACTTATGTATGAATATAGTACTTCAATCGCTACTAAACTAAATGGCCATTCTAGACCAGATTCCATGTATCATTCCAATGTTATGTAATAATTCACTGACTCTGTGTAACTATGGTCAGAAAGTTACATGAAACCACCTCAGTAGAGATTTTATTAAAAAGATGTTCATCAATTGAAATATTCACTATTTTCGGGTCATAAGCAGCATATTATCCAACCATGAAGTCCTCCAAAAATTTGGAGGTGAATTCATTATTACAATACACATTGAGTTTTCCATAATGTCATTGAATTCTCATTTGATAGAAGACCATAGAGATGGAGCATGATATGACCGATTTCAACTCAGCTTCCTTTTTTGGAACATACATAGAAATAAATCCAGAAAAGGATCATCACAAGTTAGTAAATTCAAGCTGAAATTATTAATGAGGTTATGATTGAAAACTAAGAGATCTATAATACCAAGTCCCCCAATTAAATAGGTTTCATATGGTAAGTCCAGGAAATATTTATTAAATTAATTTCATGCTCTTATAATATCCATAAGAACTTCCTTATCATTAATTGGTTACCATTGATGAGATTAATAATCAATTAGTATAGATAAAAGGAGTACAAAACATATATTTGATGATTCAATTAAAATGAAAAAAAATTCATTTTGTGACATGGATTTCCCATCCCATCAACATAATTGATTAATTATTCCCAATAATATTCCACCAAGTCTGTATCTCTTTACCCTTTTCCCATAATAGTGGAACACCAAGATAAATAAATTTAATACATCCCATTTTATCTCAAAGAGATCTAGTACCCCTATTTTTCATTCCAACTGTTAATCCCTCACCAAGTGAAATGAATGATTTCTCCTAGAATATGTATTGAAAATCGCCCTCTTCATATAGAAAGAAAATTTATTTTATTACATGAATGGTTCTCTATGATGATTTCCCAAAAAATATGATATCATCTACATATAGGAGATTTTATGGGGGTGAAATTATCCCTACCAATATCAATTTGTTTATAAGTTCTACTCTAAGAGTGTTCTACGATGCATGTACTCGTGTATTCATCAATGATTATAAATCGGAGTCCTTAGTGGGGATCACATTGCCTGACACCCCTTGTGAAATTAAAGTAACAACTGTAAGCTTCAATAACCGAAACAGATTGCCCGAGGAGCTAAAAATTTTGCAGATAATATTAATGAAAGCATGTGAGAACCCATACTTTTTGGCGATAACCAAGAGGTTTCTAAATTTTGTGGTTTTAAATCCCTTTGAGAGGTTAATATTTCATTCAAAATTACTATTATTAAATATTATTTTCCTGATTTTAATAATCAATAAACAAGAAAAAAGAGTGTTTAAAATTTTTCTACATTGAACAAAGTTTTATTGGTTAGGTTTCATGTGATTCTTCATAATTCCACCCAATCTGACCAGGAAAAACATACAAATAATCATATTAATTTTATTACCAAGAGAAACTAGACTTAAAACTATGATATCAACATCTTTATCCATCTATGGTATCCAATCAAAAAAAATTGAGTTTATTGCGTAATGTAATGAGGCATGGTTGAATAAATATCTAATTTCATGGATCATGTCATCCTACAAAATTTCTTATTGGAACTTGGAGAATTTGTTAGTGAATCCATCAATGCCTACTGAACATTAAATGTTCTAAGAGAAGAGGGATACCATTCATTATTCATTAGAGGTGGTCATGATAAAATAATTCTTTTTACTGAAGAATGCGAAAAGGATTGTTGTTCACCATTTCGGGTATGACTTCTCCCCCATCAAAAGAATATATCTCCTAGATGTATTCCATAACAACATCTTAAAATTCATTCATAGAGGTGTCGATCTATCTTTTGATTTCAATGGAATTCATAAATATTTTAACCCCATTATCATTGTACAATTTATGAATGATAATTGAGTTCCAATCCCCATTTTGAGACAAATAATATTAAATTAATTCCATTCCAATATTTATTTCTATGTTAAAAGGTCATCAAAAAAATTATTAGGTATCAATTTACTCACAGAAAGGTGTATCTTGGTAATGTATTCTAATATGTAAGCTTGAAATATATTCATCTACTGATTTAATTTTCATATCAATGTTGGAGATGGTCTTCCAACTCTCATATTGTATAAATAACTTAAGAAACTCAAGCTTCAGAGCAACGGTCTACATGGGTCCCCTAAAAGGTATACATTCCCATGCATCCATGAGTATGTAATTACCTCAAGGTATAAAAATCCAAACTTTATTAATCTGAAATAGAAAATGTTTTCCCTCTATAACTGAAAGTGAAACTCCACAATGAGAGGTTTGTGATCTAAATTATGTTTTTATGGGTAAATCTAGACCCAACAGAATATCCACTCCTATCATAAATTTGGGAAAATAATTATCTAACTTTCTTCTTTTCCTTTTTTTGGATTAGACCTGTTACAAGTTAATGTTTCTCTAAAAATTGGGACTTCCCCAAGGTGACAACAGTAAACACTAAATGGGAATTCAATAGAGGATGCCTTTTTAAAAAATAATACAATATTTTTTTAGGTCTCAAAATTGTGATGAAATCACCACCAACAACATATTTAGTTCATATAAAACTAGAAATTTTCTCAATCTCCCTATAAAGATCAATTCTATTATAATATGATATGGATGCATATAAAATGCTTACAAATTTATAATGTCTTTCAAATATGATATGCACGGATGAATGTTTTTAGCATTTGACACATATAAAACCTTAATTATTTTGTCAATAAATATTAATAAATGATGCATATTTATTTACTGTAGATTTTGGTAGAAAAAATTATACCCATGTGTGGTCTACTTGAATGATATCTATAACTCAAATAACATTATAGGTTATATTATTCCAATACCTATTGGTTTTTATGCCTTATTGAAATGTTTATGATCATTGGCCATGGAGGTTTTCCTTATCCCCAGACAGTGACAATAAAACATCCAAATTATTAAAAAAAATTGGCTTCTTATTATGGGACATCCTCGGTTTGGCCCAATCTATTGGCTGATTTACATTCTTCACTCAAAACTCTTCTTTCCTCTTAATGGGTTATTAATCAACCCATTTTTAAGACTTCTCAAATATCTTGTCAGCCATTAGATATTAAATATTCTTATTTACATACTCCGGGTCTCTTTGATTAATTTCATTAAGATCAATATTCTACAAAAAACCATCATCCATGAAGGATGTACATATATGAGTAAATTTATTAGTGGATTGAATTTTCCCAAGGATTATCCAACCACTAGAGTTCCTTCAGGCAGCTTTGGAGGTTTGAACCTATTAGAAAAGCTCTTATATTCTGTTATCATCTTCATGTTGGTTAGAATTTCCACACCAACATAGATCACATGGAGGGGATATGATCAATGGTTTTCCTAGATAGTCCTCATTTGAGATTAAGATCCCTCCACCTTGGATTTGAGTTTTTTCCTTCAAGTTTTTGTTAAGGTAGTGACATTGATGTATAATTCCAAGATGAAGGTGGAGAAGCTGGTATCCCCAGGTAATGTACCTTAATATGAGCCATTGTGATTATATTCACTTCAGATGACCATGATTACATTGAATTTGAATAAAATGTGATCCACATATTATTATATTCCTTCCCCACTAATATGGCCTATTTGGGATCCATCAATGATTCCACATCCTTGTGACCTCCCATTTTAGGGAGAACAATGATGGCCCCTTCAATGCATCCTTTATATCTCAATGATTATTTTTTTCACCCATCATCTATTGGCTCCTATGGAGTTACAATTTCAGCATCCATACCTTGCAGGGCTAGTGGATATTTCTTGAATTTGGTTATGTAGCAATTTTCTTACATTTCCTCTTCCAATAATTGCTATCAAAATTCTCCTTGGACATGAAGATAGTAAATTCATTTTCCCTCGTAAATTTAGATATTTGGTGACCAATGAAATTTTCTTCCATACAGACCATTGTCTTTCTCTCATATTGGATTTCTATAGTCAAATCATCTTCCCTTATTCTCAAACCAACTTTATCAACCAATGTTCGTGACTTGTCAAATTCATATAATATCAATGAATAATTCCTAAAATATGGATTATATGTTTTCTTATACATGTGAATTGGGTTTCCTCAAGAATAGTACGTATCACTTAGGATGATATGGTTCTAATACAACCAATTCCACATGAATATTATGATCCATACCTATGAATGGGTATCTCAATCATTTTCATGATCAATGTTATCATCACATTTATGAACACATAGGTATCCAAATTTCATAGAGATGGAGTCTACACTCCCTTAACATTGTATAAGCTAATCCTTGTGAAAAATCATGTGATAATACCCCCATCCCATTTTTTTCTTTTTCCACACATCAATACCCAATGAATATGCTATCATTCATGTGAGGTATATAAATTTCTAGAGTCTCATCCGTTGTGGGGATAAGACTCACACCATGACCTTATAAATAGTCAAAAACCATTGGGATTAAAATAATATTCTCATGAATGTTACATTGTTCAGATTGGTTGGTTTGAATTTTTTTTCCGTAAAAACATTGGTACACCTAACTTGTTTTCCAGAATTCCAATTGTGTGTTTTCTTATTCCTATAAAAGGCCATTAACACTAACTCTATTTCACACATCTCAAACAACATTGGATTATACACACTCTACTAATACATTTCCCAAAGTCCATATATCCCTCCTAGAGTACTTCACTTAGGAATAAAAAAATCCATGCAATCCATTATACATAGACCAAAATGAGATACCCGGTTAAGAGATAACATCTTCTTCCAAGATCCTTTTTATTATTTTATATCTCAACCTCCTCCGCATTCCTTATTCCTTGATTTTATAAAAAAACTCTTATCTTTTATATATCCGTATTTTATTATTCTAAGGGTTCTACCAACAGTTGGATGCACATCCATCTAATGGGTATTGAACCTACTATTTATGTTTATGGAGAAGTGCTTCCATACAAAAACAATGATTGTTCGTTTTTCATGAATTGGGGTGGGATCCTTTATTGTTGATAAACCGTTGGCTCTTGGAGATTGGGAACATGGGGATGTATCATGGGGGTTTCTTTAGTTCTATTACTTCGAGGGATCTCCCTTATCCCTTTGTTGTTGTGACTTTTAAAGTGAACCTGGTGTGAGTGATTAAATTTCTGTTGGCTGTAACATTTTCCTTGGATTTTGCTTATGATTTTACTTGCCCAGTAGTGCAGAACATTATTTAAATGAGATTACATGAACAAGGAAGCAAGAATATCTAAAATGGGAATTGGTTCTGGGGGGTGAGTTTGACTCGGCTGTGAGTAGTGTGATTCCTATGAATAGGATGAGTGTGCTTGTGCTTGGACTGGCATTGGAAACCCTAGGTTGGGTTGTGTGTTTGTAACTTATACATATATTTTGTACTTATTATGTTTCTTATTCTTGCTCCTCCTAAGTTGAGCACTTAGTTCCAAATACCCCCATTTAATTTGGGAGGGTTTTTTTTCCAACACTTCTATTAGTGGATAGTTATTAGCTCTTTTATGCTCCCTTTCTCGGTTAGACCAAGTATCTTTGAGAATGTTGTGGTGGAATGAGGTCCCTTATTATCCCAAGAATCTTTGGGCGGGGTGGTTGTGGTGCTTTCCCCTGGTGTTTGTGGGCAGGTTGATTCCCAAGTGTCTTCAGGATGAGGCCCAGGTGTCTTCGGGCGTGGTCGTAGTTCTTCTGACCCAAGTTTTTGCGGGTATTGTTTTGTGTGGTGGTTGTGGCCCAGGTGTCTGCGGGCAGGATAGTGGTTATGGTCCAGGTGTGTGTAGGTGGGGTTTGGTAGTGGGACTGCGGTGAGGTTGTGGGCCAGGTGTGTGCGGGTGGGGTTTGGCAGTGGGACTGCGGTAAGAATGGCGGGATTGGTTCGATTCATAGGATGTCTTCAATAACCAGTGGGAATGTGGCGCGGGGTACCCCAATATCGATGTTCTATTACTATACATTACATGACTT
This sequence comes from Viscum album, assembly GCA_963277665.1. NCBI lineage: Eukaryota > Viridiplantae > Streptophyta > Magnoliopsida > Santalales > Viscaceae > Viscum > Viscum album. Next base: position 76,356,310 of record OY728127.1, on the reverse strand, counting down.
TCGTTATTTGGGGAGTGTGCCGTGGTGAGGCTTAGGTGGATATTTTACCTTGTTACGTGTTTGGTTATCTCTTTTTCCACGGGGCATTAGAATGTCTCACCACTTGTGCACCAGAGTCTTTGGTTTTCTCTACTAAGTGTACTTGTATGCTCACCCTACGTATATAAAACATCTTTCAGGTTTCTAGGAGGACTTTGAGGATCGTGCGATGATATTCTATCTTGGACCTTTGGGGCAGTTTCTGTTGTTTTTTTCCTTTTTCATGGTATCTTTTCACCTTTGGAGTTTTGTGACTTGTATCTTTTACCTTTGAACATGCATATGGGAATGGTTTACATTCATCCGTACTTTAAATTTCAGTTTTGGTGTTGTGGGATTCACTATCTTATCTCCCGATCCTATTAAAAGAAAAAGGGTAATGCCTTCCATTTAGTGTGTCATTAAATACCCTTGGTGCTGGTTACCATTCTGAGACCTATTGAAGGCAGGTTTCAGGGGTCATTATCTATCTATCAACATAAAAAAGGAAGGTCATGGCAATATGCTGACCCTTCCCTCCTTTTGGTGAAGGCGGGTTGTGACAATTTTCACATCCCATATGTGATATTTATTTCAGGTATTTAATTTATCAAAATCTACCATATTGGTATTACAATTTTGTCTCAATTTTCCTTCTGTTGGACACGTATTTTATTATACACCTATATTATTTTCAGAGGTGTACATACATACATTTTACAATTTATATATTGAATCATAATAATTTCATTATATTATAATAATAATTTAATTTCACTTTCTTATAAGATGATTATGGTTCAACGTTACCTATTGGATAGTGTTTATTGAATGAATCTCACCACTTTTTGATATCTCTTACATGTATTCTTCATTTGAAGAAATATAATGATCCATATCCATAGAAAACAGATGAGTTTTTTATATAATAGTACATCTCGATATATTCATGTTGTTTGTAACATTTTTCCAATCTTTGGAATATATGATTGTAATGAATTTTTATTTAAGAAAACTCATCATTACCCTCTGTTCAGTTATAACATTGTCTTCCTTAAAGGAAATGATTCCATTAAATGGTATCTAAGAATTTTCTAATATTAAACAAAAATATTTAATATTAATTTACCAATTTTTAATTTTTACCAATGTTTTACAAATAATATTATGGTCGATTTATGATAGAAGAATTTTTCCAATGATTTTACAATGAAAAATGAATGTTTTAAAACCAAGTACAGAATGTATTGATTCACCAACCACTTGTTCATTAAATATTTATATTCATGTTCATCAGGATTATTTTTAAGAGTTTTTTGAATATTATATATTTAATTAAATGCGTTTTAAAAGGGTTTCATGACTTTTTTAATGAAAAAAGTATTCAAATTTTTTTTTAATGAACATGTTTCAATGAAGAAAAGTTGTTTACTTAAATTTTTTTCAAAATAACCATCCAGGTTATTTTTATATAAGATAACATAGTTTTCTATTACTAATTCACATATAGTATGTTTCTAAAGGGTTATATTAATATTCTTTCAATAATCATGTTTTTTTGGAATGATGTATATGAAAACTCTTTCATATTCACCAGTTCTACGCTTCTGAAAACCATTTCTTTTCATGGTTATTGCATTCATGATGCGATTATTAAACCTAAATTTTTAATTGGTTATTATGTGATGACATTTTAATGATACCCATTCCATTTTATGGATTATTATATGATTATTATAAAACATATTTCTTTTTCATGTCATTATATGATAAATGATTTATTATCTTGTGCAACATTTATGAATAATTTATTAGGAGATGGGATAAAAATATTTATAAATAAAATTAATTGTTTAATGATATGATTTATAAGAGATAAATGGGTACATTAGATGTATCCCAATCCCAAAAAATAAGGTACATGGGTTGTAGCCCAAGCCTAAAAACAAGAAATTACATTGGATTGTGCACAAGACTAAGAGTAATAGGATATAATTGTAGAATCACAAACCCAAATACAAAAAGGTACATGGGTTTTACCCATTCCTAAAAATAAAATTCTACATCAGTTGTTATCCCATTATTAATGTAGGTACATAGTTTATAGCTAATGACTAATATGTAACAATGGTCTTGGTAGGTATCCCCGACACATTATTTTAAAATATTTTATGTATTCCAAAAATTCAATGTCTTATTACAAAATTTATAATAATATTATTTTGATGTTTATTTCTTTATGATTGATGTCTTATGGACTTCCATGATTTTTCCCATAACACATGTTTTTGATCATTTGAATGCAGTGTATGATCTTTTATTAGTATGATTACTTTCTTATTTCCGCTATGTTCATTTTTATTCTTACATGTCTACATTGTTTACCCTTAATGGGAATATGATATCTACCCTTTTATGATTACATCCCTAGGTTATGCAATTTATTTCATGTATAATATTTCTAAGATTCATTCTAGTTTTGGATAACCTAATGAGTTAAAATGTAACTCCCTTATTCACCATTGTTTATGATTCAATGTTTCCAAATAAATTAAAAAAATTTGGTCTTTTGGTGTACATTTTAAAAAACTTTTTATGTATTCCAATAATTTAATATAGTTTTAATGAATAAAAATCAAGTTTCTATTCAATAAAATATAAAAATATTTCATAAATGATGGAATTATATGAAACATCTTGAATAGACCATGACTATCAAGCCTCCCAAATCCAGATGCATAAGGTCTCTATCTCTATCAACCCTACATGCCTCTGAATACAAATAAACATCTAGTTATATTATAAAATCAATGCAAGAAATATCCCAATGACTTTATGTCTCTGTAATCACATCCCATGATATCTTGGAAGAATCCATAAGATTATATGTATATGGATGCATCCTTCTCACAGGAGGTGTCTCAATATTCTCAAAAAACAATACCATGGACTCCATTCAAGACTTTGTGTACTATATTCATTCATTCCTAGAAAATAAGAGAAACTTATGCTGTTAAAACACACTTCTAGACCCTTACATTATCAAGAAAGGTTACAGTGATCCATGAATAATATGCATAAGGGAAAAAATCCAACCCTAAACAACCCCATAGTATGCATATCATGCATAAGGGGATGTTTTGTAAAAGGTAATATAAAAGGTTATACATGCATATAATTGACCCCCACCTTTATAGGATAGTAATAACCATCCGCATGAAACAAAAATGTAGGACATCGTGATAGTATATCTATACAAACTCCAAGACTTTACCCCATTCAATGTTTGATCAAATCATTATCTCATTTATATATGCATTACAGGAATATGCATTTTCAAACATATGTGAAAACCCTATGAATACTCTTAAATTATAGTCTATGTGAGGTATAGATTATATGAATTCATGAGATACTACATACTTCCAACCATAATGGCCTGGTTGGGGTCATGTTCATCATTATAAGTCAGAGTTCTGGTATATTGTGTGTCAATTTAATGTGGCGTAGGGTACCCAAATATCGGTGTGCTGTTACTATACTTTAGTTGACTTGCATTATTTGGGGAGTGTGCCTTGTTGAAGCTTGGGTGGATATTTTACCTTCTTAGGTGTTTGTTTATCTCTATTTCCATGGGTAATTAGAATGTCTCCTAACTTGTGGACGTGAGTCTTTGGTTTCCCCTACTGAGTGTACTTGTATGCTCACCCTACGTATATAAAACTGATTTCAGGTTTCTAGGAGGACTTCGGGGATCGTGCGGAGTCATACTATCTTGGACCTTTGGGGCAGTTGTTTTTATTGTTTTCATTTTTCTTTATATCTTTTCACCATTGGTGTTTTGTGAATTGTATCTTTTACCTTTGAACATGCAGATGAGAATGGTTTACTTTCAGTTGTACTTGGACTTTCAGTTTTGGTGTTGTGGGATTCACTATTTTATCTCCCGATCCTATTGAAAGAAAAAGGGTAATGCCTTCAATTTAGTGTGTGATTCCATACCCTTGGTGCTGGTCGCCACTCTGTGACCTATTTAAGGTGAGTTTCTGGGGTCATTATCTCTCCTTAAACTTATAGAAGGAAGGGCCTGGAAATCTGCTGACCCTTTCCTCCTTTTGGTGAAGTCGGGTCATGACATAATGGTATTAGAGGAAGGGTTGAGAGATTGGATGGAGTCTAGAGTTAGGCACAGTGAGTATTTCATGGGATGGTAGGGAAACTGTTCTGGGTGACCTTGGTGCGTGAATTAGGCCAGGGAAGACCTTCTAGGAAAAAGGATTTTTGGGGCCCTAGTGATCAGATGCAAGGACTCTGGACCAACCAAACGACCAAGTGAGGACACGCTGATTGGAGTGTAGAGACCCTAGGACAGGTACATGCATAATAAATGACTTGTGTTCTCATGTTTCTAGGGTGTTTTGGGAATTTTAAATAAATAAGCAGTTTAAGGAGTTCAATAACATTATTCTGCACTACTTGGGCTTACGCATTATTTGTTTACCTTGCAGCTATGGCACCCAGTAGACGACCTCATGTTTTACGGGCGATCGAGGCCCAAGAGGATGAGATGGCCGATCAGCAAAGGTCTGATCGAGAGGAGGAGGACAACCAGTGGCAGAAGATGCTTCGATCCTTCCAGCGATAGACCCTTGAGAAGTATGAGGACAGCACCTCAGACATGAAGACATAGAGTTTTCTAGAGGAGCTGGTGATAGCCTTCAGCTTGATCCGGGCTCTGACTGAGTACTGGGTTCCTATGGCCATCAGCCATATGCAGGGAGCAGCGCGTCAATGGTGGATTCTCTACCTGGGGGAGAGGAGAGAGGCCGAGGTGGCAAGGGTCGATTTTTAGAAGGGGTTCCGTGCAAAATTCCTCTCTTCTACGATGAAGGTAGAGAAGAGGCAGGAGATACTCTCCCTCCAGCAAGGGAGTATGTCGGTAAGGGTGTTGGGGATCATGTTCAAGGACTTCCTCCTCTTTTCTCTAGACCTCTTACTGGATGTGGAGTCTCGTGCGAGAAATTTAGAGGAGGATCTCTGACCTTCCCTCTAGTAAGTTGTTACCCACTTCACCATGCAGACATACTTAGAGGTGCAGAAGAAGGATGAAGTGGTGGAGAGGATGCACATGATGGGAGGTGTGTCACGTGAGGGGATCTAGCTGGGATCAACAAAGGGAACGTCCATCAGCAGCAGGCCTCCAGCATCAGGATCCTCTAGGTTTCGACCAACAAGGAGCATGGGTTAGCAATTCCAGTTTCGATCCCCTAGCCCTCGACTATTCTCTTTGGGCCCAGGGCCAAGATGCTTCGTCTGCGGGAGCCATGTGCTCCTTCGGAATCTGTGCCCGGATAGAGTGTAGTACGGTGATGGGGTGCAGGTTCTGCACTCGCCTCAACATCAGCAGTATCCAGCAAGGTCATTCCAGCTGCAGCAGCAGGATCAGCGATCTCCCACTCATCTGAGGGATGATGTTGTAGGGAGAGGCTGCCATGAGGGATCTCCTCAGGGACCTCTACTAGGGCATGGTAAGGGAGGTGGCCAATAGCCGAGGGGCAGAGGAACTGGGTGTGGACAGTTGCACGCCGCAGAGTCAATAGTTCCAGTGGGACCAGAGGTTGTTCAAGGAACGATCAGTTTGTTCAGTACAATTGCTTATGTCTTGTTCGAAACCGGGTCTTCACACTCCTTTGTTCCACCCGTTCTGGCCCGTACTCTAGGTCTAGATTCTCAGAGACTTCCAGTGCCCCTGGTACTGAGCACACTAGTCGGAGGACAAAACGACTTGTTATATTTTTTTAGAGGATGCAGACTGATGATAGGGCCACATTAGTTGGTCAGGTATCTACTTCTTCTATAGATACAAATATATGATATCATCCTAGGAATCGACTGGTTGTTCTTTGTGTGTTCCATCATCTAATGCTTCTGAGGAAGGGTTTTGTTCTCAGACATGGGCGGCCGACATGTTACTTTCATAGACGAGCGGAGTGTCCAGAAGGGCAGCAGGTGATAGGAACCCCTCCTCTTCTTCTTAGCTGAACTTTCAGTAGAGTCAGTGGATGCTGATATGGTGGAAGTACTAGGGATCGTCATTGAGATTATGGATGTCTTCCCTGAGGAGGTGACGAATCTACCCCCTTAGATGTGATATTGAGTTTGGGATAGACTTCCAGCCTGGTGCTCGTCCGATTTCGATGTCTCCCTACCGGATGGTGTTTTTGGAGCTACATGAGTTTCAGATTCTGATTGACGATCTAATAAAGAAGGGTTTTGTTCGACCAAGTGTGTCACCGTGGGGTGCTTCTGTGTTGTTTGAGAAGAAGGCGGATGGAGGTCTAAGGATGTTCATAGACTACAGGAGGCTGAATCAGGTAATGGTAAAGAATCACTACCCTCTTCCAAGGATAGAAGATCTCTTTGACAAGATGAAAGGGATTGGATGGTTCTCAAAGATCGACATATTGTCTACGTAAAACCAGGTGAGGGTAAAGGAGGGAGACATCTCGAAGACGGCCTTCAGGTGCAGATATGGGAAGTTAGAGTTTGTAGTCATGACTTTCGGAGTTATGAATGCTCCAGCTAAGTTCATGGGGATTATGAACTTCGTCTTCTAGGAGTAACCGGATCGGTTCGTAGTCGTGTTCGTTGATGACATCCTGATCTACTGAATATCAGAGGAGGACCACGCTGAGCTTCTGAGGACGGTTTTGGAGGTCCTCTGACAGCACAAACTCTATGGGAAGTTGTCGAATGGAAAGTTCTAGATGCGAGAAGTGTACTTCCTTGGGTATGTATTGTCTGAGAAAGGGGTAGTGGTGTACCCATCAAAGGTTGAGGCGGTTGTTTCTTGGGCAGAACCCAAGAACGGGGAAGAGGTTCGTAGTTTCCTCGGGCTGGAAGGCTACTACCAGTAGTTTGTACCCAAATTCTCTTGAGTTGTGGAACCCTTGACATCCTTGACCAAGAAGGACCAGGTTTTCATGTAGATTGAGCAGCGTGAGACATCCTTCAACTATCTAAAGGAAAATTTGGTTAGTGCCCCAATGCTGAGACTACCAGAAGATGGGGCATCGTATGAGGTGTTTTGTGATGCTTTAGGGAAAGGCATCAGGTGTGTGTTGATGCAGCGATAAGGGGTGATATCTTATGGGTATAGGAAGATACGCCCTCATGAGCGTAATTATTCCACCCACAATCTAGAGCTTGCAGTGGTTTGTTTTACCTAAAGATGTGGCAGCATTACCTCATTAGAGAACACTTTGTGGTCTTCACAAATCACAAAAGCATAAGGTATATCTTCTCCCAGTGTGACCTAAACTTACGACCACGAAATTGGATAGAGTCTCTCCAAGATTATGAATTTGAAATTTCCTACACATCAGGAAAAGGGATTGTAGTGGCTGATGCTTTGAGTAGGAGGTCATAGAATGATGTGGTTCGAGATTCAGCTGACTCTTGGATGGCGATGGAGGAGTTGTATGCCTTGCACCTGGATGCGAGGATGGATAGTGGTAGAGGTTGCCTATGAATGATGAGTGTGTATTCTTCTCTGTTGCGGAAAGTGGAGGAGTCTTAGTGGGGAGACCCAGAGTGAGAAGTGATGCGCGACCAAGTTGACTAGGGCGATGCTCCGGAAGGGCGGATGGAAGATGGTCAAAATCGGATGCTCTTCTAGGGGAAGATGTTTGTTGCAGAGGCGATGCGTGGAAATTTTCTTAGTGAGTTCCACAAATCACCCCTAGTGGTACACCTAAGAGTTTCCAGGATGTACCAGGGTCCGAGGAGGTAACTTTGGTATACCATATTAAAGCGAGAAGTGGCAGAGTTTTTGTCCATGTTCTGAGTGTATCAGCAGGTAAAGGATGAACACCGTCTTCCAGGTGGGTTGTTGCAACCTTTAGATGACCTCGAGTGGAATTGGGAAGACATCTCGATGGATTTTGTCACGGGACAATAGAAGGTGCAAGGGGGCTGCGACGCCATCTGTGTAGTAGGGGACTACTTGATGAAGTCGGCTCACTTTCTAGTGATTAAGGAGTTGAGTGCAGTGGACGCTCTAGCACGAAAGTATGTGGACGAGGTAGTGCGGTTTCATGGATTCATGAGTTCCATAGTCTCGGAAATGGATTCACATTTTACCTCACAAGTCTGGAGGGCTTTGCAGCATGCTTTTGGAACCCAGGTACGTCTTAGCACTGCTTTGCAGCCCCAGATAGATGGGCAGACAGAGCGCACCATCCATATGTTGGACGACATGTTGCGGGCATGTATTCTAGACTTTGGGGGATCATGGGTGTGATACTTTCTTCTGGTAGAGTTCTCCTACAATAATATCCATCACTCTACCATTAGAATGGCTCCATTCGAATCCCTATATGGAAGGCTGTGTCGCTCACCCGTGTGTTGGACTGCAGTTGGGGAAGCAGATGTTCTTAGCCCGGAGGTGGTGCAGAGCACGATAGAGAAGGTTCAGCTTATACAAGAAAGGATGAAGGCAGCTCAGGACTGGTAGAAGTCACATGCCGATGAAAGGAAGAGACCCTTGGGGTTCAAGGATGGGGACCACGTGTCATTTAAAGTCTCCCATTGGCGTGGACATCAGAGGTTTGGCAGGGGAAGTAAGCATTCTCCCTGTTTCACCGGACCCTTCAAATTGTTGTGGTGGGTTAGTGAAGTGTCTTATCAGCTAGCATTATCACCACCTCTACTGAGGATACAAGACGTATTCTTGGTGTCCCAACTTCATCGATATCTACATGACGACTCCCACGTCATCGATTGGGGAAAGTTAGATTTCAAAGACGATGCGACCTTCATAGAATGACCAATAAAGAACAAGGATCGTAATGAGAACATGCTTCATCGATGAACCATCCCCTTGGTTCGTGTGTTGTGGAGGCATGGGGGCCTAGATGAGAGCACATGGGAGTGGGAGGGCCAGTTACGCATTCAGTACCCAAAGCTATTTTGAATTCCTTGTTTTTTTATTCTAATCCTTGAGATATTGTACCTTGGGCTTTAATTTATGAAATTCATGTTTTTCATAGCTATTAGATAATCTATTCCAGGTTCTCTATGTGTGTGTGTCTATGCGAATGTGTGATTATGGCAAAACCTGACTGCTAATTAGGACACATTAATGTGGATGCAATTAAACCCGTGCGGGAGAGTCAGTGCAGCCCAAAGCGGATAATATCCTGACATGTAGGATAGGACTCCCTAACTCATGTGTTGGAAAGTGTGATCCTTGTGCTTACTGTGAATTTTTATGGTTGATAACCCTTGGGGGAATATTCCTGGATGTACGTGGGGGGGGGGTTCTATTCCAGCATTCGAACAACTTTGGTGTTTGCCCCGGAGAAGTATCATTATAGGGTGGTTGTTTGGACCCCACTTATCTCCTTCCTGGGTTGTGTTATATTCTTAGGGAAGAGAATAGTTTGAGAAGTATCTGATGTAATGGATTGGGTTTTGGGGTCCATTAATTTGTAAAAATATGATATTTGAGTTGTTCTGGGTGGCCTGGAAGTCCATCCTAGCTTCTCGGTGACTCCTACCAGTAGCCTTGGCCTACTGGTAGCCGTGAGATACCCCTACCTGTAGCTCTTGGCTACCGGTGTCTCACAGTGACCGGTGGCTCTCGGCGACCGGTGGCTCTCTGCCACCGGTTGCTCTCGGAAACCGGTGGCTCTCGGCCACCGTTTGCTCTCGGCTACTGGTGTCTCTTGGATACCGGTGGCTCTCAGCTACCGGTGGTTATCGCCAACCGGTAGCTCTCAACTACCGGAGGCTGTCGCCAACAGGTAGCTCTCGGCGACTGGTAGTCCCCACCTACCCCCATGGGGTTTCAGTAGCACCTACTTTTTTGCGCAAATTGGGTTTTAAACCATGCTTTGACCCATTTAATCCCGTTTTAAAGCCCATTAATTCCTATTTAAATTAAATTATTAGTGAGGTAACCCCTTAAATGAAAAACCATGAGGTGTGCATCTGTTTAAACTGCCCCGAAAGGAGGGGACCATAATGTAGCATGTGGGGTGTCTCAGCCACGTGGTCAACCCATGAACCCACTTCTTACGCAGTTTCGAGTTTTTCCTTCTGTATCTTAACCATACTGGGAGTGATGTATCTCATCATTTATAACCAAAGGCTTATCCCTATGTTTCTTTTCTCGATCACCCTACTCAGAGTACCCTTCCTCCCGATGAGTCGTACCCCCTGTTGCGAAGTTTTCCATGATTGTGTTCCGTGGAGTTCCTATTAATCATGTGAGGACTTAATGTCGATCCTCAATCAGTCAGGTAGGGATTTTATCCTTCGTCTCTACTTTCTATGTATCATCCAGGGTTGGCATCCTTTTTCCTCTGTAGAAATTGATGAAAATGAACTTAATAATGATAATGAACCGACCTTTAAGGAATGAAAGGGTGGTGTGATCGATGACCTATTGTGCTCTTTTATTGTTGATATATGTTGTGAATTATATGGGCCAGTGCTCACAAAAAATCATGGTCATTGGAGGTCTTTCCTTGCGCACAAATGATCCTCTGTACCCATATATGTTTAATGACCGTAACATGGAATTGGTTAATTACGTATACTCGGTTGAATAAATTGAAAGCACCAGGATCCACCCTTTTCGGTGATAAACCCGGTTAAAGTACAGTGGAATTGAAACCATAGAGTGTGTACAATCTTTTAAATCTCAAAATATCTTCATGGGCCTACCTTGTGTTGGTGGTAGCTGTTTGGTTGTTTCTTGAGCTGGCCAATTGCTAGGGCGATGCGGGTGGGGATGAGATCCCTTATTGTTATACATTCGCTGGTTGTGAATTTTATGTTTTGTAATTACTCTACTTATATCGCGAATTGGGGTGGGATCCTCTATTGTTGAGAAACTGTTGTCTCCTAGATTTTGGGAACATAGGGCTATATCTTGGGGTTTTCTTTGGTTCCACTACTTCGAGGGATCTCCCTTATCCTTTTTTTGTTGTGACTTTGTAAGAGAACCGGTTTTGAATGCTTAAATTGCTATTGGAAGAAACTATTTCCTTGGTTTTTTTCTAATTCTGTTAGTTCCCCAGTAGTGAAGAACATTATTTATATGAGATTACTTCAACATGGAAGCAAGAATAGAATAAATGAGAATTGGTTCTAGGGGTGAGTTGTGACGCGGCTGTGAGCAGTGTGCTTCCTATGAATAGGGATGAGTGTGCTTGTGCTTGGATTGGATTTGGAAACCCTATATTGGGTTGAGTGTTTGTTACTTATGCATATATTTTGTAGTTCTTATGTTTCTTATTCGCGCCCCACTCAAGTTGAGAACTTAGTGCCAAACCCCCCCATTTCATGGGGGAGGTTTTTTTCCAAACACTTCTATTACTGGATAGTTATTATCTCCTTTATTCACCCATTCCTGGATATCCCAAGTATCTTCGGGTAGGCTGTGATGGCTTGAGGTCCATTATTAGCCCTAGAATCTCCGAGAGAGGTGGTAGCGGTGGTTGGCCCAGGTGTTTGCAGGAAGGTTGTTTCCCAAGTGTCTTCGGGATGAGGCTCAAGTGTCTTCATGTGTGGTCGTAGTTGTTCTGACCCTGGTTTTTGTGGGTATAGTTGTGTGTGTTGGTTCTGGACAAGGTGTCTGCGGTCGAGATAGTGGTTATGGCCCAGGTGGGTGTGGGCGGGGTATGGTAGTGGGACTGCGGTGAAATTGCAGCCCAGGTATGTGCGGGCGGGGTTTGGTAGTGGGACAACTATAAGAATGGCGGGATTGGTTAGATGTGTAGGATGACTTAAATAACCAGTGGGAAAGTGGCGTGGGGTACCCAAATATCTATGAGCTATTACTATACTTTATTTGACTTGCGTTATTTGGGGAGTGTGCCTTAGTGAATCTTGGGTGGATAGTTTACCTTGTTAGGTGTTTGGTTATATTATTTTCCCCGGGTCATTAGAATGTGTCATCACTTGAGCACGAGAGTCTATGGTTTACCCTACTGAGTGTACTTTTATGCTCACCATACATATATAAAATTGCTTTCAGGTTTCCAGGAGGACTTCGAGGATCGTGTGGAGCCATACTAGCTTGGACCTTTGGGGTAGTTTCTGTTGTTATTTTCCATTTTCTTGGTATCTTTTCTCCTTTGGAGTTTTTTGACTTCTATCTTTTACCTTTGAACATGCATATGGGAATGGTTTACTATAATCCGTACTTGAACTTTCAGTTTTGGTGTTGTGGTATTCACTATCTTATCTCTCGATCATATTAAAAGAAAAACGGTAATGCCTTCCACAAAGTGTGTGATTCCATACACTTGGTGTCGGTCGCCACTCCTGGACCTGTTGAAGGTGGGTTTCGAGGGTCATTATCTCTCCTTCAATTTAAAGAAGGAAGGGACTATCTGTAACACACCAGGTAAATAAAGAATATGAAATTTTCATATTTATCCATATTTTTGAATAAAATATTAATATGACTTTTAATGGAACGCTATGCTCGATGGCATACCCAACATATAACAACGAGTTTCATGGGAATCTTACGTTGCACTCTAATAATAAAATAATATTATTTTAAATGGTAGTTAACATGTAGCCATTGTATTGGCGGAAATGGATAGAAATAACAAAAAAATGATTATATATGTTTTTAAATGTTTTTACATTTATCCAATAAAAGATAAAGGCTTAAAATACGGAAAGAATTCAATTTTAGGCGTATATGCCCTAGTTTTCACTAAAGGTTCACTTATCGCCTTTTGATGGAGAACAGTCATTAAATATAGTTTTGTTCACTCTTATACATTCTATTGGACCAAATAAAACTCTTCTTAAGAATCGGGACATCAAAATTTACTTTGTGTAAATTTTTGGTATCTTTCCGATAATGTTCATTTTTTAATGAATAGTGTAAAATGTTGTATTTTAATGCAAAACCTCTTTTTAATCTAATTTATTTATATGATTATATTATCTTTTGAATTGGTTTTAAAGTGAAATTAGAATATATTTTTACCATTAAATCCAATAGTGGTCGTTGGAAATAATTTCACTTTGAAATCAGACTTAAACTAGTTTTAATCTTTTGATACTTATTGTTTCATAAAAACACGCTACTTGCTCTGACAGCGGGAATTAATTATTAAATTAATTAATGTGACTTATATGTTTTGAATTTTGTAAAATAGACATCATTTTATAATTCGGAATATCAAATATAGCTTAGGGTGAATTTTTGTGATTTTTCTGAAAAGCTTCAATTTTTGATGAATAGTGAAACCACTAAGTGGTACTTACAAAAACTGATTTTTCCATTTAAATGAAATTTTTCCATCTTTGTGTTTTGAATTTCAAAAATCCGACATACATGGTTGTCATTAAGATGTAAAATGTGGTTCAATGGGATAAAAATATTTTTTTGGGTGAATAGTAACTTATTATGTTTTTAATTGCGATTAGAGGTAATTAGTGTAGTTTATGGTTAGAATAATGTTTTAATAAAATGAAATGACCTAGACACATGTCCTACCCTCCTTTGATGTGTCATGACCGACCAAGACAATCCATGGGTAAACTTGGGGACCCCATGGAGCGACTTTGGTTGGAAAATGACATAAATATCTTTTTATTTAAAGTTAAAGTAAAAATGACACAAACATGAGATGTTTTATAAAAAAAATTTTCATGGGGTTATACAAGTCATATTTTTGACTATAAATAGTAATTGGAAAGATAAATAGATTTCCTACATCATATTATTTTTTTATAATTTTTAGACATTATATAAATTAAATTATTTATGACATCATGATGATGTAGCGATGACCTCGTTATTTAACGATTTAAATAAAATGGAAAGATAGTGTAATATCTAAGACAGACACATCTCCAAAACCTATTGGATTACTGTATTTAGAACCCATATCACCTTATCCTCGAAATACATCAATGTGGAACCTTTAAAATCCGAAACTCTTTTGAAAATAAAGTAACATATTGTAACTTTACAAGAGTGCCCCTCCTCTCCTCTTATAAAAGGCCCCCACCTCTACCTCCTTACCCACACTCCCAAAGCCTTTGGCTCGGCCAAACCCTTCCCATTTTGTCTCTCCACTTCCCTCTCTTACTCCTTGAAGCCTCACTTTGGGAATAAGTCTTCCCAAGGAATCCTTTGAGCTCAATCCAAAGGGAGTTACACGATTTTAAGGTAATGTCTTCACTTGTGTCCTTTTGTTTTATTTTTCTCCTCAAACCCCCTAAACACTTTTTATTAATTTATTTTGTAACAAATAAATTATCTTCAATATACTAGGATGTTTTTATAATAAGTATTCGAGCTACACTTACACACACCTACATCTAATGGTTAAAGAACATTCTGTTTCCGTGGATGGCGAATTTCTGCCTCCCGAAACGATGATTGTTCAACATTATTTTAACACCTTCAAAGGTGGACATTAATATGTCAATATATTTATATATGATATGTAATATGTTTATTTATTCTTTAAGATTCTGTATTTTTCATTTATGGAATACCTTTATGGTTCCATTATGGGTATAAACGATATCTTCATTTAGGGAAGTGCGGACTACCGCCCCCTCAAAGTGACTTGATTCGTTAAATACCATATGTGGTACGTATAAAGGATATATTTAATGATATTATATATGATTCCATACTTTAATTAAAATAATATTATGTATAATTATGTTTTAATTACATTAAATATGAAAAAGAAATGGAAGTAGCATTCATGCTTACGTACGGCTTACCCTCTCCATGAAAGGTACATTTCATTTCTTATCTCAAAATGTTATGTAATATTATAAGTACATATATATTATGGATATATATTTAATATATTACATCTAAATTATGGATATCATTCTATAATTATAACATATATATATATATCTCATTTTGTTTTAATTCCATTAATATGAAAAAAATGAAAGTAGCGTTCATGCGTACGTACGGCCTGCTGTCTCCATGAACAATGTTTTTTGTTTTTTATCTCCAAATGATATTGAATAGTATAAAATAAATATTTACTGGATATATATGATATTTTAATCATTAATACTATTCTGTATATTATTTACTTATTACTACATGGACAATCTTTTTTCAAACAAGTTCATTTTTGACTCATGTACCAAACATCGGCAAAAATGTCTGATATGAACTAACATTATTAAATAATTATTATAACATTATAATAAGTGATATGAACTGAATAATAATCTCTAAAGGAGGTGCTTATTAAATTATTAATTGACCAAAGTTTATTATTCAGGAATATAAAGAAATGAACAAGACAAGTTGGACTTGAGGTAAGGGATCTTACTCCTCTCTTTCTTTTAAGTACACTCTTTTATGTCATTCCCTCTAAAGAACATATTTCTTGTTATTGGGATGTTATTTTATATTAAACTTACTGTAATTTTTATGTTCATGTGATTATATACCCTATTCTATCTCATCAATCCATTTTGGATGTTTTGAGTGGCGCCGTTAGGTTGCCGAATTTTCGTAAGAGATCTAACCTCTCTCTTTTTTTAAGTACTCTCCTTTATGTCACTTCTTTTAATCTCCTCTTTGTTATGTTGGGTGATGTTTTTTTATATTCATATTTCTATAAACATTAGGTTAATATGATGAGATACCCTCTTTGATCTCATCAATCCATTTTTGTAAGTTTTATGTGGCGTCGTTAGGCTGCCGAGTTTTCGTAAGGGATTTTTCATCTCACTTTTATTCCCATGAGATTTATGATACATTTGCCACAATTTCCTTTGAGTGGTGTATGTACTGAACATTATTCTACTCTTTGTGTAATATACTTTCGTTTATGAGTATTTACATCAATTCTATATTGTCCTTCTTTCATGGGGTGTATGTTTTGAAAGTTACCCAAGTCGGTAAGGGAACCTTTCACCCTCCTCTTTTTAAAAGACTTATTTTGTTGGGTCTTTTAATTTACATATTGTTATGTTGGGATATGTTCTCAAATATCCTTGTTGATGTAAATTTTATGTCTAAGTGATGAGATGCACTTTTTATCTCTCATCAACTCATTTTGATGTGGCGCTGTTAGGCTGTCAAGGGAACTTTTTAACCCAATATCGATTTCATTGGGTTCAACATGTAATTTTTGAATATGTCATCCTTTGAATATGTGTGAATGACCGATTATTGTATAACACTTAATATCCACTTATATTGGGTGCATTTCTATTTTTCACACATTATTTTGAGATTGATTTATCCTTAATTTAAGGATACCTTCTTTATAAAGGATTTCATCACATTTGACATTTCTATTGAGACTTCATTGTTGTTATGCACCAATTCACTCTTATATGGTGTATATACTATCCATTGGAATATTATATCATGAATCCATTAATTCTCATGATATTATAAAGTTCTGACTAAATGTTATTCCTCAATTATTGTATTGAAGTGTCTCTAATTTTGGTAAAACCCCTTTAACCAAAATATAACATTAAATGTTTTAATTATTTGTTTTTATTAATATCCATGTTTTCAAAATGGTTTTAAGGATTTATTTATATGGATATTAATGGTTTAAAATTTTCAAATCTTCAAGGTGGTATGGGACACTTTGATTCAAAAATCTCTTTATTAAATTTTTTAAATGGTTTTGGAAATGGTTTCTTTTTGAATGGATTCATTATTTCAATATACTAAAATGTTATATTGTGATTGAAATGTGGAAATGTTATGTTTCCTATATTAATGTTTTATGTGATAAATTTATGTTATGGTTCCTGGGAATTGTTATGAAAACGGGTGGTTCCGTGATAAACTAAGGGGGGTGAACCCGATATAGCTCTCCAATGCATTGGGTAACGCGGAGGAGTGAAACGTTAAGGTTTCTCCAAAAAGATTTAGGTAATATACTGTGGTGGGTATTCCAAAAGTAACCAAGAGGGTTACTCCCTATGTAGGAATGTTATTAATGCCTCAAGTTACCTTTATGTCATATGATTTCTATGATTTATTCATGATTTGATGAGGTATGTTAAAGTGCCTATGTTTTATGGGTAAAGTATGATTTCATTCTTATGTATATATGAACTCCTGTTTCCTTTCCATATTTTTATAACCCTTATTGAGCTTTTTATGCTCATCCCATGTTATTGAAATGTTTTTCATAGGTCAAGGGAAAGTTACATGATGGGATGATAGTGTCAAGGATGTGTCAAAAAGAATCCATGTTTTATTTTAAATATGTTTCCGTTGATGAGAATAATGAATACTGTATTTTATGTCACCACTTTGGTTAAATGTGGAATGTAATGCAAGTTTCATGATCTAATTCTCTAAAACTCTAAACCTGAAAAGATCTTCAATGTGTAATCAGGTAATAACTCAAGATTAAGTAAGGTTTGAGGTCGGGGCCTCATAGTTGGTATCAAAGGTCAGTTTAGATAACTTTAGAGGTTAGAGTATTCTTAAAGCATAAGTACCATTACCATAATGGTTAGGATTTCAGAAAGAGCCCTAGTTTTAGATAAAGTGAATAAGTAAGTGTATCTTAGTGTTTACCTTCCTCATTAGTACATGATGGTTTTGTTGATATACTCACACTGACATTTCTGTTTTTAGTGAATGTATGGATCTAGCAGGCACCAAAGAGACAACAGGTTTGAAGGACACATTGGTGGTTCTATGATTAAGATACTAGATAAAATGGGGGATTCAATGAGAAAACTCGTGGTTGTTCTAGACCAACTATCAAGGAGTCATGATCAACAACTTTAACCTTGGTATGATCTTTAATGCATCGTGTACGAGATGACCAATCGATGTGTAAGTTCAGGTAATAATTATAATTGTAACCATTAGAGTTTATATGATCCTTACTTTTGAGGTAATTATGGGTTACTATATGTTATGATGGAAGTGAAAGGCATAAGATAAAATTGAGGTTAAATTATGTTATGGTTATTTTTGATGATTTTATCTCTTTTTGGGGAATTATTTGAGAATTATATAGTTTTGGAAAAAGGACAACACACAGACCGTGTGACTACCCATCGCGTCGGACAAAGCTGCGGGAATCGAACCCACAACCAAAGTGCGACGGGTATTTATCGCCTACCACTGGACTACATGAAGTCCCTAGTTAGTTTGACTTGTTCTTTTTAGTTATATGATTTTATGAATTAAGATTAAGTTGATTTTGGGTTATTTATGAAAATGATTTACCTATCATGGAGGATATGTGATTAGGTTAATTACTTTTCAATACGAGACTTTAGGAGCAACTGATGTTGTTTGGAGATAAATGTTACGATTTAACTTGGAAGACTATGTGACTAAATCCTTCAAATATTTGGGTTTCAATCTTAGATTGGTTTACTTTGAAGAATTTTATGGAAAAATAGTTTATCAGATAGTCCTCGTTGAACTGTGGGTTTTGATGGACAAATTTTGGAGATTAAGAATAGATTTTCTTTTTAAAGGCTTATCCTTTTCTGGATTATCTGACCTTGTACTAACCTTTTTGGTTTTGGTTTTGGTTAAGGTCTAAAGATATGGAAAGTATATAGTTCTCTTTGGTGGATTAGGTGATTATATAGAAGTTGATTATAGTAATCTTAATGCGAACAAGTCTCCCTAAATACTTGTATTTTGGAAAAAAATATGAGTTTCATTAAGGAATCTAGTAAAAGTTGAAAGTCAACATGATAAGTGATTATGTTTCCTTATGAATAAATTATTCAATAAAAAGTAACTTAAAACAAAAATTTTGTCTATTAACTTTTCCTATTGGGGAATCTAATACCGTTTAACCCATCACAAGTTTGTGATTTTCATACGGTTAACTTTCTCCTAGACATGTTTACTATCACTCTCCCTCAAGAACATGACCCTTTTCTTTTTCTTCCATTTCCATGTTTCTATACATGGAATCCTAGTATGGGTTAACTCGGGTGACCTTTGTACCAATCTTCCTTTATTTTAAAGTGATTGTTTTACCGACTCTTGTCCCGATGTGGGACTTTCAAGGATGTTTCCAAGCTCAATTTTAAAAATTGCGAGGACACAATTCCCAAAAGGGGGGAAGGATGTAACAACCCAGGTAAATAAAGAATATGACATTTTCATATTTATCCATATTAGTGAATAAAATATTAATATTACTTTAAAGGGGACGCTATGATCGATGGCGTACCCAACACGCAACAACGAGTTTCATGGGAATATTACGTTGCACTCTAATAATAAAATAATATTATTCTAAATGGTAGTTAACATGTAGCCATTGTATTGGCGGGAATGGATAGAAATAACTAAAATATGATTATATATGGTTTTAAATGTATTTACATTTATCTAATAAAAGATAAAGGCTTAAAATACGGAAAGAATTCAATTTTAGGTGTATATGCCCTAGTTTTCACTAAAGGTTCACTTATCGCCTTTTGATAGCGAACCATAATTAAATATAGTTTTGTTCACTATTATACATTCCATTGGACCAAATAAAACTCTTCTTAAGAATCGGGACAACAAAATTTACTTTGTGTAAATTTTTGGTATCTTTCCGATAAAGTTCATTTTTTTAATGAATAGTGTAAAATGTTGTATTTAAATTCAAAACCTCTTTTTAATCGAATTTATTTATATGATTAGATTATCTTATGAATTGGTTTTAAAGTTAAATTAGAATATATTTTTACCATTAAATCCAATAGTGGTCGTTGGAATTAATTTCACTTTGAAATCAGACATAAACTAGTGTTAATCTTTTGATACTTATTGTTTCATAAAAACACGCTACATGCTCTGACAGCGGGAATAAATTATTAAATTAATTAATGTGACTTTTATTTTTTGAATTTTGTAAAATAGACTTCATTTTAGAATTTGGAATATAAAATATAGCTTAGGGTGAATTTTTTGGATTTTTCTGAAAAACATCAATTTTTGATGAATAGTGAAACCACTAAGTGGTACTTACAAAAACTGATTTTTGCATTTAAATGAAATTTTCCATCTTTGTATTTTGAATTTCAAAAATCTGACATACATGGTTGTCATTAAGAAGTAAAATGAGGTTCAAAGGTATAAAAATAATTTTTTTGGGTGAATAGTAACTTATTAAGTTTTTTATTGCGATTAGAGGTAATTAGTGTAGTGTATGGTTAGAATAATGTTTTACTAAAATGAAATGACCAAGAAACATGTCATAACCTCATTGGATATGTCATTACCGAACAAGAAAATCCATGGGTCAACTTGGGGACCCCATGGAGCCACTTTGGTTGGAAAATGACATAAATATCATTTTATTTAATGTTAAAGTAAAAAATGACACAAAGATGATATGTTTTACTAAAACAATTTTCACATGGGGATATACAAGTCATAATTTTGACTATAAATAGTCATTGTAAAGATAAAAATATTTCCTACATCTTAGTATTTTTTTTATAATTTTTAGACATTAAATAAATTAAATTATTTATGACATCATGATGATGCAGCGATGACCTCATTATTTAACGATTTAAATAAAATGGAAAGATAATGTAATATCTAAGACCTACACATGTCCAAACCCTATTGGATGAGTTGATTTAGAACCCATATCACCTTATCCTAGAAATACATCAATGTGGGTCCTTTAAAATCCGAAACTCTTTTGAAAATAAAGTAACATTTTGTAACTTTACAAGAGTGCCCCTCCTCTCCTCTTATAAAAGGCCCCCACCTATACCTCCTTACCCACACTCCCAAAGCCTTTGTCTCGGAAAACCCCTGCCAATTTTGTCTCTCTCCACTTCCCTCTCTTACTCCTTGAAGCCTCACTTTGGGCATAAGTCTTCCCAAGGAATCCTTTGAGCTCAATCCAAAGGGAGTTACCTGATTTTAAGGTAATGTCTTCATTTGTGTCCTTTTGTTTTATTTTGCTTCTCCAACCCCCTAAACTCTTTTTATTCATTTATTTTGTTACAAATACAGTATCTTAAATATACTATTATGTTTTAATAAGAAGTATTCGAGCTACACTTACACACACATACATCTAATGGTTAAAGAACATATTGTTTCCGTGGATGGCAAATTTCTGCCTCCCGAAATGATGATTGTTCAACATTATTTTAACACCTTCAAAGGTGGCCATTAAGATGTATCTATATTTATATATGATATATAATATGTTTATGTTATCTTTAAGCTTCTGTATTTTTCATTTATGTCATACCTTTATGGCTTCCATTATGGGTATACACGATATCTTCATTTAGGGAAGTGTGGACTACCGCCCCCTCAAAGTGATTTGAATTGTTAAATACCATATGTGGTACGTATAAAGGATATATTTAATGATATTATATATGATAACATACTTTAATTAAAATAATATTATGTATAATTATGTTTTAATTCCATTAAATATGAAATAGAAATGGAAGTAGCATTCATGCGTACGTACGGCTTACCGTCTCCATGAATGGTACATTTCATTTCTTATCTCAAAATGTTATGTAATATTATAAGTACATATATATAATGTATATATATGTAATATATTACATCTAAATTATGGATATCATTCTAGAATTATAACATATATATATCTCTCTCATTTTGTTTTAATTCCATTAATATGAAAAAAATGAAAGTAGCGTTCATGCGTACGTACGGTCAGCCGTCTCCACGGAGGGTGCTTTTTGTTTTTTAGCTCCAAATGATATGGAATAGTATAAAATGAATATTTACTGGATACATATGATATTTTAATCATTAATACTATTCTGTATATTATTTACTTATTACTACATGGGCAATCTTTTTTCAAACAAGTTCATTTTTGACTCATGTACCAAACATCGGCAAAAACGTCTGATATGAACTAACATTATTAAACAATTATTATAAAATAAAAATATGTGATATGAACTCAATAATAATATCTAAAGTAGGTACTTAGGCAATTATTAATTGACCAAAGTTTATTATTAAGGAATATAAAGAAACGAACAAGACAAGTTGGACTTGAGGTAAGGGATCTTACTCCTCTCTTTCTTTTAAGTACACTCTTTTATGTAATTCCCTCTAAAGCACATATTTCTTGTTATTGGGATGTTATTTTATATTACACTTACTTTAATATTTATGTTAATGTGATTAGATACCCTATTCTCTCTCATTAATCCATTTTGGATGTTTTGAGTGGCGCCGTTAGGCTGCCGAATTTTTGTATGAGATCTAACCTCTCTCTTTCTTTTTATGTACTCTACTTTATGTCACTTCTTTTAAACTCATCTTTGTTATGTTGGGGGATGTTATTTTATATTAATCATTCTATAAACTTTAAGTTAATATGATGATATACCCTCTTTGATCTCATAAATCCATTTTTGTATGTTTTATGTGGCGTCGTTAGGCTGCCAAGTTTTCGTAAGGGATTTTTCATCTCACTTTTATTCCCGTGAGATTTATGCTACATTTGCCACAATTTCCTTTGAGTGGTGCATTTACTTCCCATTATTATACTCTTTGTGTAATATAATTTCGTTTATGAGTATTTACATCAATACTATATTGTCCTTCTTTCATGGGGTGTATGTTTTGAAAGATACCCAAGTCGATAAGGAAACCTTTCACCCTCCTCTTTTTAAAAGACTTCTTTTTTTGGGTTTTTTAATTTACATATTGTTATGTTGGGATATGTTCTCATATATCCTTGTTGATGTAAATTTTATGTCCAAGTGATGAGATGTACTTTTTATCTCTCATCAACTCATTCTGATGTGGCGCTGTTAGGCTGTCAAGGGAACTTTTTAACCCAATATCGATTTCTTTGGGTTCAACATGTACATGTTGAATATGTCATCCTTTGAATATGTGTGAATGACCTATTATTGTTTTACACTTAATATCCACTTATATTGGGTGCATTTCTTTTTGTCACACATAATTTTGAGATTGATTTATCCTTAATTTAAGAATACCTTCTTTATAAGGGATTTCGTCACATTTGACATTTCTATTGATACTTCATTGTTGTTATACACAAATTCACTCTTATATGGTGTATATACTGTCATTTGGAATATTATATCATGAATCCATTTATTCTCATTATATTATAATGTTCTGACTAAATGTTATTGCTCAATTATTGTATTCAAGTGTCTCTAATTTTGGTAAAACCCCTTTAACCAAAATATAACATTAAATGTTTTAATTATTTGTTCTCATTAATATCCATGTTTTCAAAATGGTTTTAAGGATTTATTTATATGGATGTTAATGGTTTAAAATTTTAAAAGCTTCAAGGTGGTATGGGACACTTGTATTCAAAAATCTCTTTATTAAATTTTTTAAATGGTTTTGGAAATGGTTTCTTTTTGAATGGATTCATTATTTCAATATACTAAAATGTTATATTGTGATTGAAATGTGGAAATGTTATGTTTCCTATATTCATTTTTTATGTGATACGTTTATGTTATGGTTCCTGGGCATTGTAATGAAAACAGGTGGTTCCGTGATAAACTAAGGGGGGTGAGCCCGATATAGCTCTCCAATGCATTGGGTAACGCGAAGGAGTGAAACGTTAAGGTTTTGACGAAGAGATTTAGGGAATATACTGTGGTGGGTATTCCAAACGTAACCAAGAGGGTTACTCCCTACGTAAGAATGTTATGAATTCCTCAAGTTACCTTCTATGTCATATGATTTCTATGATTTATTCATTATTTGATGATGTATGTTAAAGTGCCTATGTTTTATGGGTAAAGTATGATTTCATTCTTATGTATATATGAACTCATGTTTCCTTTCTAGATTTTTATAACCCTTACTGAGCTTTTTATGCTCATCCCATGTTTCTGAAATGTTTTTCACAGGTCAACGAAAAGGTACATGATGGGATGATAGTGTCAAGGATGTGTCAAGAAAGAATCCATGTTTTATTTTAAATATGTTTCCATTGATGGGAGTAATGAATACTATCTTTTATGTAACCACTTTGTTTAAATTTGGAATGTAATGCAAGTTTCATTATATAATTCTCTAAAACTCTAAACCTGAAAAGATCCTCAATGTGTAATCTTGTAATAACTCAAGATTAAGTAATGTTTGAGGCTGGGGCCTTATACTATCAATCTGCTAACCCTTACCTCCTTTTGGTGAAGGCATGTCGTGAAAATTTTCACATCCCATATATGATATTTATTTCATGGATTTAATTTGTCAAAAGCTACCATATTGGTATGAAACTTTTGTCTCAATTTTCCATCTATTTGACATGTATTTTATTATAAACCTATATTATTTTGAGAGGTGTACATACATTAATTTTACAATTTATTTATTTAATCATAATAACATCATTATATTATAATAATCATTTAATTTTTTTTCTTATACGGTTATTATGGTTCAACGTTACCTATTGGATAGTGTTTATTGAATGAATCTCATGACTTTTTGTGAGTATTTACATGTATTCTTCATTTGATGAAATATAATGATCCATATCCATAGATAATAGATGCATTTTTTATATAATAGTACATCTTGATATATTCATGTTGTTTGTAACATTTTTCCAATCTTTGGAATACATGATATTTGTGAACATTTATTTAAGAAAACTCATCATTACCCTCTCTTTTGTTATAACATTGTCTTCCTTAAAGACAATGTTTCCATTAAACAGTATCTAAGAATTTTCTAATATTAAAATAAAATAATAAAAAATAATTTACCAATTTTCTATTTTACCAATTTTTTCCAAATAATATTACGGTTGATTTATGATTGAATAATTTTTACAATGATTTTACAATGAAAAATGAATGTTTTCTTACCAAGTACGACATGTATTGATTTACCTACCACTAGTTCATTAAATATTTATATTCATGTTCATCAATATTATTTTTAAAAGTTTTTAGAAAATTATATTTTTAATGATATGGTTTTTAAAATGGTTTCATGCTTTTTATATATTTTTAAAGATAATATTATGCAAAATTTTATTTGTTTTAAAGAGCATGTTTCAAAGAAGAAAAGATGTTTACTTATTTTTTTTTCAAAATAACCTTCCAAGTTATTTTCCATATAAGATAACGTTTTATTTTTTTACTAAATAACTTCTAGTATGCTTCAAAAGGGTTATATTAATATTCATTCATTTATAGTCTTTTTTTTGGAATGATTAATATGAAAACTATTTCACATCCACGGGTTATACGCTTCTGAAAACCATTTCATTTCATGGGTAATGCATTAATGATGTGATTATGAAACCTAAATTTTTAATTGGTTATTATGTGATGAAATTTTAATGATACACATTCCATTTGATGGATTATTATATGATTATTATAAAACATATTTCATTTTACATGTCATTATATGATAAATGATTTATTATCTTGTGCAACATTTATGAATAATTTAATTTGGAGATGGGTTAAACATATTTCTAAATAAAATTAATTGTGTAATGATATGATTTATATGAGATAAATGGGTACATTAGACGTATCCCAATCCCAAAAAAGAATGTATTTGGGTTGTAGCCAAATCCAAAAAACAAGAAATTACATTGGATTGTGCACAAGCCTAAGAGTAATAGGATAGAATGGTAGAATCCCAATCCCAAATAAAAAATGGAACATGGGTTTTACCCATTCCTAAAAAAAATTCTACATCAGTTGTTATCCCATTACTATTTTAGGTTAACAGTTTATAGCCCATGACTAACATGTTACAACGGTCTTGGTAGGTATCCCCGACATATGATTTTAAAATATTTTATATATTAAAAAAATTCTATGTCTTATTCCACAATTTAGAATAACTATATTTTTATGTTTATTTCCGTATGATTGATGTCATATGGACTACCATGATTTGTCCCATAACACATGTTTTTTATTATTTGAATGAAGTGTATGATCTTTTATTATTTTTATTACGTTCTTATGCCCCCTCTGTTCATGTTTATTCTTACACATCTACATTGTTTACCCTTACTGGGAATATGATATCTGCCCTTTTATGATTACATCCCTATGTAATGCGATTTTTTTCATATATAATATTTCTACAAGGCATTCGAGTTTTGGATAACCTAATGAGTTAAAATGTGACTCCCTTATTCACTATTGTTTATGATTAAATGTTTCCAAATAAATTAAACTAATATGGTCTTTTATAGTATGTTTAAAAAACTATTTTTGTATTCCAATAATTTTATATTGTTTTAATGAATAAAAATCATGTCTCTCTTCAATAAAATATAAAAATATTTCATAAATTATGGAATTCTATAAAACATATTGAATAGACCATGACTATCAAGCCTCCCTACTCCAGATGCATAAGTTCTCTATCTTTATCAACCCTACATGCCTTTGAATACAACTAAACATATAGTTATATTAGAAAATCAATCCAAGAAATATCTCAATGACTTCATGTCTCTATAATCCCATCCCACCATATCATGGAAGAATCCATAAGAGTATATGTAGATGGATGCGTCCTTCTCACAGGATGTGTCTCAATATTCTTAAAAAACAATATCATGGTCTCCAGTCAAGACTCTTTGTACTACATTCATTCATTCCTATAAAATAAGATAAAATTATACCGCTAAAACACACTTCTAGACCCTTACATTATCAAGGAAGCTTATAGTGCTCCCTGAACAATATGCATAAGGGAAAAAATCCAACTCTAAACAACCCCTCAGTATGCATATCATGCATAATGGGATGATTCATATGAGGTACTGTAGAAGGTTATACATGCATTTAATTTACCCCCCACCTTTATAGGATAGTAATCACCACCGTAATGAAACAAAAATGGAGGCCATCGTGATATTATATCTCTAAAAACTCCAGGAGTTCACCTCATTCAATGTTTGAACAAATCATGATCGCTTTTATGTATGCATTATAGGAATATTCATTTTCAAACATATGTGAAAACCCTATGAATACTCATAAACAATGGTCTATGTGAGGTATATATTATATGAGTGCATGAGATACTACACACTTCCCACCATAATGGTCTAGTTGGGGTCTTGTTCATCATTATAAGTCAGAGTTTCTGGAATATAGAGTGTCAATTTCATTTCATATTGTGGAACATAATTTAATATTATATTTGAATTCCCATTTAATAATGTCAATTTTATTTTGGAATTCAAATTCACTAAAATTAATTCTTACTAACATTTATATTATTTTTAAATATTTCAAATATTTGGAACACCGCATTAAATTTTTAGGGGACCATATATATTATGATTTTATGTGAATCATTCGTTTATTCCAACATGTATTGTATTATTTCCTTGAATGAAAATTTAGAAAGAGTCCATGGAAATTGAAATAAGGAACTAAAACCTGATGATATTAATATACAAAAAATTAAAACATGACATGGAAGAATACATGACATATAAATATTGATGTTCATATAATGATTCATGATTCATTATCTCCATTACATAATAGTTCATGGGTAATCATATATAACCATGATGAATATAAAACATCAAGTGAATCACCCAATGGGGAATTAAAATCATGTTTAATAAAAATAATCCCGAACAACAAGTCCCATCCCATGATATTTAAACATTCATTATACATGGTAAAGCTACCCCCAAGAATAGTATCATAAAAAGATATCAACAAAAACTATTTCAATTTATGAAAACCCAAAATATACCTTAATTGAAAACTACCCCCAAGAAATTCTCTAATAAACATTTATAAAGACTAAGAAATAGAATAATCAAAAATAACATATCCCAATTAGCCACATTGCCTCAAGAGAACCTCCTTGTTTCTTGTGGTTTCTGACAAGTAGTGAGTGTACAAGGAGGAATGTTTGGGGGACAAAATATCCCGATGGTATGATTATAACATAATAGTATAATAATATCAATAAATAGGGGAAGAACATAAATAATTGAATAGATAAATAATTAACATCCATCATATAAATTAAAAATAATAATAATAACCAATAGTTTAATATACAATGTTGAGAATTGAAATAAATAAAAGAGACAAGAAAAAAAAAAAGAATCTATAATACATTATAATACATGTTTAAACAAAAATAAAAGAAAAAATATAATTATCCCAATATAGGATCACAAGTTCAAGGACTGGTCATATACTCCCCAAATACTATGCATGTATAAATACAGTATTATCAATACGATGCTTTCTCGTGTCCCTAAAAATATCCATGAATTCAATATTGGTATCAAACTATATCTCAAAAAGGTTTTGTAAGAATACTCATTTTTCCACCACCAACTATGTCCATAAAAAGTATTGTACGTGCACCAAATATAATTTTTAGTACAGATATAACAAGAGTACAATTAATTATAGTAGAAGTGATTTTATGAAGTCTTTAAAAGCTCATTATGATTCTTAAAATGAAT
The DNA here is from genome assembly GCA_963277665.1 of Viscum album. Taxonomy (NCBI): domain Eukaryota; kingdom Viridiplantae; phylum Streptophyta; class Magnoliopsida; order Santalales; family Viscaceae; genus Viscum; species Viscum album. Next base: position 76,327,805 of record OY728127.1, on the reverse strand, counting down.
AATATAGTCTACATATATACCATTAAATGTAACAGAAATGACTAATGACATTTAATCGTGTATTAGGCCAGCACGATCCAAGGTTCAAGGAGTAGTAAGGTATTATGAAAAAAAGATCCCTACGTAAAGAAATTAAACATGATCCAAGGATTTCTAAGGTCCAAAGAATCATAATGAGTTAGTTACATGGATTATAAATGTACCATCTATTCAATTATGTCATGTAAAAAATTAAATTGGATACATGGAGTAAAAATGTCCAAGACATCCTAATATGTCTAGTAATTTAATTAAATTGGGTCATCGGATCATAAATATACAAGGATTCTTAACTAGTTATATATACTAATAGCCATAACCTTAGAATGTAAATGTCAAAGGAATCATAAAAATTTAGGTAGTGAGGATTCAAGGAGTACTAATGTTTATGACATCATAATGACTCCCATAATTTGGATCCCATTAGAATAAATGTTAAAGTCATCCAATAGAATATTATTTCCTAATATTATAAATTCAAAAGTCATTATAGAATAAAAAGATGAAGATGTAATCATATCCAAATAGTATAACATTCCATTGAATTGAAAAAAATCATAAAGAATGGGATTCAATGAGTAGTATTGTCAAAGACCTACCAATTAATTCAACATATCCTAAATCCCCTATAAATCATGTAAAATCCATTGAATTTAAAAAATTATTCCACTAATATGAAAATGTAATGGTTCCGCAAAGTTTCACAAACATTATCAATTCACATTAATAGTTCACCATATTATGAATTATACAAGTCGATCTCATCACACCACAAGTGTGGTAGAAGAATGAAAAAAGGTATCACCCACCACATTTATGTTTAATGATGGGATTGAAAACCTCCAACATTAAAGCATGGTGTCTCAACATGTATTAAACAGTAATATATTAAATAACATTTGGTTCAATTAATTTGGAAATAAATTCATAGAATGTATAGAATAAGGCATAATGTATACAATATATAGACAACAATACTTTTAGGAAATATGTATAGACCGCCTAAATCAGCATGGTATATGAACACCCATCAAGTCTTATCATCTAATTTGATCCAAATGGGATGAAAATCAATGATTGGTTGAACTATAAAAAACTGTGAATAATATTGGGCTCCAAAATAACATCACTCTTATAAAAGTAAAAAGCTAAATGTGAAATAGAAACAATGAACACATCGGTGAATATATAATTAGATTATTAATGAAATAATCAAAGTCAATTTCAAAGATATATAGAAAATAATATATTAAGATTACATGGGATCTATAAATATGATAATGGAGTGGCCACCACTAGGTGAATACAGATAATGGGAAAGGGTTTAAACATATAAAAAACTAATGGGAAAATTATCATTTCCTTCTTTAATAATGGGATGTATGGTTAGGATGGACAATTGAATAAGTTATGTGCCAACTGTACACCATTCTCTATCTTCATACACATCTCTCATGGTCCTAATAATGGATAGGTAACCCATTCACTGACCATGCATTTTCCTTTATAAAGAATGTTTCAACACTAGCACACTTGTACATTACCTATTTCAAAGATTAATCAAATTGTGTAAAGACTGACATAACATTAGATCACCCGTTGTGGTTTCATCAATCCATGTGTCCTAGGATTCATTGTTTTGACGAACCATGATTCCTAGATTCCATACCCTTAAACATGTCCTCAGAGCTCTAAACAATCCCCAAAAAACCCATTTTTCTACACAACCTCACCAGAACTCCATATAAGGATAAATCCAGTGAAATAATTTATAAAAAAAATTTGTTTCTACCTCCTGAGATATGAGGTTATTAAAAATTATTTCATTTCAAATAAACCACATTAAATATATTTCATATATATTTAGCTATTTTTACAGTGTTTATTCTTAAGACTAAGGTTTCTACTACTATTTCTCATCTTAATCCCCATTAAAAATTAGACAATTATCGGATACTAGCTTTTTAATACATATAAATTAAACACATTATTTGGTGATTTATTAAATAAAGTTAGACATAACACAATCCCAAATGATTGTGTGGTTTATTATATTTATTTAATTGGATATATATCATAATAACATGAAGTTGTGATATAATGAATCTATTTTAGACTATAATAAACTCTTTAAATCCATTGATATTATAATATTTTACAATATAACCATGGGATTAATAATACAGTGGGTTAATCTATAAATCATTTTTATTGAATATTTAAATAAAAGAATAATTTATTGAATTAAATGTTATAAAATGGTCAAAACACATTGATATAAAAATGACTGAATCATATTCAAGAATATCAATGCAAGGACTACAATTATAAAATGAAGGAATCAATGGAATTAAACAATAATATGAAATATAACATTATATGAAGTTCAATGATAATAATTTATAAATCCTAACATATTTTACTGAAAATAAACTCAATTTCATTGTGCATACTGTCTAATGTGAAAAAAACTCAAACCAATGAATTAATGGGATATATAATTTTTTTCCCACAAATCACATTAATATTACGTAAATTAGTCTCTATAACACATATATAATAAATCAGTGCAAATTCATTAGTCACATTCAATCCATTGATAAAAGAGTGTGGATATATATAACTAGATTTTCCATGTTATTGATTAATTAGTTCTTCTAGGATAATACTATTGATAGAAATAGAAATGTGTACTAATTACACATAATTTTTTCATTCAAAAATTCAGGATAGATTTGATATACTAAGAAATATATGGAAAGGGTTATAGAAGGGTGTAATAATATTTAAATGTTTTTTTGTTAATTTTGTTGGAATTAAATGAGTAGGTTATGTAAATATGCATTAAATAAGATAAATTAGAATTTAAAAGGAATAATATTAATATTATACTTTAATAAAATAAAATTTGAGAGAATCCTTTAACATTATAGGGATCTTCTTAATTATTAGTAGGAGTTTATTAGTAGCATATAAATACCTATAGAAGAAAATATATATAGATAGTTAGGGGAACATTAATATAAGTGATTCTTTTGTGTAGATGTGGCGGAGGTTGGTTGGGTATTTATAAAAACATGGTGGTATTTTTATTAATTTCTAAACACATGATTACCACTATAACTAATAAAATAACCTGATCCTCAAACAAAAAGAAATATTCTTATAATTATTTGTTCTAAATAAGAGTGATTTTAAATATTTTATTAGTCAAAGAATTGAAAAAATTAAAATAATAACATTTATGATGTAGATGATAGTCTTGTTGATAAAAAATAGTTTCATAAACATTAAAATATTATATAAATTTTGAAGGAATCATTTTACCCATGTAAAAGTTTTCAATTATCCTTAAATCCAATAATTTTAATGGGGTAACATATTTTCTATCATTTATTTCATTTATTATATTTATTATATTACATATGAAAAAATATATTTCATTATACATAATATATATTGATATCATAATAAATTATTATAAAATGTATGACTATATGAGTAAGTTATCAAAAATACCATGATGGTTATTTTTGAATTTATGAATTAAAAATAATATTTATTTTTCAAAAATAATTTTAAAATTCTGACTACTATCAATTTTAAATAAATATAAATATATGATGGTAAATACCAAATTATATGGCACTATCTATAATATGACCCATCGAAAAATTATGTATGACCTTCTTATATAATATAATAATTTATATTTATTTGAAAATTATATAATAATAATATTTCATGGAATGTCATTAATTTTGAAAATATTGAATTTTTCAAATATATTATTTAAAATGAAACTATATATTTCCCAAATATGCAATTTTTCTTTCATAAAATCAATAACAAGCTTTAATTAAATGTATTATATAATTATTTTTAATAATTAATGATTAAAATTTAGAGATATAATAATTATTTTTTATATGTAATAAATAATAATTCACAATATTAGGGTCAAGATACATAAATATTCATTAGACCAGAGTACACCTTTAAGATAAGGTGTCTCATGTTGGTACTTTGTTGGGATGGTTGTGGGAATATGGTTTGGTCGATGATCCTGAAAAACAAGAACATATAAAATAACTGTGAAGGACCCTGGAACACCCTAAGAGGGGAGGGCTGAATTAGGGGTTTATCATCTTCTTTTTAAAGTTGTAGATCTTTTTACAACGTAGGTAAGAACTTGTTAAAACTGTCAAATAAATTAATGCAGGAAGTTGAAACAACACTTTTACTTGGTTCACCACAAAGCGCTTCGTCCAAGGAGCATACGCCAACAGGTTGTCGGCCATACATAATTACACTAAACATCACTTTCTGAGGATTACAATTTCCCGGTACAATCACTATATCCCATGAACACTAACTTTACAAAAGATTAGGGATTTCTCACTACGTCTCTTGGATAACTCCCATTGGCTACCCCTATCTCACTATGTTTTTTTGAAGTCCCAGTCAGTTTATAGGCATGAAGGTCTCTTCAATTGATTTTTATTGAAGTCATTGCCTCTTCTTAGCACGAGAATATACTTGCATCAACGTCCCTAAATGATGCACTTGAATGCACTAAACCACTGATTTGGATAATCAGAAACACGAAAATAGGTGATACTGAGGATTTCACCAACTCCCACCCTTTGCACGAAATATCTGACTTTGGTGTGAAATAATTTATTTTTTCGTGGCAAATATTTTGCGCAACAACGTCCTTTACCTCCAGCTTTACGTGCCACCCCTTTTTCACACACCTTAGAATTTTTTGCGCAACCACATATTTTTCGCACATTGTATCTGTTTTCACACAGCTGAATCCTTTTCGCCCAACTCGAACGTTTTCTCAAAACACCCTTTACGGTAACCTTTTACGTGCATCAGTCCTCAAATCATCTCTAAGTCTTCAACCTTATGGAATGAGGGGGTCACCTATTTTTTATAGGCGTCTCAGAACCACGCGTGCAAAACCCCCTCTAGTGGAAAAAACCTCTCATCTGGCACATAATATTTCATACAGGTGTCATTTATTGTGCACAACTCCATGTTTTTTGCACAACCCATGCCTTTGCTATTTTCTGACGTTCTGATTCCACAACACCTCTTGTTTGAAAAATCTGTCTCCACTATTTCGTCCACCATGCTTTTTTCCATGCAACTCATTGTATTTTGCCTGCGCCACTGTATTTTGCATATGCTGCTATTTTTTCATGCACGCCACGCTTATTTAGTGCACACCACTATTTTTTCCCACACACCACTGTTGTCTGCTTGAACTGTATGATCACTTTGATGGAAGATATTCTGAACTTCCACTAAGGATTGACAACAAACAAAAACCATACATTAATTCTTGCATAGAACAACCATGGTTCCAACTAAATGTACTAAATTTAGTACTATTATTTTTTGTTTTATATTTATATAATTCATGGAAATGGATTAGTTATTCCATATAACACAAAATCTTCAATAAATAAGATATATAGGGAATGTTATTTTTCTTAGATTCCATGGTTCTACTTAAATTTTCAATTAGATTTTAGTAGAACCATTTATATACAATAATATTAATTAATTCTATATAATCGATATATTATCACTATATCATAATCATAATGGAAATTTAAATCAACCAATAGAGTATTTGTTACTGATTAAAACAATCAATATTAATAAATTAAATATAGTTCATTTTTTTTCATTATGTCATTAATTAATTCAGATTGGAATTTAGTATATAATTTTTTTCATTACATTGTGAGATACAGACCAATATAGAAGTGATCCTCTACTACATATTGAGAAATATAATAATCATGGGGAACTCTATTGGACTCGTATATCCTGATTTATACTCTTAATACAATCCCTATTCTAGGACTAAAAAATATGTTTATCCCAATAATATTTTCTAACTAGTCAAGACCTATAACTATCGTAGGAACATATAAGAAACATTGGGAACATGATCCACCTTAAGACCGTAATGAATCCATAGTAAACATCACCCTAGTATGATTAGAATCCACAATAGTGGTACCACTTATCTAGATCACTACATAAATTTTCATATCCTTCATGACATGTCAAATGATTATGGGGAAATCACTATGAAATCATATGGAGAAAATAGAATTCATTAGAAATAATATTCAACTCACCTCCGACATCCATACAAGAAAAAATACATTAACATATATGCCTATAGATCATATTAACAAATATTAATATTAAATATCAACCTCAGGGTTAAAATCCCCATTTTCCTTTTTCTAATACTACATTACTATAACATCCCATACGTAATATCGAAAAAAAACTTCTATCCTTAAACAATACTAACTTATGTCCAATATAATCCATTCCAATCTTTAGGATTATCCAAAATAATGTTGTCTAATCTCATATTATAGTGTAAACGATTACCATAGAGTTCATACAACTAGCATGTTAATACCATTGTTGATCCCCATATATCATGAGATATGTCTTGTTGGTCACATTCCAAACATTAAAAGGCCTTAATCATGTATTATCTTGAAAAATGAATACCCATTTAACCTTAGTGAAAACATGAATGCCGTCAAAAGTTAACAATTTCCACATACCAAAATCCCAAAATTTCTATATAATCAAACCATAATATCACTTAGTACTTATATCAGTCATGAGCTCATGAATAAAATCAAACATCTCATTAACTTCTTATCCCTTCATTATACACATATCATCTACTTTCAAAAAATAACTGAATAACCTTTCATGGTTACTAATACCATTAATCATACACAACCAGAACTTAGGAAAGACAACAGTGTAACAATCCTTAGATGTCTCTATATTCTATAGTACCATGAGATTTCTTATAAAACATTACACTTGATAAACATGTAATCATTCCACTACCTTCTTAAACCATTGACCGAGCTTCAACAATTCATTTATCTCACATATCATTTGTAGTCTCTTCATCATCATCAACATAAATACTACCCATACGACCGTACTGATTCTCTTCATGAGCCTTTACCTTCGGGAATTGGTTTGCATAATGCCTGTACATTCCACATTAACAACATTTAACCGTTGTTCATGTCGTAGCAATACCATTATCCTTGTCCATGGTGTTAACTGAACGTTTTCCTTTGCACTTACTGGCTTTGTGTCCTACTTTTCCACACCCAAAGTATCTTTCAGTTCCTTTGAAACAATCTCTCCGATGCCTCTTCCCACATGATTTACATGAGGGAAATTGAACTTTATTTCCACTATTATCATCATGAAACTCCATCTTTCTATTATTATTTGAGTCGGGAAACTTACCATAATTGAGATTATTGATCATATAATGAGATTATTGATTAGGCATAATAATGATTTTTGGACTTCCTAATCCTGTTTCATTTGGTTTCTCATGAAGAATATCATTCCATTGTCCGTCATATCCTCTATTATCATGAATCTTCCTATTTCCTGCCTTTTTCTAAAATCCAAAAAGAATAGTGTGAGATGAATAAATCAAGCAAGGGAAAACCACAAATTAAAGGGGGAGTACCCTCAATATCTAACATCTTAGGATAAATTCTAAGATCGTTACCATGGTTCTAGGAATATATCCTATACGTATACTTATCCATAGGGACATCCCTAGACATACCTTAGAAATATCTCTAGGGATCTCACTAATGTTTTCGCATCCTAGTTTCTAAAGGTGACTAAACCTTTCCTCTGATACCAAATGTAGAGACCCGAGGCTTGATGTACATGAACATTACATTAATTTTGCGGAATACTTAATATATAACAAAAATATACACACAAGGACCGTAATAGTTTAGGGTCTTTTGAAACTTGGAACGTAATATTCTAATCGTGGTGAAAGATCTTCAACATCTCCCATAAAGATCTTTCCCTTTTTTTCTTACCTAAAACCTTTCTTTATATCCTGGGGAAAAGAAAACATAAAAATGGTGAGCTCAAATGCTCAGTAAGGATAAGCATGGGTAAAGTAAAACATACCATATACATTTGAACATAAAAAACATGAACATAATGTTTAAACATCAAAAGCTTGAGCAATGACATAAAACATGGAAGTACGTAAGGCATAGATCATAAAGAAAAATTAATAATGATAAAATATCATGGGAATAAAACATGTAATTGTGGAAACAATTAAGCACATGATATGATTTTCATATTATCCACGACATTGCTGCCAAGACTATCTTAGTAGACAAAGTCCCTTTCTGAATCAAGTCCACTCCTCGTTCTAGTCCTGTATTACTGAACCAGTTTAACGTTCCATTCCAGCCATGTCTATATCATGAGATATAAATCTATACCCAATGAATTGGAAGGATATATAGGTCCCACCCATCTCATAATTAAATAATTCTTACTTGTGCCACAAAATAAACATACATCATTCATAAAAACCCAATAAATAAAATGGGTTTCATAAACACCATCCCATCATCACATAATCCATATAAAATAAATGGATATAATTTCATAATAAGAAAAGTGAAACCATGTAAATCATTGAGACTTTATACTTGAAATATACACATATGAAATAATGTCATCTTCGATGGAAAAAGTTTTTGATAAAACATTTGAAAGGAATTATTGAGGAAAATATCAATTCTTCTTCAAAATCAATTTCATTTCACAAAATGTCATGCTATTTTCAAAGAAAGATATTTTGTTGAAAATATTCATGAAATCATTTGAAGGAAGATTCATGCAAATAAGGCTTTATAAAACTATAAAAATCCATTCATGCCGTATAAGTTAAAAAACATTCTTCTCGTACTTTTGCCGAAAAAGTCAAAAAGTACCTCATAAAAGTAAGATTCCATACATTTCATGTAGTAAAAGTCAAAAATGGGTAAAACCTACTTTAAACATACATGAAAACACTTTTATAAAACATAGACATGGATGATAGAAATAACCCCAGTAAATACTTACGAATAAACAATTTCGGAAAAAAACGAGATTGGAAAAGTTATCCCTTACCTTAGGTCCGATATGCTTCATACGTATCCAAACCTCATGTATAGTGACTTAAATAATAGTATTGACTTATTAAAGAATCATATTCATTTTTATTATATCATATATGGTTCACTTATGACATTATATTACCCGTTCTTTTGGAAATTCCATGTTAAAGAGTGTTTTGGGTAAAATCGTTACATTTGTCGTCCGTGTTTTGACTTGTAATTATTAATATGATTAAATAGGTCATTATTAATTAATTAAATAATATGAAACATGATTTATATATAATATATAGTCATAATATACATATATATAATAGATTTATAAATGGAATGAAATACACCGTTCATGGAGACGGTAGGCCGTACGTACGCATGAACGTTGTTTTCGTTTCCTTATTGAATTGAATGGAATTAAGTAGATGAAATAAATATATATAAACATAAATAGAGTAGAATTATTATTTCATATATATTATGATTACTTATTATATATACTTTATAATCATTCATGAATGTTTAACGTGGAGAATGAATCTCATCGCGTCGTGGAGACGGTAGTCCGTACGTACGCACGAGCGATGATATCGTTCTCCTGATCATGGAATTGTATTAGAGTGTATGTATACTATTTCAGAATCAATATCACTTTAAAATAATCATATATAGTAATTATGTACACCATTATACCCATCTGAGTATAGTGGTGGTGTAAAATAAATTTCACCACGGCGTAGAGACGGTATTCCTTACGTACGCACGCGCGGTGATTTAATTTTCCATAGGATGGATAGATGGTGAAATATGGTTGTTTCATACTTATAATAACATATCAGTATATGAGTGATACTGATGTTATTACTTCATAATGAAACAACTAAATAAGAAGAAGTTGAAGAAGAAAGAAAATTGAATGAATCGTTAACGGATATTACCTCTTCTTTGAAGCGCCTCTTTGAGTCCTCATCTTAGGGCACTAAAATTGGTCTTTGAAGAATACTAGTACCTCTAGGATGTTTATATGGAATTGTAGAAGATATTTTTTCAGGGGTTGGCCGATATTGAAGGCTCAATGTGTTATGAGGACGAGAGGGAGGAGGTGCCCTTTTATAAGGGATGAGAGTGGCACCTTTGGAATAACTAAAGATATTATTTTATTATAAAGTCATATTCGGTATTTAATAGGTCCAAATTGTGTAATTTCTAAGCTAAGGTGGGGATGGGTCGAAATACTCTCATCCAATAGAATTTGTACAAGTTTATTTTACTATTTTAGCCTTATCATTTAGTTTTAACTTTAAGTTAGATAATTTTACTTTTACTGTGTCTTTTTGTGTTCTTACACTATAAGGTTAATAAACATACTATAACAAGACAAACGAACCCCAAGTTATTTATTATTAATATAAATATCCATATCTAAGTCATATGGACGATCCTTAGATGTTTAGGAATAAAATAACAATTAATAATATAATATTTGTTTTAAAAACTATTTTATGTCAATTTTGACACTATTTAGTAATTGATTTTTTTGAAACTCATAATAGAATGACTAGTTCGAAAAAAGTTACTTAAAACAATAAAAACATGTCATATTAACCTATAAAATTAGTGTAATTCATAAAAAGTCTCAAAATACATTTATTTGGGTATTTATAACATCAATTATGTCAATATTTCATTAATAAGATAATTACTCCATCATCATTTTGTCACAAATAAATTAAATTATTTAATGGATAAAAATTAAAAATAAATTTCCATTATTTAGGAAATCTTTTTATCTTTTTAATGATTATTTATAGTCTAATTTATCTTATGTATAACCATATATTAAAAATTATCAACTTATTAAACATTGATTATAAATATTTCAACACTTCTTTAAAGAAATTAATAATAAATGTCCTAATCTAATCCAAGTGGGACTTAATGGTAATATTTTATTGATAAGGTTGTTTTTCTCTAATTACACTTATCCAATAGAATTATGACATTAGTTAGGGTAATAATAATATCAATTTTACCCTTAATTACCCTATTTACTTTTAACCGTGGTAAAAAAAGTAAAAAGTTACTATTCACCAAAAATTATTTTCAACTCATTGAACCAAATTTTACTTACTGACATCAACCGTGTCATTCGGATTTTTGAAATTCCAATCATAGAAGCGGTAAAATTAAGTTTTACGAAAAATTCATTTTTTTAACTACCACTTAGTGGTTTCACTATTCATCAAAAAATGAAAGTTTCGAGAAAAATACCAAAAATTATGCCTAAGCTATATTTGATATTATTAACTCAAAAATAATGTATATTTTACCAAATTCAAAACATATCAGTTGCATTAATTAATATAAATATTAATTCTCATCGTCAAAACATATAGCGTGTTCTTAACAGATAATAACTATCAAAAGATTGACACTTGTTTATGTCTGGTTTAAATGTGAAATTACATCCAATGACCAAAATTATATTAAATTGTAAAAATATATTATAAATATACATTAAAACCACTCAAATTAATAATTTATCACTATTAATTATTTCTATTAAAAAGGGTGTTTTTAATTAAAATTTAGTAATTTTCACTATTCATCAGAAAATGAAAGTTATCCGAAAAGTACCAAAATTTCACCCTAAGATAATTTCGATATTCCGAATCCAAAAAAGAAGTCCATTTTGAAAACTAAAATTTACAAAATTTCATGAAGTGGTTATTACTATTTATAATGGCTAGTTTTAATAATATTTTAATAGCATATCGTTGTTTAGTGAAACTCGGTATTGCGTACAACACACACGATCGAGGAAGGTCACGATTACGTGTAATGCAAGGAAAGTCAATGATGCATGTTGTTAAAGCTCATTTTTTTGTATCTTATAACAAAAGACATTAATGAAATTTAAAAAAATATTTTTCATAAAATCTCGGGGTGTAACAAAATAATTTAACTTTTACAGTGTCTTCTTGTTTTCTTACACTATATGGTTAATAAACATATTATAACAAGCCAAAAGAACCTCAAGGGGCTCATTATTAATATATATAACATTATCTAAGTCATTTTTCCGAACCCTAGATTTTTAGGCATAGAATAACAATAAACAATATAATATTTGTTTTAAAAACTATTTTAGGTCAATTTTGACTCCATTTGGCAATTGATTTTTTCTGAAAATCATAACAGCTTGATTAGTTAGAAAAAAGTTTATTAAATCAATACTAACATGTCATATTAACATATAAATTTATTGTGATTCATAAAAAGTGTCAAATTACATTTATTGGGGTATTTATAACATCAATTATGTTAATATTTCATTAATAAGTTAATTACTCCATCATCATTGTGTCATAAATAACTTTAATTATCTAATGTATTAAAATTATAAATAAAAGACCATTATTTAGGAAATATTTTTATATTTCAAATGAATATTTATAGTCTAATATATCTTATGTATAAGAAAATATTAAAAATGTTTTAGTTATTAAACATTGATTTTAACTCTTTTAACTCTTTTTTAAATAAAAGAATTATTAGAGTCCGAATCTAATCCAAGTGGACCTATATTGTCCTATTTTATTCCTAAGGTTGGTTTTGGTCTAATTAAAATTATCCAATAGAATTAGGACATTTTTTAGAGTAATATTAACATCATTTTTACCTTTAATTACCCTATTAACTTTCGACCGTGGTAAATAAAAGTAAACAGTTACTATTCATCAAAAATAATTTTTATCATGTTGAACCACATTTTACACCTTGATATTAACCATATCTCACATATTTTCTAAATTCAACTCACATAAGTAGTAAATGAAATTATTATTTACAATTACAAATGGTCTTAGTAGGTGGGTAAAAGACGGTGAAAAGTTCAATAAATTGTTTATTTATCTAAAATTACTATAAAACGACTCTAATGAATTACATTGAACTTATATAAGTATTATATTTCTATTTTTTACTAAAATAAATTTAAAATAAATAAATTATTATTTAAATAAAATTTCGGTTTTAACCAATAACTGAGTGTTTTCACTATTCATCAATAATTGAAAGTTTTCAGAAAATTACCAAAATTTCACCCTAGGCTAATTTTAATATTCAGAATCCAAAAATAAAGTCCATTTTGAAAGATAAAAATTATAAAATTTCAAAAAGTGGTTATTAATATTCATAATGGCTTGTTTATATAATATTTTTATCACTTACCATTGTTTAGTGAAACTCGGTATTGCGTACAACACACGCTATCGTGGAAGCTCGCGATTCCATGTAAACCAAGACAAGTTAGGGTTGCATGTAGTACATGATTCCTTTGTTGTTATGTTTAATATAATCCAACTATATTTCATTTATACATTGAATATATATATATATACTCAATGTTGCGTAGAATAACTTCTATCCAACAAACTTGAATTTTTGTGTAACACGATCCAAAAATAGTGTTGTGTATACTGCAAGCTAATAAGGTGTTTCGTATAGCACCAGATAATCTTGGTATTTCATACAACACAAGACACAAAATAAAATAAAAAGAATACTTCTCATAAAATATCGGGGAGTTACATTCTACCCCCATTAAAATGAATTTCGCTCTCAAAATTCATCGGTGTTATAAATCATTTACTACTTGATAGTTTCTTCCATAGATACCCACATCATAAAAAGAAATACTAACACTTAATTTTAAAAAATAATTTATGAAACGTATCTGTTACCCAAATTACCTCATCACTAGGTTCCCACATAAGAGAAAATATGTGAAAATATAGATATGGAAGAGAAATATAACCATCATGATTGGATGAAGAGTGGTATAGAAAATGGCTATGAAAAATCCAACAATCACAAAGCCATAAATTTGTGATAATCTAAGGTACCATCTAATTTTTCATATATGAGTGCACTAGGGCAACATTTTTGGTTTCCATTTCATTTCCCCAATTTTTAATATTTTTTGAATTTAAAGAAATACTTACTTGATTTTGGTACAATCTTATTGTTTTTTGTTCCTTGAACTATTTCCACATCATTTCTTAATGAAATGAAGATGAATTTTTCTTATGTGAAGTGTTAGAAAATAATGGGATAGAATGATAGGACATTCCATTTGTCTCAAACATAAGGTTAGAAAAAGTTATATACATAAGTCCATTTATATGGAGATTAATCGTATATGGTTCCTAAAATGAAGTTATACATCATCTATAATACCACTTAATAAAATAAAACAAGTTTATATTAACCTTGTACTTCATGTAGGCCAGAGGTTGGCGATAAAGGCCTGTCTCACTTCAGTTGTGGGTTCGATTCCCGCAACCTTTTCTGACGCGATAGGTTGTTGCCCATCCTACGAGTTTTCCTTTTACTAAAACTATACTATTATAACATAACAAAAAGATCTAGCCTTAAACAATACTATATGATGTCTAACTTAATATATTCCAATATTTAGGATAATCCAAAATTCAGTTGTCTAAATCTCATAGTATAAATAAAACGATTAATAGAAAGTTCATCTACCAAGAATTGAATACAATCATTTATCGCAAGTATATTATTAGATATATATCTTGTTGGTCACAATCCAGTCATGTGAATTCCTTAATCATGTATTCTATTGAAAAATGAATACCCATTGATCCTTAGTCAAAACATGAATGTTGTCAATAGTTAAATCCTTCCCCATAGCAAAATCCAAAAATTCTGTATACTAAATCCAGGATATCACTTTGTCCTTATACTATTCGTGAGCTCATTAATATTATCAAACATCCCATTATCTCTTTATCCTTTCATTATACACATATCATTTACCTTCAAAAAGTATTTGAAGAACCATTCATGGTTACCAGTACAATTCAACGTATACCTTCAAATACTTTCGGAAAAACAGTACTGTATCAATCCTTAGATGTGTCTTTATTCCATAGTACCATTACCTATACAAAAAAACTCTTGATAAACATAAATTATTCCACTACCTTCTTAAACCATTGACTAAGATTAAACAATTCTTTCATCTCACATATCATTTGTAGTCTCTTTATCATTGTCATTATAAATACCACCCATACGATAATGATGATTATCTTTATGAGACATTCCCTTAGATAATTGGTTTGCATAATTCCCGTACATTCCACATTTAAAACATTTAACCAATGTTGATGTCTTAGCAATACCATTGTCCTTGTATGTGGTGTTAACTAAACCTTTTCCTTTTCAATTACTGGCATTGTTTCAATATTTTACACACCCAAAGAAACTTCCAGTTCCTCTGAAACCTTCTCCCTGATGCCTCCTCCCACATTATTTACATGAGGGGAATTGAACATTCTTTCCACTAAAATCATCATAAAACTCCATCTTAATCTTATTAGCTGAGTCAGGATACTTACCAATGTTGAGATTATTGATCATATTATGAGATTGATGATTAAGAATAATAATTATGTTTGGACATCCAAATCCTGTTTCATTTGGATGCTCTTGAAGTATATCATTTAATTGTCCATCATATCCTCCATTATCGTGAATCTTCCCGTTTCTATCCATATTCTAAAACCCAAAAATAATAGTGTGATAGGAAAAATCATGCTATAAAAAAACATAATAAAGGGGGAGAAACTTCAATATTTAACATCTTAGGTTTAATTCTAATATTTTTACCATAATTCTAAGACTATAATCTATACTTATACATAACCTTAGGGAAATCCCTGGATATACCATATAAACATATCTAGGGATCACACTAATGTTTTCGCATCCTAGTTTCTCACTAATGTTTTCATATCCTAGTTTCCAAAGGTTATTTAAACCTTTCCTCTAATACCAATTGTAGAGACCCAAACATGATGTACATGGACATTAAATTAATTTTTCAGAATACTATATATATAACAAAAACAGACACCAAAGGATAGTTATAGTTTAGTGTCTTTGTAAACTCATAATTTAATCTACTAATCATGGTGAAAGATCTTCAGCATCTCCCATAATGATCTTCCCCTTTTGTTTTCATACCTAAAAAAATTCTTTATATCATGGGGAAAAGAAAATATAAAAAGGCTGAGCTTAAATGCTCAGTAAGGGAAAACATAGAGAACATAAAACAGCCCATAAAAATCTGAATGTAAAAACATGAACATGACATAAATCATAGCATTACAGAAGGCATTGATCATAAAGGAACATCAATCATGTTAAAATAGAATGGTAATAAAACATGTAATTGTGGAAAAACATTATGAAGCTGATATAATTTCCATAGTATCCAAGGCATTGATTCCAAGAACATCTTAGTGGACAAAGTCCCTTTCTAAATGGAGTTCACTCCTCGTTCTAGTCTTGTATCACTAAACTGGATTAACTTACTATTCTAGACATGTCTATTTCATGAGATATAAACCTTTAACAAATTCATTTGGAGAGAGATATAGGTCCCACCCATATAATATTGAAATCATTCTTACTTGTTCCAAAAAATATACATAAACCATTCCTCATAACCCAAAGAGTAAAATGGGTTTCATAAACATCATCCCATCATAATATAATCCATATAAAACAAATGGATATCATTTCATCATAAGAAAATTGAAACCATGTAAATCATAGAGTCATTATACTTGAAACATACACATATGAGACAATGTCATCTTAGATGGAAATGGATTTGATAAAACACTTGAAATGAATTTTTTAGGAAAATATACTTTCTTCTTCGAAATCATTTTCTTTCAAAAAAATGGATTTCAATTTTAAGAGAAAATTATTTTGTTGAAAATAGTCATGAAATATTTTAGATTATTATTAATTAAAATAAGTCGTTATGAAATCATAAAAATCCATTCAAGCCGTATAATTTAAAAAAACATTATTCTCGTTCATTTGCCGGAAAAGTCAAAAAGTACCTTGTTTGGTAAAGAAAAGAGAGATTCCTTTCATAACACAATTTAAAAGTAAAATAGGGGTAAACATGACTTGAAAAGTACATGTAATAATATTAAGCAATTTTTGAAAAAAAAATTTACGGACATGGATGAAAAATATATCCCCATTAAATACTTACGAATAAACAATCTCGGATAAGAACGAGATTGGAATAATTATCCCTTACCATAGGTCTGATATGCTTCGAATGTATCTGATCCTCCTGTATAATGATTTAAATAATGTCATTGACTTATTACCGAATCATATTCATTGACATTATATCATATATGGTTCACTTATTACTTTATATTACCTGTTCTTTTGTAAATTCCATGTTAAAGCATCGTTTTGGGTAAAATCGTATTATTTATCAAACGTGTTTGGACTTGTTGTTCTTGATTTTATTATTACTTATATCATGATATAGATAATTAAAAAATGTAAATCATTATTTATATATCATATATATATTTAATATATATATAATAGATAGATAAATGAAATGAAATACACCGTTCATGTAGAATGTAGGCCATGCGTACGCATGAACAATGTTTTCCTTTCCTTATTGACCTGAATTGAAGTAAGTAGATGACATATATATATATACATAAATTAATTAGATTTATATTGTCATATATTTCATTATTATTCATTATATATACTGTATAATCGTTCTTGAATGGTTAACATGGGCAATGAATCTCATCGCGTCGTGGAGATGGTAATTCGTACGTAAGCACGAGCGATGATATCGTTCCCATAATTATTGAATTGAATTGGAGTGGATGATATAATATCTCAGAATCAGTATGATGTTATAATGACAATATATAGTTATTATTTAAACCATTATACCCATCCAAGTAAGGTGGTGGTGGAAAAACAAATTACACAACGACATGGAGACGGTATTCTGTTCGTACACACACGTGGAGATTTCATTTTCTGTAGGTTGGATATAATGTGAAATGGAGTGGTTTTATATTTATAATAAGATATAAGTATATTATTGATACTTCTATTATTACTTTATAATGAAACAACTAAAGATGAAGATGTTGAAGAAGAATGAATACTTGAATGAATCGGAATAAGAGATTACCCCTTCTTCGACGAACCTCTTATATGCTTACTCTTAATGCAGTAGAGATGGTATTTTGAGGAGACCAGAACATCTATAATGTTTATAGGGAAGTTTAAGAGGGAATTGGGAAGGGTTTTTCAGAGATTGAAGGTTCAAAATTGTGTAAAGAGAAGAGGGAGGATGTTCCCTTTTATAAGGGATGAGAGAGGCACCTTAGGAAAAACATAAATATTATTTTATAATAAAGTCATATTCGGTTTATAGTAACTCCAAATTGATTTATTTCTAAGATAAAGTGATTATGGGTCGAACTCCTTTCAACCAATAGGTTTTAGACAAGTTTAGGGTACTATTGTAACCTTATCATTAAGATTTAACTCTAAGTTAAATAATTTAACTTTTACCGTGCCTTTTAGTTATCTTACACTATATTGTTAATAAACATACTATTACAAGACCAAAAACACCAAGTTTTCCATTATTAATATATATAACCTTATATAAGTTATTTAGATGAACCTTAGATTTTTATTAATAGAATAACAATTAATAATATAATATCTGTTTTAAAAATGTTTGTATGTCAATTTTGACACTATTTGGTAATTGATTTTTATGAAAATCATAAAATAATTATTAGTTAGAAAAAAGTATATTAAATAAATAATAAAATGTTTTAATAACTTATAAATTTATGTTAATTCATAAAAATTCTCAAATAACATATATTTGTGTATTTATAACATCAATTATGTTAATATTTCATTAATAAGGTAATTACTGCATCGTCATTGTGTCATAAATAAAATAAATTATCTAGTGTATAAAAATTATAAATAAAATACTATTATGTAGGAAATATTTTTATATTTCTAATGGATATTTATAGTCGAATATAACTTAAGTATAACCCTATATTAAAAATGTTTTAGTTATTAAACACTGATTTTAACTCGTTTAACTCTTCTTTAAATAAAATATTAATAAGTGTCCTAATCTAATCCATGTGAACCTAAATGGTAATATTTTATTCCTAAGGTTGGTTTCAGTAAAATTAAACTTATAAAATAAAAGTGGGACATGTGGTAGGGTAATAATAATATCATTTTTACCCTTAATTACCCTTTTTACTTTTAATCGTGGTAAATAAAAGTAAACATTTACAATTCATCAAAAATTATTTTTATCTTATTGAACCACGGTTTACTCCTTAATATTAACCGTGTCTCTAAGATTTTAGAAATTCAACTCATAGAATCAGAAAAATTATTTTTTATGTACAATTACAAATGCGCATAAGAGGTGAGTAAAAGACGGTGAAAAGGTCAATAAAATTTTTATTTATCTAAACTAATTATAAAACGAACCTAATGAATTACATTGAACTTATATAATTATTAAGTATCTATTTTTACCTAAAATAAATATAAATAAAATAAATTATTATTTAAATAAAAATCCGGTTTTAACCAATAACTCAGTGTTTTATCTATTCATCAAAAATTGAATGTTTGTAGAAAAATACCAAAATTTCACCCTAGGCTTATTTCGATATTCTGAATCCAAAAATGAAGTCCATTTTGAAGGATAAAATTTATAAAATTTCAAAAAGTGGGTATTACTGCTCATAATGGCTATTTTATACAATATTTTAATAACATATCGTCGTTTAGTAAAACACGGTATTGCATACAACACACGCTATTGTGGAAGGTCGTGATTGGGTGTAAATCGAGGCAAGTTAGGTTTGCATGTAGTGAAATATTCCTCTATTGTTGTATATAATAGAATCCAACCATATTTCATTTATACATTGAATATATATATATAAACACTCAATGTTTTGTAGAATAACATCTATCAAATGAACATGAAATTTTTGTAACACGATCCCATAATAGTGTTGCGTATAAAGCAAGCTAATACGGTGTTGTGTATAGTGTAAGATATTCTTGGTGTAGCATTCAACACAAGAAAGAAAATAAATTAAAAAGAATACTTCTCATTATAATCTCAGGGTGTTACATTTTCACACACACTTTCTGTAAGCCAAGCCCATTGAAATTTTTAAATCCACATTAATCTATTCAAGGGTATATCATGAACATATGAATTTATATGATTGAAAATAAAAAACATCCCATAAAATATAAAAATTAAATACAATGGATTTCAATTGAAAACTATACCACATCATTTGGACGATCTATTAAAACTGGTCACTATCATTTGTTAAAATAAAATAGATATATTATAATCCCTCACAATCCCCTAAACACAAAAATACAAATCATTAGAACCATTAATGACCAAAATCTCAAACTAAACATTATTTATGGTTAATGGAATACATGGAATTTACTGAGGTAAAAGAGAAAAAGCATGTAACATAGGATATAGACCATGATGGTATAATTCATATCGACAAATGAAAGTAACAGATACATAGATAGTATTTGAGAAAATATCTCACAAAAAACATAGACTTAGTCAAATGAGAGTTAAATTGAATTAGGATCACATTAAATAAAATAGAGGAGGGAAATTCATTAATTATAAATTAAAGGAGAACGTGATACCTCACAATATATAACCTCAATATTTGGTAAATAATGCTCTATCTATTTCTTATTTATGAGGTAATAGAAACAAACTCACCTATTTTTGGTTCATCGTTCACTAACCACGAATTATATATGAATGATAAATCAATTATATTTTAGGACACTATTGAACAGTTTTTGTATGGTTGAAACAAAATTATGTAATTTCACATTCCAACAACTATAGGAACACAATGTCCCACATTGTAATCATTCTATATTACATGGTTTTGAAAAAAAAACTATGCACTACTTATGTAGACCTACAATGAATGAAAATAAATGGAATTTATAGTATAGTTTCCTAGTGTAACTATATATTATACATAATATAGTTTGTGGAACCAATGAATGAAGTAAAAATTTCTACAATTTTAAAATATGTAAGAAAAACCTCCAGAACGATAGATTATACGAAATAATTTTAAAAAAAATATTAAAAAACAATTTCATTCAAGTGTCATATTATTACTCTTTCATCTAACAAATCCCATTATAACAATATCAATGGTTGAAGCTTTTTCCTTTTTTTACAGAATTGATTATTCATAAATATAATTATTCAAATTATTTGTTTTATAGTATCAAATACATCAATATTTCTTATAAAGATTCTTCTATTTTAATAATGTATTATATTATTTTTCATAAAAGCGACTGTTATCAAATATAATATTTATAATAATCAGTTAGCATATAAATCACATCTGATGATATCAATATATCATAAAACATGAGATATTAGAGATAGTATAAATTATTAAATTGTGAGCTTTTAGATACATATTATCATAAAAACTCTAATGAGAATCATTAATATTTTAAATATATAAAAAATTACACATTTTCATTGAATGTGTCACAAGTTTATAGATATACATATATTTTATAATTAAAGAATTTCTATAGTTTCGTGGAAATGATTATATATTATCCATTTCTTATAATATTTCAACTATATGATATTTAACTCAAAAAATATTCTTATTAATTAAATTTAATATAAAAAACTGAAACATGTATTCCATTATAAATATAAATTTATTTCTAAATTATCTTATGATGTTACAAATTAATAAAATTAGTCAAAAACATTGCTTTTATAAACTACATACAATATAATGTTTTTGGAAAAGGATATAAATAAAATAGAAAAAACCTTATATTATGGAGTAGAGCAACTGTATCATTGACCTTAATAACCATTATAATATAAATTTATCGTTTGAAATTTCAATAACAAGGCAATATAATATGTTCAATTATTAAATTTTATGAAAATAATATATATATATAATATAATTATGTTCTCATGGAACCTTGAACAATATACTCATTCATGATAGATTTATTGGATCATATAATCTTCTGTGGAATAAAATAAATACAATTACAATTCATAAGATTTATGATAGTTTATTTTTTAATAACAATATATTAATTAAGAGTGTTTGTGGTTATTGAAATTTATATAAATTTAAATAGGTAATTGTGTGGTAGGTATTGGTAAAATGGTTAAAAAATTGTGATCATGTAGAGTGTTTATGAGGAAGAAAAAAATTATTAATATAACTATTTCAAAAAAATTGTTTTTAATCTTATCCAAACAGAATAATGAATCACTAAAATTATTCTTGAAAAGTAGTTACTTATTTAATTTTCCATAAAATATGGTATCATTCTTATGAACTTCAATATGAATCATATTCAACATATAATGAATCCTTCAATAAAAATTCCAAAATTCATTATGAACATATATTTTATAAAAATATAATAAAATATAATAATAAAAACATATTATATATTAAATATTTAATATATTTAAAAAGTGAAAATATATATTTAAAAAAATACACAATAAATATTTTATAATTCCCAATATTTAACTATTATCAGAGAAATAAAAATTCATAAAACCATGATGAATATCATATAGAATAAATTTTGAATATCAAATGGTAGAATGAGAACAAATATCACATTGAATAAATTTAACTAATAAGTACAATAATATGATTTTGAAATATAATAAAAAAATTAATTCACATTATTTAAACATGTCAATGTAGTCATACATATAATACATATGGGCGATTTTACAAATTGAAACCTATCATCAGGTATATTATAATTGTATATTATTTTAATATTTAATACACTAAATATAATGTAATGAATACCACACAATACAGATTATAATTGAAGTATTCTATTTTTAGAATGTATATTGTTCAAATATGTTAACAATATATTTCATGAAACAACTATTTATGAAAATTTTAGTTAAAATATTTATAGAAATTATTATCTTAATTTAATAACAAATATTCAAATACATATAATATATTCATACTAATCCAATATATGATATTAATTAAATTATTAATCTGTATCCAAAAAATTATATATATATATATATATATATATAATTTAGTATTTCTTATCCACCTCCAAATTAATTTAGACTAATAAATGTATGAGTTTCCGAGATAAACAATATAATAATTGATATTTAATTCTAAATTATTCTTTATAGCATTGATCCTGTATTTTTGGGAAGTAGTGGGGTTGAGGAATTGGTCTAAATGAAAATAAAAAAGTCTATTTATTTATAAAAAAATTCTGAAGCCCAATTAATTATAAAAAATATTTATAAATTTAATGGATGTACACATATGAAGAACATAATACTTATATATTAGATCACTAACTTGTTTAATTGATGATGATCTCTTTGAAAAAAATATTCCTTTATATCCAAATGAAATCTACCTATTATAGAATCTATATAATATTTTTAAATGATATTAGTTAGTCCAAAATATTCTACTATCTCTTTATAATAACGGATAAACTAATATGGTATTATTTAAAAAATTATTCTTAATAAACCATCATAAATGAAATTTCTGGAAAATTTAATATTATATAATTTTTATTTATAAATGATATTATTTGAGATTATTTTTTTCATACTTCCAATAATGATTAATTAATAAATTGAAAAAAATTATAACAATATGTTATATTAAAAATGTGACCATTGAAATATTATGACACTTAAAAAGACTTTCAGTTACTATGACACCTCATCAAATAATGTAAAATCCTGGGAAAATTACATATTATCATAATTAATTTGGAACAATAGTATCGAAAATATCAAAAATATAGATATATTCTTTAGATAATATTATAATTCAAAAGACCACATGAATTAAATTATTTCATAATTTTCACATGTATTATGATATTTTATCTAATAACATGTATCTATTTTTTCATAAAATCCAAAAATCTCACTTTCTTTATGAAATTAATATTTACAATTATATATTATCATTCATTAAAATTTTATGTATCATTGTGATTATAAATTGGAATAAATATGTTTATGTGTTCTTTTTTTATATCCATAAAAAAAAGTCTCTAAAAATCTAATTTATTCAAAAATAAATATAACAATTTTTATGATTTCCATAAAATATATGTATATATATAAGATAATTTCCATAATTTAATATCCTAACTTAAACTTCATAATTATATATTTATTTTTACAATTCAACATTTATTAAAAACAAGAAACATTAATATCAAATATGTGAACTTTGAAATTCTCAATTTATAAAATTTTATTAATTTTTTAAAAAAATCCATCACAAATCATTCATCAAACTAAAATTGAATATCAATTTTCTATATATTATTCAATGAAGTGATTTCCCTTTTTCTAATTTAATTATTTTTTTGTTATTTAAATCATTATAGAATGAAAAAAATTCATGTTAATTAAAAAAACACTATATAGTTAGTGTTATAAAAAACCACCCCATAATTAGTTAAACTTCAATGTCACCAAATAAAATATATAATTTTATATATGTTTAAATGTGGAGTACCTTTTTAAAATCTTTTAAACCTGATAATATAAAATAGAAACATGATATTATATAATATAAAATTTTATTGTATTCAAAGTAATTTAATTTAGATATCCAATTTTTTCAACATGTACCATTTGGGATTTATGGGAGATCAATGTGTGGTCTCTATGAGCCCTTTATCAAGGAAATTTCAAATTATCATCCAAACCATTGATTTTCCATTTTAATGAATAATAGTTCAAAAATCAAATATTTTTTCCTAATAGGATAATTACCATTAAACTCTCTCGTAAATTGATAACATATATGAAATAATGATGACAATAAATTTTCATAAAATGGTAAAAAGAGGACATAGTGTTATAATTTACAAAATAACATAACATTTTATTTTATTAATTATGAAAATAAATAAAATGGAAATAACATCTAGCATATCTAATACCCAACCTATTTTATTTAATTAAATAATTACATAAAGAAATTTCGTCATTAATTTTAAAAAAATAATATAATTTTATTCAATCATAACGTCAACAACTATAGAAAATTATTAACACCTACTTTTATTATATCTTGTTTTAAAGATATAATTCACCAAAAAATATGATTCACATTAATAAATTTTAGTTTGAATAGTATTATAATGATTATTTTTAAGGTGGATTATTTTTCATCTCTAAATACATATAATTTAACTTGTTCACTTCATAAGTTCTTATGAATTCTCTTAATGACAATCTCATAAATTTTGGACACCATATGAATAAACCTATAAATAAGCAAATTTGGTTCAACTGTATGACTTTTGTCCATTATTTATCAATCTTTTGGGTTATAAACAATATCTCTTATAAATTCGAATTATATATTTGTAGAATAAAAAAATACTTAATAAAATTATAACCATGATTATAGAGCCACAAATAATACCTTTCTAAAAATTACATAACATTAGATAAATCATAAATTATTATCCAATAAATACATTCCAAAATTAAAAAAATAATAATTTCTATAGAGACTACATAAATTTACAACAATTTTAATGATTTATCTTCAATATATACAAAAAATGTATTCTTCGATAGTACACATCAAATTCATACCCTAGTTAAATAAATTCTTTATAACAAGCAAAAAGAGAAATTTTATAAGTGTATGATAAATTTATCCATATTGGTAAAAATGTTATATCTTAATCTCTGATCATAAATGAGAATATGATATTCATAAGGGTATAGTATCATTATAATACCTTATAGAATTCACACCCCATCAGATTGAAATATATAATAAGAAAACCCAAAATAAGGATTTTTGTTAACTATATTAAAAAGACATTAGATACTGAATTATAAATTATCAATTAAGATTTAACACGTCATGATTTTAGGGTATCTTTATTATAAATTTTAATATTTTTGATAGCTTGTGTTGCAAGAAACGATGAGATTAAACAAATAATGGATTAAAATTTTAAGCTAACTATTAAATTGGTTTTAATGAGTAGTATTATTCAAATTATGAAATGTATATATATTATATATTAAATAATGAAATTTTACATTCTTCTTAAATATTTGATGAGTAAGAAAATAATAAGTGATGTTCTACGCCAAAACAATATTTTTCTATTGTATGTTTTATTGCCTTTAAATGTAGAACAATTTTTAATACCAATTTTGGACAATTTTATTAACTATATTTTAAAAAACAATAACAATTTTTAAAATTATAATAGTAAATTATCTCTAGGTTAATTTTTTGTATACTTCTAAAATGATCAAATTTATTGTGAATAGTGAAAATCATCGATTTTTTAAAACTATCAATTTCATTATCTTAAAATTACTTTCTATTTCAATTTTATCTCAATGTTACACAACTAATATTTAGTTAAAAATAGTAATATTTATTTATTATTATTAATAATTTTACCTTATTTAGGTATACGTATATGTTTGGGTTTAAAATAAATTTTTTAAGAAAACAAATTTTCATTCCTTTTCACTAGGATAATATTAAATTAATATCTTCAACATATGATATTTTAATATTATGTTTTTTATAATTATTTTCATAATTTTAAAATTTATAGTGTAATAATTGTTTATTTTTTCCAATACTATTTGTAACCTTGGTAATTTTAGTTCCATAGTTAAGGGTAAATCATGTTATTATGGGTGAAAATAACTATGAAAAGGATTAAATGATTAAACTAAAAAAATTTATAATTTTATTTTATGAGTGATTTACATCCAAAATCATAATTGTTCTGAATTATTGCCCCTTTAAACATATTGAATTACATAATTCCCCTAGTTGTATTTTATTTTATGAAATTTCAAACATGCCAAAATAGATTTTTTTAATTAGTATACATTTTTTAATATATAGTCACCCAGATGATATATTAACACATATATGTTATTAGAAAAGATAATATATTTATCATCATCATAGAAATTTATATTATATTTTTAGTTAATAAATATTTACATTAAATTTGTAACCATCACTGTTCTTGTAAATGTTTTATAAATTGAAATATGAAATTAATGTTATTAAAAATATTGGAATAAATATAATTACCAATAATTAAATTAATGCAATAATTTTATATATTAACATGACATGTACGTGATTTAATATAATATTTCTCTCTAATATATCATTTTAAATTCATATATTAAATAAATAAATTAATGAATAGATTTGAAAATTAACATCAATGATAGATTTAGATATATTATATTTGACTAAATTATATATAATTCATGTAATTCATAATTTTTGAACAATTATTTTCATACGGTTAAAAAAATTCATGAATGATCAATTTATGTGTTTTTGACATTTTATAGTATATATATTAACCAACAAAATATAAAAATCCATGTTGTCACACAATGAGTTAAGGGACTAAGTATATGTAAAAACTAAATCATAAGTGTATTAATGTGACCTAAACATTTCTAGAAATTTTTTATGTGAAAAAATATTCCTGTCCTTATCTTGTATTAGGAATAACTAATTATTTCATCTTTTAATATTAAATTAATTTATATTAATTTAATATTTTGCGAGTTTCGAAAATTACTCCTCACCTCAATTATAAGATATCACCACCTCTCTTACTTACTCACAAAAGATTGGGCTTCTGAGATTGAAATAACAAATTTTCATAATCTTTTAGCTGCAAATTAATTTATATTATTTTAAAATTTAGAGAGATTCAAAAAGTGATCCTCAACTCAATTATATGATGTTACCGCCTCCCTCACTTATTCAGAAGAAATCAGGATTAATATATTGCCTAAAACCTAATGGTTTTACTTCTAAAAACTCTTATTGTTGTTATGGATGTCCAATTTTTTCAAAATATAACACCCTAGATCCATTAAAAATATATCAAAAGAAAGTATGTCGATTATGAGGTAGTTGTTTTTCCTACTCCTTCAGGTTCATTCCTTAATATAATTCAATATCATTTGTTTTCCCTAAAAAACTATAAATAGAATATAAAATATATGATGATATGATATTATTATTTTGGGACAAACAGAATCCATCTTTAATCCCTCATTATAGAAATGAAGGAACTATGCCTACATATATATAACTTATTGTCTCCTCATTGCAGTGTAATTTTTTTCCCCTCACTACTTCACTTAGATGTGTATAATATTAAAAATAATGGAAATATTATAATTATAACAAGATATATATTCTTTTAAATTTAATATTCCGTCCACTTCATTGACATTTCACCATTATGTGAATGATACCGTCTCTCGTGATTATGTACGACCTACCGTCTGCACGATGTGATGTGATTCATATTTCAGGTTCACCATTAAATTTTTATAAAATGTACATAATTAATAAATATTTTATATATGAAAATAGTATCAATATGGAGATTAAATAAATATATACTTTGAATATGAATCAGAACATATAAGACAAAACATGAATTGGAAAATGATGAAATTATAAAAAGAAACATTGGTAGTAACAAAATATTTTTTGAAATCTTGTGACAAAATGATAGAAGAGGATTTTATATGATATTATAACTATGAATATCATTCTAATATAAATTAATAACCATATTGAAACCATTAAAATATGATAAATGACATTTTACTAAAGGAATGTTCGTGGTATGGGTGTATCATATCATATTTTACTTTCATGAAACATATGTCATATTAATCACTAATTTATTTTACAGAGTCTATATACTAACCCAATAATAGGTAATTTCAAGAATATATTTATATTCATTTTAATGAATGTATAATTTTATTAAAATTAATTTAATGTGGAATACTATTCGAATAATAACGTAGTTGTAAGGGATTTCTTAATAGAATTTACATTCATTGGGTTCAAACATCTAAATTATTGAGTACGTCTTGATATGATAATGTATGAAATAAAGTTTTATTAAATTATGATGTATTTAAACATATCAAGTTAATTGATATTGACTTCAAATAATTGATTCATTTAATTAGTTCCAAATCCCTCAACATTTTTACATATTGTGTTTACCTAGAATGTTAATTGATTACCACGAGAAGTAATTTTAAATTTTTCTCAATTATTAAAAAAAATATTTTATTATAAGGAACATTATTTATTAATTAAATTTTTTTTTGATATATTATGAATTATTTAGAGACAAAATCTTATTGTTTATCATGTATTCAAAAACAATTCTTTTTAGAATGTTTTGTTGGGTATTGTTTGGGGTTTCTTCTGGTGAATTAATGAAAAATTAGGACTTTTATGACTGGCTGTAGGGTTGGACCATAGTTTTCCCACACTGTGTTCTATATTATGAAACCCATGTATCCCTGGGCCTTGAGATTTTTCATGGTTGGTTCATAGTTAGTTAATCATTAAATCCATTCACGAGAAATAATGTACATATTTATAATAGTTTCATGACTTTCTCTTTGTTTTTCTAAACCAATCCCTTATCCCCAAAAAAACAAGTGGATTGGATTATTTTTTATCCCTACTATTATACATAAACAATGAACCACTGTTTTAGGTCTTTGATAAGAATGTGTGAACCTAAACCTATTCCACCCATCCTTAGATCTCTTATGTATATATTTGGGCCTCTTAGATCCCTCCCGGAAGCGATCTGAAACATGTGCAAGGCCATTTGATCATCATGCTTTTTGAATCTTTCTAGTCAATATTGGAAATCATCTATTTTGTATAACAATCAATTTAATTTTCTTTAAATCAATTTTTTTCAATATTATCTCAATGTTACACAGCTAATATTTTGTTAAAAATAGTATGATTTATTTATTATTAATAAGAATTGTACCTTATTTAGTTATACGTATATGTTTGGGTTTAAAATATATTTTTTATGAAAAAAATTCAACCTTTTTCACTAGTATAATATTAATTTAAAATCTTCAACATATGTTATTTTTTTATTAATTTTTTTATAATTGTTTTCATAATTTATAAATTTATAGAGTAAGAATTGTTTATTTTTTACAATACTATTTTTATCCTTGGTAATTTTTAGTTCCACAGTTGAGGGTAAATCATGGTTTTATGGGTAAAACTAAATATGATAAGGATTAAAAAATTTCCCTAACGAATTTTCTATTTTCATTGTATGAGTGATTTCCATACAAAATCTTAATTGTTCTGAATTATTGACCCCTTTAAACCTCTTGAATTACATAAATCCCCTGGTTGTGTTTTATTTTATTAAATGTCAAACATGCTACATTATATTTTTGATTTATATTTATAGTTAATTAATATTTACCGTAAACATATAACCATCCTTGTTGTTATAAATGTATTATTAATTGACATATTATATTAATGTTTTTTGAAATATTGAAATAAATATAATTACCTATAATTAAATTAATGCGATAATTTTATATATGAAAATTACATGTAAGGAATTTAATATAATATTTCCCTAAAATTTATCTTCTTGAATTGATATATTTAATAAATAAATTAATGAATAGTTTTCAAAATTAACATCAATGATAGATTCAAATATATTATATTTTACAAAATTATATATAATTCATATAATTCAGAATTTATGAACAATTATTTTCATATCGTTAAACAAATCATCAATGATAAATTTATGTGTTTTTTGACATTTTATAGTTTATATATTTACCAAGAAAATATAAAAATCCATGTTGTCACACAAAGAGTTAAGTTACTATGTAAATGTCAAAACTGAAACATAAGTGTAATAATGTGACCTAAACATTTCTAAAATTTATTTATGTGAAAAAATATTCTCGTCATTATCTTTAATTAGAAATAATTAATTATTTCATCTTTTCATATAAAATGAAATTATATTAATTTAATATTTAGTGAGTTTCAAAAATTACTCCTCACCTAAATTATAAGATATCACCACCTCCCTCACTTACTCACAAAAAATTGGGCTTCTGTGCTTGAAATAACTAAATTTCTTAATATTTTAGCTAAAAATTAATTTATATTATTTTAAAATTTAGAGAGATTCAAAAGGTTCTCCTCAAATCAATTATATGATGTTACCAACTCCCTATCTTATTTAGAAGAAATATGGCTTACTATATTGCCCAAAACCTAATGATTTTACTTCTAAAAACTCTTATCCTTGTTATCGATGTCTAGTTATTTTAAAATATCACACCCTGGGTCCATTAAAAATATATCGAAAAAAGTATGCTGATTAAGAGTTAATCGTTTTTCCTACTCCAACAAGTTCTTTCCTTAATATACTTCATTATCATTTGTTTTCCCTAAAAAATAATAAATAGAATATATAATATATGATGATATGATATTATTATTTTCGGATAAACATAATCTATCTTTAATCCCTCATAAGAAAAATGAAGGCACTGTGTCTATATATGTATAACTTATTGTCTCTTAATTATAGTGTAATTTTTTTTCACATCACTAATTTACATTGATGTGTATAATAATTAAAATAATGGATATATTATAATTATGACCTGATATGTATTCTTTTATATTTAATATTCCACCCACTTCATTGACATTTGTCCTTTAAGTGAATCATACAATCGCTCGTGAGTATGTACGACCTACCCTATGCACGAAGTGATGTGATTCATATTTCATGTTCCCCTTTAAATTTATATAAAATGTAGGCTATTAATAAATATGTTACATATGAAAATAATATCAATATGGAGATTAACCATATATATCATATATATATGAATCAGAAAGTTTATAACAAAACATGAATTGGAAAAAATGATGATGTTATCCAAAGAAACATTGGTAGTAATGAATTTTTTTTTGAAATCATATGACATGATGATAGAAGAAGATTATATTTGATATTATAACTATGAATGTAATTCTAATATAAATTAATAACCTTATTGAAACCATTAAAAATTACTAAAGGAAATTTAACTAATGGAATTTGCATGGTAAGGGTTTATTATATCACTTTTAATTTCTTGAATCATATGTCATATTAAACACTAATTTATTTTATAGAGTCTATATACAAACCAAATGATAGGTACCCTCCAGAATATATTTATATTCATTTTATTTAAGGTTTAATTTTATTAAAATTACATTTATGTGCAATATTATTCAGATAGTAACGTATTTGTAAGGGATTTATTAACATAATTTACATTCATTGTGTTCAAACATCTACATTATTGAGTACGTCTTGATAAGATAATGTATGAAATAAGTTTTTATTAAATTAAGTTGTATTTACACTTTTTATGTGAATATATATTGACATGAAATAATTGATTCATATAATTAGTTCCTAATCTCTATACATTTTTAAATATTGTGTTCTCCTAGAATGTTAATTTATTACCATGAGAAGTATGATAAAAATGTATCAATTAATCAAAAAATATATTTTATTATAAGGAAAATTGTTCATTAAATACAATTTTATTTGATATACGATGAATTATATAGAGACAAAATCTTGTTTTTTATCATTTATTCATAAACACATTTTTTTAGCATGCTTTGGTTGGGTATTTTTTAGGTTGCTTCTGGTGAATTTATGAAAAATTGGGACTTTTATGAATTGTTGTAGGGTTAGACCATAATTTTCCAACACTGTGTTCCATATAATCAAATCCATGTATCCCAGGGCCTTTAGATTTTTCATGGTTGGTTCATAGTTAGTTAATCATTAAATCCATTCACAAGAAACAATGTAGCATATTTATTATAGGATCATGGCTTGCAATTAGTTTTTCTAAACCATTCCCTTATCCCAAAAAAAAAACAAGTGGATTGGATTATATGTGGTCCCTATTATTATTAATAAACAATGAACCATTGTTTTAGGTCTTTGATAGGAATCTGTGAACCTAAACCTATTTCACCCATCCTTAGATCTCTTAAGAATATATTTTGGCCGCTTAGATCCCTCCCGAAAGTGATCTGAACCATGAGCAAGGTCATTTGATCATCATGCTTTTAGTATCCTTCTTTTATTATTATTCCCCCGTGTTCTATCATATCATCTTTAGGGGTCCATGGATCCCCAAATTGTTTTTTGGATCTCATACACAATGTTTTAGATATAAAACATTGTTTTATTTATAGATTATATTCAACGTCGTTCTCTATTGGAGTTTTCCATCTATGTCTTTGTGATTAGAGATCCTTTAATCCCAATGTCATTGATTCAATTACCACTCCCAAATATTATTCAACCTATATTGATTTGATTGATTTTAATTGATTAAATTACATGAAATTGTATTATTTTTTATGTAATTCAATTGGTTTGTTGCATAATAGAAATTCCATAGAATTTTGGTTTACAAATTGGTGATTGGAATGAAATTTGTATTAATTAAATTTTTTAATTTAATTGTAGAAATGGTTTGGATTAAATATTTTGGAAACCCCCAAATTCCATTGAATATGGGTGTTTTGTGATGAAATTGATGGAATGGCCATAAAATTAAATTTTTTAAGTCAATTATGATATCAAATTTTAAAATTGAATGGTGAATTGCTTTGAAATCCAAATTTATGAAATGGATTTAATTTCTTTAGAGAGAAACCATTGTGTTTAATCTTGGTAAAAAGGGATTTTTTTTTAAACATGTTATGGTTATGAAAGTAAATATTGGAATATTTTATGTTGACAATGGTATTTAATTTTATTTTAATATGACATAAGATAAATAACACATCGTTATTTTTTATTAATTAAAATGCAACTATTAGGTAGTTTTTTTATAAGGATGGAACACTATTATTTTGAGAATTCCAAAATGTAATATCATACCATCACATCACATAAGATTTGGCGATGAGTAATCTCTATATTTTGTTCAATGGGAAGTAAGTACATATTTATGACTTCACTGTGTACGGTCCATATAACCTATAACTATCATACCATATTTGGAAAATGACGATGTTTCTTTCTTATTTTTATTTCGATTGAATTTATACAATTATTGTAAAATACTTTATGTGTCCTCTAAATTATATAAAAAAATATAAAAAAGTTTTTAATTATTTCATTTGTGAAATGTTCCAATTATCTAATGAATTCCCTTTTTTGTAAATTCCCTCATTTGAAATATATTTCAGTCATTTGAAATGTGATGCCTGAATTGATAAGATATTTGAATAGAATTACATTTTATGGATTATTTATTTAAATATGATATTTTTTAAGTTCAAATCATATTTATTGGAAAATTGTATGCACTCTATTATTTAATTTTATATTATCATCTTGTTGTAGAATCATTAGGTTAAATCCTTATAATATATGTATAACATCATTATTGTGCCTTGGAGAGTTTCAAGATTACCTCATTCCAAGAATGAAAAGGAAAAATGATGAATTTTATATTGTTCCATCTATTGATCCATGGATATTAGGAGATGTGGATGTGTATAGTGTTTTCATTTTTTCCTATTTTTTTCTACTGAGACGAAGTATGTGGTATTTTTTTGAAGATTTTTCTTACTATACCTTACTCGTAGGGGAGATTCTTTTTATATGAATATTTTCTTGTGTTATTTACTTACTCAACATGTTTCAAATAATTGATCCCACTTTCATTTTATATGATGTTATGTCCAAGTCGCTGACCGTTGAGGTTTGAGAACAACCTTTTGTCAATGTTAGGATCAACATAGATATCAGGTTACGAGGGTAAACAATGATGTTCATGACATCATTGATCTAACAAACATAGATGGGGACTAGTTATTGATAGGCCCTCAATGAATTAGTAGTCTCTTGCGATGAATAAGTTATATTATAATTAATTGGTTTTTTATATAGATTAAAATGCATTGTGAATGAAATTTTATTGTAGTGGTTCAAGTTCTAGATATGTGTTGTTGAAAATTTAAGGATTTAAATAATTAAAAATTTATTTATTATATTTTTGATTATTATTTTGACTATATCTAAGGATGTATTTCATTTCATGTATATTGATTAAATATCAGGTGTCTTTATTTATTTTACATGCCATAATTTTTTCATTATCTAACTATTTAAATTCCATGTGTTCTTAGTTAATTACATTTCATTATTTATTATTGAAATTTATTCATTAGTTATTCACCTATATGTAACATATAATAATAATTTAACTCACCCTTACATTGTTTCATTTTCCTAGGTTATGAAGAAGATATGTTTGACTAATATTTCATTGATGCAGTTTATCATATTTTGTTATGTATTATGTTTTATTTCCCAATATAAAATGTGATTCATGTATGTAATACTGTTTTCAAAACCACAAAAAATATTGTTCCTTTGGGATTTGAATAACTTATCTATACAAATGTAACAATGTATGTAACCATCTAAGGGATATAGGGTTTTGGGTTGTTATTTTTGGTATGAAAAAGTTATATTAAAAGACTAAGGAAGTATATTTAAGAAATCATGGATTATAAAACATAACTCAATGAAAGAATTTGAGGATAATTATATTTATAAGATATCATCTTATAATTTTCTTAATGGAAATTTATAACCTAGGTTACTCATATAGATTTTTATATTTAGAATAATATTTCATTTTTTTAGATGTTATATAAATGATTTGTCATGACTAAATCACTTTGATTACGGTTTCTCGCATTGTTCTCTATGTTTTAGTCAATGATGAGAATAAAAAGGTAATAAGTTAACGTTGAATGTGATATATTTTTTTTGATGATAATACTTATGGAGGAATAAATGAATTAACTGAAATATTGATTATTCTTAATTATTTATCATGATATATGATTGAAAAAAACTGTAATCAACTTTGAGGCTCAACAAATAAGGGAAGGATAATTTTTTTGAGAGATATAGAGATAAATCCAATTTATTAATAACATTTTGTTTCTTATACATCGAAAATATGAGAAAAAAACATGATATTGTCATACTAGATTGCGAAGATGTTTTCAGTGTAGAAAATGAACGATATAAATAATGTAATATCAAAGAGAAAATGAAATTTTTTGAATAACTGTCTTTATTATGAATTATTAATGGATAAATGTTTTAAATGTATATAGTTTGGGTGGAACCATGAAAAGAATAAAAATGTTTATAAAAGTAACTATAATAGAGATGATGATGAATAGTCTAAAAATGAAAAATGATAGGAATGAGGTATTAAGAAATAGGATGATGAATAATAGTTAATGGTTTACAAATGATGAAGAATGATTAATGGTCATGTATATTTAGATATAAAAAATTCTCTTTATAGATTATGTGGTCATAAGACTGATGATATAGATAAGGATTGTAATTACGTACTATTTCTTTAAGGACATGGAATCATATGATGAGTATTGTCAATAAGAAATATATGTGTTTCAATGGAATGTTTGAAATTTTAAAAAACACAATAATTGGGTAAGATAAGAATAATTTGTTCTTGATATTGAGAAAATAATGAAAAATATTTGTTTACATTAAATTATTGGTGACCCTGAAATTTGTTAATAAATTTTAGGTTTATGAATTTTACTATATATTTGTAATTGGTGAATATATTAAAAACATTAGATAATTATCTGGAATAATGAATTTCTTATTTTATTATTGAAGGTTATATGGATATTCATATAATTAAATTGTTCAAATAAGATTTAAAATT
This sequence comes from Viscum album, assembly GCA_963277665.1. Classification (NCBI taxonomy): domain Eukaryota; kingdom Viridiplantae; phylum Streptophyta; class Magnoliopsida; order Santalales; family Viscaceae; genus Viscum; species Viscum album. The sequence goes on along the minus strand of OY728127.1, from coordinate 76,291,019 downwards.
TTTTCTAGGAATATATAATGTTAATTTGATTTTGGAAATTTAGTGAATCCCTTTTAAATTGTGTGTAAACGAATTTGGAAAGAAAATTTTTGGATGTGTCCTAAATTTAACAACTTCTATAATGGATTAATTTTGATGTTCGATATTATTGTTGAGGTTTTTGTATGATTTAGTCAATTATATATCTCGTGGAATCCATTTTGTTATTAGTAAAAATTTAATTGTTTTTGAATAACATGTTGATATTATGATTCATTAAATTCTATTAGGATAAAAATTACCCCTCATGAACATTCGGTTACTGGATTAAGGGATGACGTAAAAAAATTATGAATAACCAAAGGATGAGATTATTATTTTTAAATGGGCTGTAATCAAGACATTTTAATTTTTCAGGTTCTTATATGAATAGTAAAATAATCCCTCAACTCTAGGAAAAAGTAATTTTGAACAGAAAATGTTATCTAATTACTTTTGTAAGTGAGTAATCAATGTACTATTAATTGATAAAAAATACATCGTTTTGTGATGGAAACCATTATGATGACCATGTTTTATTTCACTTTCCATTAGGAAATTATTTTTATACTTATCCTCCATTTCTAGGTTTTCACATCCCAAAAATTTTATCATATTCAAACTCTAATTTTTTAATTTATTTTTAATTTACATTCCCCATTAATTAATAGGTAGTTTTATTAATTCTATATGAAATTTGTGATTACATAAAAAAACTTAATATATCAACCCTTGATTTTTAATGCAAAATTTAAAATTTGATGGACATAATTTATTTATATTTGGGAGAATTTAACAGACAAATATTTTATTATATGACCCTTTTAAAATTTAATCCCTTTGATGGATTATGTTTTCATGAAACACATTAAATAATAAAAAACTGCTATATTATTATAACTAAGATGTTAATATAAAGATAATTAATAATATAAAGTATATTATGAAATTTATATACTATATATTCAATTAATTTTTTTTTCATTCATCCAATATAACAACCCAATATTTTTATAATTTTTTATGAATTTGTTTAATCTTTTTGTTATTATTTATTTCAGACAATACTTAATATAAATATCATTATATGAAAAACACTATGTTTAGAATGTGTTTTATAAAACACAATGAAAACATTCTGATGCATCAATCAAAAAATTATCATGTAGAATATGAAACACTATTAATTTTTTGTGATATACCGAATTTCTAGTTCTTTCAATATCATCTTAACACACAAGACTTTGTATTACCTGACAATTGTATATTATAAAAATGTTATTATTATATATAATAATTTATAGGATAACCACTAAATAAGAATTTAAAAATATTATAAAAAAACTTATGAAAATATATGGTTTATAAGATGAATTCAGTGGTTAACAACTAATTAAGATGAATTATATATGTCATTTGATTATTAAGAATGTAGTTTTATTCTCCAAAAGATATTTTTACATAATAAATAGAATTATCAAAAATTAGTGAATTATATTAATGAAATAAATATATATTATTTTCAATAAAATATTTTCATAATTCATCATATATATCTTACATGAATAAGATAAGAAGAAATACAATTTTAGGCATAAAGCCCTTTGTTTTTAAAAGGGGTATTATTCGCCTTTTATTAGAAAACACATTTTAAATATAAATATTAACATATCTATATTTATTATATGAGAAAATAAATTTTTTTACTTCAAATATAGTTATAATAGATTTCTTTGGATGATGTTTTGGAGTTTTTATATGAAACATTATTTTTGGAATAATTCAAAAAAATATATTCATTTAGATCAAAACTATATTTATGTCTACTTTATTTATATATTTAAATTATATTTTAAATTGGTTTTAAAGTATAATTCTTATCATACAACATCAATAATACATTTTTTTCATTTTAATGAATATATCATTGAAAATTGATATAAAAATATTTTGACATTTTGAATTCTTCACTTTTAAAACCAACATTTTTATTATGGCAACAAGATTAATTTTTAATATAATTTATCCAATTATATAAATCTAATTTGGAAAAATAGATTGCATATATTTTATAAAAAATTAAATATTACTTTCTTTGGTAAATTTAATTTTTTAGGAATAAATTACATACCTTGGTAAAAAAATATTTATTGTTATACAGGTAAAAAAAGTGAAACACGTAATGGTTGAAAGCATAAACACATAAAATACATAAATACTACAACATTCAAGGATATTTTGATGTTTTTATTTACTATATATATTCTCCCAAATAATAATATTCATACCAATCCTTCTAATTTAATTACACATCAAAATAATGGCTTTAAATATAAAATATTCATTATTTTATAAAATAATCCAACCTCTCATCATGTATAAATACCACCCCTTACCACCCCATTTCATCAAACAATACTTGTATCTAGTAAAATATTTTCCCAAAAACCACTTAATCACCATCCTTATGTCAATGTGGTTCTGGTATTATCAAAATACCAAATCCAATGTCATAAAGGGTCTTCCAAGGAGCATGTATTCAATAATTAATTATCCCAATGTACCACTCTTAATCTCTTTTTTTATAATTAATCCTCACATTCTTAACTAATAAAGTAATGTTGACTAAATAACCCTATATATACTAATGTTTTATGTTTATAATTGAATATATCATATCCATTCTATTTCTCAACATCCCTAAATCAAACAAAACAAATTATTGTTGAATTTAGGCCGGTAAATCAATATATGAATAAAGTTTGTGGTTTTTTATTACCACCTTCAAGGATGGTATTGAATCTATTTTTATGAAAAAATATATTTTAATTTTTATATTATAATTAATTTTTTATTTTATAGATGTCATATTAACCATAACTTCATGCCTTCCATATAATTGATATATGATAACTTCATTTGTGAACATGTTTACTACTGCCTCCTAAATGCAATGTGATTCATTAACTCATCACATGGAATGTATTAAGTATTTTTTTATAAAAATATAGGAAATTATTGAATTATTAGATTTAGTATAATTATATATATATATATATATAAATTTACATACATTTCATTTACATTAATTTTTTCAATACGATAGTAAATTGAAAATAAACATTGTGTGTACGTATGACATACCATTAAAATTAACAATAATTTTTTTTATCATTCTTGATTATTATAAATAATTTTTAATTTAATATATAATATATTTATTCCATGTTTAATACTTAAAAATGAATAAATCTTGAGAACCAAGAATAAAAAATCAAAACATGCATGATTAACAATGAAAATATCAGCTCAAATGTAACATAAACATGGAGTTAATTATAAATGGGTAATACGTTGTCTTAATTAAATCCCATATGATATTATATATATTAAAATTGTTTTTTAAAAGATAAATAATAATCATACACTTAATATAAGTTAGTGTTCAGCATGTTTGAAGGATGAAAAATTTTAGGTTCAAGAATATCATCTCATTTTTCATTTATATGATATACATGCCTTATCACCAATAAAATATTCTATTAGTTGTACATAATTTCTAGGAATTCATTATTTTACAATTATATTTTAATATATGGGTTTTTAAAAGTCTATTTGATTATGTCCATTTAATGGGTTTTTACTGTTCAAATATTTACAAATGAGTAAGGTAGTTTTTTTCACATTATCCATTCCATATGAAACATGCTTCATTTTGAAGATGTTTTCTTTTATAGGGTATATATACATCCATTGGATATATTTTTATCTTTTATTTCACTATTTTAATTATTTCCTACTTCTTTTAATGTAAATATATCTTGGGTATTATGAAACAAATGTTTCAATGTGGTAAGGGACACTTAGAAATGTTTGAAGACTAGTTTCCTTGAATTTGTTTTTTAAAATTATCTATTATTCTCAATAAAAAAAGTATTAATATGAAATATTTTATGTTTTAATGGGTTTTAAATCATAATTTTTATGTTCTAAAAGAAATTATAAAATAAAAGGGAGTAATTTTACTATCTCATTACATTCTGATATTTTTTATATGTTTTTATTTAATGTATTATATTTATAATCCTGGTACATGTTTTTTAAAAAAAATTCCTAGTTATTTTTAATATTCTTATAAAATTATTTATATTCAATTTTACCCAAGGATCAGTTTTTATTAAATGGATTGAATGTAATATTTTTTTTCATATTCTTAATGAGGGACCTTTTGGGTTTTCCTACAAAAGAACGTGGATATATTTTTAAAATATATTGAATGAATATATTTTTATGCATTCATGGAACGTTATTATCTTGAATCATCCATTAAAAACATACAAGTATTATTCCAAATAAAATGCTTTCATTTAAAATTTCATGAAATTTCATGTAGAGAAAAAAATTTCATTATGGAAAAAAAAATCCTTGATAATAGTTTTTATAAGTTCTATAAAAATTATTTGCATCAAAGAATATATTAAAATAATTCCATTTAATTTTCAAAAAAAATTCATTCAAAGTGTTATATGTTTTATGTAATATTTTTCAAAGATTAATGGTTATTTTCCTCATGAATTTTTGTGACAGATATTTCACAAATAATTTCCATCTTAGATGACATTTGTTTATGTCACTTATTCTTTTATGGAAAATAATCTAATGTATCCATTAATATTATTTCTCTAAATTTTTTATGTCAATATTACATGTCATTTATGAAACAAGTTTCTCTTTCAAATATTTTAGGTTTGTTAAATTAATCTAGCTTTTATTGGATACCTAAACTGTTTATCTTTTCATGGGTTATTTTTTTAAAAAATAATTTTAAAACATGTTTCATTTTCAATCAGTTATGATATGATTACATTTTACTGAAACCCATTTGATTTAATGGGTTATGATATAATTGTTTATGATTTTTTGAAACATGATTCTTTCAATTAATAAATATATGGGTTAGACCTATATATTTCTCTAATGTATTGGGTAATGATTTATATCTAATGAGATAGTCTATAATGATATTTGGAGAGAACCTTTACTACTATGATAACTATTTATGTGAACCATGACTAACTAGATAGAATTAAGAGTGACCTAATTCTATTAATAGTGACATGTAAGTGAACCATTGTTACCAGGAATGGGGAGTGAACCCTTACTACCATGATATCCATGGAAATGATGCCTTGAAATCTGTGGAAATCATTTTATATTCTTATTTTTTTTCTACAATTCCATGAATTATTCAACTTTTATGTTTTTGTGTATTATGATCTTTATCATCATATTTTTCATGTATTATGAAATTCAATAATTATTCCATGACTGATGCATATTTTATTTTATTTGAAGATAATGTTCTTATAATGTAATGATCATGTTATCATGACCCTATGATCATATTTATTCATATGTGTATCCCTTGTTTGTCATTGTATAGCTTTTTTGGAAACCCATTTTCATGTTTCCTTCCCCATATTATGATGATATGTATTATGTAAGATTTTTCTAAAATGGGTTCTATTAAAGAAAAACCTAGTGGGGAAAATGTAGCTTATTCATGTATTAGGTATTTTGTTTCAATGATTCCAGGAGAACTAAACAAATGTTGTTTATAACAATTTTTTTATAATATTTTTAGGTATTCATCAAAATTTATGTAATGTGTTTATACAGAAATATTGGGTCTATTTGGTTGGTATTAGAGTGAATGTTTTTTCATCCTTTTGAAACCAGAATAGGAAAATATACATAAATCAAAATTGATATCTCCAAGGTTATTTATAGGGATGTATCTAAGGATAAGTGTAATTATAGATTTAAAAGAAGGTATAATTATTTATTCATTCAATAAGATATTTTTATTGATTATATTGATTCCACTATTATAATATTTCCTTACTCTATGGATTCTAGTTATATTAAATAGCGGAAACAGGAAGAAACATGGTTAATATAGAATTTAATTGAAAATTTCCTAAAGAGTATACAAATGGTATGGTTACTCAATTAAAGGATTTTTTGATCCTTCCTTGGCTGTTTTTAGAATACATGATTAACTATATGTACCTTAATATACTCTGAGTCTCACAAAAGAATAAAATTAAGGAGTTCACTAAGATATTTGTTGATAATGACCATAGAGGAATGAAAATTCAGTTCCCTTTGGGTCAATAATTTAGATAGAATCACCATAGTGAATGTATTAGTGGATTAAGAACGAATTTTTACAGTGGAATAGAAGGACACAAACAGTGTAATTGAAAATGAATTATGAAGGGTTCAATTAAAAATATGAATGGGAATATTGGCCTCCATAAGACATCATCAATGGTTATATTCTTTGTGTGTGGAATGAATGTACATTATGAAAATTTATGTCATAAGGGGAAATCTCTCAAAGAGAATTGAAAAGTTCATAAATGTAAGTGTTATATTTATTATCATGATGAATCTATACATGAATTTTGAAAGGAATGGGGTATTAAGTAATAAGACATGGATTAATTTTTAATTTCATTATAATGAATTTAAATAATAGATGTGTTTATCTATTTTTATTCAAAAATCATGTTTTATAAATGGTCAAATATAAAAGGATTATTAATTTTGTATTATTTTTTTTGGTTTTATAAGTTTATGTTAACTATTTTCAATAGACTAGAAAAGTAATTTTATGTGATGGGGAAATTATGAATAATGAAAGATAACCCTTAATATGTACCCTATGCTGAGATAATGATTTTTGGATTTTGATATGTTCGATTTTAATATATAAATTATACAATACTAGTTATTTAGGGTTTTTTGTCAAATGTGTTAGCTATCCTGTATAAATATATAAATTAGATGATACTAGATATTTAAAATCGGTTGGAATAGTTTATGTTAAATATTATATGTGGTTTTAGATATTATATTTTTATCTCTTCAGTTGTGTATTTATGCTTATTTGATATCTTTTTGATAACCGTTGTTTTTGATAAAGATATATAAAATAGTATCGACATTATATATTTGGACCTCTTGAACTACTAACGCTTCATGAATGAAAAATTCAAATTGATTTCATAGAATAAGAGACAAAGTGGAAATTGATCAAGTCACAATAAAGGGTGAGGCTTTCTTCACACCAAGTGATTTTTTTTTTGTAATGAAATGTTTTCAACATTGTGAAAATGGATAGTGATTTAAATGGTTTCCATATTATCATTATCTTTGATTATATCTATTACCTAATTAATTCTTATTTTGTTTATGTTTTTTTGATTCCTAACATTCTATAGATCAACCACTTTTTTATTATGAGTGATCATTATCAATATTTTTAATTATTTGAGCTTTTCCTCCATACCCAAATCTTCACCAATGTTATTATTTTCTGAAACCTATATATCATTTACTTTGTGTAGCTATAATTCTATAACAAATCCATTTTAATATAATGTTTTAGTATAAATTTTTATGTTGTTCATTTCTATGAAAGAAAATTTAAATATAATAACATTAATAACCTAGAAGAATTTTAAGGGTTAAATTCATTTTAAGGGTGTAGAATGTAACACCCTGATACATAGAGAAATATTTGCTTCAATTTAGTTTAATATTTTTAAAATTTTTCATTTTAGATAATAATTAATATAGATATTGTTGTAAAACAAGAACTATGTTTTTCATACATTATACACAACACCATTTAAAGGATTCCAGATACGTAACACTTAAATTATCATCCATTATGGGTAGACCTATACCTGGATTTGGTTATTCCCAATTTCAATTTAATTCGATAGCTTGTGTTAACACAAGATTGTGTTAACTGAATAATAATATATTATTAAAATATTTTCATTTAATATTATAATATATAACCAAGAAAATAAATTTGATTTTATTAAAATTATTATAAAAAATAAGAGAATTTATGGTTTATAATAAGATTTCATTTGTTAAAAATTAATTATAAATAAAAATGTATATGACATTTGATTATAATGAAAATAGTTTTGTACTCCCAATTTTTTTTACTAAATAGTTACATTTTATTAAAATTCGTTAATTATATTAAATAAAAATTCATGTTATATGACCACTGAAATATTTTTAATATTTATCCAATTTATTATAAATACATAAGAGAAGAACAAACCAAATTATATGAAAAAATCCCTATATTTTTTTCAAGGTAAATTTACAACATTTTAATGGAGAACCCATTATAAATATGAATTTTTAAACATTTATAATTTTTAAAAGGCAAAATAATCTTTTTATTTGAACTAGGGATATAATAATGTACTTCTCATGATTTTTCAGTTTTTTCGAGGAGACATTATCTATGGATGAATAATGAAAAATATTTTAATTTAAATCTACATTTCAGTCTACATAATTTATATATATAAAATATATTTTAAATTATTTTTAAATTATAATTATTTAAATAATACCTAAATAAAAACAATTTAATTCATTCGAATAATGTTCACACTGATAAAAGGTAAAAAAAATTTAATATTTTTAATAACCTGAATTAAAAATGTGCATTTTCATTTTTCTTTTAGGAATAATTTTAAATATAAATCTTCCAATGATATAAATTGTATTAAGTAATATTGATTTAATATTTTTAATAAGAAGGTAGAAATTATTTTTTTAATGTGCATCGTATTTTTTGGGTTATAAACAATATACCATGTTAAAAAATAAATCATCAATGTATAGGTAAGAAAAGGGAATCATGTTAAAGTTAAAAGGATAAAGGTTTAAAATAAATAAAAAGTAAAACAATTAAATTTATTTTTAGATGTTTCTTGACCTTTGAAATACTAAAAAATATTAATTTATATCCCAAGTCCTTTAAATTAATTACACCTCAAAATTTTTGTCTTTTAATAAAAAACATTCATTATTAAATCACATAAACCATCCTCTCTTGAAGTATAAATATCACCAATCACCATGACATTGTGAACCAAAATCATTGTGGCTCCTCAAATATCTCCCAAAACATACACTATTCACACTACCCATATTCAGTATATTATTTTCACACCAAAATACCAAATTCATGATTCAAAAGGGTACTTAAATGATGGGATATTTTAACGTTAATTTTCCCAAAGTACATCTCTTAATTTATATCATTTCATGACTTTCACCTTGCCTCCTTCGCACATAAATAATTAATTACCCAATAAACATTTATATAATTTAGTATTACATTAAAAATGGTATATATTATATCCATTCCATTTATTATAATCTCTCATTAAATGAAATAAATTTATTTTCCATGTTAAGCTAGTTAATCGCCTTCGTGGATAATGTTTTTGTTCTTTTTTTCTTTACATCCATCACAAAAATTATTTGAAATATTTTTCTGGTTAAATAATATTTTAATATATTTATTATATCCAATTTTATATTCTGTAAATTTAACAATACATAGACCTTCATGCTTTCTATTTTATCGATATACGGTAACTTTATTTGTGGGTGTATGTACTACTGTCTTCTAAAAGCTATGTCATTCATTAAAAAATCACATGAAATGGGTAAACGATTATTATATTCAAAATATAGGATACTAAATACTTATTAATACTTATGAAATATTATATATATATATATATACATATATGTCATTTATATTTGTTATATCAACATGACAATAAAATAAAAATAGTGTTCGTACATACAAACTAACTACATTCTCCATGAATTGTGTTTTTTTATTTATAATTAATGATTAATATAAACAAATATATATTTAATATTTAATATATTTATATTTTTTTACATGTTCTATAAATAATTTACTCTTTATAATCAAGAATAACATGTCAAAACATGTGTAGTTAATAAAAAAGATATATCCCAAAACAAAACCTAAACATCCAGTTAATAACAATTTGGTAATATAATGTATTAAATAAATAATATATGTTATTATATATATATGATAATGTTTTTGAAATATATATAATGAGAATATAATTATTATATAGGTGTATTGGAAACATTTTAAGGATGACAAATGTGATGTTAGGGAGTTTCATCTCGCATTTTATTTTCTTGAAAGACTTACCTTATACATTAGTCATTCATTTTGTTTGGTGTACATACTACCCCAGAATGTATTATATGAGTATTATAATTTATAAAATATGTATTTTAATATCTATTTGATAATTTAATTTTTATGGGTATAATATTTCATAAGATATAAAATTATTAAGGTAGCTTTTTCTCTATTTTCATTATTTGAGACACATGTGTTGTTATAAACATATGTTCTTTTACAAGGTTTATATATTTAAATTTGACATATTTTATAAGAAATATCCTTATGTTGATATATTTTTAACCTTCTTTCATGTTTTTAGATCATTGGATTATGATACAATTTTTATATAGTGGTATGGGACACTTTAAAATGTTTACATATTATTTTCCCATATAAATATTTTTAAAATAATATTTCAAACTAATTATAAAAGAAAACGATTCTATGGAATGTTATATGTCTTAAAATTATTTTAAATAGTACTTTATATGATTCCAATTAATTTATCATAGAATAATGCTTAATTTCACAGTTTCATTACATTCTAAAATTGTGTATATGAATGAATTTATAGAGGTATATTCATCATCATGTCAGTGATTCTAAAAATTGGTTTCCATGATATTTTAACTAATAATATATAAATTTTTAAAGTCATTTTCACCCATGGATGTGTTTTTATTATCTTTTTTAGAGGAATCTATTTTCATTTTTCTAATGAGGTAATTTTTAACTTTTCCATGAAATCTATAAAAAGATTGCTATTTTAAATCAACACAATGTATATAAATAGAATTATTCATAATGCTTTATTAACCTGAATATTACATTAAAATACTACCTGATTATTTATAAATAATTTTTTTTCAAAATCATTTGGCATATCAATTAAAAAAATGGTTTCTATAAATAATGGATATTATCTTCACGAATTTTCAGCTAGATTTCTCTCAAAATTATTGACCATATAAAACAATGTTATAAGACTTCATGTTTCTTTTCAAAGAAAATAGTATTTAATATGTGTTATTTTTTAAAAAGACTTTGTCAAATAAAAATTGATATTTTTCTCAAGAATGGGTTTTGAAGTATGTTTCACAATAATTTTCCCTCTAATATTTAATCTATTGATGTTACTGATACGTTTCTAGGAAATTGAATAAAGGTACATTAATATTATTTATCTGAATCTATTATGTTATGAAGACTTGGTTTTATTAAATGTATTTTTATTTCACATATAATTTCTGATTGAAATCAATTTCAATTTATAGGTGTTTATAAACATGATTCCCTCAATAGGTTATGCTTTTGATGAAACTGTTGTGAAACCTATATCTTTTTCAACATGTTAGGAAATGATTACATGCCTATGATACCCATTTCATTTCATTGGTCATTATATTATTTTTTATGACAATTTGGAACATGTATGATTGATTTAATTATGAATGGGTGATACCTATATGTCCCTCTAATGAATTTGGTAATGATTTATATCTCATGAGATTATATAATAGGGTCATGGTAGCAAACCATGACTCCTAAGACGGACATGGGAGTCAAGTATGAATATAAATATGGTATCATTTTTGATCTCATACTACTAGGATGTCCATTTCAACAAGACATGTCTATAATGATCGTATGGGGACATCACCCATAAAACCAATATGATCATGGAAGTGATGGCTCGACTACTCTTGAAATAATTTTATTGGCTTATGTGTCTACCAAAACTCCATTCATTATTCATAGGATATGTTTTCTTATATTATTATCTATATTTTATTATTATTCTTTTCATGTGAAATTCCAATGATTATTCCATGATTCATTCATATGATATTTTATATTTTTGGTGTGATTTACAAATGTTAGTATCATGTTTTCAGGCCACTATACTCAGGTTTATGCTGACATGTCTCCATTTTTTACACCTAATCATCAGCTATGATAATAAATTTTAATGTTACTTTCAGAAGGGTACATATATATGAATTAATTTAAATTTCTCAAATGTGGTTACTAGTCAAGAAGAATCTAGTGGGGGATAATGTATCCCATTGACATACGCAAGATTATTTTTCCTTATTTCTAATGAAAATAAGCTAATATGTTCATTGGTAGTTTTTTGAATAATTTTTATGTATTATAAAACATATATATAAATTAAATTTATGAAAATACTTGATCATTAACTCAAATATATTTTTATAGGATTTAGTTCAGAAGGAATCTTGTTTTACAAAAAAAAATTCTATTTTTATAATGGTAGTTTAGCCACTTTTAATGGAAAAATTATTTTAAATAAAAAATTTGATACTTTTATAAAAACTATGGTAAAAAAAAATTGATTTTAAAAATATTAATTACCCAATTTTTTAGGATTCTTTATTTTTTTCGTGGCATTATTGAATTTATGGTGAAGAATGAAAAATATTGATTTTTATGGAACTATCAATATTTAATATTAATGAGTCCCTTTGTGGTTTTAATTGTATCACATAGTAATATAATTACAATTTAGTTACATATAATATAGTTAATTTAATTTCAATCATCCTTATACATTATTCTTACATATGTAACTTTTTGGGCTTCAAAATGCATTTTTCAAGAATGGTTTTTTTCATTGTGATTCAATGGACTAATATTTGATTTATTTTTGAAACATATGTGTTTGGAATTTCTAATTATTTTATTGTATTTTTATTCAAAATTTATTTTTTTTAAATTCTCTTATACTTTTTTCCAATTGTAATAATAACCTTGGTAATGTTTATTTCCATATTTATGGGTAAATCGAGAAATTTATGGTAAACATAATTATGATATGGTCTATAATATTTCTATGACTATAATTATTTCTTATTTGGACAAGTCCTCACTAGAATACCATTCATTCCCAAGCCCACCAAATATAGATTAGAAGCCAATGGGACCCCATTGTATGACATCCCATATTGCATGTGGTTGGAACTATCCCATGCCTGGAAGAATTTTTATTTTACCTCCCGGATAACAAAAACCCACAAAAAATGACAAACATAAAATCCATGACCTTAATAGTAGTCCAAATGCATCATGTTTGGAAATCAAGACTGTTTTTATGAGCTCAAGTCACAAGGGAGGAAAATTAAAAATTCATCCATGAAGGGGATAATTCTTAGCTCGTGTTATTTGGGCCTCCATGATGTAGGGACAAAGGGACTGCTATCTACCTATGGTGCTATTTGGAATCATATTTATTTGAGTATGGGATTTGAAAACATTTTATCATCATATATAAATTCATTTTTAGGTACCGAACCCTGATTTGGATATGCACACACAAAACGACAATCCATGCCCAATCCCACTTCCGGTAGATACCCAAAACATGGGCCCAGATCATATGGAGGCCTAAATGAAACATGGTAGGAACTATCCCCTTCTTATATGGTTATATTATATCTTCTACCACACTACTCGACCACTTGGACAAAGGCATAACATCGAATTAGAAAGTGTTACGAGTACAATTGCGTAGATGTCCTAGTGGTTATCATAACTCTTCCTGATTATTTGTTATGAAATTGGTCATGGGTTGGTGATTTGGTGGAAGAAAATTAAAAAAACAACACTATTTAAGTGATAGTTCCAACCATGTTCTATCTAGGTCATCATGTGGTCTGGTCCCAATGAGCTATTTTCTACAAGTGGTGGGCTTGGGTGTGGTCGGTCTTCTATTATAGCGTTGTTGCAACTTTGGACCATTACATTAACACTTTCAAAAAAACTAAATTTCAACTGACTATAAAAATCTGACATCTTTACAAATTTATGACCCATATGATCCACTTGGATAACATTAATCCCTCCATTGTATACTATTTTAACAACAGTGGAAATAAAAAACCATTTTAAATTTAGAAAAAAAATTAATATGCGGTCCTACAGATGATATCGTCAACCATAAATAGTATTTGAAAATATAAAATATTTATCTACATAGTTAAAATTTATTTTTAATTTTTATTTAATATATAGTGACATTAAATTGTTACACAATCTTGATGCAATAATTATTTTATTAATCTAAATCTAAAATAAATTGTATTAATAATATTAAAATAAATATAATTTTAGATAATTAATTTCTTGATGATTTTTAACATGAAAATTACTTTTAATATATATAAATAAATAAATGTTTCTAATATATCTGGTTTAATTATTATAGTTAAAATTCAATGTAATAAATTGTTTCAAAATTAATATTAATGTTATGTTAAAATAAATAATACTTTTTTAATTTTAATAAAATTAATAAATTAATAAATTCATCCAAAGGATTCTACATGGTAAAATATTTAATTTAAGACCCATTTATGGTTATTTTATTATTTTATGGTGACTATATTATTGAATAATTTGAAAAAAATAGTTGATTTCATGGTAAAATTTAATGTGATTAAATATGGGATAAAACACAATGATAATGTTATGAATGTGACATAAAACTATCTAATTTTTATTTAATGAGATCATTTAATCTCATAATAATATTATTTATAAAATAAATTATTATGGACTCAATTATAGTCAAAATTATTTTTTATATATTTAATATTTAGAGAGTTTCCAGTAGTGCCCATCATCTGAATTATAAAAGGGAACCACCTCCCTAAAATATTTACAGCACAATAATACATATAAAAAAATCTTCATATTCTATTATAAATATAATTATACATGTTATGGAGTTCATTTACTTCAAAAAATAGCTACCCCAGTTTCATTAGTAATATATTTAATATAATTTCTCCAATGAAGCATCAATTTTTTTAACGACTCATTCTTACTCATTTCATCATTTATATCCATTTAATATGATTTTCCATCATAAAATGATAAAAATTTGTCATATATACTCTTATATATTTTAGTTAATATTTTACAACCATATTCCTCTTTTTTTAAATCCTACAAAGAACGAAAGCATCACTCATGCGTACGTACGGATGACAATCTGCACATTATGGTATAAATTGTTTTTTGTGACTAGTATTCATGGATGGTATAATGAATGAAATAATGGATATATATGATATTTATTCGGAAAAAAATTATTATGCCATCCCCTTTCTTACCCATTCACCATTAGGGGAATGATATTGTCTCCCATGTGTATGTTAGGCCTTTCATCATCATGATGCGATGCAATTCATTTACTATGATAACCATTTATAAATGATTATAAAAAGTAATATAATTAATAAATATGTTATATAAATCCTTAATATCAGTCTGGATATGATAGAGCAACGTCACACTCATAAAAATCAAGACTTAAATAACAAAACAAGGATATGAAAATGAAGTAGTGAACACCCAAAACACGGGTTATGATGATATATTATTAAAAAATAGGTGATAATGTGATATAAAATAACAATAAGATATATTAAATATTAATATTGTTCTATTATAAATTAATAAAAATATTTAAAGCATTATATATGATATTAAACCTTGTTCGACTAATGGAAAATGCAATGTATGGGTTTCTTATGTCAATTTTAATTCCATGATACATATGTCATTTTCAAAATTTATTTATTTTATGTGGCACATATACATCCACATTGATAAATGAAATCATGAATATATTAACATATTTGGTATTTATTTATCCATTTAATGAATATTAATTTTTTGGGGCATACATTTCGTCTAATTAAAAAGATGAAATTAATTTTAAATCTCAATTTCAAGTCATTAGGATAAAATATATAATTTATTGATTATGTTTTGAATTTATTTGGATTAAAATGAAATTAAATTCTAATATGTTGTATTTAAACTTTTTATGTGGATTTACACTAAATGTATTTAATTTATTCACTTTCATACACTAAGGTTGATAAAATACATCTTAATCTTCATCATGTTTCATAAAAAAGAAAAAAGAAAATTTTATTTTCATCAAATGATGTAATATTAATTTAGTGTATAATAGTATTTAATTTACACATTTTTCTATAAAACATAATATATTTGATAAATTATATTCTAAAGAACATTTCATCTTTACGTATAGTATTTACATTAAATGTAATTTGATTTACTAGGGAGATAATTTTATATTTGTATCAAATAATAACATTAAACATTCAGGATAAGAAACATTAGATATTAATTAAAAAAAATTATTTGGTATATAAGGAATGGTATGGATTTGTTGACACTGGTGTTGACCACACACACACACAAACATATATATATATATATATATATATATATTTGTTTGATGAATTAGTAGTATAATGGGAAGAATCTGTAAATCCATAATTAAACAATTACATACATGAATATTAAATCATCTTGTGAATGCTCTTGACCATAGTGGTTAATGTTTAATAATCATGTCATTCAATAATAAAGGATTTCTTGTATTCATAATTAAAATATTATCCCGACTTTTTTCACTATGAAAAAATCAATAGCAGTATTTAATTCTCAATTTACCAGTTAAATGCAATGTTCTCCCTATTATTTTCCATTGAATATTGATTTTTCCTTTTGTTGTTATTTAAATTTTGTGTGTCATCTATTAATTACTTTCCATATTAATTATTCTCATTGATTCAATATTTCCTCTACTATACATAACCATTACTACGAATTTGATATCAAACCTATATTGTTTTAATTCATATGATATGAATAATATCTTATTGAATAATATTTTATGGATAAAAATTATTTATTTTATATGTATTTTGTTTTATTTATCAATTTTAAATCTACATAATATATGTAATTCTGTAACCAAAAAATATAAACTAATTAGTAAATTTAGATTTGAATATTATTTCTAAGAAAATTTAATTATGGGATTTGCTCTTAGTTAATGGCATCAGGGTTGTTACAAATGAACTATGAGAAAATATAATAATTATAATATATATAAATTTTGATATACATAAAAATTTAAAATAATTTCCATCTTCCTAGATTTAATTCAATAATTTAAAGTTGTATTATGTCCACTACAAGTTACATTAATTGCTTATAAACATATCACTCCAAATAATATCATAGTGAAAATGGTTTCTTACTAAACTAGGGTTATTACAAATTAAATTCATAAGAATATCATGAGATATCCATAATTACCCAATTCATGGGTGGATATATAATTATGGGTCAACAAGAAACATAATGAAAAACATAAAAAAAAATTCTATAACATCACAAAAGAATCAAAATTTCATTATATCATAACTCATTTATATGAAATGTGTTTCCATGATGTTTCACCATTGAATGGACTAGTAATTTAAATAGGAATCATAAATATTTCACCATAACATAATTAACTCATGTGAATGAAATAAGATTCATATAATCATCCTTAAATCATCATCATCATATATCATCTTGAGAGATAATGTGGATGTATTAATAAGTTCATATCCCCATTAATGTAATATATTTTATAACTACTGTTTTAAATTATTGAGAATAACTCTAATAGGGTATTTTAAATTTTCAAAAAAACATATAAAATATCAATTTTTCAATATATTCCAAAAGTAAAAATCATATAATTAATGAAATAATTATTCATTTAATATGATAATGGAAAAATAAAAAATAATCATCAATTAAAATAATATTCATGATTTCATATAATGTCGTTCTTTTGGTAAAATGTAAAATAAAAAATTAATTCTAATTTTTTGAAAAAGTAAATAATTAAATTATTAAAGAATATAAAATTAAAAATTATAAAATAATAAACTAAGTTTAATATTTAGTTTAAAATTACTCAAATTTATAATTCCATTATATAAAATAACATTCCTAAAATAATTTTATTCACATGGATAAAAATGAATATATTCCTTGACCAAATAAAAAATTGTGATGGTTTTCAATAATTTTTTTTAAACTATTAACGTTCTAATTGTAGGAAAATACTAAAAAAATAAATAAATTATAGTTTAAACTATAGTATTTTAGAATATTTTTTTGTATAAAACTTTATATCTATATAAAATTTGATTATGTATATTTTGGAAACACATTCTCAGTGAAAATGTGAGTGTAATATAAACCCTTACCGTTAGTCTTGAATTACATCATACATGTATAATCCACCAATATAAAAAATATATAATATATATATATATATTATCATTATTCATATATTAGTCAGAATTTTTCATTCCTCTATAATTATTTTTTTTAAATGTCATCATTAAAATTATCCTTCAAAACAAAACAATTGAGTATTCTAGCATATTTTGTTATGATGGGTCTACTATTTTCTCCTCGTTCAATCCTACATAAGATAACAAATAAAAATAATTTTATATTTACAAAATTAACTTATTTTATATAATTTTTTATTAATTCACCACAATCATGGATGAAAATTAATTGCATCTCTTTGTGGAGTTTACAATTTACATGTAAGTGTGAGGTGATGTTATCACTTTTTTATGGATGAAATGAAATAAATGTAAAAAATAAGAAATTATTATATATACATAGTGATGTCATAATTTTCATATATACTCATTAAATCAATCCACATTACCATCAATTTATAAATTTAATGAAAAATGAATCTCATCACTTCATATAGTTGCTAGTCGACATATATGTATGAGTAATGATATAATTTTTTAAATGATATAGAGAATTTAGAAAAGAGTTTTCCCATCAAAAAATAACATATCATCATGTTGATATTGATTTATTAATTATGTTAGAATATATAAAACAGTTTTAGTTGAAATAGAATAAAAATATATGTTTGGAAATTCATGTAAGAAATGGTTAATTCTTTGGGAGACCTTAATTTTCATATAAAATAATATTTCATATGTTTTTTTAGGAAAATAAAAAACTATATGTGACATTTTAAAGGAATATTGGAAGGAATTACTTCAATAATTGGTATATCTAATAGGATAAAGGGGTGAAATGAAGATATAATCATTGGGGAGTGGAAATCATCAAATTAATTAAATAATTAAATTAATTCAGGGTTTTATATAAATGTTAGGAGGATCCCAGTCACTCAAAACTCATTGATAATGTATTATATGGTATAAATAGAATCATCTAATCACTTTGTGACAGTTTATAGAGAAATGTTAAAACCTATATCCATATTTAACCCCCATTATTCCCAATTTTACATTAACCAGGATATCTTATCATTAGAACATGATAAATTAATTTGAATTATTAAAAATTAATGGCCCTCCTATCATGATATTTAAAATTTTAATTTTTTTAGAATTTATCAGATTTATAATCGCTGTGTGAAGGAAATTAAATTTAATATAAGTACCATAAACTCAAGGAAAATAACTTTGAGGAAAATTTGTTATTTTTGTGTAAAAATCATTTCACATTGAAATGAAGTAATAATAGGATTTACAAGAATATATTTGTTGATATGAAAATTATAATTTTATTCTTTTTCTATTAATAAAAAACTAAATGGAACATTCCTACCATACTATTAAATGAAAAGACCCAAAAAAAGTTTTAAAATTTAGAAATATATTAATGATGGTCATAAATGTCAAGAAAGGGTTACCAAATTTAGAAATATATAATAATATTAATTCCATAACTATTTAATAATATATTTCTTTTAAAAACACTACTCATATTAGATTAATTCTTATTTTAGAGTGATTTTAATTCCTTAAACTATTGTTTCATCCTTTTTTACATATATTACTAGTACTAAGATAATAAATCATTACCATGGATGTCATTAAAAATGTCCAAAAATAAAAGTGAACTTTTTTAAAAAATTATCCTCATTATTAAAAATTTGTAATATATATTTTGTTAATAAATATATATATATATATATTGAATAAGATAATTGTAACATATGTTTATAAAACATAAGTGAAATATATTTTATTAAAAAATTTAATTTTTTAAACATAAAACTAAATATTTTCTTATTTGATACATTGTAAAAACCATTAAATTAGTAATAAAATGTTTAATTTAATATATAATATATAAATATTATTACATCCATTATTTAATATAGAATTATTTTATTTGTTAATAAAAACAACCCCGTTTAAAAAATTCTACTTTTCTAAAAAATTGTTACATTGACTTCAAAATATAGTATATTTATTTTTAAGAAATGATTAAATTTTTATTGTTTATAATTAATTATTATAGATAAAATATTAAAATTTTTCATAAAAATAATTTTTTAGTATTGATAAATATATTTATTCAATAATAAAATACATCATGTGTTGAAAAATATGTCCATTATCATTAAATTCATTTTCTAAAAAAATATTCCATATTTCATAAGAATAAAAAATACAATTTTATTATTGGAAGAAATTATATTTTTAGATAACAAAATTTTTATCCATATTCATACCCACAGATCTAATGGTTGGGTAATTTATTTTATATTATTTTAATTTTGTATTTCATTTTATCGAGGTGTTTCCTATATAAAATGACGTCTAAAATATAACAATTATTTAATGAGAAATATTCAATAAAATAAAGAGGAATTCCATTCTAAACAATATAATAATTTCACCATAATTTTTTTAAATATATTTAAATCTAATGATGATTCATTTTCCTCATAAAATGTTTGTGTTACATATGGCTTCTTCAAATATTTGGTTACAGAAATAAACAAGAATTGTTTTGTATTATTTTTCAATGAAACACTATATCATTGATAATTAATTTATAGTAGTTTTCCACATAAGAGAGACGTATTGAAATGTAATCAATAATTAGTTTGTACAAATGAATGGATATGTATATATTTCATCAGGAGAGAAACAAGAAACACATCATGAACATGGGAGATAATTAGTAGGAGATCTAATTGATAAGAAACCATCCAGATATGATAAAATGTTTTAAGGTACTAATATATCAAGGTCCCAACATTTTATTATTTCCAAATGTCATTAAAATCTACCAAATAAATATTATTATCAATAACATATCAATAAAATAAAATTCTAGATCATTCCAATGATTTTCAGCTAAACATTTATGTCAACTATGATCTAACATGATGTTTTGTTGAATGTATATAATCCAATATGACATTTACCCATCTATATAATGTTACAATAGATTTTTTCTATAACTACATAAAAGAAAAATGAATGTCACCACATTCTACCACAATGGAATTTAAAATAATCAATCTAAATGTATGATTGATAATTAGTGTTATACAAAAGTCGAATCAATGAATGATGATAATAACAAGAAAATTTGAAATGTATATATCAATACCCAAACATATATTCTTCTGTTTTAGGGTGTCACCTGGATTTATTGTGATATATTTCTCTTTAAATAAATTTATTTCCATCAATTACCTGTTATATGTGCAAACTCATGTCTAAATTAACCAAATAATAGTATAAATTTCAACATTGTTTTTGAGTTGGTGTAAATAATTATAATAATAACATATGTATGATACTGAATAATTTTTTATGTTATTAAAATATAATGATAAATATGTACTCATTTTATAGAAATGTTTTTTATTCTTTAAAAATATATCATTCCTCAAAAATATTTCTTGAATTCTTTTTGATCAAATAATATAATTAATTTTATAACCATCTACAAAATGAATTTGAAAAAAATTGAAATTATTTTTTAAATAAAAATTTCAATATTATGTCTGTGTGAAATTTTTAGAATTTATTCAATAAAATGTTTCTTCAATTGATAATGAATGATACATGATCTTTTTAAACTGCTGATTTTTAACATATTTACAATTGTTATTTTTGTTTTAAATTTTTTTAAATGTAAAATAATTTCGTTCATATTATTAAAATCATGACTATGATAATTATAATTAAATTTATGTTTTATTTTAGAAAAAAAAATAATATATTTAGAAAACATTGTTTGTATGAAATACGTATTTTCACCACATTTTATAGTGTATGTTTTAAATTAAATTTATTTACTTAAATAAACTAGATTATATATTATAGATTCAATACCTAGAATAGTAATTTATAATTTTGATAATTATTCCACAATCATTTTTAGTCATAGTAAATAATAGAATTGTAGATATTTTTCAACATAATTATGGTTAATATGGTTTTTCTGGGGAGGTTACACTAAGAGATAAAAGAATATTTTCTATTTTCAAATGGATGGGTCCAATTTTATGAAACAATATTCACTACATCCTATACATCCTACCAAATTGTAGAAATTTTTTAAATTTTTTATGATTGAAATTATTATATTTTATTCATTTAAAAATTTCCTTATGAATCCTCTAATCCACTTATAAAATGAATACTTTTTTCTCATCTATACCAAATATTTACTCATACAGGTCTACTAACTAAGTAATAAATTCTATTATTAACTACACTATGATGTAATAATGGGTTATAAATTTTATATTATACAATTATGAGGGGCCATACTAATGTAACAAAATTTGACCTACCCATAAAGAGTTAACCATCTTCCCATACTCATTCAGTTAATTTCTACTTATATATCTTAAAAATATAGGGTATTCCAAATAAATTAATTACTAAAGAGTAATAAATATAATTTATTTTTACATTTATAATGTTACTATAATTTTCCCTCTTTTTTGTAAATATGGGTGTCGATATATTGCACGTTCATAGTAGTTGACAACAACATCCATGTAGTGATACAATTCATTTTCAATCATCATATTTCATTGATGGTTAGTGTACTCGATTTAATGTATATATATCATATTTCTAATTTAAGTATTTTTATATTATTGTTAACTAATATAAACCTTCACACAAGCTCATCTATTGGAAATAATAATTTCTTTCTAGAATATGTATAGACTACAACCTTGATGAAGAAATGGAATTGTTTTTTCACCATTACATTTCATTTAATAACAACACATTTAAATATTATATATTATCTAATTTATATTATAATTATTTTGTAATGGATAATAATTATTTATCATTCATTCAGTCCATTCATCAAAAAGTGAAAAAACATCATATGTACATGTGGCCTACCATCTCTAAGAATGGTTTAATTTTTTTATTTATCCATACATTTTGAATGATTCCAAATTTATATTCATAAAATTAGTATATATTTAATATATATAATTAAAAATATTTGTAATTGAACAATCCATGATGAATGTACATGGACTATAACTACGGAATATAATTACTCATAAAATGCATAATATTAAACACACATAAATGATGATTTTAATACTTAATTCCTAAAATATAGTTATTAAAATTTTCTAAAAGGAACATATATGATATTATAATTATGTTGATTAATATATTATTAATTAAAAATATTTTTATATTTTTTATAAAATAGGTTTGAGTTCATTCGATCCAATCAATCATGGGAGATGTTAATTATGTAAAAATATCATTGTTTATTATTATTCGTTATGAATAAGATTTAAATGATAAAATATTATGATATACCTATTGTTATACCAATTATTTTTATTCTTATATGATAATATCTATATATTACATAATTTATTTCTATTTTAATCACAATGTGATCTCAATAGACATACATGGATTTTTTATTGAAAATTAGCATTATTTCTTTCTCTGATCAACCATATTATTTTATATACTCATTATCTCTAAAAATTAATTAGAAAATGTCTTCCAATAATCCAATGTTTTTTAATTTTTTTATACAAATTTCAATTTCAAAAAATGGTTTGAAACAAATAACCATGTCATTTTATTATCAATATACTTATGACTATATTCCAACATATTAAAGTAATATATGTTTCACCCTAAATGGCATAAATGGAGTATTAATGCCAGTAAGGATAGTAAATTTTTTGAATAATCTATTAATGGTTTCTAAATATCATTTCAAAGAAACTACATTCCTTAATATTTAGTAAAAATTTTAGAATTAAAATACGTGATTTCTGTGATAAAAATATTGTTTTTCTCATCAAATTTACCATTGATAAACCAATATAATATTTCATCTATTTTTGAATATTATTATATTACATTGATTCAATTTATGTCATATTATAATTATTTACAGATGATTCTATGAAACTCATTTTTTTCTAATGGGTTAATTAAGTTTTGATGAAAACATTATCAAATTCATTTGTCTCCCAATTTTTTTTTTCTAATATGAGAATATGAAATATTAATGAAATCCATTTACATATCATGATTGATGATATTGATAAAATTTAGTTATGTTTTGGATTAAATTTTTATGATTTAAAATATGTGACATGTGGTCCAGAAATTATATTCCCCTCTAATTAATTGGTCAAAGATAGATAAATCGTGAGATTATATAATGTATAAAGGATAGGAAAACCATTTTAATACATGTATCTATCCACTAAGATAATCATTGGAGTTAACATCAAATAAGGATATAATGGAATGGGGAGTGAAACACGTCTACTAATATTATCTACCAATTGATTCTTAAATACGGAAATGATTTTATATGCCTATGAGTATGCCACAAACATATGATATATTTGAATGTTGTGATCTCACAGGGAAAGTTAAATTTTTATGTTACTATTAATGCCTTATAAACTAGGAATACTTATTACATGACTTATTATTTTAACCTCTTACATGACAGTTATAGTTTTCAGAATTTAAACTCATGTCCTCATACCATTAAGGTCATGTTAGGTTTAATTTATCATCAATATTTCACTTGTTTACCATTATTGGGGATTCAATATAATTGTTTGTTTTTTTACATTATATAGGTAGAGAAAAAATGATTTATCTTTGATATGTCTATGAAGGGTTTTAGTTATTAATATAATAGTGGGATGTAATGTATATCCCTAATAAATAATCTGTTCTGTACCTATATTACTAATGAAAATAGACCTATGCATTTCTAAAATGGGCCGTTGTGTCATACATTACAATTTTATCTAATATGATATAAAATTAATTTATAAAATTTATTGTTCATAGCATTCGGTAATTGATAAATGTTTTGAAAACTATGGAAACCTGAATTGGAAAAAATTATTGAGAACCCTTAATATAATCCTACATAATAGAAATGATCCAATGTTATGGTAAATAAATGAGTTTATTTTTTTGAGATAAAATAGAATGTATGGATATTAAAAGTGGGTGTGGTATTGACCCAGATGTATATAATAGAAATATTATAGAATATTTCTAGTTTAGTATATATTAGTCATTATTCATTTACACTATTATTTTTCACATAATATGCACCTTGTTTGACACTCTAGGGTAATGTGGGATTTTATTTAGAAGGCACCAATATATTATCAACATAGGTATAGAGTATTTGGTTCATGACCTACTCTTCCTTAGAGAATCAATTCAGTGTCTACAAAAATGAATCACATGAAATATGTACTTTTAATTATATCGGTGTTCAACATTCCTTCTCCATCATTTATGAACATAACAGAGCAGGCTCTGATCATCTCGATTAGATACTTACAAATCGATAAATAAAAATAATGTATTATCTATCATCCATGTATTATATTATCACTCATGTCAACAAGGAAGCCAACTCAAATTTAGATTGTATTGAGAATAAGGGAGATAATGGTGTTGACCTTCAAATTTCTGATCATGTTCTTGATGATCTCAAGCCCCTACATCAGAAGGATCAAAATAAATCTATTATTTATAGACTTTTGTAATCTCTCCATTTTTTTCAAGTAAATTAGTCTTGCTCCTTCGGGAAAGGTCTCGTCTTATCATTAAAATAAAATGTATTTCTAGTGCAATTATGGTATATATTATTATTTATTTTGACCAAATTAAATTTATTTTATTGTTACTATTACACATAACACAAAAATGAAAAAACATTGATATATTATTAAAATTATTATTTAAACATGACCGTTATAACCATGATTATATCTTGAATAATATTAATAGTAATAAATAATTTTTAAATAGTAATAATAACATTTTATATGATTAAAATCAAATGATAAATAATTTATTTAACTTTTATAATGGTATTCAGATGATTTTAAAATACTCTTTTCACAAAAAAAATTCATTTTTTCTCTAACAATAATAAAATTAATTTTTTTTATAGTTTTATAAAAATATTTTCTTTTGAAATTATCTAATAAAAATTATCTTTGGGTGACATGTAGGTATTTTTATGATAGTATATACTTTCAATTGAATATAGAAAAAAACATGTTTCAATAGAAAACTACCTTTTTGTTAAATGAATTTTTCAAGAATAATTTTTTAAAAAAATGGCGTTTCAATAAAAATTAACTCATATATATATATATATAATATTTAATTAATTTTAGTGGTTTTTATAATGAATATTTATATAAAATCATTTTTATCATTAAAATCATTTTTTAATTTGGGAAAAAGGTTTCTCATCTTGTCTATGGGATCAATATTATATACACAATTCTCAACTCCAGTGAATATAATTTTCAATAATTGAATTTATTTTTTCAATAATAAAATTTAAATTATCTAATAAATTCAACCTTTTAACCATATTTAATTGAATAAATATTAGAAATTATATTCCACAATTATTGTAAAAATGGGTTTATCGGGGGTTAAACTAAAAAAGATAATTATTAAAATAAACAAAAACATGTTATACACATATTTTATGGAAATATATAGACCTTATATATTTCATTATTGAGAAATTTCAATTCAATTTCTTCTTTCCCTGAAAATACTATGGGCAAACCATTTTCATTTTTAATAATTAATAGTGTTCCTTATACATCAATTATAAAAGGCCATGAATATACACTCATCCTCAAAATTCCAAAACACTTTTTTCATAATATACATAATAATATCCTCTCTTTAAATAACTCTATATTACTAATAATCCATTTTTGTTATATTTATATTATGTGAATCCTTTTTTTACAAACTGAAAGAAGTTTCTTGAAGAGAGGAAACACAACTAATTCAAAGTTTTATATGATTTATTCCACCACCTCCTTCTGTTACTATTATCATATGATGATATAATTACCATAAAATAATATATATGATATAATGTCGGTATCTTAATGTAATGACCTACTGAATTATTATCTTCCATCAAATGGGTTATGGAATCATTATTTGTGTCTACAATATACAACAACATAGCGAACTGATTTTAACTTCTTTTCATCACCACCTCTCACAGATAAATATATTTGTTGATTAAATGGTTTTATATTATATTTATTATTAATTAATAATTAAATTTTTTTATGAAATATAACATCAATAATTACATTTTAGGAAAATATGATAATATTGATCATGCGTACGGTACAGTGCAGCCTTGTGAAGTGGTGCGACTTATTCATGCATTACAGAAAAGTTAATAGGGATGGGATTATAGAAATTGTATAATATATATGAAAATAAAATATATTATTTAATGATAATATATTACTCATCATTCTTATTTTCAATATTTTGAGAAAAAGGATGCAATTTTAATCTGTACAAATTGACCACCATCTCCATGAACTGTGTACTTCATTTTCTCTATATATATCTTATGGTTTTATTAGAAAACATATATAATTATTTTTCAAGATATTAATATCATATATAGCATTCTATATATGTTTTTTCTATAATTTGTTTATGTGAATCAAAAATAAAAAATCAATGTATACAAAAAGAACAAATCAGTTGTTACTTAAAACATGACTTAAATATGGTATTATCATAAAATTGGGCAATAAAAGGTAATAATTCGATAATATAAAATATGATATATATATATATATGATATGTTACATAATATTTTTAAAATAAAATAAATTTTAATTATACAGGATGATTGAATTTGTATTACTGAATTTGATATTTAATGTAACATTTTTTTCATAATTTCACTTCATTCAGATATATGTTATTAAATTAACCTATTATTAAATTTTGAGGTGTATATAAATCCAATTTAAAATTTAATATGATGAATTTATTTTTCATCATGAAATTTTATGTTTCATTTAATTTTCTTCTTTTACGGGGTTTAATATTCAATGTTACCAATGTTTTGAAGATTTTATTTTATATTCTCATCATTTAATAGAATTGATTATTCTTATGTTTCTTATGATACATTATTTTGATCAATCACTCAGTAAATAGTTTTCATTTTCAATCCTCTATTTTTGTTTTAACAATATAGTTTAAATTTCATTTTGATATCCTTATGTACTAAACAGTTGAAAATTTTATTTTTAGGAAAATGTATCTTCATTTCACATTTTTGGTGAAAAATAAATTTTTCTTTAAATAACTTTTTTTGGAAAATTTATTTCAAAAATATTTTTAAATATCAAAATATTAAATATTATATACATTTTTACACATGATTTAAAATCGTTTATAATTTTATTAATGGAATCTTC
Organism: Viscum album; assembly: GCA_963277665.1. NCBI lineage: Eukaryota > Viridiplantae > Streptophyta > Magnoliopsida > Santalales > Viscaceae > Viscum > Viscum album. The sequence continues at coordinate 76,262,436 of OY728127.1, read as the reverse complement.
ATGATATTTTCTATACAACACCAACATATATTTTTATAAAATTTCTAATGGAATCATTTTTTTTTCATGTACAACATGAATATATTTTTATGTAAATTATGCACTTTATTTTAATTCAAGGTTCATTTATATTCATAAAATTTTATTTTTAAATAAAATTATTTTTAACTTGATTTAATTATGAAAAAGTGTATTGAAAAGTAGAAATTAAATTTTTCTCAGGAAATGATTTAAAGGTTTTTCTAATTAATTTTTCATATATGATGACTTCCTTTGAAGTCTTTTATGACATAATGGTGATATAATCCAATTATACCATTATTATTGTTTTTATGAATGTCTAATATTGATTATTAGATGATGTTTATAAAACCTAATTCTCCTCTATTGGTCCTACTATGATAAAATACATATTAAAACCACATCATTTAACGGTCTATTCAATGATGAGAGGATTATATTATTATTAAACAAATTTCCTTTCAACATATTATGGTTTTATGGAATAATTATTAAACCGGTTTTATTTTTTGGGATATGGTAGGATTACTATATTATGATATTGTAGCACAAAAAGGTATGATTTCCATTATGTAAGGTTTTTGACTTATATCTTCGTCAAATGAATTTGTAAAAGTTTTTTATTTCACAAGACTAAATTGATATAAACTGGGAGTGGAATAGATTTATTAAGGCACATATTTATATATGATAGTATTGAGAGTGATCTTATACTACTATTAATGTTTATTTAGTGAACCCATTCAAATATGATAGTCATGGATGTGATCATTGAATAATATAAAGATGATTTTCTATGTTTATGGGTATTGTATAATTAGATTCCTCATTCCAACATAATTTTCCAAATCTCATGTTCATTGATTTCCGAATGATTCATATCTTTTGAACTTCCAATATTTATTCCTCTACTCTATATTTTGGTTTTAAATATATAGGTAATGGCTTTCATAATTTTTTTCATGTTCTTAATCCCTTATTCAAATGTTATTCTTATGGATCTAAATTTATTTACCTTAATAGGAAATTGGATAGAATTCCCCAAAGGCCTCCATTTTTATTATTTTGATAATCCACCTTTCAAGGGGTTAGGAGAAACACTTATAATGCATGAAGGCTTAGAAACAATTGCAAGACACATTGGTCATAGATGGAATCACCTGGACAAGACAAGTTGGAACTGCTCCTCCACATCACATGTCATGATACCAGCAGCCCACCTTCATAGGGCTGGTCGGCTAACTATCCTATGTAGAGCTACACATGCCTGCTTCTGATGGAAAATCTATACCCTCTCATTCTTCTAAATCTAGTTAGTTCTGCTCTAGTGAATGCGCTAGCACAAAATCTACATATGAATCCTTAGTCCTTGTTGTCAAACTATTACATCTGAATTAAAGTCTCCTGAAGGCATTGGGGTGGCCCAAATTCCTTAAGGTGTCTCGAAGGCCTTGAGAATCAACTAGCCCAAAAGCATTGGGTAGCCCAAAATCCTTGTAGGACCCAAGGCCGAAACTGGTGGCCCAAAGACCCAAATGGATGAATAATGTCAGCTATTACAGTACTGAACAATACCTATTACAACATTGCTACTGTACTAATATAGTAACTGGAAATTACACCTCCACCCAGATTTGATCTCGGGTCTCTTGGATGCACCTATCGTGTACTGCTACAGTACTTGCTATAGTAACTATAAATATGCCTCCACTACTAATTTGATCTCACCCATTCTTATGTTATTTTAACAAGTTAATAAATAAAAATATTAAGTAAGATATTTATATCGAGGGTGAATATTTTTAAAAACATATTTGTAGATTATATAGTTCATATATGAAGTAGTATTATATGTTTAAATGTTTCCAATGGTACTATGACTTTAGATTCATTCAGTGTGTGTTTTCATAATGTAATTAATTGTCATATAAAAATATGTAACTTAGAAATGAAAATATTGGGTCTCTAATTTTGGTTTTATGGAACAGTTTTAGTTTAATTTTGAAACTAAGACAACAAAACATTTGTGATATCCTTAAGGAAAAGTCAAAGGACATGTCAACAGATTATTCTTCATATTGGAAACTATTTTGTATTTTTGTTAAATGATTGAGTGAGTTGTTTCCACGAAATTATTTCCCTATCTGGATACTAATGATTATTGTTTCCATAACATAATTGGACCCATGGTTGATAAATCTAAATGGGTGCATGGAGATGGAATCTAATGTTACAGGGGGAAAAAATATGGGCCTTGGTACATACATGGTATGAAACATCCACTTGATATGTATTTGGAAATTCACAAACTCCATATAAAATATCAAAAATGATTTCAATTTTTGATTACTATTAATGGAACAAGATAACCATATGGTTTCATATATTAAAAATATGATTTTTTTAAAATAATATAATTTATTTTCCCTAATTTATTTTGGTTCCCCACTTTAATTATTATTCCATACACTATGATTTCGTTGTTTCATTTAATGGATGGAAACTAAATGGAACATTTTAATGATGAGTGTGATGTATAATTAAATGATATTCCTCATAAGATGAAAAGGTTTATGGGAGTTGGAATTATAAATATTGTAGTTGTGGACATGAATCATTATCAATCCTGGGATCACAGTGAACATCCAAATAGGATAATGATGGAATGAATTTCTATTGAGTCTTACATGAAGATACAAACAACATAATTTATTTCATTTATTGATCCACCAGTTTCAATAATATGGATCTATACAAAAATAATTATATTCTATTTTACCTGGTTTATTTGGAACAATAAATAGTCTTTTCTCCTATCAATCAATTTGAATGAGATGAAGTTCAATTCTCAAATGTCATCAAGAATACATTGGTATATTATGAAATGTTATCCCTATATTAAGATGAGTCATAGAAAATATTTATAAATAAATTACATCAAATTATTATTCATATGAATATATAGATGGAGTTCCATGTTCTAAATCAAAAGTATGAAAATTTTATTATTACCTATGCCTTATTTTTTACAATACTTGTGATGTTTGATTATGTTAGTTTCATGCAACCTAAAATGAGGTTGATAAATTCATCAGTTCACTATAAAAATCCCCTAATATTCTAATCCATTTCCTGGAAGATATTTTCTGTGTGATATGATGGTGGAAATTGATGTTAGAGTTTCATATCAATATCATGATTTTGAGAAGAAGGGAAAATGGAAATAAATGGAAAATATAAAAACCACTGAGATCATAAATTGTGGTTTCTTTTAAGACCAAACTATGGAATGAAACATGGAAGGAATTTTCTAAAGGGTACTTGTAATTTTTTTATTGAAAAAGGGAATGTAATAATGAAATTGAATGACGATTTGATGGAAATAAGTTATATAAGAATTAAACATAAAGATATAACACTATAGAATACACCACCCCACTCTAGTGATTCAAATTAATTGAGTGTAGTAATTATGCTTACAGGTTCAATTTTTTGACGATAAATGATAAAAATCGATGGATGAAACCCCAGATGATAAAAAAAAATATCATGTTATGTTTTTTTATGATGAGGGGTGGTATAATAATATTATAAACAGTACACTGACCATCCACTACAAAACTCATAATGCATTATATGAATATCAATATACCCATTTTTTATATTTCCTAATATTTTTAATGGTCTCATGACACTACACATTTTATTAGATGTAGAATTAGATGTGAAAACCTCTAATGGCATGATGATCACAGATCATGTCTATGATTTTACTCTAGTTGATTTTTGAATGAATTTACTTCCTGGAAATATTTTCATTCCTCTATTAGTTGAATATAATGTTATCTTAGGCTTTGATTTAAATTTTCAACATTAATTCCATATCAATTTCTGTGGAAGGGGATTCTAATTTAAAATTAAAAATAAAAGTATGATCATAAATTACTGTGATGAAAAATATTAACATTTGATTGAAATTATATCAATTTATAGATATTTATTTATATTCAAAAGGGATGTTTCTCTTGATTATTGGGGAGAAAATCAATTTCGTTGACCCACCAATAGAGTGGGTGTTTTTTTATCTTTCAAGAATATTTTTATAGTTTTCTATCAAAACATGATGCTGATTTCTAAAAGGAACTAATTCATAGTTCCACAATAATTTCAGATAATCTTTATTGAATATCCATGATTTAGTTGTAGAAAATGAAAATGAAACTATATGATAACATTTGAATGGGATTCATGTTGAAAAGTATCTCACATTGGGCTGCACCTATCCTTTTTTAAGAAGAAAAATTGATTTATGTGACACTACATATATTATCGCAACATGAAAAATATAAGAATGAAGATAATTTATCCTCTAACCCATATTGGTGACCTATTTTTTCCAATTCACATAAGTCAATAATTATTTATCATTGAACATGAATATTGGTGTCATTAATTGATGTTAAATGAAGGGTATATACCCATGTTCCTAGTCCATACAAGCAATAAACATTAGATATATATATAAATATATTTATGTCATTCAACTATACTAAATCACTGGTTTTATTCACATATTTAATGAATATAGTCCTTAAATATTACCTTGATCAGTTTGTGGTAGTCTTTATATATTTTATTCATATTTATATAGTGATAATTGATGATCAAGAATATCAATTTGGAATTTTACTAAATACCCAAAAAGCGGTAAATATATGAAAATCATAAAAACTATTAATTTTGGATGTAAGAGGTTTTTTATAGGTTACATAATATCAAGAGAGGATATATAAAATGATACATAAATAGAAGAGGTTATTGAGTGTTGGATGTGTTAAAACATGATGACTGATATAAAAACATTTCTGAGTTTTTTCTGTATAGTTCCAATGCCTTGTGAATTCTTTCTCATTTATTTCTAATCCACGCACATAGTAAACATGAAAGGGATCCATGTTACTTGGCATTGAATAATGTGAATAAAATTTCAACGAACAAAAAAAATATTATTCAGTGAACATATTCATACATTACTATATTTTAGATAAGGGTTTTTAATATACATTGATCCATCTAAGGTGGAATTGGGATGTGTTGTTTTGACAAATTCTATTGATATAGATTATTCCACATTAAATTTTTTGATTCTTGACAAAATTTACCCAACTCATGATTAAGTTTCATTTTCAATAATTTTTGAAGTAAATAAATGGCGTAATAATAGTTTTGTAATATGTTTTATATATATAATAATAATAAATTATTAAAATATATATTCACAATTTTTTTTGAATATGTTATTGAGATTTTATTTTTTATTTTTAACTCCATTGATTTATTAATACATTTCCACCATAAGAAAGCTAACAAGGTGGTTAGTGTGTTGAGTCACAGTGAACATGCACTCCTATAATTGATGTTAATCATAAAAGATCCCATATTTCAATATTTTAAATGGATGGATATGAAAATACTAATGGATGATGATAAGCCATATATTTATCAATTATATTTCCAAAAATATATTCTATTAAATATAAAAATAGGGTAGAATGTAAATGTTGACATATAATAGAAGTGTTTATATTTTAATGATTTTAAACATGATCATGATGGAAGGATGATGTATAATAAGAGTGAATGTGTTATATTTATATTATATTTTTAGAATGAGTTATTAGATGAATCACATAGCTCTTCTTTGCCTATTCATCCTTGATGTATAATGAAGAGTAATGATTTTTAGGGAATTTATAGTGTTATGGCTTGAAGAGAGATGTCAAAGTGTTTTTATCTCTATTCATGAAATTTTTTAATGTTAATTCAAAATGACATGGTACAAATAGTTTAAAACATAAATTGACTATACCAGAATGGAAATGAGAGAAATAACCATAGATTTTTTCATTGGACAATTGAAAAAAATAAGGGGCATAAAAATATGTGGGTTGTCATATTTCTTTTTACCAAATTAGTACTATTCATCAATATTTGAGAAGAAATTATTCTTATTATATTACTATAATATATATTTTGGAGTTTTTTAATGTTTCATATAGCACAACTATCATGTGTATATGATTGGGATCCAATGTTTACCTCGACAATCTGTAGAAGTCTTCAGCAAGATCTTGATATATATATTTGAGCATTAGTACTACAAATAATACTCAAATAAATGATCAAAATGAAAGAAAAATGAATACATATAGTATATAAGGATATATTGATCAATGTATTTTATATGTGGCTCGGATCAACACATTCCACTAGTTTAGTTTTTATATTTTTATCGATTTAACTCAATAAATAATAATGGTCCTTGTGAATAACTCTATGGAAATATTTTTTAATATACAATATTAGGTAATGTAGTTAGAAAATAATAAAATTTGATAATTATATACATGAATAAATTTTAGATATATTTACGTTCATTTATAAAAACATCAAGAATGTGGAGTTTTGGCCGACATATTTTGATAACAATTGTCTTGTAATATAATTTTTTATGACACTTTGTTTCTATGAATATAACCATCGAAGAAGGTAATGATAATTTTAAGGAATGGTAAACTATGACCTATGAATATCATTCCCTTTTAAATACATGATCATATTTGGTTTCTAGAATATTGATTAGAACAACAACTTATACTCTCTTGAGTTCAGGTTATGATACATTTATATCCTCTACTAAAGTACAAACATGATTCAAAACATTTATTGAACTCATAGCTCATACTAATTGAGTATGATCTTTATTATACATATCATCGAGTATATATTATATATCCTAGATAGATATTTTTGATAAATAATACCAATCCCTTGGTCAATGTTTTGTGGTGAATCCACAGGTTTGAAAAAACTACATGGTCCCCTGAGGAAAATATGAGGTAGAATTATCCACATATGTTTGCTAATGGGAGAAAAAAAATTTAGGCAGAATATCATTTTAATAGGTTTATACTGATACAACAATGTTTTTATTATTTATGTTTCCACTAATAATTTTAATTTATTTGATATCTTTTGTTACATGTAAAATTGGGTTTTTAGAAACTATCAAATATTATTAATATTTTATTTTAAATGTTAATATTATTACTCAACCATTAATCATAGTAGTAAAAATAAAAATAACTATTATATATAATGGTTTTATATAACGAAAACATATTGAAAATTTTTTAACTAATTTTTTTAAAAAAATTCATTTTACGTTTCAAAAACAATATTTTCACAAATAAATTTTAATTTTTCTAATTTGTGAAAAATAATAAAATTTAATTGTTAATCTTATATAAAGTTAAATATTGAAAAAATTACTTTTAAATCATCATGAATAAATTATATTACTGTAAAATTTGGGGGGTTTTTTAAAAAGATTAATATTTCGTTGATTAGTTAACAATATGGGTTTTATTGAAAACTACAAAATCCATTAAAAATATAATGTTAATTTTTAAAATAAAATGGTATTAGAAGTCAAATTAAATCAATTATACATCAGTTAATAAAATATATTCTATTTGAATAATTTTCATTGGAATATTTTCAATCAACCATTTTTAGACATTTGATCATTTTCTATTTCAGATACAATATTCACATCATGTATATGTGTTTAAATTTAAATTAATTTTTTCAATTACACTAATTGAAATTCAAAAAATGGAGATGAAATTTTGAATAATAATAATTTATATTATATACTAAAGAATCCTAATTTTGGTAACACTAACTAATAGTCATAATAGTAAACTCTTTTTACTATAGTTATGGTAAAAATGTGATTAATTGGAGTTTAAATTATAAAAAATAAGGGATAACATGTCCAAACAACATAAAAAGTCCAAAACTATAATTTTGTCGAAAAACCATTGTATGGTTCAATATCTTCTTTAAATTTTTTAGAATCTTTAATGGACCAATATGGAGCCTTGTTTCATGAGAAAAACATGGTTATTTTTTTATGAAATTACAAGTGTTCAACTCAACTCATCTATAAAAGGTATCCACTTATACATTCATCATCAAACATAAAAAAACATATTTCATCGACCCGTATAAACGCAGATAACATGAATTATTACAAAAATCCTTCTTATTTATCTGATTTTGATAAGAAATAAAATCTATGTATATTTTTATGAAAACGAATGGTTGTTTTTTCAGAAAAAGAGTTGACACCCCAAACCAAGTGTTTTATTTGATTTCATCCATCACCTCATTCAATTACTATTAAACCATGATAATATAATTTTCTCAGTATCATCCATATAATAATATACTTTTATTTTAAAATCATATCTACAACTGTCTCCACATCAATCAAATTTATTATAAAATCACTATTTTTGTGTACGATGGACTATCACCTCATGAACTTATGTTATTCTTCTTCCAAGAATAGATAACACAACTAGATATAATTATGGGTATAATTTATTTTATAATATACATGATATTATTATACATATTGATTTTTCATATCATATAAAACATCATACTTTCCTTTCTGTGAGAATATGATATTTTTGGTCTTATGCAAGATGGACTACCGCCTATGGAGGCAATGTGAGTTGTTAACACTATACAAGGAAGGTAATGAAGATTGGATTAAAAAAACATGTGATATATATTGAAAAAAAATTATAACGAAAATAAAATATTCAAATTTCTATATATAAATACACTGTGAAAATGGGAGCATCGTTCATGCGTTTGTACAACCAACCATCTCCATGAATTTTTCATTTCAATGTCTATAATTAAATAACACTGATTAATATAATACATATATACTAAATATTTTTATGTCCCAGGGCATATACATTTCATAATATTTATTTCAGATTAGAATTCATATATATGATCTTTAAAGGTTTAGTGTTTCTGAAAATTAATAATTAAATATATTAAAACCAAAACATATATATACAACGTGGAAACTTCTTAAATTATTCATTTCATTAATAACATAAAACAATTTAAAAAACATGATTTTTTAATGCTTAGTCATTATAACATTACCATGATTCCATCCTTGACACTATATTACATAAATCATATGAAAATAATATAATTACATTGTATGATAACAAAAATAATAGACATGTACACAGAAATAATGAAATATATTACCCTTGTGGAAACATGTAAACCATGAATATTTTATTCAATTGTAATATTTTTATATATTTAGAAGAAGTTAATAGTATTCAGAGAATATAATCCAAGTTCTTAACATTTTTTTCAATAAAAATATTACCATAATCCCCATTGAAATCACATATAAAATATAAATGTATCCTTGGAAATAATCATACATATAGAATAATTATACGGTTAACTTCAACACATATCACTCTTACAAATAGAATAGTCAAACATCTGACTTCAATAAAATGCATTGAAGATTATAACGTAAACATACATAATTGGTTTCTCATAGAACAAATCCATATTTGGTTTATCTCATAATGAATAATCTGTGGATTATCATGTTCCCACCAGTCATAAGTTTAGGTACCGTTCCATAATCACAACACAAAAAATATTCCAATTTTCAACATTTCACTCTTAAAATTTCATTTCAAATAAAATTAAATCATTTCAATATATTAAAATTTTCAATACATTTTATAAACCATTTCTAATAGTAATATACCAAAAAACATAAAAAATGGTTTTTTTTACCCTTATAAAACAATATGTGTCATATAGGAAGCAAAATATCAAATAACAGTTATTATGGTAGAAAAGTTGTTGTCACCACAAACATTTAAAAAACATTTATTTTGTCTTACTATAAAAAATGTAGAACAATTCACATAGAAATATTCCATTTTAAAATAATGGAAATAATTTAATGTAAATTGTTTTGATTAAATACCTTTTAAGATAAGGTGGTGTATAACATCTAAATATAACTTAATGAAAGGAGATTATGATGAATTCTCATACCTCGAGTATGAATTATCTTGTAAATTATATATTATCATGAATAAGACACATATGTTAATTTATTTCTTATTTTGAACCATTTTGATCATCATTATTCTTTTCATATCACTTTTTATCTTGTTATAACAATTACATAATGATTTTTGTTCATGTATGATGTTTTTTTCGATATTCGGTTCTAGAGTAAAAAGTGAACTTGGTATGATGTCACTACTCCTTGTAGTAATTTTTAATTCATTTATAAAATAATTTTTATGAAATAATGGTTAATTTAATAAGCCAATTATTATTTTAAATCCATTCACTAAATATGAATTTTCATAATTGAGAAACGATAAAATCATGGAGACTATACACCATATGCACGCAAGAGTTACATTCTCCATATTTTATTGATCTATTTGGAAAGAATGTAAGAAATATTTTACCTTTACATAATGATAATGACATAATTAATATCATATGAATAATTTATATATACTAATATATATTCTTCATGTGATGTGGGGTCTAAAAATTAATCACATCGCTTTGTGGAGGAGATAGATCATATGTATGCAAGAACAACATTATCATTTTTAGGTGGATGAAATTTAACAACATTAATGATATATTATTCTCTTATAATGATAAATATGTCATTAAAATCACATATTAACATTAATTCCATAATTATTACTAGTCATGGGAGATGATTATGGGAAAAAAATTTATATAAATTCATAGAGATGATAGTTCACTCGTACACACGAACGATTAATTCCATTCCAATTTTGGAGGAGGTGATACTGATTTTGTTAATTATATTAAAATAATAACATATAAGTATATTTATAATATTTGAGTTATTATTTTATTTTGGTAGGATGAGTTTTTAATTGTTTGGATTAATATATAAAATATAAACACTTAAATAATAACATCACCTTTCCATCAGATGATCACAATTCTTAACACCATAACACATATAATGGTGGTTTTACTCAAAAAAATAAGTCCTCGTGGATGTGGAGAGGGATTATAAGAAGTGTTTTTTATATCTTTTCTGATCCAATTGGGTTTTTATGTTTTCGTAATATAGATGAATCAGTTCCTTTGATATGAGAGGGAAGGGGCACTCATAGAATTAAAAAAAATATTAAATTAATATAAATTCAACATGTAGTCCAAATTTTCCCAAACAGATTAATTTGTAAAATAAAATTAATTTGTTTCTAATTAAAATCATAAATTTAAAATCATAATTGTTAGGAACATTTATTAATTCATATCTTATTTTAACTATGATTTTACCCTTTTTAATATTACTTTGTTATAATGTTATTTAAATTATTAGAGTTAAATTAATTTCTATTACAATTAAAAAGTTCATCAAAATGCCATTAATTACATATTATGAATTATAATAAGAATTTATAATAATCATAATATATTTTTTTGAAATTTATAACATTTATTAAAATATTTAAATTTTATGAAATGAATTATGTCAATTTTGACACTATTCAGTATTTGAATTTCTCAAAAATCATAACAACATGATTACTTTGAAAAAACTATATTAAATGAATTATAAAATTTCATAATTATATATAATATTCATGCATGGTATATTAATTTTCATATTATATTTATTTTATTATTTATTATACAATTTATTTGAATCATCCATTAATTAAAATTTTACAACATCGTCATTGTGTCACCATTTAATTTAATTATTTATCAGCTAAAAATTATTAAAAAATTTAAAATTATGTAGATAATAATTTTATCATTATAAATAATTTTTATAGTATTATAAATCCCATTTATAACACCATATTAAAATACATTACATTTTAAAAAATAAAAGTGTAAAAAAGAACACTATTCATTGAATATAATATTTTAAGTTTGTTAGAGTCTTCTAAGTGGATTTTTATGTTCTTAAAATCGACCCAAGGATGATATTTGTTGGAATAGAATTATAGAATTAAATTTTCATAATTATTATCATAGTTTTATATTATTATAAAAATATTTTTACATTTAATTACCCAATTTACCTTTATCCATGGTAATAAACATTATTAATAAGGTTACTATTCATAATGTCCAAAAATAAATAGGACCTATTTATAAATAATTTACCTTCTGATTAAAAATAAATAACATATTTTTACGAATTCAAAAAACTAAATTGGTTAAAATTATTTTGATAATTAATATTGTTGACAGAATAATAAAACATGATTTTGGTGAAATATGTTCAAAATATCACAATGTTCTTTTGTACAATTTAAATATGATATTGATTCCAATTTCCAAAAATGAACTAAATGATAAATACATAATTTAACTAAACAGTAAATCAAATTTAAATGATCGTCTAACAATAAAAACAATTATATGAAAAAAATATTTTTGTGTTAAAACACAACATTTTCCCCCATTTCTTAATTAATGAATTTTATCCGAAAAATACCACAAATTCAAGAAATGATAATTTTTGAGCCTATTCCAATGAAAATAATTATATTTTCAAATATAACATATAAAATTTTTAAAAACTAGATTTTAAATGGGTTCTCCCTCAATAGGTGGTTAAACTATATTAATAGAAAAACACTCATTTTTTTGGTAAAATTGTATTCGTTCTTAAATATATTCATGAAAGTACATAAAATGAATTTTAAAAATTATATTCAATTAATTATTAATTAATATTATCCAAAAAAATTGATTTATTTATTTTATAAATACAATTATTCAAACATAAATAGTTTACTATAAAAACACTTCCATTATATCCAATTGTTGTTTATTATTATTTATTATTAATTTTATAAGAAATGAATCAATATATAGAGATATTTAAATCCAATTTTCACAAATATATATAATAATGTTCATTATTTCATTTCAATGTCCTCTTATAAACTTATGATATATAATAATATATTGTTTTTTTATTCAGAACAATGTGGTGTAGCATTTTATCTATCGAACATATTGTTTCCTCTTAAAAACTATTGATGTTACATTCTTTCCCCCCCTATAATTTCCATCTTCGCAATTTTAATTTGGGTTTGGTCACTATGGTATTAATTTTCAAAATACCTTTATTACAATCACACATCATAAAGTGGTTTTATAAAACATGCACTTTAAAAGAACGAACGGATAATACGATGGACACTTGAGACAACACATTCTGGGATTTGATATAAGAAAATGTTGGTATGTAAGAAAAAATAACTATGTGTCCCCTGTCATGATCCAACCTGGGTTGACCCTGAACCGATCACCTGAGTTGGTCTGCTGTAAGACCCGGGAGGCATTCCTGATCCTCTCGGGATGGAGACAGGTTTCAGGGCATCAATAGAGGACAAATTAGAATGATTTCGCCCAGTAACATTAAATAAAGCAGAAAAAATAATATAGGGGAGTGCAGAAAAAATTAACCAAATAAAAGGATAAATAAGAACAAAATAAAATAAAACTATCCAAAAGAGACATCCACTGTCTCTGTGTGACCTTGCAAGTCACTCTCTATATCACGACCAAATATCGCCCAAGGCGATAGCACCCAAGGTGAACGCACCCAAGCTGTAGCCTTCAAAAAAGAAAACAACTGAAAAACACCATATGTGTGATTATTAAAACATAGTAGGACAACCTGATATCTATTACAATTGAACTACAATTAAAAGAAATAATTTACCAATTTCAGGTTTGAACTAAATTATATAACATATTAGTCTCCACACACACTTTAATTTCTAAAACAAGTTACAGTCCATTTCCATTTTGAGTTCAAAAACAAGTTTAATGTTTGAAAGGACCATGTGAATTGCATATTTATACATTTTTGCAAACAATTTAGAAATCCAAATTTTAGTTTTTAGTCGAAAGGAAAACCACAGAAAACCCACAACACACACTAAGCGCAATGGATAAAGTATCACATGGGGACCAACAAACGAACTATACCTCTCAATCATCCGCCACATACAAACAAACACTAAATAAAACATGGGTCGAACATAGGAGATCATGAATAATCCAGGATGTACTATACATGTGACTCATCCGAAAATCATGCTCTAACTCGATGACATCATAACACCCTATCAACTGGTATAGCCCTTCATGGAATAATCGAGGGGCCCAATCCCCTTATCAGTAATAAATAAGTATTCCCCTGCTATGGGGCCACTAGCCAGTGCATAATCTAAAATAGTTCAACAATCATTCTCAGAAGAATCGTTCACTATTACAGGTTCCCATGTCAACACATACAATAAATGGGGTGCGTCCATAATGTAAATCAATCAGTCATGATGCACAAACATTAAACACACCTCACGTAATCAACGGACACCAATGATCACCCATGAGTGGGTTTCCCAAAATAATTTATTTTATTCAAGTGTCAAATAAGCCTTCACCAATTTTAAAAAAAAACGTCATTTCTAGGAAACACCCAAAACACTAATTCAATTTTCAGAAGAAATAATTTATCATTGAAACCAAAAATACATTTGAAATTCTGTGAACTATGTTCAAAAGAAAAAGGGGAATTCTTTCACTACTGGGTGTTCGTTCATTGAGAAAATATTTCACGTGTCTTGTATAAAATAAATGGATCTTTTTTACACCAAATAATCATTTAAAAATTAAATATCTTATATTATTTTCCAATTATTAAAATTTTATAAAATTTTAAGATATTAATAAATTCTAAATTTAAAGATAAGTGTAGTGGGGAACCAACCTCGAGACTGAGATGAAAAGGATAACGCACATCCGACACCACACAGTAAGGTCCTACGTACTATAAAAAAAATAATAACAACTCAAAACACAAACAAAAACCCCAATTAAAGTATGTGAAACCAAGTGGTGGGAAGAAACCCTCACATTGAAACTGAAGCGCGAGGATGGAGAAAATTTTTAAACAAAGCGAGGGGATGGCGCTAACTCGAAAAAGCCCCGCATGGGTGATAAAAAGTTAAACTGACCCAAATAAAATTTAATTAATAAAAACTCTAATCAACCCAAGGAATATATATATATATATCAAATATAAATATCAAACGTGCATAAAATAAAATGGGTATACCAATGGGGTTCGTGACTAGATAAGGACCACCTGAGGGTGCCGCGCCGGAACAGCAGAAGGTGTCCGCCTGGCTGGACACTGTCCGACCAGCGGTGTAGGGAGGGCCGCCGGACAACGGCGATGCGACATAGCCGAAGGGAAGGGTGAGAGTGAGCTGAGTATCGGTGGGCAGCGATAGGAGCCGGGGCCGAGCAGTTGCGGTGCTATGCGGCGCTACAAAGGGGCGGTTGAAGACCGATCGACTGGAGAAGGGAGGTCTGAGGAGGGCAGCTCGTCGGCGACCTGCTCGAGCGCAAGCGAGGTGGGCGACTGGGTAGCAGGGGTTGTGCGTATGTGAGGTTGAGACTAGTGTGAAGGCTACTGCAAAAGGGAGGTGGGCTCTGTCGCTGGCCTGCATTGTGGTGGAGGATAGCGGAGGAGGGAGTCGGGATCAGGCTGGCTGCACTGGTTGGAGGAGGGGAGGGGAAAAATGGGGAGGAAACAGAGTCCTGGACGAGTCGCGTGCAGAAGGGGAAAGGGGATCCACTGGGGGATGTGTGCGCTAGAGTCCATCACGCCCGTGGGCTGCTAGGGAGGTCTATAGTTGTGTAGGTGTAGGAGGTTGGGACAGCAAGCTATGGGCATGCTCGGGTGGGGCAGGGGGGGTCAGCTGCTAGATAAAGAGAACTGGGCAGGTGTGCAGTGTGGCGGCCGGAAGAGCTGTTGGGCTATGCAGGGTAGTAGGAGGTTCGGGAGGATAGACCGGGACGGCGATCCGGCCTGAAGTGGAGGGAGAGAAGGGATCACAAGCTGAACAAGGAGAGAGGAGGGCTATGGAGACAGCGTCGCTAGGCTGTTTCGAACAGATGAACAGGGGGTGAAACAAATGCGCTGAAAATAAGTAAAGAGAAGAAGAAAGAATAGGGGAAGAAATAAAAGATAAAATAAAAAAAGTAAATAAATAATTAATAATAATAATAGATAATAATTATATTATTAATAATAATAATAACAATATTATAAGTTATTGTTATTATTATTATTAAACATTTTATAAACTTATTTTGAATTTAATTTATTCACTTAATTTTATTATTTATCTAATGTGATGGGCAACCACGCACTCACTAGGTCCGAACGCATGATCGGACCGAATGTGCGGTGACCGTGCACACACCCGGACCGAATGCGCGATGATTGGGCACTGGCCTGAGACCCACCGAAAACTTGAAAGCTTAAAAATATAAAACACAGACCCAAACCAGACTCTACCTAGAGTTTCGGGATAAAGGAAGGAATAAAAACATGAGCGTCTGTGGTTGTAGTGTGACATCCCCATTGAAATTTGATATCATGAATTTATTTATTCTAAAAATATTATTATGTTTCATTTTATTTTATTCTATAATGGCACCAAATATTCATTTTTACCATAAGGGTATTGATTTTATGTAAAAATTACATCATATTATCAGGATTATTTCTGATTATGTTTCTAATTATGAAATCATTTGATCTATCACAAAAGAAACTCATGATTTTTTTCCAATAGTTATGTCATGACAATACGTGTTTTCCAATCATTTAAGGCACAATATATTTAACACCATAAAATTATAAAATAATAGCATGGTATTTAGAATCATATATGAAAAGTAAAAAATCTCAATAAAACCATGAAGAACATTTCATTAAATTTAATCAATTTCATAGCTTGAGGAACATGAACATTGTTTATAAATAAATAATTTTATGGTATATTAATATAAAATAGCTATTAAATTTTTGAGAATAAATATTAATTACTAAATCATAATAATTATATTCTTTATTATTTAATAAATTATATTAAATGTTCATCTATTGATAACAAATAAATTAAAAAAATTTACTGAAAAATAAATGTTTTCTGAAGAACAATTTTTGTATGAAAACAAGTTCACCACATCCTACGCACATATGAAAAATTAAATTTAGGAAGATTTTTTTTAATTATTTGAAAAAAGTGTCTTATGTTTGGAAATTATCAAATAAAAATTATACTAGGGTGAATAATTTTATTTTTTTGAAAACATTAATTTTTGATGAATATTAAAAAATATTGAATTTTATTTAAAAATTGCCATTTTGTTTAAATAATTTATATAGATGTATTATATTTTAATAATTTTATATTAACATTTGTAAACTTTTATATCTATTAATAAAATTTTCAGCATTATTGTGATTTTAATATTGAAATTTTATTTTTTTACCATATATACATATGATAATTTTCTCTTCCGAAACACTCTTTTTCTTCTTGTTTCTGTTTATTCTTCTAAATTTAATTTTGAAAATTCAATGAATTGAATTAAAAAAAATTACATAATAAATTTTAGCATCCTTTATATTGTTTATAATATTTAAATCTTATTTTTTTTACCTTTATAAATTGTGAAAAAGGAAAAAATAATTTACACATTTCAAGTAAAAAGTTGTTTATTAAGTGTACAACTAAAAACATGGTGGTTAAAATGATCTAAAATCATGTCTAAATTATTTAATAAAATTATTAAGAATTTATAATATTAATTTATATATAATAATTCATTTTATTATTTTTTACCTTATGAATCATAGTGTAACATATTTTTATTTTAACAATTTACAATTATTCCACTCATCTCATATAGAAAAGGCCACCCAATTTTTTTTCTTTTTCACAACATAAAGTCCTTTTAGATCAGAAAATACCTACCCAAATTAATTCCTCACATGAATACTAAAATCTTGGATAAAATAATTTTTCCATAAATCCTTTCTAGGAGTACGTTATGTATATTATTAAATATGTGGCCTGAGAAGACGTAAAATTCCTGAAAATGATTTTTTGTTTTATTTAATCTAAAATATTGTTAATTTTTGTTTTTATAAAAACACTAGTATATCATATAAAATAAGATTTAGCTATTTTAATTGAATTATAAATAACCATTGAATCTTTTCCAAAATTGGACATGATCACATTAATCACGTATACAGTGTATTATCCCCTCACAAACTGAAGGGACATATTTTCCATCAACCACCCTCATCGTTAAAAATTAGGGTGGATATAAATTAAATTATTTTGTTATTTATATCATAATAATAAATATCTATTAATTATTTCGTAAATTCCTTTATACAATTCATACTTTAGGGGATACAATAAAGTCACTCATGTGTACAAAATACAGATGACTCATGAATCGATAGGGTTAGTTTTTCACTAACAATTTACATGGATTGTAATAAGCATAAGGTTAATGAATATATGAAATATAAATGAAATAATAATGATATAAGTGAAAACTTTTTAATTATTAAAATATAATATATCATTTAATTTCATCACATTTCTTTATCTAAATGATCATAACATAATTTGTGTATGTGTGGACTACCTCCTTCTCAAGTGACCTAACTCTATTTTAATCAAAAAACCATATGGATGATATAAATAATAAAATATAATGAAAAATTATGGTATTTTTGATATTATTATCATTATTTAACTATATTATATTACATGACACATTTCCATAATGATCATTGAAAACTGTAAATGCTACTCTTGCATACTTACAACCTACTATGTCCATTATTGGAACATTTTTTTTCTCAAAAATACATTCATTAGTACTTTTAAATTTATAATTTAATAATAAAAAATATTAATATTACATGAAAATTAATTTTTATATATTGAAATAAATACCTCTTAGACCAATTTTCATCCTATAGAATAAATTTTAAACATAAAAGTCATATATCATTTAAACAAATTATATAAATTTTATTAATTAAGTAATTCTATATATAATGATATTAAGAGAAATAAAAATATTAATAAACATGAAAAGGTTATTAAATATTTTAATATTTATCATTGTCTTATTATTTTTGATTTTAACTACTGTACATGTTAATCCAGACTCAAGGTAAAGGACATTATTAAATCTCTCTTCATTAAGGAATATTGTGATGTAATGAACCTTATTTCAATTGTAATGATTATATCATTTTCCTTTGACATGTAAAATCTTTATGAATCACTAATTACTTATTTTTTTATTTTCAAATATTTATTACTTATACAAAATACATTTTGTCATAAAATTTACAAAATGGTAAAACTTTTAATTACTCAATTTATTTTCATTGGTTATATTATAACATAATTGTTTTTGGAAATAAATGAATTTATGTCTAAAAACATTTAACTATTATATATTTTGCTGAAAATATATTATTTGATTTTCAGTTTCACATAAAAAATTGATTCATTTATCAATCCCTGAATCATATTTATGATCTCAGTA
The DNA here is from genome assembly GCA_963277665.1 of Viscum album. Classification (NCBI taxonomy): domain Eukaryota; kingdom Viridiplantae; phylum Streptophyta; class Magnoliopsida; order Santalales; family Viscaceae; genus Viscum; species Viscum album. The sequence goes on along the minus strand of OY728127.1, from coordinate 76,243,011 downwards.
ATAGATTATTTTAATGTCTCATCATTATAAGGATTATTGATAATAATGTCAACAGTATATGACATTAGGAGACGAAACTGGCTCCTTGATAATAATACTGAGGTAACCCATACTTAGCAGGAAGGAAATAAGGTGGCTGATCACTTTGCATCTTTGGCTTTGGCGAACCAGGTTATTAATGTAACTTGCTTCCCCAGTTGTCACCTTGTGAATCCTGAAGGGGTGAACTTGATTATAGGTGACCCTGTTGGCCTCTATTACAAAAAACCTCCTTTGGTCTAAGGGTTTGGTTTCATCCTTGTATGTTGGAACTATTCTCTACTTTATATAAACATTCACCTTTAATGATGATGAAAAGGAAATTATATCTTTATCGTTAAATAAACTGCATTAATTTTTTTCTCCTCAAGTTATTCTTGAAATTTATGTAATATTACTATTTTCCACTTTTTCATACTTAAAATATTTGATAATTTTTTTAAAAAAAAATATTGTCTTCATTTATCGCTGTTATTGGAAATATTATTTTTTTTCCAAATAACTGATTTATTATTTGTTTTTTTATTTCAATTTAAATATCTTTAAAATAAAAATTTGATAATTTCTATCCGATTTTTACATTTTATAAAATTTATTGAAATGAATTTTCATATCATTTTCAAAATAAGAAATCTTTAGATTTTATAAAAAACTAAAAAGATTTTTTATTTTAATTAACTAGTCATGTATAGAATTTATTTATGTTAGGAAAACTAAATGTTTTAAAAAAACATTTAAATTATTAAAAAAAATCCAAATATTTTTATTTTAAAAAAAATTCCACTAAATAATTTTAAAATTTTTTTTAATGTAAATAGGGTTATTTTACTCAAGAATGTTTCAAATAATATTTTCACTATATTATTTTTCATCATTGTCATAAACCTATTATATTAATTATGATACACTAGATATAATATTGTTTTGTCATAATTATTTTCATATTAGATAGCTTCTGATTATTCAAACCGAGGATGGTATTGGGATTCTTATTTTTTTTATTGTTATTGTCTGTAACATTCCCATGAAGTATTTATCTTCTCATGATCATTGGAAATTAAATTTCCCCTATGTATCCATATCACTTAACATAAATATTTTTTTAAAATTATATCATTCCTATATATATTTTTCTATAATTAATGTTAATTTTTTATCATGGGATATATTAATAATTTCAAATTTATTACTCAATATGTATATTTTTTTATAAGGTACAATTTTATTAAATTAATTATTTTAATATATATATATATATAATTACTTAAAAATATAGTGATGCGTGGCCTAAACTATATATCTCCTCAATGAATTATTAGTCATGGTAGGAAAATTAATATGATAACATTAAATTGAGTTCCACATATAGTTTTAAAAATTATTATGAATGGTCTTGAGAGTAGGAGAATCATGTGCATGTTCATATGACATCCAATAATTAATCGTTTCCTTCCCCAAAAATAATGTTTTTAGTATCAATTATATTTTTTCAGTAATATTATCTATCTGTTCGTTTCAATACTTGTTTTTTATTAAATGGATTGTGTTTTTAGTTATTTAACCTATAATACAGACTATTCCTTTTATTTTCAAAATATTAATGTTATTTAAGAGGACTGTCTGTTCAATTAAATATAGTTCTATATTTATTTTTCATATCTTTTCACAATAGTAATTTTAATTACATAGATTGTATATTCGATTATTTTCCATTCTATATTGATTATTCCAAATATTATTATGATAATGATGTTATTTAAATGGAATGTGTGTCTAGTTATTTACCATTCCATTTTTTTACAATTATATACTCTTGATATCTTTTGATATAAATAACCCATAATTAGAATTTGATCTCTCCATTATTTTGTTTCTCAAAAATCCATAATGTGTACTTTGATGATATGGATAGATTTTCTAGGGGGAATAACTAAATTTTTTAAAAACTATTATTTTAATTTATTTTATAATAATATATTTAAATAATAAACTTTTCTATTTTACAAAGATGATTATACTATTCAATCATTCATGATGTGATTCTTTATATATAAGGAATATGAAATAATTTAATACATAAATTTCAAGTTAATTGGTTTTAGGTATATATAGCAGGTATTGGGAAATAATTAGTAAAAAAATTCAATTATTGTTATGAAATCATATATTATGGATTAGAACCTTTTGATAGACTTCGTAGACTTGTATGGATTAACAATCAATAGTTTTGGTAAGGAAATTATTATACAGTTATTCCTATAAATACATTCACGTCTGGATACTATAAATGGATGTCATTTTAGAAAATATATACCATTGTTTAATTACTATTGAAAGGGAGTGTTGGTCTTGAAATGATCATTAATTGGAATAAAAAATGGGCCTTACAATACAAATGGTATGACTCTACAATGGTATATGATCAAGGTATTTCCCATTTTATACACAAACCATTATGAAGGATTCGAATGGATGATTAAAATGAATTTCCATGGTTTTAGATAAATTTTATTTAATTGAAAATAAGCTGAATTGATTTGAAAATTTTACAATTGGTTTTATGTTTTCCCATTTATAATTATAATTTCTAAAAAAATTCATTTTTCCTTATTAAATGGTTATAACATAAATTAATATTGTTGTTAATTAACAATAAAGAAAATGTGGTGACAATGATAAACCAAATTTGATTATGAGAGGGGTGAATTATATTATGTTTATTCCAAATCAATTATCACAACATATGATCAACAGCATATACATTTACCTACTCCCCAATTCACCAAATATTAGAAGTATGGAGTTTTTTAAAAGCTTTCGTGGTGGAGACTTTGGAATAAATAATGATTGACATCCATAATGTGATAAATATAAAAGGATACACACATGAATGTGTCTCAATGAAGTAGTAAAATGATTTATTTGTGGAAATGAACATTATAAAAATATTAATATTTTAGAAAAAATGAAGTGTTTGATGGAAGGAAATAAATCCCATCATATTTATCCATTTATAGTTTAGTTGCATAAATATGTGGAACCTTTTCCAAATCTATATCTATTTTCTCATCTCATGTATATCCCCTAGACCATAGAATGACCTATTTCAAAACTGATTGGTTGAATTATTTATTTATATGTATTAAAATAATAAATTGTTGGACTATTTTTACTTATTATACATTATTTATTAGAATTATTAAAAAAACTAATGATTGGGTTAAATCATAGATTCATAAAAATATTAATTAACTTATGTGTCATTATTAATATAATGTGATTATGTCTTTTAGGTTGATTATCAGTTCAAATTCCAAGAAACCCATTTTGATTTTTTGGGTGAGAATATAACATTATTGAGGGATTTTTCTGAAAACAATTATGGGAATACAAACCATTGGTTTGTATATAATTTTAAAAGTAATAATGAATTTACATTTATTGGAATTTAAGTTTGACACATTAGAATACTTTAATGATTATCTTATATTAGATTTCCTAGTAACTATAGATAATCAAAAAAATTTATGTTATAATAATTTTAAAAAAATATTTTTAGCAAAAGGACAACCAAAATGACGAGGGAAAACCTATTGCAAAAGGTATGGTCATGGGGTAAGAACACACATTTTAATGGCTGAAAAGGTTTAGTTCCTACAACTAATCTATATGATGTTTGGTTAATATTTCATTGTTTTTAGATAAAATATGTTATGAATAAGTATCAATAATGAACTAGTGTTGTTATTTTTTGTACTAGATATCATAGTAAAATATTACATAACTTATACTAATCTTATTGGTTTCATAAAATAATTAGATATAAATATAAATACCTCCCAATATTATGTATCTTTTGATCTCTTAATATATATTTTTAGTTCTCTAGGAATAAAATATTCATATTAGATATTTATTTAATGGAGTATGTAGTGAATTGGAAATTGATCGTACCATAAAAAAGGATGAAATTGTGATTTTGAAATATAATATCTCAAGTATGTATATTTTATTATATTCGTAATCCTTAAAATAATTCCATAAATATAGGATAAGGATATTTAGTTACAAACATTATCCTAATACCTTAAGATCAAAAAATTAAAATGGTATATTAAATATTCATTGATTTATTATTTTGATATCCTTATCATTCTCTTTATCATTATACTTCTTGTGATCAAATTCCTTTATCATTCTCTATTATTATTTACATTTTTAATCCATGTCCATATCATCAAATGTGAACAATGTTCTCATATATTGAAAACTATTTTTGTGTTTTTCCATATGTCCTTTTTTACTTACATTACCTCTCAATTTGAATATTATTTACTAACCCTTTCAATAATATCTCTTTTCTTTGAATTATTTTCTAAATAACCAACCCATTCTTTTTTAGTATAAGAAAAAAATTATGAGGGTAGAATTAAATTAATCTGGTTATAATTTGAAACACATAATTATAAAATAATGACATTATTTTTTAAAGAATACAAAACATGCAACACCAAACTAAAAAAACATAAAATAATTTTCATTAATGTTAATCTCTTTGATATTGTTAAGAACATGAAATCACAAGTCGAAATGAACAAAAGTATAGTTTACCATTATAATATGGATATCAAATTAGAAGGATTGAATTGTAAAGAATCAATTAATAATATTATATGGCTACATAATTTAAATTATAAATTTAATGTATACCTGTCGATTATAATTTAAATTAGAATAATTTGGAAGAAAAACTTTTTTTCTGGAAAAACATTTTTTTAAAGAAATGAGTTTAATCTCTTCTTGAAAATTTATGATAAAATTAATTTTTTAAATTTTTATAAAATATATTTTATTAAATTATCTTCATTTTTGAAATCATAATATAATAATTTTTTAATGGTGACATTTTTATGTTTTTCAGTAAAATTTAATTTTTGAATGAAGAAGTAAAATTATTGATTTTTTTCAAACTGTCATTTTTTAATTAATTTAAAAGGTAAAATTATAATTTGATTTGGTTTTTAAGTAAAATATATTAATTAATATATAAATTAATAAATTTTAAGTAATTGGTATCGTTTCATTATTGAATTTTTATAATAAAACATTATATACTAGTTATAATATTCTTTTTCAAAACACTCTTTTTCGTCATGTTTGCGTGTATAATTTTAAATTGAATTCTTATACCTAGTTTAACATAAATATTAAACTTGAATTCAATATTTCAATTTTTAAAAATATATATCTTATAATTATTTAAACAAAATTTTTACCCTAATTAGTATTGATAATACTATTAATTAATTACTTTTGTTAACATAAAATTGGTTTAACTAGTGGGTGAAATGATAATTATAAAGTTAATAGTGACCAAAATACATGTATACCATTTATTTTATGGACATAACAATACATTATAATTTATATTTATCCAAATAAATATATTATTATCAATTTTTGAAAGTGATAAATTTGTGTATGACAGTTTTGTTCAAAAATTAAAATTGTGCCACTCACATCTCTTATACAAAGTCAACCACTCTTGTCTCCTCTCCACACTTTCAAACCTGTTAATCACAGACACTATTTACTCCAATCATATACCAAATTTCGTCCCATCATCCAACAATAATTTTTTTTCAGAAATCAATTATCATCCTATCATTCATATAATCCTATTTAGGTGGTCAAAGTTGAGGAAAAATTCCAAAATATGTTTCATTATTTTATGTCATATTCAACAACCTTGAAATAATATTCATTAATTAATAAATAAAAACCCAAAATATTTCCCATATAATTAAATTTTATTATATTAGTGTAATGCCTAGTATACATATTAATATCCCAAAATTGGAAATTAAAATGTCACTCGTGAGTATGGTGGACTACAATATCACGAACTGATGTCACATGTTTTCTGAAATCACATCCAAATTAATGGGTATAATCTTTGATATAATGTAAATATATGATAATTATAATACAATAATACATATTTATTTTTTATATAATATATAAAATATTAATTTTCATTCATTATTCAATAGGATAATGTCATTAAATTGTTTGGAGGACGGTCGCCTCACAATGTGATGTGATTCAATTTGCACTAATGCTTTACATGGATGGTGAACAGATTATATTTACTGAATATATATAATAAAAATGACATTATTTTGACATTAGTTATGTATTTTTAATTATCAAATGAAAATATATCATACTATTTCCTCCCTTTTCAATCAGTAGAAGATGATAACATTTCTCAGGAATGTGTTGACAACTCACTTTATGAAGTGATGTGACACTATATTCTTCACCACACCGGATGATCATAACATACATAATTTCTCAAAACCATATCAAATGAATGGTTTTAAAATAATCATTTTTGTATAAATATGACAATTATTCCATGAATAATACTTTTCATACATTTTATGAATGTAATCAGGTACCAATAATTAGCATACCGATGTCATTTTTGACCTTGAAGTCAAATACATTAAAACACCGAAAATAATAATAATTGGTTATGTAATTGAATATAAAATGTTAAAAACAAGAATATAATGAATAATAAACAAGAATATGTTATTACTAATGTAAATAATTAACATTTTTTATTATTCTGGAATTTAAAAAATGAATGTGAGGAGTCATACATAGGGTAAGGTTCGTCATCTCAATTTATCTTTATTGAGGAATATTTTACTGTTAATCACATAATTTCATTTATATGGTAAATATTATAAGCCATTTATATGTAATATCATTATAACATAATAATAAATTCTATTTTATTTTCCAATTTGAATACTTTCATCCAATGGACATTGTCTTAAATGTCAATAAAATGTAATGAATTTCATAAGTCATTTTCTATTCATTATGTAATATTACCTTATTATTGTAATTGAAAATATAATATTATGTTTGAAGATGAATGTTTACTATATTATATTTTATTTATGCTTTTTATTGTGGATTTCAATTTTATACACTTCACCAATTCATTGAATTATCCTCACCTCAATGTTAGGATATTTGTTAAGGTTTATCTCTTCAGTAATTCCATTCTGATTTTATTAATTAAATGGAATGTGTATATAGTGAATTAAATTACCATATTCATTATGCAATATTAAATAGTAGTAGTGAATTAATATAAATGGAATTTCTATTTGACTATTTTTTTACACCTGTTGATTATTTCTTATATAAACATGATAATAAAGTTATTTATATTGAATTTCTGTTGCTTCGTTGACCTTCCCATCTTGATTAGTCCTTATTCTATCATGATATTCATGATAATTAAATTTAATCAATGTTATAAAATTTATCTTTCCATAATAATTATTCTTAATGATTAATGAAACTTTTCATTTCATATAACCCTTACAATGAATTTGAGATCACCCTTATTTTATTCATTTTCCCAGAATCCAGGAAGTGTATTGTGATAATATGAAAGGAAATTCTAGAGGGTAAATTGATATTGTAATTAAATTTATGTTTTAATATTTTAACAGATGAAGTATGTTAATCATATATATATCTACATTAAGAAGACTTCTAAACTTTTCAATCCTCTAAAATTTTATTCCTATTATCTTATGGAATCATAATAAATTAAGACAATAACATCATGTTTCTTGGGTTGGTTTCTATACATTTTGTTCATAGTGTTTCAGAAGAATATAATTATGAAAAATTATCTTTGTTTCCGTCTTCATTCAAAAAATAATATTAATTCTAAATCCTTTTCTTCTAAATGTTTCTTAGAAAATGTTATTAACATTATCCAAATTATATTTTAATGAAACTTTTATTAATGTTTGAATATTTTTTCAAAATTTCATTGATATAAATCGCCATGCTACTTTCCAAAAAATAACATTTTTTAATTAAAAAATTAATGTCATATTTTTTAAACAAATTTTTAGGAATATAATTCTCCATTACCAAGACCTATCATTTTTTTAATTATTCCTTTGTACTATTAAAAGGAAATTTTTAATGAAATGAGTTTGAAAAATGGTTTATGTTTTAGAAAAAATGCCAACTGTAAAGGATTTTATCCCGGAGAAATATTTTTTGTGATCGTTAAAAATAATTTTACATATAATATGACATGAAATGATGTTACCAATGATTTAGTAGGCATAGGATCCATAGAAATAAATATAATTATTCCACTTAATGGTTTATGTTTATGTCATTGTTAGTTTAGAAAACCAATTTATCTTCCATGAGTTATACCACCATGAAATGAATTGGATATCCTTTTATATTATAATTTTATGTTTCGATTAAATGATGAAGTGATAGAGAATCCAATATTTTTTCAACAATCTATGAAATGATGAAACCTTAATCAAAACCATTTCATTTATTAGGATATGCTATTATGAATTTGTTTGGTTATTATTGAAAACATACAGTTTAACATCAATATGTAATTTGTGGGACCTATATCTTACTCCAATGCATTGGGTAAATATTTTTATCTCTTGATATAGACATTATTGAAATAGGTAGTGAACCCAATTCATTAAGTGATATTACCCACTAGGATTTTCCCTGGAGTGATCTAGGAATACTCTGATGGTTTGGGGTGTGAACCTATTCCACTATGATAGAATTTAAATCGATCCCTAACTAAGGTGTAAATGATTTCTAGGATTATATGTATGACGAAACTCTATGTCTTATTCAAATTTTTAGATCACATAGATCATTTTCATTGATTTCAATAAGATTCATATCTTTTAAACTAGCAATATTTTTTCTATTACTATTGATTTTAATCATTGGTATAGCAGATATGGTTTTCAAATTTTGTGATCATGTTACCATACCCTTATTCTTATGTTATGATTTTATATCTCACGTAATAACCTTTAATTATCATCTAAACTCACACATTCTAATTTATCCTTTCTCATGTAATAAAGATATATATTTTTCATGATATTACTATGAAGGGTGTTAGTTATGATTATCATAGTAGGGTATTTTTTGGTTTACATATATATTATTAGTTTTTGTGTCTATGTGTACAAAGGCGATAATTCCTAATGATCTATAGGAATGTGTTTGAATAATATAGTGAATGAACTAATAAAAAGAAGTAATATATATGGATAATAATTGTAGGTCACTACTGTAACTAATAAGGGACCCGATAAATATTTTTTTATACTAGGAATATTCAACTCACATTTATATTTTATTTTTCAATCAATTGATAAAACTAGATATAACACTATAAATGCATAATGTGAATAAAATTGAAATTATTTTCCACATGAGTATCAATATTTCATTGGTTATAGACATACAAATATCATTTTTATGCTTATAAACCATTCTCAAGTAACACATAAAATATGGATTCAAAAAGAGAAAGTGATTGAATAAATGTTTTTTGATTTTGTTATAAGGAAACACCAAACTCCATTCAAGGGGTCTGTCGATCCACTGCGTACTAAGAAATTGATAAATACTACTTAAAAGATATTTTTCATTATTTAGTTTTCACATCATGATATAGTAATATCATATGCTTATCATTTGAAAGATGAAGAAGACTAATGGTTGTAAATTATTTGGATCATTATGAAAAAATAATAAATTGAATACAACTTGTGGGATGAGATTTAGATTTTTTTCATCATTAATAACATTGCTTGTATATTTTTCGTAACTAAAGAATGACACACATGAGTTAAATTATAGGGATAATGAATCTATTAGTACATGTGATGAAAATTTTACTTTACTTTGGAGGTAGAATACCCATTTTAAAATTCAACCTAAATTTACAGATAACCAATTCCTAATTTTATTGAAACCTTTTCACCCAATAGAGTTAGTAATAATAGACTTTTTAAATTATAATAAAATTAACTATTCAATCATGGGGAATTTGAGATCTCCTTTACTAACTAATATAATTTTTATAATAAAATATATTTTATATTTACTTTAAAAAAAAATTAGTGGAAAATGTTAGCTTTTATTTAGGTTTAACGTTTATAAGGAAACATAGATGAAATTGTGTTAAGATAATTAGTAATTTTTTTATGTGTGGAATGAAGTTTCATATAATAAATTAATTCCAACATGATGGGAATATTAAGCTAAATAAAAATAGAGGTATGAACCACAAAATGCAAAAAACACACACTTGTATTTCAAATAAAATTACTTTCAAAAATTATGATAAGACGTATTCTAATTTGATGTTTAATGAAAATAATTGATGAAAACATCATCTTATTCCAATATTTAGAGTGAAATATCATACAACCACTATTTTAGTTGTCGGGTATGATAATTAAGTGGTGAAAGTTAAACAAAACATCCACTGTATAATTTTAGTCTCATTATTTTTGGATCAAAATACTTTTTCAAATCTAAGTAATTTTTTTCAGGTAACACAATGACACCACAATGTTTAGATATTGAATTAGAAGTGATTTATCGTAATGGTATGTTTATATAATCCCATGCCTATGATTCTTATCTTATTTATTTTACTGAATATATTTTTACAGAATATGTTATTATTATCTCTATAGTTATATTCTATGTTATTCAGGTCATGCATCGATTTTATTTACAAAAACACACAACAAATGTCGAGGAAGTGTAGTAATGTTAGATATTATGGACCAACCTATGAAATTTTCTTATTGTGAATAAATATATGTTGATGAAATGAATATTATATGCACTATATGAGTCACAGATCCTATTCAAATTCTATCTTGATCAGACATTATAGAGAAAAATATCATCATCATATATATGGCTATTAATGAATGTTTTTTGAAATTATCCTAATAAAAATTATTAGACATCCTTAAAATCATGATGTTTAGTATATAATAGATTGAAAACCTTGTACAACCACTATTTCATAGACTTATTATATAATATCTCAAATTTAAATCAACTAAATGAAGAGTAAAATCTATGAGAATCACGATAAGGGATTCATTAATCTATGTGGGTCATCTTGGGGTTCTAGTGTAATTTATTGTGATGAATAATTGATAAATATGAATTTATATTGATTGTGAATAAATTTTAATTTTTACAATAATGAAAAAACCCCATATACTAATATTTATTATTCTTTTAATCTTTTACAAGGAGATCGTTATTTACCCTGGATTCATCTTATATATAGATTTAATTATTTGAGGATAAAAAAGGATGAAATTTTAAAGAATAATCTCAATTTTAGGTACACACACAATTAATTTAGTGTGATGTCATTTTGTCTTAAAAATTCTAATGTAATTTACAGGTATTTAATTAATAGTGTCATTATATATTGCCTTTATTAGTGTGTGGATGTCTTTATAGATAGTTTTATTATATATTATATGAGTAAAAAGGCAATGAAAGTAACATATCGATCATACTGAAGACTATATGTATTGATATATTGTAGTAAAATACATACATTAAATAATATTGGCTAAACAACATAATTTTGGGTGACATAATCTCTAGGGATTATATAACTATGTATCTATCAAATAATAAATTATTTGAAAATTATAGTAGACCAACCACTGTGACTGAGAGCTATAGTTATCATGTTTTGTGTGGATATTATTAATGATTTTTAGAGAATATCTCATGATAAATAATCCCCTCACTACGTAATCAAGTAAGGGAGACACTTTCCCTTGGAATCATTAATGTGAATAAAATTTTGATGGAATAAATATATAGACACTCAGTTCCCTTTTCTAACACAACCGAATAATTCAAAAGTGTTTACAATGTATAATGATTCTTCAATTATGTTATTTATATGAATCCTTATTAAAAAGTATATTGTGATTTTTTATACATCATATAAACTATTTTTTTATTAATAAAAGTATCTTACACATGATTTAGATCTATCAATGGTAATTTATTCATTAAATATATTTAGGGAATATATTATGTAGATTTCATTGATATATAGAATAATAAAAAAATATTAAATATATATTCACTAAAATTGAATTTATTATTCATCAATGATTATTTTTTAAATTTATTAAATATTATGGTTTATCTATACATTACTATCCTAAGATAAGGAACAAGGACTTTTATTTATGGGGTCAAGAGTATCATATGATATTATCAATCATGTGGATCACAAAAAATCTAATATTTATACATATTCAAATGATGGTCTAAAAATATTAATGGAATGAGGTAAATGAAAAATTAACAATTTATTGTTAAGATATATATAAAATTGGTGAATAATGATGTTAGAAATGAAGATGAACATATCCAAAAGATTATTAAATAATCCAGTGTAAATAATAATTATGATGGAATGACACCATTCTTTGACAATGTTTTTATCACATACATAAATTATATTAAGATGAATACATTTTGATTAATCTAATTTTTTTATATTCTCTACTTATTTTTGATGTATAATGATTTAGAAGTTATAAAATAATATATATTGTTAGAAGACATGGATATATATATTATAGAGTTGTATCTAATTTATTGGTATTCCTTCGAGTTAATTTTTTGTTACATAAATGAAAGGGTATGTTATAACCATTAACCATTAAATATATTATAATAGAAATGGTAAAACATCAACAAGGAATTTATCATTAGACTCCCCAAAACAAAAAATGTCCATAATTTAAATTTTTTAGCCTATAACATTAAAATTTGGTCACACTAACCTGTTATTAAGTAATATTTAAATGACTATTATGCTTCTAGAATATAAATTAATTAAGGTGTTGGTATAACTGGAGTACTACCTTCAATTTAATATGATCATGATTCCATGTTATCCACAATTTTATAGTGAATAATTTTCAATGAACATGATTCAGAATTGTGTTTAAGTTGTTTTTATCATTATCATAATGATGGTCAATCTATGTGATCCAATCATTCCACAATGTATATAGTGAGATCATATTATATGGGTTTCAATGGTTGATGGGATCAATTTATTCTTCATATAAAATTATATTATAAAATGATTTTTAACTTGAGTATTGAAATTTATCTATATGATGATCTCTATAGATAGATGTGTAAGAAATAATTATTTTGGGAATATGTTGAATAAATAATGTTTTTGGTTACAATTCTAGTAGTTAAAATGGAAAATAAAATCATAACCACATTGTAGCACATCAAGGGATCTTAGAGTCTTCTAAAAATATATTCTATCATTATTCTATGAAATCTACATTTCCATGTCATAGAGATTATATTCATATTGTTTTTTTCATAGAATAAGGTAATGATATTTAGAAATAATGGAATGATTATCACTAGGTATTTTTTCCCTTCGAGAATATTTATTGAGTAGAGATGGTAAATTGTATCTCTGTGTATCTACTAAACCTCTGCCTTGTTATTTGTGTACTCCATGTACAGTTCATTTGGAATTACATACCCAATACATCATATGATCTAAACAATGAGGTTATACAACTAGAGAATGATCTTTACTATTGTACCAACCTTGACCCTAGTAGCATGGATACAATGTAGTACATTAAAACAATTTTAAAAGAATCATTATATTAAAATCATAATTACCTATCGGTTTAGGATTTTTGGAGATCCAGATTCAAAAATGATACCAATTTTATATGGAAATTGAAAAAATTCCTTGAAAACCTTTAGCCTAATCAAAGTCATTCCATGAATTCTACATCAAATAATAGGGAGTGGAAGCAAGATAAAGCAGATCTGAAATGGCTAATAAAGGATACATACTAGGGAAACAATCATGAATCGAAAAATAATTATCAATATGGAATTATATATAACCAGTCACAAATTTCATTTAATTAATACCACAATTATATAATAAATAAATAATATATCACGTAAAATTCCTGAATACACATTCTATTTATCTAATAAATTTAGAATGAAATGAATCCTAATTTAATGTAATTGTGGAAATATTATGGATAATAATAAATTATTTATTATTGAAGTATATTCATAATCCATGTATGAGATGTTATAAGTAAACTGATACATCTACCGTTAAGACCGATTAGAAGTTTCCATTAACCTATATGAATAAAACCATTTTATTTTTCCAACAATTTTGATTCATGATACCAATTAATTCTCTAAGGGGATATTTAATACCAAGAATAACTGAACACTTAATTTCCAAAAGAATTACTTATTTTTCTAATAGTGTATTTAATTTATTAATATAAATTCCTTTTCATCATATATTTGTATCATTTATAGGGTACAATTTTATCAATATTTTCCATGTCAATAAAATAAATGTCAAAATAAACACTACTTGTCAAAATGAAATATGTTCTACAATATAATTGTATTCACAATACATGAATATGAATATTTAAAAGAATGAATTATGAAAATAAAATTTATCACAAGAAGGATATCATTTCAGTAATAAGTAAATAATCCCCAGATAAAGTTAGATTGAAAAATAATTTTTACAATATTGTAATTATAATATAAAATCTTTTTTGATGAAATATTTCTTGTTGAAACATAAAATAAAATTAATTATTATGGTTTCATTAAATTATATGTGTCTTGGGTGGTATATACACAATTTATAATGAAATAGTTTCATGACAGTACAAAAAAACACAATGAAGGGATATTCATATGATGACACTTATCTAAAATATTCCTTAAGTCAAATGTGAATTATCCTCATGTATATTGTTTTTAAGGATTTTATTGATTTATATAATAAACATATAAATACATTTAAGATCATATATTTTCTTCTTATTACATTTTATCTCTTCCCCATCTTGTTAGTTATATATCATTACTTTAATTGTTTAAGGTGTTAATTGTCTTATTTATTCAATCACTTTTTTCCTTGAATGTTATGGTTCTTTTGGATAAAAAAATTCCTTACAATGTTCTCTTGAATAATTTTAATTTTCTAAATATATTCTTTACATTGAATTTTTTATCTTGAAATCATTCTTAAGGGTTTAATAAGGAAAGTGAATTATTTTTTATCGTAGAGATGGTAGGTTGTACAAACACACAACCAATAATAATAATGAATTATTCAGTCAAGGATTAGAAAATGGGGGATATATTATTTGTTAGGAATCAATAACAACTCAAAAAAATCACATATAATCATTAATCATATCCTAAATAATTTTTGTTTAATGATCAAGTAAAAAAATGAATAAAATCAATTTGTATGGTAGTAGTATTATAAAGACCTAGACCCCAATATCCTGGAGCCGGTGCCTTATATTAATACATTGATATGATTAAAATAATTTCATAACCTGAAGTATTGAATAGTTTAGTTTTAATTTAAAACTACATACAGACATATGAAATAACTTACTACTTGAAAGGAAACACAATATTTAAATTCATTTGGAAAAAACCATTACTCCTATGTTTTCCCAAAAAATAATTCATAATAATCATCTTCGCATCCAAGAAAAAATATAGCATAAAAAAGGGGTGAGATGAGATTATCAGTAATGTTATGAAATACACATAATGTTAACATAAACATAAACATTTAGAAGGGTGAATATCTAAAGACACATTCTATTAAAAATGAAGAGTAATATGGTAGGAAAGACAGGTGAGTAAATAAATCCACTTAACAAATCATAAGTGAGTTAAACATAATCGTGGATACTCAACAGTTCAAAAACAAATCGTTTATCAATTAGAAATGATATAATGAGGTAATTCATAATTCTACTCATCTGATACATATCGGAAAGGCCTTGTCCGAAGCTTATGAATATATTTTTATAAGTCCTCGACCAAAACCCAATTCTGTTTTATATTACAAGACATGTCAATTCATTAACGGGATACAACTATACGCACAGATAACATATTATATCCAATTCATTCTTCTTATAAATTGGGGGAAATGGAATCAATATATAAATTTATATCGAAACTAGGACATGAAATGTAAATAAATTTCTATAATAAAAAAACATAATAGTAACATACTACGAGTAAGATGGCTAATGTAATAAAAACAACACATTCAAAGTCACAATAATTTAAAAACATTTAATAAATTATGATAGATTATAATAATAAGATATCAATCACAATGGACCCTAAAATTTAACATAGGTGTATAAATATATTGATGTACTATAATAAAATCATCATTGAATTCTTGAGTTAAATACCATTTTCACATTCAAAAGTCAAGTTTCTCTGGAAAATTATTTTTTATCTATCCTAATTTTTTTTATAAAACACGTAATGAACAAATATTTTTTTCCTGGAATATTTATTTATTTTATAAAAATAATATTGTCTTAAAATAGATTATGTATGATACTTGAAATTGGGTAATATATCTAGATGGTTTCATTAATCAGTCTTGCATATCAAAAAAAATTAGTGGGGACCCTTATTAAAAACAAATGTTACTTATAAATGAATAATGGAAAAATATGGAAACATGATTTTAGAAATATTAAATGTTATCTAGAAAAGTTATAAAATACGAATAATTAAATGGGTTTATAGAGGTATGAATCATAACTCAAATGAAAATGGAGTATATGGAAGAAACCCCTTATAAATATCATATAATTAGAGTCAAGATAGATCAATTACATAATTATGAGGGAAAAATATTAATCCGAACAATATAAGATGATATATAGTATAAACCAATATGTTTTAACTCAAAAATATTATTGGAAATAAATAACCAATTACCTGGATTTTAAACTTAATGAAATGAAATTGAGTTATGATATCCATTAAATTGGGTTCAACTTCCTTGAAATTGGTTCAAAAATTATGTATAATTGTTTTAATAGTGTTTGTAATTTATTCTACAACTAAAGTAATATTTATAAAACCTTAATTAATCTTCTAAAAACATTTTCAACCCATTTGTAAACAATTTTATGTTATTTATATTTTTCGGGAGTGTTCTTTTCCTTGATTCCAAGGTCTGTTTCTTATGGTCATCCATTTAAACAGAAAAAATAACATAGAATTTAGAAAATATATTTATTTAGGTCATTTTAATCAATTACATGTAAATTAATGAATCAAATTTTTTATGTAAAAGGGAAATGAAGAATCATTGTCCAGGAAGACGTTGAATTGACACACCTCATATAGCAATTTAGTTAGTTAAGAGTTAAATTACAAGATCATGGATTTTATCATGATTTTTACATAAAAAATCTAGTACATATATTATAATGAATTTTTCCAAAATCATTTGATTATAGGTAGGGATATGGTAGAAGTTATAAATAATTTGAATGAGAATAAGGAATCATACTTCTTGAAAATTTATCTTTGAAGACCTATTTAAGGATCTTAGATGTGGTCTTTCTATGATACTAGAAAAACTAGGATGTGATAATGGGTTTGATGGGGGTATATTTTCAGAGGTTAGGTAATAAATGGTGATGAAAGTGAATAAAATATATTAAATAGGGAGCCTCCTTTTATAATTGAGGTGGTGGGTAACATAGGAATTAATCAAATTATTAAAATATAATATCATTATTATAAGTTTGAAGACTTAAAATTGGCCAGAAAAATCATAGTAAATACAAATCCCAAAAAATATGATCATTTGGGGAATTTTTCATGATTTTTTTATATAATTTATTAAATTATTTTATTCATGAAAATTGTATTTTGTTGAATAAATGACTTTTCCAAATCACTATATTATGAAAATTAACAATAAAAGTTCCCTATTAGAATTAATTTTTTTATTATATCTTATACATAATTTAAGTACATATATACATTATTAATTGAAACCAAAATATCAAATTATAATTATTTTACTTTTCTAAAAATTATTAATTTTATTTAATCGTTAATTAAATATTTGATGCATCATAATTGATCAATCCATTAATGTAAATATTTATTTCATAAATATATTAATAATATTCAATGATAAATATATTTTATTATTTATTTAATTTAGGTTATTATTTGAAAAAAAAATTTATAAGATTATATTAAAACACAATGTTAATAGAAAATTATAGTGTCAACAATATCACTTTTTTTGTAATAAAATAATATAAAGTGAATAATCTTATCACTATGTGTCTAAAAGTTACACAATTTGAATAAAAAATATATACTTGATGAATATTACACATCCATGTGAATTTATATAGTTTAAAGGTGAAATATTTCATCTTATTAATTCAATTAAAACAATTTATTTATTATTTTCATCCACTATAACGAGCATTACATAATCATTGCATTAGAATAATTTTTACTTATATTATATATGAGAATAAATGATAAATTAATATTATACAAATAAATTAATTTGGATTGATATAATATACTATATATGTTCATTGCTTATATTCACTCATATATATCTCAAGAAATCCTCATAAATTTTTTATTTTATTTATTCTATCCCAGCACTTGCATTGCATGAAAATTTAGATTAGATTAGTATAATATTACTACTAAATTATAAATTTCATAGAAACATCAAATATTTAAAATAATTAATAAAAACGATGGTAAATATTTTTTATCACTTAATTATTAATTTTATAAGAACCAAATAGGCTTTGTTAGTGAGGTGTTGACATTATGTTGATAATATCATCTTTAAATTTATACTTATCAAGAAAATTATAATTTAATTATTATGAATTATTTATATAAAAAATTTATAATATAACATATTTATATATTCATTAGATTGGTTTAAAGAAATTATATCATAAATTTTTGTTGACACTTTCACAAAAAAATTGTTTATATTTTTGAAACATTATTTTTTCACAAATCAATAAAAATTCAACTATTTATGAAAAATCCAAATAAATTAATACAAACCATTATTCGAACTGATGAATTAAATAATGAACTCTATTTTCAAAAACAATATTTCTAAATTCGAGAAATTACATGTTTAATTAAATTCCTTATTTACCTGAAAAATACCCATTTTAAAATTTCAAATGACATTATGACACTTTTAAATGGTAACTAATGTAGCACAAAATTATATTATAATCATATTCCATTGAAATATGAATTTATTATTGTATTTTAAGAAATTAAATTTTCTTTTGAATCACTATATTAATTATAAAATTGTAAATAATCATTTATTCTTTATAAAAATACTGTTACATAAATAATTTTTTTAGAACATTTATTTAATTACACTGTGATATAATTATATCACTCCTTCATTTTAATGATTTCTTAATTTTAAATATAAATTCATGGGTGAGTCTAATATTAATTTCCCCAATTTTCTTCTTCATAAGGGTCATATCAATATTCATAAGGGTGACATTACTATTCAAAAGGGTAAAAATATTATTCACTAAATAATTATATTGATCATAACGAACACTAAATATCATACTAATCACAACCATGTATATCTGTTTTTGAATACTAAATTCGTTGAACGAGAAAAAATTTGTTTAATCACAAGTTTATAACTATAATGTTTGAAAAAAATATATAATTTTTTTTTTCAGAGAATCAACATTTTCTGCATTATATTATATTTATTTCTTATTCCGTGGGGTGTAACATTATCCCCTACATAAAAAATTTTCTTCCTCGCAATTTGAAATTTCACATCAAGAAAAGAAAAAAAGGTTGGTACTAGAAAATACCACAGTTGAAAACCAACATTGGAACAGATTAACCAAGGTTAACATTTTTGTTTCAAGATCCATTCCTTAAGATGAGAATTTATTTCACTCTATAAAATGTAAAAAATAGATGAGCACTTGATATGCTTACAGAAACATAATCATTTCCTTTAGCTGTATCATTTACTATTGTTACTTCATTTCATGGAACAAGCTATATAATAGGAAAAACAATACTTAAATCCTTTCCCAAAGATCAAAATCAAATATTTAATAAATTGTTAACCATTCAAAATTTACACGATTAGTCACTCTATAAATTAGATTTCGGATTTTAAATAATGAATGTATTAAACAACAAGATGTGGATCCTAATAATCACAAACAGACATGTTAGTACATTCTTTTTTTATTCTCTGAAATTATTTTTATTAAATTTAATTTCCATAAAACCTTATTTAATATGTTAAATATTCAATATTACTTATATAAAACATATGAATTTGGATACATTCCTTATGTCTCAGATGTTGTAGAGTTCATAGCTTTTTTAGCTGTATATTATTATGATACACAATATTAAGTGCATTCCAATTTACATTCATCAAATTAATCATTTAATTATTCATAAATAAAGTTATCAAAATCAGTAACATATTAATGGTTGTATTGACGTTAACCATATATTTATCAAAATATTAAATTGCTACTGAGTCACTTTTCATTGGTGCAATTCATATTACAACATAAACTCCTTAATTAAATGGTATTATAGTAAAATACTTACATATTCTATAATTCATATAAACACTATATAAATGATTCAAATACTCAAAGGACATAATTTTTGAAAATAATCATGACAATATTAATCAATTAAATTTGTTTGTGGTAGTAGAATAACATTGACCACGATCCATTTATTTATTTTGGTGTATGTTCCTTAAATTAATGAGAAATTTATTTTCCAATGTAAAATCACATTTCAGTTGAAGCAGTATACATTTGAAAAAAAATACCATTTAAATCATAAGAAATTTGGCCCTTCACTCCACACTTGTAGGAAACTCCCATTCATTTTATGTATTTACCAAGTTCTTTCTTCCAAAAATTATCACATATAGAAAATTAATTCATTTCATTATACCCTTTCTATATTATTTTCCAACTTATCCTATTATTATAATGCTTCATTCCAATTAAATAGAATATATGAAACATTCTGTCATTCTTTTTTGGACATGATAGTGTCTCCTCATAAGATGAGAATGTTTTAGTGACTAGCTCCCTTCGAATATCTGGCTTAAATCCATTGATGAAATAATCATTCTTACTTTTTGGATTGTGTTAATTGATTTTGATCCCATTACATATTATAGGTTCCATATCTAAATAATATTATAAACTATATTAGATCATATGCTTATGAAACATAATATTTAATTCCAATAATATTGTACTAATTTTCCTAAATTTAAAATTTTATTCATAGTTAATCTCAAAATCAAAAATATTTTTCCTTTTAATGACATGTTTAAATTTAAATACATTATAGTGGTATATATGGAGAATGTGACTTATCTTAATTATATACATTATGATTTTCAAACTAACCTTGAAGTATGGCATGTTTTCATGTACCATGATTCCTATAGTGAGGCATGAGACACATTTTTAGAGTATTTACCCTAGGTCCATCTATGTTAGAACCAAATCAACTTACATTATCTAGATATGGTTTTACCGCAAGACCCAAATTATATATACCTTTTCAAAAATCTATAATATTCTTTTATTCTCATTATAATAGTCTGTCATTGAGTTATGGTCTATAATATATGTTTTCTTAATCTAGTTTCAATGATTTTAAATAAAAATCCTTTGATACTAAATATAAATACTCATACCCTAGTAGGCTGGAGCTGATGCCTTATATTAATACATCGGTATGGTTACTATAAAGTAGTATCACGAAGGACCGAATAGGTTTCTAGTTTTTTAAAATTACATAAAAATATAATATTGACATTACAAATTTAAGGGGAATACAATATAGAAATTCGACTGGAAAATTCAATTATTCCATGATTATCCATAAATGTCATTGATAATATTAATCGTCGCATTGTAGGTAAAAATAAAACATAAGAAAGGGGTGAGATCAAATTCATAATAATGTTTTTTAATATTGATTATGTAATAAAAAATATATAATTTTTGAATGGTTAATAAATAAAAACTCACTCTTTTAAAAATAAAAATAAACATAATATGGTTGGAATGAAAGATGAGTAAAAAACCCCATATAACTGATCACATGAGAATGACCATTAATAAAGAATTTTATAATATATATATATATATATCATACCATTTAGTTTATCAATTAATAATACCATAATGATAGAATGAATTGTTTTAGACATATTAAACAAATTGATAAGGACTCAGCCAAGATGTCTGAAAACACTTGGGTGGGGCCTCTACCAAAACCCAGTTTTAATTTGTCTTTTGAAACCTACTGATATATATAGATTATATAGAGGGCCCCACCCATAATTTAATAATTCCAATGAATTTTTCATATTAAATGGGAGAAACATAATCAGCATATACATTCTTAAAGAAACTATAATATGAATAACTTTCCCCACGATATTAATATAATCATTAACCATTCTAAGTCAAATGGTGAATTATATCAATTTATCACATCAATAAAAAAACTAATCATAAACCATTTTATAAAATATTATATATAGAATCCATAAGATGATAATCATAACCGAGTATAAAATTATACTGAGGTGTTGAAATAGATGGAAATACACAAATAAAATCATCGTTGAATTCTTGATATAAATACCCCTTTTACATTGAAAATTTGAGTTCTTCAGAGAAAATAATATATATTTTTCATAATTGATTGAAAAAAATTAGTAATGAAAAAAATAATGTTTTTCTTTAGAAAATAATGATTTTAGGAAAAAAAATTGGGTCTTAAAATTGGTTATTGATAATACATAAAACGTGGTAAGAAATCGAGATGTTCGATATAGTTTGGTGTGCGTATCGAGAAGGATTGAGAGTAGAACCATGTAAAAAAATATAACATATAAAATAATTATAAACTAATATATAAATATCATTTTAGAATATATTCGTAGAATCTATAAGACTTATATAAAAACAATTAATAATTTGGTGGGTATATAGATGGAGAACACATAAGGTGAATGAAAGTTGAGGTTCAAGAAAAACCCCTTACAAAGATTGTATCATTAGAGTGAGTTTAAGTCAATGAAGTAATTATTTATGAATAATATAAATACACACAATATAGTTGGATATGTAGTATATAACAATAATAGTTTATTATGACATTTTCTTGAAAAAATATAACCAAATGCAATGATTTTTACCTATATGAATGGAAATTGAGTTAAAATATCCCTTACATCAGGTTAATAATCATTGAATTCTGTTCAAAACTCATTTATAATGGGTTTAACAGTGTTGATAACTAATTATTGATCAAAATTACTGTTTATAACAAATTATACAATCATTATATATCATTTCCCACCAATTTATCAATAAAATTTTTCCATTGTTTCTATGGAATTGTTTTCATTGTTTCCAGGGTTGGTTTATTGCGGTGTTACTTATAAAAGTAATTAATAATTCAGATTTGATATAATATGTATATATTTAGGTCACATTAAATAATTAAATGTGAATTAAAACAGCCCCTGAATTCGGTAAAATGGAAAAGAAGAATCATCATACACGAGGGTGTTGAATATATGCACCACATACGAAGAATTCATTATTTAAGAAAAAATGAGATTTTGATATATTTAATGATACATTTACCATATACACAACAAAAATATAGTATATCTATTATACTTCTATTTTAATGAATCATGGGATATGAGTTAGGGAAACGAATAGTGTGAGAAATAATTTGAAAGAGAAGAACATGTAATCATGCTTCTTGAAAATTTCTCTTTGAAGTTCACATTAAGGCTCCATGTTGTGGGATTTTTGAAATACCAGAAGCATTAGATTGTTCCAAGGGATTATAAGGATAATTTTTTAGAGGATATATGTTAAATAAGGCATATAATGATGAATATTTGTGAAGGATGAATCCTTTTTTAAAATTGAGGTGAGGGGTAACATTGGAATTACAAAAAATATTAAAATATAATAACAATATTATTGGTTTTAAGACATAAAAAGACCTAAAATGATAAAATATCCCATTTAATAATGAGTATTATCAGTTTGGATCATTTCATGATTTTTGATATTTTAAAATTATTTAATAAAATATTTTATTCATGGAAAATAATTATTCCAAATTTATAACTATTCACAATATTAACCTTAAGCACATAAAAAAGTATCCAATTAGAATTAAATTATTAATTTTATATTATAAATACTATAAGTACTTATATAAATAAATAAATGTCATTAAAATTTAAAATTAGATTTATTTTTATATTTCTAAATTCACTATTTTTATTTATTTATTAATTAAATATTTACAACATAATAATTGATCGAGACATTAATGTAATTATTTATAACCTAAAAATAAAAATAAAATTCTATGAGAAATATAATTATATTATATTCTATAATAATATTCTTGTTTGGAATAAACTTTTGGAGAATATCAGAGTAAAATATTATACTAATTAAAGATTATAGTTTCATTGATTTGATGTTTTTAAATAAAATAATATAAAGGTGTTATCTTGATCCATTTGGGTCCAAAATTTCACAAATTTGAATAAAAGCATATATTGGATGTAGCATACACATTATTGTAAACTTACATATTTTATGGGTCAAATATTTATTCGTATAAATTTAATAATAATAATTTATTTATTATTTCATTTTTTTTCAAGAGCATTACATAAGTATTGCATTATAATCAATTTTTATTATGTGATATATAAAAAATAAAAAGAAATTCTAAATAAAAAAATTAAATTATTTCGGATCAAAAGAAAATTATATATTCGTTCATTATTAATATTCACTCATATACATGTTAATAAAACACTATAAATTTGGCTATTCTGAATTTTATTACCATCTGCATGTTTTGCACATGTTTTTGGATTAGATTAATAATATATAACTATTATATTAAAAATTAGAGGCCAAAACATCTGTTGTATGTTATTATTAATAAAAACACCGTGAAAATAAATTTTTAGCTCTTAATTGTTATTTTTAAGGAACCAAATTGGCTTTATTAGCACGACACAAGCATTGTGACAAATATAATTATATTTCATTAATACTTAACGATAAAATTATAATTTATATGCTATTAATTATTTCTATAAATAATTTCTCTTGAAATATCACAATTTTTATAGAACAAATTTTTATTAAATTTTATATCATTAATATCACTCGCTGCTATCACAAAAAAAATGTATTTTATTAAAAACTGTTTTTTACTATTCACCAAAACTAAACTATTACAGAAAAATCCAAAAATTTCACTATAACCATTTTTTAAAATTTATAATTAAAAGATGATCATTATTTCATTAAAATAAATTTCCG
Source organism: Viscum album (assembly GCA_963277665.1). Taxonomy (NCBI): domain Eukaryota; kingdom Viridiplantae; phylum Streptophyta; class Magnoliopsida; order Santalales; family Viscaceae; genus Viscum; species Viscum album. The sequence goes on along the minus strand of OY728127.1, from coordinate 76,217,689 downwards.
AATATGATAAAATAAATTCATAATTAAGATTATTATTTACTTGATAAATACCAATTTTAAAAATATTACTGATTTTATGACACTTTTGAAAATCAATTTTGTTCTCATTAACATATAATATAATAATTAAACATTGAAATATTAACTTAGTATTTTATTTTGTATAAAAAATTATTTTAATTACTTTATTAAATAGAAAATTTTTAATAAAGATTTCAGTTTTATAGAAATAATAATTCTTAAATAATAATTTCTAAAAAAATTATTTTCTTACACGATGATATAATTATATCAAAAATTAAATTATAATATTCTTAAATCATATTTATACATTCATGTTCAATTTTGGAGTCATTTAGAAGATTTAATATTCATAATAGTCATATTGTTATTCAGATGTGTTACAATACTATTCAAAGGGGAAATTTACTATTCCGAAAAAAATTATGTTGATCTTATAAGAATTTAAATGCTTTACTAATCGCAACCGTGTATGTAATTTTTTCAGAAATTCAATTCACGTAAGTGGAAAAATAATTTTGAATGGTTATGTAATAACATTTGGGTTTAAATAATTTTTTTTGTTTCTTATATACTTAGTGTTGTGTTAATTACGTTAAATTTATTTTAAATTCCATGTGGTGCTATAAGTCTACTGTACATAGGAGAGACATTATCATGATTAATAAAAATTAACAAAAGAATCTATATTTGGTATTAAAATTCTAAGAAAATACCAATATCATAATGAAAATATATATATATGTGTGTGTGTGTTAAATCAATCATTATATCCACACTTTAATGGAGGTGATAGAAAAAAAGTGAATCAGTTTGTGAGGTGGTAGTACACTATACACATGGTTGACAACTTAATTACCAATTCGATTGAAGAGTATATAGATAAACATACATCTATTAACATAATAAATTTCTAGTATATTTTATACATTATTTTTAATATATTTTATTTTTTATAAATAATTGAATGTGAAAAAATGTGGAATAAAAAAAAGAGCATTTCTATGAGAATTACCTTCCCATAGAGAATCCTCTGTCATATCTCCCCTTAAAACCCCTAGGGATGGTATATTTGGAGAACCAAAATCTCTTGAAGGTTAATAAATATATTGTGAAGTTCTTTTATTATTGTTTGGTTGAGCTAATGGTAATATGAGGATCGTACAATTTATTAGGAAGAGTGTGCTCTTATTAGTGGGGAAAGAGGACCTCTAATGAAATTAAATACACATTTCAAAAAAATGATAATGTCATTCAGAAGAAATTTTTTTAAAATTATTATTGACTCAATTTTCAATGGAATAAGTCATTTTTTATAATTCCAATAAGATATTGAAATGTTGTTAATTTATTTTTTAACATTTATCATCTTAGATTATTCTCCTTTCAAACCAATTTTTTCCTTAACCTAGTTGATTAATTATTACTTTTTTTATAATTAGTTTTAGTGTCATTAACCATTACAAGAACCCTGATAACCCATTAACTGAGTCAATCTTGAAATATCTCAAAGATCATTCTGAATCCCCATGCGTTGGTGACCAGAACATGGAATCATACTCCATGAAAATGGGAAATAATTTTCTACAAATATTACAGAGGAATATTTGAAATTAAGTATGCATAAACAAAAAAATATACATGGAGTACTCTAACAGAAGTAAAATTTGTAAATAAACCAAATGTACTACTAAAATGTTGCAAAAAATTGGATAAAACCCAAGTCCCAATGGATGATAATTTCTAAGGCCATGGATCAAGAACCACCACCACCTCCATATGGAGCCTTACCCTTTCTCAAAGATAAGTTAATATAATCTACATATCTCCTGATGGTATATGAATCATGTGAGATAAAATCCTAGTATTGCCTCAGTTTGGATTCCATTAAATGTTTCCATCATTTAATTACCCAAATAAAACATTTATTTTTAAATAAATAGTTATGGGACAATAGGGAATAATTAAAATAATTCATTATATACATTTAAAATGATGGGAAAACATTAAACAAATATATACAAGAATTATTAATGAAATATACTTTCTATAAATTTCTTAATAATTTTAAAAGATTACAAACACTGTATCATAAATATATCTCAAATTTAAACAAGTAAAAAACATGGAAATAAATGATAATGTATAAGACTATTGGATATGTTATCCTCACACACATGAAGGTGATTAGGGAAATATGTGTATACAAACATCCCTATGGCATTGGAAATATGTGGCTCATCACCTTCCTATCATGGATGTGACATAATACACTAGGTTTTGTTTTAAATGTAAGGAATCAAAATAGAAATATCCCAATAACACCCAAACATCCTAGGAATTCTAGATCACTAATTCAATAAATGATTGGAAATTGATTTTGAAACTATTAAAAATACTATTTATCACTTTATCCATTTTCAAATTTCCATATCCCCACTTAAAACCAAATATGGGTTTTAAATCAAGTAATGTCTTTTCAACGTTTAAACCATAATGATTATTTCAAAAACATTTCAGGATATTTTTTCTCAAATACCAATTTGAACTCAATTTACTAAAATCATAATCATAATTTAATTTCAACAATTTAATTTGGATAATTGCACTCAAAATTCAAAACACATTAAAATTCTGTGGAATTTGTAGGGGGTTTCCAATTTTTTACAAAAAAGTAATTTGGATTTTAAATCCTCCAATTTAATGAAATTAGGGTTTGATTAATTTAATTGAAATAAAAATCGTGTAATTTAATTTAAGTCAAACAATTGAATTTTAAGAAATCAATTCATAATTTAACAAAGTTTTCCATCAAAATGGAACCACCTACATTCCTCATCGAAAAACAATGCTCACAACAGAACCCACCAACAAGAACAAATGTGATGATGATATAAGAACTCATCCTAGAATAAATATTCAATAAACTCATGATTTAGATCCATCAAACCCAATATAATCCATCAAACAACAAGGTGGAAAATATAAAGAGGTTATGTTTATGGAATGATGATTAGTTAAAAAGTCAGACAACAATTTCAAAAATGTTAAACTGTTGAAAAAAGACAGGATAGAATTTTAGGGCTCTTAAATCGCTTGAGGACAGATCTAGGTCCGAAAGTAAGAAACTATTGAGGAGAGGGAATCAAATATTTATTCAATCATACACTTAAAAATACATGTGAATATACATGGATTTTAACCCAATTACATATCATGAAATTGAAAAATCCCAAAATAAATAAAAACTAATTTCTTTTTGTTAAAAACTAGTTTTCCATTATTTTACTACTTACACATCATATAACCATATTAAGTTGAATTAAAATCATCATAAAAATATATTATTAATATGTTTAATGTCAATATTCCAACAAACCTCTACCTTCACCATTGTAGGTATCCTCTAAATTCCTTCCCCTCTCTACTTATAAAATGAAAAAGGAAAACTACCAAAAGGATTATAACATAATAGGTAAAAAGGTATTATGTTTTTACAACATCCAAACCCTGAAAAAAATTTCTCCTATAAATTATATCAAGATGCATCCATATAAAAATTTTAAGTCACTTATATAATATTAATTCTTCAATCTCACTTGTCTCATCAGAATTAGTGTTTTGGTACCATGGAACTTAAACCTAATGTATTACCTTCCCATTAAATACCAAGGATTTAGAATAAAAAACAAAAAAATTCATTCAATCAAGTATAGATCAGCTTCAATCTCAAGATCAATACAACTCAGAACATGAAATTTATGCAATAGATACATACAGAGTTGAGATACATGGATGAATTCATCTATCGAAATAATCATTATTGGATGTGATAAAGGGTAAGAAAATATTCCCACCATTTTATTAACCACCCAATGTCCCAAAAAACATGTAGAATGCTTCAATTTCCTCCAAGTCCTTTGATGACCCATCCAAGGTAAAAATTTCAATAACACTTTTTCACTAACTGATAATTACAATGGTCATTGATGATGATTAAAACATGACATATACTGGGTTTATGCCTTGAACATTATCTTATGAATTAACTGAATCTTTTTTTCTTCTCTTGAACCAAAATAAATTCATCTAATAAACATTCACCAATATATTAACAAGTAAACAAAGATATTAGGTAAGATACACAAGTATTAGAAGCATAATTATGATCACATACTAGTAATTATTTCTATAATATGTCTCAACTTGTTCCTGATGTTCATCACAAGCTCTACCAATGATTAGAACCTAATTGTGATGTATATCTTTTAAAATTTGTACGGATCCAATATTTTTCCATCCAACCATGGATGGTATTCCATACTCAAATAAAACTAAGATCCCAGTGCCTATAAAATTCCTCTTCAAAAGAAGAATTGGACAAAGGATCTCTATCCAAAACTGTTATAGATGTTACACTCTGAAAATTAAAAATCTCTTTTATGTAGAGCTTATAAAACACTTCACATGTGGTTATATCACAAATGAATAAAATGTGAGCCTATTTTTTCAATTGATAGATCATAATCCATATTGTATTCTTATTTCTATTTGTATGAGAAAATATAAAAAACAATAACCATTGAGATATTATCACACTTCCATGTAGTCACTTAATGTAGATGATGAAAACTCAAATGTTTTTGATTGACGTCCATGACATGTTTCACACGAAAAAACGAGAGAAAAATTCAGTATTATATCATCTCATACTAAACCACAAGAATAATTTGCCTCCTGTTATATAACATCATTGTGGTTCCTGGGATGACTACACAATGGGAGTTATTAAAATCCCCCATCACAACATTCCATACCACTAATGGAACAACAAATATATAATGGTACAATAAAATTCTACTTAGAGAGAGTGACCAGTATGGAATGGTATCCCCACAATAAAGATAGTATATAAATATGGAAGAAAATTCACCATGATTAGCGAGTTAGATTATGTTCCAATGAATCCAAAATAAAATGACCATTCTTTATTGTATATATGAATTTCAAATAAAAATATTATAGGTTATCCACACAATGACCCAGGTGGGATTCAAAAAATTTATAGAGAAAATGTAGGTCATGTTCTTGAGGTTTAAAAAAATGTTAAACCATTATTCATAAAGATACCTTTTCCAAATCTAATGCATGACTATCACATTTACATGTTCACTGTCATGGGTTTGTTAATTCTTCTCATGAGTCCTCATTCTCCAAGGTCCATAATTATCACCAAGATCACTGTTCATAAAAAAAACCAAAACCAAAACCTAATTCATCATATAAAACCACATAGTACAACTAGGTATCTTTATGATTCAATAATGATGTAGTAGTAAAAAATCATGTCATCTCTATGAAAAAATTATGAAACGTATAATCTTTAGAAAATTGTACTCCATTATGGGTCAATGAAGTCATATGAGAATCCATCAAGTAGAATTCCTTCATGAACTAGAGAGACCACCCATATAGTCCAATGATTCATTGATTATTGATAACAAATTTTGGTCATTGACAAGTAATAAAAACTATTAACTTATTATTATCAACTAATATATCATTTTTTTAACCCCTTGTGCCTCAATTATATCATTTCATCAATTGAGAAATCACATTTTTAAGGATTGAATAAAGAAGAATATTTCTCAATAATTATATAAATATTTTCAGATGAAAACATGATCATCCTTATACATAATTATTGACAATGATGTTATCCAAAAAGGCCACCACAATGCCATCATGATAATCATGGGAAATAATACTAATTAAATCCATAAAAAAATGTAGAATTTCTTAGACAAAAAGGCGTGACAATGTACTCAAAATTGTTATACATTAAACAAAATTTAGTTTTATGAATTTCATATTCTATTATCCTCAACTGATGGTTAGAAGATCTAAAGAATAATAATCATGATACACTTTTCCCCATTAAATTGATAAACAGTATCATCAATCTATTGAACCTAAAACATGGTCTTCAAAATCAATCTATTAATTTTTTGGTGATTAACAAAAAGGTGAAGTAGTACTATCAATATTCTACAAAGAGAACTAACACATCCCAATGTGAAACACTTGGGTGTATAATTCCTTTCTATAAAAGATCATCCAAATTAATCATCAACTATCTCATTTAATCTAGTTAAATTTTGTAAGAAAGAAGTCACCATGGTTGTATAACATTTATTAATTAAATAGAAAACTCTACCCCTCCTACAAGCAGCACATCATAGAAGTCAGAAAGAAACATAAGAGAAAATTAGATGATAATAAATGGTAGATCGCCACATAAATATTATTTCTCTAAATTAAAGGAAAACTTTTATATCATTTTCCCCAACATAGAATAATATGTTCAATCTATACCCGAACTTAGTTCCCATTCTCCTTGAATGTTAAAACAAAAACCATCAGGCACAGTAAGAGATATTCATCGAAGATGGAAATCAATGTGGGATTAATTATTAATGAGCCAATATAGAAAAAATATTAAATCAAGTATTTTCATGTCATGAACCAAATAAACTTAAATAATGCAAAACATATGATAGTCATAATGAACAATATAGACTAAAGAGGACTTCCTTCCAATTTTTTCCATGTGGAGTAGAACTACCCCTCACATTAGAAAAAAGATGTATATTCAGATTTTTACGATTAAAAATATGGGTTCAAATAAGTGGATGAGCTGCACCGGTATGAAATAAGGCATTCAAAAATGAGGAATCTATACTGATGATAATTCTCACAGTCTCTAGACCTGAATCCAATTTCTCTGGTGACTGTTACACTATGTGATGAAGCTTCGTTCTAGTTCCATGTGACTACAAAATATTTTATGAAGAAGCATTTTATTGAACCATTGTTTTAATAAGTACTTATTCTCCACTACCACTAATATGATTTTAAAATATATGGAAGAACATAGAAAAGTGGCATGATCATTTAAAGGAGCCCCTTATCTTGGTTACCCCAGTTCAAATCCTCATTGGATTCACAGGATTTACGCACAGGTAAAAAATCAAAGGGAACCATCCAGAACAGTTAAGGGTGTAGAAAAATTATACTATCGAGATACACAATGACATTCCTCAGGCTTACTATTTCATTTAGTGGAATACACACATCTATTGGGAGAAAAATGATCATCAGAAAACCTAGATATGAAAGTTTAGCCCATTTTGACCATCTATTTTTAATCTATCACATCATAAAAAATGACATATCTAGAATGAAATCATAATAATGAATATAAACAAAAATTTCCACCTCGAACCATCGAGTCGACATCTTCTCATTTGAAAATACCTCAGGTGAAATTTTTATTATCTCAAAAAACAATTCATATAGAGTATCATGGTGTTTTCAACCTATTTCTATTTGAAACACTCTAAATCCATGGATAATAGTATGGACTCTAGATATAAATAATAAGTGAAGAGAACTGTAAGTCCATCGACTCAAAGATCTCATTTTTATTATCAATCACCATCAATTCCCACAATCTCTAACTCATTTACTCCATGTTAAAGGTGCCACACATCACCTAGATCTCATTAGGTGTTTCCATGAATTAAAAAAAATTCTCCATCCTAGTCACCCATTACTGAACATATTGGGGATCATTGGAGCCTTTGATTAGTTGTGGCTTCTTGAAAATAAAATACTTTGATCAATTTTAAATAATATTCCTTTTAGGATCCACACATAGAGAATGAACGAAAATTGGTGTAGGCTCTGATCCATGATATTGGATGGTATGCACAATTACCTCCACAAAACATGGTCAAATTATAGGATTTTATCTATTTGGTTTTTGCATCAGTTGCATCATTGATCTAATTACCATGTCTTTTAGACACATTATTCCACAAAACATCAACTGAAAATAAGAAATATATATGGATTAACAGTCGAACATAGTGAAAAGAGAGATTTATTCTTGATATATAAGAACAGAAAATATGGATTTCAATATATTTAAATATAAATTAGGAAAAAATAGAAATTATTTTTAAAAATTCATTCCCAAGACCACCACTAGTGATATAAGCCTCAATTTAGTGACAGCTGGCAAGGAACTCAAATGATACTACCACTTATGTCCTGAAAAGTTCAGAAAACATCTTACTAACTTCTAAGATTGATGAAAAAATTACATAATTAATACCATGTTGTCACAAACCAAACAGATAACCCCAGTTACTTGATAAATATGATAACCTTGATATAGATCAAAGGCGTTTCACGAAAAACCATGGTTGTCGACTTGCACCTGGAATCAAACAACATTAATGTGGGAACTATTTTTCCAAAATCATTATAGAAGAAGATGATTAAGTTAATATTAATATAAGAAAACCCCCACAATGAGTATTTTACTAAATGAGTATTCTAATAGATGAAATGTAATTAAAAAAATCCCATCTTACAACATCAAAGTATCATTAATCATTATGAAACCTACATTCTAATGGATGATGTTCTGTAATCCCAATGATCAATAACTTATACTACCTACAAGTGGTAACTTTAACTTATTTAACCTATATGAAGATAATATAAATACAACCTAATGATATCGTTGTGTATTAGATAAAATCCCTTCAGAGTCCCAACAAGGATTCCAGAATACTTTTCTAAAATTTAAATAACCAAATAAATATTTAAATTTCTAGTAAATAGTTATCGAGATTCATTGAAAAATAAAAACAATTCAGTATTTACATTTCAAATTATGTAAAAAAATATACAATTAGACAAATAGATTATTTATATATTATATTTTATATAAATATCTTAGGAATGTAAAATGGTAAACAATCATTGGCAGACATTTATATAAAAAATATAAACAAGTGAAAAAAATGTCCATCTACCAAATGGTATAATAGTTCCAGGCTACAGAATCCTCAAAAACACAAAGGTAATAAAATAAATATCTGTATACAAATGAACCATTTTCACGGGTCAAATAAAACTAGTTACCATCGCATATGGGGAGTAACATGCTACACTTGGTTGTTTCAGTTATAAAGCATCAAAAGAGTGTTATCATAATAACTCATCGACTACCTAGGATCTCATATTCGCTAATACTATCAATGATGGGAATTTTATTTTATATTTATTTTAAATACAAATAGTCAAAAAATACCATTTCAAAAGATCTATTTCTCTCTTTAAAAAACAAAACATTTTTAATCAAAAAATTCCTTTTTCAAAGATAAAACAATTGAGTTTCTATCATAACTCTTAATTTTTTTTCTCATTAAAAATTTTCATATAAATTTCATCAAATAGATATAAAAATTTAAATACCAAAATTAAATTGAATTGATGTAATTGAACAATTTTAATTCAATTTCATAACACACACCAAATCTATAGAATTTGGGATTGTTTTGAAATTTCATGTCAAGAATTAGGTTCACGTACAAATCCCACAATTCAATTGAATTGTGTTTTTAATAAACTAACTAAATGAAAATTTAGGAATTTTAATTTAAATTAAATAATTGATTTTAAATCAATATATTAAAATTTAATCAAATTTTGTTATCATAATAGAACCACCTACCTTCGTCATGGAAACAGAAATCCCATAATAGAATCTTCCAACAAAAATGCGGGATTTTAAGTTATAGGATGTCAACCTAGAAATCAAGATTGAAAACATACGTCTCAAATATACCAATACCAAGTTGATCTATTAAACTATATAGATTTAAAGAGAAAGATATGAAGCAACAGAGAGAACACTCACCTAGAAAGTCACACTGAAATAGCAACAACGATCAGTTGTTCAACTAAATGATTCTAATGGGTTTGAGGGATCCAAAATCACATGGGGATGGCTGTTGGGTTGAGATAAATAATATCTAGAGAGTTAAATATAATTTTTAACCAAATTTAAAATTTAGAAAACAACATCGAGAACATTAAGAGATGTGTAATCAAATTAAACAACATGAAATTAAAAAGAACAAAAATTTCTAAAAAACTAGTCACCTTTTTTAAAAAAAATTTGTTTTATTATTATATTGTAAATTAAATGTTATTAAACAACATTACACGGTGTGTAAATCCATATTAGTCTATATAATAAATTAATTTTTCTGTTAAACACAAAAAATAAAATATAATTATTATTGGTATCCTCCAAATTATTTCTCAACCATACCTAGCTAATGAATAATGAAAATTGTGAAAAGGTTTTAAATGAACCTGGTTGAAAGGTAATTAGATGTTACAATTGGTCAAAATGAATTTTGTATTATTTGATAATATATATTAAGATAAATAAACTTATAAAATCAAAAATTTTCAAATTCAATTCATTGATGTTTTAGAAATTAATTTAAAACTGGTACCATTGACAAGATGAAATATTGGGATACGAAAAAGAAAATTATCTTAAGTATAAAATGATTTAATATAAAATTTCATATCATAATGATTCTACAAACAAAATAATTACTGAATATTATAAAATTTATTTATTTTTACTTTAAAATAAAAATAAATAATATTTTTAATTTGTAAATATATTATATGAAAAAGATTATTTCAACAAAAATCATTATTTTTCACTATTCATGAAAAAATAATACAATTCAAAAAAATACAAAAAATCATCCTAAGATAATTTTAATATTATTATTCTAAAACAATTTTTACTATATCATATGTTTTTTCTAAAAGTGGAAGAATATATTTATATATTACGTTTGAAAAGTGTGACTATACTACCATAGTGAAAAATAATGTTTTTCATAAATCTTATTTACTCATATAGTAGTTATTTTGTATCTAATAAATTGATATCCATTTTTTATATTTTATTAATTTCTTTACGATATAATTTGTATAGTTTATTTGGTACAATTTGTACGTTCCAATTTAATTATTATGTTATAGTATCTATGTTTAAATAATATCATTTGATAGACTATCGTTGCTTAATTAAACTCAGTGTTTCATACATCACATGATATCAAATAGAGAAAATTTATTTTAAATAAATATATAAATTTGAACTTTATTTGGTTCTTATTATCATTAATAAAAACATGAAGAAACCTGGAATCATGTAGACATATTTCTATAGATACAGTCAACACTCCCAGTTAAAGATATCTGTAAAAATAAAAAAATTGATGGAGATATATTGGTTCCGGAGGATGTAATTAAGAGGGGATATCCTAAACTTTTTATCTGAGTTATAAAATTTATAGAGATACATTTATTTTAATAATGGTATAATCTTACACCCTTAGATATTATAATATATTTTTTTTCAAATAAGTTTAATTTCTTCGATGGATTATGATACGCATTGTCTGAATTCTAAATGAACTATTAGTTATTATATAATTAATTATTGAAAAATATATAAAATTTCTCTCAAAAAACAATCTTTATTTTTTTAATCATAATTTGAAAAATATCATAGAGTAATGTTTATATAATTTTTTGAAAGGATTGAGCTTTTGATGAATAGTGAAATGATAATATTTTTATTGAAAATGTCTCTTTTATATAAATAAATTTCTACGACCCAAATTTTTATAAAATGGTATTATATTTATCCTTTGTTCCTATATATTATTAGTAATAATGTTATGTTCATTATAATTATTTTTATATAGGATTGTTTTAAAAAAACATTTTATACTAAAGAAATCATTTTCCATGAAAACTTATTTTCATCATGTTTTCAATATTTCTCTCCAATTATACATAGAAAAATTTATAATGTGAATTTGATAAAAAATGTTCAATATTTGTAATAGTTTTTTCTAAATATTTTTTATTAAATTTAATTTTTGGACATAATGTATAATAAAAGAAGTAAAATTATTTCACTGCGGTTATAGTTAAAAAGGATCAACCTAGGAAGTTACACTATGATATAAGGGAATGTTTTCCCATAAAAATATTATAAATAGTATTTCATGGAAATATAAATATCTTATAATTACCCACATTATTACATCAATTCATTTAGAAGATTTTTTCATAATTTTGAATTTACTATATTTTAATCTTCTAAGAAATTCCAAATGTGTCTTCTCCCCCACTTATAAAAGGACATATTATCTTTCACTTCATCGCACAACATTATCAAATATAAATTTAAAATATAATTCCCAATTCTATATTCAAATTTCCATATGATTATGTATTTGTTCATTTCTTCATATTAGACCACTCAATTGGTCCTTATGTGAGGGTGTAAATTTTTCCAAATGAAGAAGAGGTAATCATCACATAAATCATTTTTTAAATTTATTTATTCATATAAATACATTAAATGTATGTTATTAATCATAAAATAAGTAATTAAGTATAAACAAATATTCTTAAATGTAATTATGAATATGTAACTACTATTATTCACACTCTTTTACATCAAATTTGAATTGAAATTATTACTCGTTAGTTAGGGTGGACTACCACTTCAAAAGGTGATACAATTCATTTTATATCACCAAATATCATGGAAGGTTATAAATATGGTTTTTTTAATGGAATAAATTTACAATATAATTATTCTATAAGATTTTTAATATCATATCTACATTTTTACCTACCATTTTGTTGGGAAATATTAAACTGATTTAGGCGTACTTGTCGACTACAACCTCCATGATTTGATTTGATTAGATTTACGTTTCCAATTTATAATAATTAAAATAAAGAAATATTTAACATATAAATTTATATACGATAATTATTATTTTCTGATGGGAAATTATTATTTAACATACTTTTATTCCATCTATCAAAAATAAAAATAGTGGACATGTGTTTGTATGAACTACAATCATCAGGAGCAGTGTATATTCTTTTTCAATCTATATAGGTTTTCGGTAATGATAATTATATAGGTAAATAATATTTATGATTAATATGTAATTATTAAAATTCATTATATTATGGAACCATGGTCAGTATCCAATAACGAAAAATATCAAACTGAAATTCTCTTATAAATTAAACTATCAACTAACCGAATTGACAATTTTTATAAGGAATTCATATCATATGGGTAATGAAATATTATAGGTTTATAATTTTTGATATTATATAAATGATAATTATTATTATATTGAAAAATAATATTTTAGAAATTTTTATAAATGATGATATATCAGCTTTGAATAAAGTTTATCATGAGGAAAGTGTTTTATGTTGCAATCACATTGTTTATCGTGAATTTTAATGAATATGTTTTCAATGATAAAATATTATGAAATAATTCTCATCAAGATCATTAATTTATATATAATATTGTTATTTATTAATATGATTTTTTTTTATTTTCCTCTAATAGTTAAATATGAAGAATAATAAATGTTTTTAAGGATATGCAAATTAAATTCACTCTTAAAATGAATATAATTTATCTTCCATATCTATGACATATATATGTATTCAATAATGTATTAATATTTTATAATGATTTTTAAAATTAATATATATAAATTATTAGCATTTGAAAAAATGTTTTAAAAGTAGTAATGGTTTTATTATATGAATTATGTACATTTTCCATTCACAAAAAATGTAAAAGGAATAACGATATTAATAGATATCAAAAGATTAGAATTTCATGTTGTTAAGATATTTTAATGGTTTGGTTAAACCTTTATAATATTTTTTGGTTATTTTCAATTAAAACCATTCCATACTATTTCGGTAATATTTTTATCTTAAATATGTTATCTCTATGCGAAAATATTAATTTCATCAACAAATATTTCATTAATCATTTAAAAGAATTTTCAGCCTATGATTATTTGTTATGCTGTTACATATGATTTAATATGCATATAATCCAATTATACCATATTATTTAATTATTTTTATATATTATGATGATAATTAAAGGGTGATTTTTTTAAAAAATCAGTTTTCCCCATAGTTAATATATGTTCTGATGAAGCCATTATGACACCTGTTTCATTTCCGAGAGTTATTCAATGATAAAATGATAAATTATTCATCAAAAAAAATTCATATCATGTTTATTGCTAATATGAATGTTTCATGATTATTAGTAACAATTGTTTATGATTTTCCTTATATGATGGGTTGGTCTTGAATTATCTTACACTCTCATGTATGGGGTAAAGATGGATATTTAAAGACATAATTAGGAATATAATTTGGATAGAATCCAAACTAGTAAGGGACAATATCTACTATGATAGTCTTGCAACTGAACAATTAATAATGTAATGATTTAATGGAGAGTGAATCTAATCAACTATAATAGACATAGTAGTGCTAAATCAATATTAAAATGATTTTATATACTTATTGATATGACCAAAACATATATCACATTTCAATGTTATGAAATCATCGCTCTTGTTCTTTTTTTAGTTTACGATTTATTTACGATGAACATTAATGATAGATTCTCTGACCTGTGCTTTTTATCTATTGTAGAAATTTGTTTGTTTTCAAATGTTAAACTAAGGTCCTCATTCCCATGTACTGATTTTATGATCTTATAATCATTTATTACTCCCTTTTTACCCTTACAATGTACATAAGCTCACTCTTTATTATATTTACGTTCTTCATGTTTTGAAGAATTTTTTTACATATGATGTTTCTATAAATGGTGACAGTAATGAGGAAGATAGTGGAAGAATATGTATAACTCCTATGATTTTATTTTATATCAAACATTTTGAGGAATGTAGACCCACAAAATTCTAGTATGGATTAGTGAGTTCTTATTCAATTTTCAACTCATAAGATGAAAATATTTATATATGAAAAATATGGCTTGTTGTATTGAATGGTCATATCGTACTAGCCACCAATGTGAGGGTTGTAGGAATTGATAAATGTTTACTTAGAATTCATTAATTTCTAAGGGCATCTCCAGAACATGAAGGTAAATCTATGTTCATGAAATTATATAATATAATGTTGTACTCTAATCAACCATACCAATTTTTAATTTATATATTTTTTATTTTACAATGAGATAAATCTTCTATGATCGTAACAAAATGTGGATCCTTTTTATGTGAATAAACAAAAAGAATAAACATAACGACCCAAGCCTTTTATATAAATCATTTCATGATTTTAAGCATAATTAATCATCAGAGTACAAGCCAAGGATCTTTAAGTACAGTGTCATTGAAGACAAGGTACATATAATATAAAACACGAGACTAAAAAAACATCTTTATTTAATCTCCATAAAGTACTTCTAACTTCCTTTGATCACTTAAATCTGCATAGGGTACAATGGGGAACACATTGTCACGACCCGTCCTCGGGACCCGTGTCGTGACTACCCCAAACCCACCTCCCATAGGATAGGGGCTGGCAACTAGCACCAAGGCGTAAATCCCTACAAAAGGGAAGGAATTGCCTTTATAAAGTAAACAAACACCACAGAGTAAGAAAGAGGAAGTAAACACTACGTATAACTGGGTACAGAAGTAGTGCGGAAAAGTAATTGGGCCAGAATACAAACCCAAACTGAAAGTAAAGTACAACTGGAAAGAAAGTACAACAACTGAATTTAGAGAAACAACGTTGAGCTGTCCACTGGAAGACCCATCTGAAGGGGGGGTACATATAGCCTCCTCATCCCCTCGAGTCCAGCCGTCATCTCCTTGTATGTTCCGCCCAGTGGTCTACCTCCAGGTACCGACTTGCTCCACAAGCCTCAACCACGATCAATGATGTTCGTCGTCTTCATCCAACACAACGTAATGCGGGAATATCCCATGCAGGGGTGAGTATACGCTACTTAGTAGGGTCCCCGAGACCCACGAAGGTCCCTCAGAATCCTCACAGGATAATCCACAAAGGAAAGATAAAATCATGATGTAACATCCAACACTACTAAGGTATATTCCCATACATATACCTAAGTCATCAATTTCAGTTCGGCTCCAACACCCGAGCCAAAGTTCGATCACTTCCACACAAGATAGTACAACCCAAGCCACACAAGATAACACAACCCAATCCACATAGGAAAGCAAGTCAATCATATCAAAGATATTGATTGAATGTAATGACTCATCTCACACTGTTATACTTCTTTGTAAGGTGGTAGAGATGATCAGACATAGCCATTGATTCATCTATGTTAGGACCCACGTAGGATACTAAACTAGCTATGTTTTCGGACCCACACAGGATATAGACCAGATACTCTACCAGACCCATGTAGGAAATCAAGAACAGAATCAAACACTACCATACCCACATAGGATACAAGAATAGTAGTCATCATCATCGAACCCACGGAGGATTTCAGTACGGTCTTCATCGATGCCGAACCCATGTAGGATTTCAGTGCAATCTTCATCGTCGTCGAACCCACAAAATATTTGAGTACGGTCTTCATCACTACCGAACCCACATAGGATTTCAATGCAGTCTTCGTCACCGTCAATACCACAGAGGATTTCAGTACGGTCTTTATCGCTGCCGAACCCACGTAGGATTTCAGTGTAGTCTACATCGTCGTCGATCCCGCAGAGGATTTCAGTACGGTCTTTATCACTGCTGAACCCACGTAGGATTTCAGTGCAGTATTCATCGCCGTCGAACCCACATAGGATTTCAGTACAGTCTTCATTGCTACCGAACCCACATAGGTTTTCAGTGCAGTCTTCATCGTAGTCGCAGCCAACTCTAGGGTTCCCGCACATAGCATGCTCGATTCTGGGAGGGTCCTTATCAAGAGCCTATGGGGGTCGATCCATCAACTGACATGTAGTCCAGATTTTATGTATTTCAAGGTTCTCTCTCGACAAGAGTAACTCAATGTGATAGACAGTGCATCAATCGGATGCCCGGTCTGAGAGTTATTGGATTTTTGGTTTCAGGGGCGAGGATGGTTTTTAAGTCAAAACCAACCCAATCGCACTTCAATTGCATCCAAACCACGAGCAGATTAATCCAAAAGGCCCATCTCTCTATGATGAATCCTACAAAGTCGACGACACGTCAATCAGGCCTCTGGATCTCAAGTTATAAGTGTTTCCGCTCCAAGGGCCCGGTTGATTTCGTGTTTGAACCATCCCGGCCTTACCCAATGTTCTCCTAAACCCTGGGTTTAATATACCTAAATGACCATCTCGTTCCAAGGATCTCCACGCAACTGATGGTGTGTCGATTGGTGGTCTGTAGCCCAAGATATGGGCAAAAGAACGAACCAGTCCGATTTTAGGGGGTTTGGGGCCCGGACCGACCCGGCCAGAGACCTCCTAGGTCGGCCCGAACCAGGTCTGGGTCTGGCCCCTTATGGTACAGCCTGGATTGGTGGGCGTGACCCCGCCCAATCGGTGCGGACCGGCCCGGTGCGGTCGGTCTGGCCTGGGCGGCCGGTTGGCCTAGTGCGGGCGCGCCCCAAACGGCCAGCTCGGTGCTAGCCCAGCCGAGCGAAAACGGGGGACGGTTTCCCCCCACCCTTTTGATTGAAACTGCGGCCCCCATGTGGGGGCTGCTCCTTTTCAAGCGGATGCACTGCTGGGCGCCGCATCTTCCCTAGGTCCCGTGTGGCCGCAGTTTCCCGGTTGCCTGCCGCCGCGGCTTCAACCGTGGCGGTCCCTCCTGGCGGCGTGCCGGAACGCCGCCACCTCCGGGGGGGCAGCCGATGCCGGCCGCCACCTCCAGCCGCGTCGGCGCCCCCCACCGCCGGTGAAAACCACGCGCCACCGGAGCCGCTCTGGTGGTCCATTCTTGCTCCAATCTGCACCTGGAGTCGTCTCGGGACCCGTAGATTACTGTGATGGCCTCCAATCGCCCAATGGTCCCGTTTCATTGCCTCCCAACATTCCACGCATCAAGAACAAAGAATCAATGGGTTCAGACTTGTTCATTGGTTCACAACCACCGCGTTAGTGGTTCAAACGACTTTCAAAAATTTAATCATATGTCTAGGATATAATCCATATAAATTATATTAAACTAAACCTCCTACCTCGATGAATTCGTCGAACGAGGTTTGTTGCAGGAAAGGGACATCGCGGAAGATGGCATCGCGGAAGGAGGATCCTCGGCGTCGCGTTACACGGCATCACGGAGAAGAGGATCGTCGGTGTCGCGGTACACGACGTCGCGTCATCGATCTATGAGGAATCAGCATTAATCGTCATCCTTCGTCGGAATTCGGTGTTCTTGGTCGGTGACGGTGTGTTCTTCAGGTTCTTCAAGGAGGAAGATGAGGATTCCAAGGCTTGAGAAATTCCTTTCCAATCCATCTCGCACAACGAAAAAGCAATAATAAAATAAGGCGTTGCCTTTTTTTATTACTCATTCCATCCCTTATCTGAAATTCATAATTAAAAAACGATTTAATTAATGGGTGTTGACCAATTAATGAGGCATTTAATAATCCAATTAAACGCCAGAGTTGACTTGGCATTTAAGTGGGGGTGCGTGTGAGTTACCAAATTAAATGCACATCGGAGGTAAAAAGGAAATAAAGGGGGTGGGGGTCGTGTGGGCCCCACCTCACTAATATCCTACCCAGTGGAGTTAGGATATTAGTGGGTCCCACTCCAACCACCAAGCATAGGTTTAAACAACCTAGAATAAAAATAAAATTTGTAGCACAATATTTTATTTTATTCTTTAGTTAACCCATTTAATTAATAACCTCACCCGAGCAAACGCAACTACGGAAAAGTTGTTCTTATGTAATTACTGGCACTGTGGTTTCATTGGTGCCCTCAGATTTTGATTCCGAGAAACGGTTCAAAATTTAGGAAAACCCGCTCGTTCGTTCACTGAATGTACCCGAGATGAACTTCATAAAAATTGTTCCTGGCACACCGGGCCTCGGAATCAGGTGCCGTCAGAAACCGTGTTCTTGTAAAATCCCAATGAAAATTAAGAAAAAAAAAATCCCTTTAATTTTACAGGACTTTACATTACTCCCACCTAAGGGTTTACGTCCCCATAAAGATACATCATTAATAAGGGAAAAAATGAGGGTACTGAGAATGCATCTGAGCCTCCCGCTCCCAAGTGCTCTCCTGGAGGTTCCCGGGCTACCATCTGATGTGCAATAAAGGAATCGACCTCCCACGTAGGACCCGCTCCTGTCAATCCTAGATCTCCCCAGGGACCTCCACAAAAGTCTCTTTATCCTCAATGTCCTACTCCTCGTGGTCGATGATATGCGTCGGGTCATGCACATATCTCCTCAGCTGAGATACGTGAAAGATGTCGTGCACCCGGTGCAACTGAGGTGGTAGAGACAAGGGAAAAGACACCTCACCTATCCTTCTGAGAACCTGGAACGGTCCGATGAAGTGTGGAGATAACTTGCCGCCCCGACCAAATATTCTTAATCCACGTCGAGGTGAGACCCGCAAGAAGACGTGGTTTCCATCCTCGAACTCCAGTGGTCTCCACCTCCTGTCAGCATAAGAATTCTACCATCTATGAGCTGTCCTCATCCTCTTTTGGATGACCTGGACCTTCTATGTCATGGCCTGGACCATCTACGGTCCCACTAGTGCTGACTCCCTAGGGTCTATCCAGCATAGAGGTGATCTGCAAGGTCAGTCGTACAATGCCTCGAATGGTGCCATCCCGATGGAGGAGTGGTAGTTGTTGTGGTACGTGGACTCCACCAAGTATAGGTGGTCCTCCCAGCTATGACCAAAGTCGAGGACACATGCACGGAGCATGTCCTCAAGATTCTGAATGGCCCTCTCCAACTGACCATCTGTCTGATGGTGAAAGGCGTTGCTCAGACGTAAGTGCGTCCCGAATACCTCCTTCAACCCCTTCCAAAGCCGGGAAGTAAACAAAGATTCTCAATCAGAGATGATAGATGATGGCACACCATGAATCCGTACAATCTCTTGAATGTAAAGACGTCCCAAGCTGTCTACTGAGCCATGCTCTCTAATGGGTAATATGTGAGCCGACATGGTGAGTCGGTCGACAATCACCCAAATGGAGTCATGACCTTTGGAAGTACATGGAATTCTAGTCATGAAATCCATAGATATATCGTCCCACTTCCACTCTGGGACCTCCAAGGGATGTACCAATCCTGCTGGTACCTGGTGCTCCGCCTGCACATGCTGACAGGGGAGGCATCGAGAAACGAACTCAGTTACAACTTTCTTCATACCCGGCCACCAGTGCTATCGTCTGAGACCCTAGTACATATTTGCCACCCTTGGATGTACTGCTAAAGGGGATGTTTGAAACTCCGTCAACACCTCCTCCTGTAAAGCATCTGGTACCATGTTACGTTATCTAAAAAAGACGACGTGCTCTCCCCCCACAGAGAATCCATCAGCTTCCTGTCCTAGGGATATATCTGCATTCCTTGTCTCACAGTCAACGTCCCCATGTTGTGCCTCTCTGACCCACTGAAAAAGTGGAGGATTGACTGTGAGTGACTGAAGAAAGGCTGCTCCATCTCTATCCATGAAGGATATTTGCGAAGCGGCTAGCTGCTTCGTCACCTCCCCGAGTAGCTGAATGCCCATCCTCTTGCTGAGGGAATCAGCTACTACGTTCACCTTTCCAGGAGTATAGACTATCTCAATGTCATAGTCCTGGAGGAAGTCAAACAATCGCCACTATATTAGATTCAGGTCCTTCTGCGAGAAGATGTACCTAAGACTCTGGTGGTTAGAGTAGACTGTAAATCACTCTCCCATCAGATTGTGTCGCCACATCTTCAGAGCGAAGACCACTGCTGCTAACTCCAGGTCATGGGTAGCATATTTCTGGTCATGCTGCCTCAACTGACGTGATCCAGAAGCGATCACTACCCACTCCTTCATCAGGACACATCTGAGTCTAGTCCCTGATGCATCGTAGTAGACTACGTACCCTAATCTCACCTTCGGTAGCCTCAAGATAGGTGTGCTGATCAATCTCTGTCTCAGCTCCTGGAAGCTCAACTGACATCTGTATGACCACACGAAGGGTTGCCCCTTCTTCTTTAACATTCTGAAAAGCTGCAAAGATTTCTCCTTTGCTGAAAAGAGAAATCTGGTCTCATCCCCTAGATGAACCACGTTCCTTACCTAATACAGTCAATCCTGTCATGATCAATTAATTCATTCCATGGATGACATCTTAAGGCCTCGACGCTGCTACCCAGAGATCCAACTGTTACTGTCGCCTCCAAGGGTTGAGTCACACTATCGGCATCAGTCTGTGGTCACTAGGTCTCCTCCAGTAGGAATCTCATATGTGACGGTCAATTAAACAGTTTTTAACCAGAACATCTTAGTATTAAAATACAAAAGACAAGAATGAAAACATCACTATTTCATGTGGCTTTTATTATTGCAACTCAGAGTACAAGGACACAAAGCAACATAAAAAATGAAGCTAGAGGCATTATCGGCAAAGGCCTCCATGCCTGGAGATAGTCCTGCACATGTCCACATGCTTCCAGAGCACCATGATCGTAATTTTAGATGCCTGAAGTTGTGGTCTCCCTTGGGGTTGGGGTGGACCTCCTGGTTGTGGTGGTGGTGGTAGAGCCTCAACACGTCGTCCACCACCTACCGCTTGACCAGCTCCTCAGCCTCGTCTGCCTGCTCCATGCGGACTGCCACGATCGAACCTCTGCCTCTGCTTGGCTAGTCCCTCAACCGTCTACTGCCCCTCTGCATGGCGGGTTGGGAAGTCACAAGCCATGTGGCCCTACCTGCGGCATGCATAACACTGTCTTCCACTCGTAAGACTGGCTCTACTGCATGGGCCACGCACCTTTGAGCCAGTATCCTGTGGTCATCTGCCTGATGGTCTGGTCCACTTGGACCTCTGCAACATCTATCTACTACCGGCTGCAGAAGAATCCGCTATGTGTCGCCCTGTGGTAGGCCTCGCTGCTGACATAGGCTCAGCAAGAAATCTCTCCACAAGAAGAGCTCACTCATGTACTCATGCCAGTGTCAGAATGCTGAGGGAGACCATAGATGCCCTGATCTCATTTCTCAGTCCCTACTCGAAGGTTCGGGCTCAGAAGAATGGGTCTCGTACCATGTCAATGGAATAGCGCGAGAGGTCAGTAAATCTTGACGTGTACTGGGCGACCGTCATACTGACCTGCTGCAGCTGTAGAAGCTTCTGGATGTGCACCGCACGAAGGGTGGCTGGGACGAACACTAAGAGAAAGTGGCTCTCAAAGTCCGTCCAGTAGAAAGATGCCTCGTCATGCACCTAGAGCATCAAGCTCAACCATCTGCATGTCGCCGCATTTAGGAGGCTCGCTGCAAGGATCACCATGAGGTCAGGTGGTGTCCCCACTATCCTGAAAACTCATACAACCGCCTCCTGCCAATCCTCGGCTGCCTGAGGGTACATATCCCCGCAGAACATGGGCAGTCTGTGACGCTAAAACTCGTGGAGTGCACTAAGGAAACATGCATTCTCAGCGGCTGGGGCTGGTAGTATCGGTGGCTCGACGGGTAGAGGTACCACTGGTGCCTCCGCTGAAAAAGGGCCCTGCACCGAGGCCTCGTCGCTCGGTGGGCTATCGGCTCGCACAAAACACAGAACCCTAGCTGGCCGCCGTCATGGGGATATCCTGAAAAGAAACAGGTGATCCACGGTCAAACAGTATACCTGGTGAGCTGACACAAATTAATCACAAAGAAAACTTTTGAAACACACAAGCAATCAATGTTTTCGTGCATTGAGTCGGAAATCAAAAGTCAGGGTCATGGTGTACGGATATGTCGGTCGTCGCACCAACACTGGACTCCCAGGACTAATAACCACACTCAATACCCTTAACACTATTTCTTCACATAGACGAAAGATCAGAGTCCTGAGTTCGGCGGTAGAACCGAACCCCTCTGATACCAATTTTTCATGACCCATCCTCGGTACCCGTGCATTGACTACCCCAAGCCCGCCTCCCATAGGCCATGGGATGGAGGCTAGCACCAAGGCGTAAATCCCGAAATAAGGGGATGGAATTGCCTTTATAAAGTAAACAAACACCATAGAGTAAGAAAGCATAAGTAAACACTAAGAAAAACATGGTACAAAAGCAGTGCGGAAAAGTAAGTGGGCCAGAATACAAACCAAAACTGAAAGTAAAGTACAAATGGAAAGAAAGTACAACAACTGAAAGTAAAGCAGTAATGTCGAGACGTCCACTGGAAGTCCCATATGAAGGGTGGGTACATATATCCTCCTCATCCCCTCGGGTCCAACCATCCGCTCCATGTATGTTCTGCCCAGTGGTCCACCTCCAGGTACCGACTTGCTCCACAAGCCTCAACCACGATCAGCGTTGTCCATCGTCTGCATCCAACACAACTTAATGCGATCATAGCCCATGAAGGGGTGAGTATACGCTACTCAGTAGGGACCCCGAGACCCCTAAAGGTCCCCCAGATTCCAAAAAGGATAATCCTAAAAGGAAAGATACAATCACGAAGTAACATCCAACACTACTTAGGTATATGCCCATACATATACCTAAGTCATCAGTTCCAGTTCAGCTCCATCACCCGAGCCCATGTTCGATCACGTCCACACATGATAGTACAACCCAAACCACACAGGATAACACAACCCAATCCACATAGGAAAGAAAGTAAATCATATCGAAGATATTGATTGAATTTCAAGACTCATCTCACATAGGTATGCTTCTTCGAAAGGTAATAGAGATGATCAGATATTGCCGCTGATTCATCTATGCTGGGACCCACATAGGATACTAAACCAGCTAAGCTGTCAGACCCACATAGGATACAAACCAGCTACTCTGCCAGACCCACGTAGGATAGCAAGAATAGATTCAAACACTACCAGACCCACGTAGGATACAAGAACAGTAGTCATCGACGTCGAACCCACGGAGGATTTCAGTACGGAATCCATCGTTGTCGAACCCATGTAAGATTTCAGTGTAGTCTTTATTGTCGTTGAACCCACAGAAGATTTCAGTACGGTCTTAATCACTACTAAACCCATGTAGGATTTCAGTGCAGTTTTCATCGTCGTCGAACCCACAGAGGATTTCCATACGGTCTTCATCATTGTCGAGCCCACGTATGATTTCAGTGCCGTCTTCATCGTCATCGAACCCACAGAGGATTTCAGTACAGTCTTCATCACTGCCGAACCCACGTTGGATTTTAGTGAAGTCTTAATCGCTAACAAACCCACAGAGGATTTCAGTACGGTCTTCATCGCTGCCGAACCCACGTAGGATTTCAGTGCAGTCTTCATCGTAGTCGCAGCCTGCTCTAGGGTTCCCGCACACATCATGCTCGATTCCGGGAGGGTCCGATCCACGATCCATGGGGTGTAGATACATCAACTGACATGTAGTCAAGATTTTATGTATCCCAAGGTTCCGTCTTGACAGGAGGAACTCAACGTGATAGATGGCGAGTCAATCGGACGACTAATCTGAGAGGTATTGGTTTTTTCATTCTAGGGGCCCGGTTGGTTTTAATGTCAAAACCAACTGGACCGCACTTCAACTACATCCAAACCTCAAGCGGAGTAAGCCAAATGGTCCGTCTCACTAAGAAGAATCCAACAATGTTTATGGCACGTCAATCGGACGTCTGGAGCTCAAGTTATAAACGTTTTCACTCCGAGGGCCATGTCGGTTTCGTGTTCGATCCAACCCGGCCATACCAAAAGATATCTGAAACCTTGGGTGTAATATAACGAAATGACTATCCCGTTCGAAGGATCTCCAAGCAACTGATGGTGCGTCGATCGGAGGTCTGTAGCCCAAGATATGGGAAAAAGAACGAACTTGTCCGGTTGTAAGGGGTTTGGGGCCCGGACCGACCCGGCCCGAGACCCCCTAGGTCGGCCCGAACCGGGTCGAACCGAACCGGGTCCGGGTATAGACCCTTAGGGCATGGCCCGGCATGGCCTGGGCGGCCTGGGCTGGTGCGGTCGGCCCGGCATGGGCGGGCGGTTGGCCTGGCGCTGGTGCGCCCCAAACGGTCAGCTCGGTGCTGCCTGAGCCGAGCCAAAAGGGGGGGGGGGGGGGCGACTACACCCCTTGAATGAAATCGCGGCCCCACGTGGGGGGGCGCTCCATTGCCAGCAGACGCGGCGCTGGGTGTCGCGCCTTCCAAGGGTCCCGCGCGACCATGGGCTCTCGGTTGCCTACTGCCGCGGCTGAAGCCGTGGCGGTCCTTCCTGGAAGCGTGCCGGAACGCCTCTACCTTCGTGCGGCCGGACGCCGCCTCTAGCCACCGGTGAAAACCGCGGGCAACTGGAACCACTTCGGTGGTCCGTTCCAGGTCCCTTCTATGCTTGGGGTCATCTCGGGACCCGTAGAGTACTGTGACGGCCTCCAATCGCTCAACGGCTCGTTTCATCATCGCCCAACATTCCGTGCATCAAGAACAGAGAATCGGTGGGTTCAGAGTAGTTTGTTGGTCCTCACCCACCACGTTAGTGGTTCAAATGACTTTCCGCAATTTAATCATATGTCGAGGGTATAATACACAAAAATTAAATTAAACCAAACCCCCTATCTCGATGACGTCTTCGAACGAGGTTTTTCGCGGAAAAGGACGTCACAGAAGACTGTGTCTCGGAAGGAGGATTTTCGGCGTCGCGGTACATGGAATTGTGGAGAAGAGGAATGTCGGCATCGCGGTACACGGATTCGCATTGTCGATCTCAGAGGAATAAGCGTTAATCGTCATCCTTCGTCAGAGTTCGGCGTTCTTCGTCGGTGACAGTTTGTTCTTTAAGTTCTTTAAAGAGAAAGATGAGGATTCCCAGGCTTGAGAAATTTCTCTTCAATCCTTCTCGCACAACGAAAAAACAATAATAAAATAAGGCGTTTCCTTTTTTGTTACTCGTACCATCCCTTATTTGAAATTCAAAATTAAAACACGATTTAATTAACGTGTGTTGACCAATTAATGAGGAGTTTAAAAATCCAATTAAATGCGAGAGTTGACTTGGAATTTAAGAGGGGGTGCGGGTGAGATACCAAATTAAATGCATGTGGTCGGTAAAAAGGAAATAAAGGGGGTGGGGCTCGTGTGGGCCCCACCTCACTAATATCCTACCTAGTGGAGTAGGGATATTATTGGGTCCCACTCTAACCACCAAGAATAGGTTTAAACTACCTAGAATAAAAAAAAAATTTGTAGCCCAATATTTAATTTTATTCTATAGTTAACCCATTTAATTAATAACCTCACCCGAGCTAACTCAACTCTGGAAAAGGTGTTCTTAAGTAATTACCATCACTACGGTTTCATTGGTGCCTCGGATTTTGATTCCGAGTACCGGTTCAAAAGTTAGGAAGACCCGGTCATTCGTTCACTGAACGTACCCGAGATGAACTTCAGAAAAATGATATCGGGTACACCGGGCCTCGGAATCAGGTGTAGTCAGAAACAACGTTCTTCTAAAATCCCAAAGAAAATTAATAAAAAAAATTCCCTTGAATTTCACGGGTCTTTACACACATGAACAAAGGTATGAGCTAAAAATCACAGTAAATGAAAGAACAAAAGGATACATCTCAAGAACATGAGTTAGGAGGCATGACATAATGATATAAAAAGCATGAAACTTATAAAATAGTTTAATATAAGCATGGGATCATATAAACATTGAATCATATAAATGTGGTAGAATAATAATTCATATATTTATTACGGGGCAAGGGTAACCGCCAATCCTGTTTCCCATCTTAGTATGGGTCACGGCTAACCGCGAATCTCATTTCACATCGCATCTCATGAGAGTTAGCCTTACCCAATTCATTGGAGAGCTATATGGGCACACCCATCTCAATATATTCATTAATATTATTTCCACATAAATAATATTTCCACATAAATAATCATACATAATCCACAATACATAAACATAAGGGTACCGATGGAAATAATTGGGTACCACAATTATGACATAAAACATATCCAATCGGGATATCACAAAATTGTCCATGAAATGAAAGGATTAGAACATAAATGGACATTAATATGGTAAAATAGGAATATAACATGGTAAGTGGTGTCAAATATAAGTGACAACATATTAATAATTTATTTTTGAAACATTATCATTAAAACATTTTTGTGCGGTTTTAAAGAAAACACTACAGAGATTTTCAAATAGAAAAGAGGAAATTCTTTTATATATAACCATAATTTAACCAAGAAGGTTTTCATAATAAAAATAATGATTTTATAAATAAAATAGTGTTTTAAAACATAGGATATAGTCCACATTAAATTTGTGTAAAAATTTGGGAAGAACCCTTAAAACAGGTTTTCTTATCAGAAAGTTCTAAGGAGGGAATCGTTTAAAATCATGTATATCCCCAAATGAATGTGATGAAAGGGTATTGATATAATAATCTTGTACAAGAAACCATAATTCATAAGACTCACATAAATTTATATATTAACACCAATCTGAATGAATGATAAAGCAACCCGAAAAAAATAAGGTCCGGGTAGAATTCGTTACGATTTAATCTGCATGGTGTTGGGTGTGACCAAGAGGGATTGATGTGAGAGAAATGGGGTTTATAATCACTTATAAATATAGAAGGAAGTATGGGGTGATTCATAAACAAACCCCATCATTTTCTAGTACACATACGAAGGCATAACATAGAGGAAAATCATGATTGAGAGAGAAATGGAGATGATCCCTTTCCTTAAATCCGTTGGTGTTCTCCACATGTTATTAATGACCAGAATAAAAAAATTATGATTATTAATTCATAAGTCCAAAAGCTATTCTATATTTAATTTATTTATTATAAACCTTTTTAGTTCATTCAAAGCCTTTTTGATTAGTTATAAGTTTAAATTTCATTGTTTGTGCTCGTTTGTTTACTTGGCTTTAAAAGATCGGTTCACTTATATTCATGTTTGTATTATATGCAAGATGAAAGTGGTTGTACATAATTGAAGTTATATTCTTATGTTCATATCTCAGAGATTAAATGGTTTTATATTAAATTCGTGTACTTTGAGTGAAGTCGAATTATTATATATATATATATATAACCATAGTGATAACCGTTTTTGTAGATCTGTGGATTTTATTACAAAGATTATGTTTTGATTTATAAGATAATTCCACTTGTACCAATGGATTAAAGAACCAAAAATAGGATATATTACATATATAATAATTTATTTCAACCATAACAAAAATGGTTTCATGATCATAATTAAATATAATAATAAAAATTGATAAATCGTAGTCCTTTAATATGCTAAATTAGCACATATCAAAGGGTTTTTTCATTTCTTTCAAATAAAATGGTGGGTAAAAGGGAGAAGATAATGAAATATACTACTACATGAATACATTATTGTACATGTATGTTACTATATTTTTCACACTATTATGTAGAAGGGAGGTGAGGAAATAAATTAAAAAGAAAAGAACTTAAAAGAAAAGAAGAAATTTGGGAAGTGGAATTTATCTATTGAGACTTCCTCCTATGAGAACCTTCTAAAGGGAGAGGTTTTGGTCTTTTGAGGAGGCTGATAGCTTTTGGACATGAGGGAGAACCTTTGGGAGAGATTTGGTTAGAATTTAGAAAAGGCTTGGAGATTGAGAGGAGTGAAGAGAAGAGGGAGTGAAGGGGGTTTTTATAGTGGAGGAGAGGAGGGATTTCATAATATTATATTCATTAATTAATTATTTCTTCCCAAGACAAGTAATAGTATGTATTCCTTGACCAGGAATATTTATTTTATCATGTGATCCTGAACCATGCAGGATTACAACCGCAGAACATCATCGATGACTCAATTAATCTATTATTTATCTTTTATTGTGAATTATCTGATTCTCCTATTCATCAATAATTCATGTATTTCATAAAAATATGAAAATTTTACCCTAACCATTTTTCGATGAGTAGAATCCCAAAATGAAGTCCATTTTTCAAAAATAATTTTCTAATTATGATTATTTTAATATTTAATTAAAATAATAATTTATTATCAAAACCATTTATAAGAAATTCCTTAACTCATTCTAAACTATAGGTATATCATACATCTAACGTGAATATTATTATTATACCACCATATGTGATGATACTATTCATTAGGGTATATCACTATTAATAAGGGTATGTTACTATTTATTACGGTAGGATACTATTCACAAAAAATTATTTTTGTTTTATTTGACTCCAAAAAACCTCTTGAACACAACTGTGTATGTCATATTTTCAAAAATCCACACACAGAAGTGACAAATATATGTTTAAAGGTCACATATCAGTTAGTAGTTCATTATTATGTGATTTTATTGAATATTTATAAGAAGATATTTTCCATTAAAAATATTGGGTCATTACATTCTTCCTGCCTTAAGAAATTTTTCCCTAGAGATTTCATTTTACATCTCATCCCAAAAACAGTTGTGGGTACATTTCTTTCATTGATTTCTCTAGTTCCTATGTTGCTTCCTCAAACATATGGTTCCTCTACAAAAATTTGAATAGATGGGTTTTCTTGTTGTGTAGAGCCCTATCTCTCCGATCCAAAATATTTACTGGATACTCCACATAGGAGAGAACATCTTACAGTTGCTCTATATATATGTTTAGTACATGTGAGGGATCACGTATGTACTTCCTCAAGAGTGATACGTGGAAGACAGCATGAAATCGAGCCATATTTGGTGGAAGTGCAAGCCAGCAGGCCACGACTCCTATGCGGTCAAGGATCTCAAAAGGGCCAATATACCTTGGGGTTATCTTCCCTTTCATTTCGAATCACATGACACTCTTCCATGGAGATATTCGATGGAAGACTTTCTCTCCAACGTCGAACTCCAAGTCCCTTCGAAAGTTTTCAGCTTAGCTCTATTGCTGACTTTGAGCATCTTTATTGTGTTTCTGGATGAATTGAACCTTCTCTTTCTTTTCTTGAACAAGATCCGGTCCAAGTAGCTTTCTTTCTCTATCTTCATCCCAACAGGATGGAGTTTTACATAACATTACATACAGAGCTTCATATTGAGCCATCTGAATACTGGAGTGGAAGATATTGTTTTATAAGAACTCAACCAATGGGAGATTCTGATCCCAACAACCATTGAATTCAAGAGATATAGCTCTAAGTATATCTTCAAGCGTCTGAATTGTCCTTTCAGATTGGACATCATTTTGGGGGTGATAGGCCATGCTTAAATTTAATTCAGTAATCAAAGAATGTTGAAGGCTCCTCCAGAATTTAGATGTGAACCTTGGATCATGATCATAGACAATAAAGAGTGGAACAACGTGAAATCTCACCACTTCCATCGCATATAACATGGGATTTTGTTCAAGTGAGAGATCATCCCAAATAACAATGAAATGGGATGTCTTGATGAGTTGGTCAAACACAACCCATATCACATTATTTCCCTTCGACGTCTTCGGGAGACCTGTGACAAAGTCCATAGTAACATTTTCCCATTTCCACAAGGTTATAGGAAATGGTTTCATCATACCTTTGGTCTTTTGTCTCTCATCATTAACTTTCTGACATACCAGGCACCATGATATATATTCTGAAATCTCCTTCTCCATGTTATCCCACCAAAAGTGTTCTTGGAGATCACTGTACATTTTGGTACTCCTAGGATAGATAGAAAAGGTAGAGCTATATGCATCATTCAATATATCCTTCTTTATCTCTTGATCAGATGGCACACATAATTGTTTCCAAAATATTACAACTGGTTCTCATCAATTTTGAAATCGTAGGATTTCCCATTTTTAGCAGCTTCCACACTTTTATGAATTTATATGTCCATTCATTGAGAAACCATTATTTTCTCTATGAGGGATTGTTGAGAAATCATTTGAAAAAGGATTGATGATGTTCCACCCATAATGATTCCCATTTCATTACTTTTCAAATCCAAGATGATCAGATACTTTTCAATTCTCATCATTGATAAAGATGCATGACCCTTTCTACTTAGAGCATCCAACACCTTTTTTGCCTTACAAAGATGGTAGTGGAATGAGAAGTTATAATCCATGATGTGCTCTATCTATATTCACTGGATAATGTAATTCTCTTTATGTGTGATTATATATTTAAGACTCTTGTGGTCATTATATATCCCACATTTTACCCATAGAGATAATGCTGCTAGATTTTCAACGCATAGATCACAGCCACCAACTCCAGATCACATGTAGGATAGTTTTGATCATGGATTTTCAGCTTCCTTGAAGACTAGGCTATCACATTATCATTTTTCATTACCACACAACCTAATCCTTTCTTAGAATAATCACTATACACCACAAAGTGGTCTCCACTTGAAGGTAGTGTGAGTACCGACGCAATGATAAGCCTATTTTTCAACTCCATGAAACAGTCTCCACATTACGATATATAGATGAACATTACTCCATTCCATTTCAACTTGGTAATTGGGTTTGAAAATCGTGAAATGTTCTTTATGAATCGTCGATAATACCCAACTGGACCTAAAAAGCTGCGGATCTCCGTTACAGAAGTTGGCCTCGTTCACTCTTCAATTACCTTCGTCTTGGAAGGGTCCACAGATATCCCTTTCCTGGTGATAACATTCCCTAAGAATGATACTTCCTCCATCTAGAACCCACATTTATTGTAATTTTCATACAAGTTCTCCTTTCGAAATCTTTATAACACAGTTTCCAAATTCTCCTCATGTTCCACTTTTCCCTTATAGTATATCAGAATATCATCAATAATGACCATCACAAATTTGTGGAGGTCATCTCTAAAGACTCTAATCATTAAATCCATGAAAATTTCTGGAGCATTATTGATTCTGAAGGGCATCACTATGAACTCATAGTGTCCATACCTCATTCTAATTGCATTCTTGGTAATATCTGAATTCCTCACCTTTAGTTGGTGATATCCGAACTGAAAGTCCACCTTAGAAAATTAACTGGCCCCACAAAGCTGATCAATCAATCAACTATCTGTGGAAGGCGATATTTTTTCTTTATAGTGAATTTATTGAGATCATTATAATCAATGCAGAGGCACATTGATCCAACCTTCTTCTTGATGAAGAGGACTATAGCACCCCACGGTGAAGCACTCAGGCGTATAAAACACTTCTTAATATTATCCAGTAACCGTTTCATCAGCTCTCCCAGCTCTACAGTGTCCATTTTTTTAGGTGTATTTGAGATTGGCAGAGATTCAGGGTATGTTCAATTGAGAACTCAACCTCTCGGTCAGTAGGAAAACCATACAACTCTTCAGGGAATATATCAGTGTAGTCCCACATGATGGGAATGTCTTCAAGCATGATTCTCTCATTTGTCTCAATTATTTGAACTAGGTAAGCATGCTCATAAAGAAGCAATATCCAAACATGAGATGATGATTCCAAAGGAGACTCATCTTCCACCTTGAACTTGTAAAGAATCCAAGGATGCTTTGGGATATGAAGAGTAATCTCCCTTTACCGAAAATTGATGTTGGCCTTGTACAAAGTTTGCCAATCCATGCCCAAGAATGCATTGAACATCACTAAAGGAAGTATAAAAAGATTTTCTAGGAGTTTCAGTCAAAAAACAATAACTGAGGATGAGTTATAAACCATGGATCCAATAATTTCCCCATTCCCTATTCTCAAAGATAACTTTTCCTCTAAATATTGAGGAGGTGTTTGAATAGTACTACTAAACATGCATGATATGAAAGAATGTGTAGAACCAAAATCAAATATTACGTTCTATATTATTGAATGAATAACATGTGTACCTATCACCACATTGTTTTCTTGCTCCACCTCAGTAGTAATAGAATAAGCCCTTCCTTATTTCCTTGGAGGTTATTGCTGATTTCCTCCAACAACCCTCGACATAGGGCAATTGTTCGCATAATGCCGAAGATCCTTGGAGTTAAAAAACGGCACTACAGGGTGAGTCTTGATCTGAACCTTCCATTCTCCTTCAACATTAGAGGGATTATTCATATTCCTTCAGCAGTTCTTTGCTAGATAACCAAATTTTCTGCATTTGAATCAATTCCTGCTTCACTTGAGACAGTCACCAAGATGCGTCTTCCCACAATTCTTGCAAAGGGGAATGTGAGGCTTCTTTCCATTATGGGATTTGTTTGATGAACCACCCACGTTTTTCTCCAATTTATTCTTCTTATCACTAGTCCCATGAGACCAATGAGGGTCTCGAATATCCATTTCAACCATGAGGGGTTCAATGGACAATCTCATCATAGCTTTCAATGTCTCGAGTCTCCATCACTTTTCATAAACTCAGCTTTAGTCTGCTAAAGAAGTGATCAGCCTTTCTTTCAGTGTTCATGACAAAGTCGGAGGCATATATTTAAAACCTTGTAAATCTTGCTTCATATGCTATGATGGACTCATCTTCCTTCTACTTGAGTCCAATGAACTATCGTTCCATCTTGAGATGGAGGGTTCAAGGAAAATATTTGTTGAAAAACATCCTCTTGAATTCCTCCTAATTTATGGAATCAATTTCTTCTTGGGACATTGAATTCTTGATTAGTGTATACCACTGATCAGATTCCCCATCAAAATGATAGACTTCCAGAACAACTTTCTCTTCATCCGACCACTAGAGGACAGAAAAAATATTTCCAATGGATTTAATCCATTTTTCTGCGAGGAGGGGGTCAGAAGTCTCTCTAATCATTGGAGGCCTTTTCACGTGAATGATTCATCAACAACTTGCTCTTTCCTTGGAGGAGTGGGACATTCCACCTGAATCAAGTTATAATTCATAACTCAAGCCATCTGAGAAAGTACTTCCATGATGTTTTTAGCACCCGCTTCCATCACATCAAGAATGTCATTAGGTAAATCATTATAATGCGTATCACATTGGTTGTTGGAAAGTGTTCTTCTATTTCCAGCCATTAACTAACCAAAATAATGTATAATTAGAGGTCTTGAATACTTATCCATTGAGCATAAAAAAGAAAACATTGGACATTAAAGGATAAACTTATAATGAAGAAGTACATCCTAACTTTTGATTCTAGAGGATTATATCTAGTTTATCCTATATCTATTTCTTAACTTATATCCTTATGGGATTTTTGTCCCTTATTAATGGTTTGTAATAAGCTCGTTAATCAACCAATGTGTGTCCCCTAGGAGGGTCACAACCAAGTGTGCAGTAAGGACCGTTAGCGTGGCCTAGTTCCCATTTGAGTCCAGCTGAAAGCGGTGTTTTTGGGTTTTACCCCTACATATATCTGTGCCAGAGCTGCCTCTACCTGCTCGTATCCAGACAGGGATGTATTTGCTTCATGAAACACTTACCCTATACTCACCAAAATTTAGTACTATTTTCATATACTTAGTCTCATCTTTAAGTATCTCACTAAGTTTCTCTATTCCTAATCTCCAAAAATAACTATACCATCCTATGATACCAACTATAGAGACCCAAGACTTTTACATAAAAAATTTCATGATTTTAAGCAAAATTAATCATCAGAGTACATTCCAAGGATCATTTAGTCTAGTGTCTTGGAATACTATGTACATATAACATAAAACATGGGACTAAAAAAACATCTTTATTTAATCTCTATAAAGATATTCTAACTTCCTTTGAGCTATTACATCTGCATAGGGTACCCTAGGGAACACATGAACAAAGGGGTGAGCTAAAATCCCAGTAAAGGAAAGAACATAAGGATATATCTCAAACACATGAGTTAGGAGGCATGACATAATGATATCCAAAGCATGAAACATATAAAATCATTTAAAATAAGAATGGGATCATATAAACAAGGAATCATATAAATTTTGTAGAATCATAAACCATATCTTTATTACGGGTCAAGACTAACTGCCAATCTCGTTTCCCATATTTGTATGGGTCAAGGCTAACCGTCATTCTCGTTTCACATCGCAACTCATGAGACTTTACCTTACCCAATACATTGGAGCGCTATCTGAGCGCACCCATCTCAACTTATTCATGGATATTCTTTACACATAAATAATCATACATAATCAACCATACATAAACCTAATGGTACCCATGGAAAGAATTGGGTACAACAATTATGACAAAAAACATATCTAATGGGCATATCACGAAAGTGTCCATGAAAGGAAAGGATTAGAACATACATCGACATTCATAGGGTACAATAGGCATATATCATGGTATTTGGTGTCAAATATAAGTGACAAAATATTAAAAATGTATTTTAGAAACATTAGCATTATAAAATTTTAGTGCGGTTTTATGGAAAAAAGTCTAGATCTTCTAAAATAGAAAAGGGGAAATTATTTTATATAAAACCAGAATTGAACCAACAAGGCTTTCATAATAAAAATACATATTTTATAAATAAAATATTTATTTAAAACATAGGATATATTGAACTTGAAATTTGGTTAAAAATTTGGGATGTCCCCTCAAAATAGGGTTTCTTATAGGAAAGTTCTATGGAGGGAATCTTTCAAAATCATGTATATACCAAAAAGAATGCGATGAAAGGAAATTGATATAATAATCATGTACAAATAACCATAATTCATAATACTCACATAAATAGATAAGGTAACACCATTTTGAACGAATTATATGGAAATCCGAAAGAACAAAGAAGGTTTGGGTAGAATTCGTTACGATTTTTTCAGCCAGGTGTCTGGTGTGACCAAGAGGGATTGATGAGAGAGAAATGGGGTTTCTCATCACTTATAAATCCTGAAGAAAGTATTGGGAGATTCTTAAACATACCCAATAATTTTCTATTACACATAAAAAGGCATATCATAGAGGAAAATCGTGATTTAGAGAGAAATATAGAGGATCCCTTACTTTAAATCTGGTGGTGTTCTCCACTTGTTATTAATGACCTAAATAAATAAATTATTATTATTAATTAATTAATTCCAGAACCTCTTATATATGTAATTTATTTATTATAATCCTTTTTTAGTTCATAAAAATCCTTTTTATTAGTAATAAGGTTAAATTTCATTGTTCACACTCGTTTGTTTACATGGCATTAAAAGATCAGTTCACTTATATTAAAGTATGGATTATATGCAAGATGAAAGTGTTTGTCCAGAATTGAAGTTATATTATTTCGTTCATATTTAAGATATTACATGTTTTTAGGTTTAATTTTGTTACTTATAGTGAAGTCAAATTATTATATATATATATAACCATATTGATAACCGTTTCTACATATTAGTGGATTTTATTACAAAGAATGTGTTTTGATTTATAACTTAATTCCATTTGTACCAAATGATTAAAGAACCAAAAATAGGATATATAATATATATATTAATCTAGTTCAACCATAACACAAATGGTTCCATAACCAGAAATAATGACAATAATAGAAATTGATAAACGGTTTTCCTTGAATGTGCAAAATTAGCACATCTCAAATGGTGCTTTCATTTCTTTCCAATAAAATGGTAGGGAAAGGGGAGAAGATAATGAAATACACCATTATAATTAAAACATTCTAGTACATGTATGTTACTGGATTTTTCATACTATTATCGTGATGGGAGGTGAGGAAAGAAATAAATAAGAAAATAACATAAAAGAAAAGAAGAAATTTGGGAAGAGGAATTTAACTCTTGAGACTTCCTCCTTTGACACCCTCTAAAGGAGAGAGGTTTTGGTATTTAGAAGAGTCTGAGAGGTTTTGGACATGGGGGAGGACCTCAGGGAGTTATTTTGCCAGAATATAGAGAATACTTGGAGCATGAGTGGAACAGAGAGAAGAGGGAGTGAAAGGGGTTTTTATAGTGGAGGAGAGGAGGGATTTCATAATATTATTTAAAATAATTTATTATTTCATTCCAAAAAAAGTAATAGTAAGTATTTCTTGACCAAGAATAGTTATTTTATCATGTGATTCTAAAAAAAGTTGTCTTACATGAGTAGAACATCATCGATGACTCAATTAATCCAATATTTACCATTTATTGTGAATTATCGGATTAAATTATTTATCAAAAATTCATGTATTTTAGAAAAATCCCAAAAATTTACCATAACAATTTTATAATGATTATTATCCAAATATAAATTCCATTTTTCGAAAATAATTTTCTTAATATGATTATTTTAATATTTAATTAAAATAATAATTGATTATCAAAACCAGTTTGAAAACATCCATTAACTCATTCTAAAATATAGTTATATCGTACATTCAACATGAATATTATTTTTATACCACCATAGGTGATGTTACTATTAATTAGGGTATATCACCATTCATAAGGGTATGTTACTATTCATTAGGGTAGGTTACAATACACTAAAAATTATTTCTGTTTTTTTAGAATCCAAAAAACATCTTGAACACAGCCCTGTATGACGAATTTTCAAAATTGCAAACACAGAAGTGACAAACTTATGTTTAAAGGTCACTTGTAACACCCTGACCCCAGTTACCCAGAGTTGGTTCATTATTACATAACATTGGCATGATCACAAGAAATATCAAGTCTCGAAAGACCGATTAGTTTAGTAGCCTTGGAAACACTAGATACAATCATAATGTTTTACATTACATAAAAAACATCTTGTCTTTATATCCCCTCATACTATCCCTGCAGGTCATTCATAAATTACTACTTCATAATACTGGGAAAAATAAAACATTGAAAGGGGTGAGCTCAGATGCTCAGTAAGGATAACATTGTAGTAGAAGCTTTCATAGATAAGCATAAATGGAAATTTATAATTAAAACAAAAGCCTTTTAAACTTGAACTTCAGCATAATATGGAAAAGATAAAATAAAATAATTCCATTTAATTATTCACATGGATATTCTACTAGTCGAACAATCACATGCAATATCAATAACCACTTTCATAATGATTGAATGCACAATTCCAGACTATCATAACCACATATCCAAGTTCTCGTGCCAAGACTACAAATAAGATTTTTCCCAGGCCTTGTGCCAAGACACTAATTTGTCTCATTAGACCTACCGATGCATTGAGGAGCTATAGCGGGCTCCACCCGTCACTTATTAATTCTAATGCATTCCTAATATGAACAGGTTTAAACATAACATAAACATTCGTATTAAAACTAGCATACGAAATGTCAATACTTTAACCACAAACCATGAATGGTATAAAAATAGCACATCCATAGTCAAACATAACTCATTCGATACAATATGGAAGCTTGTATTGTATCACATTAACCTCAATAAAGAATAATGAAGGTTTTTGAGATAGATGAAAATAATCATCAAAACTATTTGAGAGAAATATCTCCCTTTTTCTTGAAATCATTTAAAAGTCACACTATTTGTCAAGAAGCCGTTTACAAATTGATTTTTGAATCAAAGTGTCCCATACCACTTTGAAACCTTAAAAAAGGGTTTTATTTTTAAAAATTTAATGTCCATATAAATAAATCCTTAAAACCATTTTTTAATCCATGGACATTAATGAGAAATATTTAGAAGAATAAGTCTTCAAAACATTTAAAAATGGTATTTTAGTGAGAGATTCTAACCAAAAGAGCGATACTTGAATAAAAATAATTGAGGTAATCAAAAAATTGTAATATCATGATAATAATGGAATTCATGATATACTATGTCAATGTACATTATATACACCACATATAAGTGATTTGGTGTATAACAACAAGGAAGTCTCGATGGAATTTAAATTGAGATGAAATCTCTCATAAAGGATGTATCCTTAGGTTAAGGATAAATAAATGACATAATTATGTGTCAAAAATATAAATACACTCAATATTATTGGATATTTAGTGTAAATCAATCAGATGACATTCACAAATATTCTTGAAAAAACAACACCAATGAATTGGATATTTAACTCAACAAATAGAGATTGAGTTAAAATTACTCTTATCAAGTTCATACAGATCACTTGAGAATTTATCAATTGAGTGATTATGTGTATCAAAAGTATATCCACAGAAAGGGGAGTGTAAAATATGACATAAGAAAATTAATAGTAATTCCACACATAATCCTGGAGTAAAATAATCAATGATGTATGCATAAAGCCGAATGAGTGGAAATTGAAATATCAAATTCCCTTATCAATTTGGTAACTTACGAAACATACACCCATGAAAGAAGGATCATAAAATTATGATGTAAATATCCATAAATTAGAGTATATTACACAATTAATACAATCATGGGCAGTATGCACACCACATGAAATAAAGAAGTGGTGAATAATGGAAATCTCACAAAATTAAAAGTGAGATTAGAAACCCCTTACATTGTACTTTTTCCTTGGTCGATGGTTGGTTAACCTCATGTATAATGGTGAAATAATTGTTATTTAATTATAAAATAATCACATGTATTAATATGATATCATATATGATCTTTTAACATTGATTTGTTAATAATATTTTAGAATTATCGTCATTTCGGGTGTTAACAGGTTCATTTTACTTTATATTATTTATTATGTGAGCCATATTTTTTGTTAATGGGATGTATATTATTTATATCCAGAATTATATCAAGTCCTTAAATATTATTTTTAATCATCAAATGAGAATTATACTTGAATGGATACGATGTAAAATGAATCTCATCGCGTTCGTGGAGACGGTAGTCCGTACGTACGCACGAGCGACAATATCATTCTTTTGATATTAAAATAATATATAATTGGATGGAATATCATATATAAATAATCATTATCATGTTATATTTATTATTTACATGCGTTAAACATCATTATTATACATATCCAAATAATAATATTTTTAATAACAATTACACCACGACGTGGAGACGGTAAGCCGTACGTACACACGTGTGGTGAGATGTTATTCAAAGGGTGGATAGAATACTGAATATGGTTGTACAATATTTATAACAAAATCACAGAATATATATGATACTGGAGTTATTATTTTATAATGGTAATAACAAAGAATGAAGAAGTGGAAGAAGAAAGGAACTTGAAAAGGGGTGGTAAAAACATTACCTCTTCTTCGTGTTCATCCTTTTGATTTGACCAAAAGGGCTCCTTAGGACGGCTTTCTGATCGAACTATGGTCTCTAGGTTGTAGTGAGGGATGTTTAGAGAGTATTTGGGCAGGGGTTGGCAGAACCAAAAGGCTTTGATAGTGTGAAGAAATGAGAAGGAGGAGTTCCCTTTTATAAGAGGGGTGAGGGGAACCTTTGGAAAATCTAGAAATATTAATTTATAAAAAATTCATATTCGGTTTCTAATAGCTCCAAAGTTTATTATTTAAAGGTTAAGGTGGGGATTGGTCGAAAACCACTCAACCAATATAATTTATATAGGTTTGGGTCATTATATTAACCTTATCTTTAAGTATTAACTCTTAGTTAATTAGTTTAACTTTTACAATGTCTCTTTGTATTTTTATATTATATGGTTAATAAACTTACAATATACATCCAAGAGAACCAAAAGTGGTCCATTAATGATACACATATCATGATATAAGTATCTTGGCCGATCCTTAGATTTTTAGGAATTTAATATCAATTAATAATATAATATTTAATTAAAAACTCTTTTATGTAAATTTTGACACTATTCAATAGTTGATTTTTGTGAAACACATAACAAAATTATTACTTCTAAAAAAGTTAATTAAATCAATCCCAATATGTCATATTAACCTAGAAAATTAGTTTAATTCAATAAAAGTCTCAAATTATATTTATTTTTGTATTTATAATATCAATTATTCTAATTTTTCACTATTATGGTAATTACTGCATCACCATTGTGTCATAAATAAATTAACTTATTTAATGTCTAAAAATTATAAATAAAATATAATTCTGTAGGAAATCTTTTTATCTTTATAATTAATTTTTATAGTCTAATATCCAACATACATAAACATATGTAAGAATTTTTTTTTCTAAAAGATATATGCTTGGGTCATTTTGTAATCATTTTAACTTAATTAAAATAAAGTGTCCCTATCACCTACAAGTGGCTCCATGGGGTCCCAAAATCGTCCCAAAGATGCCTATGGTCGAACCTGTATCAACAAATAATGCTTGAACACGTTTTAGGGTAATTTAGTGTTATTATAATATTATTTTTTAACCCTTATTTACCGGATTTACCCTTAACCATGGTAAATAAAATATTTACCGCAGTAATTATTCAAAATGTCTAAAAATAAAAGTTACCTGTTCACACAATATGAACATCCTGATTCCAAATTTGGAATCCATTTTTCAAAATTCAAAACACAGAAGTGGATGAAATTATTTTAAAATTAATTCCCGTTGTTAAAACAAAAAGCGTGTTTTTTAGAGATAATAACTATCAAAAGATTGGCACTTGTTCATGTCTGGTTTAAATGTGAAATTATGTTCAATGACCCACATTGTATTACATGGTAAAAATATATTTTAAATATAATTTAAAACCACTCAAATTCATAATTTATCACTATTAATTATATCGATTAAAAAAGTTGTTTTTAATTAAAATTTAGTAATTTTTACTATTCATCAAAATATAAAAGTTATCCGAAAAGTACCAAAATTTCACCCTAGGATAATTTCGTTATTACGAATCAAAAAATGAAGTCTATTTTACCAGATTCAAAACATAAAAGTTGAATTTATTAATTTTAAATTGATTCCCGCTTTCGAAACCAAAAGGCGTATTTTTAAGAAATAATAACTATCAAAAGTTTGACAGTTGTTTATTTCCAATATCAAGGTGAAATTACATAAAATGACTATAATTGATTAAATAGTAAAAATATAATCTATTTATACTTCCAAACCATTAAAATGTATAATTTAAC
Source organism: Viscum album (assembly GCA_963277665.1). NCBI lineage: Eukaryota > Viridiplantae > Streptophyta > Magnoliopsida > Santalales > Viscaceae > Viscum > Viscum album. The sequence goes on along the minus strand of OY728127.1, from coordinate 76,175,855 downwards.
AATATAAATTATTTTGATTAAAAATGTTTTTTTCAGTTAAAATATAGTATTTTTCACTATTCACCCAAATATTAAAGATATCAGAAAGACACCAAAACATTATTGATACTAAATAATTATGTCCCGATTCTAAAGAAGAATTTAATTTTGTCAAATTGAATATATAAAAGTTTCAAATATTGGTTTTAAAATGTCTACGCCATTAAAAGGCGGTAAAATTTCATTTTTTGAAAAATACTTCTTTTATCTGAAAAAATGAATTTGTTTATAAATCATGTCTTAAAACTCATAATATGGATTAAAATTATAAGGATAATATAATATTTAATATTTAGTTAATACTATTCATATCCTCTTTTGAACGGCTAGTTTGGTAAGTCATGGTGTACTTAAACTCAGTGTTTCGTACAACACAAGCTATTATATTATTCAAAGAGAAGTATATTGTGGAAGATTGGGGTGTTACATTCACCCCTCCTTTAATAAATTGCATCCTCGCAATTTTAAAAATTTGGCCTGAGAATGGAAAGTCCCACATCAAAAAAGAGTCAATAAAACTATCACTTTAAATGAAATAAAGAGAGATATAAAGGTCAACCATGATAACCCATAATCGGATTCCATGTAGGAAAACATGGATATGGATGATTAACTAAGTGTCAAGTTCTGATAGAGAGGGATAGAAATCATGATCAGGAGAAAGATAACAATAAGAAAATCACACACTTCTGTTGGGACAAACGACCATTAGTCTCATAACAAGAAAGTAAACGGACAACATTTTATTGTTTTAAGTTACATTACATAAGGATGAGGAATTCATTTATGATATTGACTGTGAATATAAAGATATATACTTACATTTTTAGTAGAGTTTCATCCTTTAATAAATTTCCACCACTAACACATTTCTTTTAAACGATGAGTATTCAAGAAGACTTGGTCACTCTAGAAGAGCGAGAATAAACTTCTATAGAATCACATGATCCATGCAGCATGAACTATATATTTACATTGTCTTTAGAGATTAATCAAAACCAAAATGGTTAGTAAAATATATAATGATCCCCCAAAAGGATATTCCTTGAGAGAAATAAACACTTATCTTAATTTTCAAAATTAAACCAAAAATACCCCAAAGTTAAATAAATACCATTCAATAATCAATTGTCCTTTAAATCCTTCAATATAATCCAATATAATATTGAAACTCAAAACTTATAAGAATTTAGTCTTCCAGGTTAAATTGTATCTCCAAATGACATGAAATACTCTTAAAGTCACAAACTTAAAAGTAATTAACCTAATCATTTCCATAAACAACCCAAATCACTATAAATCCATAATAAAAACATAGATAAAAATCCACCATTACTCCTCAAATGAAATCCCATACTATTCTATTTTCCTTGGGCATATAGTGTTTACAACAAATCGAACAACTTCCGAAATAACATCTATCACATAATCATCAAATCATTTTCCTATACTAAGGGTAATCATTTGATAAGACATAAGATCCAAAATCAAATTATTATTGATCAATAAAATCATTAACTAAAAATAATAGTCACACTAACCAGGGACTTCACATAGTCCAGTGGTAGGCGATAAATCCCAATCTCACTTTGGTTGTGGGTTCGATTTCCACAACATTGTCCGATGCGACGGGTTGTCACGCGGTCTATGTGTTTTCCTTTTCAAAAACCATGCTTTATAACATTACCAAAATGAGATAAAATCTTCAAAATAACCATAACATAATTTAACCACAAATCTTATCTCATACCTTGCATTTTCATCCCAAATTATAATAACATATAATTGTTTCAAAACCAATGATCACATAAAACCAAATGGTTATTTATAACTATATCCACAATAGAAGAGGTAATTATTCCTGAAATATCATTATCACATGTCAAACTCTAGGGGTACAAATACAAGAGAAAATTATTCCAAAGTAAACCCATCAACAAGGAGCACTAAAACTGTTTAAACATTTATCCAACCATTTATTTCCATATTGATTCTTCTTTGACCAAGAAAATATCCTATAGAATAGGGTATTCACTCGGGTAATGGACAGGTCCCCTACATTTACGGAAAATGACTGTAAATGGACTCTTCAGACCATTTTTATCTTCTTCTATAGTACTCTTCATTTTTCATTGGAAATTATTCACTTTATGTCCTTCCTTCCCACACATAAAGCATTTCTTGGTCCCATTCAGACCCTTTCCCATGTGTCTCCTACCACATTTCTTGCATGATGGAAATTGATCGTTCTTTTCTCCATGGTATGCATTACTGGAGCTCTTATCATTCATCACCTTTCTGTTCCTTATTGTGTCCGGGATTTGGTTAATATATTTGTTGTTGATCATATTTTTGGAAAACTGATTTGGCATAAAGACGATATCTTTTACACCTATCAACATTCCATTTTTTTGTCATTTCGACCACCGTTCCCACCTTGTACATCATTCTCAAAGTCACTATGACTTCCTTGGAATCTAGCCATTGACTAAAACCAGAAAGCATTGTGTGAGTAACAGTAGTCATAAAATCATTTAGAGATTAACATGTCACCATATTCTAAATATGAAACACATTAGGATTATCCAAGGTCATTTACTCTCATCTTATATATATTACTTTAAATCGGTTTGTAAAGAAATTGTAAATTATCCTAAGTATATCCCTCGGGGGTGTCGTAACCAAGAGTGCAGCAAGGCCCGTTTCCGTGCACCAGTTCACGTTCGAGTCTAGCTCAAAGCGGTGTTTTCGGGTTTTACCCCTAGGTACATCTGTGCCAGAGCCGCCTCTACCTACTCGTATCCAGAAAGGGATGTATTGCTTGGAAAACTCAAAAAATCTCTACAATACCAAAATTCTAGGAAGTTCTTCTATACTAATCCTCAATGTTAATCTTAAGTCTACGTTTTCTAATCAAAGTTTATCTAAATCTAGCTTCCAAGGTTTGTACTAAACTTCCTCTGATACCAACTATAACACCCCGACCCCAGTTACCCAGAGTCGGTGCATTATTACATAACATTGGCATGATCACAAGAAATATCATGTCTCGAAAGACCGGTTAGTTTAGTAGCCTTGGAAACACTAGATACAATCATAAAGTTTTACATTACATAAAAAAACATCTTGTCTTCATATCCCCTCATACTATCCCTGCAGGTCATTCATAAATTACTTCTTCATAATCCTGGGAAAAATAAAACATTGAAAGGGGTGAGCTCAGATGATCAGTAAGGATAACATTATAGTTGAAGCTTTCATAGATAAGCATAAACACTTATAGAAATTTATAATTAAAACAAAATCCTTTTAAACTTGAACTTCAGAATAATATGGAAAATATAAACTGAAATAATGACATTTAATTATTCACATGGATATTCTACTAGTCGAACAATCACATGCAATATCAATAACCACTTTCATAATGATGGAATGCATAATTCCAGACTATCATAACCACATAGCCAAGGCCTCGTGCCATGACTACAAATAAGATTTTTCCAAGGCCTTGTGCCAAGACACTAATTTGTCTCATGAGACCTAGCGATGCATCGAGGAGCTATAGTGGGCTCCACCCGTCACTTATTAAGTCCAATGCATTCATCATATTAACAGTTTAAACATAACATAAACATTCGTATTAAAACTAGCATACGAAATGTCAATACATTAACTACAAACCATGAATGGTATAAAAATAGCACATCCATAGTAAAACATAACTCATTCAATACAATATGGATGATTGTATTGAATCACATTAACCCCAATCAAGAATAATAAAGGATGTTCACATAGATGAAAATAATCATCAAAACTATTTGAGAGAAATATCCCCCTTTTTCTTAAAATCATTTAAAAGTCACACTATTTGTCAAGAAGCCGTTTAAAAATTGATTTATGAATAAAGGTGTCCCATTCCACTTTGAAACATTAAAAAGGAGTTTTAATTTTAAAAATTTAATGTCCATATAAATAAATCCTTAAAACCATTTTTTTAATCCATGGACATTAATGAGAATTATTTAGATGAATAAGTCTTTAAAACATTTAAAAATGGTATTTTAGTTAGAGATTCTAACCAAAAGAGCGAAACTTGAATACAAATAATTGAGGTAATCAAAAAATTGTAATATCATGAGAATAAAGGGATTCATGATATACTATGTCAAAGTACATTATATACACCACATAAAAGTGATTTGGTGTATAACAACAAATAAGTCTCAATGGAATTTAAATTGAGATGAAATCTCTCATAAAGGTCGTATCCTTAGGTTAAGGATAAATCAACGACATAATTATGTGTGAAAAATATAAATACACTCAATATGATTGGATATTTAGTTTAAATCAATCAGATGACATTCACAAATATTCTTGTAAAAACAACACCGATGAATTGGATATTTAACTCAACAAATGGAGATTGAGTTAAAATTACTTTTATCAAGTTCATACCGATCACTTGAGAATTTATCAATTGAGTGATTATGTGTATCAAAAGTATATCCATAGAAAGGGGAGTGGAAAATATGACATAAGAAAATGAATAGTAATTCCACACATAATCCTGGAGTAAAATAATCAATGAAGTATGCGTAAAGCCGAATGAGTGGAAATTGAAATATCAAATTCCCTGATCAATTTGGTAACTTACGAAACATACACCCATGAAAGAAGTATCATACAATGATGATGTAAATATCCATAAATTACATTATATTACACAATTAATACAATCATGGGCAGTACGCACACCACATGCAATAAATAAGTGGTGAATAATGAAAATCTCACGAAATTAAAAGTGAGATTAGAAACCCCTTACTTTGTACTTTTTCCTTGGTCGAAGGTAAGTTAACCTCCTGTATTATGGTGAAATAATTTTTATTTAACTATACAAGAATAATATGCATTAATATGATATCATATATGATCTTTTAACATTGATTTGTTAATAATATCTTATAATTATCATCATTTCGGGTGTTAACGAGTTCATTTTACTTTATATTATTTATTATGTGACCCATATTTGTAATTAATGGGATGTATATTATTCATATCCAGAATGATATAAAGTCCTTAAATATTATTTTTAATCATCAATTAAGAATTATACTTGAATGGATACGATGGAAAATGAATCTCATCGCGTTCGTGGAGACGGTAGTTCATACGTACGCACGAGCGACAATATCATTCTTTTGATATTAAAATAATATAAAAATTGGATGGTATAAAATATATACAAAATCATTATTATGTTATATTTATTATTTACATGAGTTTCACATCATTATTATACCCATCCAAATAAAAATATATTGAATAACAACTACACCACAATGTGGAGACGGTAAGCCGTATGTACGCACGTGTGGTGACATGTAATTCAAAGGGTGGATAGAATACTGAATATGGTTGTACCATATTTATAATAACCTCACAGAATATATATGATACTAGAGTTATTATTTTATAATGGTAATAACAAATAAAGAACAAGTGGAAGAAGAAAGGAACTTGAATGGGGGTGGTGAAAACATTACTTCTTCTTCGGGTTCATCCTTTTGATTTGATCAAAAGGGCTCCATAGGACGGCTTTATGATCAAACTAAGGTATCTAGGTTGTAGTGAGGGAATTTTATAGAGTATTTGGGCAGGATTTGGCCTAACCAAAAGGCTTTGATGGTGTGATGAAATGAGAAGGAGGAGTATCGTTTTATAAGAGGGGTGAGGGGCACCTTTGGAAAAGTTAGAAATATTAATTTATAAAAAATTCATATTCGGTTTCTAATAGCTCCAAAGTTGATTATTTAAAGTTTAAGGTGGTTATGGGTCGAAAACCACTAAACCAATATAATTTAGACAGGTTTGGGTCATTATATTAACCGTATATTTAAGTATTAACTCTTAGTTAATTAGTTTCACTTTTACAATGTATCTTTGTATTTTTATATTATATGGTTAATAAACTTACCATGTACATCCAAGAAACACACAAGTGGTACATTAATGACACACCGATCATGATATAAGTCTCTTGGCCGAACCTTAGATTTTTAGGAATTTAATATCAATTAATAATATAATATTTGTTTTAAAAACTCTTTTATGTCAATTTTGACACTATTCAATAATTGATTTTTGTGAAACACATAACAGAATGATTAATTCGAGAAAAGTTAATTAAATCAAATATAATATGTCATATTAACCAAGAAAATTAGTATAATTCAATAAAAGTCTCAAATTATATTTATTTGGGTATTTATAATATCAATTATTCTAATTTTTCACTATTATGGTAATTACTGCATCACCATTATGTCATAAATAAATCAACTTATTTAATGTCTAAAAATTATAAATAAAATATAATTCTGTAGGAAATATTTTTAGATTTCTAATGAATAATTATAGTCTAAACTCAAGCATATATAACCATATGTAAAAATTGTTTTGCTAAAATATATATGCTTGTGTCATTTTTGTAATCATTTTAACTTAATTAAAATAAAGTGTCCCTATCACCTACAAGTGGCTTCATGGGGTCCCAAAATAGACCCAAAGATGCCTATGGTAGAACATGTATCAACCAATAAGTCTAGGACACGTTTTAGTGTAATTTAGTATTATTATAATATTATTTTTAACCCTTATTTATCGGATTTACCCTTAACCATGGTAAATAAAATATTTACCACAGTAATTATTCAAAATGTCTAAAAATAAAATTTACCTGTTCACACAATATGAACATCCTGATTCCAAATATGGAATCCATTTTTCCAAATTCAAAACATAAAAGTGTCATAAATTAATTTAAAAATAATTCTCGTTGTTAAGACAAAAAGCGTGTTTTTAAGAGATAATAACTACCAAAATATTGGCACTTGTTTATGTCTGGTTTAAATGTGAAATTCTGTTAAATGACCCACATTGTATTACATGGTAAAAATATATTTAAAATATAATTTAAAACCACTCAAATTCATAATTTATCACTATTAATTATTTCAATTAAAAAAGTAGTTTTTAATTAAAATTTAGTAATTTTTACTATTCATCAAAATATAAACATTATCCGAAAAGTACCAAAATTTCACCCTAGGCTAATTTTGTTATTCATAATCAAAAAATGAAGTCTATTTTACCAAATTCAAAACAAAAAAGTTGCATTTGTTAATTTAAAATTGATTCCCGCTTTCGAAACCAAAATGCGTATTTTTAAGAAATAATAACTATCAAAAGTTTGACACTTGTTTATGTCGAATTTCTAGGTGAAAATACATAAAATTCCCATAATTGGATTAAATAGTAAAAATATAATCTATTTATACTTACAAACCATTAAAATTTATAATTTAACAATATAAAGTATTTTGATTAAAAAAGTTGTTTTCAGATAAAATAGAGTATTTTTCACTATTCACCCAAATATGAAAGTTTTCAGAAAGACATGAAAACATTATTGATACTAAATTATTATGTCCCGATTCTAAAGAAGAATTTCATTTTGTCAAATTGAATATATAAAAGTTTCAAATATTGGTTTTAAAAAGGCTTCTCGATTAAAAGGTGGTAAAATTTCATTTTTTGAAAAATACTTCTTTTATATGAAAAAATGAATTTGTTTATAAATAATGTCTTAGAAACTCATAATATGGATTAAAATTATAAGGATAATATAATATTTAAAATTTAGTTAATACTATTCATAACCTCTTTTGAACGGCTAGTTTGGTAAGTCGTGGTGTACTTTAACTCAGTGTTCCGTACAACACACGCTATTGTATTATTCAAAGAGAAGTATACCGTGGAAGATTGGGGTGTTAAATCACATATCACTTATTAGTTAATTATTGTGTGATTTTATGGAATATTTATAAAAATATAATTTCCATTCAGAACATTGGGTCATTACAATAAAAGATTTATGGGTTTGAGATATATTGGGGGTATGAATTCAACATCAATATTGATTTCTTTCTATTTATATTTTTCTATGGGTTTGTGTTATAAAATAACCTAATTATTCAGTCTCTCAAATTCAACAGCTTAACATACCTTACATTGATATATATACAAGGGAATATCCTTTTTCAATTTTTCATAATAGAAATAATAATCCAATAAAATTTACACACTCCTGCTTCTATGATTAATATATAATGGTGTTTCATGAGATTTTCAATTTTCCCTTTTTTTAACAATATAAAAAATTGGAATCATACATTATTCATAAAGAATATCAATCTATCATAGTCATGGTTTAGCTATGAGGGAATTATCAATATCTTAAATATTTATACATTATCCTTTTTTACCTTTATAGTCCTCACATGGATGGATGGCCAGACAATGACATGAGAAAAATAGGATCCTCCCCCTTTTCCCATGGTTTCATGATTATCTATTTACTAGATAATCACATTCCATATTATTCATGGTCAAATGGCAAGGAATTTTTAAATTTATCAATAGACCACCAATTTACCCTTCCCAAATTGGTAAAGTTTTACGGATTCCCACTATATAATAAAATCTAATAGTTTCTAAAAAAATATTTCTCAAATTCCATGGGAATATGTAAATTAAAATATTATTTTAAGAATAAATATATATATTTCATCTTTCACAATAATGATAATTTCCTAATATTTTCAATGAAATAATTTTTAAAACAATAAAAAATTATTATTTAGATAATTTTTTACATTAACATTTAATTATCATGTAGAATAATGAATGACCACAACATTATTCATGAAGATGAATCTATGTCACTTCATTGATGTGTCTCTAAGGATGAAAACCCATACCCTATTTTAAGGATGCTTTTTCATGAGTTCACTTACCAACCTTACATTTAGTTTCTTCAAATTATCATTATATTCACATGTGTATGGGAACCTAGAACCTTTATAATTATATATGGTTATTATATTATATATCCATGTTAAATCACTCAAACATAAAAATTAGTTTCAAAACAATCCTTTAAAACAATGGATCTGAGTCACCATTGTTGGTCTAGAACATTTTTCATAAAATCTTCCATTGAATGATCCATCATCATGACCTTGCTTGAGAATATATGAACCAATGAATGGAATATTTTGAATATAGAAATCATACATTCTAAATTTGGAATACATATAATCCTTCATTGTAGTGTACAAAACAATTACCAAATGCTCTTCTAGCTATTACTTTTTCATCAAATATATAATAATTTAATCTATAAATATTTCCACAAACTTATCAGGGTAATATATAAAATATGAATACATTAATTCTATGAAAATTTTAGGGGAAATAGAATTTAAAATTTCATCATCTTATATTCATAATTTCCATTCCATGTGTGGAATTATGGATTGTGTATTTCAACCATTTTGGCATGAAATTTATGATATCTAGAATGTTGGTCAGTGTGGAAAAGTATTTATATAGATATATTTGATCATTAAGGACACAAATAAGTGTTATATACTCTATTTTCATGGTATTGATATTGTAATATTCTTTATAATCAGTGTAATGAGGCCTTGAATAATTTTATGTGATAATAAGGACATCTCTACACCACGGTGCGACATTACTATGTTTGAATACCTTATCAATAATATCATATAGATTATATTTAAATTAAAACAAATAAAATGTGTGAATTCTATATGTATTATTTGAAATATGATTATCACCATGTATGTGTTCAATTAAATACACTTCTTCATGATTGAGGGGAATACAAGAAAATTTCCTTAAGAAAATACAATATATTAATCTCCAAAAAATGCATATTTAATTTTCAATTCCTATTAAACCATTTGATATGAGTATCCCTTATGAATTGATATTCTTACCCATAAATTGGATGTGAAATATATTTTAATTTGATATTGATCAATCCATTAGAAATTGGTAATTGGTTCACTCACGATATCAAACATGATTATTTTATTCATTCAATTTTTTAATTTATCATTATAGATATAGTTAATCAATTATAATAAACAAACAACATTAGACGAATGTATTAGTATTGGAATTATAATGTTGTAAATTATTTCAAACATTAACAAGCCATCCTCATCAATGGAATTTCCCTTAATAATAAGGAATCACTTCAGAAATAATTCCCATACAAAATATAATGAAATATAATTTGTAAATTTTGATGTACATTGTTTCTATCAATTTGACATGTTATTTTAACTTATAAACTACATACTATATTCCCTTCCATTCCATTCAAGAAATATAATCATGTACCATCCAAGCATTTCCCTTGGTGATATTTCTACGATAAGAATACTTTATGATGATGAATCAGCAATTTTTATTGGTATTAATTAAATGAACACCCAAGAAACTCCAGTTTTTCATTATCAGGTGTGTTAAAAAAAACAAATCCATGTTATGGTAATTAATAATATAAATAAATAATTGGATACTTATAATAATAATAGTTTTCATTCTTGACACTATATCATTTTATTTCTCAGTAGAACAATCTTTGCATTATGTGTCACATTTTAACCTGATGCCCCCAGTTATAGACATTAACTATAAAAACAATGTGAGTGTTATAAATCAATAATTAGAGTTATTAATCTTTATTTTAAAAAATAATTCATATATATATATATATGATAGATTATGGAATGTTCTATTAACCCATCACACATTAATTTTTCACATATAGCATAGAATTCTCCTTGATTTTGATAGATTGTATTATTTCTTTCATTATAATGGTTCATTAATGTAATATGAATTATCTAAATAATATACTATCAAAGTTTCTATGGATGTGTATTGTTTTATTCTATGTCATTTTACATCGGTGATGATTGATTTAATACCAAATATCACCCTATCAGAGTTATTACCCCTAGGTGGAAGTGTGACTTAAGATAATTAACATTTCAATATATAGATAAGTATTTATATTTTAGAAACTCAACAATAGTTTATTTATTTTGAAAATTATTGTTCTCTAATACATTGGATTATCCTAAATGTTTTCACTAACAATTACTATTACTAATTAGGTAATTTTACTAAACCCTACTCTGAAATAAATTGATTCCACCCATGAAATAAAAACATAAATGTTATGTAATTTTAAATGAATATTTAATTCATATAAAAATATAATCACCTTGTATCTATATTGGTATAGTTTCATTACAAACTATATACAGAATCATATTATATCAAGAAAAGATATTTAATAGCTAACACAATGTTATTCTCGTATAGAACGTTTATTAAAAATACATTACAAAAACCCATTAGGGGAAATGAAATATAATAATGGGTGAGATCATAATATTAACAAAAATTTATAGTTCGAGAAAAAAATTATATCCCTTTATTAAATGAAATTATTAGTAAACAAAAAAGTATGCATTGTTAGACAAAGGGTCATTCACTCATCCTGTAAGCATTATTAGATATCATAGTTTGGAATATGATGTTGATAGACATAACCATCTACACTGTACCATTTCGAGTGACAATTAACTTCATCGAATATCTAATGGATCCCTATTTTAAAGGTTTTTGACACTGTAGAGGATGATCTGGTAGAAATTGTCATTGGAAAAATGGAGTCGTCCTTCTGTGGCCATATTTTCAAAGGATAAGTAAATCCCCTACTATCAACCAGCCTATTCATTCCATATATAATAGAATCTTTAAATGATGTTTTTTTCCACTAACTTACACCTTGCAGTTGGTTATTACAACCAGTCATTCATTTCTGAATACATTCCTCTATTTATTATAGATTTTTGAATGTTTGAGGTTGATCCAAATATCAAGATGTAAATCACGTGTTTCTGTGAATTAGCTTGATTTAATTCACCATCTGGTGATGTTAATGATAACAAAATTAAAATTCTAGTTGGGTAATGAATATTAATATAACCATCAATAGACAAAAAATCTTCACCTTGAAAATAATAATACTATATCAATGGGTGACTATAATTATCAACTTCCATTTTTATTCATGTTGACTATTTCCATATTTTCCTTTAGTGATAGTAGTTATTTCCTTGTCCATCCCCAACTCATTCTTAAGGCCTTTTCAAGATCCATCTGTATTAGTATCATTCATCAATGTTAAATTTCATCGTTGAACCCATCATACCCCTCATTCGAAAATGAAAAGATTCATTATTTTATACAATATTTACAAACATTTTCCCCGAAGTAGTATATTTAGCATTAATAGAATCAGTATTTATATAAACATCATAGTGTTACAATGGATCATACTTCCCTTGTTGATCCCAATGTTCATTAATCAAATTTTATTTTTACCATTGAACTTCTCAGCACTATTTTTAGTGTAATAGGCTTCAAAATAATCTCAGTTCAATGTCTGAGAGATGAAATTAGAATCACTCTTTACTGGATTCTTCATTCCTCTTCATGAAAAACCAATCATCATGAATTAAAATTGGCTAGATAGTGGAAAAGTGATATTTACTGTAGGTTCTAATCTCATTCAAAATAACCTTATAAACATAAAACAAAAAATATCTTCTCATATTAACCATGAAATATCAAATAATCATATTGCTTGAATAAAGCCACATTTTTATTAAGGTGTGATATTCAATCAACTTCAATGATAATTAAATAGATCATTTTAATAAAGAAAATAAAATTCTCAAATTCAATTTAAATAAAATTTATATGGAATAAAAACATCGTTTACAAAAGATGGAATAATATTGACTTTTTCTAAAGATTTTTTCCAAAAAATCAAATAAATATAGAGGAAATTTAATTAATAAATATAAACTATATAAATAACCAACAGATATTTGAATTTTTATATATTAAAGGATAATATCAATATAATAGGCATAAATGTTAATTTAGAATAGACAATCATAGAAATAAATAAAATTGTAATAAAAAACATTACCTCGAGTATAATCTTTCCTTCAATGATTTAAATCCACCTATATAATAAATATAGATTCACAATAAATATATCATAAACTAAACTGATATGTAATATACATTTTATGATTATATTATCAATTTACAGTATCATTTTTATTATAAATTTTTTCATTAAAATAAATATTTAGCTAAAGAATCACTAGTTTTCGAGGAATTCTTTATTTCAATGGGTTTTGTATATTCCTCTCAAAAATAGACTAATCATATCCAAAATCATAATCATTATATAAATATCATATTTACTCGATATAAGAAATTTTATATCCATTAATATAAAGTAGTTGTGAAAAATGTATTACAAAACAATGTCTAGGTTGTAGTACACACGTAAGCACATGAGGTTTTTTTCACATTTCTATCGATTGTGTGAAAAAATTGTAAATATAAATTCAAAATTAAATAATAAAATTTATATTTTCAATATCCTATACTTTAATTTAATATATCCTCATAACTATCCATGTAATGATGGAAATAAAAGTGAATCACATCACTTAGTGGAGGATGTAGTCCACAATTACCCACATGCGATGTTGTCATTTTTCAATTAATGGGATGGATATAATTTTATTTCCTATAATAATACTAAAACCATAGTAAATGTATGATAATAAATTCCTAATGTTCTTATGGATACACTATATTTTTTGGATTTTAATGAATAAATAAACATTGAAAGAGTTGGAAAGATGATTACCACCTTTTAAGAGACCTCTTCTGGATTACACCATATGTCTCCATAACAAGTTATTATTATAAGAGATAATCTATCAAAAATGGAAAAGTATTTTATAGAGGATTTTGGAAATGTTTTGGTTGATCTATGTGGCCCAATAGGTGAGAAATATATAGAAGATGTGGTTCCCTTTTATAATTAATGTCAGTTGTACTCATTTAATTAATCAATTTTTTAAATAATTATATGATCTTATTCAATGTCTCATCAAACCATGGAACCCAAAATTATTTTATATTAATTAATATGTAAAAAAAATCTAAATCGATATTATTTAGATTGGTTATTGAGACATTTTAATCCTTATCTCTTTTCTTAACCCCCTTTAAACGCAATTTTACCTTAATAGAAAGAAATTAATTATTACCATTATAAAAAATGGGCATATAACCAAATTTAAACAATATAATTAAAAATATGGACTCTATATTATTAAACCAACCATTATAAGTTATATAAAATAATCAATTATAATTATATTTAATTCATGGAAATATTTTTTTATTAAATTACTGGATTTAAGATAAAAAATTTATTTTCAATTAAATAACATAACCACATTGATTAAAAAAAATATTTTTCAAACCAAAATATTCACGATGGCTTTAATAATATTAAATCAATTTAAAATCTAGTGCAAACATCCAACTATAAAACAAATGAAAATAGAAATAAATATTTTTTATTTTGTTCAAAATATATTTTTTCTAATAAATGTCAATCATATATTATAAAAATAAAAATAATGTATTAAAATAAATTTTTTTAAGTCCTCAAACACAAAAAGGTTAAAAACCAACTCATATAATAGGATAAAATATTTTTTAAAATATATTTTAATTTCTTTCACCATATTTTTAAAACTGTTTTTTCGAATTCACACTTAATTAGATGAAAAATTATTACCACATTTACAATTTAAATTTCACAAAAATAAAAGGAAACAATATTTAAATTTGTACATAAAAATACCAAAATGTATTCTATTGTTAATGATTAAATACCTAGAAGTGGACAAAATCAATTTTAAAATAAATTTGTACAATGATAGGATAAATCAATCATAGAAAATTGTGTTTTTAACTATTAAAGAAATTATATTCCTTTTAAAAGTAAAAACAATTATACGAATCATAATATATATGATTAAATAGTAAATATAAAAATTTAATGTGAATTATTTAATAATAGGTATTTTTTAATTTATTATGATAAAAATCTATTGTTCATAACAATATATATTTTCGATAAAACTATCATATTTACCATCAAGTGATAATATATTCATATCTAGAAAATAATTATCTTTTTATTCATTGATATTCATTTGTTAATATTAATTATTTATATATTTTATTAGAGAGAATTTTAGTAGTGATACATATATTTTATTTCGGTAAAGGTCAATAACATGTACAAAAAAGCATCTTTCTTTTCGTTATAAAGTGATCTTACTAGTACATAATTCTTATTTACATAGTATATATAAACACAATTATTTTATAGAAACCAATTTTTAATATATTTCATAACATTTTTATTTAAATTCATACCCACTAATCCAATAGCTAGGTTATATCTATAATAATGTTTCAATATTGGTTTTTTTAATCATAGTTTTATGGGTAATGAAACTGTCAATGAAATCATACTTATTTAATAACAAACATATCATGAAATATAATAGTATTGTAATTTATCACAAGTATAAAAAACTAATTCATGTACATTGTGATAAACATAATTAGTTTTCGAAATATATATTAACATGTAATAAAAAAATTAAATCCCATATATATGTTTCTTTATAGATTCATAACAATAATTTTTGTAGTTCAACAGAACACAACTTCAAAATTTCTTGTGTGATTTAATATTTATTGATTAATTTTCAGGTAATGTTTCAAATATCCAAACACAATAAAAAAATTCATTCATATATTTTACTTCAAAAATTTAATTTTATTCATTCTTACTTTAGATGATATAAAATATATATACTAGTTTTTGGATTTTTTTAAGAACATGTTATCAGGATTTAAATAACCCATTCAAAATATAATTATGAAAAAAATTCAGTCAAATTTTAAACAGAAAAAATAATATATTCATTCTTTACACAATTTGTTGAATGTTTGAGAAGATGGGTAGAGTAGGTTATAATTTCAGTATAATTCCTCCACCAAATTTCGAACTACAATAGAACTATGTTATTTCTCATATATTGGATGAAAGGGAGAATAATGGAATGTAGGTTTTTATTTCATTGACATCATAAATGATTGATAAATCATATTTTGAATATAATTTAAACTATTCCACTAATAGTCAATAAATTAATATCATAATAAACGAAATAAATATTATAGAGACTCAATTTTAATTGTAATAAAAATTCAACTAAATTTTAATGAATTTTAATTGATTAAAATTGTAAGAATAACATGAACAATATTGACACATTATTAAAAATGATATAAATAATTCATTTTCTATGTGTCATGATTTTTATTATGAGGACGTTATTTGTATTTAGAGAAATGAGGTTTTTTTAAATGAATTAATTATTGGAATGATTATAAAAAAATTACAATAGTAAAGGGTATTATTCTAAAATGGTTATTTAAAATTACATTTGTTAGATTTATGAATGATTAATTCTTTCTTCAAAATAATAGTTTTGGAAAACTATGTCATTTTAATTAGAGAATTATGACTCAAAAATATTTTATTTGTTTTAAATTCAATATAATAAGCGAGTATGTGATGATTTATTATTTTTTTCAATATTTTATTATTAAAAAATTTTAACTTAAATTTTTTTATTCAAACAATAATTCACATATCTCAGGTATCTCTATCAATCACGGATCTATGAATCATAAATATAGTATTGGTAACGTATACATGGAATCATTATATATTATTTTAAAATATTGAGATCCATTTTTTTAAGTCATATAACATAGGCACTTTATTTGTTTAAGAGTTACAAACATTTGTAAAAAAATATAAATTAATGTTTATTAATAAATTTAAAACTAATATTTTTCATGTGAAATATTTTTTTTATCTAAAAAAATATTGAATAAAACAATATTTAAAAACACTATATATACCATTAAAAGTAAATAATAGTATAAAAATAGAAATAAGGTTGACAATGAAATGAAAATAAATTTTATATACGGAATAACTCATATATGATTTCAAACAGAACCCCTCCTAGGATAGTTATCATAGAAAAATAATTGTAATCCATGATCCTAGGGTAAAATCTATTACGTTACATTTTATTCTCTGATTCCAATTATTTGGACCCAATTTATTTCAATCGAAACCAAACATCATCAAAATGAAAATTTGGTTCACTTAAATTTTTTTGGACCTTTTATGAACTGGGTTTTATAAAATTATGAAAATCTCCATCATAAAAAATTAAAATGAATTTAAATGAACATTTATACCATTTTGCCCAGATTTTATTACTTGTCATTAGGTCAACAACATCAACCATGTATATATCATTTATAGATATAAATCATTTGATGTCAATTTTTAAAACTTGTGAGAATGTAATCATAAGAATGATGTGTTTATTCTATTTTCACTAGAAAAAATAATATTAATGACATGGAAAATAAATAATAATCAGATTATATTATAATTTGATGACATAATTAATGTGAATGAGAAAATATAAAAGTAACTCATACCCATAAAAAACCAGATCACGGAATACGGTAAAATGGAAATGGAATGTGTCTTCGGAATAAATAATCTTGAGACATGTGATATACGTTTAAAACATTTGAAACATTATAAACACATAATAATCAAATGAAAATATTTTTTATAAAAAGGAGAATCTCTTTCTTAAAATCATTTCAGTACCCTTTCTATTAGAGTAAACAAAATACTAACTTATAAAATTATCTATACCCAATTCATTAGGGGACTGTCTAGGTGCACCCCAAATTAAACTATTATGGGATTACTTGAAACTATGTGGGACACCCCATGTTCTGATGTAAGGGGTATTTAAAGTTCTATCTGGGCCTCTCTATGATAATCTAATACATCCTTTCTCAGTGCAATCTATGACAGTCCATGTCAAACAATAAAGGAATATCCTAGAACTATCTCATTTTCCCCATTATATAATATTTTCAAGAACCACAACATGAATAAAAATAATTAAAATAATCATTATTAATTTCACCAACTGATTAACCCATGTAAAAGAAATTGGTATCATCATAATATATTGAAAACATGATTAGCACATGGAAAAGTAATGGTTTCCCTATTAATATATTTTAGCCATTGTTATCTCATGCAAATGAAATGGGTTGTGAAACAATCTACTTGAAACATTATTAACCCGTGTAAAATAATCTTATTCTATAACAATATCATTGAAACATGATTATACCCTAGAATTGAAATTGGTTCTACAACAATCTCATTCAAACATTATTATCCAGTGGAAATGGAATTGGTTTGTTACAATACCACTAAAATAATAATAATTCATAAAGATAATGAGTGAGGATGATATATTTAAAAAATATAGAAAATGTTTGAAATGTAGCTTCTTTTTTTTATTTTGATTAAATTTAATTTCATTAAATAGTCATTAGAAACATTATTTAGAAAAATAATCTTTAAACATTCAAATTGTACCGTTCCACTTTGAGAAATTTGAATCATAATCACCAGAGATAAATAAAATTGAATTGAAAATTATTATATCGCGATAATAAGAAGATGATTTATATAACATGAAAACTATCAGTATATAAACCTTATAAAATAATATTGTATTTTGACATTATAAATGTCTCAATAATGGAACGTTGTGACCAAAACACCCTTAACGCTTTAATAATTTTTATATAGTAAACCACAATAAAAGTAAATCAAAAATTGAAAATTTAAATAAATATATATTTAATTATAACATACATTAAATACATTTCTGGGTAGTATGTACACAATAGAATAAAAATAAGTGGTTAATATGATTTATATCTCATAAAATGAATGTGACATGAGAAATACCATTACTAAATGATTCACATTGGAATAATGATTTATATGAATGCCTAACATCAAATTAAAAAGAAAATATCATAAAATAAATACATATAATGAAATAAAAAAATTTAATGATGTATTTAAAAGATATAAAAGTTAATATGTGCATAATTAAATATTAGTCTCAATAGAATGAGAATTGAGACAAAAGAACCTACAATTATGGTTACATCTGAATGGGAATATCGGGAACTAATAATCATTAAATGTATCATTTAAATACCATGAATGAAAAATAATTCATGATCAAATATATCAAAAGGGGAAGTATATTCAACACATAAAATTAATATCTAGTGAATATATTTTTTATGTCCCTAATGTAGAAATTTAGATGAAAGTCCCTTAACTTGAGTTTGGTTCATCAACATTGGTCATTATACTCCATAATAATAAACTCTTTTAATTATTTATTTTAATGATAAAACATTAAAACTTTATTATTATTATTATTCCACTAATAATCAATTTATATACAATTACATAGTCTATGTTATTTATGTTGAATTATTTGATGAAATATGGTATATGTGTCAAAACCTATATTCATTGGTGGAATGAGGTCAATGATGTCATTATTTGAAGGTATCCATAATAATAATACTGAGAGAATTATTAACATATATATTTATGATAATTTTTAAATAAAAGAATAAATTTGGAATTGAAAAATGAATAAACATTATGATCATGGATATGGTACGTTGTACGTATGCAAGTGTAACGTTACCATTTTTCAATGATCATTATTGAAAGAGGATATAAAAATTTAATCACCCAAAAATGAAAATATGATCACAAATACAATTTAATTTAAATATTTATACTCATACATATCATTCTTAGGATGAGGTTGTGAAAAATGAATAATCACACTGTTTGAGTTAGCATTAGTCTATAGGCCCACGAATAATGTTATCACATTTTCAATGAGTAAAAGGGAATGAAGAAAATGATATGTTATACTTAATAGTAGAAAATTCATTTATTAATATAGTAAAAACTTCATTTACAATCCATATTTTCATAAATAACATCATTTATACATTCCATGTATTGAGTGAAAGAATCACATAGTATTGAGTAGGTGGTAGACAACATGACTATAAACGAGGGTATCATAATACCAAAAAATCGAAATCCTAATGATATGTGTTAAATAATAATAAAATAACAAAAAATATATACTAAAATAATTTATATCATTTATAAATAATATTTCCACAATTATTATTGTACATTAGTAGAGCTAATGAAATAACAAAGAACAATGGTTCGTGGGACATTAGTCCTCCATACACATGAACATTAATTGAATATTATTTTTTATGGATGTGTGTAAAGTTTATGGTTTTCACCTTTGCATAAAAAATATAATTATATTAATGATATTGTATTTATTGTATAATGATGCTTTAAAAATAATTGAAGGGTTGGAGAGTGAAATAAAACCTTAATTCTCATTGAAAATTATTACCACTTCTTCAGGAGACTACTTTTAACTTTTTAAACAAAATATAGAATTGGATTTTCATATATAAAAATATTGTTTTTAGGATTAAAATATAGATATTTGTAGTCAATATGGTATGGGTTTGGATGAT
Organism: Viscum album; assembly: GCA_963277665.1. NCBI lineage: Eukaryota > Viridiplantae > Streptophyta > Magnoliopsida > Santalales > Viscaceae > Viscum > Viscum album. The sequence continues at coordinate 76,155,371 of OY728127.1, read as the reverse complement.
CCAGCGGAATTATAATAGTAAATATGTTGGGAGAGTGTGTGTCATTTTATTGAAGAAAATGAGAGGTGTCCTTCTAAATACTGACTGTTGAACACTAATGGGTGGTCACCCTTAAAATATGTCCCTAACATAATGATCCAAATTCATTAAACTATGGATTATTGTCAAAATAAGAACATAAAATGGGTTATATTAATGTTTCTAATTCATTTTACTGCTTAATATTAATTATTCACCATTATGTAAACTTTGTTTTCTTTAATCTTTGATATTGATTTTAATATAAATTAATAAGAAGTTAGTTAAAAACAATATTTAACTTAATAATATTTCATAATTACTATGATTCTATATATTGAATATATTTTTCCAAATTCAATTCACATATATCAGATTATTTAATTAAAATTTTATCCCATATAAGAGATGACAATGAATGTTTTAAAGTAAAAATGTTCAATAATTAAATATGTTTTTATATATAATGTTAAGATAAAAATATTAAAATATTATAAATTATATTACCTGATATAAAATTTTCAAATTATACATTAAAAACAATTTAAAATATAACTTTAGACTATAATCTATTGAGATGAAAAGACGTTTTTGATTAAAGTCTGTTATTTATCAACATTCCTAAAAATTGAATCCCCCTAGAATATAACAAAAAATCACCAAATCATAATTTTAAAATTTATAAATAGAGAAAAATTTTAATTTCTTAAAATAATATTTTTTAATCTGTAAATGTTTTTTTTATACATGCAAGCAATTAAATGTAAAAAAATCGTATTTTCATAAAATACATCTATTTATGCTTAAAAATGGATTTATTATTATATTTAAACTGTAAAACTTATTAAATTATTTTGATATTAAATTATTGATTATATGAATTATAAATTTTATATTTATTGTTTTCTAATCAAAATGTTTTTAATTTATTACAATCAAATTTTTTTAGGGTATTCAATTTGTTAACTACTAAAAACACATCCTTTGTATTCAATTGGTTTATATATTAATTTATATTAAAATTCTCTCTAATTAATACATTATAAATAAATTTTCAAACCATATTATCATAACATATTTTATATTATTCATTTCCTCCATTATAATTTCTATGTGGTAACTATCATAATATTAATAATATATTGTTGTTTTTGGGAAAATCAGTTTTTCAGGTAAATGGATTTTACTTAAATTAAAAGAATATATTTTAAATAATATTAGGTTGTTATATCATACCTCAGTTAAATTAAATTGAAATAATATAATTTTTGAGAAAAAATAAACATTGTGTTGCGTATATTGCAGTATAGACTATGCATCGATTATAACTCTATCTGTAAATCGATTACAATATTAGATAACTCATTTATTGAAACTCACATAATTAAAATTAAATTAAGAAATCCTTAAATAGGGAATGTGGGAAACATAATGGTTACACAATGTTGTGCATAACGAGGACTCAATTTAAGGAACCTATGTAGTAATGATGGAAAATTACAAATAATTAGGCAGAGTTATAGAGGTCATTGATCACAAAAGATGAATGATAAATTGAATGTTTAGGGGATCCAAAACATAAATCTATTATGATTAAAAAGTATACTAATTCATCAAAATTTATGAAACATGGATAATAATTTTTTTCATGATCCATTTTCAGGTTCCTAAAAACTATTTTAACATTAATACCAATAGATTTTAAATAGAAATATACTTATCAAGGGAATATAATTTTATCTATTAATTATGTTTCATAAAATAATTACATTATTTCTATAAATAATTTGTATTCATGATAAATTCAGGATTTATAATGAACTAAAATGAAATTTTTAAAAGAAATAACACTAAAAGGGATAGTCAAGTTATCTCCCCTGTATCTATACATTAACCAAAATAAAAATTATATCACATGGTTATATATTTCAAAAAATGAAAAAACCTTCATAAATTATTATTAAAAATTTATTAGTTATACAAAAAGTGGAAACTAAATCATTCCATAAACCTATATCCAATAAAATCAATAAACTAAAATTAATTTTTTTTTTAAATTAATGGATTATATCATACCTTCCTGATTTCATTCTAAAAAATTCTGTTATGTTCTATTGAATTAATATTTCAATTGGTCACTAAATCACTATTCATTCATGTGGTTATCTATACAATAATACATGTGTTCAAAAAATTTACTCAATATCAATGATCATATAAACCTTAATGGTTTTCAATACCAAAAAACATTTTTATACCAAATGTAAAGGAATAGTTCACATTTAACCTATGTTTTACAATTACCTCACCCCAATAACACTTCACCTAAAATTTCATTAGAAACCTCAAAAGTATTATTACTAAAAAATCATATAGGGTGTTAAAGACATTGAAAAAATTGTATACCATAATTTAATTATCGTATTAAAATATCCGTAAATGGTACTATAAATATATATATATATATATAAGATAAGTGTTTTTCACTTTATTATGGATCATTTAATTTTTGTTATAAAACTATACTTCTGATCAAATATGGAACACTAATGAGTTAGTAAAGGTTCTAACGGTGTTTGGGGCCAATTCATAGCCTGAAGCCCAATTTTTTGGGGAAAATTGACTTTGCGTGGGATTTATAGTAAACCAAGTGGGATTTCAGCACGGTTCTCCCAAATGTGCATATAGTGATTTTTCGGATAGAGCCACCTCACAAGTTTATCGCATGACCATGCTGCAAAACCATGCAAGTGCCCCGATTTTCCCATGTACACGTACATGGTTCACGTGTGGTTTGATCAAACTATAGAGATAATTCTTTTCGGGAAAAACATTCTTGCACATATTGCACATGGTTTGAAAACTCATACCAACAAATTGTTCCTAGAAAAAACCTATGTTAAATGTCCAAAATTCCCTTAATGATCTATTATACCAACCCCTTCTTTCCTAATGTGAGTTTATGTAGTAATAACATAATTCTCTCTAATTTTGTAGCTTTAAGAAGATCTATACATGGAATCAAAATATATCCTTGGTCCAGTATCTGATCATGACTTTTTTCGTCATGTTGAATATACAACGGTAAGTACTCGAGTCCCCATTAGCTCTTTATCTTCACATTCACTTCTGACCATGTTCTCTTCATGTGGGAGCTTTCACTTTTTCATAGATCTAACTATATAATAGGTAAATCAAGGGATGATACCATAGGAGGAGGATCATAAAACCCTAAGGTGGGTGGCCTATAACTTTTTCCTAAAGTTCATTGATTTTGGAATATTCATGTGGTGCCCACTAGTTTTGTAGGAAATTGTTTCATAAATTTACATTCAATGATTATACTTTTTATAATCATATGATTATGGTATTTTTAATTATGTCAGGATTTTTTAGTGGTTATAAGCCCAAATTAATAATCCATATGTCGAAGGTTATTCCATAATTGGGTTTTTTGGGATTTGGAATGTTTGAGCCACCATTCAGTTCTTCCATTTCCAATCATTATTAAAGGTGATCCCTCTATAAAAAAATGACATTTTAATGAGAATTTTATAATTTTATGTACCTTGTATTCTAACCACTAGACAAGCTTAAGAAAAGTGATTCCAAATGGTTATTAAATGTGAAATGTGAAATATAATGTTTACTAAGTATTCTACTGTAACGTCCCGAGTCCGGAGCCCCTCCAATGGTGCCCCATATCCGGTTCGCCACATGAACTCAAGCAAGTTTCCCCGTACGCTAGAGGATGCTGACTAGCAGTGAGGGCCTTAGTGAGTCGGTGGGGAAACTATGCATTCATTTGTTTAGGTATACAAGGTAAGAAAACATCAATATCCAGTGGAAGCAGTAAACAACATGCATAACAACAGAAACCAAACAATTGAAGCAATGTAGAGATATAACTATGATGAAAATGATGCAGGAGGTACAAGTATCTAAGAAAAAAGCAAACAAAACAACATGCTGAAATACAACTGAAACCATGTGCAAAAGAAAAACAAAATAATCTCCTCAGCATCGCGATCCACGACTCGATCCCATGCTCCCCAGCTCCCAGTGCAATCAAGATCCTGAAGTAGAAGGGTGCTTTCCCTTGTCTATACCTGCAGCAACATAGCTTGCATGGGCCCAAAATCATGGCCCAAACAGGGTGTGAGATACAATCCTAGTAGGCAATCACCCAATGATTTGTTCCTAACAGTCAATGAATACATGGCAGTAAATAAACAAGAAGCACTAAACAGAAAAGCACAAGCAGCTAAAATCCACAGTTCTTACAAGTATAGCATACAAGTAAGAAGCCAGCAACAAAAGCGAAAGAGGTAACCCTCTGGGTAGCTTCCATAGTCTAAACCCTATGGTTCTAACTTATAAGTACTATCAACCCTCTGGGAAGCACACACAGTCTCACCCCTCTTGTAAAGCTATACAATTAAGAAGACTCTTTGGGGAAGCACTCACCATCAATTACCCTTATAGTCTGGTATCATGATAAATGATCTCTGGGGAAGCACTCAACGTCAATTCCCCCTATATCCCGCGTCGTAATTAAAAGACACTCTGGAGAATCCCTTCTGTCAATTCCCCACTTGTCCTCACATCGTTATTAAAAGACACTCTGGAGAATCCCTTCCGTCAATTCTACCTTTGGTATACTACTCTAGGTTCTCACAGTCCTGAGTATAACTAACCATGCTCAGCGTGCGTATATATATATCATCCATTTAAACCTCAAGAACTGCTTGGCTATCAACTAAGGATCAACAGAAAAACAATGCAATAGTCCACAATCCAACAACAAGTCATGGAAACTGGAAAAACACCAAACATGCAGAACAAGCATGGAAAGAAAACTAAGCACAAAAAAAAAATACTCTAATCATAAGAAATAACCTCTACTTAAGCAATCAAGAAAATCAGGAAAGAAACAAGGGAAAAAAAGAAACACACAATACCCTGTTCAAGGGTATTGGTGGAAATTTCACAAAATATCCATCAACATTCTACAGAAAGGTACAAACCACCTACCTCGATCCTAGGAGATCGATATACGTGAACTTCGACAATAGATTCCCCTTAGAACAACGTAGATTTGAGAAAATGCACAAAACATTCATCCGACGATAACATGGAAACGAGGAGGAATCAAGAAACAATTCTAAAGCAGAAGGAAGAACTCACCGTGGTGATTCCAACACAACTGACTGTGCTCGAATCGGAGAACAGATGGTGAAGCAGGACTCCGTCGAAGGTCCGGCTGTACGGTCGCTCTCAGATGGTCAAAAAATGGAGAAGAATATGGAAATAAGGGTTAGGCGCGACCCCGGTCCAATTAATGAAAAAAAATTACACAGCGTGTACTTCTTGAGTACACGGTGTGTACTTCTTGAGTACACGGCATGTACTTCAATTTTTCCATACTCCGAATTAACCGGCCTCCACCTCAGCCTTACATACCGTTTGTATGGCCCGGACATGGCCAGCACACAACATCGAGCCGGGTAAGAGTACACGGCGTGTACTCAGAAAGTACACGACGTGTACTCAGAAAGTACATGGCGTGTACATTGAAAATTTCTAGAAAAAGAATTTTTCTTAAAAACTCCAGAAAAAGGAAAAACGTACCTGAAATGAAGACACGGGTTATTACAAACTTCCCCCCTTAAATAAATTCATCCATGAATTTCCCTAACAAGTCAAAGAAGAAGAAACCCCGAACAGCTCCAGCCATTGCAATCATTCATCGGCCTCCCTCTCCCAGGTCTCGACCTGTACTCGCCCGTGCTGCCATAGCACTCGTACCAGAGGAACATACCAGCCACGGAGAACTTTCGTACTATGATCGACAATCCGGATAGGATGCTCCTCGAACGACGCATCCGCTTCAAGTTCGACTTCATCAGGATGAATGACGTGAGATGGGTCTGAAAAGTAACGTGGGAGTTGAGAGATGTGGAAGACGTCGTGCAAGGCCCAATACCTCTAAGGTAGCTGCAACCGATAGGTGACCGACCCTACTCTCTCCAAGACCTCAAACGTCCCGACGTACCACAGTAAAAGATTACCCTGTCTCTGAATCCTTTTATGTCCCATCCTCGGTGTGACACATAGAAAAACCTGATCACCGACCTTGAACTCTAGAGGTCGTCTCCACTGATCAGCATAAGACTTCTGTCGAGACTGTGCTATAGCCATCCTCTTCCGAATTAGCTCTATCTGCTCTGAAGTCTCCTAAACAAGACGAGGTCCCTGGAAAGCTTCCTCTCCTACCTCCAGCTAGTATAAGGGTGATTAGCATGGCCTACCGCCAAAGTCAAGAATGCAAGCTCGGAGCATATCCCCAAGCACCTGGATCGTGCGCTCGGACTGGCCATCTGTCTGGGGATGGTATGTTGTTCTCAAAAGTAACTATGTACCCAAGGCCTTCTGAAGTCCCTGAAAGAACCGAGAGGTAAAGCACACATCTTTGTCTGAAACAATAGAGCACAAAACTCCATGTAGACGAATGATCTCCCTGATGTAAATTCGTCCCAGATCATCGACACTGAAGGCCTCCTTTATCGGAAAGAAGTGAGCAACCTTCATAAGTCTTTCGACGACAACCCAAACAGCATCGTTCCCTCTAGGTGATCTCAGCAACCCAATCATGATGTCCATCACAACAACATTCAACTTCCATTACGGAATGGGTAACTGCTGTAAAAGGCCTGCTGGTCACTGATGCTCTGTTTTCACCTGCTGACAAGTAGAACATATCCTGACAAAACCAACAACATCCTTCTTCATACTTGGCCACTAGTACTGGCGATGAAGATTCTGATACATCTTGGGGATGCCAGGATGAACAGGCCAAACTGAGGAATGAAAATCCCGCATCAGCTCCTTGTGTATGTCTGCTGACACCCATACGTGTCCTTGGAAACGCAAGATCTCATCCTCACCCATTGTCTATCCAGGAAGAGGGTCTTCTCCTGAAACACTCTCCCGTGGGACTAATCCTTCCGAGTCTGATATATGCCTCATCCATACCCGATCAATTAGCATGGAGGTAACAACTACAAAAGATAGAAAGATCTGTCCACGTCTTTCGTGCACCTCCAGATGAATCTCAGAGTACATAGCCATTAGCAGCCACTCACTACTACCCTCCTGAACTGCCTGAATCTGAGTTCTCCTACTCAACACATCTTCCAAGGCGTTGCCTTTTCCCGGCGTATAGGCATGCTCAATGTCAAATGACTGTAGATACTCAACGCACCTGTGCTGCCTCAGATTCATATCATGCTGAGTGAAGATATACTTGAGACTCTTGTGGTCAGTGAAAACCACAATGTGTTCTCCCAGAAGATAGTGTCTCCAACATCGCAAGGCCTGAACAACTACTTCTAACTCCAGATCGTGCGTAGGATAGTTCCTCTCATGTGGCCTCAGCTACCGAGACACATACACAGCGACTCCATCTCCCTGCATAAGCACAACTCCCAGACCAATACCTGAAGCATCACAGTAAACAGTGTAGCTCTTTCCTGGCTCTGGCAAGACTAGTATCGGTGCTGACGTCAACCACCCTTTTAGCTCCTAAAAGGATGACTCATAAGAATCTGACCATATGAGCTTCTTCCCCTTCTTGGTCAGACCTTTCAATGGTGCTGCTAAATGGGAAAAGTCCCGAATGAAGCGTCTGTAGTATCTAGACATCCCAAGGAATCTTCATACCTAAAAAACATTCTTCGGCTGCTCCCAGGAAACTAAAGCTCTCACTTTATCTGGGCCCATAGATACTCCTACCTCTGGGATGACGTGACCCAAGAAGGGAATCTAATCCATCCAGACGTGGAACTTCGAGAGTTTAGCATAAAGTCGATGCTCTCTCATTGTACTCAGAATGATCTCAAGATGTGTGGCATGGTCTTGTCAAGTGTGAGAGTACACCGAGATATCATCCATGAAGACCACAATGAAAGAATCCAAGTAAGGATGGAACACTTGGTTCATCAGTGCCATGAAAACTGCAAGTGCCTTCGTGAGTCCGAAAGGCATGACTGTATACTCGTAAAGACCGTACCTGCTCCTGAAGGCTTTCAGAGGTATATCTGATAGTCTAACGCACAACTGATGATAACCGGACCTCAGTTCGATCTTTGAGAACACCCTGGATCCTCAATGCTAATAGAAATGGTCATCTATCTGCGTAAATGGATATCGGTTCTTGACCTTCATCTGGTTGAGCTTCCGATAATCCATACAAATCCGAAGGGTACTGTCAGCCTTTTTTGAAAACAGGACAGGCGAACCCCAAGGAGAAGTACTGGGTCTGATGAAACCCTTAGCCTGTAGCTTCTCCAACTGCTTCTTGAGCTCCTGAAACTTAGGTGTGGTCAACCTATAGGGTGGAATGGACACCCGTGCTGGTCCTGGAACAAATTGAATGGAAAATACTACCTCACGCTCCAGAGGAAAACCTGAAACGTCCTCTGGAAAGACATCCCTGAAGAGATACACCACTGGAGGAATGCCCAACTATGGAGTCCCCTGATCATCCAGGTAGAGGCTATAAATCTGGGCTATCACCCCTCCTAGCCCTAGATGCTCGAGTCCCGCCCGACTCGCACAAGCATCCCATTCGACTCAATGAAGGAAAGGTTCACCCTCTGGTGAAATGAAAATGAATCTGCGGAGATAACAGTAACATCTGCCTCGAAGGGAATCAACCAGTCCATGCTGATAATGACATCATATCCTATCATCTTTAGTACATAGAGATCTCATAAGAAGTGATACCCTACAAACTCGAGAGGGAACTCTCTTCACTGACGTACACTAGATTTCCTCATTCCCAAAGGTGTGTCTAATGTCAGTGAGACGACAGAAGAAAAGATGTAGAGTCCAAGGCTCTCCACAATGGAAACAGAGATAAAAATATGCGTAGCAGCAGTATCGAAAAGGGCTCAAAAATAAAACTGAGGAAACTAAAATCGTACCTCGAACAGTAGAAGGGTCGGGATCCTGCTCATGATAAGTATGCTCCACGGCGAAAGACTAGCCCGTGTCGCGGCCCTGCGTCCCTGGCTGAGCACTCTGAGATGAACCTCCCTGCTGGTGTTGACGTACTGGTGGCTGACTTCCATGGCCTCGACCTCTACCTCGGCCCGAACGGCTGGAAGAACTCCAGTTCCTTGACTGGTGAGAGACTGGTGGTGCTGATCCTGAACGAGGAGTCATGGAAGAACCCCGGTCACCAGCAGCTGGTGAGAAAACCTGGCAGAAACGCTAAATGTGACCCATATTGCTACAAGATCGGCACTCCACGGGGTCTCTCTAGCACTGCGGCCTCGTGTTCCCTGTTTGACCACACTGGTAGCATGTCACCTGGATTCTTGATGATGTGTCTCGCATCCTCGCATCACCGCGTGTAGGCTCCCTACAACGCTTATTACTGTCATCTGAAGGGAAGTTAGCTATGGAAGCAGAACCTCCCTGACTCGCAGCCCCAAAGTCTCTCAGATTGCGCTCTGCAATCAGTGCCTGGTTGACGATGGAAGTAATGGATGTCAGCTGGAAGATGTTTACCTACGAGCGGATCTCCCACCTGAGTCCATCCTAAAACTTCCTCGCCAAGAACATCACACTCCCATCCCGAAGGGGTGTAAAACTCTACCGCTCAGTGAAACGAGAGGAATACTCTATGACAGATAGAGTACCCTTCTCTAAGCTCATGAACTCCCAGGCTCGATCGGCCCTCAGGGTCTCCGGGTAGAAGTAGTCATAGAACACGAGCTAGAACTCCTCCCAAGTCATAGCAAGCTGTTGACCCGCTTGTGAGATCACGTCCCACCACATCTTGGTGGAGTCTCGAAGCATGTAGGTGGTGATCTTGACCAGTTTCTCTAGAGGCATCTCCAGATGCTCGAATATTGTCAGCATAGCTTCGAGCCATGACTCTGCAGCCTGAGGTCCTCCCTCCCCCGAGAATGTGGGAGGATACTGCTACTGAAAGACCCACGTCAATTCTGCCATAGATGAGGCAGGAGGCGGTGCTCCTGGGAAGGCCTGCATCATCCTCATGAAACCTTCCCTGAACTGCACATCAATGCCTACGACTGGTACCACAACCAGTGCCAAGGCTGGATCGGCTGGGGGATTGACAGGAAGTCCCTGATCAGCGCTGTCTGGCGTCTGATCACTGCATGACGACAGATGTACGACCGGAGGACGTCTTGGAGGCATATCAGTGAAAGATCAAAAGAAAACCTTAGATCAGGAAAACAAGGACAAAGAACACAAGGTTATTAAATTGGAACAGGGGAAAAAACACAAAAGATTGCAAAACATGACTACACGGCATGTATAAAAACAACACTGCGTGTCTACTTAATCCACTAACATGGGTGTGTAACCCTACCCTACAAGTCATGTACACTTCAAACTACACTGTGTGTTAACCCCCACACACGGCGTGTACATGAAAACTATTCCCATGCACGAGTCTACTTACACGGCTAACCCACATGGTCCGACTCAGCCCAAGGCTGCATGGCGTGTTCAAAACAAACACGGCGTGTACTGGACAAGGCTTCGGCAGCCCGTGTTGTTAAGAACCCGACCGTCTACACGACTGAACCTTACACAGCATGCTCCGAACAAACACGGCGTTTATAGGTGAAGGTGACACCTTACCGTGTTTCTTGTGACACGGCTGGGTACCTGGGCAAGACTACACGGCATGTTCCGAACAAACACGGTATGTGGAAAAGGAGGTCACGCCGGCCTGTGTTGTTCGTGACAAGGTTGGGCACCTGGTAAGGACAACACATCGTGTTCCGAGCAAACACGACATGTGGAAATGAAGGTCACCCCGGCCTGTGTTGTTCGTGACATGGCCCGGTACCTAGGCAGGACTACATGGCATGTTATCTACAGACACGGCATGTTATACCCGAGCTTCCACGGCCCGTGTTGTTAGTGACACGGTCGGGTACACAACTCCAAACTCACACGACATGTACCAATGGTACACGACATGTCCCCGAAGTTACTCCTACGACCCCCTGTTCTACTCACACGGTCAATGAAACTGCCTAAAAACTACACCATGTGTATCTAAAAAGTACACTCCATGTATTCTGGGTTTTTCTAGGTAGTAGATCAGAAACTGCAAAGAATTCCAGAACACAAAAACAAGGCAAAAGTTTCCAAATTCTGATCCGTGAAGGCCCATAACACCTCAAGAACCAAACTCTGGTCTTCACTTTATGAAAAAAACAAAAAAAAAACCAGTTTTCTAACATAACAGCAGATAATCTATCAAGCATCTATCACAACAGCATGCATAATTTACACAGAGCATATCACAACAGCATGCAATCGCTAATGCACCCTATATGGCATGTCAAGAATGCATGACATGTGATTTCTACAAGTTCCTATGTGATGAATGGTATGGCATACCCTCATCTCATCGGGTTGCGATGGAAATAGAACTGAAATATGAAAACATTAACCACACAAGTCATTTTAATAACTCTAGGTGAAATTAGATCAACTATAAAATCTTAAAACCAGAAAACTACAATTAACAAGGTAGCATGGATTTTCCATGTATGAGGGTTAGCTACTCCCGGGAAAAGCTTAATACCAAGTACTGAATCCATCATATCCCTGGATAAGGTCTCCAAACAGTAAGTCAAGGGAAAATAACCTCCTCTAATACCACTTTGTGACGTCCCGAGTCTGGAGCCCCTCAACTGGTGCCCCGTATCCAGTTTTCCACAAGACCTCAAGCGCGTTTCACCGAACACTAGAGGGTGCTGAATAGCAGCGAGGGCCTTGGTGAGTCAGTGGGGAAACTATGCCCTGTTTCAGTAAGGTATACAAGGTTAGAAAACAACAATATCTAGCAGAAGCAGTAAACAACATGAATAACAATAGAAACCAAAGAACGGAAGCAATGTAGAGATATAACTATGATGAAAATGATGCAGCAGGTACAAGTATCTAAGGAAAACAGAAAACACAACAACGTGCCGAAATAAAACTGAAAACATGTGCAAAGGAAAAACAAAATAATCTCCTCAGCATCACGATCCACGACTCAATCCCATGCTCCCCAGCTCCCGGTGAAATCAGGATCCTGAAGTAGAAGGGTGCTTTTCCTTGTCTAAACCTACAGCAACATAGTCTGTTTGGGCCCAAAATCATTTCCCAAACAGGGTGTGAGATTCAATCCCAGTAGGAAATCCCCGAAATATTTGTGCCTAACAGTCAATGAATAAATCGTTGTAAATAAACAAGAAGTAGTAAACAGAAAACCACAAGCAGCTAAAATCCACAGTTCTAACAAGTATAGCATACAAGTAAGAAACCACCAAAAAAAGAGGAACAGGTAACCCTCTGGGTAGCTCTCACAGTCTAAACCCTATGGTTCAACCTATAAGTACTAGAAACCCTCTGGGAAGCACACACAGTCTCACCCCTCTGGTAGTGCTACGAAATTAAGCAGACTCTCTGGGGAAGCACTCACCGTCAATTCCCCCTATAGTCTCGTATTGTGCTAATGGATCTTTGGGGAAGAACTCAACATCAATTCCCCCTATATCTTGCATCATAATTAAGAGACACTCTGGAAAATCCCTTCCGTCAATTCTCCCCTTGGTCTCACATCGTGATTAAAAGACACTCTGGAGAATCCCTTCTGTCAATTCTCCCTTTGGTCTACTACTCTAGGTTCTCACAGTCCTTAGTATAACTAAACATGCTCAACGCGCATATATATATATTTTCCAAGTAAACCTCAAGAACTACTTGGCTATCAACTAAGGCTCAATAGAAAAACAAGGCAAGAGTCCACAATCCTACAACTATGCATGGAAACTGGAAAAACGACAAACATGCAGAACAAGCATGGAATGGAAACTGAGCACAAACAAAAAATACTCTAATCACAAGAAATAACCTCTACTAAAGCAATAAATCAAAGCACGAAATCAACAAGGGAAAAACAGGAAACACACAATACCCCGTTCAAGGGTATTAGAGGAAATTGCAGAAAATATCCTTTAACTTTCAACAGAAAGGCACAAACCACCTACCTCGATCCGAGGAGATCGATATACGTTAACCTCAATGACAGATTCCCCTTAAAAAAATGTAGATCTGAGAAAACGCACAAAATGTTCATCCCATGATAACATGGAAAATAGGAGGAATCGAGAAACAAGGATAAATAAGAAGGAATAACTCACCACTGTGATTCCAACGCAACTGACCGTGCTCGAATCGGAGAACGGACGATGAGGCTGGACTCCATCAAATATCCAGTCGTACGATAGCTCTTGGACTTTCGAAAACTAGGGAAGAAGATGGAAATAGGGGATAGGCGTGACACTTGACCGATTAATTAAATAGAAATAAAGTACACAGCGTGTACTTCTTGAGTACACGACGTGTACTTCAATTTTTCCATTCTCCGAATTAACCGGCCTCCACCTCAGCATTAAACACCATGTGTGTGGCCCAGACACAGCCATCACACGTCTTCAAGCTGGGGAAGAGTACATGGCATGTACTCAGAAAGTACACAATGTGTCGTTTGAAAATTTGCAGAAAAATCATTTTTCTCAAAAACTCTAGAAAAGGGAAAAACATACCTGAAAAGAAGACCCAGGTTCATACAACAACATGTCCTTAATAATTGAGATTGAATAAAGGTTACATGTCCATAGCACCTATTTCCATGTTAATGGAAGGTAGCAGAGTGATCCTCTCTTATTGAATACACTATAATGGTTAATTAAGTCTTGATTAAGTGGTTGTCATGCTACATGGCCTATCAGCACTAATGGATTAAAAGTCATGGTACAATAAATAAATTTTTTTGACTCTATTTTACCTATCCAAACTAATGGAATACAAGAAATGAACCAAATTAATTATTACATAATTACAATATAAAATAGGAATGGATAGACTCATGATTTCTATGGATTCTGAGCAGAAAATACAGTGGACACGAGAACCCCATTCCAATTGAAGGATATAGTTTTCTTTTTTAATAAAAACCTAGACTCTAGTTCTTTTTTATTTCATGAATTCCTAGTATACCACCACATGGTCTATTTCATTTTTACATGATACCTCATATACACCCCTTGGATCATGAATTGGCTAGTAGGTGGGATGGTTAAACCCCTTAGGGCCCTGGCATTACCTAGCCCCTTTTTACCTAGGTTTATCATCATTCACTCGGAATTCACCTTATTTTGAAATTCCTCAAATTAAGCTCCATGAATTACACTCTTAAATTTTATATTAACTCAGATACTACTGATATAGCTTTCCATGAGATTTATGTTACCTTGGTTATTACTCTAGAACTCTGCCACTGGATATTATTGATTGGTTTCCTTTTTATTTCTTGGGACCTTAATTACTTATATTATCATGAGGTAATGTCCATGTCCACAATTCCTCACATGATATATTATCATCGAATTGTAATTTCTTAATTAAAATGAACTGGTTGTATGTTTATAAACTAGATGAAAGCTGAATCAGGTACTTGGTTATTTAGTTATATTATAATGCTTGATTAAATTTATATATGCCTATCTGCACACTGATATATTCCATTACACAAGCCATGTGTTATAGAAACCATTGGTGGTGGCCCACATAGATTTAACTCACACCCTCTATGGGTGTCAGTTGGCACCCGAAATTGATTACATGGTTGTAGGTACTGACAAAGGGAAGCATAAAGATTCCAATACTTGATTTTCTACTTATATGATGGAGTTTGTTAGCAGATGACTAGGTAGGATCTCAGTAAGTTTTGAGTAGACCATGTTATTTATTACCCTGAGGATCATGTTATGCATACTATCTTTTATCCATGTTTTCTAGTTTTCTAGTGACATGACATTGCACCATCATTATTCCAGTTGATATAGTTATTGATAATTTCATTTATCTATGGCGTCAGTTTTCTTCTGATGTTTATTTATATCATTTATATTTATTCTTTGGTTTACTATTCCTTTGGATTACTTCTTCTATGATACACTCTCTTAATGAGGACATATTATTCCAACAGACACACCCTAGGCCCTCACTGCATGTCGGCAGCCTCTAGCGTTCAAAATGATGTGCTTGAGGCCATATGGTCGACTTGGCTTGTGGTACGCTTTAAGTGGAATCCAAGTCTGGGTTATCAAATTGTGGTATTAGAGGATGGTTTCTTATCTTGATTTACTATTTGGATACAATATATTATAGAATAGGAATGATTGGGACGTGGTCATAAGTCGTTTTTGTGCATCGCAAACCCATGTTCAGGGTAAAAAAATTATAACCCATTATAAAACTGTTGTTCTATTTTTACTAGTATGGTTAATATTATTTCACCTTTGTGTCACCAACATATTGTGTGGTGTTATGGATTATTACTCTATTGATAATTTATTTCATCCATATACCAATGATATGAGAGAAAGGAGCAATGCTACATGCATCATTACATGCACCTATAATTCACAGGTCATGTATATTTCCATGCCACATATGTGGATCTCACTATTTTTTATTTTCTGATATTCCTATGATTTTTGAGTGGTGTTATGATAGTTTGATTGTACATGTATTTCATTGGAAATGAATGGTTTATTTTTAGTCTCAATCTATGAGGGTTATGCACCATCATGGGTTGTGCTGAGTAATTTTCTGAGTAGAGCCATTATACTATAAAGAAAGGGGGAGTTGTTTCTGGTGATAGTTGTATAGTAACTGATTTATCAGAAATTGATATCCATTACAATGTGAATTCTGAAATCTAAAATAATTTTTTTTCAAATCCTTATCCTTCCTTCTCATGTTTATTAAATGAAAAAAGAGAGAACATGGAAATTAATATTAAAGTAACATGAAACATATAATTGATAACTTTCTGATACCTAGCCGTCTAAGAATATAGATTGCGTAGTAGTTTTTGGTAAGTTAGATTTATTACATTCATCTTCCATTTTTGATTCCACCTCGTTTCTTTTAAGCATGTTCTAATGTGTGTTCTAGGAATTTGTAAAACAATTCCACCATGACTTACTCGTGTTGTTCTCCATGATGGAGGTGACCACTATTCTCCAGTCATGGTTGTCCCAGAGCCAACAATATTACTTCCAAGAGTGCCACATGAAGAACAAACTACTTAACCTAATATGGGAACTGATTCCCAGGTTCGTGATAGTTTCTTACATCTAAATCCATCCATGAATGGTGATCCAATATTTGTACCTATGATATAGGATACGACCTGTGAGTTTCAGTAGTATCATCCTTTTTCATTTCCAGGGGATGGCTGTTTGAAGGATGAAAATGCTTGGATAGAGGCCATGTTCTCTATTATTGATCATCTGGAAACTCCTCCTAAGGATAGAGTCATGATTTCTACTTACATTCATTGAGATTCATCCGAGCGTTGGTGTGATGTCGTTTCCTAGGTCGGATGTCATCAAATAATGTTATGGATTGACATTCAGGCTACCATCAATGATGAATTCATTAATTAGTAACTAAAAGCTGCAAAATCTAGAGATTTTGTGCATCTCGAGTTGAAAAATGTGTTGGTTATGTATTATTCATCATGTTTCGCTAATTAATAGCTCTTTTAACTACATCTAGTAGGTATTGAGATTTCACATGCTAGATTTTTTGAGGATGTGATCTAGTACATTATCTGAATTGTGGTGAATTTCTATTTCCATCTTACAATTTCTACAACAGTTTATCTAGCCCTTATCACTGATTAAAACCTGATCGATGGAACATGTACTTGGTTTAATGTATTAGTGTCACAACATGCCATTAGTTCTTCCGGTGTCATGAAAATATCGCATGAAGTTTTTTTTCAAGGATGTGGTAAAATGACTATCCAGTTTGATAGCTCAATGGTGGGTCATCATTTTGGTATCCCAAAAATAAAAATCACCTATGTGATAGAGAACCTCGGAGTGTTGTTATTGCGACCGTATGGGTCATCTTCAGAACCATAGAAGGGCCTTTCCACCATCATCGAGTGAAAAATGATCTGTGACAGTTCCCCCTTCAAGAGAAAGATCATTTATGTCGTGTTAGGCAGGGAGTTGGAATTGCATTGGAAGTTCTGGATGGGGAGGAGTTCATAGCTGTGGTAGTTTGATACCTAATCACCTACATCACTAGCAGAACATTCATGATTTTGGTATTCAATCTATTACATATGGACATGGATCATGTCAGTTTCATGATTTACAACTGATACTTGAAGATCAGGCTGCGAGACCATTTATAGTACAAGGTGAAATTCTAGTATCCTCTACTATTATCTATTCCTTCATTTATACAGTTGCTTTAAACTCTTTTATTTATCTATATATCATGGAAATTCTCATACTGGAAATACAATATCACTATAGTGTAATCACAATCGATACACCATTGGGAATATTGATGAAGGGCATACGCCAGTGCATGGACTGTCCACAAGAGGTAGGCATTTTCCCGTTCTATTGGAATATCATTAATGTTGAGATAATAGGATTAAATTTCATTTTCGGGATGGACTGCTTAGTCCACTAACATACCTTTTTAGACAGCTATCTCTGCAGGGTTTCTTTTACATCTCTAGAAGGAAACAATTATCTTTTGAATGGTGAGTGGGATGTCCAGTCTGGGATATTTGGACTGAAGAATCATGGGATATGTGAAGTGACCACTCAGAACACTAATCATTTCATGGAGGATCAGGTTTTTCTTCAAACTGATTTCACTCATGCATTTGATCAATTTAGGGAAGCCTTTGCTTATAAATTTTCTGGATTACCTCCAATGGGATAGGAATAGATTACAATAGATCTTCTTATGGAAGTATCTCTAGTGTCCATTCCTCCATATAGTATGGCACCTATTGAGATTCTAGATGTCAAGTGTCAAATATATTACTTATAAGACAAAGTATTTATATGGAAATATACATACTCTATGGGTTGACAGCTTCTTTTTAATAAGAAGGGGATGGAACATTTCAATAATGCATGGATTACAGAAGTTTGATCTATCTTACGATCAAGAACCGGTATCCACTTCTTGGAATATATTTTTTCTTCAATGAGATCTAATGAGAAATTTTGTTATCTAAGATTGACCTGAGATCAAACTATCATCAGGTGCGAGTCAGACCCCCAGACATACCTCGTACAACTTTCTACTTTAGTTATCTTCTTTATGAGTACCTTGTTATTCTGTCTGGTCTTACAAACTCTCCTTCTATTTTGTTAGCATTGATGAATAGGGATTTCCACCCCTATTTCAACTCTTCTGTCATGGTCTTTTTGGAAGATATCTTGGTGAATTCTTAGACTCATAATGACCATGCCAAAAAACATGAGATCATTCAGATTATACTGAGAGAGCATCATCATCATTATTCCAAGCTTGAAAAATGTGACTTTTGTAATGACAAACACAAATTTTTTGGGTCATGTTATTCCATAATCAAGAGTATATATTGACCGTAAAATGTTAGTCTTGTAGTTTCCTGGGGGAAGTCTGATAAATTTTTTGATATCAAGAGTTTCTTGGGGATCGCTGGATATTACTGTAATTTCATACATGACTTCAAACATTATACATCACCTATTTCAAGAATTACAATCAAGGGTGTTATGTTCTTGTGGTTATAATCATGTGAGAAAGCCTATCAACAGCAGAAAGAGAGTCTTGTATCGGAATTGATTCTGAATCATCCAGAACCAGGAAAGGGTTATATTGCCTTTTGTAATGCATTAGGAATTGGAATAAGAGCATTGTTGATATAGGAAGAAAAATTCATTGCATACAGATCATGGAGGTTGAAGTCTTACTAATTAAATTAACCAACACATGACCACAATCATGTAGTAGTTGTTCATGACTAATGTTGTCAGGGACATTATCAGTTGGGTGAGTTCTTTGTGGTGTTTACAGATCCCAAAAACATCATGTATATCATTTATGTCCATGAAATGAAACCTAGAAAGCATAGATGGGTCTAATATCTACAATCTGTTATTATTGAGCTTGCCAATATTCCTAGTAAGGGAAATATGGTCACAAATGTACTGAATCATATAACTCATACACAGTCTTTGCAGGATTCTAGTGAATAATGGATGTTAATGGCCCTCTTTATTGAATTTAATGTAATGTTTCATGACATTCATGAGTAGACTTACCTCTTAGCCTTAACTGTTAACTCTTCCCTCTTTGAGAAGTTGAAGAGTAGGTTATTTCAAATCCTTAATGTTTGGTTCTCCATGATAGTATATCTAGATATTTCCCACCTACGGATGGTCTATAGTCAGATATGGTGTCCGATGTCTACACAGTCATTTCGGGCGTCATGAAGATATGAGATAGGAGTTGTTGAAAGAGTACAATGCTTTAAAATGGTCAGTTCATCTATGTATCTCCACGATGTATTGAGATATGTGATGCCAGTATTGGTGTCATGTATTGTAATGATAGATTGCAAGCTTCATTATTAGGTCTTCCACTTATCAATATGTGAAAGAGGATCCCCAAAGACCTCTAGGCTTATTACTTCCACTTGAAGTCCCAAAAATGGAAATGGGAAGATGTTTTTATGGATATTTTAGTCAGCATACCTATTTTTCTAAGGGGTAGTGATGTTATCTGGGTATTAACTGATCGATTGAAAAAATCATTCCACACCACTCTTATAATGGAGTGTTTCTTTGATAATTTGTACGGAAGACTGTATGTCCATAATACCATATGACTACACATTGTTCCTAGTACTATCATTGAAAATAGGGTTGATTGTTTCACGTCATCGTTCTATATGGGTTTTCATAAATATACGAGGAAACAGTTTCTTTTAAGCTTATATTTTCACCCACAGACTGATGGCTATTAGAATGGATGGTACATGTTTTAGAGGATATGCTTCAAGAGTGTTTCCCAGATTTCGGTGGTTCTTGTGAGAATCATTTCTCCCTCTTAGAGTTCACTTATAATATCCATTATTAGGTGATAATTTAGTTGGATCATTTTGAGGCCATATATGGTAGGAAATGTTGTTCACCTTTGTGCTGGTTAGAGGCAGATGAGGAATCCCTACTAGGTCCTTATCTCAATCAACAGACTTCAGAATAGGTTCAGCTGATCATGAATCGTATGACTTCTGCTCTCTAGACATAAATTATATGTTGATATTCATCAATAACCTCTTTAGTTTGATGTTGTTGATCACATTTTCCTTTAAGTATCACCTAGGCAGGGGCAAAGATGGTTACAAAATCAGGAATGTTTTCTGATCAATAATTCTGGCCATTTGAAATTTGAGAGAGAGTTAGGCTGGTAGCCTATCAGTTACTAATGCTTATGAGGTACCATTCCATTCTCTACACCTTTCATTTCTCACAGCATCGAACATATCAGGATGAATTGCCTTGTAAATTTTATCTTGATGAATTTGAGTTAGATTTCGATGCTACCTTTGTGGAATATTAGTGTGCATAATTGATTGAAGCACAAAGTCTCTCTGATGAATGTATGTCCCTCTCGTAAGGGTTCTATGGCTGCACAGTAGAGTAAAGTATGTGACTTGGGAGAGGGAAGTCGTGATACATTCCCAATAGCCAGGGTTGTTCTCAGATAATGTTTCTTTACTCATGGAAGGGGAACTGGGGAACGCAGGTGAGTTCTTTTAAGGGGGATGACTGTAAAAAGATGATTTTATTCTCAGGTATGGGTCATTTAATACAAGGTGTAAATCAATGATTTAGACCTAATATATATTTCTAATGTGTTATTAATGGTTACAAGGGTGTCCAAGGCTTGTTCGGAGCTCGAACCCGATCTTTTTGGAGAAAAGAGACTCTACGCACTGTTTAGAGTAAACCATGAGGGATAACTGTACTGTTTCCAAAATTGTGTGAATGGGGTTTTTCTAGATAAAGACACCTAATATTGTTTTTTCATGACCAGGGAGTCTAACCCAGTGTGTGACCCTTTTTCCAAGGTACACATGCATGGATCACACACGGTTTGATCAATCCATGTGGAGGATGCCTTTTCAGGTAGAACCATCTCAGAAAATTTCCACACAGTTTGAAAAACATTGTGGACAACCTCTGTATAGGCTAAAATCCTTTTTAAAACGTCCAAAATTCCCTTAAGGATCTGTAAATCCATCCCATTCCACCCTAATCCAAATTTATGAGGTTTTGACCTAATTCTCTCCCATTTGGATTTTTTTATGATCAAAACCTGGAATCAAGAGATCTCCTTCATCCGTAATCTAAATGAGAGTCTAGTCGTCATGCTGGATTCACTACAATAACAACATGAGTCCTATTAATCCGTTCTAAGTCTCTTTTTTTCTCAATATAGTTTTCTATGTTTGAGTATATTTCATTTTTTCTTAGATCTAATCAAATATAAGGAAAATTTGTGGCCAATATCGGAGTTGGACGAGGATCGGACTACGATAAGTTTTGTGGTATATAAGTTAACCCTAATTTTTGTTGATTTTGGAATATTCGGCTGGGGCCCACTTGTTTCATTGGAATCCATTTCTTAAATTTACTTTCCATGATTATACATGTTTAAATTGTATGATTACACTCTTTCTAAATATGTGATTAGTTGTTAGTGGTTACACCTAAAACTCAACAATCTCCATGTCAATGGTTATTCAATAATTTGGTTTTTAGTGTTTCGGAAAGTTTGAGCCACCATTCAAGAGTTCCTTTTCTTGAACTTACTAAAGAGAGACATATATAATAAATAATTTTTTTTAATGAAAATAGCATAATGGAATGTTACTTTTATGCTCACTACTTGACCGTTCTAAGGTAAGTGCTTCCGAATGGTTATTAAATGTGAAATATGAAATAGAAAGTATACTATGTAAATAACATAGCCTTAATAAATGATAATGAATAAAGCTCACATGTTTTCATCACCCATTTCTATGTTAATGGAAGGTATCAGAGTGTACCTCCATAATTGAATATGCCTTAAAGGATAATTAAGATTTGATTCAATGGTTGAAACACTACATGGACTATCAGAAATAATGGAAGACAAGGATTGGACCAATAAATAAATGGTGTCAACTCTAATTGACCTATCTATACTAATGGAAGGAAAGACATTAACCAAATTAAATACTATTTGATTACGATATAATATAAGAATATGCTGACTCGATATCCCCTTGGATTTAGAAAGGATAATACCTTGGGTATCAGTAACCCCATTCTGGTTCAATGATTTGGTTTTCAAAGGATAATACCTACCACGAATCATGTTCTTGTCTATTACAAGGATTCCCAGTATATTACGATTGGGTTTTCTTCATTATTAAAGGATTCATCAGATACACGCATTGAATCCAACATTGGATAGTATGTTCCTTGGTGAAATTCCATGGGGCCATGTCTTTTCTTAGCCCCATTTTAACTTAGTCGATTAGCATGGACTCAATAGGAACCATATTTTGGAATTCCTGGGATTACGCTCCTTAAATTACACTATTAAACCTTAGCTATACTCATATACTAATGTGTAAGAATTCTGTGAGGATTATGTTACCACAATTATTACCCTGGAACTTCCTCATTGGATATCACTGTTAGGTTTCATTGTTATATCTTTGGAGATTCATTACATGTTCTATCACGAGGTGATGTCAATGCTGGCTATGCGTCACATAACCAATAAGTATTAATAGGTAATTAATTTATTAAAATAATCTGGTTACATTTTTAGACACCAATCGAGGGATAAAGTAGGTACATGGTTATTTAGTTATGTTATGTTTCTTGCATTAAATTATATATGCATGCATGAAAACTACTATATTCCATTACATGAGATGGATGTTATAGACACCATTGGTTGTGGCCCACTGAGATTTATCTCACACCCTTACTGGGTGTAGTTTGTTACCTGTTGTAGATTAAATGGTTATATTTATAGAAAAAGGTAGCATAAAGATTCCAATACTTAATTCTGTAATAATTGGATATAACATGATATCAGATGAATGATTATGATCTCGGTATTCTTGAAGTAGACCTTGTTTTCTTTTACCTTGTGAAACATATTATTCCTTTTATCATGTATCCTTGCATTCTAGTTTTCTAGTGACATGTCATTACATTATCATTGTTCCAGTAGATACAGTTATTGTTTTTCTCGTTCATCTATGGATTCTTTTTCCTTCTTCTAATTATTTATATCATTAATATTGCTTCCTCTATTTGCTACATCTTTATATTACATATGATGGGATAGACTCTGCTAATGTGGGTGTATTATTCCCATGGACACACCCTAGGCTCTCACAGCTTTTCAGCAACCTCTAGCATTCTGGAAGATGCTCTTGAGGCCATCTATCCCACTGGTCTCGGGGCACCCATTAAGTGGAATCGGGTTCCAGGTCCTCTCAATAAGAAAACATTATAATCTCAAAATTTTTCTAAACTGACCATTGATACATATTATATCAACACATGAGCCACACTCCATGATCCTATACTAATATCCATAACATTATATTTCTATCTATGATGACAATAAGTGTGACCAATTATTTTTATAAAAACCTTACATCCCCAAATGAAAAATTTAAATAAATTTCATTTTACATGATGTTTTAGATTTAGAATTTTAGATAATTAAAAAAACACATACATAAATAATTCATATTCCTTTAAATTATTTTTTAAATTTCAATGATATATTCTTATTTCACATTATGTCAAAGAAATCATCATTGTGAAATAGATTATAAACATAAATAATTAGATATAAATCCCAAAAACCTTGAGGAAATAAAACAATAGAAGGCTGAGATAAATTTTTATATACAGGTAAATGTAATCATTAACAATTTGGTGTCATTAATGACCATTTGTGTGAATTTTGTAACTATTATATAATCAAAGTGAATGAATGAATTGTAAAATTAAACATACTCATAAATAACGAGATAGTAAAATATTACAAAATGGAAAATTTAAAAGTCGTCAAAAATATTAATCAATATACATGTGATATAAATATTATTCATTAAAAACATTCTAAATTAATAATATGAAATTATAACTCTTTTTTATAACTGAGAGATCCAGCTTCATAAATCCCATTCTAACCCCATTCATATCCCATTGATTTAGAATAAAAAAAACATTTGACATTCAATATTATCATTTCCCAATGCATTGGTGTTCTATATAGACCACACATTATTAAACTATTATGGGCGTACCAATTTCAATCTAGGAAACCCATTGTTAAGCTGTAATGGTATTTCCCAATATTATTCTGGCCACCCCATGTTGTTCTTTAATTAGATTTTCTAGTTCTTTATGATCTAGTCAATTTTAAAAAATATGGCCGCCCAATCGAGTAAGGTGACCCAAAACCAAAAAATTTATAAAACTGATAAAAATAATGGGTTTTCCTTTTAAAACGTGATTATCCATGGAATATATATTGGGTTCATGAAAGCTAATCTGAAATAAGATTTACCATTAAAATTTAAAAGGATTCATAATGAAACAATTAAAACACTTTTATATTGTTGAAACAAAATGGGTTCCCAAAAAATATATTTGAGATATCATTCACACAATAAAAAGTAGTGGGTTTAAGAAAAATATATCTTCATAATGATTCACACTGGAAAATAAATGGGTTTTATAACAATTTCTTAGAAACATTTTTATCCACTGAAATTAATGAGTTCATTACTATATGTTTAAAATAATCATAATCCAACAATAGAATGAATGAGGGTAGTATCAATTAAAAATATCCATACCTTATTATATGTAACAATAATGATTTTGATGTTGAAGAATTTATATACCACTAAAATATCATTTATAACATTATTTCGGAAAATAATTTTTAAACATTTAATATGTCACATACCACCTTGAAATGATAGATTAATAATCTATATAATTTAATAAAATTAAATGAAAAAATATAATATCATGATAATAAGGAGATTAATGATATAAAATTTCAATATATTTGTATATTCAACTCATAAAATATGATCGGTGTAAAGACAACAAGTTTCTCCAATATATTAATTGTGAAAAAAATTCAACCTCCACATTCGAAACATTGAAAAAATAAACCCCAAGAAATAGATAATCTTAAATGGATATTTAAAATATACTATATTTGATTATATGAATAATAAAATATTTCTATGCGAACTATATACACCACAGAACAATTTTTTTTGAAAATGACATGTATCTCATAGAAATAAATGTGATATGAGACAAAAACCCAAAATATATGAGTAATATTTGAATCATGAGATAATTCAAAGTTTAATTTAAATTTAAAAATTAAATATAATTAAATAAAAGCGACTCATGATATAATAGATAATAAGACAGTAATTAAAAAATAAAAAATTAACTCAATGCATAATAAAATATATGTCTAAATCAAATGTAAATTGAGAAGAAACCCCAAAAAAGTGAGGTAGAAACTAAATTGGAAACCACAAAAGTAATAATTCTAAAATGAACCATTTAAATAAAAAGAATATAAAATAATTAATAATATAATTTATCAAATTGGGTTCTAAATTTACTTTAAAAATATGTAATTGGTGAACAAGACATTATTACACAAATATTAATAGTGATGTGGACGATCATACCTTCAGACTAATTTATCATACATGATATTTATCTTCCTTTAATTATATACGTTTTTTAATTATTTAATTACTATATTACCTTTTACAGGTTTAATTATTTACTTTTACTTCTCCTGTAATCAAGTTATATACAATTACATTATCAATTATGTTTAGGTTGGATGTTTAGATATTATTCATCTTATCTGTCAAAAATGATTTTGATAGGTTGACTAAGGTTAATGAGGACATTATATAAACAAATAAAAAGAAATTATCATGAAATAAATTTAAAATTTGTAATTCAATTATAAATTTAAAATAAAATAGGAAATATGGTTAAGAAAAAGGAATCAATTTTACGATCATGCAAATGGGAGGCCATAAATACATATGAGTAACGTTTCCATTTTTTAATGATCATTGTGGAAAGATGTTAAGTAACATCCTTCCTTATTGAATTGAAATTATATAATCAGTATCATATTATATAATAATATATTTTTATATGTATATTTATTTTTATGTGGGGAATAATAATGTCGAATCACATCTCATTGAGGATGTAATATTCCACAGGTCCACGAATGATGTTATGACTTCTTATGAGTGTGAAATTGAATAAATAAATTGATATTTCATCTGAAATGATCTATAAATTTTCCATGAATATAATAATAATTTCATTTATAAAATAATTTTTTATTAAATAGTCTCTTAATACATTCCATGTAAATTATGAATGAAGCACAATACATTGAGAATGTAGTAGTCTACAGGTCCACAAACGATGTAATTGTTTTCCCAAAAAAATGGAATGCGTGAAGTTATGAGTTATATAAAAAATAATATAATAATTAATATATAAAAAGTATCTTATTCATGTTATAAAATTATTATTCCCATCATTTTTTCCATCTATGCGAGGTGGTAATAAAAGAATGAATAACATCAGATCGTGAGGCGATAGTCTTCCATACACTCGAATGATTTTTGTATATCCAATTTGACTAATTGTTTGGAGGTTTTATGTCATAAAATTAACAGAAATACATAAAATTATATTTTATATACCTAATATATTTTATAATCAGAAAATTAAAACAATTTCTGGGTTGTAGAACAAAATAGAAATATTCCTCATTATGGAATTTTACCTCATATTCGGTTAAATTATTTTGGTTTTCCCCAAAAATATATATTTTATTTTATTTCATTAAAGTTTGTGTCTTCATAGAGATCATTATAAATTTTGTGGATTTTATTTGTTCATGTTTTGGAGGATGTAAAATCTTGATATATGTGACCAATTGGAGAGAGTGACTACCTTTTAATTGTGATGGAGATGTAACATTCTTCTAATTACAAAAGGGTAAATAGCATCTGGTGGTCTCCCTTACAACATATTCATCAAATAATTAAAATTAAATTTGAAAAAAGTTATATGGTTAATATATGTCCTAAAAAGGTGGTCGGATATGTTTCTATGATTTTTTTCCACTTATGATTAAATCTTCCCAACTACCTAAAAATATTTGTTTTCTTTAATCGTTGTAATAATTTTTTTTTATTTTCACTATTATTTTCGGTCAAAAACTGTGTTAAGACTAATAGATATAATAAAATATTTGGATAAAAATATTTATTCCATTTTTTGAAATTCCAATCACATAATATGTAGTTTTTAATTTAAAATTAATGCCATATACATGACGACAAATCATTTTTTTAATGTGAAAAAGATCAAAAGTTGTCCCCATATTTATAAGTTAATTTTATATAAAAATAATTATGATTACCTAAGAGGGATTATTTAATATATCATTAATCTAATCTTTAATTTTATAAATTCTAAATAAAATTTAACATTGTAAAATATTTAGATAAAAAATATTATTTTAATTAAAATCCATTTTTTAATATTTATCAAAAAATGACTGTTTTGAAAAAAAAAATCACTCTAAGATAATATTTAAATTTTATTTTCTGAGAAAAAAATACATTTTTAATATAATTTCTATAAAATTATCAAAATAAAGTCTGAAAAAAATCCATTAAAATACATTAAAACTGCCTTTTTGAAAAATATAGCTTTTCATATGTAAATGTATAATTATTTTTATTTTAAAAAATAAGATATATTGGATGAATTTAAAGAAAATTGAATATGTAACATATAAATTTCATTTATTTTTGTCATTAATAGTGATAAATTTAATTTATCATGTTTGAACTCCTTTGTGTGAATAAAAAAATTATAAAAAATGGATAATATATATTCAATTGAATTTTATATTCATTTATAATGAATTTAAAACCAAATAATTTATTATATATACATGTTTAAACCATACATTCATATATCTTTTTTCCTTATTTAATCCAACCATTAGAATGGATATGTGATGACTATCATAATATTAATATTATGCGCCTTTTCATTAAACACAATTTTAATTGTAAGACACGTTATTATTGAAACCAGATGTTGTGTGAAACACATGATAGACATGATTTTTGGTTTCATAAATGATAAGTAATGAATTGCAGTTAACTCATGATATCTATGAATTTAAATTAATTTGAATGAATATATTTGATAAAATCATAGAATGTTACACACCTAGAAAAACTGGGTGTTATAATGAAATCATGAGTACAATAGGGCGTGATTCATGTTACCAATTATGAAGGTTTGAAACACATGATATTGGAAGAATAACTATCAATATTTCTATGATAGATAATAATATCCACCGCTTTATTCTATATTTGAATAAGAAAAAATTTTAAATCGCATGAAGAATAAAATATAAAACATGAAATTTCATGTAAAACATTTTACAACATATCTAATATAATACAAATAACTAAGGAAACTAGTATAATTGAAATATAAACCTATAAGGA
Source organism: Viscum album (assembly GCA_963277665.1). Classification (NCBI taxonomy): domain Eukaryota; kingdom Viridiplantae; phylum Streptophyta; class Magnoliopsida; order Santalales; family Viscaceae; genus Viscum; species Viscum album. The sequence goes on along the minus strand of OY728127.1, from coordinate 76,126,726 downwards.
AGATAAACCAAATCATCAATGGATTATAAGGTATTTCCCTCAAAAAATATCCCCCTAAATATTTAAAAAACATATATTAGCATATTTGTCATCATTCAAGTACAATAATTAGATTCATCACTATAAACCCTTAAATCACTGTATGAAAAAAATTATGAATTCATATTCATAAATACTAAATTTGAATCATATCACATATATGGTTTTCAAAAAATCCATCTCATCATATGATCTCCACTAAAATATACATAAAATATAAAAATATAATATTTCATAAAGATAAAAATTTGGTAAATGGACCACACTTCCACCACCAACTTGGATTACCTCACATTCCAATATTTTATTTTTTAAAATTTCATCTTTTCCCCAATACAGTGATAAAAAGCCGAAAATAACTTATATACACTACATCCACATATTTGTTACCCAATCCACATCCAAACACAACATCATTTTACAAAATCTCTTTATATTTCTTACAACAACCACCATTAATAGTATTTGATGAAAATATGAGTAAATGGAATATGGGATATAGTTTGGCATTTTTATAAGTAACATCATAGATTATGTTGGTTTTTTAGGTAATAAAATTATAATTTGGACATTTAATAGGTAATCCAACTTTGATGGTGTTGTGTAAGAAATAACATAACATAAAATGAATTGTATATAAATAAAAAAATATCCTAAAATCCATTCCCTATAAATACACATATATGACCATGTCCCATTTCCCACATCTACTATACCTGATGATGTGAATTAAAATCTCAAACCACACAATAATATAATAAAAAAACCACACGTCCATTAATAATGTAAATTATCATTCACACATTTTAATATTTCATTATGATTTAAAATATAATTATTTTTTTTCAAAAATAAACACAATATTGAAATATTATTAAATATTATTTTTTTTCACTATTTACCTCTTCGATAATTATTCAACTAAACTAATCAATCACATGAATTTTAATTTACCACTAATTTAATTATAATCATTTTATTGGTAAAATTAAATTGATACATTATCAAATAATAACATTATCAAGAAAATATTGTCCCTAATACAAATCCAATGGATTCATTGGTTTCATAGTATATTAGTACTATATAAAACTACTACACCATATCCACATTAACCACACTACAACACTACATCAATATAATAAACCTATAACTATGAAACTATAATATTGATTTGAAAAGTAGGCCACAACATGTTATTAAACCTCAAAATTTTGGCATAGTAGCCATACTATAAACGCCTTTCACTTTATTTCTTCTCTCTACTATTAAATAATATTGTAATCCTATACCACCAACAGAAAAAAAATATTTTTTTCACAATATAAATCAAAAATAAATAATAGATCACATGTAATTTTAACTAAACAAAACGTCTGGACCATACTAAACATTTATTTATATATTTTTAAGTCAATTCTGACAACATACTCAAGTAACACAATTAATATCTTCATTATAAAAGTGAAAAAATAAATCTGGCAGTTTTAGGAACCATTACATTAAATAGGGATTCTGTATTCAATTAATGATATGATTATATTCAATTTCTGGTACTTTCAGTACTATATATAAATCTACAGTAAATAATAAACCCATAATAAAAAATTAACCCCCCCCAATAAAAATACATTACATGAATCATTTCTCAAATTCCATAAAAATAATAATACTTATAAATGAAAACCTAAGATGTAGAATGGTTGCTTATATTTTAAATTAATAATAAAATGATCAATGAGACCCTTTGGGTCAACCATGGAACCCAAACCACCCTGTGGATAAATATATGAAATCTTGGGTTGCGAATAATTTGAAAACACCAATAAAAGGGAAAATTTTGATTTAATATTTAAATTAATTTAAACCGAACCATGAAATGGTACCCTAAACAACATCTTTGGTCAGATATATACATAAATATAAAAATACTAGAGTGATTGAGAACTATATCCCCATAAATATATCAAATTTATTAATATATTATAACTCATTTATATCTAATTATATTGTATAATATCTTCTTGAAATCTCATTTGAAACATTTAGATATCAATTAATTTAAATATTATAATCCAAAAAATTATTTACACCATGATAAAAATAGGGTTTTAATTATCACCATTATTAAATAAAAATTCAAATAAAAAATATATCATAACCATAGTATAAAAATTGAAATTTGAAAAAACCTAGTTCTAAATGAAAATATAATGTTATAATATGATCCTCATTTTAGTCAAGGTGAAATAAATAAATATTCATTCATAAAATAGATGGTTCAACATATGGGAACCTTGACCCTTAACAACTTAAAAACCACATATTAGTTATACCAAACATTGTAATTATGTATATCAAAACCTATAAAATTCTATACTACATAGATATATCATCAAAAAACACTATTTTAATATTTTAATGTCTATAAATACTAAAACATATATATAAGACATAATATAAAGGATCATATATGGAATATACCTAAAAATATACCCATTATAAATATATAAAGTGATAAAGGATAAAATAAGATAAAAATTTATCATAATTTATTTCATATGCATACTAAAACTGAATCTATAAATTTAATTCCACTCAATTAAACCATTAAGGAGAAAAAAATAATAAATAATAATTTCAATTTAAATTCCAATCTCATCTAAATAAGAAACATGGTTCAAGATTATCTGGATATGAGCTCCCCACATATGAATCTCTCTTTCATGTGTTCCTCCAAACCCCTATACATCCGAAATTTGTGTAAAATTTTAATTCCATTTAGAAAAACCTCATCTCTTAATAATCTAAGATAAAAAATTACTTCCTTTAATGATTTATCATCCTCAATATAAAATATTACCCAATCAAAAATATTTATAAATCATAAATATACCATTGAATATATAACACACATGACACTTTTTAACATTATCTATCTATGGTGATATCACAATACTATATACCACCATTCCAACCAAATACCACACCCACAGTGTTCCAATAAAATAGTAGTAATATTTTTTACCCCAAAAATATATATTTTTTATTGATGTGGAGAAATGTTATAGGAATCTATATACCAAATTAGAAAATTTTAATGCCAATATTGTAGTACCCCCAGTCTTAGGTATGTAACACTTTCTTGATGCTTTTCATGGTTTTAAAGTTAAGAGAGTTGAATGGGAGAGTCGGATAACATGGAATGATGTTATGAGGCAAAGGGGAAGTCGCACGGGAAGCGCACGATTTGTCTAAATCGTGTGTCCAAACCATGTGCAGTTGGTCTTGTAGGTAGTAGCTTACACACGATCAACATTCAGATTGTCATACTGTGTGGCCAAACTGTGCGAGAAGGGTGGTCGAGGTAGTATCTAACTCACGATTAGCGCACGGTTTGTCAAACCATGTGAACTAACCATGCGGCCCCTTAAACGAGATCCTATAAAGGATGATCTCACGCATTTTTTCCTATATGTAGCTATTTTTTTCTCTTAATTATCCCTAACTTTGGATTTTGGTTATCCTAAGGTCAAGGAATGTTGTTCCATATTTTTTAAGGTGATCCAAAAGCTTCTCTTGGATAATTGAAGCTGGATTCTTGAAGTATGTGATCGTTCTTGTTTGGTTTATTAGATCTAATTTGATCTACTTCTCATATTTTCTCGGTTTCTTATATCTATGCCCGTTATTGGTTGATATAAGTGTGTGGATTCCATACTTGGTGATATTTTTCCTTAGTTCTGTTAGTATTAGAGATCTAAGGAGGATTCTTGGACAATCGACCCAGTCTTCTTGTGTGTTCTCCGTTTGTTAGAGTTCTCATGATAACCTTGGAGGTAAGAGGCTTCACTATCAACTCCTCTTGTTATAATTGATTGTCTTGGATCCAAATTGGGTTATTTGAATGAAATTGATTGTGAAAATCATGGAATAAATATTCTTTAGTTATGAATTGTGGTTTTGATGAAATTGTGAAATCTTGGTGAATTTTTGTGCATGGTGATTTGGTTTCTTGAATTTAAAATGTTGATTTTAAATTATGGATTTTCTGGAATGGTAAATGGTTTGATGAATGTTGGGTTTTCAAAAATATGGTGTGTTTTATTGAAATTGTTTGGTATTGAAATGGATTGATGAAATTGGTTCATTCATTGGCTTTCAATAAAAGTACAGTTTTATTGAAATGGATTTAATTGGTTGAACACACATGGTTTTGATGTAAATGGTTTTCAATAAAATGGTGTTTTACTGAAAGGATGGTTTTGGAATGAATGTTGTGAATTGGGGTTTGTGTTCGTGCTGCATATACGAGGGTGGGTTGAAATAGTACCTTGTGCTCGGTGCCAAACGTTTAATGGCACATTGGACTTTAAAGTAGGAGGCTTGGTTGAAATATGACCATGTTCTCGGTGCCAAAGGTGTAATGGCACATGGGAAACAATTACCTTGTGACGACTTTTTATACAGATGAGAAACCGTTCATGAGTATGGAACTGTCATAATGTAGCATGCATGGTTGCTTTCATGAGTTTGTGAAATGGTTGGGTATCCCAAAAAAGGAATGTTTGTGAAATGGTTCTAAAGCTTGTCTAGTTATTTATATAAGAAAATAATGTTCTAGAATATTAGTTAATATTTCTCTTGGAATTTATTTGGTTATGAATGGTTTTGGAATCTTGTTTATATTTAGTTATAAACTGCTTTTTAGAAAATGATTTATATAAAATGTTTTTATATAAATTTGGATAACTTTTCTATCCTAGTGGCATGAGTAGGATGTCATTGGAAAAAACCTACTGAGTTTTATACACACCCCTACTTTGGCACGTTGGTATTTCTGTAGATTTTGTATTCCGGGACACAGGTAAAGGTAAACCATCTCATTGCTAGGGGCTCGTAGTTGTGCTTGGGATATGTTGTGTAGCTTGGAGCTCATAGAGCATGATGTTTGGTGTCTGTTGAGAGTCTTCAGTGGTTCTTCTACTTTTTACTTTGATGTTTGGTTTGGACTTCCTCTATTGTGTACTTTGATGTGGTTTGACATAAATGAAGTTGTTTAGTTGTCATTATTTTGTTCAGGAATCATATATTGAATGTTGGTTATTCGTTGTAGGTGTATGGGTTTTTCATAAAGGGTAAATCGTCCCCCAGTTTTTATTTGAAACCCTTCGGCATTTATTTCTAGCCTTTGGTGACTTGGGGGTATCAGTTAAGGCTTGGTAATGACTCATTGTACTCTTAAACCAATGAGAATTGGTAGGTCATTACAAATTGTATCAGCTTGTTTGGTCCTTTCCTAACAAGTGTTCATCGATGTTCTTGGTCATGGAGTTGAAATTCATTTTTTTCTATTCCTTGTGTCGAAATCATAGACAGGATTAGTGTTGTCTGAACATGAATTGTATTTCATAAAAGGACGTAGCTAACCCGTAAATGTTGAACATCAAGTTACCAGGGTGCTGGGTACATAAGTGTTTTGTATACACTTCTAGAATGTTGGAAATCACATTGTGATGGGTTTATCCAATGAGAGGAACATGACTAAAATTTTAGGGGAATTACTTCCCTCTAGGATTTCATATCTCATTCTGGGGAATGAGTAAGGATTTTGTGCATGCTGCCAATTTTTGAAAAATGAAAAAATTGTTTTCTTGTGAATGACATTGAAAACAGGGTATGGGGTGTATTTTGAAATTAGGTATATTTTAAAAACGTATGTTGAATGTTTTCAAAAATGGATGAACATGGAAAAAATGTTGTTTTTGGAAAAACAGTGTTGTGATAGCTGATGTGATAAAATATGAATTCTAATCCATCAGTTTCTAGAGAGTGAGATTGACGGATATTAATGTTGGTTTAGAAAATGGTACATGATAGGCATCATCAAAGCCAACCCGAAGAAGCTACGTAAATTGTGGATGCACCAGAACCACGTGCGAACCATGAGCTAGTTCAAAGTATTGTCTCATATTTTCATGTTGTGGATATGGGGAATAGGAGGAATGAACCTAGGGATGTGAATCATACCATCCAGTTCGTGAATCAGAATCCACCGAACATTCGGGGTGATGCTGAACCCGAAAAGGAAGAGGTGTGGCTAAGTAGGATGAATCGTATCTTCGATTTCATTGGCACACCATCAGATCTCAAGGTCAAGTGGGAGAGATATATGCTCGAGGATCTTGCATGTCAATAGTGGGAGTTAGTGGTGCATGCTAAACTGGATGATGACCTTACATGAGAGAATTTTGAAGAATTTTTCAATAAATATTTCTATCCTCACACGTTCAAGATTCAGAAAATGACGGACATCATTAGCTTGAAACAAGAGACTCTCTCTATCACAGAGTATGCGGTTAAATTCATGAATTTAGACAGTTTTGCACCAGTGGTTACGACAAGTCGTTTGTTGAAGGCACTGATCTTCTAATTGGGGCTAAGGAAAGATATTTGATCGAATATTGTGGTGCTCTGTATTACAAATTATACAGTGATAGTGAACAGAACGACCGTTGCTGAATGTGATATCTCAGGATTGTTGAGAGGAATCATGATGATACCTACGGGAAACGGTGGGAACTCAACCATTGGGAACAAGGGGGAAAAGGACATCTATTTCAATGGTTCAAGTGGAAATCATAATCATATGGTGGGATCAGTGAACCCTCCTCCATGACCCTAGAGTTACGTTGGTTGCATTCAATGTGGTTCGACTGACCACATAAAGCGAGAGTGCACGGCACAACCTAGAGCATATCACAATTACAACAAGATGGTTCATCTTTAGAGCTATTGTCGCAATGCTCATAGGACTGGTGCTCAAGACACTTCTCAGGCGTCGCAAGAATCATATGCTTTGACCAGACATGGATAGAAGAATCAGTCTCGTCAGCATAACAGAGCTAGCCATTGTGTTTATCAAAATACAAAGGCTCCTCAACCAGGAAAATTTCAACAAGGCAAAAAAGAGAGAAGTGTAGCAACGAAGCAATTGCATGGAGCTGAGAAGATGATGGTCTTCGATCAGGCTGGACCATCTACCGTGAGAGGTACAATTATTTTGAATTCAACCATTGTGAAAGTTCTTGTTGATACTAGTTAATCACATTCCTTCATTGCTTCTAGATCTTTTGATATGCGATGTTTAAAATTGGAAATAATGCCTTCAGTTTTGAAACTAAAAACTCATATTGGTTATAGAGAACGTCAAGCCTTTATGTGTAGATCATGTGCTATATCTATTAATGGAGCTGAGTTAAAATGGTACTTCTCGTTGTTGGACATTGATTTCTATGACGTAATTCTGAGTATGGATTGGTTGACAATGGATAAGGATCACATCGACTATTATAGGAGAATGGTTAGTTTCAAGACTGAGGACGACAAAAACCATCTCTTAAGAGGTGAGAGGATGGTACAAAAAGATGCTAAGAGCTTGATGGCACCAATGGTGGGAACTATCACTTACCAACTGGCAGCGTTGACTTTGGAATCAATGTAAGAGATTGGGGAATATAGATTTCCAGCTGTGGTGGATCAATTTACAGATGTCTTTCCCAAGAACTTCTCAGGGTTACCACCTCTAATGTAATAGGATATTACGATTGATCTCCTTTCGATGACTAGTATTATTTCCCTTCCATGTTTTATGATGGAACCAACAGAGTTGCGAGAATATAAATCACATTTATAGGAGCTGGAAAGAATGGGTTTCATTCAACCAATAACTTCTCCATGTGCAGCACCAGTGTTGTTTATAAAGAAGGAAAATGGAACTCTTCGGTTGTGTGTTGATTATCGTAAGCTTAAAAAAGTTACGATAAAGAATAGATATCAACTTCCACGCTTTCATGATCTATTTGATCAATTAAGGGGAGCAAACTGGTTTTCTATGATTGACATGCGATCAAAATATCACCAATTGAGAGTTCGGAAGGAGGATATTCCAAAGATAGCTTTTAGAACTAGATATGGCCACTATTAATAAGCAGTCATGCCTTTTGGTCTATCAAATGCACCAGTGGTCCTATTGGCATTGATGAATCAGATATTTCCGCGATATATGGATTCTTTTTTGTGGTGTTTATGGATGATATCATGGTGTATTCAAAGACAAGGGCTCATCATGAGGAGCACCTAGAAACGTTGTTACAAATTTTTAGTGATCATTGTTTTTATGCGAAGTTATCAATCTGCTATTTTTGGATACAGGAATTACCTTTCCATGGCCATGTCATTTTCGAGAAAGACGTTTCAGTTGATCCTGAAAAAATAGAAGCTGTTATCTCTTGGAAACCACCGAAGAATGTGTTTGAGATGTGCAGTTTTCATGGTCTAGCTTGTTAATACAGACACGTTGTGCGTGATTTCTCATGACTAGCATTTCCAATGATAGATATGACCAAGAAGAATGCTCCATTTCAATGGGCTGAATAATTTCATAAGTATTTCTAGGAACTCAAAGTTCGTCTTACATCAGCACCCATCATGATCTTGCCTAAATCATGACAGGGGTATGTGGTGTATTCTGATGCATAGAGAATAGTTTTGGGTTGTGTACTCATTCATGGAGACCATGTGGTTGCTTATGTCTCACGATAATTGATGGTTCATAAGAAGAATTACCCAACACATGATATGTAGTTAGCTTCATTCATCCATGCTTTTAAAACATGGAGACATTATCTCTTTAATGAGAAATTTACTGTGTTTACGGATCACAAAAGCTTGTAACACATTTTCTCACAGTGAGGTTTGAATCTGATGCAATGGAGGTTGATGGAGTACCCATAGATGTTTAACTTTGAAAATATGTACACACCAGGAAAAGTTAATTCGGTGATGGATGCATTGAGTAGAAAGCCATATGTTCATTTAGCAAAAGATTATTTAGATGAATGGCAGTTGATCTCGGTCATAGCCAACATGCATGTGGAATGTGAAAACTGAGTTGATGATTCTATTTTATTTTTAGATACACTTGTTCCTGATTTAGAAAAGATGATAAAAGTAGCACAAACATCGGAAGTAGAATGTCTGGTTGTAAGTTCAAAAATTCAATGGTTGGGAGACCATTGATTACTGGAAATTTGATGGGGGTTCTGTTTTGTGTTTTGGAGATCAGATGGTTGTACATAAGGTATGTCAGGAAAACCACGTTCATTCTTACCACCATTCAAGATGGGTTGTACATCCAGGTACACAGAAGATGTATAAGGCATTGAAGGCATAGTTTGGGTGGAGCGGAATAAAAAGGAATGTGGTCGAGTTCGTCTAGCGGTGCTTAACTTTCAGTAGGTTAAAGCAGATAATCAAAGACCAGCTGGTATGTTACAATCTTTACCTCTCCCAGTGTGGAAATGTGATCATATATCAATGGATTTTGTTATAGGTCTTCCAACAACGGTCTAGAAACAAAATGTCATTTAGGTGGTAGTGGATCATCTAACCAAGTCAGCACATTCCGTCCCTATTAGTGAAACCACTAAAGTGGAATATCATTCAAAAATCTATATCGGAGAAGTGGTAAAGAGGCATGTAGTTCCAGTTTCTATACTCTCAGATAGTGATATGAGGTTCACATCTCATTTCTGGAAATCATTACAGCAAGCCCTTGGGGCTCAATTGACTTTGAGCACGACGTATCATCCTCAGACGGATGGGAAATCCGAGCGGATGATATAAACAATGGAATACATGTTGTGAGCTTTTTTAATGTATTTTGGTGGCTCATGGGAGGATCATATTCCATTAGTGGAGTTCTCATACAATAACAACTAACAAGCCTTGATAAACCTGGCTCTCTTTGAAGCATTGTATGAGCGTCCTTGTCATTCTCCACTATACTAGGTGGAAACGGGTGAAATGTTACGATTTGGACCAAGACGTGTCCATGAGACAATAGAGAAGATCTAGATGATTAGAAAGAGGATGGGGATGGCTCAGAGTTTTCAGAATTGTTATGAAGATCACCGTCGAAGACTGTTGTCCATCATTGTGGGTGATCATGTCTTCATGAAGATCTCAGCAAGGCTTGGACATCGTCATTTCAAGAAGCACGTCAAGTTACCTCCTAGATAGATTGGACCTTTTCAGATACTGGAACTGGTTAGAGATGTGGAATATCGGTTGACATTACCACCACGATTTAGTTCGGTGCATAATGTGTTCCATGTATCTCAGTTGAAAAAGTATCAGCCGGATCCTGACCAAGTTATCAGATGGAATTACATTGACCTATATCCAGATGCTTCATTTATACATATCCCAGTATGGATTGATGATAGGAAAGAGAAGGTATTTCATGGAAAAATAATCATCCTAGTGCGGGTTTTATGGCTGCATGGTCATATTCAAAAAGAGACTTGGGAACGTGAATAGGAAATGAAAGATAAATGGCCGGAACTCTTTCACCTGGGTGATGTTTTATACTTTCCAAGGACGGAAAGGCCAATGTTGGGGAGAATTTAGTACCCCAGTTTTTTGAATGTAACCCTTTCTTGATTCTTTTCATGATTTTAATGTTAAGATTGTTGAATGGGAGAGTTATGAGAACTTGTAATGATGTTGTGAGGCAAAGGGGAAGTCGCACGGGCGGCGCACAATTTATCTAAACCATGTGGCCAAACCATGTCCAGTGGGTCTTGGAGGTAGTAGATTTTTCATGGTCGGTGCATGGTTTAAGTACCCATGTGGCCAAACTGTATGAGAAGGGTGATCTAGCCAGTAGCTAATGCATGGTTAGAGCACAGTTTGTCTAACCGTGCGAACTAACTGTGCAGCCACGTAAATGAGATCTTATAAATGTAGATCTCACACGTGTTTTCCTCTATGTAGCTCTTTTTTCCTCCTTTCATCCCTAAATAGGGATTTTTATTCTCTTAAGGTCTAGGAAGGTTCTCCCATAGTTTCGAAGGCGATCTGAAGGCTTCTCATGGCGAATCGAATTCAGATTCTTGAGGTATGTGATTGTTCTTGTTTGGTTTCATATATCTACATAGATCTACTTTGCGTCGTCTCTCAGATTCATAGATCTACAGCTATTATGGATAGATATAAGTGAATGGATGACAAACGTGATGATATTTGGTCTTAGTTGTGTTAAGATAAGTGATCTAAGGAGGATTCCTGGAGAATCGACCGAGTCTTCTTTTGCGTTCTCCGTTTGTTAGGTTTTTCATCAAAACCTTTAAGGTTGGTGGATTCCCTCTCAACTCCTATTGTTAGAAGTGATTGTCTTGGTTTTAAACTATGTTATTTTAATTAAATTGATTGGGAAAAAGATGTAATAAATCTTCATTAGTGATGATTTATGGTTTTTATGAATTTGTGAAATCTTGTTGAATTATTTTGAAAGGTGATTTGGCTTATTGAATTTAAAATGTTGATTTTAAATTCTGTATTGTCTGGAATGGTAATTGGTTTGATGAAAGTTGGGTTTTCAATAAAAAGGGGTGTTTTATTGAAATGGTTCGGTATTGAAATGGCTTGATGAAATTGGTTCATTATTTTGTTTTCAAAAAATGTACAGTTCTATTGAAATGGCATGAATTGGTTGAACACAGTTGGTTTTGATTGAAATGGTTTTCAATTAAAGGGTGTTTCATTGAAAGGATGGTTAGGCATGAATGTTCTAAATGTTTGTTGTGTGTTCATGTTTCATATGTGAGGCTTGGTTGAAATAGGACATTGTTCTCGGTGTGTAACATCCCAAAGTTTCACTAATGGAAAATCCCTCTTGATCCAGTTAAATGGCTCTTTATGAAAAATGTTTTTATAAGATGCCCACTTCTTTGGTTTTATGTTAAGAATTGTGACCTTTGTTAATATAGCCAGTGAACAGTGATCACATGATTAGTATAAATATAAGGCTTTAACGAACCCAATTCTACTCAGACAAAGGAAGTGACGACCTCATCCAGTAGAATTTCCCCATACGAAGCCCATTTTTCGGAGCTCGGAAAAGAGGTGGCGTCTTTGGGCTTCGCCCTTGAGCAAGCCCAAGCTGAGATTTATTATGTCAAGCTCGAGCAAGACCGTCTATGGAAAAAGTGGAATTTGATATAGATTACCACTCGAGCGATGTTATCTGAGCCGCCCTAAGAGTCGGTCACCATTGCACACCTTACCCTTAGGTCTTATGCAGCTGTTTTAAGGGGTTATGTAACAAATAAGTAGTACTATGTTCATGCACATTATTTTTTTATATATAATAATGAATATAATTTCTAGTCATTTTTGATGCATTGTAAATAGTTTTTAAAGTACAAATGGTGTTTTTAGCTATTATTTAATTAAGAAATTTATTTTATTAAATTAAGGGATTTTTTAATTAAATAATATTTTAATAAAATATTATTATTATTATTAAATTAATTTTTATTAAATATAAATGATCTTATAATTTTATGAATGCAATTAAAATTTTTATTAATGTTTGAATGCCATTTCTATCAAAACCCGTGAATTTTCGATAAATGTCTGTTTTTATTTAAAAAGTGAAAATTCACATTTATATAAAATTATTTAGAAAAAATAAATGTTATTTTTGGAATCAGGACCTCAATATTATCCAACGGTGAATTTTTCATAATTTTCTGAGACAGTCAAATTTTTGGGTAAAAATTAAATACCATTTAAATATATAATGTGTTTTATGACATCATAATGACCCAATGGTGATGTAATAAAATACCATAATCCTTATGTTCGGACAATATGTGTTTTATCATTAAAATAATGAGGTTTTGGGTTTTGTTTTACTTACTCATCAAAGCATTAATGAACCCCTCAAGACATATTCAACACTTTGCCTTTTTAAATTAATTTCCATGGGAGTGTGACTCACCTCCACATAAGCAACCCTAATATTTTAATATGTTCAGACTTGGGAATTACAAAATATTGTTTTCCTCTTTCCTTTTCCAGAAACCATGGGCAAAAACCATGGGATGGTTTGTGGTTTGGATTGGTTTAATATAAGGGGTCCCAAACCTAAATAATAAAGAATTCTCTCACCTTTCCTATATAAACCCACCCAAGCTCCCACTTCCTCCTCAGTAAAATCCTTTGGAGTTTGTCCAACCTCTGCCCTACTCTCTCTAGATTCCTCCAAAGTTTCCCCAACCTCCCAAGAAGCCTCTAACAAGCTTCTCTCTAGCCTTTGGAAGCACACTTCCAAGTAAGGGTTTTTTCTTCCTTTCTCATTTTTGTCAATTTTCTTTAAGTTGTATTTCCCATTTAATTTCAATTATTATTGTCGGGGTATGGTTTTTCACCTCCCCCATACTTCCCTCTTATTGTTTTAATGATGGGATACCCCTTTCTCTTTCATTAAATTCCTCCCATGTACACCCGTTATTATGTCGAAATTCCGAAAGGAACTTCTCTCTCTTCTTTTACATTCAAGCAACACTTTTGTATCATGAATCTAAATTCTTTTTCAATTTCTGGGACTTGTATCTATATGACCTCCCTACTTTCCATTACATGTAAATATGATGAGGAACCCCTTTCTCTCTCATCATCCATTTTTATGAATTTTTATGTCACGCCGTTACGCTGCCGAAATCGCACAGATTTTCTAAGCCAATGTCATTGTGTAGTGAATACCATGCCCATTTCTCCATCAGGGGTATTCACATTTATGCACATTTACTTATTGGTTATAAAGTTTCATATATGAATTCCACATTCCTTTATCGTGGAATAAATGATTATGTTTTATGAATCCATTTTTTATGATCCATGTGGCACACTTATGCATGAAATGAAATGTTTAAGAAGGGTGTGCCCTTATAGCGCTCCAATGCATTGGGTAAAGTATAGTATCATGATACGTCAAGTGCAATGAGTGTTGACTCATGATAATTCAAGTGCAACAAAGGTATACGCGTGCTTCATGTGCAATGAGGGTTTACTCATGCTCCATGTGCAATGAGCCATGACTCATGCTAATTCAATGTTAAGTGTTGTTGCCACATTTCCATGTTATGATTATCATGCTTTATCATGCCTTTATGTTCATGTTTCTTTTATGCTCTATTGACATGCCTATTGTCTAACATGTATTGTACTCCTCGTGTTATTCCATGTGTACTCCCTTACTGGGCTTTATAGCTCACCCTTTTCTTATGCATGTCCTCAGATTATCCCATGCAATGCTATGTACGGGGGATTGTAGTGGTTACGTAAAGGAAGTTTTCAATAAAGATGTTGTATTTATTGTTTTAAGTTTTTATGTAATTCTCCCAAGCCCCAAAAACACTAAACCTCTCAATCTTGTTTGTTGTATCAAGTGATGTTTTATGTAATAAAGCATGTTTATGTTGTAATAAAAAGAACGGTTGTCATAGTTGGCATCAGAGGATAGGTTTAGTTATTTTTGGGATTAGGAAACCCTAGTAAAGCCTTAGATATAAGAATAAGTATAATAAAAACATCCCTAAGTTTTGGTAAATACTAAGTAAGTTGTTTATCAAACAAATACATCCCTTTCTGGATACGAGCAGGTAGAGGCAGCTCTGGCACATATGTATCCTAGGGGTAAAACCCGAAAACACCGCTTTGATCTAGACTCGAACGGGAACTGGTGCATGACAACGGGCCTTGCTGCACTCTTGGTTACTACACTCCCGGGGGATATGTTTTGATAAATTCACAATCTTAGTATGAACCCTTATTAAGGGAAGAATGCCCCTAAGAATATATGATATAAAGTAGATCATGAAAATCTTATATTGAATCCTATAGATTCATGAGTTAATGAAATTAAAGATTATTTATAAGTCATAAACTTTTGTCTTTGGATTGCCCTTTATGTGTTACCCCTAACTTTCCTTTTATTCCATCCAATGGTCGATAATAGGAAGAGTCGGGCTAAAAACCATTGTGAAGATCAATGTGATGATTGTACTAATGAGATGCCCAATACAATCGGAGTGGGAATCGCGAACTTTGTCACGCTTCTCTTTCAGCTAACTGATGTTTTGAATAGAAACACAGTTCAAGAGGAATGTTCAACACCCCCTAAGAAAAACAAGTCACTATCGAGAGCATCATGAGACAAAGGCCTCCTATTTTAGTGGATCATCTGATCCCATGATCGCTGAACAATAGATCAACTCCATTGAAAAGATAATCTCCATCCTCCATTGTTCTGAACAAGAGAAGGTTCTCCAAGCTACTTATCGTATAGAGGGTGAAGCTGATCAATGGTGGACGTTGATCAAAAATACGAAGCCCGAGGATGAGATCAAGGCTTTGGAATGGAAGGAATTCTGGAAGATGTTTTTCGATAAATATTTTCCGCGCACCCTCCGGATTAAGATGGAAAAGGACTTCCTTTCACTCAAGCAAAAAATATGAGGAATCTGTTAGAGCATATGAGGAAAACTTCACAAGGATTGCACGATACGCTTCTAGCTTTGTCGCTACCCCCGTATGCAAGGTTGACTACTTCTTTGGTGGGCTGAAGCCTAGCTTGCAGAAGGAATTAGCGATCCGTGACTTTGAAATCTATGAGTAAATTGTCCGATGTGCCCTCAAGGTCGAAATGGAGATCCGGGAATCATAGGGGTATCATGGGGACAAGAAGCATAAGGTAGACTTCAATGTTGGTTGTCCGATGTATAAATCCAACAGCGCTAAGAAGTTACAGCACCCCACTTTCCAAAAGTGCGGAAAGAAGCACCCTGGAAATTGCCTCAAGGGGATGAGAAAATGCTTCAGGTGTGAAAGAGAAGGGCACCTAGCTATTAACTGTCGGCAGGAAGGACCCGCGGCTACGACAGAGGAGAGGAACACTCCGTTCGAACCTCAACGTGTTGTTCAATGCTATAAATTCAAAGAACCGGGTCATTTTGCAAATTAGTGCCCTAATCCAAGGGTTATTGGAGGCAACAAACAACCTCCAAGACAGAAAGGAAGAGTTTTTTCCATCACTTCTGCCGAAGTGAACCCCAAAAATGAAGTGGTGATAGGTACGCTAGTTATTCATTCAAGAATAGAGAACGTAATTTTTGATTCAGGTTCTAAAAATTCTTTTATATCTTGAATGTTTAGTAGAACAATCCCAGCACCACAAAAAATCATGGAAGTAAAGATTTCGGTGAGTACGGAAAATGGGGCAATCATTGCATCCCATGAATATAACTCCTCCCCTGGTACAATTTGTGTATTGAATTTCCCAGAGAACCTCATCATACTCTAGTTGGTGGAATTTGATGCAATTCTTGGCATGGATTGGCTTTCATTTTATAGAGCCAACATAAATTGTCGGGAGAGGGAAATCACACTCCATATAGAGAATCGACCCCCGATTCATTACAAGTTTCAAGAGGAAGACAAATCTCCTTTAGCTTCTTCATCTCAAGCATGGATATTACTGCCCTATGAGCATGCGTATCTGGCTCAGATGATTGAGTCCAAAGAAGAAACCATCCTTGAAGAAATGCCTATTGTGAGGGAATTCGCTGAAGTGTTTCCTGAGGAACTGCCTGGTCTTCCTCCAAGAAGAGATGTTGAGTTCTCAATTGAACTTATACCTGGGGTGCTACCAATATCCAAGACTCCATATAGAATGGTTGTTGTTGAGCTTGAAGAGCTGAAGAAAATACTGCAAGAAAATCGGGATAAAGTGTTTATACGCCCAAGTTCTTCACCATGGGGTGCACCCATCCTCTTCGTCAAGAAGAAGGATGGGTCAATGCGGCTCTGCATTGATTATTGTGAACTTAAAAAAATCACGATAAAGAACAAGTATCCTATCCCAAGAATCGATGAATTGTTTGATCTTCTACGTGGAGCACAATACTTCTCCAAGGTGGACTCGCGGTCAGGATATTATCATGTAAGGGTGAAGAAGGAAGATATCCCCAAGACTGCTTTTCGTACAAGGTACGGGCACTATGAATTCATAGTAATGCATTTCGAACTCACCAATGCTCCAGAAATATTCATGGACTTGATGAATAGTCTTTAAATATTACCTTTACAAATTTGTGGTAGTCCTTATAGATGATATTCTAATATACTCCAAAACCAAGGAGGACCATGAGGAGAATTTAAGAACTGTAATGGAGACTTTGCGCAAGGATAAGCTCTATGAAAAGTAAAGAATGTGTGAGTTCTAGTTGAAGGAGGTATCATTCTTGGTCCATATCATAACAAGAAATGGGATATCTGTGGATCCCTCCAAAATAGATGCAATTGAGGGATGGCCGAGGCCAACATCAGTAACTGATATCTGTAGCTTCTTGGGGTTAGCTGGATATTATTGACGATTTGTGAGAAATTTCCAATGATTGTCCAACCCTCTTACCAAGTTAAATAGAAAGTGAATAATGTTTTCTTGGAGTGATGAATGCGAAGAAAGCTTCAAGGAGTTGAAAAGGAGGCTTATCACTACACCCGTGATCATTTTACACACAAGCGGGGAGCTTTTTGTGGTATTTAGTGATGCTTCAAAGAAGAGATTAGGATGTGTGCTGATGAATAATGATAAAGTGATATCCTATGCATCAAGGAAGTTGAAAATCCATGAGAGAAACTATCCAACACATGATCTGGAGTTGGAGGCGGTGATCTTTGCCTTAAAAATTTGGTGGCATTATCTCTATGGAGAGAAATGTGAGATATATACTGACCACAAGAGTCTTAAATATATATTCACATAGAAAGAGCTTAATATGCGCCAGAGAAGATGGATAGAGCTCATCAAGGATTATGACTGTTCAATACATTACCACCATGGGATAGCGAACAAGGTGGCAGATGCCCTAAGTAGAAAGGATCCAGCGATTCTATCAATGATGAGAATTGATAAGGATCCAATCTTCACAGACTTGATGAATATGGACGTGGGAATCATAAAGAAGGGAACATCATCAATCCTTTCACAAATGATTGATCAACCATCTCTTTTGGAAAGGTTAAAGGATGCTCAAAAAGATGATGTGGGAATTCAAGAAAAAGTGGAAGCTATCAAAAAGGGGAAATCCTCGGAGTTTAATTTTGATGAAGAAGGAATAGTGCGGTTTGGGAAAAGACTATGTGTTCCATCAAGTCCAGAGCTGAAGAAGGAACTTTTGGATGATTCACGTAGTTAAAATTTTTCTATTCACTTAGGGAGCACAAAGATGTATCGAGATCTCTGAGAAAACATTTGGTTAGATAATATGAAGAAGGAGATCACCGAATATACATCATTGTTCCGGGTGTGTCAACAAGTGAAGGAAGAGAGGTAGAAGTATGAGGGGATGATGCAACCATTGCCCATACTAGAATGGAAATGGTAAAGCATCACCATAGACTTTGTCACCGGACTTCCAAAGACATCCAAAGGAAACAATGCAATCTGGGTTGTTGTAGATCATTTTACAAAGACTGTACACTTCATTGCTATTTGGGAGGATTTCTCTTTGGATCAACTGGCACAGATATATATATTAGGGAAGTGGTAAGGTTGCATGGAGTACCACTATATATTGTTACTGACTGAGATCCAAGATTCACCTCTATGTTTTGGAAGAGTCTTCAACATGCTCTGAATACTGAACTGAAATTCAGTATGGCCTATCATCCTCAAACTGATGGCCAATCCGAGCAGAATATCCAAACGCTTGAGGATATGTTGAGAACGTGCTCAATGGACTTTAAAGGAGGATGGGATCAACATCTTCCTCTGGTTGAGTTCTCTTATAATAACAGTTCCCAATCGAGCATCCAAATGGAACCATATGAAGCCCTATCTGGGAAAAGGTGCAGAACACCGGCATGTTGGGATGAGGTCGGTGAACGTAATCTTCTTGGACTTGAAATGGTCGAAGAAATGGTGGAGAAGGTGAAAACCATTCAGCAGCATATCAAGTTAGCCCAGAGTCGACAGAAGAGTTATGCAGATAATCGTCGACGAGACCATGATTTTAATGTTGGAGACATGGTGTTTTTACGCATATCTCCATGGAAGAAGGTCATGAGGTTTGGAAAGAAAGGGAACTTAAGTCCAAGGAACATCGTCCCCTTCGAGATTCTTGATCGTGTTGGGGCTATGGTCTATCGACTAGCACTTCCACCTACTATGGCCAAGGTGTATGATGTCTTTCATGTATCCTTGTTAAGGAAGTACATACCAGACCCTTCACATGTACTCTCTTCCGAGGTGGTACAATTGGAAGATGATCTTTCTTATAAGGAGAAACCGGTGAAGATCTTAGATCATAGAGAAAAAGTTATATGAAATAAGACAATGCCCCTTGTCAAGGTGTTGTGGATAAACCACAAGTTTGAAGAAGAAACTTGGGAGTTGGAGGATATGATGAAGCTGAGTTACCCACATTTGTTTTAGTGTGGGAAAATGAAAATTTCGAGGAGAAATTTCTTAATGTGGGAATATTGTAACGACCCAAAGTTTCATTAATGGAAAATACCTCTTGATCCAGTTAAATTTCTCTTTATGAAAAATGTTTTTATAAGATGTGAAATTCTTTGGTTTTATGTTAATAATTGTGACCATTGTTAATATATCCATTGAACAGTGATCACATGATTAGTATAAATATAAATCTATAACGAACATAATTTTTCTCAGACAAAGGAAGCGATGGCCTCATCCAGTATAATTTCCCCACACAAAGCGCATTTGTCGGAGCTTTGATAAGAGGTTGCGTCTTTGGGCTTCTCCCTTGACCAAGCCCATGCTTAGCTTAATTATTTCAAGCTTTAACGTGATCGTCTACGAGAAAAGTGGAAGTTGATAGAGATTACCACTCAAGCGATGTTATCCGAGCCGCCCCAAGAGTCTGTCACCATCGCACACCTTACCCTTAGGTCTTATGTGGCTGTTTTATGGGGTTATGTAACAAATAAGTAGTACTATGTTCATGTACATTATTTCTTTGTATATAATAATGAATATAATTTCTAGTCATTTTTGATACATGGTAAATAATTTTTAAAGTACAAATGTTGTTTTTAGTTATTATTTAATTAAGAAATCTATTTTATTAAATTAAGGTATTTTTGAATTAAATATTATTTTAATAAAATAATATTATTATTATTAAATTATTTATTATTAAATAAAAATGATCTTATAAATTTATGAATGCAATTAAAATTTTTATTAGGGTTTGAAATCCATTTCTGTCAAAACCACTGAATTTTCGATAAATGTCTGTTTTTATGTTAAAAGTTAAAATTCACATTTATAGGAAATTATTTAGATAAAATTAATGTTATTTTTGGAATCATGACGTCGAAATTATCCAACGGTGAATTTTTCATAATTTTCCGAGACAGTCAAATTTTTGGGTAAAAATTAAATACCATTTAAATATATAATGTGTTTTATGACATCATAATGACCCAATGGTGATGTAATAAAATACCATAATCCTTATGTTCGGACAATATATGTTTTATCATTAAAATAATGAGTTTTTGGATTTGTTTGACTTACTTTTCAAAGCATTAATTAACCCCTCATGACATATTCAACAGTTTGCCTTTTTAAATTAATTTACAGGGGAGTGTGACTCACCACCACATAAGAAACCCTAATATTTTAATAAGTTCGGACATGGGACTTATAAAATATTGTTTTCCTCTTTCCTTTTCTAGAAACCATGGGCAAAAACCATGGGATTGTTTGTGGTTTGGATTAGTTTAATATAAGGGGTCCCAAACCTAAATAAGAAAGAATTCTGTCACCTTTCCTATATAAACCCACCCAATATCCCACTTCCTCCTCACTAAAGTCCTTTTGATTTCGTCCATACTCTGCCCTACCCTCTCTAGAATCCTCCCAAGGTGCACCAATCACCCAAGAAGCCTCTCTCTAGCCTTTGGAAGCACACTTCCAAGTAAGGGTTTTTTCTTCCTTTCTCATTTTTGTCAATTTTCATTAAGTTGTATTTCCCTTTTAATTTCATTTATTAATGTTGGGGTATGGTTTCACACCTCCCCCATACTGCCCTATTATTGTTTGAATTATAATAGACCCATTTCTATCTCATTAAATTCCTCCCATGTACACCCGTTACTATGCCGAAATTCTGAAAGGAACTTCTCTCTCTTCTTTTACATTCAAGCAATACTTTTGTATCATGAATCTAAATTACTTTTCAATTGTTGGGACATGTATATATATTACCTCCTTACTGTCCATTACATGTAAATATGATGAGGAACCCTTTTCTATCTCATCATCCTTTTTTATAAATTCTTATGTCACGCGGTTACGCTGCCGAAATCGCACAGTTTTTCTAAGCCAATGTCATTACGTAGTGAATACCATGCCCATTTATCCATCAAGGGTATTCACCTTTATGAACATTTAAATATTGGTTATAATGTTTCATGTCTTAATTCCACATTCCTTTATCGTGGAATAAATGATTCTGTTTTATGAATCCATGTTTTATGATCCATGTGGCACACTTATGCATGAAATGAAATGTTTAAGAAATGTGCACCCTTATAGCACTCCAATGCATTGGGTAAAGTATAGTATCATGATATGTCAAGTGCAATGAGTGTTGACTCATGCTAATTCAAGTGCAACAAGGGTTTACTCATTCATCATGTGCAATGCGGGTTTACTCATGCTCCATGTGCAATGAGCCACGACTCATGCTATTTCATTGTTAAGTGTTGTGGCCACATTTCCATGTCATGATTATCATGCATTATCATGCCTTTATGTTCATGTTTCTTTTATGATCTATTGATATACCTATTGTGTAACATGTATTGTACTCCTCATGTTATTCCATGTGTACTCCCTTACGGGGCTTTATAGCTCACCCTTTTCTTATGCATGTCCTCAGGTTATCTCATGCAATGCTAAGTACGAGGGATTGTAGTGGTCACGTAAAAGAAGTTTTCAATAAAGATGTTGTATTTCATGTTTAAAGTTTTTGTGTAATGATTCTAAGCCCCAAAGACACTAAAACTGTCTATCTTATTTATTGTATCAAGTGATGTTTTATGTAATAAAGCATGTTTAAGTTGTAATAAAAAGCAGAGTTGTCATATGGTGCCAAACATTTAATGGCACATGGGACTTTTTATTACGAGGCTTGGTTGAAATATGACCTTGTGCTCGGTGCTAACAGTGTAATGGCACATGGGAAAAAATTACCCTGTGAAGACATTGTAGATCAATGGGAAACCACTAATGAGTATGGAACTGTCATAACATTTCATTCATGGTTGATTTCACGGGTTTGTGAAATGGTTTTGTATTCCAAAAAGGAATGTTTGTGAAATGGTTATAAAGCATGTTTGGTTATTAATCTAGAAATATAACGTTCTGGAAAATTGGTTTAAATTTCTCTTTGAATGCCTTTGGTTATGAATGGTATAGGAAATTTGTTTATATTTAGTTATAAACTACTTTTGAGAAAATGTTTTTTATAAACAGTTTTCATATAAATGTGGGTAACTCTTATATCCCAGTTGTGTGAGTAGAGAAGTAATTTGGGAAAACCTACTGAGTTTTATAATCACCCCTTCTTTAGCACAATGGTTCTTTTTCAGATGTCTTATTCCGAGACACAGGTAAAGGTAAAGCATCTCATTGCTAGTGGCTCGTGGTTATGCTTGGGAGATATTGTGGAGCTTCGAGCTGGTGGAGCATGGAGTCTATTGTCTTTTGAGATTCTTGAGTGGTTCTTCTGTAGTGTACTGTGATGTTTGGTTTGGTCTTCCGCTGTTGTGTGCTCTTATGTGGTTTGACATAAATGAAGTTGTTTAGTTGTCATTATTTTATTCATGCATCATATAGTGAATGTTGGTTGGTTTATGGGTTTTTCTTAATGTGTAAATCGTCCTCAAAAATGTATTTGAAACCCTTGGACATTTATTGCAAGCCTTTGGAGGCTTGGGGATGTTGCTTAAAGCCTATTAATGACTCATTGTACTCTCATGCCAGTAAGAATTAGCATGTCATTACAACCATGTATATTAA
Organism: Viscum album; assembly: GCA_963277665.1. Taxonomy (NCBI): domain Eukaryota; kingdom Viridiplantae; phylum Streptophyta; class Magnoliopsida; order Santalales; family Viscaceae; genus Viscum; species Viscum album. Next base: position 76,103,715 of record OY728127.1, on the reverse strand, counting down.
GAGATCCTAATATAGAATGTAAACATTGTACCCCAAAAAATATTCCTCAATACAAATTCCAAGGAATCACTATAATTCTATTCTATGATATAATTTTTTTTATTTATGTATTTAAATTATTTATTTCATATTTCAATTATTAAATATCATATTTGAATTTTGAATATTGTGGTCATCTATAGGGAAATTATGGCATTGTGTACTATTATATAAATAAAATAAATATAAAAAATATTTCATGCAATGGCATAAGTATTATAATTTTAAAATATAATAATAGATTTATCATCATTTTATTTCAATTTGATGTGAAATTGGTTTACAAAAAAAATTAAAGATAAAATGTCGTTTTTATATAAAATCTAAATTGTAAGTACTATAAGATTAAATATAAAAGATAATTTTTAAAAATATTTAAAACAAATTTCATTAAATCATCCAAAACATGGATTCATCAAGAAAATTTATCTTTTATGGGTCATGATTTATTTTTAATAAAAATAATTACTATGGTTCATTTTTAATGGATGATAATAATGGTAAATATTACAAACATAACATTCCTCAAATATTACTATATAAACATGAAAAAACCACCTTCAAGAAGAATTTAAATATTTTAAAAATTAAAAAAATACATGAATCCTGATTATTTCCTTATAAATATCACAAATATTACATATAATTCATTTTCTACCCTCACCCCTATACAATTCTAATGAAAATTCCCAAATTACGTATAACAAAGGAATCCCATCTTCGAGCTTTGACACAAACATTTCATTTGATATTCTATTGAATTGATTCCATATTCATCTATATCAGAGTCTCAATCTATGATCATAATCCACTACTAAATAAAATTTTACCTATTTATACAATTTAGGAGGTCGTCCATGAGATGGTAAATCTCTCTATGTGACTAATAATAATTTCTTATACATTTTATTCACTATTTTCCCACCAAAACTATGTTAGTGATGATAATAGTGTTAGTAATTTTTTGGAGATAAGGAAAATGTAATTAAAATAACCCAACTCTATCCATTCTAAATAATACTCATTATTTAATTGATGTTACATGTGGACACTAACATCAATGAATGGTGGGCATTAATTTTCACCACTGCCCTACATGGATATTAAGAAATGTTTATTCAATGAAAAAATAATATTTTTATTACATTTTTATTATTATAAAAATATAATACATTTTATACCCTCATCATATTCAAATGAAAATGAAAATTTTTTTTGAGAAAAAGTTCATACTACTACCTATAGTAAATAATTTATATCATTTTTAATCACAATAAAAAATTGGTGGCCCTATGAAATTAATTAATTATTAAATATGATATTATTTTGAATATAATGTGTGATTTTTGTTGTTGAATGGAAATATTAAAATTTATATCACATATAATGATTTAACCTTTTGGTTATTAAAATTTATTGAAACATTAACATTAATGATTTCTTCAACACAAATCCTAAATAAAATTTTAAATTAATTAAATAAGAATAACATAAATCAATTTTTTTTTCAATTCAATTAAATTTAATAATCTATAAATGATGAACTTTGTATCACATAATAAAGATATACATTGACTTTTTGAAAGATTTTTGAAATTATCAAAGATAATAACACCCAATTATTATGATAAACAATGGCTATAACATTGATGTATAGTAATTTATGACAATATAACTGAATAAAATATAACATTTAGGAGAAAATTCCATAAAAAAATTACTAATATGGAATTAGTTTTTTTTCTGGATGATAAATTTCTCTCCACGTGGTTTATAATTAGATAATGTGTTTCTCATATTATTTTTCATTATTTGATATATATTTCAAAATAAAAACATATTTTATTTTGTTATGTAATATATAATACTCCTTTTAATTTTTAGTAATTATAGAAATATTCATTGAAATTAAATTTCATGTTCATGCACTACCATTCTATAGGAATTGATTCTATTGAAACTGAATACTATTGGGTTTTTAAAAAAAAATCTTCCATTATTTTTGGAAATCATTTCCATTTTATATACTATGTATTGAAATATGTAATTATGTTACATTATTATAAATTCCATAATTTTATTCCAATGAGATTCAACCATCCACATTCATTATTATACCTCCGTAGTATGTTATAATAGAGAAGCATTATCATTTCCATAAACAATTTAAATACTGATTAAATTTTAATAATATTGGGCTCTCTTTGAAATAAAATACATTACTAGATAAAAAATAAAGGAAATAATATTTCAAGTTGAATAAACTTTCTGAAATAAGTAGGAAAAATCTAGTTAGATAATAACTCTTACTCAGAATACATGTCATGGGAATACTTGAAAAATATGAATGACATTCCTAACGCACTAAAATTGTTTTCTAATTGGATTATTCCTTAATAATATTCAAATATTATGTCTAATTATTAACATGATACCATGATTCTAATTCTTACTAATTATATTTTACAATTCCATTGAAAAGGGTACATTGAATTACTAAAATTCATATGGTATGATATTCACCTATTTTGCTACGCTATTCTACATAATATTGATATGATTATAATTTATATATATATTACTTATATATGGGAAACTATTTATTTAATCGACCTTATTATGAATGAGGGTACATACTGAATATTAAAATTAATTTTTTTATCCACTATATCATTTATTTACTGACATTTAATTAATTAACTGCTTATGAGATACATGAGTAATATAGCCCCTATATGTATAAGAATTTCTACAATGTGAATCTAGTTTGGGTATTGTGGTTCATGATTATCTAGTTGTCAATAATTCCTTAAAAATTGGAATTTTAGGAATGAAGTTAATGTATTGGTAAAATGGAATTTATGTTATGATTTTGGTTTCCTAGTATATATAATTTATTGAAATATTAAGATGTCCTACATTTCACATTTCAAGATAATGACATTAGTTATTTTTATGCATTTTATCTCAGTTATTGTTATTTTCATGTAATCCATATATTTAATTCATTCACAATTTATTAGTAATATTAAATTATTCAAAATTTGATGTCAATCCATATTCATTTATTTCATTCTTATTATACAATTTATTAATCTATATAAATACCCTTTCTGAGCTTTTAATCACACTAATTTATATTATTTCCCTTTACTTATGGGATCCAACATTTGTACCTAAATTTTCATATAGAATTTTCAAGGAGAAATAATATGTTTATATATATATATAGTTCGTGAATATTATATTACAAATGCAATATTATTTTCATATATTTATTATTTAAGATATATATTTATAATATTGTAACTTATAAATTATTATCACATTATTCTATACCAATACGAAGAATTAAACTCTATCATTGGGATATTATAGGATATTTTTAATGTTTAGTATTAAATAATATAAAGTAGAATCATTAGGTACTAATGTTATAATATATTTGAAAGGGAAAATAACCTACATTATAACCACATAAGAAATTTTGATGTGTATCTAAATTACACGACATAATTTTTTTTAATTAATTACAATTATATGATTCATTGATTTATTCATATCCTAAATAAGTATAATATTTTGTCTATAAATGAAACATAATTGGATGAATAAGTACCATGTAGGTGGGAATACTCAATTTATGTATTTAAATATTTATTAAATCAATAGATATATAGTTAGATCTACAAATACTGTAAATATGTTAAGCTAGATAACTCTAAAGATGAAAAAAACCATAAAAATATTAAATATATTATCAATACATAGCATGTTACAAAATTATTTTAAAAACTAATAACTAGTTATCCTCCATCCATGGATTGAACCAAGATCAATTTGTAGTTAATAAGTGGAAACATTATATTGATAGTACATTAAATTCATTGGGATGTAGTTAGATAAGGATGGTGACAATGGATATATTCAATATTTGGTAATTTTTATGAAAATAATGGGAAATATTGGATATTTTATTGTATTCATTCAATGTAATATTATTTTAGAATATCATTCCTTATGAGAAATGAATAACATGAAGATATTTTTTCTAAACGTATATAAAAAATGGAAAATTATATTACAATAAAGTGTGTAGGTAAAATTACATTATTTTAAATGTATATTATAAACTATATACCACATCCTATAATTACGATCAATCATTTAATTTATGAATTAAATAAATGAATTAAAATGGAATTAGTATCCTAATAATATTAATATTATTAAGATATTTTTAAATGTTATATAAATTCTATATATGAGGTTTCCATGTTCCACAAATTTAAAAATTGAATAATGATATGTTAATGGTGGTTGATCTATATGTTGAGTGTAATTATAAAAAGAAGAATAATTTACATGAATACTAATGACCATACAAGAATAATGGGTTGAAAATTATTATAGATTCCTTGATAGTAATGGTGTTTTCAAAAAAATGATTTAATTATTTAAATATCACAAATAAAATTGGGTAATGAAGTCGAAAATATTAATTTCATTGATTAAAATGGTATGATTCCAAATTTATATAAATTCTTCAAAAACTATGGGAATCAAACCCAAAAGAAGAATGTTAGAAAATTATGGACTTATTCAATCATAATAATATATTTTTAGGTCCCAAATAATGCTATAAAATAATCATTAATCATAAATAAATTGTTTGATTATTCTATATCTGATTCATGATCTATTAATTGATACATATCACACATTGCTTCTAAAAACAATGAATCATACCCTAATTCACAAAGGTCAAAATTTTCTATAAAAAATTTCATAAATGTTATATATTTAGAAACTATATTATTCAATAGATAATATTATTTTTGGAGGTTATTATATTTCAAACACATTTACTACACAAAAGGTTTGAAATCAAATAATATATTATAATGAATGGATCCCCAATTGGAATGCGTGAAATTATCTTCATGAAAATTAAAATAAGATTTATGATGATGGAATAGAATCCCTTATTTTAATATTAATTCATTATATCACGATTAATATGTGTATACCCCTCTAGTGACTTATCTTAATTAAATTTAATCATCAATTATTATGGTTGATATCCCAAGAATAAAGTAAATATTCATTGTGTGGGTTTAAAATGATATATATACCAAATAATTATAAAGATATCCACATAACCATGAGGATGTGTTCACTATTAACCACATCATTTATTCAAATGAAAAATCTAAACCTCAATATAAAATTGTTTCTGTGGAATTAGAATAGAATATTTAACAGTGGTAGTTTTTGAGTTATAAGGGAATAATTAACCCTAGGGGAACACATTATTTATCCCATATATCTTTCTTATAAGGAATTATGAACGAAGATATTCAAATATTATATGGAGATAAATTTATTTACTATAAATTATAGTTTCCTATATATTCATCTTCTACTTTTGTGATAACATTCACTAAGATCAATAACATTCAATGAGCGATCTCCTCTTTAGTTTTAATAAATTAAGGGTAACGTGGGATGATAAAAAAATATAATTCTATAAGATATCTGGAAGTAATGATTTTATAGTAATTCCTTTTAGGTTACCTAATGAAACATCTCACATTAGGGATCTTATGAATAGAATATTTGATAGTTCTCTAGACAATTTCATTACTCTATACATTAATGTAAAATTTTTATAATCTAAAATTCATTATGAGATATAAATTATTTTTTACAATATTTTTTTACTCAAGAATAATAATTATATGTGAAATTCTGTAATTAGTAATATATTGTCCAGGTTTTTTCATTTCTTGTATATTTTTTCTCATTGGAAGGAATATTTTTGATACATCAATGAAAAAAGTAGGCAAAGAATTTTACACATAGAAAAATATAGATTTATTAAATATTTTTATTAGATTAGTACGTTAATTTAGATAAATTGTATAAATTTTTTTTTGATATTACACCCAGTTAATATGTTGACACGTAAATCCTTCACATTAACAAGATCAATCGAATAAAATAATAGTAGTTTCAAACAACATAGGATATTGGTAAAAGAATTTATATTTATAATAAATTTTATACATGAAGAGTTTTTAATATATATCGATACATCAATGAAAGGATTTGGTGTATACTGATGCAGAAAGACATGGAATTTTCTTATGTTTTGTGGACTATTTAACACATTGATAAATCAATCCATCCCATGATCTAGAGGTTGACTCCAAAATATTTTAATATAAAATATAATTAATCTATCATTATCATTATATAAATGATATATATATTAAAAATGATTAAATAATATATCCATAGAGAAATGGCTAAGAATGAGAGAGAATAGATGGTTAGAGCTACTCATGGAATATGATCATACAATTTTTTCAAAGGTTATGGGTGATGTATCAATTTATTTTTTAAAGCAAAAACTCTTTAGACAGGGTAGAGGGAGACCCATTACATTGCTCGAAGGCCCAAGGCCATGTGGCCTGAATAAAATGCTTGAAAGCCCATTTTTTTGGCCCAAAGGACCCCTCGGTGAACAGTACTACTATACCACCCGCGCTACTATAGTACCTACTACAGTACAACCGCCACTATAGTCCCTCCACCGAAACAGTGTCGCCGCTGTTACAATTCCGTTGATGCTACAGTAATGCTACAATACCATGCTACATTATCGCTACAATACCCCAGAAATTCTCCTTTTCCTGGATTTGATCCTGCGTCTTTTGGATGCCAAGCATGATCCTATACCACTATGGTACATGCACGTTGGAAGGACTATGATCATTTAATACATTGCAAACTATTGAAAGAAAATAAGGTAGAATATGGGCTGAGTATGAATTACCATGGATTTCAAAACATTATGATTATGGATAAAGATCCATTTTTCATTCATTTAGTGATGTTAAAGCTTGGAATTACATAATAAAGGTAGGTTTAATGACCCATGATTTTTGTGAATTTTCCATCTTAAAAAAATAATATAGTAAACATATTTTTCATCCAAAATACCAAAGTAAAAAAGAAATGTGTAATAATTTACTAATATATAAATATTAATATCATAAATTAGTCATTTATTTTTTATTGTATTAATATATGATCATATTTATGAAAAATTTATTGATACTAAAATATAGGTCATTTTTATTAATATGGAATTGAAAAAGTTTCTGTAGTTACAAATAAATTAAAAAAAATGTTATCTATAATTTTTTACCCAAATATAAATACTTATAAGGAATTATTTTTTTATGATAATTATATATCATAAATAAATATTTTATTCAAATTTATTTAGTAAGAAACGGAAATAAAAATTGTTATGATATAAAAAGTAATTAAAAATATTTTTTAACAATACATTTAATATGTCAATTTGAAAAAAATACATTCATAAATTTTGGAATTTAAATTTCACAAAATTTAATTCATATTCTGTATTTAGAACATTGTTATTAATTTATGATTATACTAAATTTTTGTGAATAATGAACAATATTATTTTTTCAAATAACAAATCTTTTATGGAACTGCTAAAAATAATGTGGGAATTCAAAATAAATAAAAAATCATGATAAGAAACATTTTTAAGGATAAAAATGATTTATTTGATATAATAACATGTTGAAATTATCTAACACATTTTTTCATTTTAAAACTTATGTAATATTTATGTTAATTTTGATTCATTCCATGAATTTGTGCTTTCTCTGGGAGGAGTACAGTTATGGACTGAATATAATTCCCAATACTTCATATTTGTGTTGATATATAATTATTATTTAATGCTTCTTCAATATTAACCTATAAATTATATTGACCAATTTTTCATAATTATATAATTATTTATACTTTAATAAATTATTAATATTATAATTTTAGGAAAATGATTTATCATTTCTCATAAACAATTGATCAAATTATTACAACGTATATTTAAAATGCTATATATATGAAGAGATGTATTTTACTTATCGTAATTTCATATAAGGGTGAGTTATATAAGTAGTTTTCATGAGTAAATATCTATTTTACAACAAAAAATTTGTTTTTTAAATACAAACCATTTTCAGTCATTTACTCGTTCTATGAAAGGATAAAATGTCGACTATGTTTATGTGTAGAAAACAACCTCTGAAATTTGATGAATTCATTTACCATCCCAAAAACATGGGGATGGTTATAATAATATATTTAATTAATATATGTAGTATTGTTATGTAAATAATTATTTTTATATGTTATGTGGGGTATTCTATAATATAATTATAAAGAATCTTTTCAGTGGTCACAAACTGGGTCTTTCTTAATTCCTATAATCAAAATAATGACTAAATCACTCATGGAGTGAACATAGTGCATTATAAATAAATATTAAAAATATATTATAGTAATATAATGTGATAGGAAAGAAAAAATTTCTTTCTATAAATTGGGGTCATCAAGGACACTTTACAAAATGTGTGAAATAATCAAATAAGAAATATCTGATGATAGAAGTAAAAAAATAAATATTAAATAAATATATAAAATGAAATTTTAATTGAAAATTATATAGAGTCATAAATGTTAAATGGTTATCAAATATTTTCTTTAGATATTTATTTTTCATTAAATAGGAATTTCAATTTCTTTTATAGTGTTCTAGACTAAAAAAATGGATTTTCATGTCAAAAAATATTTCATATAGTCATATTTATTCCCATTTAACCAAGGTTTTAAAATATTGTGTTCAGTTCTATAATGATAATAAAATTTCATCTAACAATTATAACTTAATTAAAAATAGATATTTCATTATTCAAAAAATAATAGACTACTTAAATATCAATTCTCATCGTCACTAAATGAGAACTTTTTCTTCCATATTCTTATCCCTTCATCCCACCAATATTCAATTTTTTTAACACCAAAATGATTAATATATGGTGATATAGAAATATGTTTTTGAATATTTTGAAATGAATTATTTATGAATCATTCGATATTGTGGGTTTCAGTAATTTTATTTTTAAAATGAGTACAACCAATTACATTTCCCAATGGGATATTTTCTGTTTCACTGTGAAATTTTAAAAAGAAACACTTTGTAACATTTCAATCAATGTTTTATTTTGATTGATGGAAATATAATGATTTCCAAGTTATTCATTATATCATTTAAAAATCATTATATTTTTAAAAGCGTATCATCACAAATTTGTTACAATATGGTTCAGAAATGATTTGGAATTAATCTTTTATGGTTTCAGATTATTTGATTCTCTTCATCTAAAAAAGGATTACATATTTGAATTTAATTTATCATTACTAACTTTCTAAATACCCAAAAGAAATAGAGTTTATTAACTAAAATGTTTGGTATCAACTTATCTTATTCATACATATATTATCTGGGATACCATTTCAGAGATGATATAAACCACATTATCATAGAATGAGTTATTAAAGATATAATGAATTATTTATGTTAATTAACAAAAATATTTATTACTGATTAATGTATGGTTTGTTCTATTTTCATCCAATTTATAGATTTAGGATATATATAATATGATATAAATATTTTTTTGGGCCATTGATTTTATTCCCAACAAGAAACATGAATATTGTATTGGTTGGCAACATGATGCATGGATGATTTTCGTGTTCCTAAGGTTATAAAATTTTTAACATGTGTTTGGGCATAATTATTTATAATTAAATGTTTCCATCATATGAAAAATATTAATTTCACATTCTTTTGATTATAATACATGGATTATATATATTATCCAACAATCTTCTTCAATGATACCTTATTTTTTTATTTTTCAAATTCAATATCCTTATATCATGACTTATGGATGACACATATTTTTCTACGATCTATATTAAAATATATTTATAACATTTCATTGTTTTATTATATTCTTATTTTCGACCACTTTATGTAATAATGACTACTATTTATTTTTACCATTATTTTATTACAACTTAATTCATTATTTATTATATAAATATACACATAATATAATACTAAAATATTATTAGGCTTATTATATTGAGGAAAATAGTTATATAGATTATCTAATTTAATCATGGGAATGAAAAATTTATTTTAATACTGTGAAGCATTTCCATATATTTCATAGATCATATAAAACTGGATGGGATTACCAAGGTGAAAACATAGGAAATGTGTGATCTATTATTCAAAATAGGTTGAAAAAAATTTAAAAAAATAAGGTAAATATGAATATTTGAAACCTAATGAATATAAATATATCATAAGAGCTGTGTGAATCATATTCTTCAATAGTGAGGCATGATATAATTTGATAACATAAATGTAATAGGAATGTTAAAACAAAATTTAACTAGGCATCATAAAACTAATCCTAGGATAACCTATAATAAAAAATACCACATTGGGATAAATATAACCACACATGAACCAAAATATAGGATCTAATGAGATAAAAAATTAAAAAAAATTAATTGGAGGGATATATAATTCTACACCCACCCATCAGATACCAATAACGTACTAGAACGTGAGTTCCAAATAGATCATAAAAAGGTTGTATTTCATTATTTTAAACCTCAAGATTATTATTTTTGTGTTACATACATATATATCCCTTATAAATGAATGGTATGTACAATGAGGTGATTTACCTTTAGTGCAAATTGATATGGGTATTCAATAAACCTTTGTTTGGAATGTGAAACTGTTGGATAATATTGATTTCATGATTGTATTATATAATGTTTTATAAAAGGGTTGAATGGTAGTGAAATATATATCTCATTAAATAATATAATATGGTTAGAAAGAAGGATTTTTTAAAACATTCCTAAACATTATGAATTTGAAATCAAATGGCACAACATAAATATGGATCTAGATTTATGATATGAAGGAGGGGATCACATTCTTTGAGAGTGTGTATCTAAAAGTGTGAAATGATATTCTTAAGATCTTGGGCTACATTTTAAAGAAAATAACCATGGAATAGTAGTGTAAAATAATGTCAATATTGTTGTTAGTGGAGAATAATGTGATTTTTGATGAGTTTAGATTGCCAATGATTATGGAATTATATAATATTTTCCAAATATAGGTTTTGGAATCTATACGATAACGTGATAAAAACCATATACCATAACATGGTTTTTCCCATGTATTATGAAAAAAAATAGTTTATATCATGAAATTACAACTATAATTATTGAAAACATTAATAAAATACCCTTCATGATGTTTAATTGAGTAATGTTTACGAAGTATTTGTTTTAAACCCAAAAAATATAATCAGTTTTAGAGGATTCATAAGGGTTTATAAAATTATGGAATTAACATAAAAAAAATATTCTATCTAAGTGGAAACAAAATTTCGTTCCTGGATACATTTCATAGTATTTATGACTCAAAAAATTATATTATGATGTTATTATACATAATGTATAATTATTCTTTAATTAATTAATGCCAAAAAATTTTATTAGCTCGAAATATTATGAAAATTTTCCCATTTTATTATTTAGACATTATGATTTCTGAAATGATATTTATTTTTAAAAATAAATTCAATAAATATTATAATTTACACTTTCATATAAAATATCCCATTTTAATATTACAATTAGTTTTTATAATAGTAGTTTTCTAGCACTTATAAATATAAATTGTGGCTTTGTAACATTGTATTGCCATTTATAACTAAAAAAATATAATGTAAAAACATATTTTATTAAATTATTATTTATTTCAAAATTCTATATTTCATCATAAATTGTTACTTCAATGAATCTATATACTTGACAAATATATAGTTTCTGTTTCATGATATTAAAATTATACTTTCATCAAAATAGTTTTTTATTCCTTCCATCAAAAAAATAAAGAAATGATAAATATAATATTTGGTTTTTTAAAAATAATTTATTATAATTAAAACTCTTAGGTCCTACAATCATATTATATAATTACATAACTTAATTCCCAATGGGTAATGTTCTATTTGTAGGGTGAACATGGGATAGTTCCAAGAACATGGTTTGGTTCAATATCTTATGGATATTTTATATCTCTCATGGAAGATTATTGTAATGATTTAGTTTTCAAATCTATACGTGGTATTGGTCAATAGAAAATTTTATTAATGTTATCTCTATCGAAATATCCAATAAATGGGCTTCGTAGAGTATGATCTTGATGGTTTAGATCATCACTCCATTCATCTATGTTAAATAGAATTTATAATTGCCATTATATACTAATATCAAATGTCAATTTAAAATGACTACATTGCTAATCGTTATGATGATTTAAAGCCATCTATATTTGACAGAACTTATAATGGTCCAAATAAATAAATTAGTGTATTTTTTTTATACTCATTTCATAATTAATAAATTATTATATTTTTAAATGAAAATCATTGATAAATATTTTGTCATTACAATATTACTCCATTAAAAAATATCACCCTATAATTAAAAATCATAACAAGAATAAAAAATTGGAATGTTATATTTCCTCCACACATTTGGTTCCCAGGAATCTTCCCCAATATTAGGTTTCTAAAAAAACCCTTTGACCATATGAGTTTTCAATTTTTTATTATTTTGTATCTACCTTCTAGGATAATCATTACATACTCTTCGTATTAAATATCATTCTCAAGTGGTGTCTCCTATTGATTGTCTACATTTTTGAGGCCATGTGTTTACTTTCTCAAAATAAATTCTTAGAGAAAAACTTTTACGTTACATATATTATGAAAGAGTTCTTGTTTATTGGCCTCTAATCCAATGGGATAAAGGATATCAAAGGGTCTGATGTTTAAAAGAAATATTTTTTCCTTTTTCCAAAACCTAATGTCTTTATTCAAGGGTGATATAGAAAGTTATAGTTTATATCCAACCCCAAAATCCAATTTCTATCAACTTTTATCCAGATATTTTTTTAACTATTTTTCATATTTCATTTTTTTCAGAATGGTTTGAACCTTCTCTATATGCTCGATGACACGATTAGGTCCCATAAGTATCCTATGTCAATCTCCATCCCATCTTGCTAGACTCTAACACCTATTATTTTAAATAGATTATTGTGATCATATTTAAATTCTTGAATTGTAATTATTATTATATGATAACTCCACTAGGGGAAGTATTTATCTTAAAATATATCGATATACTGTTAAATTTATCTTCTCATATCCTCTATAGGATGAGTGGTTACGTCAGATTGATGATCCGTAAAAGGAATATAATAAATTCTAAATCATAGTTTTGTTTTTAATTCAAACTGAAGGATTCTATAAAACCTTTATATATACCATATTTTTTGATCATATATAATAAAGACTGCGACACCATATTTTATTACCAATTACATTATATATATTTTCGTTATTCGGTCAATAGATAAAAATTCTTTGATAGAGTTGGAATGTGTAGACATTGAAAATTGGTAATCTAACACCTAGTTTTTGTTATGACCAATAATTTTCCTATAGAATCCTAAGGTGATATTTATGGTTATGTTTTAACATTTACATTCTATAATGGGAAATAGATTCATCATACACATAGGCTTCATTCATAATTCCATGACAAGTCATCATTCTAAGCATCGAGATACAAACCCTTTAGTCCACCACTTCATGCTATCGAACCATTATTTTTTTCCTTGACATCCTTATACATCAATGTGATTTGTAGATTAATAGATAAGGATTAGATATAAACATCTCACCTAAAGAATTCTCAATTGTTATTAGGTTAAAAAGTAAAATATCTGAGTCTCAAAACTTATAACTCATTATTTAGAAAACATGAAATATAATATATTTTATACCATGTTATATAGAAACAAATCAACTTTATTGGCCTCCATGATCCTCTAATGAATATATTTTTTATCAGTTATTTTATTTTTAAAGGGTGAATATCCACTTTCTCTAATACTATAGTTTACATATACACAATTATTGGGTACATTTTAATCCTCATCAGGAATAATGATGTAAGATAATTTAATAAAAAGTTAATCTTGCACATTATTTTCCTTCTTGATATGATAATGGGTTGCATATACATTATCCCTGATCAGATCTTACATCCATCGTGCACAAAATTAACATTCTCTTCATTAAATATATAAATGATTATTTTATGATCTATATATATTCAACAATTTTCTCCATATAAATATAATCACTATATCTTCTACATGAAGATCACTATTACCATTTTTTGGTCATGAGTTTCGATGTTCTACATAGTTATCTTTAACAATAGGTAGGTATATGGTATTTATTTTTCATGACCCATATGTACAAAACAAAATCCCATTCTTGTTAAATCCCACAAGACCCAAAATCCCCCCAGGGGAAAGTGGGAATATGGGCTGTGATTACCAACATCTTAACCTCTTCAAATATTTTATTCCATCCATCAGCCCAAAAAATCATAAATCCTCTCTGTGTTATACTATTTAGTATGCCGGAAAATAATGATATGTTTCTCGTAATTAAATTGTAATACATATAAAATAGAAGTAAAATACATATTTATATAAGAAATAATGTGATATTCCATTCTTTACATTCATATTTTGTGGAAGGATCATCATATATCCATTTATTGGTTAAAACATTCCAGAAAATGTTTACTTATTATAAAATAGACTCACATTTACTTTATCGTACATCCATCCTTTAATACATCAATGATATCAATAATTCATCATAATTCTCCCAATTTACCTCCATTATCATAAAAAATATTATAATAACATATATAATGTTATAAAAATATATTGTGAGGTAATATCTTATTATACTATTCATTATGTCCATAAATGTTTCTAGAAAAATTGTTATGGAAAAATTAAAAACAATGAAATCATATTTCTTGTGCCTTGTATAAAAATTAATCATAGGGATTTTCTACCCCTTCATATTTACATGGTAATACCGAAACAATAATCGGACATAGAAAATAGTGGTATCCATGTAACTGGTGAAACTAGTCAAAAATCTATTGAATATAATACTTGTTTTTTATCATGAACTTTTTAAGATCACAAAAATGAAGTCATAGATGCATTTTTCCATCATTCTTCTTGATGAAGTGGGCCAATAAAATGGATGGTGATTTACATGGGTGTATTACACATTACATAGATTCTGTTATAGATGATTCATCAGCTCATTATTTGTAATAACAGAAATAATATATGGAATCCTACAAGTTGGGAATTATTCATGTATAATAATTTTCCATAACTAAACCTCTTTTATTGGATGAATTATATGAAATTATTCATGAAACAAATCATTGAATTACCAAATAATAGGAACGTGAACAATTTATATATTATCCATGGTTTTATTAATTTGATAAAGATAAGATTTCTTATAAGGAAATGCAATCCATACTAGGGATTATAATAAGAAAATAGATTAATCCACAACTTTTTACATTTATAGGGTCACAGTATGTTTCTTGATATGGAGGTTGATTTCATTCACCTGTAAATTTATATTGGGGTTTTAAAAGAAAATCCAATTCATTCATATAACCTCATCAAAATCTACAAACTGGAGTATCAAAAGTTTTTTCCGAAAATTTAACATACAAAATTTATATGGTTGTTACTTATTTTCCTGGGATGAAAAATTTAAACGATTTTCTTTCAGTCCTGATAACATAACATCCACGTTTTTATGTTATGTTTTATTTTTCTGATTGACATAGGTTGTATAAAATAAGGTGTTGATCAGTGTATTTATAGAAAATTTTATGTTCATGAAGAGATGATAATTGTACCTTTCACTCTTTGACTCTAGTTATAATCATTAAATTCATTTAAAATAACCATAGTGGTAACAATTTTGAAATAATAAAACCCTTACATTAGAAACCATTAACATTAAAAGAGTAACACATAAATTACACATTCTCTTTTACAAATGATTTTATAGGTATCAATTATTGTTATCCATTATCTATTTAATAAAATACATTACTATGGAAATTACTATTAATATAATAATTTTTCAAATGAACTTCTCTGTTTAAAGAAGCATATCTGCATGGAGTGTCAAAATAATTATCCATCAAGTCATTTTTTCATTTAAATAGTGATAATTGAGTCCAATACAATGTGACCAATTTAGGGTTATCACCCATATGTAAGGCTATTCTAGATCCACATCCCCCTTTAGAATCAAAATATAGATCATTTTTCTTCTGAATGAATTATATATACATTACCAAAACTTGGATTATTTATGAAGATTATTATAATCCCTAATTCATATATGAGAGTTTTCAAATACTAATACCCATAGTACCTATGCATTTAACTAATTCCAACTATAAAACACTGTATTTTATTAAACAATAACTGTAACATCCTGATATTTTACAAGGAAACATTTTTTGATTATATGAACTAGTAAATACAAGGTGAAATTTATAAACAACAATTAAACATAAATTTTCCAATTCATTGTTTATAATTTCAAAAAATGGTCGTACATTGTTGGGATCAGTAAGTTATTTTGAGTTTAATAGGACCAACATAATTTTGGGTGAATCATAACGTACACTTATGAATAGTAACATAAACATATGAATACAAATATTTATATTAATATGTCCCTTAAAATATATAATAATATTATTATTATTATTTCGTAATGTTATAAGACAATGTTATCCTGATTAATTTTTCAAGGTGATATAAAATCTGTTATTGTTTTTAAAAAAATTCAAAAACAATTATGATTTTGTTTTAAAAATAAATCAATCATATTTAGAAAAATATTTCTAGCAATTGGAGTTTATTTTTTGATTATACATGTTGAAAATTGGTTGTGGTGATTTTTTGTATTTTATTCTGAAATAATTGAATTTATGTTGATTAGTGATATTTGATAATTACAAAATATTATAAATAAATGAATTTTAGAGTCTTGAAAGAGTCATAGATGATTTAAAAAGAGATTAGTTACAACTTACATGCACTTAATATTTATTTGGGTAACATGAATAGAAAATATTCATATTATTCCGAAAAAATATTAAACAAATGATTAAATTAATGTTGAACCTCTCCTCTCCTCCAATATAAATTCCACCCTCACGCCCTCTTCCAATCACACCTCTCAAGCATTGTACATTGTATAATTTCTGCCCAATACCAATCCCAAGGATCTTATACATGTCCATGAACTTCTAGTCCCACTAAAAGGACAATATAAAAGTCCTTAAGTATGTTCTTAAGGAGTAAAGATCAAGAGGTAAGAATCCTCTTTCATTTTCTTATGTTTTCATTTTAATTCTTTTTCTTTTCATATAATCCCTTCCCCTCCCAATATCTACGTGGTATTAAAGCTCCATAATAATAAATATTCTGAATTTTATCATGTTTATGGATAAAATATATTACTATTCTTCTTCTCCTCTTCCACTTTTTCTAAAAATAATAACATTGTCTGTGATGTGCCGATATACCGAAAATCGCAGACGTTGTGTTTTCAATTACCATTAATTTCTCCAAAACTATTTCTAAAACCATTTTAATGATTGAAAACGATATTTATGATTATTATATATCCATTTTCTAGTCATAATGTTGACATATATACATAATTTTATGTTATATAAGGAAACTATTTTGCGATTTTCAATGAACTACCAAATTGATAAAAACGAATATCACTAAAGAATTATCTAGTGATTCATCCTCATAGAATATAACAAAAATGATTTGGGGAATAATTTATTATTCGTTACTCTTATTAATATTATTTAAATCATCTTATAAAATTTCATTTCCAAACGACAAGGAAATAAAATACATTACCGACCTTGGAAATCATGTAGAGAACAGAACCGAATCAATGGATGTAACAAATTTATAATAAATTAGGGGTGAAATTAAGATATAAAATGATTATATAAGGTTTTATAAACATTAATATGTATCTATAAGATATTAATTACACAATTTATCTATTATAAAGTAGTTCTAAATAGGTTTGAATTAATATGAACCCGAGGTAAGAAAATTTTTAGCATAATTTTTATTCTTTTGGTTATCCTTCTACTTAATGTATTTTGTTGTTTTATAAAAATTTGAGGGATATATATTTGTATATATTTAATTTTATTTATTTATTTATGTTTTAATTCAATATTCCTTTCATTCTATTGATTCTCATATGCATTATATTTCATTTAGGTTAGTTTTCTTATAAACTCCTCTTTTAAATTTCAAGTTTTACTAATTTCAAAGTGAATGTTTTTATGAAAATTTAATTTTTTGAGTATTATGTTATGGATATTTGGAATTTTTATTTTGAAGGGTGGTACTTATATCTCCATCCAATTATTTGGAAATGTGTATATTTGAGGTTAGTCATATTGTCACTCCAAATGTAGCTGCAATAGATAAATAATAGGGTAGTCGTGAGGATTACATTATAAGGTAGTCGTGAGGGTTACAAATTATAAGATAACCTAAGGGGTTATATGTTTATGTAAATAATTACCCATGATAAATTTACAGTTTTATATATTTATTCCATAATGTCTTATTGAAATCCCATGTTCCACAATGTATGTTTATAAGGATGAGAGGTATGTCTGTTTGAAATGATGTCATATGTTTCTAAGTAATTATGGACTAGTGGTCTCCATCCATCTTTTTAAATACCTTATAAATATTTTTATACACAACCAATGTATTGAAAATGTTTTTCATAATATAAGATAGAATTCTAAAGGAAAAATAAATTTTTAATAAATTTGAATACAATTTGTAATATAATAATTATTTTTTTTAACTATTATTCAATTTTTAGAAGTTGTTGTATAATTTTCTAGAACAAAGGCCACTAAAGGCCCTCAAATGTATAATGTACTGTGTATTTTTCTTTTATTTTTTATAAAAAATACAAAACATCTTTTTTTTACAAAATAAGGTAGTGTGGGTTATGGGATTTACAAATGGTATTATAGGAATGTTCTAGTCATCCTTGGAGATTAGATGTATTCATTTAAATAAAATTTAGCAATTGAATTTACTTTTGACCAAATAATTTATTATGTACACATACTAATACTTTTTTTCTTAAATCTTAATATGTAACATTATAATTATAATGAAATAATTGTGAGGGATAAATCTATTTATGGGTGGAATGTAACATCCTTTGATTTTAAAATGACCCAATATGTTCTTAAATTAACAACTAAACAATATGTGACCGTTATAAACTAACTATTAAAAAAAATATTTCCAAGACTATCTTTTGAATTTCAAAAAAAAGGACATGCAAGGTGGTGATCAATAAGTTTTTTGGAGTCTGATAGGAACAACTTAATTTTTGGTGAATTGTAACATACACTTATAAATAGTTACATAGACTTATGAATTATAATATGACCCTTATGAATAGTAAATCAAATTATTATTGTATAATGTTATAATATAAGGATATCTTGATTAATTTTTCAATATGATAAAATATTTGTTCTAGTTTTCAAATTGTTTTTTTCAAATAAATTTAAATTATAATTAAAAATTAAATTAATCACATTTTAAATATTATTATCAAAAAAATTCGTCTCAATTTATATTTCTACACATTGAAAAATAGTTGGGGTAAATTTTTTAAATTTTTCTAAAATAACTAAATTTTTTTGAACAGTAAAATTAAAAAATTATGAAATATGGTATATAAATGTATTTCTACATCATGTTTGAGACATGGATGATGTAAATGGATATTTTTTCAAACAAAAATTCAAACATTAAATTTTTGGGTCATAGTAATCCAATCTATTCATACTATTGAGAAAAATTATTAATCTAATTATTAAAATATGGTATAACCTCTCCACTTCTCCATTATAAATACAACCCTCACCCCCCCCCCCCCACTTCCTATCACATCTTTAATGCTTTTTTAATTCACCTTGTTCATCCCAGTATGCTTCTCAAGTTTCTAGTCAATGTTCAAGACCATCAAGTATCACCAAATGACAAAAACCGAAGGCCAAAAGGAGGATCACAACGAGTAGATATCAAGAAGAAAGTGTCCTCTTTAATTTTCATATGTTGTCTTTTCAATTCATTTTATTTTCATATAATCTACTCCCCTCCCCTTATCAAATAGGTATAAAATCACCATAATCATATATATTCATGATTATAACATGTTTATGGTAAAAATTCATCATAATTATGCCTCATAGAATCCTATTATTCAAAAAATAAAAACAACATATGTGATGTACCGAAATTCAAAAATTTAGTATGATGTGTTCTCAATTTCAATTTAATCTATGAAAACAAATTATAATCCAATTTTAGAGGTTGAAACATATTTTAATGTTTATTATATATCCTTTTTCATGTTCTGTATTTAACAATTATACAAAATATTATGTTATATATATAAAACTACTTTGTGAATATCAAAGATCCACCAAAATGATCTAAACAGATAATACTAATGATTTATCTAATGTTAAATTCACATAAAATATATAAAACTGATTTATTTAGAAAATTAATATTCAATAATAATATCAATACCATTTCATTTCACTAGGGGAATTTATTTCCATATGTAAAGGAAATCAAATACCAAATCAAGCCTGAAAAACATGTAAAGAATACATGTGAAACATTGGAATGAACCATATACTAATAACTAATGGGTGAAACGATGATATGAAATTCTAATATAAGGTGTTACAAACAAGAGTATGTTTATTTTTGAAATTAATAAAACACATTTAACCACTATACATTAGCTTGAATCCCATTTTATGAAAGATGATCCTGAGGTATGGAAATACATAACCCAATTTCCATTTTTGGGGTTAGAATTCAACATCATTAATTGTATGGTTTTTAAGATCATTATTGAGTTGTTTTTTGGATTAAATTATGTTTTATTAATTTTATTTATAGTTTATACATATATTCATCTCATTATATTGATTCTCATATCTGCAATATTTAATTTGTAAATGGACTTTCTTATAAAATCCTCTTTTAAACATCTTGTTTTACAAAATTCAATGTGAAGGTTTTTATTAAACTATTATTTTTTGTTGATTATTTTATGGATCATGAGAATTTATATTCTTAAGGTTGGGACCTATATCTCTCTCCAATTCATTGGTAATGTGAATAATTGAGGTCGATCATATAGTTATTCCAAGTGTATCTATGTTGGTTACACAATATGGTAGCTATGAGGTTTACATTGCAGTGTATCCTTGAGGATTAGACATTATAAGGTAGTTAAGAATGTTATGTGACTATGTGATTAATTATCCAAGTCACTATTATGATATTATATATATGTTCCTTAAGGATTTATGTAAATATCATGTTTCAAAAAGTTTGTATATATGGGTGATAATTATGTGCATGTGAAATAATTTCATATGTTTATAATTGCATATGGATTAATGGTTTTATTCCTTATATTTATATAATTTAATAAGGATTGTTTGAAAATACATTGTTTTTAAAAAAAATCACTACATTTCTTAGATTTTAAATGGATATTTAAGGTGCTAATGTAGATAAATCCAATTAGATATATTGTAATTATTTTTGTAAACAATTATTCAATGTATGCGACTTAATGTTTAATTTTTCCAAGCCCATACCGGAAAACGTCCTCAAATGTATAATGTATAATGTATTTTTATTTTACAATTTATAAAAAAACTAAAATGTTTTATTACTAATTCTGAAAGGGAGAGTTCATGACATTACACTAACTTTGGATTTGTTACATAAATATATATTTAATATAGACCGAGGAAAAAATGTGAAGATGTTTCATTAGGAAATTATTTTCATAGATTATTAAATTCTATCTTAGGTATAGAAGAATTTTTTTAAATCATTGAAATATTACCATGTTATTATTGTTTATTGAAAATATTCATGGTTATCTTAAGGATGTACCTAAAAATAGAGTGATATATAAATTGCAATAACGGAATATAAATGGCTGTCATAAGGAATGAAGTACATGGTGGCCTTGTTTCATGAAAAGGTAACATAATATTATTTGTAATCATAATCTTTAGGAAATATGCTTTGTGAACCATATTAACACAAATGAAACATAGTAATGTGGGAACTATGTAAATTTTGACTACATTAACATAAGTCGTATTTAAAAACCAATAAAACATAACATATAGTTCATATTATAACAATGAATGAACCTTATATGTTATATAATGAGAAAAAATTACCTAATTCATTAGAATTATATAGAAATTTGAGGATTCCCCTCAATTTATTTTTGTTAACATTCATAATTATTATACCTCGGTAAAAGAATATAATGATGTATTTTGTAAATTTTTAATCCATAATTAAAGAGTTTAGGATAAATAAAATTAAATACCCAATCAATAAAGAATAATTTTAACTAAATGAATACCCTAGGGAGAAAATAGAAATAGGTATTCACTAAAAAAATGTTTTAAATAGAAAATATAATGATAACATTAGCAACATAACTGGAGTATGCAAAGAATTATGTATTTGAAGTATGTGAGTTAATGTGCTCTTTATTACAAGAGAATAATAAGGACTATAATATATATTTTTTGAAACATATCCCAGCATGATAAATTGGTAGTCTAAGGACATGATATAAAAAGGTGCTTCGTTATAGTGGATAAGGAGGAGATCTTTGACCATGATATTGAAATACTAATAGTGTGGGGGATAATATTTAGAGAATTGGCTCCATTACGATGGATATAGTGATGAACTAAATGAGTTAAAAACATGGTGTGAAATTTTTGATTGAATATGGGATCGAGTTTGGGTGTGTATGTATGGAAGAAAATATGAAAATTAACTATCCATTTCTAAACATTACTAATGTACTCAATATTATTATGTTATCAATGCCACAAAACAACCTATGTTGTTTTTCAAATACTTTCCACTAATGTATATTAGATTTTATTAATTTATATGTCTATAAACCTATAATATTAAAATAATTCCTTTGGTGATGTTGAAGTGATTCATGATTACAAATTATAAATTTTAATATCCTAAAACATAATATAGGTTTTTGAGGAAATATTCGGTGTTTTTCAAATTAATTGAATAACATTAAAAATATTATTTTTAAATATAATCATAATTATTATCATGGATTCTCATTATATTATTTAATTTTACACTACCAGATTTTATGATTTCATAATACATAAAATATATTTATATCAAATTTAATTCATTAACCAAATGATGATTATCAGAGAAGGATATGAAAAAAATGAATGTTTAATATTTTTATATGTTGATTTAAAAAATAAACTTTATATTATCCATATAAATTTATAAATATTATAATTTTATATTTTAAATAAAACACACCCAGTTTTAAATTACATGTTTTATGATAATAACAGTCTAATGACCCTCATAAAAATTACATTTGACTTTGTAAAATTATATTTCCATATATATTTAATAAATATAAATTAATTATAATATTTTATTAAAATATAATTTATTTATAAAATTCTTAATTCATAAACAAGGGTTTCATGAAAAAAACCACGTATTTAAAAAAAATACATTTTTTATTTCATCATATAAAATTTTCATTTTTAGAAAACTCATAATTTAAAAATTTAAAAATAAATTATAAAAGAATAAATAGAATCGTTGTTTTATTAGAAATAAAATATTTACATTCATACTATTAAAATATAAATACATATACATTTATTACACTAGTGCATGTCCTAATAGTAAGGTGTGGGATGGTATGATTTTCATGGGGTGTTTCTGTGGACATGGTTTGTGTCTAGATCTCGAAGAGATTAAACTTCCAATATAAATAATTTATCCCATGTAATAGTTTTCAAATCAGGGGTTAGGATTATTCATAATGAAATACTAGTGATTATATCTCCATTGGAATGAAATATAAATGGTATTTATATGATATAATCCTATTAGTCGAGTCCATCGCTCCTTTGGACTATTTCAAATTGACATTATCATAATCTATAATAAACTAATATCAATGGTGACTATAAAATGACAATATAAACAATGTACATGAGTATTAATTTTTTTTAATTTTTCAAGAGAAAATTGCCATAAAAATAACAAAATTAGTTATTGTTTATTATAAATTCATTTCTTATTAAGGGATTTAATAATTTAAGAAAATTAATTTCATTTAGATTTATTGGGTTCATTATATTTGATTTAATATTAAATGTTTAAGACTTCCAAATTATTATTTTTCCATTGAAAATAATTTTAAGATGACTATAAATTATTATAAGTACCAAATAGAGTGTAGTGTGCCTAAATATTTTTAAAAAAATTTAAAATATTTTAAAATAAATTTATTATATAACTAGTCCTCAGGAAAACTATACCTCTGAGTTCTACTAATATTTTATTGTTTATAAAATTTAACTGTTAAGAAATTTAAATTATATGAAATAAATATAGGTTTTTCTGTTGTCACCACATTCGGTATTAGAAGATGGTTTATTTATTCATTATTTATTTTAATTTTTTTGTATTTTTATCTGATAAAAAAATTTAAATCCCTATTAATAATCAAAATTACAAGAACACATAATAAGATTTTTGCCAATGTATTTATTGGGTGATTTTCCTAGAAATTATTATGATTTAGTGGAACTACAATTCACTGTAGCCTATGATATAGATGAACATAGG
This sequence comes from Viscum album, assembly GCA_963277665.1. Lineage (NCBI taxonomy): Eukaryota > Viridiplantae > Streptophyta > Magnoliopsida > Santalales > Viscaceae > Viscum > Viscum album. The sequence goes on along the minus strand of OY728127.1, from coordinate 76,078,898 downwards.
GGTAGTATATATGATATGTGTGTAGTGGCTCTTACCTCAAACATCACTCAATGTGGGAAATTTTTTTATTTAAAAACAAATTTATTGACACAGTTGGGTTATGTGAATTTTTTATTCAAATTTTCATTGTGATCTAGTGTAACAGATTTAAGAACTTTATTATAGTATTGTTAGAGATACTACTATTAAATTGGATTAACTTGGTCAAAAAAATTAAATTAAAAAATTAGGTAACATATGATTTATTCTATTATATTAATTAATTTTATTTTAAAAATCTGTATTATTTTTATTAATGATTATCTTAATAATAAATTTCTATGGTATGAAAAAACCGAGATTAAAATGGGTGTTATGAATAATTAACTAATTAACCTAATGGGAAACCCACTGTTTTGGGATAGGGGTAAAAAATATGGTAATTAACAGTCAAATAGTTCAATCTATTCGTTATAATGGAAAACAAGTAGAGGTCCAAATCACACCATTGAAGAAAAAACATCTATAGAGTAATTATGGTGAATATATCCACCCTATATTAGTGTGTTTTCCAATCCAATTTTTACTTTAAAATGGATCAATAAAATGGAATATATATTTTCTATTTCAAAATGCTTAAAATATGAGTGGTTTTTACAAGACATGTATTATTTCGAATGTCATGTTGACAAATGATAGACTCTGATATAGAATATAATAAAAAATGAGGATGTATACTCTATGAAGTTGGAGGAATTCCTTCATGTTTTCTTTAATAAGTATATTCCCCACAATTCTTACATTAATATGAATAGATTATTCCTAACATTGAGACAACATTGGGAGCAATACATTAGATCATTTGTAGAAACATTCATGGTGATTAAATTTTATACCTATGTTTTTATATGTATCACTAAGAGTATAATCGATCAAATATTTAGTGTAATAAATAGAAGTATCCAAAATTAATTATCTATAAAAGATTTTAATATTGGATAATCTCATTCAATGTTGATTAAAGATATAATTAGAAACCAGTGACACTCATTATTATGGAGGGAAAAAGAATGTATGGTATCTAGTAACTTCTAATGATAAGTCACAAAGGGAAAAATAAATTTCAACAAACATATTTCCAAAAAATATTATGGGAAAAATTAATAAATTTCCACTCAGGAATATGTAAATTTAAAATGTGTCGGGGGAATGAAAAAAACATAGTATTTTTGAATGTGCATGAAGAGGATATTCCATGGAATTGGGGACAATAATTTCCCAAAAAATTAACCACCATCAATTCAGCGCATCAATTGAGTATTGAAATTATCAATACCAATAGACTATATACATAGATAATAAAGTGAATGGTCCCTTAAAACCTCTCAATCAATAGAAACAATAAAGAGTTTATTGTATCCCTTAATTTAAGGTAAAAAAATTAATTATGTGAGAAATGTACTATAATTCTCTAATGTAGATTAATGAATTCTTCATATGATAAAGATTATTTGAATTGTGATAGGATATAATAGATTTCAAATATTGGTGACTCACCACTAGAATAATTTAATATTAAACTATCTATGGAAACACTAACTGTCTCAATAATAACATAATATATATAAAATTGGTCATTAATGTAAATGATTACACTGCCACTTCCTACATATCATAATTCATATTCCCTTAGTTTAATATGACATACCAAAATATATGGATTTGTTTTCTCAATTTTGAGAACTCTTATATGTTTATGAAAATTAAATATTATATCATATCATGATTTATCCTATTATAAAAAATCAATATAATTATGATCACAAACTCATTTTTCAAAATAAATCATTTACATGGGGGATAATACATTGAAACATGGTACATTATACTCGAATCATCGTGGGATATATTGATTTTAAATATATTCATATTGTGTAGGAATAAAAGAATTTATTTCTAGATTGACATTTTAAAACACACATATGTTTTTTTGAAATATTTTCGTTAAATAATTTTTATTCTTCAGTAGATTGGTTTCCATGGAATCGGGACTTTAAAAGAACCATGAGATTCCCATATTATAAAATAACTATTGTATCATAGACAATAGGTTATAAGGACTGATTATGAATAACTTATGAAACTTCATGGTGAATTCATTGACTATAAATTATTTTTGAGAAATATATATAGATATTTTTATTTTTTAGTGAGTTAATTTTGGAAATGAAATTCAAGATATATACATGTGTTATATACTTAATAAAATATTTTTTTTATTAATATAATAAATATTTTAGTCCTAAGATATAAATAAAACCCTATTAGATGTATAAAAACCTATTTTTTAGTGTTAATTTAACACATTTGAATAGGGAACCCCTTTTAAATTATGTTTTTTACACATTCTTATATGATAACATATTCATGTAACTTTGAAAAGGGATGTAAGAATTTACTTTGGATGAATTTCTGATACGTTTTTGATAACATTAATGTTTTGATTAATTGTAGAAATATGAAAAATTATAATTGAAAAGAACATTATTTATTGAAATTATTTATATGTTTAAATTATATAATTTAATGGTTTCAAATAATAAATAAAATATATTTTTATCATTTAAAATAATTTAGCTAATTGGATTTATTTTTATATTAAATTTACATGTAAAAACATTGCAATCATTTCAAATATTTTAACTTTATAACTCGTTTTCTCATTTCAAAAACATGATTATTTTTAATGTAAGTACTAAAAACTATGTTTGTTTAATTTGGATAAATGGATTCCATATTTGTAATCAGTTGGTATAAATTATGTAAATATAATTACTGTTTTTTGGGCTATATAAATAGTAACATCGGAAAATATTTTTAACATGGTGAAATGGTAAATCGGGTAATTGAGGGAAAAAATACAAATATATAATTACACTAAGACTTGTTTTAATATAATTGTAAGAATATAAGTTTTCATAAAACATACTTTGGTCAAAATGGTATCCGTTAGAACCCAAATTATGATATTAAAACATTTAATTTATTTTATATAAATAAAAGTGAAATATGTCTCACTTAATCTATATTAATTAAATTATGTTCAATATAAGGCTATATAGTATATAAATTATATTATAAATACCCATTTTAAATATAAGTTGTTTTTTATTTATTGTGAAATTTTATTTCTAATTTTTAGGAAATAAATAATTACATTAAATACAAATACTTGGATGCTGAAAAAATTTATTAATTGATGAGAAATAAATAATTATATTTTAATTAAAATATTAATTACAATAAAAAGGCCCAAAGAGTTGAAAAAACATTTCTAGTTGATTACATATTGATCATATTAATCCAATGGTCAATGCATTGCCCATTTTGAGGCTTATAAAAGTGAATATGAAAGTTATTATATTTTATTTAGAGAAAAGATAAAATTTTCAATTTCTTGTTTTATGAAAGAAAAACATTTTTACTATTGGGTTTTTCCTGAGAAAAATTCTACACAATGTGTTCTTATAAAATCTAATGTTTTCATATTCATCAATTTTTTTTAATTTTTATTTAACAAATATTTATAATAAATAACTATACAAAATTTACGTATTAATTGTTTGAAAAATGAATCGATCAAATAAATGTTATGAAAATTATTTTAATAAATATATTAGTAATGGCCCAAACCTCTTTGTTCTATTCTTTTGTGAGGTTCCAGAATAGTGTTTCCAGAACGGTGGGGTTCCAACAGTATGGTTCATTAATAGTGTTTCCAGAATGGTGAGGTTCAAACGGTAAGGTTTCAAAGGTGAGGTCAATGAACAGTGTTTCCAGAATGGTGAGGTTCCAAATGTCAGGTTCCTGACCAGTGTTCTATGAACGGTGAGGTTCCAATGGTAATGTTCATGAATACTATTTCCAGAATGATGAGGTTCCAACAGTGAACATTGTTTCCAGCTTCCTACTATTTCACCCCTTTGATGTTTCCTTTGATGTAAAATGCTTTAAAAGCCTCATTTTTAAGACTCTAAGGCAGATTCAAATGCCATAATTCCTATATTAATTATCCTTAAGGCACATAATGTTTTTACATGGTCAAACCACATGGTTTAATGTGATCCGCTATTAATTAGAAATTATGTGTATCATAAATCGTCGCTCCGTTAAATCTTTTAAAGGGATGCCATATCTTCCGACCTAATTCATTCTCCTTGTTCTCGGGTGTGAGATGTTCAAATATCTGATTCCTTCTCATAGGAGTTGCACAATCAAACATTTCTCCTCAAATTTGTTCCGCTCTATTTTGATGAAACCTAGATATATCGATCAATCTTGGATATAAGTTCTGTTTTATTGTCATTCTTTTAGAGTTCATCTTCTTCTATTTCTCCTTCTATATTAGCATGTGATATCCATTCTTATAATGGAGTTTTCTTGGGTTTCAATTAGTATGGTTGTATCGTGGCATCCTCGGGTGGATGCAGTTTTCATGAGAGGAGGATCGTGACCCATTGTATGGACTTTTCTCATATAAATAACGTTAAGAACAATTTGATGTAGGGGATTAGTTGATTTTCTCTTCTTTTATGTAACACTATATTGTTACCATGTTTTATCCCACTAGATGACAATGGAATTGACATTATAAATATTTGAACCAGATAAATAAATTGATATCGATCGTATGTTATTTACTCTTATTTTTCTATATAGTGTGATGTTTATGCTTTCTTGTTTGGCTGTTCGTTCTTGATGGAAATTAGAAATGAACGTAAACTACAATTAATTGATAAATGTTTTGTTTAATGATAAAGAGATATGTAAATGAATCTTGTTGTCCAAGTTGTAATTTTATTTTATTCAAATTGGCATAGTAATCATGTTTAATTATTTTTGATAGCATATTGATTAGGTTTTCCAAATTTGGAACCTATGAATAAGAGATCAGTTAATTCATGATGGATTAAAGAACTGATTTTTTTATAATTCCTTGAAGGGTTATGAGTTACCCTCATGATTGTTAAAGGGACAATAGCCCAATTGTTAAGATGTTTTTTTCCTGATTCTTGTGTTGTGATGTGATCGTAAATGGATTTTGTGGTATGTGGGGGCATGTAGTCATTTGGTTTTGGTAGTAGATGACACCCAGAGTGGCGAGATGCATCGGTTTATGCATGTGGGTGTCGGGGAGGACACCATGGATGATGGAATGGGATGGATGTTATTTTAGGTTTCTTGCTGATTCTTATTGGTTGATTATCTGCTATCCATTTCCAATCTTCTCAAGGCAGCTTGTCTTGCATACCCTGATTCCGAAAGAGGCGAAGACGTGCAGGGTATGCCGCGTGCTTTCCGTGTATAGCTTCTCAATGGAGGATGGGTCTACGATCTTGCATTAGGCGGCAAAGACTCAGTGGGTAGTACATCCACTAAATTTGTTGATCGCCCTTCTATTTAGTAGTATATAACATTTTTCTAGAATTCATGGGAATATGGGAACGTAATCTTGTAATGAATAATTGAATAAATATTGTTAACCCTTGGAGTTTGAGTTGCTGGAACATAATTATGAGGTTTTAATTTTAAAATGAAATTAGACTTTGGGTGTGATGCTAATGAAATTTAATGTGGACTTGTTCATGGTTTACTAATGATTAAATAATTAATTAACATAAATTTCAACAGATAAAAATGGAATGAAATATTCTGGTACAACTATTTAAATGGATGTGTGCTTTTAGGATACCAAGTATTAGAAGTGGATGCCTGGAGTCTGAGAGATGTTATCTATAGTTGAGTCTAATAATAGGTTATTCCCTATAGTTTGGTTGTGAGATATAGTATATTCTGTACTTATTGTGTCTCTATACGCTACTCCACCCTATCTGTAAGGGAAACTGACACCACGGGGATTCTGAGCCCTGGGGGGTGTGTTTTCCCCAACATCATGGTGGGAGGATGAATGGATGACTACCCCCTTTGGCCCCACACTCTTCTTATGGATGTTACTTGTGCTGGAAGGCAGATTGGTTAGTTTTCCCCATATATGTGTGTAGAGGGCTAAAATGGCTTGTGTTTATCCACACACAAATATTCTGGATATAGTTTTCTATGGACTACTATAGATGTAATGTGTATAGTTTGTGATGGATTGAGGATCCTTACTCAGTGTATGGGTTGTAATGGCTTGAGGTATAATACATGATGTATTGTATAAGTTATGTGAGCTATGGTGGCTCCCAAAAACTACTTGGTTACTTTTCTTACTGAGACGTGGTGGTTTTATTGCACGAGGTGCGTGTTGTGGTGCTTCGCCTAGGTGTCTGTGGGAAAGACTTTTTGGAGATAGAGATACTTATGACGTGCGATGTTGGGGTGAAGCGGAAAACTAGTGGGGAAGTAGTAGTGGGGTACCCTTGATTTTCTTTATTAAATTATATACTATTATATGCATTACATGGTGAGAGTAGCCATGGTGAGGCTGGAAACATAGTATACCTATTTATATGATGAGTTAGTTTCACTTGTTGTTCATTGTGCTTAAGCTTGAATTATTTACTATTGCATGAGAGGATTTCATGGAGGATCCTATTGAGTATACTATTATACTCGCCCAATGTTAATATAAACTTATTTTCAGGTCACTTGGAGCAGGTTGGAGATCAGGATGGTTACTAATTTCTTGCAGTTGCAGGAGTTATTTAGGCTTTTGGTTGCTTTTGGATTACTTTTTTTTGGATACTTTCAGTTTTCCCCTTCCAGTTTTAGTACATTGGGATGAAATTACATATTTTCACTTGGGGGTTCTTTTATATTCCTATCTGAGTTGGATTTTTTGTGTGTGTATCTTATCTCTCTCTTCTGTATGTGTTCTCTTAGAGGTTAATGCCTCCAATTTGTGTGTTCGCTATACCCTCGGTGCTAGTCGCCAACCCGAGGCCAAATGGAGGCGGGACTCAGGGGTCATTATCTCCCTTCTCACATTCCTGGCCTAGAATGGGTACACATTGTTGGGACGGGGTCAAGATAGAGTGGTATCAGTGGTATGGTTAAGGGATAGGATGGATATTGGTGTTATTCATAAGCGTGGTTGCATGGGTTGGTAGGGAAACGATGTCATTCTTGTATAGAAAGTGATGTAAACACTGGATACCGGATTAGACATATGCGTTTAGGTCCCCTCTATGTTCTGATGTACAAACCTTTAAGTTTACAATGGCCACTAATCAATGTGATACTAGTTGTAGGGTTGAGACCAAGGAAAGGATCATGCATCATTCTTCATTATGCTATGTTAGAATGGGTAGACTGTGGGATAGTTTACCCTAAAATAAATGAAAGAAAATAATTAATTTATTAAGGTTGATTTATCCCTATTCCAGGTTTAGGAGCCCTAACATATTTTTATTTTATATTAATTCATCCAAATCGACAACCTCATCAGGTTTGCACAGAAAATTTCCAGTAGGTTGTTCTGTTAGATCACAGTAGGGTAGAGGAAGACCACGATGACACATGGAGGAAGATTCTCAGAAAGTTTCAGCACCAGAGTCTAGAGAAGTACGAGCACTCCGTTTAAGATGCAGTCAATGAAGACTGGTAGGAGGAGGTCGAGATAGGCTTCAGTTAGATCTCTTCTCGGATGGAGAACTGGGTGTCCTTGGTTATGACGATACTGCATGGAGTAGTGAGGTAGTGGTGGTTCTTGTTCCTCAGGGATTGGGAGGAGTCAAGGATCTCATGGGAGGAGTTCTGAGAAATGTTCAGAGTGTAGTTTCTTTCTTCGACTGTGATGGTGTCTAGTCGCCAGGAGCTTCTTACCCTTACATAGGGGAGATCCAGTGTTCAGGTGTTTGGAATCCATTTCAGGAACCATTCAAGATATGCTTCGGACCTACTTCTTAATAAGGATACTAGTGAGAGGCATTCCAAGGAGGCTTTTCATCTTGATATCTTGTGCAAGGTCACCCTATTTATACTGAAAACATATCTTGAGGTGCTAGTGAGGGAAAAGGTTTTGGAGAAGAATTTGGCCAGTACCATATCATCATTATAGAGGAATCTTCATGATTCCTCACGAACCAGAGCTGTGGTCCAGGCATCCCACTTTCCAGGGCTGAAGAGTTTCTATTCAGCTAGGGGTAGGTCGTAACCCTTCACATATCATTTCTCCAGAGGCAGTAACTCTCAAGCCTTTTCCGAGGGATCAGGCGCTTGTTTTTCTTTTGGTGGTCATGGTTATCAGCAGTGCGAGTGACCGACCTTTCAGAGCAGTCATCGTGCATCAGGTGCTATGCTCCAAGTTCCTCCATTGAGGCAGTTTCAGCCGATGCTGCAGCTGGGGGTTGCACTAGCTTGAGATCAGTATAGGGTGGATAGGGTAGGCATTGGATAGCCCTATGATGCTCCCCGTCCTCAGAGAGTAGAGCACAACTGTGGTGGTGGTCGTCATCATGGTCCTAGAGGATGTGGAGGAGGTCGTAGTCATCTTCATTCTCTATTATTGCCAGCTCCAGGTGAGATAGACATCGTTCAAGGTACCCTTTTCTTGTTTTCTTCAATGGTGTATGTCTTGGTTGATTCAAAAGTGACACACTCCTTCATATCACCTACCCATGTCCATTCATTGGGACTTGAGGTAGAGAGGCTTCTAGTGCCCTTAGCATTAACTACGCTAGTTGGAGGTCGAGCTGACTTGTTTGAATTATGTAATGACTCTGAGATAGTGTTGGGGAAACACTGTTCTTGGAGATATTTCCTTTGTTAACAAATATAACCATATGAATTCATACTTGGCATGTATTGGATGTATTTGGTTTAAGCTATCGTGGATTGCTTCAGAAGAAGGTCGTTTTAATTGCTACAGATGTAGATATGGTGGTGTCGATTGACGAGCGGGATCCTTGGATGGGTCATATGAATGTTTTGTCTTTAACATCCATTATTACTATGATGATGTTGAGTTCTTCAGAGGATCAGTAGTTGGTGTTTCCTAGGGTCATAGAAGAGTACCCTGATGTCTTTTCCGAATAGGTTGTAAAATAACACCCTCGATGAGTGATCATGTTTGGGATTCAACTACAACTAAGATCTTCTCTTATCTCAATGCCTCTACATAGGATGGCCCCTTACGAGTTATGAGAGGTACATATACAGCTTGATGGTATGTTATAGTGAGGTTTTTTTTGGAGAAGTGTATAACAGTGTGGTGCTCCAGTTTTGTTTCAGAAGAAGGATGATGACTATTTGTGGTTGTTTGTCGATTATCATCTCTTAAACAAAGTGAGAATAAAGAATCTATATCCTCTTCTATGAAGTGATGATTTAATCGATCAACTGAAGGATTCAAGTTGGTTCTTAATGATTGAGTTGCGGTCATGATATCATCATATGTGTGGGAAGGATGAGGATATCCTGAAGACTTCTTTCTGTTATCCTCATGGGCATTATGAGTTCATTGTAATGTTGTTCGTCTTGATGAATGCTCCATCTGTGTTCATGGGATTGATGAATGTTGTGTTCTATGAGTTCATGTACATGTTCATGGTGGGTTTCATTGACGACATCCTTGTTTACTCCACATCTGAGGAGGATCATGAAGAGAATCTACACGCCATTTTGAGAGATCATTGTTAGCATTAGGTATTTGGGAAGTTGTCGAAGTGTGAGTTTTGGGTTTCATAAGTCCATTTATTGGGTCATTTTTTGTCCCAGGAGGGATTAGTTGGCAATCCATAGAAGATGGAAGTAGTTGTGTCTTGCGCATCCCCCATGACAGTGTCAGAGGTGTAATGTTCCCTAGGTATCACATGCTACTATAGGAGGTTCATAGGCAATTTCACATGAGTTGCGACTACTCTGACAACATTGATCAGGAATGATCAGGAATTCATATAGACAGATATGTGTCATGAAGCATTCAAGTATCTAAATAATATGTTAGTAAGTGATCCAGTTCTTTGTCTTCTAGCTGAGGGAGTTTAGTTTGATGTTTTCTGGGACAAGTCACATCGGGGGTTAGGTTGTGTTCTCATGAAGTAGAGGTCAGTTGTTTCTTATATGTCTTGGCATTTACGTCCCCATGAATGTAACTATACCGCCCATGATCTTGAGTTGGCAACCTTAGTATTTTCTCTAAGGTTATGGAGACACTACCTCATTGGTGAGTGCTTTGTGGTTTTCACCGATCGTAATAGTTTGAGTTATGTTTTCTCCAACTATGACCTGAACTTATGAGAGCGTCGGTGGATGGATTTCTTATAGTAATATAACTTCGAGATATCTTATACACCTAGAAAGTGGAATGTTGTAGCTGATGCGCTATGTCAAAAGTCACATAGTGATGTAGTGCGTGAATATGGTGATTCATGGAATGTAATGGAAGAGATGTCAGTATTACATCTTGATATGGGAGAATTTGGGGGCAGAGGTTGTATTTTTTTGTTGATGGTATAGTCATCCTTGTTGCAGAAGGTGGAAGAGTCCATGTTGGGGGATCTAGAGGTTGAGGTCTGGAAAGACCGAGTTGTTTTGGGGGAGGCCATTGATGGTTGGTCGGAGGATGAACAACACCGAGTGTTGTATCATGGAATGATTTTTTTTACTTTGACAATAAGCAAAATGGTTCTCATGGAGTTTCATTTTTCACCTTTAGCGGTGCATCCTGGTGTGTCAAAGATGTACCAAGCCTTGAGGAGATATTTTTGGTGGCTGGGGATGAAGCATGCAGTTGTGGAGTTTGTGTCTCGATGTTTTGTCTGTTAGAAGGTGAAGGTCGAACACTGTGTTCCTGGTGGTCTTCTCCAGTCATTAGAGATTCATTAGTGGAATTGGGAGGACATATCAATGGGCATTGTTTCTGATTTACCTCGACCTCTTGGAGGACAAGACACAATATGGGTGGTAGTGGATCATTTAATAAAATCATCCCACTTCATAGAGTTTTAGGAGTGGAGATTAGTGGATTTTTTGTCATTGAACTATCTGGAGGATGTGGTGAAACTTCATGGAGTCCCATTGATAATCATTTCTGATCAATATCCTCGTTTGAACTCTAGGGCACAGAGAGGTCTCAAACATGCATTCGGTTCTCAACTAAGCCTTAGCACTACTTTTCATCATCAATCGGAGGGTTATATAGAGTGAACCGTACAGACTCATGAATACATGTTACACTCATTTGTTGTGGATTTTGGAGGTTCATGGATGAGGAACATACCCATGGGGGGTTTCTCTTACAATAATAGTTTTCACTCCACCATCAATATGATTCTATTTGAAGACTTGTATGGATGACCTTTCCATTCTACGTTGTGATGGACTGGTGTTGGAGATTCTGCAATTCTCACACCGGAACTTGTGTAGAGTACAACAGAGATGGCTCAAGTGATTCGTGAGTGGAGAAGACAGAGCAAGATCGCCAGAAATCATATGTTGATCAAAGGATGAGACCCTTAGAGTTTATTTTCAGGGATCACGTCTTTCGGAATGCGAGTCCCTGACGTGGGCAGTGAAGGTTTGGTTGTGGGAGTAAGCATTATCCCCTCTTTGTTGGTCCTTTCCATGTGTTTGCTCATGTTGGGGATGTGGCGTATTGAGTTTCCCTTCCCCCACATATGATTCAGATACATGATGTTTCCATGTATCATAGCTCCGTTTTTATCTTTATGATGACTCTCACATCATTGATTGGGGAGATATCGATGTTGCTAATGATGCGACCATTGTGGAGTGACCTGTGGAGGTCCAAGACTACAATTAGAAAACGTTTTGCGGGCATTATATCCCCATGCTTCGTGTCATGTGGTGACATGGTGGCATGGAGGAGAGAAACTGGGAATGCAATTCATAAATACATGCTCAGTACCTAGAGTTGATTGATTTTTAACTCTTTTCAGGTAACAATGTCCACTTTGTGGTCATAACATTCATTTTTTTAATATGAATGTTTTTTTCTTCTTGTGGCTTCTTCTCTATTGATTGGTATCGCAATGGGTGGTTGTTCGGACCCCGTTTAGTTTTACCTTTTGGTGTGGTTTGAATTCTCGCGGAGGAGAATGTTTTGAGATGTATCTGATGTAAGGTCCTAGACCTTTATGGTTCATTCCTTTGTGAAAATATGGTGTTTGAGGTGTTTCGAGAGGTTAAGGTGAATTATCCCCAAAGCTTTTCCAATTTTTCCCTTTTGGAGAATAGTAGCATCAGTGACCCTCGGTGATTAGTTCCAACAGTAGACCATTGTACATAGTACAATGGTGGCCTTCTGTGAATTGTTCCAATGCTAGACCATTGTGAACAGTGCAACGGTAACCTTAGGTGAACAATATCAACATTAACCTTTTGTGAATAGTAAAATGGTATCCATAGGTCAACAGTTTCAACCTTAACCTTCTGTGAACAGTTCCAATGGTAGACAGTAGTGAACAGTGAAACAGTAACCTTAGGTGAACAGTTCCAATGGTAGACCATTGTAAACAGTGCAACGGTAACCATAGGTGAAGAGTTCAAATGGTAGACTATTGTGAATAGTGTAATGGTGACCCTCTATGAAGAGTTCCAATGGTATACCGTTGTGAATAGTGAAGCGATAGCCTTATGTGAATAGTGTCAATAGTGAGTTTCATGAATAGTGTTTCCAGAATAATGAGGTCCCAATGGTGAGGTTCATGAATAGTGTTTCCATAACAGTGAGGTTCCAATGGTGAGGTTCATTAAAAAAATTTCCAGAATAGTGAGGTTCCAACTGTGAGGTTCATGGAAAGTGTTTCTAGAACAGTGAGGATCCAACGATCATTAGTGTTTCTAGCTTCCTACTATTTCAACCCTTTGATGTTTCCTTTGAAGTAAAATGAATTTAAAGCCTCATTTTAAGAACATTAAAGCTGATTCAAAGGCCCTAACTCCTATATTTATTATCTCTAAGGCTTGGTATGTTTTTACTAGGTCACCCATGTCAATTAATGCGATCCACTTTTAAATGGAAATTAAGCATATCTAAAACTTTCACTTTGTTAAATCATTTAAATGGATGGGATATCTTCCCCCTTAATTCTTTCTCCTTGTTCTTTGGTGTGAGACACTCGAACATCCCGTTCCTTCTCATAGGAGTTTCATAATCAAACGTTCCTCCTCGGATTTGTTCCGCTCGGTTTTGATGTATCTAAGATTTATCGATCAATATTTGATATAAGGTATATTTTATCATCATTCTTTTGGTTTTCATCTTCTCATGTTTCTCCTTCCATATTATACCAATTTATCTCCATGCTTGTAATAGAGTTTTCTTGGGTTTCAATTGATACGGTCATACCGTGGCATCATCGGGGGGATAAAGTTCTCTCCAGAGGAGAATCGTGACCAGTTTTTTGTAATTTTCTCATATATAGAATGTCATGAACCGTTTTTACATCGGGGATTCATTGCTTCTCTCTTCTTTTATTTGAAAATGTATTTTTAGCATTTTTTATCAGACTAGTTGACAATGGAATTGACATAATAAATATTTGAACCAGATAAAAATATTGATATTGATTGTATGTTATTTCCTCATGTTTTTCTAGATAGTGTGATATCTATTCTTGATTTTTTATATGTTCATTATTGATATATGTTGGTAATAATCGTAAATATAAATTAATTAATAATTGTTCGGTAAAAATATAATGAGTCATGTAAATGAATCTGGTTCTCCTTGTTGAATTTCGATGTTAATAAAATTGGCGCAGTAAGCATGTTTAATTATTTTTGATATATTTATAATTATATTTTCTAAATTTGGAACCTATGAATAATAGATCGGTTAATTCAAGATTGATTAAAGAAATGATTGTTCAATAATTCCTTGAAGGGTTCTGAGTTACCCTCTTTATTTTTAAAGGTATAAGAGCTCAATTTGTTTTGATTTTTTTCCGCTGCTTGTGTTGTGATGTGAGATTGAAAGGATGTTGTGGTATGTGGGGACATGGAGACCCTTGGTTGTGGCAGAAGATGATGCCAACAGTGGAGAGATGCATCAGTTTATGCATGTGGGTGTCAGGGAGGACACCAGGCATAATGGAATGGGATGGATGCGATTGTTGGTTACTTATTGATTCTTATTGGTTGATTATCTTCATTACTTTTCCCCAATACTCAAGGCTACTGGTCTTTCTTACCCTTATTCCGAAAGTGGCGAAGACGCTCGGGGTATTCCATATGCTTGCCATGTTTAGATTCTCAAGGGAGGATGTGTCTACACTTTTTCTATAGGTGGCAAAGACTCGACTTGTTGTACATCTACTCACAGTGTTGAGAACCCTTGTGTTTAGTAGCATATAATGTTTTTCTAGAATGATTGGGAATATGGGAAAGTAATCATGCAATTAATAATAGAATAAATGATGATAACCCTTGGTGTCATGACCCGTCCTCGGGGCCCGTGCCGTGACTACCCCAAGCCCGCCTTCCATAGGCCAGGGGCTGGTGACTAGCATCAAAGGCGTAAAATCCCGATAACTGGGAAGGCATTGCCTTTATAAAAGAAAACTAGCACCACAGAGTACAAGCGGAATCAAAACACTAAGTACAAAAGAAAAGCTGAAAAGTAAATGGGCCAGAATTCAAACCCAAAAGAAAGTACAACTAAAACTGAACAAAAAGACAAACAGCTGGAAGAGGGAAGCAGCTCATGGGTCGTCCACCTCGGGTCCTACCTAATGGGTAGGTACAGATAGCCTCCTCCATGCTCTCGTCCGTCAACATCCTCTGTGAGTCATCTTGTCGCGTCGTCCACCTCTGGGTACGGACTCATCGTGTAGTCCACCTCCGGGTACCGACTCGTCGTGTACACCACCTCCGGGTACCGTCCAGTCCTCGAACACTCAGCCTCCGTCCGCACTGCCCGTCGTTTGCAACCAACACAACGAGGGGAGGGAATAGCCCGTACAGGGGTGAGTATAACGATACTCAGTAGGGACCCCGAGACCCTAAAGGTCTCACTAAACCAACAAGGATAACCACAAGAAGATCTCAACAGATAACCTCTACATAGATATATTCCCATACATATACCTAAGTTATCAAGTAACCCATCTCAATCATGAGAAAAAACAAGGATTGTGAAATCAACGGATAACCACTACCCAGGTATATGCCCATACATATACCTAAGTTATCAAGTGACCCATCTCAATCATGAGGTAAACACAAGGTCAAAAGATTCAGCTCAAACCATGATATTCATTATCGAAACCGTAACTGCTGAAGAGATCCATCTCTGGAGTGTACAGTGGTGCTGTCACGACTCTGAGGTACTGCTCACTAACCTAAGACAGCCGAGGTACTCCTCCTGTCGAGTACCGCGGGCCTGCCAACTCACACAGTAGTGCTTCCCGCCGGGGTCTGCCACTCAAACACAGTAGTGCCCCCCCCCCCTCATAGCCTACAAAGGTACTCCTCCTGTCAAGTACCGCGGGTCTTCCACCTCACATAGTAGTGCTCCTTCGCTGTGGGCCTGCCACCTCACAATGTAGTTCTCCCCACTGGGCTACGTAAGTCACTCCGAATCGAATCGGACAAGCAGTCTTCACGTCTCTGCCGGCTACAAAGTCTCCGTACTCCATACGCTCGTCTCCGGGAGGGTCCGCTCCACGAGCTACAAGTCGATACTCCAGGTATCTCAAATTCCCAATAATATGTATCTCAAAGGACCGCCTCGTCATAGGGGTCTCAACGCAACAGACGGTGCGTCAATCGGACGCCCGGTCTGTGAGTTATTAGCTTTTTCGTCCTAGGGGCCCGGTTGGTTTCGTGAGTGAACCAACCCGTTCGTATCTCAACTGTACCCCGAACTCCCATAGGTTATACTCATAGGGACCGATACTCAACGTGATCACCAACGCCGTTGACGGTTCGTCAAACGGACGTCTGGTCTGAAAGATATCAGCTTTTCCGTTCCAGGGGCCCGGTTGGATTTCGGTGCGATCCAACCCAGCCACTATCCAACTGCATCCAAATCAAGGAGAAGGATGTGAAAAGTTCCGTATCATCAACAGGAACTCAACGCAACAGACAGCGCATCAATCGGATGCCTGGTTTGAGAGTTATTGGCTTTTTCGTCTCACACCCACCCCGGGAAACTTCCCAGGAGGTCACTCATCCTGATCACTACTCTAGGTCAAGCACGCTTAACTATGAAGTTTTAACCACGTAGGCTCCCCAAAAGGAAGGTGCACCTTGAGTATAGTATACCGAAACGACCGTCTCGATCCAAGGATCGCGTTGCTGCTGACGGCGAGTCGTTTAGAGGCCCGTAGCCCAAGATACGAGCATTTGACCGAAAGTGGTCCGAAACTGGGGCGTCTGGGCCCGGGCCAACCCCCCCTGGGTCGGCCGAACCGGGTCGCCCGCCCCGGGCGGCGACCCGACCCGACCCCCCCCCCCCCCCCCCCGGGTCGGCCGAACCGGGTCGACCCGCCCCGGGCGGCGACCCGGACCGACGACCCGGCCCGGCTCGGAAAACCCGGCCCGGCTGGTGGCACGGCGGCCCAGGCCGGTGCGGCGCGGTCCGGCGCGGCGGCGCGGTCTGGCACGGCGGCGCGGCCTTGGCGCCGTTCGGGTGCCGCGTGCGGGGGGCAAAGCCCCCCCCCCCCCCCCCCTGGGTCAGTCGAACCAGGTCGACCCGCCCCGGGCGGCGACCCATCCCGACGACCCGGCCCGGCTCAGAAAACCCGGCCCCGCCGGCGGCGCGGTCCGGCGCGGCGGCGCGGTCCGGCGCGGCGGCGCGGTCCGGCGCGGCGGCGCGGTCCGGCGCGGCGGCGCGGCCTTGGCGCCGTTCGGGTGCCGCGCGCGGGGGGCAAAGCCCCCCCCCCCCCTTGGAGAAATGCGGCCCCTTAATTTGGGCCGCTTTTGAGACCCGACCGGGGGAAATTAATTCCCCCGTTCTCCACTATCTGGTCGTCCCGCACTGGTCGGCCGGTTTCGCCAGCAAGGACCGGAGACGGCCGGTCCTTCCTTCGCCGACACCGGGGGCCCGGTGCCGGCCGCCAGTCATCTTACTCTGCCGCTGCCTGGAACCGGCCGCGGCCTATGCGTTCTGGCGTGATGCGACGACATCGCTTCCCTCCGCCGCGGCCCCGCTCCGGCCGCGGTGCCTTTGACTTTCTTCAACGTGACGCGACGTCGTCTTGTTCTTGGATTTCTTTCCACGGCGCGGCACGACGATGCCGCACAATAATTGTCGTGTGATTCCCGCATGGTGTGACGGCACCACGTCATCCCGTTCCATCCGCAAGGAAACAATTTTGAACATAGGAGGGGGTTTCAGCCGTGTTGGTGCGGTTCGGGCCCCCCTCTCGTTAGACAATAAAATTTAATACTTTATCCTCGAAGTTCGACATTCTAGAATCCAGAATGGAAAATAAGTAAATAAAATATCAACAATCCCCTACCTCGGATTCATGTGCGGAGCACGCCAATCAAGTCGCGGAAGACTAGCGTCGAGGAGGTCCGGCGTCGCGGAAATCGAACGTCGTTTCCGTTGACGTCGAGGTGCGTCTGAAGAGGTACATCGCTGGAGAAGCTTCGTAAGCTGACGGAGATAGTCCGAGGAGGAAACGACGTCCCCCTTCTTTGACACAGGAAGAAGATCGAAGAAGCGGTGTCGTCGATCTTCGGAAACACACCGGCTATGAAGAAGAGAAGCGGCGTTCTTCGTCGGAGCTTAAGTGTTCTTCGTGTTCTTCGTCATGGTTGAAGAAGATGGAGAGGGCTTTTCAAAATCTCTCAAGGTGGCAAAGGAGACCAACCCAAAATAAAATAAGCTTAAGCCTTATTTTATTTACACAACTAAACATTTGAATTTCAAAAGATAACAAACGAACCATTAATTCGTAGAATTAATTCAACGAAAGAAACAGCTCATTTGATTTATGAAATAAACCACCCAATTAAATGATCTGTTAAGAATTTAAGAAAACGCATCAGTTGACTTTCATAATGATGGGTTTTCGCGGGTGCGTTACTTAGCGGAAAGAAACGGCGGAGATCGTGCGGGCCCCACCTCACAAATATCCTACCAAGAGGGTAGGATATTCCTGGATAGTACCATATTAGTTTCCACTCAGTTTAAGTCGCTTTTAAGTGGCTTCAAGTGGCTTCCAAGTGGCTTAAGTTAAATAAAATAAAGTTGTCGAAAAATTATTTTATATCTTAACCCTATGCTCGAAAATTTAAAAACCACACCCGAGCAAAAGCAACTCCGGAAGAGGCGTTTCTAAGTGAATACCGGCGCTGCGATTTCATCGGTGTCCTCAGAATTCGATTCCGGGCACTGGTTCAAAAGTTAGAAAAACCATCTCGTCCGTTCACTGAACGTACCCGATCCAAACATTGGAAATTGATTCCGGGCACACCGGGCCTCGGAATTAGGTGCCGTCAGAAACTGCGTTCTTGAAAAATTACAAAGAAAATTAAGAAAAAAAATTTCCTTGGAATTTATGCGTCTTTACATTACTCCCACCACAGGGCTTTACGTCCCCGTAAATCTTGACCACAAACTTAGGGAAACAAAGCGGTACTGAGCACGCATCTAAGCCTTCCGCTCTCATGTGCTCACCTGGAGGTTCCCCTGCTGCCAAAGAAAGTGAAAAAGAGGAATCGATCGTCCTCCTAGGATCCACTCCTTTCGATCCTCAATCCCCCCAAGAACCTCCGTAGAAGACACTCATCGCCACCGTCCAGCTCCTCATGGTCGATGATATGCGAAGGGTTCGAGCACATATCTCCTCAGTTGGGATACGTGGAAAACGTCGTGCACCTAGTGCAACTGAAGTGGATGGGCCAAGCGGTAAACCACCTCGCCTACCCAGCTGAGGACCTAGAAAGATCAATTGAACCTCGGAGATAACTTGCCTCCCAGGCCACATCTCTGTAAACCTCGTCGAGGTGAGACCCGTAAGAAGACATGGTCGTCATCCTTGAACTCCAGAGGTCCCCATTTCTGTTAGAACTGAAACTCAAAACGACAGCTGCTACAAGGGTAAGGTTGACCAGCTCAAGAGTGATCGGTCACACCCTCCTGTACAAGAGTTACCCAGTGCTGCCTGGGGTTTCCTTTTCCGCCGACCAAGGAAAACCCATCCCGACGTTTGCCTAAAACCTTCAATTTGAGTATGAATAGTTATTTCCCATTCCATACTCAAACTAACATCGTAAGGGCTCGACGCTGCCACCAAGGGATTCCAACCATAACTCTCGCCTCGAGGGTCTGACCACACCGTCGGCGTAAGTGTGATTATCGAGTCTCCTCCCAAGGTATCTCCAGACGTGAGGGTCATGTCCACGGCTTTTCGGAAACTCTAGGCCTGGAACAAGATTTGTGAAAGTGGGGAATGATTCATATCGCCGTCTGTTACTACAACAGCTAGTAGTGGACACAGACTGTCCCTTGAATCATTTCTAGAGCCATTGGGTCACACTCATTGACCGCATGCAGCCGCACTCTTCCTCCGCCCTCCATCTCCCTGAGCCTTGCAGGAATTACTAAGGCGGGTGGTTGTACCATGTTAGGATGTACACCACCTCATGCTACTCGCCTAGCTCTGCCTCCACGTCTGCCACTTCGCAGACTCATCTCTATTTAATGCTTCCTCTTTTTGAAAAATTTAACACACCCGAGTCTCTAAGACTGGAACCGGTTTCCTGTTTCTTACTGCACTGTGCAGTCTTCATCCGCTCCTGGATGAACTGCACCTCCTTTAGTCTCACAAGAGCTGCTAAAATGTCTCCTTTGCCTAAAAGAGAATCCTGGTCTCATCCCCGGGATGAACCACATTCGTTGTCTAATACAGTAAATCCCAACATGAATGATGCATTCATGCCATGGCTGACGTCATAAGGCCTCGACGTAACTACCAAGAGATCCAACTGTCACTCTCTCCTCCAAGGGTCGAGTCACACTGTCGGCATCAGTGTGAGGTCACTGGGTCTCCTCCAGTAGAAATCTCAAACATGAGGGTCAAGTCAACAGTTTAACCGGGACCACTCAGTATCAACCAAACAAAAAGGATTGTAAAGCAAACATCACAAGATTAGTGTCTTTTTATTATTGCAGCTCATAATACAAAGACACGAATACAAAAGCAACATGGAACTAGAAGTACAAAGGACGTATCCACTAGTTCCGCTCCTGTCCACCTGCTCTCGGAGCTCTACTACCTTGTCCACTACTCGGCTGTTGCTCAAGCACCCGCCGCTGCTTCTGTCTCGGTGGCTCCTCCAACACCCGCTGATCAACCATGCAGGGGTTCGTACAGTCACGTGCCAAGTGACCCTTCCTGCTGCAGGAGAAACACTCTCCCTTTCTGGCACGCCTAGTTCTGACCCCACCCCGGGTGCCCCACACCACTGATCCTAAAACCCGAGATCGTCCAACTGCTATTCTGGTCCTCCTGGACCTCTGCATCATCTGTCTACTGCCCACAGATGACTCGGCTACTGATCGAAAACCCTTCGGCAAAGGCAGAAGCTCCCGTACAAGCTCGGGGTGTAGAGCTACTGGAAAAAACTCCACCCTGAAGAAGGTCTCGGAGTCTTCCCATGTGAAGGCCATCCCATCACAAAACTGGAACAAGTGGCTCCACCACCTGCATGCTGCTGCCTGAAGAAGGCTGGCAGCAAAGATCACCATGAAGTCTGTCGGCGTCCCCAATAGCCTGAAGACTCCCACCACAGCCTCCAGCCAATCCTTAGCCGCCTGTGGGTCTGTCTCTCCCCGGAACCTGGGTGGCCTCTGGCGCTGGAACTCGTGAAGCGCACTCAAGTGGCGTGCATCGCATACTGCTGGGGCTGGTGGCATCGGTGTCCCAACGTATGGTTGTATCGTTGGTGCCTCTGCTGGTGCCTCAACTACAAGAGGGCCCTGTACCGAAGCCTCATCGCTTGACAAGATGTCAGTACGCACATCCCTCTTGGCTCTAGCTGGTCGTTCGTGAAAAGGCATCATGAAAGAAACAACGTGACACGGTCAAAAGATTATACCTGGTGAGCTGACCTGGTTTGAGCTGACATTTAAATAAAACTTCCAGAAAACACACACGCAATCAGTGTTTTCGTGCACAAAGTCGGAAATCAGTTGTCAGGGTCCTGGTGTACGGATAAGTCGGCCGCCCGCAACAACACTAGACTCCCTGAACTGAAAAACTACACTCGGTACTCTTAACAAGATTGCTTCACAGAAGAAACATCAGAGTTATAAGTTATGCGGTAGAAACGAACTCCTCTGATAATAATTTGTCATGACCCGTCCTCGGGGCCCGTGCCGTGACTACCCCAAGCCCGCCTTCCATAGGCCAGGGGCTGGCGACTAGCACCAAAGGCGTAAAATCCTGATAACTGGGAAGGCATTGCATTTATAAAAGAAAAAAAGCACCACAGAGTACAAGCGGAAACAAAACACTAAGTACAAAAGAAAACCTGAAAAGTAAATGGGCCAGAATACAAAACCAAAAGATAGTACAACTACAACTGAACAAAAAGGCAAACTGCTGGAAGAGGGAAGCAGCTCCTGGGTCGTCCCCCTCGGGTCCTACCTGAAGGGTAGGTACAGATAGCCTCCTCCACGCTCTCGTCCGTTAACCTCCTCTGTGAGTCGTCTCGTCTCGTAGTCCACCTCCTGGTAATAAATTGTCGTGTAGTCCACCTCTGGGTACTGACTCATCGTGTAGTCCACCTCCGGGTACCGTCCAGTCCTCGAACACTCGGACTCCGTCAGCACTGCCCGTCGTCTGCAACCACCACAACGAGGTTCGGGCATATCCCGTGCATGGGTGAGTATAACGATACTCAGTAGGGACCCCGAGACCCTCAAGTCCTCACTAAACCAACAAGTATAACCACAAGAAGATCTCAACAAATAAGCTCTACTTAGATATATGCCCATTCATATACCTAAGTTATCAAGTAACCCATCTCAATCATGAGGAAACATAAGGATTATGAAATCAATGGATAACCACTACCCAGGAATATGCCCATACATATACCTAAGTTATCAAGTGACCCATCTCAATCATGAGGTAAACACAAGGACAAAAGATTCAGCTCAAACCATGATTTTCATTATCAAAACCGTAACTGCTGAAGAGCTCCATATCTCGAGTGTACATTTGTCCTATCACAACTCCGAGGTACTGCTCACTAACCTAAGACTGCTGAGGTACTTCTCCTGTCGAGTACCGCGGGCCTACCACCTCACACAGTAGTGCTTCCCGCTGGGGTCTTCCACTCAAACACAGTGGTGCCCCCCCCCCTCATAGCCTACAGAGGTACTCCTCTTGTCAAATACCACGGGTCTGCCACCTCACATAGTACTGCTCCTCCGTTGTGGGTCTGCCACCTCACAAAGTAGTGCTCCCCACTGGGCTACGTAAGTCACTCCGAATCGAATCGGACAAGCAGTCTTCAGGTCCCTGCCAGCTACACGGTCTCCGTACTCCGTACGCTCGTCTCCCGGAGGGTCTGATCCACGAGCTACAATTCGATACTCCAAGTATCTCAAAGTCCCATGAAGAAGTATCTCAAAGGACTACCTCGTCATAGGGTCTCAACGCAACAGACGGCGCGTCAATCAGATGCGCGGTCTGTGAGTTATTAGCCTTTTCGTCCTAGGGGCCCGGTTGGTTTCGTGAGTGAACCAACCCGGTCGTATCTCAACTCTACCCCGAATTCCCATAGTGTATACTCATAGGGACCGATACTAAACGTGATCACCAACACCACTGACGGTTCTTCAAACGGACGTCTGATCTGAAAGATATAACCTTTTCCGTTACAGGGGCCTGGTTGGATTTCGGTGCAATCCAACCCGGAAACTATCCATCTGCATCCAAATCACGGCGAAGGATTCCAAAAGTTCCGTATCATCAACAGGAACTCAACGCAACAGACGGCGCATCAATTAGACGCCCGGTCTGAGAGTTATTGGCTTTTTCGTCTCACACCCACCCTGGGAAACTTCCCAGGTGGTCACCCATCCTGATCACTACTCTAGGCTAAGCATGCTTAACTATGGAGTTTTAACCACGTAGGCTCCCGAAAAGGAAGGTGCACCTTGAGTATAGTAAACCGAAACGACCGTCTCGATCCAAGGATCGCGTTGCCCCATACGGCGAGTCGTTTGGAGGCCTGTAGCCCAAGATACGGGCATTTGACCGAAAGTGGTCCGAAACTGGGGGGGTCTGGGCCCGGGCCGACCCGGCCCGACCCCCCCCCCCCTCCCCTAGGTCGGCTGAACCGGGTCGACCCGCCCCGGGCGGTGACCCGGCACGACGACCCGGCCCGACGACCCAGCCCGGCTCGGAAAACCCGGCCCGGCCGGCGGCGCGGCGGCGCGGGCCGGTGCGGCGGCGCGGTCCGGTGCGGCGGTGTGGACCGGCACGGCGGCGCGGCCTGGGCGCCGTTCGGGTGCCGCGCGCGGGGGGCAAAGCCCCCCCCCCCCTTTGAGAACCGCGTCCACTTAATTGGGGCCGCTTTTGAGTCCCGGCCGGGGGAAATTAATTCCCCCAGTATCCACTGTCCAGCCGGCCCGCACTGCCCGGACGGTTTCGCCAGCTAGGACCGGCAACAGCCGGTCCTTCCTTCGCCGACACCGGCAGCCCGGTGCCGGTTGCCGGTCATCTTGCTCCACCGTGGCCTGGAACCAACCGCGGCCTCTGCCGTCCGGCGCGATGCGACGACATCACTTCCCTCCGCCGCGGCCCAGCTCCGGCCGCGACACCTTTGACTTTCTTCGACGCGACGCGATAGCGTCGCGTTCTTGGATTTTTTTCCACTGCGCGGCCCAACGGCGCCACACATTAATTGTTGTGTGATTCCCGCGTGGTGCGACGACACCACGCTATCCCGTTCCATCCGCAAGGAAACAATTATGAACATATGAGGGGGTTTCGGCCGTGTTGGTGCGGTCCAGGCCCCCCTCTCATTAGACAATAACATTTAATCCTTTATCCTCGAAGTTCGAAATTCTAGAATCAAGAATGGAAAATAAATAAATAAAATATCAACAATCCCCTACCTCGGATTCAAGTGCGGAGCATGCCAATCAAGCCGCGGAAGACTAGCGTCTCGGAGGTCGGGCGTCACGGAAATCGAACGTCATTTCCGTTGACGTCGAGGTGCGTCCGAAGAGGTACGTCGCTGGAGAAGCTTCGTAAGATGACAGAGATAGTCCGAGGAGGAAACAACGTCTCCTTTCGTTGACACGTGAAGAAGATCGAAGAAGCGGCGTCGTCGATCTTCGGAAACACACCAGCTACGAAGAAGAGAAGCGGCGTTCTTCGTCGGAGCTTAAGTGTTCTTCGTGTTCTTCGTCAAGGTTGAAGAAGATGGAGAGAGCTTCTCAAAATCTCTCAAGGTGGAAAAGGATACCAACCCAAAATAAAATATGCTTAAGCCTTATTTTAGTTACACAACTAAACATTTGAATTTCAAAAGATAAGAAACGAACCATTAATTCGTAGAATTAATTCAACGAAAG
This sequence comes from Viscum album, assembly GCA_963277665.1. Classification (NCBI taxonomy): domain Eukaryota; kingdom Viridiplantae; phylum Streptophyta; class Magnoliopsida; order Santalales; family Viscaceae; genus Viscum; species Viscum album. The sequence continues at coordinate 76,054,402 of OY728127.1, read as the reverse complement.
AAACAACTCATTTAATTTACAAAATAAACCTCCCAATTAAATGGTCTGTAAAGAATTTAAGAAAACGCGTAAGTTGACTTTCATAATGATGGGTTTTCGCGGGTGCGTTACTAAGAGGAAAGAAAAGGAGGGGCTCATGCAGGCCCCACCTCACAAATATCCTACCATGAGGGTAGGATATTCCTAGATAGTACCCTATCCGGTTCAACTCAGTTTAAGCCGCTTTTAAGTGGCTTCAAGTGGCTTCCAAGTGGCTTAAGTGAAATAAAATAATGTTTTTGAAAAATTATTTTATTTCTTAACCTTAAGCCCAAAAATTTAAAAAACACACCCGAGAAAACGCAACTCTGGAAGAGGCATTTCTAAGCGAATAACGGCGCTGCGATTTCATCGCTGCCCTCAGAATTCGATTCCGGGCACCGATTCAAATGTTAGAAAAACCCGCTCGTCCGTTCACTGAAGGTACCCGAGCCAAACTTCGGAAATTGATTCCGGGCACACCGGGCCTCGGAATCAGGTGCCGTCAGAAACTACGTTCTTGTAAAATTCCAAAGAAAATTAAGAAAAAAAATTCCCTTTGAATTTACGGGTCTTTACACTTGGGGTTGGAGTTCTTGGATCATAATGATGATGTTATAATTTTAAAGGGACAATGGACATAGGTTTTGATGATAATGGAATTTAATGTGGAATTGCTCTTGGTTAATAAATTATTAAATAATTAATTAATGTAAAGTGGAACTGAAAAACATGGAATTAATTAATCGATTAAATCCCTTTAAATGGTATTGTGGTAATAGGATACCTAGTCTTAGAAGTTGTGGCCCGAAGTCTGAGAGACGTTAGCTGCAGTTGAGTCTAAGACTTGGTTATGCCCATAGTGTGGTTGTGAGATATAGTATATTCTATAATTTTTTTGTTTCTATATGCTACTCCACCTTGTATGTAAGGAAAACTGACAACCCGATGATTCTGAGCCCTTGGGGGTGTTTTCCCAAACATTACGGTGGGATGATGAATGGCTAACTACCCCCTTTGGCCCCACACTCTTCTCTTCGTTTTTACTTGTAATGGAAGGAACATTGGTTAATTTTCCCCATATATGTGTGTAGAGGGTTGTAAAGGCCTTTGGTTATTCACACACATTTATTCTAGATATAGTTTTATGTTGACTATTTTAGGTTTAATGTGTAATGACTGTAATGGCTTGAGAATCGTTACTCAGTGTATGGGATGAAATGTCTGGAGGTATAATACCCATTGTATGATACACCTTATGAGAGCTATAGTGGCTCCCAAAAAATACCAAGTTAAATTTCATATGTGGACTTGGTGGTTTTGTTGCACGTGGTGTATGTTGTGGTGCTTCGCCCAGGTGTCTGTGGGCAAGCCTTTTTAGAGAGAGATGCTTAGGACATGCAACATTGGGGTGATTCGGTAAACCAGTGGGGAAGTAGTAGTGGGGTACCCTTGATATTCTTTATTATATTTTATACTCTTGTATGAGTTACATGGTGAGAGTGTCCATGGTGAGGCTGGGAACATAGTATACCTATTTAGATTACAATTTAGTTTCACTTGTTGTTAAATGTGTTTTACCATGCTTTCTTTACTTTTCCAAGAGAGGATTCGGGGAGGATCCTACTGAATATACTGTTATACTCACCCTCTTTGTATTTAAACTAATTTTCAGGTCACATGGAGCAGGTTGGAGATCAGGCTGGTTTCTACTATCTTGCGGTTGCAAGAGCTGTTTGGGCTTGTGGTTGCTGCTATTTTACTTTATTTTGGGTACTTGTAGTTTCCCCCTTCTAGTTGTAGTACATGTGCATGCCATTACATATGTGGACTAGGGTTTTAATTTATATTTCTATCTGAGTTGGATTTGTTTGGTGTCTATCTTATCTCCCTCTTCCACATGTGTTCTCGTAGAGGGGAATGCCTCCCATTTGTGTGTTCGATATAACCTTAGTGCTAGTCACCAACTTAAGGCCTAATAGAGGTAGGGCTAGGGGTTCATTATCTCCCTTCTCACATTGTCAGCACAAAAGGGGTACACTTTGTGGGGAGGGGTCGTGAAAATAATTTTTCATAATTATTATGTTAAATGAATTTTATAGATTACATTTTCCCCTTTGGGATATAATAAAATATTTTTATATCTGTTCAATTTTTTTTATTTTAAAATATACAGAAAATAAATAATTACAAAATTGACACTATTGATATTTTTTCAAAATATAGTTTTCTTAAATTTTATAAAAATCCTTAAAATTTTTCAAAAAACTATAATAATTACGATATGGGATAATTTTTTTCTAAATAATTAATTTTTTTTCTAATTTACTTCAAATAAATAAATATTTCACCCTTTTGATATTGAAATACTTGTTACCCTAGTTAATAATTGAATTGAATAATTATCTATTAATTAAACTGATAATGTATAAATTGATATATAAACTTATATAAAATTTATTAGATGTTTGAATTACAACAATATATTATCCCATCTTAGAAATTGTTATATTTTAGAGATTTTTATGTGGGGTTAGTTATTATTATTATTATTCTTTTTGATGTTTCCAAAAGAGTCCCTCACCAAAATTATTAATTAGATGTTACCCCCTCCAATATTCTCTTACTTTTCAACCTTCATGATCGACCAGACCATGCCCATCTCCCTTATCTACATCCCTACATCATTCTAGAGGTCCCGGTCTTCTTAAAAGACCATCTCTGGTGCTCTGAGAGGATATTTAGAGGAGGGACAATGAAGAAGATGTAATATCATTTATTGAATCTTTAAAATAACATTATTCATCTACTTCCACCTCATGAGTTGTTTCATTTTAATGTAATAAAAATATTAGTAATTATATATTTACAGTGTATTATTATTATAAAACATCTATATTCCACTTTCTACTAATCCAATGAAAAGTAAAATCACCACGCGTGTGTACATATGGATTACTGTATCCACGCCATGGTGTAATATGATTTCACCACCATCTTACATGGATTGGTATAATTAGGGAATTAATATTTATATATATATATATATTATTAATATAAAATTTTATTTATTATGATATACTATAATCCATCAAATTTAATACCATTCAACAATTATGGGAATAATATCATTGCTCGGGTGTACATATGGCATACCGTCTCCATGGTGAAATGTGATTCGTTCAACATAATCATTGTTTAATAATTATAATTTAAATTAATTGTATAAATAAATATTTTATCAATAATAATAATACAATTAATTTAATTATAATACTATTACATAAAAATAAGTTTAAAAAATTATCTGACATAACAGGCATATGAACATAAACAAGTTAATACCATAATAACGAATAACAATGAAATGTTACCAACAAACTGATGAAAATATGAAAAAAAATGTTATCATAAAAAATATTTGTTTATGGAATAAATTAGTAACATTATTTAAATCATGATACAGGAGTTCCAGATACATAGTAAGCATACCGTACCTAAGGTAAGGGATAATATTGAAAATCTCATTTTTTCTATGTGAGATTGTTTATTCATTTGTATTTACTGGGGTATATTTATCTTCCACGTCAATGATTCCTTAATATGTATTTAAAAATATTATTTATATCATTATATAATTTTTTAATTTCAATTTTACCCAATTATTAATTTTTAATAAATGGTATCAATGAAATCTTTTCTTGTTTTCCGTACTGTGTACTTTTTGAATCTTCCAGCAAAAGTACGAGAAGATTTTTTTTATATATTCTATGCAATAAATAGATTTTTATGATTTAATAATTAAATATTTGCATAAAGATTCCCGTATATTACTTTTGGGATATTTTTATATTAATTATTTATTCTTAAAATGTATGGCATTTTTTGGAAGGATATATTTTTTAAATGAGAAATGATATTTAACTCAAGAATTAATCTCATGTGTTTTATAAAAATTATTTTCCATCTACAATAAAAAAAGATTATGTTTCTATAACTATTTTTAATTTATTTGACTGTGGTAAGGATGTAATTATTTCTATGAGATCCATTTTCCATATATGCTTTATGTCATGAAGGAATTATTTTTAAGAATCCCATTTTTCCTTGGGGTATGTTATGATGAATTATTTTTGTTTTATGGAACTTGTAAGAATGATTTCATTAGGATATGTGTCAGACCTATATATCCATATAATGACTTCGGTAAAACTTTATATATTCTGAGATAGACATCACTTTAATTGAATATAAATCTAGTTCAGTAATATATGGCTTGAATGAGGAGTGAACTCAGTTCAGTAATAGATTTTTTCCGCAATAATGGTCTTCGAAAAAAGACTTTATTAATATGAAATAATTTTCTTTGATTGTGTTTGTATTCCATGAAATTTCATTTATTATGTTATGACTATTGGGATTACATTTATGTTTTATGATTTATCCCATTATATGATATTATAATCTTTTATATATAGGATAAAATTTTAAATTGATATATTATTACGATTATGATCTAATTATTATTTCCCTCAGTTTCCATTACTAATAATATGTGCCAACCCATTCATCTGTTCTTTCCACAATTCATGTAGACATATATAAATTAAGATATGTCATAAAGGGTTCTAGTTATATATAAATATGTGGGAGACAATGTAGAAGTTTTATGAACCAGTTGTTTATGTTTCCCAGAGTCTAAAAATTAAACAAATACTATCTTGTTGTGGTTTTTTAGGTTATGAAACAAATATTCTTCAATTTTGAAGTAAACATATATTGAAGGTATGGTATTTTTTTTTATTAGATAAAAGGTATTATAACCCTTTCGAAATTAGTTTCTATGAATCTATGTTAAAACCTAAAGGATATGTCTTTGTATAGGTTATAATCTTATCCAATAATTTTAGAGATGTTCTAGAATAACCGAGAATAAAACATAAATTTTATTACATTGAAATTTTATACTTGAATTATGGGGCTTTCCCATTTTCATTAGTGTTTCTCACACTATGCATCTTGATTTTAGTCAATTTCTAGAACCTAGAAGAACCATTTTAGTGTTGAATATGACGGTAAATGATATGATTGTCCCCCAAAGAAACCAAATGTTATGGGAGTTGGAATAAAACATCATGTAGCCATTCTCACAACACATTACGAAGCTATAAATCATGAATGTCATCCAAATAAGAATTCAAGGGATAAAAATTCTGTTGAATTCTTAATGAGGTAGTTCATACCTTTATTCAGTAAGAATTCTGATCAATTAGTTTCTGAATAGTAGAGAAACAACGTAGACAAGATATTTAAAATTCTAAAATGTTTTGAAAATGATAAAATCATCTTAACATTATACTTTTTGGATAGAAAATCTGACCAATGGTGTAATCTTATCAAGAATATGATGCAATGATATGAATTTGAGTCCCCTGAATTATACTATTTAAAGACCTAATTTTTCAATATATACTATCTTATTTTTCTTCAAACAATGATAGGGAAGTATTTATTTGAAAAAAATAAAAATGATGATGAATCCATTGTTACCTACAAAAAATATTACAATCCTAACATGTTTTTCTTATGGAATTATTATCCAACCTGAGAGTAAAATTGATTGATTTATTTGTGTTTTAAAACCAAGTCTCCAAAGGCCATTAGCCATAAAGGATGTCAATAACTATAAGAAAATTTTTCAATGTTCTATCATGGATGAGATGGAGTTTGAATTAAAAAATTAGTCATATGGTTTTGATAAGAATAGAATAAGTCAATTCCATGAAAAATATAAATACCACACTAAAAAGATGACAAGTTTTTTCTTATGCACAATGTGTGGAATGAATCATGGAGGGAATTATCTTAAAGGGACTTGTAAATGTTTTATGTGTGGAAAAGATGGTAATAAAGATATTGAATAAAAAATCTTTTGGAAAAATATATCTTCTGAGGTGAACAAACAAAATTCTATACAAAATTTTCCTCCTACACTTTAATGCTACATGTGCATTTAAATGGGGCTCTATGCCAATCAATGCCCTAATATAAGTGTTATTGATGATGATCAACGTCAAAAAACTCTTAATCCCAAGGAAAAAAAGGTATTCACATGAAATAATTATCGGCGACGTTGTGTATGATAATGAAGTGGCGAAAGCTACACATACCATCCTCGCTAAAGTAGATTATTTTTATTTGATTCTGGATCTATTGAGTTTTTTATTTCTAAATAATCTTCTATAGGTATTGATGTATTACCAAAAAAATTAGATGTTTTGTTAGTTGTGAGAACGTTTTAATGGAAAAATGGTCTAATAAAAAATTAATAATTTTTATCAGGTTTATTGTTTTTGAAAAGTGCTTCATGAAAACCTTGTGGTACTTAATATAGTGTAATTTCATGTGATTATTGGCATTCATTGGCTTTCACTACATAGATATCATATCAATTTCAATGGAATTGAAATCACAATTCTTATTCCATATCAATCTATGATCATCTATTAATCCATGGATGAATATAACCTTCCAGTATAAATTTCTTCCATCCTATGGGTCTTGATTCATATAAATGAAGGTTATTTATCTCCAATTTCTTGGTGGAATGTCAATTTAAATAATAAACCCATTGTAAGAGAGTTATGTGATGTCTTTTCGAATGAATATCCAGGTCTTCAACCAAACCATGAATTAGAGTTTTCAATAGAACTCATATCGAGTGAAATGCCTATTTCCAATACAACCTAAACAATGGACCTAATTGAGTTTCTATAATTTAAAAAGAAAGTCCATGAGAATATTGATAAGTTATTTATAGTCCATAGTGCATCACCTTGGGAATAACTTAATCTATTTGTTAAGAATAAGGATATATCAACAAAACTCTACATTTATTATTGATTACATAATAGAATAACTATCAAGAAAAAATATTATCTTCCATGAATTGATGACTTATTTGGCCACATAAATGGAGCTCAGTACTTTTCCATGTTTGATATTCATTAATGATATCATCAAATAAAGTACAAAAATGAGGATATACCAGAAAAATATTTATTACAAGGTATCAACACTATGAATTTATAGGGATGCCTTCTGGCCTTACTAATTCCATTTTTATCTTCATGGATATATTAAATAGAGCCTATAGAAAATATCCTTATCAATTTTTGGTAGTCATTATATATTATATAGTTTTCTATTCAAATAGAATTGAGTACATGAATACCACTTGAGAATTGTACAAAACACCGTGAGAAATGATAGTATTTATGAAAAATTTACCATGTGTGAATTTTGGCTTTAGAAAGATTAATTTATTGGACACATAATCTCAAGAGAAAAGAGCGATGTGGATCTATCAAAAATAAAAGTTTTTGATTGTTGGAAGAGTGAAAAAATTGTAACTAAGATCCAATGTATTCTTGGTTTGTTTGGATATTATCAAATTTTTTTGATTGATTTATCATTATTATCTTATACATTCAACAATTTGACATGAAAAGAGTTCTGTTTATTTGGATGGAGGAATGCGAAGATAATTTCAATGAGAAAAAAAGAAGGCTATTCAGTGCACATATTCTCACACTACCTTGTAGTGGAGAATTATTTATGATCTACCATGATGAATCCAATAAACTATTGGGATGTGTTCTCATGAAAAATGACATGGTGATAGCTTATGCCTCATTGTAGTATAACATTACTCCGAAAAATTAACCAATACATGATTTAGAGTTAGATACATAAGACTTCTCACTGAAGATATAAAGGCATTTTCTTTATGGTTAATGGTGTGATCTTTATACTGATTAAAAAATGTTTCTGTATATTTTCACACAACATGATCTGAATATGTTCTAAAGTTGACAATTGTAGTTGACTAAATATTACGACTTCACAATATATTACACCCCTAAGAAAGAAAACATGGTGGCAGATGATTTGAGTCGATAAGACCATTCTAGTCTATCCATGATGTGGATCACAATAGATCCAATATTTATTGATTTTCAATGGATAGATCTAGAAATTTTAATGTAAGGGGGAAATCATATCTTTCACAAATGAATTATCTACCATATATAAATGTGATGATTAAGGAGGTCAAAAAGAAATATGTAGATATACAAAAGAATGTCAAAAATGTTCCTGAATTCATCCTTGATTACGATGAAGTAATATAGTTCCATAATAGGGATTATATTCCTCTCTTACTAGAATTAAAAAAAGGATATATAGGATTAGGATCCTACTTATTCATTCTCCATTCACCCTGGATGCACAATGATGTATGGGGAACTAAAAGAGTATTTCTGGTGGGATGGAATGAGATTTGATGTCGCTGAATATTTCACTCGATTATTAGTTTGTTAGAAAGATGAGGTTGAGATAGAGAAATCTAAGGGGATTTTACAACCATAATCTATACCAGAATACAAATTGAAAAACACCACAATGGAATTTATTTTCAAACACCCCAAAACATCTAAAGGACATATTGTTATATGGGTTATATCTAATAATGTTACGATGTCAGCACACTACATTTCTATTAGAGAGGATTTCACTCTTGATCATTAATCCAGGATATATGTAAAGGAAGTTGTAATATGGTTTGGACTTCCACTTTCTTTTATATGTGATTAGGATCTAAGTTTTACCATGATATTATGGTGAAGTATTCAAAATTATTTGGATATAGTGTTTTGTTTGATCATTACTTATCATGCTCAAACAGATGGTCAATCTGGGTGGGTAATTCAAATTGTGGAAGACATGTTGAGAGAATTATATTTGGATTTAAAAGGTGGTTTGGATCCTCACCTATATTTGGTGTAATTTTATTAAAACAATAGCTTTTAGTCTAGTATTCAGATGGATCCTTTTGAATCCCTCTATTTAATGAACTACAGAACCACAACTTGTTGCGATAGAATTGTGGAAATGAAGCTACTCAGACCTGATCTTGATGATGAAATATAAGAAATTGTCAGTTTTTTTCCACAAAATAAAAGAAAATATCATTTTCAATTGAAAATGAATGATGAAAATCGTATAAAACACCTGTAGTTTGTTGTGGGTGATAAGGTGTTCCTACGAATATCTCTCGGGAATATTGTAAGGAGATTTGGAATGACAGGCAAGATAATCCCTAGGTTTATCAGTACTTTTGAAATTATGGATTATGTTGTGAAGGTAACTTATTGATTAACACATCAACTGAATCATTTACATGTTCATGATGTTTTCCATGTATCTCTTAAGAATGTAAATATATGATCCTTCACATGTACTATGCTCAGAAGTCGTACCGATGGAGAAATATCATTCGTTTGACGAACAACCAATAGTGATTCTGGATCGTAGTGAACATTTTATACGAGAAAATACAAATCACTTGGTTAATGTTTTATTGATGAACCATCAATTTGAAGAAGCTACCTGGGAACATGGGGGCATAATGCAGGGAGTTATCCACTTTTTTTATTCCATTTGGAGAATTTCTAATGTCAAATTCAGTTTAAGGGGGGTAGAATGTAACATCCATATGTTTTTATGAAATATTTTTATTATATAATTTGTATTCTTAAGTTGCATTCTTTTCATGTAGTCATGGGTTTAATGGAACCGTGTGAAATCATAATTATAATATTACAATTATATCATGACATTTCAGATAGTTTAAATAATTATATCTTATATATGGAAATGCATTCCAAATCCAACGGTTGTCAATTAATTTTGAAAATTATGATTAGTTATTTTTATTTTTAAGTGAATTACATTTTTAAGGATATTAAGTAGATATATATGTGTTTTTTAATTAATAAAATAAATCTTATATTTATCCAAAGGATATTTTTTTTCATAGGGTAAGACTAAAATCCTACATGATGTATAGAAACCAATTTTCTAGGGTTAATTTTACACCATTAAAGGGGAACCCCCTTTTAAATTTTATTGACACATTTTAAGATGAAATAATTAAAAATTTATATTGAATCAGGATATAAAAATTTAATTTTGATGAATTCTGTCATTTTTTAGATAACTTCCATGTTTTGATGAGTTTTACAAATACACAAAATTTTAATTAAAAATAAATATATTCATTGAAGTAATTTATATTGTAAAATTATATTATTGAATGGTTTAAAAGTATAAATTGTAAATATTATTACAGTTTAATGAAATATAGGTCATTGGAATAAACTTAAAGTTATGTAATGATGTAAAAACATTTCGATCTTTTGTAGTTTTTTACCTTTTAAAACACGTTTTTTTTCATTTCAAGAACGGGATTTATTATGTATTAATTACTAAAAATTATATGTTTTAAATTTTTTATAAAATATTACATTTTTCTAATCTATAAATAAAAATTATTTAAATGAATTTATTTTATTTATGGGCAATATGAATAGTAAATTTGATAAATTTTATTAATAGGGTAAAGAGGAAAATCATGTAATTAAGGGTAAAAATATTAAAATAAAATTACCCTAACACATGAATGAATCTATTTGAATGATTATAATTTTCCTCAAAAGATATTTGATTCTAAATTTTATTTATTAGAACCCACTTTGATGAGATTCAGATATTTAATTTATTTTATTTAAAAAGAAGGTAAATATATCTCACTCAAACAATAATAATTATATTATTTTCCGTATAAAGATATAAAGAAGGTTAATTCAATTATAAATACTCATTTTAAATCTAAAATTTTATTCATTGTCATGAATTTTTTTTACATTTATGTAAAAAAAATAATTACCTTTAATACATTTACTTGAATGATGAAAAAAATTAATTAATTGATCAGAAATCAATAAACCCTTAATTATTAAATTATTAATTACAATCAAAAGGCACAAACTCTTTAACAACACTTATTGGTAAAGTATATGTCAACCATATGAATACAATGGTCGAAAAATGACGATGTAGTGCCTTAGAGATGATATTATGACCCTTATATGCTTTTATATAATGCGAAGAAAAATTTGGCATATTGATGATTAAAATGAATATAGAATTTTTAATGTTACGTTTTTAGAAGATAAATTCTAATAAAATTTTTATTATAAAATATAATAGATTTATTCTAATAATATTATTTTATTTTGATTTTTTATTCAACTAAATTTATATTAATTAATTGAAAAAAATTTATGTAGAAGTTATTTTATTAGTTGTCATATCAAATAAATATTATTTAAAATATTTTAATAATTTTAATTTTGGGATAATTAAATTTTCAAATGAATTTTCCAATTTAATTTTACCCCTTAAAGATATAATAAAATATTTGATTCACGTTTCACATCTTCTTTTTATATTTTTAAAAGTCCATGAAATGAATAGTGTTAAAATTGTCACTACTTATGTTAGTTAAAAATAAGGTTTTCCTATATTTTTTAAAATTAATAAAACATTCTGTAAAATATATTATAATTATTTTATGATTTATAATGTTCTAATATATTTAATTATATTCTAATTTACTTAAAATAAGTAAATATTTTTACCATATAATATTGAAATATTTGTTACCCTAGTAAAAATTAAATAGAATAATAAAGTGTTAATTAAAACAATAATGATTAAATTGACAATAAAACATCTCTAAAAATTATTGGTTGATGATATTACAGTAAAATATCATATAATATTTGATTTTTGACATATGGAATTTTTTATGTGTGGTTTTATTTTATTGTAAATTAATATTTTCAAGGTTTCCAAAAGTTCCCCTCACCTTAAATATAAAATTGAACTTCCTCCATAATCTCTTCACATTATTATGAGAATTCAAGATAAACCATCACCTAATAATTTCCCTTCTAATATTTCAATGAAAAAATCTAGGGATCCTGGTCATCTTCAAGGATACACTCTGTGGTATTAAGAGGAGATTTACAACGGGCACATCAAAGAAGAGGTAATATCATTTACTGATTATTTCATACATTATTCTTTTATCAACACACACATCATGATTGGTTTCAATATAAACTAATAAATCCATTATTAATTATATAATTAGATTTTATTACTATTATGAAACAACATTATTCCACCTTCTACCCATCCTATGAAAAATGAAATTGCCACACATGCATACATACTACTTACTGTCTCTACATTGTTGTGTAATCTATTTTTCACGACCATATTACATGGATGTGTATAATGATGGAAATAATAAATTTTTATATATTATTAATATATAGTGTAGTTTATTCTTATTTTCTATTCACCATCAACTTTAATACCATTGATCAATAATGGGAATGAAATCGTTGCTCGTACATACATAAGGCTTACCGTCTCGAAAGTAAGTTGTGATTCATTCTACATTATCATCATTAATGATTTATTATATAAATGATTTTAATGAATAAATATGATATATAATATACTAATAATTGTTTTTAAATTATATAAATATATCCTAAAAAGATGAATAAGATTTGACTAAACATGAATAAGATCATATAGTAGTTAATACCTAAATAACAAGTAATAATGAAATTTTACAATCAAACGGTTGAAAATATGATCATAAATGTTATCATAAAAATGATTATGATTCTTTAATAAACTACTAACATTAATTAAATCAATATATTGGAGGTTTAGATATATACAATGCATATTAGACCTAAGGTAAGGGATAACTTTTCAAATCTCATTTTTTTTTCTGAGATTGTTTATATATAAGTATTTACTAGGGTATATTTATCATCCAAACCCATGTTTCCTAAATATTTATGTAAAAATATTCTTTATATTATTTTATACATATTTATAGTAAATTATTCTCATTTGTTGTTTTTTACTAAACGGTATGAATGTAATCAATTTTCATTTTTGGTGTGATGTACTTTTTGACTTTTTCAACAAATGTACTGAAGAATTTTATTTAACCAATACAACATGAACATATATTTATGATTTCATAATAACATACTTCTTGAATATTTCACTATAATCATTCATGGTAATTTTCACATAAACTGATTTCTTCTAAAATTTTTGGGCATTTATAAGAAAAAAAATATATTTGATTATGAAAATACATTTTCTTCAAGAATTATGCTCAAGTGTTTTATCAAAATTATTTTCAATCTATAATTATAGAGGTATATGATTCTATCCCTTTTATTAATTTGATTACATTATTTTTATGATGTAATTATTTTTATGAATTCCATTTATCTAATATAGACTATGTTACGATGGAATGTTGTTTAAGAAACTGATGTTTTGTTCCTTAGGTTATACATTAGTGAATGGTTTATGTTTTTCGGAACACTTAAGAATGATTTAATTATGAGTTGGGTGTGACCAATATATCCCTCTAATATATAGGATAATGATTTACATCTCATGAGATACAAAAAATGCAAGGCATGTCATTCTAGTTTAGTAATATAGGGATGGAACGAGGAGTGAACTCACTTCATTAACAGAATTCATCCACTATGATGTTATTGGAAATGTTCCTTGAAAAATATGATGTGATTTTCTATTCTTATGAGTGTATTACCCAAAATTCCATGTCTTATGATATGTATATAGGGATTAAATTTCACATCAATGATTTATCTCATGACATGTTATTATGATCATTTATATATAGGATATGATTTTAACATTTTATGTTCTTCCAATTATGATATCATTGATATTTCCCTTATTTACCCTTAAAGAGAATCCGGGATCACCCTTTCATGTGTTTCTTTTCCACTGGTCATGTATAAGTGTATTAAATAAGAAATAGAAAAAAAAGTCTAGTTATGATTAAATAAGAGAGATATAATGTAGTTGTTTTGTGGAAAAATTATTTTATGATTCAAATTTTATAAATACACAAAACATATTCTGTCCTAGCACGTTTTTTGTTATTTACATATTAAATATTCTTTATTGTGGAATTCCAATCAATATTTAAATTATGGGCTGTTATAATTGTAGTTTTGAAACATAGTGTTTAGTTTCATTTTAAATTTAACTTATACCTCATTCCCTATCAATCTCCAATAAAACTCACATAATAAAACCCATATATTTAGAAAATTTATGTAAGTACATAAAATAGAATTTTTAAAAGGGTTTTATATACCCAATATCATGACCATGTGGTCCATCAGTCCACATTTTTCAAAATCATAATATATTTATTTCATAATTGCGTTGATTATCATGTTCATAAATAATTAAGAGAAACAAGAAATATCATCAATTCCAAATCAGTGATCATTTAAATCAACTATGAGAATCTAAAAAATTTACAATTAGTGAAAATAAATATAGATATAAAAAAAATTATATGATTGGGTGATATTTCAAAAAGATATTTCAAAATAGGGTATGAAAAATTATAATTTCTACTCATTTCATTCAGACTTGCAAATGATTTTTTTATATTAAATTATCAATGTAACATTGTTTTTAGATACCCAATTGATCAATTGGATTTTCTAAATATAAAAATATTAATAAATATTCCAAAAGTATATAAGACTGTGATGATCGTTGAATGATTTTGTTTAAAATAATATGAATAATAAATCTATAAGATAAACTATGAAATTGTGAATTATGGTTTCATAAATTAAAATTATTAGTTCATGTAATCACATGGGATAAACTATATGGCGGTCATTAAAATATGTTATTTTTTGAATCGTGGACTACACAAACCAGAATTACCACAATAAAATGTTTTCTATGACTACGGACTTGTGGAATATTTTTGAGAAATTAATAGTTATTCAAATATTTCACAAACATGTAATCCTGTAAATGAGAAAAGATCATATGGATTAATTAATATGAGGAAATAAATATGGGGATGAAGAATAGATTGTTCACTACCCATGTTCTTTAAATTCCCTATAAAGGAGAAGTGTTTTAAATATATATAGGTTCTTTGTTAAAGGATTCGGTTCACATCCTCATATAGCATGATACATAAATTTTTTATGCCTTAGTTCAACTAAAAAGTCATCCTGAAAATTACCTTATTCATTTTTGGAGATGGATGTAGTGATCCCTAAATTAAATATTCTTCTACATTATCTCTTTGGTGAGAATTGAAATTTCCCTATAAAACAATATCAAGAAATTTGTATTCTAAGTAAAATAGTAAAATAGTTTCCAATGGATATGTTTTGAACTAATCAAATAAATTTACTATTAAATTATTACTATTATTTATAAACTCCTTATGTTATCACTACAGATCATTCTGATTATAATGAAAGTCAGGATGTTAGTCAAACAATATTTAGAAATCCTATTGTCATGACCCCCTCCCCACAAAGTGTACCCCTCATGGGCCGGCATTGTGAGAAGGGAGATAATGACCCCTGAGTCCCGCCTCTAGTAGCCCCCGGGTTGGCGACTAGAACTGAGGGTATAATAACACACAAATGGGAGGAATTACCCTCTATGAGAACACATGAAAGAGAGAGATATAAGATATAAACCAATCAACTCCAACTCAGAACTGGAATATAAAAGATACACAAGTGCAGAAGTGAAATTTCATGCAAAATTACTACAACAAAAAGGGGAAAATTTCAAGTACCAAAAAGAATGTAAAATAGCTGCAACCACAAGAACGAATAGCTCCTGCAACCCGAAGATAGTTGAAACCGACATGATATCCATACTTCTCTAAGTGCCTTGAAAAATAGTTTATATGTACGTAGGGTGAGTATAACAGCATTCTCAGTAGGATCCTCCCCGAAACCCCTCGTGCAAAGGTAAAGAAAGCATGCTAAATCACAGAGAAGGACAAGTAAAACTAAGTCATCACCTAAACACGTATACTAAGTTCACAACCTCACCATGGATACTATCACCAAGTAATGCATACAATAATATAGCATATAGAAAAGAAAATTAAGGTTACCCCACTACTACTTCCCCACTGGTTTTCCACTTTTTCCCATCGTCGCACGTCCTAAGCATCTCTCTGCAAAAAGGCATGCCCGTAGACACTTGGGCGAAGCACCACAATCTAAACCTCATGGACCACAATGGATTTCCCGGAGACACCTAGGTGAAGCACCACACCATCCTCACAACCAAAATTAACTAGGTAGTTTCTGGGAGCCACCACAGCTCGCATAACATGTATCATATGTCGGGTATTATACCTCAAGCCTTTACGACCCATACACCGAGTAAGGAACCTCAAGCTATCACAGCCTATAAACGTTACACATATAGTATTTCATAGGATATTATATCCAAAATATATGTGTGTTAATAACCAGAAGCCATTACATCCCTCTACACACATATATGGGGAAAACTAATCGTTGTGCCTAATGGAACAAGTGTCTACCAAGAGAAGAGAGCGGGGCCAAAGGGGGTAGACATCCATTCATCCTCCCACCAGAATGATGGGGACAACACCGCCAAAAGACTCAGAATCCCCGGGGTGTTAGTTTCCCTTACTGATAGGGTGGAGTAGTGTATAGAAACACAAAAAGTTTAAATATACTATATCTCACAACCACACTATTGGCATAACGTAGTCTTAGACACAACTGCAGCTAATGTCTCTCGGACTCCGGGCTTCCACTTCTAAGACTAGGTATCCTATAACCACACAACCATTTAATGAACTTTATTAGATCACTTCATTACATTTTTATCAGTTTCACTTTACATTAATTAAATCATTAAACATTAATTAACCAATAACAATTCCACATTAAAGACTCCATCAGCATCACACCCAAAATCCACTGCCCACTCAGAAGTACAACCTCATCATTCTGTTCCAGCAAACTCCAACCCCATGGGTTAACACAATTTATTCAATTATTCATTAGAGAATTACTTTCCCATATTCCCATGCATTCTAGAAAAGCATTCTATGCTACTAAACACAAGGGGCTCAACGCGATGAGTAGATGTACTACCTATCATGTCTTTTCCACCTATAGTAAGAGCGTAGACCCATTTCCCCTTGAGAAGCTAAATAATTAATGAACGTGGAATACACCGCATGTCTTCACCTCCTTCAAGATAAGGGTATGCAAGAACAACTGCCTTGAGCAGTGGGGATATGTAAAGCAGATAAACAACCAATGAACTAGCAATCAACGAACAATCACATCCATCACATTCCATTAGCCCTAGTGTCCTCCCCGACCCCCACATGCGTAAACCGATGCATCTATCCACTCTAGGCATTATCTGCTGCCACAACCAAAATGCCTCTATGCCCCACATATCACAACAACCATCTAGTAACACATCACAATACAAGCAGAAGTAAAGAAACCATCACATCAATTGGGATCTTGGCCCTTAAACAATCAAAAGGGTAAATTAGAACCCTTCAAGGAATTATCAAACAATCAAATCTTTAAACCACCTTGAATTAACAGATTTTTAATCTGTTGGTTCCAAAATCGGGAACCTAAATAGTAAGCTATCACAATAGATTAAACATGCTTACTACGACAATTTGATTAACATAAAATTACAACAAGAACCTGATTTGTTCACATGGCTCTTTATCTTTAGCCAAAAAAGTATCAACTAGTCCTGGTTTATGTTCTTTATGGATTTTCATCAAGGACAATAGCTATGAAAAGCAATCATAGATATCACAATATCTAGAAACAAAAGAGGCAATATAATACAATTGATAAAAAAATTATTTATCTAGTTAAAATATTTATTATTTAAATTCCATTTTTCATCCAGAGACATTAAACATGCTAACACTACAATTGCACATAAAATAAAGAGAAGCAACAAATCCCCTAAATCATGATTTTTTGATTAAAACCACAACCGTCGAAGAACACCCAAAAATGTAAGGTTGATTCTCCAGAAACCTGCCTTAGATCTCTTCTCTTGGATAGGTCAAGACCAAAGCTTGACATATTTTGCATCCACGCACTTAGATCTACCCATAACGGGCATAGATCTAACCAACCAAGAGAAGAGGAGGAGTAGATCAATGTGGATCTAAGAAACCGAAAAAGAACGATCATGAAATATCACATACCTCAAGAAACCGGCATCAGTTCGCCAAGAAAATCCTTCAGATCACTTCCAAAACTCATGGGAGAGGTTCTCCTACCAACAAGGGAGGGTAATCATGAGTTACGACCACTTGGGGGCTTAAACGAACCATTTAGAGGGAAAATGAGATAGATCCACAATTTTAGGATCCATCTTAAGCGTCTGCACAGTTAGTCTGCATGGTTTGGCGAACCGTGTGCAAACCGTGTGTTAGCTACTGCCTCGCCAAACACTACTTGCATAGCTAATCCGCATGGTTAGACAAACCGTGCGCTAACCATGTGTTAGACACTCCCTCCAACACCAACCTTGCACTGTTTGGCCATACGGTTTAGGCAAACCGTGTACCTCCCGTGCGAAAGCTATTGCCCAATTTTTTTTTTAAAATTCCACCCAAATGCACCCTGATGTCACCTTAACCACACATGACAACTCTAAAGCCGCATTTCTACAAGTAATGGAATAGAGAGGTCCGGTCCATTACATTAGATACCTTTCAGAACATTCTCATCCTCGAGAATCCAAAACCATTATAAATAGAAAACGAAACAGGGTCTAAACGACCACCCAATGAGATACCTCTAAAATGAGAGCAAGCCAAAAAAGCAAAATAGGGAGCCATCTCATAAACATGAAAGTTTCATAACCAAAAAATCTATATAGATATAAGGAATGAGTTAAACATCAAACAACTCTACGTACTGAGCACATATTTGTGACTCATGTTCCCAGGTACTCTCCTCCATTCCACCATGTCTCCACAAGACACGAACTAAGGGGATAAAACACCCGTGAAACACCTTATCCTTGCGGTCATGGATCTCCACAGGTCACTCCTCAAAGGTTTCATCATCATCACCATTGATCTCTCCCCAATCGATGACATGAGTGTCATCATGAAGATAACAAAGGAGCTATGATACATGGAAAACATCATGTATCCGACTCATTTGTGGGGGAAGTCCTACTCGATACGCCACATCTTCAACATGAGCAAACACCTTGAAAGGCCCAACAATCTGGGGAGAAAGATTACTTCCATGACCAAACCTTCGTTTCACATGACTGTGAGTCACCTTCAGAAACACATGATCCTCAACATTAAACTCTACGGGTCTCCTTCTTTGATCAGCATGTGAATTCTGATGATCTTGTGCTGTCTTCATCCTATCACGAATCACCTGAACCATCTGTGTTGTATTTTGCACTAGTTCTGGTCCAGGAATTGGTGACTCTCTGACCCCAGTCCAGCACAATGGAGAACAACAAGGCCAGCCAAACAAGTCTTCAAATAGCGCCATACCGATGGTGGATTGAAAACTATTATTGTAAGCAAACTCTTCCAAGGGTAAGTGCCTCATCCATGAACATCCAAAATCAAGAACAAAAGAGTGTAACATGTCTTCAAGAGTTTGGATGGTTCGCTCTATCTGACCATACGTTTGAGGATGAAAATCAGTACTAAGGCATAGTTGAGAACAGAAATCATGATGGAGACCACTCCATATAGAGGAGGTAAAATGAGGATCTCGATCAGAAATGATCATACTAGGTACTCCACAAAGTCTCACCACCTCCTCTAGATATGGCCTCGAAAAAACTTCCACTGACCTTGACTCATTGATTGCTATAAAGTAGGACGATTTTGTTAAACGATCCACTACCACCCAAATAGCATCATGTACTCCCAGAGATCGAGGTAGACCAATAACAAAGTCCACTAAGATATCATCAAACTTCCACTGAGGAATATATAATGGTTGGAGAATACCACCAGGAACACGGTGTTCATCCTTCACCTTCTGGAAGATTAAACATAAAGACATAAAATATACAACGACAAGCTTCAGCCTAGGCCACCAAAAGTGGCTCCCCAAGGATCGGTAAATCTTTTTCACGCCAGGATGTACTGCTAAGGGAGAACATTGGAATTTTACAAGGACCATATCACGCTTCATAAAAGGATACAAAATCCTCCTATGATACAACACACGGTGGTGTTCATCCTCCAACCAACCATCAGGGGCCTCACCACAAACAACTCGGTCTCTCCAAAACTCCACCTCTAGATCTCCTAATTGGGACTCATCCACCTTATGCACTAGGGATGACTGTACCGTCATCTGAAAAAGACAACCTCTACCCCCAAATTCTCCCATATCAAGATGTAAGGCTGAAAATTCTTCCATTACTCTCCAGGAATCACCAGATTCACGCACTGTATCACTACGTGACTTTTGACACATCGCATCAGCTATAACATTCCCCATTCCAGGTGTATTCGATATTTAGATGTATTATTTCTGTACAAACACAATCCATTGAAACTGTCGCAAGTTCAGGTCACACTGGGAGAAAACATACCTCAATATCATGGGTGGCATTGTTTTGTTCATGAGTATGTATCTTCTAATACCTATAAGAAACAACTGACATCTACTGTATGAGAACACAACCTAACCCCAGTTGTGAAGAATCAGAGAAAACATCAAACTGAACTCCCTCAGCTGGATGATAACGAACTAGAGAAGTTACTAAATTCTCCTTTAGATACTAGAAATCTTCCTGACACTGATCAGTCCATATGAATGTCTAATTCATCTGGGTGAAAGCTATCAGAGGAGTTGCAACTCGTGATAATTTTCTATGAACCTCCTATAGTAGCCAGTAATGCCAAGGAAACATCGCACCTATGACACTATCTTGGGAGCATCACAAGACACAAATGCTTCAATCTTCGATGGATCCACAACTACTCCTTGTTGGGACACAACATGCCCCCATAAATGGACTTCTCGAGCTCAATAATCACACTTTGAAAACATCACAAACAACTGATGTTGACAAAGGACTCCCAAGTTGGCTCATAGATGCTCTACATGCTCCTATTTAGATCTAGAGTATACAAGGATGTAGTCAATGAAAACTACCAGGAACTTGTCCATGAACTCACGGAACACATCACTCATCAATCCCATGAATACAACTAGAGCATTCATCACGACAAACGTCATTACATAGAACTCAGAATTCCCATGAGGGCAACAGAAAGAAGTCTTCAGGATATCCTCATCCTTCACACACATCTGATGATATCCTAACCACAAGTAAATCATTGTGAACCAACTTTCACCCTTTAGTTGATCAAATAATTCATCAATCACCAAAATATGATAGTGATTATTTATTTTCACTTTATTTAAGCGATGATAATCAACACAGAACTGCAAAATGCCGTCGGTATTCTTCACGAACAAAAATGGTGCACCCCACGGTGACAGATTTGGCTGAACAAAACCACACTTTAATAGACCATCAAGAACTATACGTAGCTCCCGGAACCTAAAAGGGGCCATCCCATATGGACAAATAGAGATAGGAGATGCTCATGGCTCTAGCTTGATCAAAAACTTGATCTCTGATCAAGGGGGCAATGCTACAACCTCTTCTAGAAAGACATCAGGGTACTCCTCTACGACCCTTGGAAATGCCAACTGCTGAACCATTGATGAACCCAGCATTATCTCAATCATCATGGATGATAAGGATGGGATGTGCCTATGACCCATCTGAGGATCTCACTCACCAATAAGAACCACTTGTTCTACATCAACACCAAATAAAACAACCTTCTTCCTAAAGCAATCTACAATAGCCTGCACAGAATACAACCAATCCATGCCGAGGGTGACATCATATGGTTGTATTCGTAAGCATAGGAAATCTCCCCAAGAGAGGTGTTTCCCCAACACTATCTCACTATCTCTACATACTTCAAACAAGTCAGCTCAGCCTCCAACTGGAGTAGTCAACGCCAAGGGCACTGGAATCCTCTCTACCTCATGTCCCGAAGCATGGAAATGGGTAGGGGATATGAAGGAGTGTGTCTCTCCTGAATCAAACTAGGCATACACCATGGTATAAAACAAGAAAAGGGTACCTCGAATGACATATAGATTGTCTGGAGCTGGAAACGCTAGAGCATGATGCTGACCACGACCTCCCCCATGGCCACTCTGACCCTCATGACGACCACAACCATGGCCGCGTTCTACTCTCTAAGGATGGGGAGTGTCATGGGGATGTCTATTGCCTGCTCCATCTACCCTCTACTGATCTAAAGCTGGTGCAACTGGATGCTGCTACCTCATCTGAAACTACCTCAACGGAGGAACCTGGAGCGTAGAGCCTTATGCATGATGAATGCTCTGAAAGGTCAGGCACTCCCGCATCTAATGGACACGACCACCACAAGAAAAACAAGTGCCTGATCACTTTTCATAGTCCTTAGAGTTGTTTCCTTTATGTAAATGAGATGTGAAGGGCTGGGACCTACCCCCGGCTGAACAAAAACTCTTCTTCCCTAAAAACCAACAACCCCAAACCACAACTCTACTTCATGAGGGATCATGATGATCCCCCTATCGTGATGATCTGGTCCTGGACAAAGTCCTCTCGACAACCTCATCCCTCTCCAGCACCTCATGATATGTCTTCATCATAAATGTGGTGACCTGGCACTGGATCTCTGGATACAAATCCTCCTCGAAATACCTCTCCCTGGCCTCCTCGTCTGGTAACATGTCCAAAGCATATCGTAAAAGGTTCCTGAAATGTATTCCAAACTCTCGAATAGTAGAGCTCACCTATCGAAGGGTAAGAACCTCTTGGCGATAGGACATCTCCCCAATCAAAGAAAGGAACTCGACTCTAAACTTGTCTCAGAACTCCTCCCATGATATCGATGATTCCTCATGATCCTAGAGGAACAAGAACCACCATTGCCTTACTACTCCACGTAGCATTGTCACTGCTAAGGACACCCAGTTCTCCTTCCAAGCACATATCGAACTGAATCCTATCTCGACCTCCTCCATCCATTCTTTCGTGACTGCATCTGAAATAGAGCCCTCATAATTATATAGAATCTGGAGCTAAAACACTCGGATTTTCTTCCTCCAATTTTCATTTTCGTCAACCTCTACCCTACGACGATCTATTGGAACTGCCACCTGGAAATTTTCTGCACAAACATGACAAGGACATCGACCTGGAGACATACCTGTAAAATAACAAACGTTAGAGTTCCAAAACCTGTAATATGGAAGACTCAATATACATTAATTAATTATTTTCTTTTATTCATTATAAGTTAACCAATCCCAAGGTCTACCCATTCCAACACAGGCATAAAGTATAATGATTCATGATCCTTTCCTAAGTCTCTACCCTGAAACTAGTATCATCTTGTTTAGTATCCATTGTAAATTTAAAGGTCTGTACATCGGATCATAGGGGGCGCTAAATGCCAATGTCTCAGTCGGACTCTAATATTTACCACACTTTCTAAAAATGAATGACATTGTTTCCCTACCAACCCATGCCACCTCACATGTGTCTAACTCCAATCACCATCATATCCCTCAATCGGACCTCTGATACCACTCTGTAATGACCCCCTCTCCACAAAGTGTACCACTCCTGGGCCGGCAATGTGAGAAGGGATATAATGACCCCTGAGTCGAGCCTCCAGTAGGCCCTGGGTTGGTGACTAGAACCAAGGGTATAGTAACACACAAATGGGAGGCATTACCCTCTAAGAGAACACATGAGGAAGAGAGAGATAAGATTGACACCAATCAACTCCAACTCAGAACTATAAATATAAAAGAAACCCCAAGTGCTCAAATGGAATGTCTTGAAAAAGTAATACAACAAAAAGGGGAAAAACTACAAGTACCAAAAAAAAGTAAAACAACTGCATCCACAAGCCCGAATAGCTCCTACAACCCCAAACTAGTAGAAACCAGATTGATATCCAACCTACTAAAAGTCCCCTAAAAAACAGTTTATATATACGTAGGCTGAGTATAACATCATACTCAAGAGGATCCTCCCCGAAGCCTCTCGTTAAAGGGTGAAGAAATAATTCTAAAGCACATTGAATTACAAGTGAACTAACTCATCACCTAAACAGGAATAATATGTTCCCATCCTCACCATGGATACTCTCACCATGTAACGCATAAAAGAATATAGAATATAGTAAAGAACATCAATGGTTCCCCGCTACTACTTCCCCACTGGTTTTCCGCTTTTCTCCAACGTTTCACGTGCTAAGAATCTCTCTAAAAAAAGTCTTCCCGGAGACAGCTGGGTGAAGCACCATAATATGCACCTCGTGCACCACAAATTCTTGCACGCAAACACCTGGGTGAAGCACCACACTATCCTCACAACCAAAAGTAAGAAGGTTGTTTTCAGGAGCCACCACATCTCGCATAACATGTATCATATGTCGATTATTATACCTCGATCCATTACATCCCATACACGGAGATAGGATCCTCAAGACATCATAGCCTATACTCATTAAACCTATAGTAGTCCATAGTATTCTATATACAGAATATATGTGAGTGAATAACTACAAGAAATTACAGCCCTCTACACACATATATGTGGAAAACTAAATGTTGTGCCTAATGGCACAAGTATCTACCAAGAGAAGAGAGCGGGGACAAAGTGGGTAGTTAGCCATTCATCTTGCCACCAAAATGTTAGGGAAAACACCCCTGAGGGATCAGAATCCTCGAGGTGTCAGTTTCCCTTACTGACAGGGTGGAGTAGTGTATTGAAACACAAAAAGTACAAATTATACTATATCTCACAACCAGACTATAGGCATAACGTAGTCTTAGACACAACTGCAGCTAACGTCTCTTAGACTTTGGGTTGCCACATCTACGACTAAGTATCCTATACGCGCACAACCATTTATGTAACATTATTAGATTACTTCAATCCCTTTTTATTAGTTTCACTTTACATTAATTAAATCATTAAACATTAATTGACCATGAAAAATTCCACATTAAAGACTCCATCAGCATCACACCCAAAATCCAATGTCCCCCAAAAGTAAAACCTCATCATTATGTTCCAGAAAACTCCCACCCCATAGGTTAACACTATTTATTCAATTATTCATTAGATAATTACTTTCCCATATTCGGAGGAATTCTAGAAAAAAATTCGATGCTACTAAACACAAGGGGCTCAACACGATGAGTAGATGTACTACCAATCGAGTCTTTGATGCCTATACCATGATCATATACCCATACCCCCTTGAGAAGCTAAACACAGAAAGCATGTGGCATACCACGTGTGTCTTCGCCTCTTTGAGGAGAAGGGTAAGTATTACCAACTGCCTTGAGCAGTGGGAAAAAGTAAAGCAGATAAACAACCAAAAACCAACAAGAAACTAACAATCACATCCATCACATTCTATCAGCCCTAGTGTCTTCCCCGACACCCACATGCACAAACCGATGCATTTTGACACTCTAGGCGTCATCTACTGCCACAACCAAAAGGCCTTTATTCCCCACATATCACAACAACCATCCAGGATAACATCACAACACAACTAGAATTAATGCAACCATAAAACCAATTGGGCTCTGAGACCTTTATCAATCAAAAGGGTAACTCAAAAACCATAAAGTAATTATCAAACAATAAAATATTTAAACCATATTTAATTAACAGATTTATAATCAGTTGGTTCCAAAATCGGGAACCTAAATAGTAGGCTATCACAAATGATTAAAATGATTACTACGCCAATTTGATTAACATAAAATTACAACAAGAACTATATTCATTCAAATGCCTCTTTATCTTTCGCCAAAAAAATTTCAATTTGTCCCGGTTTACGTTCTTTACTGATTTCGGTCAAGGAAAACAACTATGAAAAGCAAGAATAGATATCACACTATCTAGAAACACAAGAGGCAATAACATACAATTGATAACAAAATACTTTATCCTATTAAAATATTTATTATGTCAATTCAATTTTTCATCTAGGGGGATTAAACATGCTAACAATACAATTGCATATAAAAGAAAGGGAAGCAACGAATTTCCTACCTCGAGGGTTTTTTATGAAAACCACAACGGTCGATGAATGAAAAAGAATCTCGGGTTGATTCTCCACAAATTCGCCTTATATCTCTTCTTCTAACAAGGTCAAGACTAAATCTTATCCTATTTGGCATCCACGTTCATAGATCTACCCATAACAGGCATAGATCTATGAAACTGAGAGAAGAGGAGGAGTAGATCCAAGTGGATATTATAAACCGAACAAGAACGATCATGAAAGATCACATACCTCAAGAAACCAGCTTTGATTCTCCAAGAGAAGCCTTCAGATCACTTCCAATACCCTTGGGAGAGGTTCTCTTACCTTTAAGAGAGGGTAATACCGAGTTATGGCCACATAGGGACTTAAAGGAACCATTTAGTGGCAAAACAAGTTAGGTCTACAATTTTAGGATCTAACTTAAATGCACACACGGTTAGCCCGCACAGTTTCATAAACTGTGCACTAACCGTGTGTTAGCTACTGCCTCGCCAAACACTCCCCGCATGGTTAAGACACACAGTTAGATAAACAGTGTGCTAACTATGCATTAGCAACTCCCTCCAACACCAACCTCGCATGGTTTAGAAAAACAGTGTGCCTCCCGTGTGAAAGCTATTTCCCTTTTGTTTCATTAAAAGTCCACCCAAAAGCACCCCCAAGTCACCTTAACCTCCCAGAACACCTCTAACACCATATTCCCACATGTAATTGAGTGGAGAGGTCTGGTACATTACACCTATTGTATTTTTTATAAATATTTACTTCAATTTTAATGGTTTTTTATGTATTGTAATTGTTTGCAAGTTAACTAATTTATCCATGATACACCTTTTTTGATGTAACAAAAAGGGTTTATAGGGATATCAAATTTACTACTGAAATTGATATTTTTCAATTTTTTAAATATTTGAAATAATATTATGGATTTAGTGATTCAATTTTCCGAGGAAATATAGTTTCAAAGAATTTTTCATTAGGTAGTGTTTTTTTATTTCGAATGAAATTTGTTTCTTTTTCAATAATAATATAATTTTAGTTACAAAATGTATTACTGAATTTGAATATGTTTAAACTATATACACTCAAAAAATATTATTTTGATAAAATTTTATTCACAATATATATTCATTAAAGTTTAAAGTTTTTAATTAGGTGGTTGTAATTATTATGAAATTAAAATATTTAAAAAACAAGTACATGATTAATGAAAATTGAAATTTGATATTAAATAAAATTTCACAATGGAGAAATTTTGTCATACTATATTTAACCTAGAATAAATTTTAACATGGGATGTTTAGGTTGATATGTTTACTAAGAATCTTTCAATGGGATTATTTATAATTGTGGTTGGTAGTAGGAGTTAATACTCATTTTAATAAAAAATACTAAATTATGTGTGTCCCCTTCACTATATAAAATATAAATCTACTATGTAGTGGGAGAAATTAAAAAAATATCATATTGAATATTTGATTTTTTTGGGAAACATCCAAAACTAATTTGTGGGGGAGTGACATGATTTTATCATGTTGATATGTGGTGATAACAAATTATATGTATCTAATTACTGAGAAGTAATTTTGATGAGTATATTATTTTACATTTTTTAGACGTAGTGAATCAATTAACTTCTAGATTAAATAAAAATGGATTAAAACTTTAATGTTGTATTTTAAGTGTCATAAATTTGGATTTTTTCTATTTCTTATCAATTTCAAATAATATATTTTTTAATATATATTATTAGTATATTTATGTTTACTATGACGTATTCACAGTCCTCCACACCTAATTAAAATATATAAATTTTTTTTTTTTGGAAATAAATATGTTTATTTCATGATGAATATGTTTTTGTTTTTTTAAATTTTCATTGCAATTATGAAAGACACCAAAAAATAATATTTTATAAAAGAATAGAAAAATGTATTTTAGTGACATGTATGTGTAATATTTCTTTTATTAAAACTATTTACTGGTAAAAAAATATTAAAATGGTTGTGCATTAGTTTCCTAGATAAATAGTTTCATAGATTTAAAAGTTTAAATATCATTATAAGGGAAACATCAGTATTAGATATTTGGTTACAAATTTAAAATGAAACTTCGTGACACAGAAAATCAACTAAGATATAGAGTCTCATACCTTTCGTATAAAAGTGTACACACATTGTAGAGAGCCCTAATTACATTTTTTGAGTTATGTTTTTCAGTTTCATATTATTAAAACATTATTCTATTTCCAATGTTGATGAGACCCATAGGCTAAAACAATATTGAAAATTATTAGATAACGAACAATAATAATTTATCATTAAAATTGAATACAATGATATAATTTTTTCAATTTGACATTTCATAATTAATGGAATCATATTATGTCTCTTTTTGATTTATATCATTTATATAATTAATTAATATGCCAGGTGAATCCATGACATGTCCAATAATAACGTATTGAATTTCATTTTATCAAATAATCAATCACCATATGACCATGATGTCATTGGGGCTACCTCATGAAATATCTTCATCTTGTGTATCCATATGTTATCCCCACCCTTGTGCTATGTCAAATCACATGACATTGAAATGATGATCCTCCCATAATACAAATATCCATTTTTCAAAACCACATGCTTGAATGAACTGTGAAAAAAATCTTAGCTGATGGGGGTTTAATATATAAAATAGTTGAAAATCATTTAGGTCAATGTTTTTCAAAAATTTCTATTTAAGGAAAACTGGTTAGTGGGCCATTCCACTAATGTCATGGATTTATATACAATTGTTTAACCACTCACAAACATATATAAATGTATAAATTTTTTTACATCCCATGTAAATGAAAAATAAATCCCTGTTTTATGTTTCTTTCATTCCTGAATTAGAAAGTTATATGCATTATAATCATATTATACACATTTTTAACAAAAAAAAGGATATAGTGTGATTATAAATTCATTTATGAGATTTTATTTTACATATTAATTTCAATACTGCAGAATTAATTTTTTGAAAAATTAATTTCACTCATGAAATATTAATTTCAGATTTATTTTAATATGATATTTTGATAATTCATGAAAATGATGATTTTAAAATAAATAGTGAAAATGTTGATCTAATTGTTAAAATTATTATTCAATTTTAATTATTTTTCATGCTTAATATTTTTTTTATGAGTAAAAAAAAAAAATTCATCCAATTAAAAAAATACAATTATTATTTTTAAAATGAAAACTATTCCTGAATGTAGTATTAAAACATTTATACATTATAAAGAATTTTTTTTCGAAATAAATTGTCTTTCATAATATTTTTATAGTTTAATTTTAAATTAAAAATTTCCACAGATATGAATTGTATCAAGAAAAATGGATTCCAAATTTGGAATTATTTGTTCAAAATTTTGTAAATAGAATTCATTTATAAGGTTCGCGATGACTATTAACCCTAGTAATTTTGATTCGCATTAAAAGGAAAATCGAGTAATTAATGTTAAAATTAATTTTATAAGGACTATATAATATCCCTAAAACTTCTCATGATTTCATATGACAATATATATTGTCTCAGAATCATCCAAAATTCCGTTATATGACATTTTTTCATTTTCTTGAGATTATGAAATTTTTATATTTTATGTAAAGAAGAGTTAAAAACCAAACTCTCATTTAAAATAACAGTCATATTTCTAGAATGGGGATGAGGTTATTTTTTTTCAGATATAAATATATTTCATAATTATAGATGATTTCTCTTTATCGTGGTAAGTAAATTATAATTTTTAGTGATTATGTAATTACATTAAATGTTTGGATGACACTGACGTAGTAGTTATTAAATTATTCAAAAACAATTAATGATGATATTAAAAATAATAAAAACAATACAATATGACATAATTATTGCGATACATGAAATTAATATAATAAAATTTAATTTTTGATTTATATGAAAAAGAATTTGTTTATTATTCATTGAATGTATTTTATTAATGTTCAAATAATTAATATATCTTGAAATATATTTCCACAATATTGGAATAAGAAATAATATAGCATTTTAGATGAAGATTGAGAGAGTAGATGACCTAGATCTGGAATCTGACAATGGCGATTGTTGGATTTTTGGGTGTATTCATTGATTTTAGTAATGGGATCATTTAACCCTGATTGGGAATTTCCATAAAAAGTTGATCGACACATGCCGAAGGAAATGATCAAAGCTCCAGACTATCTATCATGAACCCTCTGACTTGACGAGGAAGAGATTATCTTTCATAGAAGTGCTAACTGGTTCATCAAATCTAGTAATGGAGTAAACATTGAAATATAATAGTGTCACCAGACTCGATAACAGTGGTTTCTTAGTGGTGATAGATCTAAAAGCCTGGCAACAATGAATTAACCTATGGAGGTTCTTGATCCTATGATGAGTCATATACTCAAAGGGGGGGGTGACCTTGGTCCTTTGCAGACCTCAAAAAATAGGGTGTCTCACTGTTGCGAAAACTAGGATCGGAGGATGATCCAAATCGGGATAGGTTATTTCCACATTGTTATTCACTATAATGATTCCATGAGCTCAACTTGGAATATCTGTATCCTTCAACTCAAGAATGGAATTATCATGTTATCTGAATATAATGTCAATTTCAATCCTTTCAAGCTCCGTTATTCTAATGATAAAAAATGGGTTAGGTTGCACGGTTTTAATTGGTTGTACTAGAACCGAATAATACACAATGACATTGCATCATGTCTTGGTACCCCCATCAATTTGGATTATAGGACCTTAGATGATGATTTGTTTTTCTATGCTCGCATGGTATTGGATGCTAACTTGGAAATAAAGGATCCTACTAGTATTTCATTTAAATAAAATGGTACCATGGCTAATGTGAAAGTGGAATATAAAAAAATTCCTCTGTTTTGTGATGTTTTAAAGGGATATTCTATTTCGTACATCATGGGGTTCCAGAAGAAGGTAAATGGGGATAATAAGACCTCGGATTAGAAAATAGTTAATAAGAATATAAATAACAAGAATTTTTTTTATAAAATAAGGGAGTTAGTAATAAGAAGAATCATCCACTCATAAGGATCCAGAATAATTCATCAACTCCTAACCTGCATCTTGTTAGGCACTCCACAATAGTGAATCAGTCATGGGAGGACATGGTAGATGTAGAAGAGAATGATAATGATGAGTTTCCTTGTTCTACATTTAAAATGTTCTCCCCATTTGATCTATTTTTATTCTCTGATATTTCAAATGATTATTACAATTCGTTCCTTAATATTTAATAGGAAATGGAAGAAAGTATCATTCACCAGGATATTTCTAATAACACTAGTGTCTTGGAAAGGCTCATGCAAGAGGACCATGACCACTCTCCCAAGGTTTCTATCATCTATGTTGACCCTTTATACCTTAATGGTGTGTTACATTATTCCAATGTCACACCATATCCAAATACTAACCCGATCTCAATTCCTACTACATCTTATGAAACCATGGTAGATTCTCTGCCATATTATATTGCATTGATGGTTACTTCCACTAGCATAGCCACCAAAAATTACTAAAAGAATAAAAATACTTCAATAAATCTTATGAATTGGACACCACCCCCATTTATTCATGCAATGTATTCAGATTTAGTCAAAGAAATTTGGCCTCCATAGTGGCTTCGGACCCTGATGATGTTCCAAAACTATCAAATGATCATGTCTCTGCATCTGGATGTTTTCCAATGTCTTAAAATCCTATAGATAATGAAACTGCATCCCCTATAATTATTCATTCAGTGGACAAGGATATATCCAATATTGTTTGGGTCTGAGCTGGAATACGCTCACCTAGGAGATCTTTCTATGATAGAAATGTTTATGTTCTCCCTCTCACACTACTTTTGTTGTTAGTCATTATTTAAAGGAAGTCGACACATGCAGTAATGTTGATGATTCTCTTTCTCATAAACCTATTGCAGTTGATAGGGGAAGTGGGTTCCTCATCAGAATAGGAAAGGGAGTGTATAATATCAGTGAAATCCTTTAGGTTATTCCCATCCCAAAAAAATGGTAGACCTCCCAGTAATGGAATGCTAAAACATGGGGTTTCCAAAAATGGGGGAATGATCCCTGGGCCCATGTTTAAATGAAGATGTTATTCTAGAATTTCCAGGGTATGGCCAAACATGACACTATTATATCCTTTATTCTCTTCCTTCAAAATCACAAGACTCTTATCATTAATTCCACTGATCCTAAAAGGGTCTTCTCATCAAATATTACAAATATAAAAAAACAGGTTTTTCATTTTATTAACTCAAAAAAGGTCTATCAATGGATAAAATGATGTGGTTTATGGATCATAATTCCATAACTGATATTTCCATGGTTTCGTTTAGAGAAAAAAAGACACCTTCTCTTTCATGTACAAGAGCTCTCACTATTTTTTTCCGTTGTATATGACCACTACAATTATCAAGACTGCAAGAAGATTATGGTTCGATATGGAGGTTGAAAATTCATTAATTTCTGGTCCCTGGTTGGTCCTTGGGGACTTTAATTCCATACTCAAGCTATAAGGGATGATAGGGTCCATATCTAATGTTATATCCCCCAAGGAGTTCAAAATATGCATTTATTCTAATAGGCCCTTTAAAATTAGCTTAATTTACGCTAAATACTATTGGAATATAATGTTTTTAATATGGTTGTGGCCATAATAATTGAATTATATTTTTTCAAAGATAATTTTCTAGATGCATGGGGTTTTATTTCTTTCACAACCTTGTCTAAAATCAAATCGAATCATCACCCTATATTTGTTGACTAGGTGGGAAAGGATTCTCAACCTCCCTTACCCTTTAGGTTTAATAATTCATGTATTATGAAACAGGAATGTAGACCCATAGTTGAGAAAATTTTAACTTCTATGGATTGCAAGAAGAATTGTTTTTCTTCTATCATCGAGCTTATATTTCATAAACAGGCTCTTAAAAGTTGGATCAATGACTATTTTAGCTCTCTTGATCATGAAATATCTTCCCATTAAGCTTCTGTCCTAAATTTGTAGGAGAAAACACCCTAAATGATTTCTCTAATGGTTTTTAAAGGGAACCAGAGAGTGTTTCAAAGATAAAAAATACTTTTGAATCTCAATGATTCTTTACAAAGTAATATTTTTAGGGCCAAATGGTTGAAGTACGAGGATATAAATTCCATGTTTTTTAATTTACTTCAGAAAATTAGAAAATTCTCCATGAATTAATCCTTTATTAAAAATGGGGATTAGATTATTAACAAATAGGGGGATCTTTCAAATCATGTGACAAATTACATTATTGTTATTTCTAAAGGCCCTTCCATTTCCACAAATACTTTTGAGTTTTTCATTCCCATAATTGTGAGTCTTGAAGAAAACACCAATCTCACCACTATACCATTAATTGTGAGATCGAAGTGGTTGTATTAATACATAAATACGAATGTTATCTAGGCCAGGAAGTATTTTGTAACCTCTTCAGTCAAACATATTAGAACATATTTCAAAATTATGTTTGTATGATTGTCATTCATTTTTTCAAGGGGGTGCTCTTCCTCGGGGCCTAAATTATCAGTATCAACTCTTGGATTCCAAAAGTGGAGAACGCCAGTGAAATGATGATTTTTAGTCCAGTTTCATTAGTTAACACTATTAACAAAATGAATTGTGAAAATTTTTCTACAAGGCTATCTTTGATTACAATAAGGATTTTCTCTCCCAGTCAGATTGGTTTCATTAAGGGACGGTCCATACATATTGTCTCATTATTCCTTCGAAATGTGTGAATTTGTTAATGAAATAAACTAGCGAGAAATATTGCTCTGATGTATGATGTTAGAAAATCCTTATACATAATTGATTGGAGATTCATGTATATATTTCTTGATATTTTTTTTGTTTTAATGGTATAATTATTTCATGGATCAAAACCATTCTTATCTCTCCCCAAAAATCCATCCTCATTAATGGGTCTAGAGAGGGTTTTTTTTTGACAACTCTAGAGGAGTCATTCTAGTTGATCCTATCTCAACAATTATTTTCTCCATTGTAGAATATTAACATAGAGGGATTATATCTATCATGGAAGGAAATGGGAAAATGAATTCCATTTCTGCGATTATAGGAATTATTTCTCCTCATCACTTATTGTGTGAAGCTGACATAATCCTTTTCACCCAAGGTGATATGAGGAATATCGGAAATTTTTGGCTGGACTATTTCTCATTATTCTTCTATATCTATTCAAGAGATTAGTTGGGATAAATGTTTTTTTCTTTGGTAGGAATATATCTTCTTCTTGGATGAGTGACATTGTTTATGATTTGGGAATTCAGGAGGAGACCCTTCATTTCATCTATCGGGGGGTTCCATTATTCTTGGGTAGGCTTAGTGAATTTAACATTGTACAGATTATTTGTGAAGTTAGAATTCACATGCCTACATGGAAGGGGGAAACTCTTTTCAAGTCTGGAAGATTTCTCTTGGTGAAATTAGTTATTGTCTCCAAGTTTGTTTATTCCATTATGGTGTATAAGTAGCCCATTTATCTCATAAGGTATATCAATGTATCTCATAAGAATATCATCTATAATGGACACATAAATAAACGGAAAATCACTAATTTATCTTGGAATAATTGTTGAAATACTTCTTATGCGAGAGGTTTAGGGATCCAAAATCATCCACTCTTTAGCAATTCTATGCAAGTTTCTTTTATGTGGATACTCATCAACAACAATTTTGAGGCACTTTCTTTCTATAAGAGTATATTTATGAATAATATTTATATTTCGTTGTTTAAATGTATTGATTCCTATGTGTGGATTGCATTAAAATCCACATTTGTCTCAATGGAATCTCAGTCATGGTGGTTTGTCACCAAGGATTCAGCTCTTGACATTTTGTGAGTCAACTAGACTAGTACTCCTCCTGCAGATCACATTTCTTGTGATGACTTTATCTTAGACTAGTATATTTCTGTTATGGAGCCACTTGGAAACATGGAGGGCCTTCCGAATAAAATTATTAACATTGTTAAACATTACTATTTATCTAACAGGGACAATTTTTTCGATTGGAATCCTATTACTAATTGTTTACATTCCTCCATGTTGTATTATATGTTTTATCTTCATTGTATCATGGAATCTCGGTGGATGGGTGGGGTTGCACATGAATTATATCAGACCCTCCAGATCTATCCTGGCTTGTTGAGTTACACATCAAAAAATTCAAATGGATTGATATCTTCAATCTTGTGGAATATCTCTTTATTCAACATGTTCTCTTTTCCATCATCACAAGGAGGATGGTTATCATCATTTACTCAGTTATGTTGTTTCTCCTTTGATGTGGAAAACACTTAGAGATCTGTTTGAAGTCTCACTACCCCTGATGATCATCATCTATGATGTTAAGTAGATTTGGGGGTGACTTACCCTATCTATAAAGTTACTTTATCTCTTCATGATTGCTACTTTAGAATTGATGCACAATACATGGTATTCCCAAAATAAGGTTCTTCATGTTGATGAGTCTTTTTGGGCATGCACTACTTTATACCATGTTTTTTCTACTGTTCATGAGGCCTCCACTCCACCAATTCATTTTTTTTCTCCAACTCAATTCATGATCTCACTATTCTATCACGAATTTGTGTCACTGGGGCATTTAAGACACCTTAAGGAACATATGAAGTGTGATAGAAACAACCAATTTTTTGATAGATTGAATCCAATAGTGATGGATCTTCTGGGGTAATCCTGATACCTCTAGATGTGGGTCCCTTTTTAGGGATTATAGAGGATTCATTTTTGGATGTTTCCATGGTTCTTGTTTCTTACCCTACTGTCTTGAGGTTGAGATGCATGGATTTATTGTTGTTGTGGATCAGGCAATGAGAAACGGGTGGAACAACAATTGGTTTTCGAGTGATTTGACTATCATTATATCTTTTATAATGTTGGTATCATACCTTTTTTCATAGAAGCTCAGTAATCATTAGATCAACTTCATGGACTGCGATTACTCTATGAAACATATCATCATTCATCCTTATAGAGATGCTAATTTAGTGGTAGATAGTCTTGAAAACAAAGGGTAGAGTGGTGTTGATTTTCATTGGCATGATTGGATTCATGGTGAGTTATGACCTCTTTTTAGAATGGATTGTCATTAGACATCCATTTTTAGACTTGTGTAAGATTTTTCTTTTTGTCCAATAAAGGATCATTTCTTTTCCAAAAATTTACTTCTATTAATTGAAATGTATTATAATTTATGAAATAAGTATTTTACTAAATGATATAAAATTACTAAAAATATTAAATTATGAATATAGATTAGAATATATTTGATTATATCTAGTGTTGTCCATTTTGGGGATATTTTTTCATTTAATGTAAAGATAATTAAATCCAATGATAAATCAATATTCATGTCATGATATGATTAAAAATTGTTTAACAAGGGGTTAAAAACAAAATATTAATATAAAAATAGACTAAAAAAATGTCTAGTTGTTTTTATGATTTTATTATTTCGAATAATACTCATCTTATATTTTTTTTAAACTATTTTTAAGGAATTTGAACAATAAATGGTATTTATATTAATTTAGAATTTTATGAAATTCATTGTGTGCCCCTCCACACTCCTTTAAATGATACATCTTCCTATCATTTGATCGCAATTTAAAAAACATTTTTATAATACATGATCTAATAAAATATTTTATTTACCTCTATAATTATTTCCAAGAGAATTATTGTTCTTATCATAAAGCCATCCTATAATTTATTTGATGAAAACCATATTTTATGATCCGGTGTAGAGTAATATTTTTTAACTAATTGTTTTATTTTTATTTCAACTTCCACCTCCAACAATTATTATTTAAAAATTATGGAATAAAAACATTATTATATAAAATATACATATTATTTGTTATGAAAATATTACATACTCTATCAATATAATATTTAATAAAATTTAATTCAATCCATTATTCATGTTTACATAACACTACACACCCATCAACTGACACATATCATTTTCTATCACCATATCCCATGACTAGTTATAACTATGGATATATTGTACCTATATAATATTAACTATTTAATTATCATTATCAAAATATTATATTTCATTTAATATAATTTGTTAAAATTCAATAAAGAATTAGAATATAGTTTGTCAATATCTGTGGAAAACCACATTCATGAGGAGAAGAGATTCATTTCACATCCACACATTATATAGATTACATATATAACTATATTTGAATAAATAATGTGGTATTTAACATTGATTATCCTTATGGAATGATTACATAATACATTACTTATTTCGTTAATGGTCATTGAATAATGGAAATGTCACTCATGCATACATACAACCCACCATCTCTAAGATTGTGATGTGGTGCATTTTTCAAAACAATAATTCATGATTGGGTTTTAAAGCATAATTATGTATAAAATGATAATTAATCCATTAAAATTATTCTTGTCATTATTTATCAATACCCTATTTGGCCATATTTAACCTACTAAAGTCATTTTGGAGGTATGAAGAAAATATTATCAATAGATCTGCATTAATTTGAATGATTAAGTAATTTTAAATGACATGGTAGTATGAAAAATAATGGGAATAATTAGAATGCATTTTTTTCAATAACGTAAAATATCAACGATTGTTAATTATATAAGAATATAAATGATAAAAACAATATGATCTATAATGGTTGAATGAGAAAATTAACATAAAACATATTTTTAAATGTCTTAATTATTTTGTTCCAAAATATTTATCTTCCATTTCAATTTTTTTTAATTTTTTTTAAATTTTATATATATGGACAAAAATTAACTTCAAAATTAAATTTTATTCTTAATTAATTCAAAGGTATAAAAAATGAATATTTTTTGGAATGATTAAAATTCATTACAAAACACCAAAGTAATGATCTATTTTAAATTGTACTGTTACTGTGAAATTTTCCAAATATATATATTTCATTTGAATTATAGATTAATTTATAATATTTCATGATTTAATCCATGAAAACAACTAGTTTTATTTTTCCTAGGTTTTTGTTTTAAAATATTTTATTTTATGATAAAAGGATATTTTGATATATGAATGTTTATTAAAACACAGTGTGAAATATTTTTTCTTGGGTTTTTTTCATTATATAGAACATAGACATTATTTAAAAATGGTTAAGTCCCATTTTCGTTCATATTTTAGACTTATAAGACTTATACTAAGGGTTGATCCCTTTTATAACTCATAGGTGAGCTTTATATATCATAAATTTTTATTGTTCGCAAATAGAACTTCAATGTATAAGGTAATAATTGTGTTCCCTTGATAATTACATTTGAATTCACTTATATGATAAATTATATTTTTATATTATTAAGGAGTCTATCATGTTTATAACTCATTGAATCTAAGTGGATTCTCACCCATAGTATTGAGTTTTTCATGGTAAAAATTTTATTTCAAATAATAATTTAATGAAAATTTGAATATAAAATTAATATATTTTCCGTAATATGGCGGGTTTTTTAGTAAAAAGTTTTCATAGGTTTCATTTTTTCATGGGAATAATAAATTTATTCTTTCTATATTATTAAATGACAATATTTTTTCTTCACGAAAAATTTATATTTTTTCATATGTTATAAATATTGATAAGGGATTAATTGTTTCATGTAATCAGTCAAGGATTTTTACAATGAAAGAAAAAAATTTAATAATTTAAAGGGTTTTATTGGTGAAAAAATAGATACTAAAAAAGAGATTCCGCTTTTTATTACATAAAATTGTTGTATAAGAATTTGAAGATAACACATTAAAACTCTAAACCATAATGATTATTTGGATTTTAAGAATAGAAATTATATTATAATGCCACCATAAAATGAAATGTTTAGGGTTAGTTCTTTGTATTTATTATTATTCCATGTATTAGATAATATTTTTGTTAGGATAGTGAAAATAGAATACAATTTAATGATTTAACCAACTTTTAATGTTGAAATGATATAGAATCTAAATATTGACCTTTTTTCCTAAACTATGTCTGTACATAATGATTTTCTACAATTGAATTAGATATGTTTTAGTAGAAAGGAACAAATAAGAGAATATACTCTTCAATTAACAACATGGAATGGTCTTAATTATATGTGATATTTTTCTTTCTATGATGGATTAGTTGATGTGATCTTTAATTGGTGGTGGAATCACTGATAGAGAGAAGTAGGAAAAACTACTATCGAAAATGGTGACAGTGGATCACTAAATGATACAATAGATTCCAAATTTCAGTGAATATTTTTATCAAATGGTTTTCTAAGAATAGATAATTTATCTGTAGAATATATTTAAAGTCATGGGATTTTTTGACCATCAATAGACATTTCATTCCCTTTATCATTCTAAATGTGACATTGACCAATGGTGTCCTTTGGTTATGAATGAAAAACAAATAGTTGAAATTAATTTCATGGAATGGGACACCATTAATAATATATTCCTTTTGTATTATTTACCTATAGTCGTTAATAATTGAATATAGAAATAAATAAGGGAATTGAAGAAAAAGATGAATATTTTTCATCTGAATAAAAAGATAATTTTTATATATTACCTATGTATATACAAAATGTTGAAAATGATCATGATAATAATATTAGTCAATATTAAACATGGTATAAACCAATATATATATATATATATAATTAGCATCAAGTGGGTTAATAATTTTCGATATAATTTATTTGATTATGAAATGTAGAGATGGAGTTCATTGATAATCAGGTATTCTATAATAACAAGGTTAAAAATTAATATATAAGGATGTTAATGGAGATTGATTCATGAATATAATCTACAAATATTAAAATAATGTTATTCATTTATGATAATTTTAGTAGAAACCATTTTATGGAATATGTATTCAATTCTAATATGTTATACCAATATGTTAATTCTTTTTACAGTAGTCATGATTCAAATTGAAATAGCAGGGAGTAATCAATGACTGTAGTAACTAATTTCTATCCATCGGTAGTTATTTTAGTTGAAATTAGTTGTATACTTATGTTATGATGTGTCTGAGGATAGTTACTCATGTTTAAAATTCTAAAAAACAAAAGGCAGATGCTGTGGGAAAATAATTTTCCCCTACATTGGACTTTGTAGGGCCATTCAGTGATTTTTGTATATGTATGCTACCCTTTTAATAAAAATATTAAAATACGATATTTGACACTTGATCATTCCATAGGTTGAACATTATGAAATGTACATGTATATTAGATGTATAATATCAAGACGTTATGATATAATATTTGGTAAAATATTCAAGTGGAAGTATTAATGATGAATATATTTATTAAAATCATTATATTGTTATAAGTGGAATGTTCTTCCCTAAAAAAAAATGATTAAAATCTAATGTTACATTGTTATTTTATTTTTGGAATGGATTGAATCTTAATTTATCATTATATGATATATTATATATCTAAGAATATTTTATTCAACATTTTTATACATTGGATAAACTACATAGAATAGTTAAATTGATTAAAAATGGAATCTAAGGTAACTTGGCACGTGATTTTGAATGGAAATAAAATAATAATATTATTACTGTTCTAGTAGTGAATGATTATATGGACAGTTTTTCAAATGAACTATCTTTTTCATTCCATATATGGAGGCCCTGTTTTCTATGAACCTAATTCTTGAATCTATGAAGAGTATAACAAGGACTGTCGTCGTGCACTAGTTCCCATTCGAGTCTAGCTCAAAGCCGTGTTTTCGATTTTTACCCCTACGTACATCTGTGCCAGAGCCACCTCTACCTGCTCGAATCCATAGATAGATGTAATTAATGAAAAACTCAAAAAATCTCTAAAGTACCAAAATTCTATGAATTTCATATATACTAATCCTCGAAGCCTGTCATAGGGTAATGAGCTCTAATCCGAGTTTATCTAAATATTGATTCCATAGTGTGTTCTAAACTTCCTCTAATAGCAACTATAATTCCCTGAACCATGTTACCTAGAGTCTGTGCATTATTACATAACATTTTCATGGTTGCAAAATATCAATTCTCGGAAGACCGATTAGTTTAGTTTCCTTGGAAATACTAGATACATTCAACAGTTTTACATTATATAATAAAATGATAAACTACAACAACATCATCACTATAGGCCACACTCATATCCCATAGACTATGCCTGCAGGTCATTCATAATATAATTTTTTCATTCTGGGAGAAATAAAATATAGAAAGAGTTGATATCAGATGCTCAGTAAGGATAACAATATAGAGGAAACATTCATAAATAACCATAAACATTATGGGAAATGTAAGACTAGAAAAAAATCCTTTTAAACTTGAATTTCAGAATAATATGGAAGAGTTAAAATCAAATAATTTCAGTTCATTATTAAAATGAATATTCTACTAGTCTAATAATCACATACAATATCAATAACCACTTTCATAATGACAGAATTCATAATTCCAGACTTCATAACCACACAGTCAATTCCTTATGCCATGACTACAAATAAGATTTTTTAAGGCCATGTTCATAGACACTAGTTTGTCTCTGGAGACCTACCGATGCATCAAGGAGCTAGAGCGGGCACCACCCATCACATACTAAGTCCAATTAATTCCTCATATGAAAAGGTTCAAACATAACAAAAAAAATCGTATTAAAACTAGTATACGAAATGTCAATACATTCTCCATAAACCATTAATTTTGTCAAAATAACACATCCACAGCCAAAAATATCACAAAACTTTTAATACAATATTGATGTATTGTATCAGAATACATCAACTTCAATTAATCCTAAAAATCCATCAAAAGATGTTGTAATAGATGAAATCAAATCATTTTTAGAGAAATATATTTTTATATTTTGAAATCATTTTAAAGACATATAATTATAAAAGAAAAAATTTATTTTGAAAATATTTTTATTAGATTTAATGGGAAACATTGACGATGTTATAATGGCAGAAAATAGTCACACCCTCCATATACGTTAAAAAACATTCTTACCTTAATTTTTTCGAAAAGTTCATAAGGTAACTTGATTGGAAAATGATGGAATGATTCCTTTCATACCATTTTATAAAAAGTGAAAAAATGGTATGAATGACGTTAACCCATATTCTAGTAAATAGTAAAAATGTGTGGGAAGACATTTTTACGAAAAATTGTTGTGGATGATAAAAAGGTCCCAGTAGATACTTTACATAAAAAAATCTCGGATAATTAAGATATTGTGAAATTAACCCTTACCTTGTACTTTTCCATTGTCGAGTGTAGGTTAACCTCCCTTATAATGGTCAAATCATTGTTATTTAATTATAAAAGAACCATATAAATTAATATTATATCATATATGATATTTTAATTTTGATTTGTTTATGATATTTCAGTTGTATCATCGTTTTGGGTGTTAACTGATTTGTTTTCATTTATATTCTTTGTTATGTATGTAATATTTATTATGGATAGGATGTACATTATCCATATGTACACACGAGCGACCATATCCTTCATTTGATATAAAAATTGTATATAACTAAATGAAATATCATAAATACATAATCATTATCATGTAATATTTATTATTTTCATCATTTATACTCATTATTATACCCATCCAAATGATTAAGTGCTTGAATAACAAACTACACCACGACGTGGAGATGATAATCTGTACGTATGCATGTATGGTGACTTTGTCATTTATTGGATGGATAGAATAATAAAAATGGATGTACCATTTTCATTATAAGATCACATTATATATAAGATACTTGGGTTATTTTTTCATAATTGAAACAACAATGAAAGAGGAAGTGGAAGAAGAAAATAACTTGAAATAGGTGAAGAAATATTTACCTCTTCTTCGGGTTCTTCATTTTAATTTGTTCCAAAAGGCTCTTTAGATGGCTTTTTGACTAATGGAAGGACTCTAGGATGATTTTAGGAATGTTGGGAGGATATTTTGGAAAGGGTTGGCCAATCCAAATGGCTTTGAAGGTGTGAATTTAGAGAAGGTGAATTTACCTTTTATAAGAGGGGTGAGGGGAACCTTAGGAAAATATTGAAATATTGTTTTATAATAAAGTAATTTTTGGTTTCTAATGGATCAAAAATGATTTATATTGAGAATAAGGTGGCGATGTGTCAAAAAACACTAATCCAATAGGTTTTAGACAGGATTGTGTCACTATATTAACTTTAACATTTAGGTTTAACTCGTAGTTAAATAGTATGACATTTACCACCTCTATTTGAAATTTAATATTATAGGGTTAATAAACATTATATAACCTACCATGAGATCCTCAAGTGGTTCATTAATGAAATATATAATATTATTTATAACCATTGTACAAACCGTAGATTTTTTTAAGAGAATATCAATTAGTTATATTAAATTTTTTTTAAAAACACTTTTATTCAATTTTGGATACTATTTTATATTTTGCTTTTACTAAATTAATAACAGCATTATTACATCGAACGAAAATTCATTTAATCACCCCTAACATGTCATACCAACCTATAAAATTATTTTACTTCATAAAAAGTCTCTAATTGATTTTATTTGGGTATTTATAATATCAATTATTTTAATATTTTATTAATTTGGTAATTACATCATCATCATTGTGTCATAAATAATTTAAATTATATAATTTCTTAAAATTAGATATAAAATAAAAAATATATTTTAAATCAATTTTTATTTCTAATGAATATTTATATTCTAATTTATCTTATGTGTAACCTTCTATTTAAAATGGTTTAGTTATTAAACTTTGAATTTAACACTTTTAACTCTTCTTTGAATAAAATAATAATAAATGTCTTAATCTAATCCAAGTGGACCTAAAGGATTATATTCTATTCATAAGGGTTTTTGCCAAATTACTCATAACAAATAGATTTAGGACATGAGTTAGGGGAACAATAATATCATTTTAACCTTTAATTTTCCAATTTAATTATAACCGTGGTAAATAAAAGTGATAAGTTATTATTCACCAAAAATTATTTTTATCCAATTGAACCACATTTTACTTACTGATATATACCGTGTCTATTAGATTTTTTATATTCAATTCATATAAGTGTTAAAATTAAGATTTATACCAATTTGGAAATTCTCCTAGGATGTGGGTAAAGGATGGTAAAAAGTGCTATAAAATGTTTATATATCTAAAAGTATAATAAAATGACTCCAATAAATTACATTGATCTTATATAGGTATTAAATATATATTTTCACCTAAAATAAATTTTCTTCATATAAA
The DNA here is from genome assembly GCA_963277665.1 of Viscum album. Classification (NCBI taxonomy): domain Eukaryota; kingdom Viridiplantae; phylum Streptophyta; class Magnoliopsida; order Santalales; family Viscaceae; genus Viscum; species Viscum album. The sequence goes on along the minus strand of OY728127.1, from coordinate 76,009,920 downwards.
TTATTATTTAAATTATAGCTCGGTTTTGAACAACAACTCAATGTTTTACTCTATTCATCAGAAATTGAATGTTTTTAGAAAAATATAAAAAATTCACCCTAAGCTAATTTTGGTAATCAAAACCCCAAAATAAAGTCCATTTGGAAAAATAAAATTGATAAAATTTCAAAAAGTTGGTATTACTAGTCATAACATCTTGTTTGATTGGTTGTGGATTGTTTGAACTCGAAGTTGTGTACAACAAAAGCCATTGTATTATTCAAAGAGAAATGTACTGTAGAAGCTTGGGGTGTTACATTTAGTCATGATCTCTTACATTCTGTTACACATCCTTAAATAAAATGATAAATCCTTTTAAAAATGTATGATGTGAACAAAAATCAAAATAAAGAACAAAAAAAAAAGAAAACCATTAGTGTAGTGACAATATAAAAAACACATATAATTATTTCTATAAAAATGAAGCTTTTATCAAGAAAGGGGAATTTAATAACATTAAAAAGGTATTTTATTTTACCGCCTAAAAATAAATTATATACATTAATACTCAGTATAAAGTATATAAATATCCTATATGTAATGTGGGACATCATCTCATAGAACCCTTAGGTAACCCTTACCTAACTAATATATATCGGAATAACCAATAGTCAACATCCAATATAATTATTTACAGAAGATAATAATTACCCGATCCATTATTTCACTACCAAGTTACACCCATTGTACATGCTATAACAATTTAACCTTGTTATATTTAGCAGATCACATTATTTATTTTATCAAATAATGGAATCATGAGTAAAATATTTTATTCATTCACTTTTTTATTACAAAACATTTTAAATTATCTGATAATATAAAACAAAATAATTTTATAAATCAAAATTCAATTTTGATATAAAAACCCATTTTAAATAAATAAAAATAACTAAATGGGTGTAAGAATGGTTTTTATTAATGGGAAATGAGATCATTAAATGTTAAATTTTAATAAATTAATTGTCACGGTGGGAGAAAATATGTTGTTTCTGGGTATAGTAAAAATAGTGAATTACATGTATTATTTTTCATAACGTTGCATATTGAACACTTAAAAACATTCAATTTGAAAACCATTGAAAATAATGTAAACATAGACATAAAATGATTTTTAAACACTATTTGGTCCATAAAAATTTATTTATAAAGTTATTCTAAAAATATCCAAATTAAAATAGAATAATTTGAACCAAAAAATTTTAAGATTATTTTTAAGGAAGTTACTCTTATCTCCTTAGAAACATTTGAATCATCATCTGTATGAGTCAAATATTATTAAACAAAAAATTAAATTCTGTTAGAATTTATAAATTCAAGATATTAATTGTCACTAGGGATGTATAAAAACCTTTTCAAAAAATAATGGTTCATAAAATATAATTATGCATTAATGAGATGAAATTCAAACAATGTACCAATACCCAGGACCAATTTCAATCATATGTTATTTGGATTCCACAATAATATATTTATGTTTTTATTTAAATTTATTAATAAATTTTTAATGATTATTATGCCTTTAATGTCACTTATTATCATGTAATGTATAGTTACATCATCAATTTGGATTATGTAAGTTCTTTGACCATATTCGGAATAAATGTAAAAAATGATTTTGGAAGATTAACATGGTCAAATTGAACATTATATAACATGTCTAAGATAATAATAATGACATAATATTCATATTTACAAATCAATTATAATTTATTTACCAATATAGATATATAATTACTAAAAATAAACTATGTTACGATCATAGAGGCATTATATCTTATGTTATCACAAGTAATGATTTTAGTTATAAATGATAATAATGAAATGGAATGTCAAATATTTCATCCATAAATACAAATAAATATACCATATATATACCTTTTTATTTTTTAAAATATACATATAAATAACATATGTGTTGTGAGGTGATAAAAATAATCACATATCATAGTTAAGGTAGTGGTACATATGCTCACGGAGAACATTATTACGTTTCAGTAAATGAAAATATAATAAATAAAAATATTGATTATATTTTTATAATGATTAAGATGTCTTGAATATCATAATTTCTTCATGTATAAAATATATATTCATTATCATTACCATTATTAACTTCTATGTAATGTTTTAGTGGAAAATGAATCACATCTATTTAGGAGGATATATTATACCAAACACACAACCGACATTAACATATCTTCTAGAAAAAAAATTAAAAATATGTATATTAAATTTTTTTTAAAACAGTTTAATAACATTATAAATATCATCAATTTACATTATAACAAACATTATACCCTTCAGTGAGAGGTGGTAATGAAAAAATGAATGACATCCTCCCATGAGGGGTACTCCACCATACACAAAAATTATGATTTCCTAACTTATTAGATTAAAGGGGAGACATATTATGTCATTTAATAAATATAACATAAGATTTAGTGAAAATGTAATTATATAGCTTCATGAGGTGTTAGTGCGCTATAGACATGAGCGACACTATCATATCACATACATAATGGAATGTAAAAAATATATATATAATATTATGAATAACATTGTTTAATTGTGTAATAAATATCAAAAAAATATATTTCATATTCATCATAATACCCTTCTATGATAAGTGTCGTTGAAAAACCAATGTCATTGGTTCATGAGGTGGTAGTCCGAAAAAAACATAAATGATGATTTTTTAACCCATTTGATAGAGTATGAGAAGGATTGAGGTTATCTAATTAATATATATACACCTCATTACATTGAATATAAAATGAATATTATATAATCATTTTTTAATAATAATTTAATGAGGTGGAAGAGGAAATAAAATAAAAACACTCATTTTAGAATGTTACCTTTTCATTGCGTATCCTCCTTATGATTAGGCCAAATACCTCCTATGTAGTCTTTCATCCCAAATAATTTTTATATTATGAGAGGAGTTAATTCAGGAAGATATATTTTCTATGATTTTTTTATCCAAAATGGTACAAAGGTGTGAATCAGATATGATAGTGGTGGCCATTTATAACTGAGCTGAGGGACACACATTTAATTTTTAAAAAATAAATTATTCTACTAGTATATTTCCATTCGGAAATGGGACCTACAAATTATTATTCTAGATACATAAAATTTAAAAGTAAAAATAGTTATATAAAATATATTATAGATAATTTTTATGTGACTTTAACCATTGTGATATTTGGATAATTAATTGAAAAACAATTTTTTCATTAACCATCTTAAATAATTTTAATTTTTTTTACTACTCATATTGTTCAATAATTAATTTAACATTATTAGTTAATTTAAAATTAGATAATTGAAACTATTTAATACATTTTTTAAATGAAATTTATAGATTTGGGGAAATTTAATTTAAAACAGAACCTATTGACATGACCAAAAGGTGGGTTTTCAATAAGTTTTTTTCAAGAAAAGGATGATACTTGGTGAAATCTATCAAAAAAATTAATTGTTTGAATAAAAATTAAAATTTATTAATATATAATATAAATTTTTCATTAAAATAATTTCTCATTAGGTATTATATTATTTATGTAAAATTCAGAAACATTAACCATTATAAAATAGTTTTCAAAAAATTCCCTCATTTAAACCCAAAAACTATCTTATACAAAAATTTAATATATAGTTGATTAAAAATTAATGTGGTGTATTATATAAAAATAAATAATTGTTATGATACATTAAATCATATAAAAAATGTATTGGAACTTTTCAATTAAAAAGTTTATTAAAAATGATTTTTTTTTTCAAAAATCGGGTTTCTCAATATTTATTGAAGAGTAATTTAAAAAATAAACATAAAATATCAACATTAGTAAATTTTTAAATTATTATTTAAAAAAAACATATTTCAAAAAAAATTGTATTTTATATATAAAAATTTGGAATAAAACATTATAACAATTGATTTTAGTTAAAACTACAATTTATTTAAAAATTACATAAATTTTGATATCAATATAACTACACATTCATATCAATAAATATGAAACTTATTTACTTTAACATTTACTACTTTTTTAAGTTCTTCCTACCTTTATGATTATTTTTCTTTGTTGTATTATAATCTTATTAATAAAATGTTGATATCATTCCCCTATATCACATTAAGCTTCCAATATTTCCTTTTCAACAATATTGTTTTTATATAAGACATTAAACTAGTCAATCATCTTATTTCAAAATGATTCTACCAATGTTAATGAATTTAAACTTGTTATTCCTAATTATAATAATTATAATACAAGTAAACTATATATGGTATCAATATATTAAATTATATAGAAAAATATTTTCTTAATATTAAATCATGGAAGATGTTGTGTACCAAAGAGAAAATAAGATGAAAAGACACTCAGTAGGAAACTAATAACAATTTCACAATGATTTCATAATTATTAAGGATTTTGGGATTTATCATTATGTTATTACCATATTAGATAACACTTTTCCAAGGATATAATTAGAGAATGACATGATCAAGTACTATGAAAAAAATATTTTCGATCCAGTTATCCACATTTACTTTCTACCTGTGATGGGTTTCATGATTTGTCACCAAATCAACATAAACGTCTTATTCATTTTCCATTCAAAAAATAGTCACATAAACAATCATTCTTCTAAATTATAACCAATATAATGTGTCTGACACTACTTTTCATCAATTGTATCATTGGTTCCATCGGGATAAGAGAATGAAAACTACTGTTTTATGAAAAATAAACCCAAAATTATTTTGATCCCAAAATCCCTATTAATTAATTGAATAATTCAAAAACATAAATTACATGTTTGAAACTGTTGTATTAGTCATTAAATTAAATATATGAAGAAAATATATATTGAAATTTAATTTTGTTACCAAAGAGTTAGGAATTACATTCTGAAAAAGGACGTGTTGATGGGATAACGTTCTGATAAAATGTAGTGAGGCACTACATCTAAACACACTATACGCTTTAGATATAATCGATAATGATGATATAATGAAATTATATCTCGAATGGAACTAGAATAAGACGGTTTATTTAATCAATCAATAATATATAAATTCATGTTATTTCCCCAATAAGTACATTGAAATCCTTCCAGGATATATATTAGTATATTTTCCCATTTTCACACAATATTAAGAATAGGATTATACATTCCCTCCCACAACTATAATATTTATTTAACCATTTTAATATTCAATGACATAAAGTTAGTGTTAGAAATACCTATTTTTATTCCATCCCACCCAAAATACTCACAATCTTTCCTTTATATTACACTGATGTCCGAATGAACATAAAAACGAGAACAGTGACCTTCACTCAACAACTCTTTCTTCAAATTAAAAACATATTTTACAAATTATTTATTTCCAAATCAAGAAAATCATAATTCATCAATTTTAAATATAGAAACATACCATTCATAATCGTTTTAAAATTTTCATCAATGATTTATACTTATATTGGGATTTCATCATTCGTTATGGATAATTTGACTACACAGAATCCAAAAAAATAGATTATTTCCCTATATCCACAACATCTATGAAAAAAATTATCTAATTATTAACTAAAGGTAAATATAAAAAACATAACTCAGTTAATTTGAAGTTCATTTTTGGACTCAAAGAATTGACCACTATTTTTGAAATGATGATAATGAATCCTGACATTACAAATATTTAAAATATCTATACATATTCACTATAAAAATTTTATTTATTTATTAGAAAACATAAACATCAAAATATTTCAATCATAACATGATTTATACTTTAATCCATATAGTAGGATCTAATAACATTTTAATGAAAAATCCATATCATCTATTTATAGATCATTTGTAGTTTAAATTAACAAATGAAGTTTAAGATGAAATGAACCATAAGAAATTACCTGATCATTTTTTATTAGGAAACAACATAACCCTATTAGATAATCATCATTGTAGATGAAAATTTTCGCATATTATGAATGTATTTCTAAAACTGGTTCATTCAGAAATAAAATTTTAGTTCATTTGAAAAATCATCACATTATATCTTCAAGGTGAATTCAACTAATTTTCATGTTAATTTATTTAGTGGGATATAAATCTATGGAAATACCATCCCAATGAAAAAAATAATGTGTAAAATAGAATGATTCATATAAATAATTGTTGTTTTAATACAACAATCAAATGTTTTAAACAATAATTATATATTACATTCATGGGTGTTAAAACTAATTTACCAAAAAATATATTGAAATGAAATAATACAAATGTACATAGTCAAAAGGGTATTGGAATAATTTGAATACAAAAGTAACATACAAATCACCACTCCATTTTGTGACCCATCATCAAGCATAGTAGTATAAAAATATTATTATACACATTTTTTCCACTGATTATGAAGATTTATAACCTAAGTAACTGGATTTCGGTACAAATTAGATTAATTTAACGAATCATTTCAAATCACACACATCTATTTTGGATGGATATATATTACATTATTTTTATATTCTTAAGTATTATTTCCTTATATTCACAAGAAATATCGCCAAACATTCAATGTAATTACCTAATCCCAGTTGCCCAGAGTAAGTGTATTATTATGTATCATTGGTAAGATCACCAAAGATCAAGTCTTGAAAGACCAATTAGTTTAGTAGCCTTGGAAGTACTAGATACATTCATAAGGTTTACATTACATAAAAAAGTGTAAAACTACAACAACATTGTTTCCATAGACAAAATTTAGATCTCATAGACTATCCCTTCAAGTCAATCGTAATATACTTTTTCACATACAGGGAAAAATAAAACATAGAATGGGGTGATCTCAGATGCTCAGTAAGGATAAAAATATAGAGGATGCTTTCATAAATAAGCATAAACATTTAATGCAATGTATAAAACTAAAAAAATCTTTTTCAACATATACTACATCATAATATGTAAAATATAAGTCAAAATAATGCAATTTAATTGCTCACATGGATATTCTTCTAGTCCAATAATATCATGGAATATCAATAGCCACTTTCATATTGATGGAATGAATAATTCATGACTTACATAACCACATATTCAAGGCCTTGTGCCAAGACTACAAATAAGATTTTGTCAAGGCCTTGTGCCAAGACACCAGTTTGTCTAATGAGATCTACCAATGCATTGAGGATCTATATCAGGCTCCACCCGTCACTTACTATGTCCAATGCATTCCTCATATGAAAAGGTTTAAACATATCATAAACATTCATATTAAAACTAGCATTTGAAATGTCAATACTTTATCCATAAACCATGAATGGTATAAAAATAACACATCCACAGTCAAACATATCACAAAACCTTCAATACAATAATGAAATTTTGTATCACAATAAATCAACTTCAAATAAGCTTAAATTCCATCAAAGGATTTTGATATATATGAAATCGAAACATTTTTTATAGAAATATATGTCTATATTTTGAAATCATTTAAGATACACATAATTATAAAGAAGGAATTCATTTTCAAAATATTTTTATAAACATGTAAGGGAAGCTTCGACGATGTTTTAACGGTGTAAAATAGTCGCACTCACCATATAAGTTAAAAAACATTCTTACCTTAATTTTTCGAAAAGGTTAAAAAGTACCTTGTGTGGAAAATGATGGAATGATTCATTTGAAACCAGTTTATAAAAAGTCAAACATGGGTATAAATGACTTTTATCCATAGTCTAGAAATTAGTAAAAATGTTTTTGTATAAATTTTTTAGAAACATTGATGTGGATGATATAGAGGTATCAATAGATAATTATGTAAAACAACCTTGGATAATGAGGATAATAGAGGATAAACCTTTACCTTGTACTTTTCCTTGGTCGAGGGTACGTAAAACTCATATTCTTCAGGTTCACCCTTCTAATTTGATCAAAAGGGCTCCATATGTTAGGTTTTTGACTAATGTAAGGCCTCTATGATGAAGGTAGGATAGTGGAGAGGGTATTTGGGTAGATTTTGGACAATCCAAATGGCTTTAAATAGGTGAATTACAGAAAAGGGGGAGTTCCCTTTTATAAGAGTGGTGAGAGGCACCTTAGGAAAAGCTGGAAATATTATTTAGTAATAAAATCATTTTTGGTTTCTAGTGGCTCAAGAATAAATTATTTAATGTCTAAGGTGGTGATAGGTCAAAAACCACTTAACAAATAGGTATTAGATATATTTGGGTCACTATATTAACCTTATAATTTAGGTTTAACTCTTAGTTAAATAGTTTGACATTTACCATGTCTCATTTTATTTTTAAATTATATGGTTAATTAACGTAGTATATAATTTCAAGAGAGTCCTAAGTGGTTAATTAATGATACACCTACCATTAAATAAGGATTTTGGCCAAACCATATATTTTTATAATATAACTTCAATTAATAATATAATATTTGTTTTAAAAACTCTATTTTTTCAATTTTTACACTCTTAGGAATTTTGTTTTTTCTAAATTCAAAACATTATAATTACTTCAAAAAAACATATAACCAACCCTAATATGTCATATTAGTCTATAAAATGAGTGGAATTTATAAAAAGTCTCAAATTATATATATTTGGATATTTATAATGTGAATTAATTTAATTATTCATTAATTAGTTAACTATTGCATCATCATTGTGTCATAAATAAATTTAATTATTTAATGTATAAAAAATATAAATAAAATACCATTATGTAGGAAATATTTTTATTATATAATGAGTATTTATATTCGAATTTATCATATTTTTAACCCTATATTAAAAATGTTTTTTATTAAACTTTGATTTTAACTCTTTTAACACTTCTTTGAATTAAATAATATTAAATTTCCAAATCTAAACCATGTGGACCAAATTGGTTCATATATTATTCTTAAGGATGTTTTTGGTTAAATTATACATATCCAATGGAATTAGGACACGTGTTTGGGTAATAATAATATCATTTTTCAATTAATTTCCCTATTTACTTTTAACCATCGTAAATAAAAGTAAAAAGATACTATTCACCAAAAAATATTTTCATCTTATTAAACCACATTTTTCATACTGTTATTAACTATGTCTCCTGGATTTTTTAAATTCTGCTAATAAAAGATGTAAAATTACATTTTATGTAAATATTCATATTCTCCAAGGAGGTGGGTAAAAGAAAGTGAAAAGTTCAATAAAATATTTATATATCTAAAATTATTATAAACTGACTCCTATGAATTACATTGAACATATATAGGTGTTATGTATCTATTTTGAACAAAAATAAATTTAAATAAAATAAATAATTATTTATATAAAAATTTGGTTTTAAACTATAAGTTCGTGTTTTTCACTACTCATTAAAAATTTAATGTTTCTAGAAAAATACAAACAATTCACCCTAAGATAATTTTGATATTCCAAATCAAAAAATGAAGTCCATTTTGAAAGATAAAATTTGTAAAATTTCAAGAAGTGGGTATTTCTACTCATAACGGCTAGTTTGATTAGTTGTGGTGTGTTAGAACTCATAGATGCATACAACACATGATATTGTATTATTCCAAGAGAAGCGTACCATGGAAGCATGGGGTGTTACATTCTCCCCTATTTCATATAATGTTTTCCTCAAAATTTATAAAATATTTCTGCATAAAAATACTTGGTTGGTTCTTCATCATATATTCCTTGAGATCCCACTTTGCCTCGCCTATATTATGGTTTCTCAATAGAACTTTTATCATACGAGTCGTCTGGGTTCTTAGCACAAGTTCTCTTGTATCAAGAATCATGACGGGATTTTCGCAATAAGACAGATCAGGTTCCAGTTCTAATTCCACATAGGTGATTACATGCCTTGGGTCAGGAATTTATTTTCTGAACAGTGATACATGGAATACATCATGTACTTTGGAGAGACATGGCGGAATTTCCAAATAGTAAGATATAGCCCCAATTCATTCTTTAATTTTGAAAGGTCTAATGTCCCTGGGACTCAATTTTCCCTTCTTACCAAAACTTATAAAATGATTCTATGGAGATACCTTCAAGAAAACATAATCTCCTGCCTAAAATTACAAATCCTTCTTTTGGTTATCGGCATAGCTCTTCTACCTACATTGAGTTGTGTTGATTTAATTTTGGATTACCTTCACCTTTTCCATCATTTTCACCACCAGTTATGGGCCAATGAGTTTTATTTGACCAACATTTTCCCAACAGGTTGGTGTGCGACATCTCTTTCAGTATAACGCTTCATATGGTCCATATAAATACTTGAATGAAAGATATTCTTATTGGAAAATTATACCATAGGTAAATATTGATCCCACATACCTTGAAAGTCAAGTGAGAATGATCTCACAATGTCTTCTAAGGTTTGGAAAGTATGTTCTTATTTTCCATCAGTTTGGGGGTGGTAAAAAGTGATCAAACGAAGTTCAGTATTGAGGGCTTTCTAAATACTTTTCCAGAATCATGATGTAAAACATGGATCATGATCTGAAGTATCGATAGTGGGACTCCATGACATCTTAAAACTTCATTAATATATAGTCACTCCAATAGTTCAAGTGTAAAATCATCTCTTATAGCAAAAAAATGTGCTGACTTGGTAGGACGATCAACAATGACCCATATTGCATCGTTCTTTTTAGGAGTCTTTGGTAGTTCGAAGACAAATTCCATCGTAATGTTATCCCATTCCCACTCAGGTATGGGAAGAGGCTGCATGACTCCTCCAGGTTGTTTCCTTCTAGCTTTCAATTGTTAAAAAAATCATAAATCATGACACAAAATCAGTAATGTCCCTCTTCATGTTGTCCCACCAAATATTTTACTTAAAATCACTATCCATCATAGTGATACCAGCGTGTATACAGAAATTGGAACTATGGCCATCATCCAAAAATTAACTTTTTAGATTAGGTATATTGAGAACACATTGTCTCTTCACAAATTTTAAAATTCCATCATCATACACAATGTCACTCAATCTCCCATCATCTACAGCATTAATCTTTTTTTGAAACTCATCATCACCGATCTGAGAACTCATTATCCTTTTTACTAAAGTTGGTTTGGAAACCATTTGAAAATGTATTGATGTTTCACCTTCCATGGTGATTCTCATATACATCTTTACTTGATCCATGTATATAGGATACTTTTCAACTCTCATCTTGTTCAAAACTCAACGATCCTTTCTACTAAAAGCATCTTACATCTTATTCTCCTTCCCCGGGTGGAAGTGTATAGTGAAATCATAATCCTTGAGTAGTTCAAGACACCTCCATTTCCCTATGATGAATTCTTTCTGTGAGAAAATACACTTCAAACTCTAGTGATCGATATATATCTCACATTCTTCACCATAGATATAGTGTCTCCAAATGATCAATGAAAATATTATAGCTTCTAACTCAAGATCAAGAGTAGGATTGTTTTGGTCATTCATTTTTAGTTGTCGTGATGTATAGGCCATAACCCTATCATTCTTCATAAGAACACAACCATGTCCATTCTTCGATGCATCACTATAAATAACAAACCCATCATTCCCTTATGGTAGAGTCAATATAGGGGAATTGAATAATCTTCTCCTCAAATCTTCAAAACATTCTTCACACTATTTTGTCCAAAGAAATATCACCCCTTTATATGTGAGCTTGGTTAATGGGTTAGCCAATTGGGAAATTTTTTGGAAAAAACACATATAATAACATGGTAAACCAATAAAACTATGTACCTCAGTTATACTTTTTGGTGCTAACCATTCTCGGATTACTCTTGTCATAGAGGTATCAATTATGATTCCATTCTTAGAGACTATATGGACAGGAAAATAAATCTTCTAAATCAAGAATTCACACTTGCTAAGCTTCCCATATAATTCATGTCTTCTAAGAGTCTTCAGGATATTGCACAAGTCATTTTCATGATCTTCATAGCTTTTTTAATATACCATTATTTCATCAATAAATACCACTACAATGTGAGCTTGATATTCCTCGAAAACTCTATTCATTAGATCCATGAAAACAGAGGGTGCATTAGTCAATCCAAAAGGCATTACTGTAAACTCGTAATTCTCATAACTGGTTCAAAATGATTTTTTCGAAATGTATTACTTCTTCACACACAATTGATGATATCCTGATCGAAGATCAATCTTTGAAAAGTATTGGGCTATATGAAGTTGGTCGAATAAATCATCAATGCGAGGTACGTGATACTTTTTCTTTATTGTTATAACATTGATCTCCCTGTAGTCAATGCACAACCTCAGAGATCCTTATTTCTTCCTAACAAAAAGGAGAGGGGCTACCCATGGAGATACACTAGGGTGAATATATCCTTTATTACACAATTTCTATATTTGTTTCTTTAGATCTACTAATTCTACAGTGCCCATTCTATAAGGGGCCTTCGATATGGGCCTTACACACGGAATTAAATTAAAGGAAAACTCAATTTCCTGTTCTGGAGGATGTCCAGGTAAATTTCATGTAAACACAAGAACATATTCATTCACAATATGTACATTCTCTATTTGAACATTAATTTCCTCACCCACTATTATTTCATTATATTTCTCACCAATAAATGAATTCAGTTGAGCTACTAGGGGTTGATCTAGATATGAATTAGGTGGTGATGATTCTTCTCTAAAGATAAGGTGTTCTTTATCATTGTCATCAAAATTCATAACCTATTTATTTTTAAAATAAATTTTCACATCATTGTCAAAAAGACAATCCATACTAGGGATTATATCAAATTAAATAATGGGTATGACGATGAGATCAGTAGATAAAGAGAATGTTTATTCCCCAATGGGAACTGATTCACAAAACTTTTTTGCAATGATACGTCCCTTATGAGTTTTGACTAAAAACTCCCTGGTAAAATCAAATTGAAAATATATAATTTTCTTAGAAAACTGGGAAGATACAAAACAATTCAATGATCCCAAATCAAATAAATAATTTTCTAAAATTGAGGAAACAACTAAATTACCGGCCACCATATCTTTTGGAGCTTCAACCCCAGCAGTAGTGATATCATAAGATTTCACTTGATCCCTTTTCCTTTTCTGTGGTAAGTTAACTTGACGCTTAGGAAATTCATTCACATAACTCACCCTTTCTATACAATTGTAGCATTCAACATCGACAGCCACATTCTACCCCTTTCAATCATGAGCATGGTGGTGTTTTTCACCACACCTGAAAAAGAATCATGTTCCCTTTTGGCAAGTACTGGGGTGTTTCTTCCCACATTTACTATAGGATTGATATTAATATTTTTCTCTCCTTCCCCTTATTCTCATTTCCAGAGTGTTCAGCAGATCTCTTCTTCTCTTTATTATCTTTAAAGTTGTAAGACTTATAACATTGTTTTTCTATCTTGATAGCATATGTGACAATATCATAAAATGACGATAAGGATTGTGAGACTAATGCTCGACAGGGAAATAGATTTAACACATCAAAGAAACGATAAATCTTAATTCGTGGGTTACTTATAAAATCTACAACATGCCTAACTAATCTTGTAATGTTAGCCTCATACTTTATGATATTCTCATCCTCTTTTAGCCTCAGACTGAGAAATTGCCATTCCATATCTGCTCGATGGTCACGAGGAAATTATTTTTCTAAGAAAATATCTTTAAACATCCTTCATTCCATATTTGATACTCCATCATCTTCCTTTGTATTTTGAATCAATGACCACCATTGATCAGCATCTCCAGTGAGGCGGTAGACTGCCATGACAACTTTTTACCTTTCGCTACTCCCCAATACATGGAATATTTTCTCTAAGGAATTTATCCATTACCATGCTACTAATGGGTTTTTACTACCATTGAACATTGGTATTTGTTTCCTCATGAAGCGATCTAACATTGATCATCCATACTGTGGATCGGGGTGCTCCATATGAGTATGTTTATTATTCATAAAATGAGTGAGTTGACTCAATATAGTGATATGGTGATCCGCACTAGTTGTATCACCAGATCTACTATAATTATCTTGAGATGGAGAGAAATCACTACATGGAGTGCGTGCATTGATATGGTTTCCATTCCTTCCACTATGTGCCATTTCTAAATAGTTCCATAAACTAGATTATTTTATGAAATGAAAATAAATAATTCCAAAATCGGAAAACACTTAAAATAAATTGAAATGTTTATGGATATGATCCATAATCATAAAAAAAATGTTTTCATTGATGAAATATATACTCATAAACCATTAATCATGGTTGGTCAATGTATTGAAAGTTATCCTAAGTGTATCCCCTAGGAGTTTCATAACCAAGAATGCATCAAGGTGAGTTGCCATGCACTAGTTCCTGTTTGAGTCCAGCTCAAAGCACTGTCTTCGATTTTTACCCCTTGGCACATATGTTCCAGAGCCACCTCTACCTGATCGCATAGAGACAGGGATGTATTGCTTCGAAAACTCACCAAATCTCTACAATAACAAAATTCTAGAAAGTTCTTCTATACTAATCATCAAAGTCTATCTTAGGGTAATGTGCTCCAATCAGTGTTTATCTAAATCTTGATTCCAAGATTTGTACTATACTTTCATTGATATCAACTGCAATGCCCCAACCCCAGTTACCCAGAGTCTGTGCATTATTATGTATCATTGGAATTATCAGAAAAATCAAGTCTCGAAACACAGAGTATTTTAGTATCCTTGGAAGTACAAGATACATTAATAACGTTTACATTACATCATAAAATTGAAGACTACAACAACATTTTTTCCATATACAACACTGACATCTCATAGACTATCCCAGAAGGTCTGTCATAATATACATATTCACATCCTAGGAAAAATAAAACATAGAATGGACTGAGCTCATATGCTCGGTAAGGATAACAATATTCTGGAAGCTTTCATAAATAAGCATAAACATTTAAGGAAATGAATAAAACTAAATGGAAATCCTTTTTAACATAAAATTCATCATAATATGGCAAATATTAATCAAAATAATGTCATTTGATTACTCACATAGATATTCTACTTGTCAAATAATCACCATAAATATCAATAGCCACATTCATAATGATGGAATTCATAATGCCAGACTTTCATAACCACATAGTCAAGGGATTGTGCCAAGACTACAAATACAATTTTGTAAAAGCCTTATGCCAAGACACTAGTTTGTCTCATGTGACCTACCTATGCATCGAGGAGCTATAGTGGGCTCCACCCGTCAATTACTAAGTCCAATGCATTCCTTATTTGAGAAGTTTTAAACATAACAAAAATATTCGTATTAAAACTAGCATACGAAATGTGAATAAATTATTTATAAACCATGAATAGTATAAAAATAACACATCCAAAGTCAAACATATCAAAAAACTTTCAATACAATATGGATGTTTTGTATTATAATAAATCAACATCAAATATTCTTAAAATCCATAAAATTTTATTGACATAAATGTAATCAAAAACTTTTTTAGAGAAATATCTCTTTATATTATGAAATCATTTAAGAGTCACATAATTATAAATAAGACAATTATTTTTAAAATATCTATATAAACTTGTAAGGGAAGATTCGACGCTATTATAAAGGTAGAAAATAGTCACACCTTCCGTATAAGCTAAAAAAAATTCATACCTTAATTTTATAAAAAATATTAATAAATACCATGATTGGAAAATGACAGAAATATTTCTTTCAAACCATTTTAAAAAAAGTCAAAAAAGGGTATAAATGTCTTTAACCCATAGTCTAGTAAATAGTAAAAAAAAATTGAAACACATTTTAAAGAAACATTGATCTAGATGATAAAGTTCTCATTGTAGATAATTACCTATAAACAACCTCGGATAATGAAGAGATTATATATTTAACCCTTACCTTGTACTTTTCCTTGGCCGAGGGTAGGTTAACCTCCTCTTATTTGGGTTCTTCATTTTTATTTGATCAAATGGGCTCCTTAGGTCAGATTTATGAAAAAATGATGGCCTCTATAACAAATGGAGGGTAGTTGAGAGGGTAAATGTGTAGTGTATGGCCGAGCGAAATGGATTTGAAGGTGTGAATTATATAGAAGGGGGAGTGCCCTTCTATAAGAGGGGTGAGGGTCACCTTTGGAAAAGCTAGAATTATTATTTTATAATAAAATCATTTTTGGTTTCTAATGGCACCAAAATTAATTATTTAAAGGCTATGGAGGGTATGGGACGAAAACCACTCAACCATTAGTTTTCAGATAGGTTTGGGTCACTATATTAACCTTATCTTTTAGATTTAACTCTTAGTTAAATAGTTTAACATTTACCATATATCTTTTTATTTTTATATTTTATGGTTAATAAACATACTTTATAATTCCAAGAGAACCCCAAGTGGTTCATTAATGATAAAAATATCATTAATTAAGTCAATTGGATGAACCATATATTTTTAGGAATAGAATATAAATTAATAATATAATATATTTTTATACTCTTTTATGTAAATTTTGACACTATTTGATATTTTGTTTTTTCTAAATTTATAAAAGCATTATTACTTTGAAAATATTCATCTAACCAACCCTAATATGTCATATTAACCTAGAAAATTAGTGAAATTCGTAAAAGGTCTCAAATTAAATTTATTTGGATATTTATAATGTTAATTATTTTAATCAATGGTTAATAAAGTAATTAATGCAACATCATTGTGTCATAAATAAATTTAGTTATTTAATGTCTAAAAAAATATAAATAAAATAACATTATGTAGGATATATTTTTATATTTCTAATGAATATTTATAGTCTAAACCAAGTTGACCAAAGAGGTTCATATTTTATTACTAAGGCTGTTTTTGGCCGAATTATACATATCCAATAGAATTAGGATGTGTGTTAGGGTATTAATAATATCATTATTACCCATAATTTCTGTAATTAATTTTAACCGTGGTAAATAAAAGTAAAAAGATATTATTCACCAAAATTTATGTTCATCTTATTAAACCACATTTTTCTTTCTAATATCAATCGTGTCACTCTGATTTTTTAAATTACACCAAATAATGTGGTAAAACTATTATTTATAAGAATTTGCAAATTCTCCTAGGATGTGGGGAAAAGACGGTGAAATGTTCAATAAAATTATTATATATCTAAGATTATTATAAACTGACTCCAATGAATTAAATTGAACTTATATAGGTATTATGTATCTATTTTGACCTTAAAAATCTAAATAAAACAAATAATTATTTAAATAAAAATTTAGTTTTAAACTATAACTCATAGTTTTTAACTATTCATCAAAAATGGAATGTTTTCAGAAAAATACCAAAAATTCACCCTAAGATAATTTTGATATTCCGATTCCAAAAATGAATCCCATGTTGAAAAGATAAAATTTATAAGATTTCAAAAAGTGGGTATTACTACTCATAACATCTCATTTGATTGTTTGTTGTGTGCTAGGACTCGATGGTGTGTACAACACATGCTACTGTATTACTCAAAGATAAGCATACCGTGGAAGCTTGGGGTGTTACATTGTCTCCTCCTTAAAATAATTTTGTCGTCAAAATTTCTAGAATATTACTGCATAAAAACACATAGGTGGTTCTTTATTATATGTTCTTCTGGTTCCCACGTTGCCTATTCCATCTTGTGGTTTCTTCATAGAACATTTACCAGACGAGTCATTTGGGTTCTCAGCACTTGTTCTCTTGTATCAAAAATGTTGACAGGCTCTTCTCAATAAGAAAGATCGGGTTCCACTTCTAATTATTCATAGGTGAGTACATGCGTTGGGTCAGGCATGTATTTTCTCAACAGTGATATGTGGAATACATCGTGAACTATGGGGAGACTTGGCGTCATTTCCAAATGGTATGCTATAGCCCCAATTCATTCTATAATTTCGAAAGGTCCGATATACATGGGACTAAATTTTCTTTTCTTATAGAAATTTATAACACCATTACAAGGAAATACCTTCTAGAAAACATGATCTCCTACCTGAAATTCCAAATCCTTCCTTCAGTTATCGACATAGTTCTTCTGCCTACTTTGAGCTGCTTTGATGTAATTTTGGATTACCTTCACCTTTCACATCATTTCCTCCACTAGTTCTGGGTATATGAGTTTTCTTTCACTGACATCATACCAATAGGTTGGTGTGTGACATCTCTTTCTATAAAACACTTCATATGGAACCATCCGAATACTTGAATTGAAGCTATTTTTATAGGAAAATTATACCAGAGGTAAATATTGATCCCACATACCTTGAAAGTGAGGTGAGAAAGATGTCAACATGTCTTACAAGGTTTGAAAAGTCCGTTTTGATTTTCCATCTGTTTGGGGTTGGTAGGAAGTGCTCAAATGATTTTTAGTATCCAGAGAATTCTAAATACTATTCCAGAATCTTCATATAAAACGTGGATCACAATAAGAAACAATCGATAGTGGTACTCCATGAAGTCTTACAACTTCATTAATATATAGTCTTGCCAATCGTTCAAGTGGTAAATCTTCTCTTATAGCATGGAAATGTTATGACTTGGTAAGATTATCAACAATGACCTATATTGCACCGTTATTTCTAGGAGTCTTTGGTAGTCCCATGACAAATTCAATCTTAATATTGTACCATTTCCACTTAGGTATGGGAAGAGGTTGCATGACTCTTCCAGGCTATTGTCTTCCATCTTTCACTTGTTAAGAAACCATACATCTTGATACAAAATCAGTAATCTCCCTCTTCATATTGTCCCACCAACAATGTTCCTTCAAATATCAATACATCATAGTGCTACCAAGGTGTATATGGAAATTGGAACTATGAGCATCATACAAAAATTCCCTTTTTAGATCAGTTATATTGAGAACAAAAAGTCTCTTCCCAAATTTCAAAATTCAATATTCATCCAAAATGTCACTCAATCTCCCATCATTCACACCTTTAATCTTATTTTGAATCTCATCATCACTGGTTTGATAACTCTTTATTATTTCTAGTAAATAGGGTTTGGAAACCCTTTGAAAAAGTATTGATGTTTCACCTTCCATTGTGATTCTCATATCCATCTTTAATAGATCAATGTATATAGGATCCTTTTCAACTCTCATCTTGTTCAAAACACCATGATCATTTATACTCAAATCATATGACAACATATTTTCTTTCCCTAGGTGGTAGTATACAGTGCAATCACAATCCTTTAGTAGTTCAAGCCATCTCCTTTTTCTCATGTTGAGTTCTTTCTGTTAGAAAATATACTTTAAACTCTAGTGATTGGAATATATCTCAAAATTTTCACCATAGAGATAATGTCTCCAAATCATCAAAGCAAATATTACAAACGCTAACTCATGATCATGAGTATGATAGTTTTTCTCGTCATTTTCAGTTATCATGACGCACAGGCAACAACTCTATCATTCTACATAAGGACACAACCAAGTCCTTTCCTCGATGAATTACTATAAATAACAAACCCATCATTCCCTGATGGTAGAGTCAATATAGGTTCATTGACTAATATTCTCTTCAATTATTCAAACAATTATTCACACTCTTTTGTCCAAAAATATTACACCCCTTTATGTGTGAGCTTCGTTAATGGGTTAGCCAATCCGTAAAAATTCTGGACGAAACACCGATAATAACCTGCTACACCAATAAAACCTTGTACCCCAGTTATAATCATCAGTGATGGCCATTTTTTGATTTCTCTTGTCTTAGAAGGATCAATGGAGATTCCATCCTTAGAGATGATATGGCCAAGAAATTAATTCTCCTGAATCTAGAATTCACACTTGCTAAACATCCCATATAATTCATTTCTTCTAACAGTCCTCAGGATAATGCACAAGTGATTTTCCTGATCTTCATAGATTTTAGAGTATACCAAGATATCATCAGTTAATTATACTACAAAGTCATTAAGATATTCCTTGAAAACAATGTTCATTAGATACATAAGAATAGAGGCTGCATTAGTCAATCCCAAAGGCATTACTGTAATCTCATAATGCATTTACCTGGTTCGAAATGTTGTTTTCGGAATGTCTTCCTTCTTCACATAAAACTAATGATATCTAGATCGAAGGTCAATCTTTGAAAAGTATTAAACTCCATGAATTTGGTTGAATAAATCATCAATTTTAGGTAGGGGATACTTTTTCGTTATATTTATAGAATTGATCTCCTAATAGTCAATGCACAACCTCATTGATCCATCTTTCTTCTTAACATAAATGATAGGGGCTCCCCATGGAGAAACACTAGGGTGAATAATTTCCTTATTACTAAATTCCTCTAGTTGTTTCTTTAGTTCCACTAATTCCACAGTGGTCATTATATAATGGGTCTTCGATATGTGCCTTGAACTCGAAATTAAATCAATGGAAAACACAATTTCGTGTTCTAGAGGATGTCCAAATAAATCATCTGGAAACACATCCATATATTCTTTCTCAATAGGTAGTTACACTATTTTAACATTCCTTTCCTCACCCACATATATTCCATTCTCTTCCTCCCTAATAATTGAATTTAGTTTAGCTGTTGGGGTTGGATCTAGATAAGAATCAGGTGGTGATGATTCTACTTTAAAGATACAGTGTTTTTATCATCGTCATCAAAAATCGTAACCTCCTTCTTCTTACAATAAATTTTCGCATCATGGTCAGAAATACAATCCATATTAAGGATTATATCAAATTCAATCATGGGTATGATGATGATATTATTAGATAAAGAGAACTTATATGCCCTAATGGGAAGTGATTCACAAACCTTTGTTGTGATGATACTTCCATTAGGAGTTATGAATAACAACTCCCTTGATAAATATAATTGGAAATATCTAAATTTCATAGAAAACTGGGAAGATATGAAACAATGAAATGATCCAGAATCAAATAAATCATTTTCTAAACAAGATGAAGCCATTAAATTACATGCCACCACATCTTTCGGAGCTTCAACCTCAGCTGTGGTTATAGAATAAGCTTGGCCTTGATCCCTTGACCTTTTCTGAGGTAAGTTCCCCTAACTCTTAGGACATTCATTCGCATAATTCCCCCTTTCTCTACAATTGTAGCATTCAACATAGACTGCCTCTTTCTTCCCCTTGCAATCATGAGCTTGGTGGACTTATTCACTACACTTGTAACATACTCCCATTCTCTTAAGGCAAGTACCAGGGTGTTTCTTCCCACATTTACTACATGATGGATATTCAACATTTCCCTTATTCCCCTTATTTCCATTTCCATAGTGTTCATCAAATATTTTCTTCTCTTTCTTTTCTTTAAAGTCCTAAGACTTTGATAATTCTTTTTCTATCTTGATATCACATGTGAAAATATCCTCATACGATGAGAAGGATTGTGAGACTAATGCTCGATGGATAAATGGTTTTAACCCATCAATGAAACGATCAATCGTACTTTTTGGGTTACATAAATAATCTGCAGCATGAATCCTTATCCTTTTGATTTTATCCTCATTCTTTGCAACATTATCATCCTTGTTTTTCCTTAGACTCAGAAATTCCTTTTCCATATCTACTTGATGGTCACAAGGAAAGTATATTTCTAATAAAATATCTTTAAGCTCCCTCCATTCAATATTTGATACCCATCATCATCCTTTCTGTTTTTAATCAATGACCATCATTGATCAGCATATCTAGTGAGGTGGTAAACTTACATGACATCGTTTTCCCTTTCAACACTCCCCAAGGCATGGAATATTTTCTCTATGGAATTTATCCATTGGTGATCTACTAATGAATTTTTACTCCCATTGAACATTTTTGGTTGTTGCCCCATGAAGCAATCTAATATTGATCCTCCATGTTGTGGATCAGGGTGCTCTATAGGTGTAAGGTTATTATTCATAACTTGAGTGAGTTGTCCCAATATATTGATAAGATGATCAGCACCAATTGTATCACCAGGTTCACTATAATTACCATGAGGAGGGAAATCCCTACATGGAGTGCATGCATTGATATGGTTTCCAATCATTCCACTAGGCTCTGTTTCAAAATAATGTCATAAACTAGATTAGTTTATGAATCAAAATACATAATTCCAAACTTGTAAAACACTAAACATAAATTGAATTGTTTATGGATATAATTTCTAGTCAAAAATTGTTTTCTTTGATGAAATATATACACATAAACCCTTCGTAATAGTTTGTAATGAAAATGAGAACTATCCTAAGCATATCCCTCAGAAGTGTCGTAACCAAGAGTGCATAAAGGCCCTTTGTCGTGCACTAGTTCTTGTTTGAGTCTAACTCAAAGTGGTGTTTTCTGGTTTTACCCCTACGTACATCTGTGCCATAGTCGCCTCTACCTACTCGTATCTAGATAGGGATGTATTTCTTGGAAAACTCACAAAATCTACAAAATAAAAAATTCTATGAAGTTCTTCTATACTAATCCTCAGTGCCTAACATAGGATAATTTGCTATTATCAGATTTTATTTAAATCTATATTCAATGGTTTGCACTAAACTTCCTCTAATACCAACTATAATTCCCCGACACTAGTTACCCAGAGTCAGTGCATTATTACGTATCATTATCATTATCACAAAATATAATTTCTCAGAAGACTGATTAGTTTAGTAACCTTGGAAGTACTAAGAAACATTAATAATGTTTACATTACATCATATAATGGAAAACTACAACATCATTGTTTCCATAGACAACACTGAGATCTCATAGACTATCCCTATAGGTCATTCATAATGTAATTCTTCGCATCTTGGAAAAAATAAAGCATTGAATGGGTTGAGCTCAGGTGCTCAGTAAGGATAATAATTATAGAAGAAGCTTCCATAAATAAGCATAAACATTTAAGGCAATGTATAAAACTAAAAAAATCCTTTTCAATATAAACATCATCATAATATAGAAAATTTAAATTAAAATAATTCCATTATAATTACTCACATGGATATTATACTAGTCGCATAATCACATGAAATATCAATAGACACTTTCATAATGATGGAATTCATAATGCCAGACTTTCATAACCACGTATTCAAGCCTTTTTGCAAAGACTAGAAATAAGTTTTTGTCAAGGCCTTGTGCCAGGAAACTAGTTTTTTTCATGAGAGCTGTCGATTCATCGAGGAGATATAGTGGGCTCCACCCGTCACATACTAAGTCTAATGAATTCCTCATATGAAAATTATTAAACAAATCATAAGCATTTATATTAAAACTAGAATAAAAATTTTCAATACTTTATCCATAAACCATTAATGGTATAAAAATTACACACCCACAGTCAAACATATCACAAATATTTCAATACAATATAGATGATTTGTATCATAAAAAATCAACCTCATATAATCATAAAATCGATCAAAGGATGTTGACATAGATAAAATAAAAATCTTTTTTTAGAGAAATATCTCTTTATATTTTGAAATAATTTAAGAGTCACATAATTAAAAATAAGACATTTATTTTGAAAATATTTTTATAAGCATGTAAGTGAATCTTAGATGATGTTAAAACAACCGAAAATAGCCGCACCCACCATATAAGATAAAAAGACATAATTACCGTAATATTGTTTAAAAGGATAAAAATTACCAAGTATGGAAAATAATAGAAAGATTCATTTCAAACCATTTTATAAAAAGTCAAACAAGGTATTAATCCCTTTAACCAGTAGTCTAGTAAATAGTAAAAATGTATTTAAATAAATTTTTAAGAAACATAGATGTAGATGATAATGAGGTCCCATTAGATAATTACTTATAAACAAACTAGGATAATGAAGACATTGTAGAATTAACCATTACCTTGTACATTTCCTTGGTTGAGGGTAGGTTAACCTCCTCTTCTTTGGGTTCTCCATTTTGATTTGATCAAAAGAGCTCCTTAGGATGGCTTGTTTGACTAATATAAGGCCTCTAGGATGAAGGGAGTATAGTTGAGAGAGTATTTGGGTAGAGTTTGGCTGAGCCAAATGTCTTTGAAGGTGTGAATTAGAGAGAAGGGGAGTGCCCTTATTTAAGAGGGTGAGGGGCACCTTATGAAAATCTAGAAAAATTATTTAATAATAAATTCATATTCAGTTTTAAATGGCTCCAAAATGAATTATTTAAAAACTAAGGTTGGGATGGGTCAAGAACCACTCATCAAAGAGGTTTTAGAATGCTTTGGGTTACTATATTAACCTTATCATTTAGATTTAACTCTTAGTTAAATAGTTTGACATTGACCATGTCTCCTTGTATTTTTATATTATATAGTTAATAAAGGTAATATATAATTTCAAGCGAACCCAAAGTGGTTCATTAATGATACAAATATCATTACATAAGAATTTTGGCTGATCCTCAGTTTTTTAGGAATTGAATATCAATTTATAATATATTATTTGTTTTAAAAACTCTTTTATGTCAATTTTGACAGTATTTGGTATTTTGTTTTTGTTAAATTCATAACAGCATTATTACTTCAAAAAAATACTTCTAAACAACCCTAATATGTCATATTAACCTAGAAAATTAGTGGAATTCATAAAATGTTTCAAATTACATTTATATAGATATTTATAATGTCAATTATTTTAATCATTCATTAATTAGGTAACTACTGCATCATCATTGTGTCATATTTAATTTTAATTATTTAATGTATAAAAAAATATAAATAAAATACCATTGGGTAGAAAATATTGTTATAATTCTAATAAATATTTATAGTAGACTTTATCTTATTTTTAACCCTATATTAAAAATGTTTTACTTATTAAACATTGATTTTAACTATTTTAACTTTTATTTGAATTAAATAATAATAAATGTCTTAATCTAAACCAAGTGGACCAAAGAGGTTCATGTTTTATTCCATAGGTTTTTTTCTAGCCTAATTATACTTATCCAATAGAATTAAGACATGGGTTTGTGTAATAATAACATCATTTTTACCCTTAATTTTTCTATTTACTTTTAACAATGGAAAATAAAAGTAAAAAGTTACTATTCACCAAATCTTATTTTCACCTTATTAAACCACATTTTTCATACTAATATCATCTGTGTCTCCAAAATATTTGAAATTCCACTCACAAAAGAGGTATAATTAATTTTTATGTTAATTTACAAATTCTCCTAGGAGGTTGGTAAAAGACGGTGAAAAGTTCAATAAAATTTTTCAATATCTAAGATTATTATAAACTGACTCTAATGAATTACAATGAACATATATAGGTAATATGTATATATTTTGACCTAAAGTAAATTTAAATAAAATAAATAATTATTTTAATAAAAATCAGGTTTTAAACTATAACTCAATGTTTTTTAGTATTCATCAAAAATTGAATGTTTTCAGAAAAATACCGAAAATTCACCCAAAGTTAATTTCGATATTCAGAATCCAAAAATGAAGTCCATTTTGAATGATATAATTTATAAAATTTAAAACTGTTGGTATTACTACTCATATCGGCTAGATTTATTGGTTTTGGGGTGTTAGAACCCGAAGTTGTGTACCACACACGGTATTCTATTATACAAAGAGAAGTGTACCATGGAAGCTTGGGGTGTTACATTCCACATCACTGTCACTTACCAGATTTAATTATTAATTTTATAGGGTGATTTATTCCACACATACAAAAATATGGGATTATCATTTTCATTCCTCAAGATTTATTTTTTATATGTTACCATGTCATGTTTCTTCTTGGATGCTTATTACATTCACCAACATGATCCAAAAAATTTTCAGAAACCTTCATCTCTAATTTTAATAAAAAAAATAAAATGTTCCCCTATATTTTTAAATAATCATATGGATAATTATACTTGAATACCTAGATTCAAATCTGAGTATAATCTAAAAATTTTACAATCCGTGTACTTAAATAAATATACTATGTACTGGGAAAGACTTATAAAATAATATTCTAACATTGCCATATAATATTTATATTTTTTCTAATTCTAGGAATATAGTTTCGATCCAGTGTCTAACAACTTATAGGAAATAATTCCATAATATAATATCATCAAATTCTTATATTTCCATGGAATAATGATAATTTTCTCCCTAGTATTCATATGAAAAAAACCACTATCAATCAATATTACCTTTAAAATAGTAAATTATTTGAGTTACCTTTTAACATTTTGACTATAAAATGGCTTAAAATTTCTATACTAGAGAATTATTTCATCCATAGGGTACTACATGTTTAAATGATCCACTGAATTATTTGGGACGTTGAATAGTAAAATTCCTCACAATAAAAATGTTTCTTCATGGTACATTACATTTATTATAGCATGGATATCACCACTATTTCTAGCCTATTTAGACTCATACATATCCTCAATAAATTATTTTTCTCAAATTCTAAAAATCTCTAGATATTGGATTAGAATAATATTTTTTTTGTCATTATGCTACTAAATATAAATGTTTACACTCTTTAAAACAATTAATACAAATAGATAATTAGATGAATCAATATTTTAATCTTAAAATTATATACTATTTTAACATATGCATATTTTAAAATTTATTTGGATCAATCCATTAACATTATCTAAACCATATTTGTTATATGAAACATCCTCTAATAGAAACAATAAAAAAATCCATATACTTAGCATAATATTGATTTTTATTTCATTAATCTATTATATTATATTTGATGAACATTCATGTTTTTGACTTTTAAATACTTATCTCATGACTCATAAAAAACAGTACCACATAATAAAACATGAACAATTACATTCATTTTAAAATTTTCACAACCTTTAATACTTTTAAAATAAAACATAATTTTCTTTAATGAAATAAATTCATGAAATTCATCAAGTCCTCTTCCATTCCATATCCCATTGATAAATCTAATGAAAAACATTTTCCAAATAAGTGATGAGAAAAAAATATCACAAAGGCACATTGAAAAGAAGAAAAATTTCAGTCCAATGAAAACATAAAAAACCCACAAAAACCATTTTATTATAAATATTTATTTTTTACCTATAATGTTAATTACGAATTCTATAAAAATATCATTTATTATACTTTTTGAATGCAAATTATATCTACAAATACTCAATATAATGTATATAAAATACACGTGGTTACCCCGGGACATCATATCATTGATCCCTAAAAACCATTAAATTTGGAATAACCATATGAAAAATCAAAAGTAATTCTAAAGATAATATAATCAAATCCTAATTCATTGTATCACTATTTGGTCACACCATTCGTATAAGCTATATTTGGCTCACGTATCACAATCATAAGGCATCCATTAATATTATTTTTAACATATGTCCACTATATGAATGAATACTAAAAATATTTTAATATTTTAATATATTATGGAAATTATTTATTTTATTTTTCATTTTATTTCACATATTGTGATGTTTTATATTAATCATTAATCATTATGGTTTACATATAATGTTTTGGGCTATCTAGCTAATGTGTCAAAAATGATTTTGGTTGCTAGGAATTTTTTAAAAGAGGTCAGTTCTTCAACATATCATAATAATACTCATCAAATAACCATAATATTTATACATAAATTTTAATTTAATATAAAATAATGAAAAATTGTTTTGTAAAATGATCTATGTTATTATCATAGGGAAAGAATATCATGTATACAAATGAGTAACATTTCAAATTTTTCAATGATAATTAGGGGAAGGATGTAAGTGATATTTTATACTTTAAAATGGATAATAATATCATATATTCCAAATTATTTCTTTAAATAGTGCTATATATAGCATCCATTTTTTGTGGTGTGGAAAAGATGGGTATATCTCTTTATGAAAGTGGTTTTCCACATGTTCACGAATGACGCTATAATTTTTATATAATATAAAATATAATAAATATTGTGATATATTACCTTATATTAATGATAAATATATATTTAATATCATATTTTCTTAATTTATATCACATATATTCATTATCATTACTCTTATTACCTTTTATGTATTTCATTTTTGAAAAAAGAATCAAATCACATCATTAAGCTATTGTCAGTCATAAAAATGAGAAACATTATCTTATACCATATGAAATAGAAATTAAAAATATAAATATGATATAATGACTCCATATACATATTGATATTTTAAATATCATATATACACTTCATATCCATCAACATAATTTTCTGTGAGATGTCATCATGGAAAAAATAATGACCTTGGATCGTGAGGCAGTACCCCTCTAAAACATGAATAATTACTTTCTAATCCATTTAAAATAAATGAAAATGATTTAGGGTCAAATATTAAAATATTAAAATTTAATTTATTCAAATTATTAACTTTATTTCATAATCATGGTTTATGATAAATTTATTGACTTTGAGGAAGAAATAAAATAATAAAATATTGTAGAATAACATTACCTCTTCTACAGGCATCCTCCCTAGGATTTCTCCAATATCACTCCTATGTCGTATTTAAGTATAAAATAATATTCTAGGATTATATTATGTAATTTTTGATTTTATATTTTTCGGGATTGGTTGATTCTAAATTTTAGGAAGGTATAAATAAAAGAGGATAAATTTTTCCTTTTATAATCAATGTTAGTTGTACACATGTAATTTTTGAAAATAAAAGGTTGTACCCTTGTTTGTTAAAAGAAAAAATTGTCCAAAAGAGGTTACTCTAAATATTTAGACATGATAATTTAAAAATAATGTGACCAAATATATTTTTGAAAGGTTTTTATTTCATTTTTAACCCCTATTTGTTTAGTTTAACCTGTGTTAACTACATTTTATAAATAACCATAGTAATTAAAGTATTACCTTTTCAATATTAGTTTTTCCTAGAAATTATTTTAAAATTATTAGATAATATAAATTATGATGATTCCAATTATATATCATATTTTTTTTCCAATTTCAATTCTCATATGTATATAAATTAAATTCAATAACAAAATATGTAGAAGCGGTTAAAATTCGAGTTTTTAGGAAGACTATTTTGCTCGAAATATTTGAAATCATATTATCTATATAAAAAATGATAATTCTATGAATTTAATAAATATGTATTGATATTTAATAAAAGAATTATATTTAAATATTTACACATTTTTTATTATCATTATTAATTAAAATATAGAAGCATTATGAATTTTAAAACAGTTTTCCAAAAATCTTGCTTTTAAACCCAACAAGTGTATACTAAAACCCAAAATAAATATCAATAAATGTAAATAAGTAGAAAAAGTATAAAAAATTATTATTATTCCTGAAATAATTTTCAAAACATATTTTTCCTTTTAATATACTTAAATTATTAAAAATATGTGATGTTTTTTTATAAAAATATTTATTTTCTTATTCAATATGTAATCCATATTTTCCAATAAATCCAAAAAATTTAAATATAAGTACATTTATGTATTACTAATTAAAATAGTATATTTATGTTTTAAAATTAAAAAGGTTCAATTTTGGATTTAATCATATAAATAAAACCACATCAAAAATTTATTTAGTTATAACTCTATAATTTTTTTAAAAAAAAAATTGAATATTTTTTATGAGGAATGTAACTATATAGATTATATTAATTAATTTTTAAATATTTATTATCTCTTTACCTGTGTTGTAACAAAATAATATGACATTTTACATGATTAAATTTTAATATACATGGAATGATTTTTATTTAATGTAATGATTTTTTTATTCGGTTATATGAGTTAAATGTAAATATGTATTTTTTTCATACTGTTTGAAAAAATTATTTGTATTCTCACAAAATTTATTTATGTCAAAGAATTTTTTAAATTAAATAAATTATATATTTATTTCTGTTATGATAATTCTATTAGAAAAATAATGTTTTTATGA
The DNA here is from genome assembly GCA_963277665.1 of Viscum album. NCBI lineage: Eukaryota > Viridiplantae > Streptophyta > Magnoliopsida > Santalales > Viscaceae > Viscum > Viscum album. The sequence continues at coordinate 75,979,906 of OY728127.1, read as the reverse complement.
GGGGATAAGGTTATTATGGAATATGTAATATCTTATAAATCATTGTTTATAAAGATTTATAATGTATCTATTTTGTTGGTGAAAATGATTAGGAGGAAAATTTATTATATTTTAATATTTTATAATTAAATATAAACAAAACACATTTATAATGAATCTTAAAATTTAATGTGATATATGTTTCATTGATATAATTGTTTTAATATTATGATATATCAGACTATATAATAATTTATGGTTGTTATATAAATTATGATGATATCATTTGAGATACATTATAATGTAACATATTGTTGATTTAGATAGATAAATCCCTTGATAACATGTTAATTAAATTTTAGGATATTAAATGTTGATTTATTGGGAGATAAATATAAACTTTTCGTCAAAATGTACTCGATATTTCATAATGATACTAATAAATATTCAACACATTATTTATGTGTAATGAGAAGCATGATTATCGTAATATTATCCATTATAGGAAATGAATATGGATTCTATGTTTTTGGTAATGTAATTCATGTATGGATGATCTATATCATATATTTATAGTTTGATCATTGTACGGTAATATGGGTTTGTTACAATAATCATTAAGGTTAATTCTATTATATAGATATAGGTTAGGATATCTATGAGGTGATTTTATGAGATATTTATTTTAAATGGATGAAATTAAAAATGATGGTCAGGTTTGTGAAATCCTCACCATGTTATGAGATGTGACCATTTTCTGTTGGATGAATAGGATTTGGTCATTTCAAAATAAATTTGGGGTAATGTTGGAAAATGTAAATTATAATACTCAATCAGGGTGGACTGCTAAAAATTTATAATCTATAATAACCCAATGTATATACCTTAAGAATGGTAATAACCAACCAATGGGAGGTTCAATGATTCTATTTGAAAATTACTTCACCTTATATTAAATAATTTTGGTCACATAGGATCAAATATTTTAGTATATCATAATACATGAAGGATTATGTGTTGTTATATGACTAATTATTTTTTGGTTAAATAAAAAATATTCATTATTTTTGTGTTTTAAACTGTATGTATGTGAATAATTCTTCTATTCATTATGTTTTTTCATTTATTTCATGGAATATTATTTTATAGGATAAAATTCATATTAATATTTTGACCAGTATTTGGAATCATATGATGATAATGTAGTACGTTATATACAACAATGTTTGTTAAAAACAGATTGGTACTTGTGTTATATACCTTAAATTCCAAGAATTAATTTTTTCTTTAAACATTTCTTCATATTACATTAATAGTTTCTATAGGGGTTTTGAAATTACGTAATAGGATAGACAATCATAAAATATATAGCACATTAAAAATAATCCTAGAAAAATATTAAATAGAATCTCACATGTTCACATTACCAAGATTATATTGAGCACAACTTTGATCATATGAGTAATCAATATTATCCAAAAGTTATCAATGTTATGTTGAACTTATCATACTCCAATAACACACTCTTGAAATTAATTTACTCCAATTAATTTACATTCCCTCCAGTATTCCATCCTCTTCTGATTATAATATTTTTATCGGAATTTCACTCTCTAAATAAGAATAATTATTATCATTAATTCCAAAAATAAAAATTATGGATTGTGGAGTCTATATCACAAATTTAGTATCTATAAAATATTTCTTCATTAAATAGAAAAAGGTGTTTTCAATCATTGTTTTTGGATGTCCATACAACAATTTATAATTTTTTTAATATATACATATAAATGAAATGAAGAAGAAGAATGTTTATGATGAATATACCCTTTGAAAATTATTCATATTTATTGATATAATATGTATCAAGAAGCACAAATTATTTTTTCTAATGAAAACTTATTGTTGTAATTATTATATTGTTTGTTGTGGGAATATATATAAAATAATGGATTTATTTTTATTTCAATTTCCATTAAAAATGATAGTGGAAATGAATAAGACTATGAGGTTGAATGATAACTCCGGTACATGTCATTTTAATTCAGGTAATGATGGTAGGATAAATAAATAATGTAATGAAAATGTGATAATTTCGTGGAATATTGACAGTGTTACACAGAATGATAGAAAGTCTCAAAAATAAAAACTAGTATTTATTTGTATATAATTTTATAAATATAGTAATGATATATATGAAGGTAATGGTATGTAATTTTAAATTAATAATTCAAATAATAATATTGATTCATTGAGGAAGATTATCATTAATCAATAGACATATAATTATTCTTATGAATATATAAATAATGAATTACTATCTTGGTCATTTTGGTATATATTTAATATCAGTGGGTTTTTGTATAGTTTATATTAAGAAATTATTGATGATAGAATATAAGAAAAATAAGAGGCCATAAGTTAACTCTAGAACTAATCATTTTAATATCATAAAATATGAATGAAAAACTAAATACGGTATAGTAATAGTAAATGTCACATATTAGTTCTATTATGATATATAGAAATATATAAGGTGTTAAAGAGATGAATTGATATAGAGTTGTAGATAGTTTTTTTGATTTAGTAAGAACTTAGATAATGATAATTGTGAATAATAAGATATTTGATGTGATTGTATAACACATATAATGATTCATGATGTATTGTTGAGGATGAGAAACTTTTTGAACATGGTCATGTGTAGGTTATGAGAATGCGAGGATTAAATAATATTATTAAAAATAACAATTAAGATTAATTTTATCTTATAATGTTTAATTATCTTAATACGTGTATTCGAGATTCATACAAAAGATATCTTAGAAACCGGAAAAAAAAAGAAAATAGAGGAATGGGAAATCATTTTATTAGTTGAAGAAGTGTGGAATAATGTATGGGAATATACATATCTATGTGTGGGTTTTTCTATGATATTGAATATATATTTCCTTATTTCATACATCATATCAAATAATTCATCCATATATGTAACCTTGTTCGTAAATTTGGATATGTGATTATGCATGATGGTGAATTCACCATATAGGAGAATTGGTCTCATTGAGAAATAGAATATGTAGTCAAATAGAAGATAAATATGAATAAAACGTCGATAAAAACAGGACACATAATATAATTTTCCTATAAAACATTATTTATGCAGTTGGAGAATAATGTATGACGATTTTTCACAAATTCAGTGTTTCTTTGTTTGCAAAAATGTTTTTTATACAATTAATTAACAAAAATTAATGGTTGATAATTTTGTTTCATAAACAAAGAATTAAACATAGAGATGTGGACTATCACATTAATAAAGAAAAATATATATCATGTTATGGGATATGATGATATAGGTTATTTATGTATGAAATATGAAAATTAATAACTTGTGCTCCGTAATACAGGGAATCCAAAAATACAACCAGTATATTTTAATATGTATATTAGAATACTTTTTAAATATGTATATTTTATTGAGTAATGGTGTAACACCCCTAGATTTTATGAGATATATTAATTATAATTTATTTGATGTCTTCTTTTACACAATACACCATGATTAGATTGTTCTATATGCAACATAGTATTAACTTGTATTATACACAACACTATTCTTGGATCGTGCTACACACAATTTCAAGTTTTTTTGGGGAAATTATTCTATGCAAAATTAAGTACAGATTTTGTTTAATATATAAATGAAAAAGTTTTTATTATATTATATGCAACACCAAACGGAGCTTTCACTACACGCAGCCCTGACATGGCGAGGATTACACGCAGTCAAGTCCTTCTTCGATAGCGTGGGTAGTACGCAATACCAAGTTTCACTAAACAAGATATTATTACAATATTATAACGAACTAGCCGTTATGAATATTAATACCCACTTTTTGAAATTTTATATATTTTATCTTTCAAAATGGACTTCATTTTTGGATTCAAAATATCAAAATTATCCTAGGGTGAATTTTTGGTATTTTTCTAAAAACATTCAATTTTTGATAAATAGTTAAAACCCTGGGTTAATATTTAAAAACTGACTTTTAATTTAAATTATTATTTATTTTATTTAAATATATTTTAGGTAAAAATTGATACATAATACCTATATAGGTTCAATGTAATTCATTGAAATCATTTTATAATAATTTTAGATATATAAATGTGTTTTTGAACTTTTCACCGTCTTTTACCTACCTCCTAGGAGCATATTTCAAACTTACATAAAACATAATTTTACCGCTTCTGTGAGTGGAATTTTGAAAATTCGAGAGACATGGTTAATATCAAGGTGTAAAATTTGGTTCAATAAGACAAAAATATTTTTTGGTGAATAGTATCTTTTTTACTTTTATTTACAACATTTAAAAGTAAATTGGGTAATTAAGGGTAAAAATGATATTATTATTATCCTAACACATGTCCTAATTATATTGGATAAGTGTAATTCGACCAAAAAAACCTTAGGAATAAAATATTTCCCTTTAGGTCCACTTGGATTAGATTAGGACATTTATTATTATTTTATTTGAAAAAGAGTTAAAATAGTTAAAATCAATGTTTAATAACTAAAACATTTTTAATATATGGTTATGCATAAAATAAATTCAACTGTAAATACCAATTACAAAGATACTAAAATTTTCTACTTAATGGTATTTTATTAAAGATTTTTAGACATTAAAAATTTTATGTTATTTATGACACAATTGTGATGCAGTAATAACCTAAATAATGAAATATTAAAATAATTGATATTATAAATACAAAAATAAATGTAATTTGAGACTTTTTATGAATTATACTAATTTTTTAGGTTAATATGACATGATAGTATTGATTTAATTAACTTTTTTATAAATAATCATGCTGTTATAATTTTCACAAATATCAATTACCAAATACTGTCAAAATTGACATAAAATAGTTTCTAAAATAAATATTATATTATTAATTGATATTATATTCCTAAAAATCTATGGTTTGGCCAAATGACTAAGATAAGGTTATATCTATTAATAATGAACCACCTGGGGTTCTTTTTTCTAGTTATTGTATGTTTATTAACCATATAGTGTAAGAAAACAAGATGACACGATAAAAGTTAAATTATTTAACATAGAGTTAAATATTAAAGATAAGGTTAAAATAGTAACCTAAACTTGTCTATAACCTATTGGTTCAAGGGATTTCAACCATTACCCACTTTATATTCTTAATAAATCAATTTGGAGATATTATAAACCTAATATTACTTTATTATCAAATAATATTTTATGTTTTTCCAAAGGTGCCCCTCTCCTCCCTTATAAAAAGGGTACCCCTTCCCTCTTCTCTTGACACACTTTTGATCCTTGAATCTCAGACAAACCCTGATAATTCCTCTTCAGAACCACTCTAGTTTCATCATAGTGGTTCTGGTTTTCTAAAATGACCAACACTAGTTCCCTAAGAAGAAGTTTAAAGGAGGTGTTTCGAGGAAGAGGAAATCTCTTCTGCCGACTCGTTCAAGTTTCTTTCTTCTTCTACTTCCGCTTATTTAGATGTATCATTATAAAGTAATAACATCAGTATTACTTATATACTGATTTTTTTTATAAATATTAATCAAACTTATTTCACCTTCTATTCATCCTATGGAAAATGAAACCACCGTGCGTGCGTCCGTACGGAATACCGTCTCCACACTGTGGTGTAATCTGTTTTCGACCACCACCTTAATTGGATGGGTTTAATGGTGTATATAAATAACTATATATGAATATTGTAAAGTGATATTGATTCTGAAATATTATACATACACTTCAATAAAATTCCACGATCATGAGAACGATATCATCGCTTGTGCATACGTACATACTTCTATCTCCACGACGCGATGAGATTCATTCTCCATGTTAACCATTCATGAATGATTATAAAGTATATATAATAAGTAATCATGAAATAAATTACATAATAAAGATACTAGATTTATGTATATATATATATGTATGTCATATACTTAATTCCATTCAATTCAATATGGAAACGAAAACATTGTTCATGCGTACGTACGGCCTACCGTCTCCATGAACACATTATTTCATTCCATTTATCGATCTATAATATATATATGTATAAGTTGAATATATATTATATATAAATCATTTATTACATTATGGAATTTTTTAAATAAGGATATAAGTAATTTTATCAAGAACAACAAGTCGAAACACGTACAATAAATGAAACGATTTTACCCAAATCGCTGCTTTTACATCGAATTTACAAAAGAAGGGGTAATGTAAAGTAATAATTATACCATATATGATATCATAACAAGAAATATGTTTCTGTAATAAGTCAATGACATTATTTAAATCATTATACAGTAGGTTCAGATACATACGAAGCATATCAGACATAAGGTAGGGAATAACTATTCCAATCTCGCTCTTATCTGAGATTGTTTATTCGTATGTATTTACTGGAGTTTTTGTTATCATCCATGTACACATTTTCTAAAAATGTTTTCATTTATGTTTAATGGAATTTTACCCAATTTTTTATTTTACCACATGTTATGAAAGGAATCATACTTTTGTTTACCACACGAGGAACTATTTGACTTTTCCGACAAAAGTACGAGGAGAATGTTATTTTTAACTTATACGGCGTGAACGGATTTTTACTGTTTCATAACGCCTCATTTTAATGAATCTTCCACTACAATATTTCATGATTATTTTCAACAAAACCCTTTTCTATTAAAATTTCATGGAATTTTGTGAAAATAAAATTATTTTGAAGAATAAAGGATATTATCCTCAAGAATTCATTTCAACACTTTTGTGAAAACTATTTTCTGTCTAAATAGACATTATTTAATATGTTTATGTTTCAAGTATAATGTCTCCATTATTTACACGGTTTTGTTCTTATAATGATGAAATAATATCCATTTTTTTATATGGATTATGTTATGATGGGATCATGTTTAAGAATCCCATTCTATTACATGGGTAATGCTATAATGTATGATTTATTATTTTGTATCACACGAAAGAATGATTTAATTATGAGATGGGTGGGACCTATATCTCCCTCCAATTCATTGGGTAAAGATTTATATCTCATTATATAGACATGACTAGAATGAGGAGTGAAATCATTTCATAATGGGACTTTTTCCACTAATATGGTCTTGGAAAAAATTCCTTGGCTTCTATGGAAATCATATCATGTATTTAATGGTCACCACAATAACATGTTTTATTCCCATTCTATTTTATCATGATTGATGTTCCTTTATGATATATGCCTTGCATACTTCTAATATTTATTTCTTTGCCCAAGATTTTGATGTTTATATTTTCTGTTCATGTTTTTGACTTCAAATGTTTATGGATTGTTTTATGTTCTCTATGTTTACCCTTACTGAGCATTTGAGCTCACCCTTTTTTTGTTTTCTTTTCCCCAGGATATAAAGAATGGTTTTAGGTAAGAAAACCAAAAGTGGACGATCTTTATGGGATATGATGAAGATATTTCACCATGATTAGAAGATTATGTCCCGAGTTTCAAAATACACTAAACTAATACGATCTTTGGGTGTCTGTTTTTTGTCATGTATTATGTATTCCTCAAAAGTAATGTAATGTCCATGTACATCAAGATTTGGTTATCTACATTTTGTATCAGGGTGAAGATTTAGTTAAACATTGGAAACTAGGATGTGAAAACTTTAGTGAGATCCCTAGCGATATTTCTAAGGTATGTCTAGAGATGTCCATAAGGTTAAGTATAAGTATAGGTTATAGTCCTATAATTACAGTAAAAATATTAGAATTTAACCTAAGATGTTAGATATTGAAGTTAACCCCCCTTTATTATGATTTTGGCCTCTCACATTATTGTTTTTGGGTTTTAGAAAATGAATGGAAATGGGAAGATTCATGACAATACAGTATATGATGGACAATGGAATGATATTATTCATGAGAAACAAAATGAAATTTGATCTGTAGTTCCACATATTCTTATTATGCCAAATCAGAAATCTCATAATATGATCAATAATTTCAACTTTGGTATGTTTCCCGACTCAGCTAATATGTGAAAGATGGAGTTTCATGATGATCATAGAGGAAAGAAAGTTCAATTTCTCTCACATAAATCATGTGGAAATATGCATAAAGGAGAATGGTTCAAAAGAACTGGAAGATGCTTTGTGTGAGGAAAAAAAGGACACAAATCCAGTAACTGCAAAAAAAATGTTAAGTTAACACCATGTAGAAGGAAAATGGTATTTCTATGACATCAACAATGATTAGATGTTTTAAATGTGGAATGTATGGGAATTATGCAAACCAATGGCCTAAGGTAAAATCTCATGAAGTGAATCAGCATGGTCATATGGGTAGTATTTATTTGGATGATGATGAAGAGACTACAAATGATATATGGGATGAAATAAATGATGAATCTCGATCAGTGTTTTAATAAGTTAGTGGAATGATTGTATGTTTATCAAGAATAATGTATGGTACTATGGAATAAAGAATCATCTAAGGATTTTTACACTATTGTTTTTCCTAATGTATTTCAATGTATATGTTGAATGGTACTAGTAACCATAATAGGTTATTCATATATTTTTGGAAAGAAGATGATATGCGCATAATGAATGGATAAGGGGAAAATAATATGTTTGATAGTATTCATGAGATCATGATTGATATAAAAACTAAGTGATATCATGGTCTGAGTATATTGAATTTTTGGGATTTTTGGTATGTGGAAAGAGTTAACTTTTGACAACATTCAAGTTTTTAATAAGGTTCAATGGGTATTCACTTTTCAGGAGAATGCATGATTAAGGTATTCACATTTTTGGAATGTGACCAACAAGATATATCTTATGATATATGGGGGAAAATGAAGCAATTCACATGCTCGGTAGATGAAATTTCTAGTAATCAGACAGAAGTATTTTCGATAAGACTAATGTTTGGAATGGAAATCATATAGTATTTGTTAAGGATGTGACTTTATATTTCTTAAATGCTATGATAGTATAGTTTTAGAAAAAGGAAAACCCGTAGGACAGGAAACAACCCATCATGTCAGACAAGGTTATGTTAATCGAACCCACAACCGAAGTGCGACATGCCTTTATCTCCTACCACTGTCTTACAAGAAATCCCTGGTAAGTAGAAACTAGTTTTATTTTATTAAGCAACATGATAGATTAAGTGTAAGTCCATTTTTGGAATCATATATGATTTATCTCATCATAGATAGACTTATATATTTTTAATAACTTATTCTAACCTTTTTATGATAGAAACAAATGGGATGACTTATCATTCTATCGCATGACCTGCTAACACTACATGAATGAAAAATTCAACTTCATTTATTTAAATAGAGAGGAAGTGGAAATTGTTCATGGAATTCCCAACGATAATATTACACTGAAATCAAGTAAGTATTTATCCCCATCTAAAATTTCATCAACATTAAGGTAATGATCTTGAAAACCAAAAAAGTTGTCCTAGTGCTCTTATATCTGATGAATCAGATGGCACCTTAGATCATCACAAATTTATGGATTTTTGATTGTTGTCTTTTTCATAGCCATTCCCTCTACCACTCTTCATCAGAAGATGATGGTTATATTTCTCTTCCATATCCATATTTTCACCTATGTTGTCCTATTTGGAATCCCATTGATGAGTTACTTTGGGTGAATATTGTTATTCTAACATCCCTTTTTAAAATGATGTTTTAGTATTCCTTTTTATGATGTGGGTTTCTATGAATGAAACTTTCAAATAGTAAACCATTTATAACTACGATGAATTTTGAGGGAGAAATTCATTTTAATAGGTGTAGAATGTAACACCACGATATTTTATGAGATATATTATTTTTAATTTCTTTGATGTCTTCTATTATACACTACACCATGATTAGCTTGTACTACACGCAACATCGTATTAGCTTCCAGTATATGCAACACTATTCTTGGCTCGTGTTACACAAAATTTCATGTTCATTTTGTGGAAATTATTCTACGCAACATTAATTATATATTTTTTTAATGTATAAATGAAATTTTTTTTGATTATTTTATATGAAACACCAAATAGAGCTTTCAATACACACAACCTTGACTTGGATTTCATTACACACAATCATGAGCTTCTTCGATAGCATGTGTAGTACGCAATACCAAGTTTCCCTTAACGAGATATTATTATAATATTATTATGAACTAGACGTTATGAATAGTAATACCCACTTTTTGAAATTTTATAAATTTTATCATTCAAAATGGAATTCATTTTTGGATATGGAATATCGAAATTAGCCTAGGGTGAATTTTTGGTATTTTTCTGAAAACATTCAATTGTTGATAAATAGTGAAACCACTGAGTTATTATTTAAAAACCACCTTTTTATTTAAATAATTATATATTTTATTTAAATTTATTTTATGTAAAAATTGATACATAATAATTATATATGTTCAATGAAATTCATTGAAGTCATATTATAATAATTTTAGATATATGAAAATTTTATTGAACTTTTCACCGTATTTTACCTACAACCTATGAGATTTTTTCCAACTTAAATAAAACATAATTTTACTGCTTCTGTGAGTGGAAATTCAAAAATCTGAGAGACATGGTTAATATCAAGGAGTAAAATATGGTTCAATAAAATAAATTTTTTTTCTGAATAGTAACTTTTTACTTTTATTTACCACGATTAAAAGTAAATAGGGTAATTAAGGGTAAAAATGATATTATTATTATCCTAACACATGTCCTAATTCTATTTTATACATTTAATTCGACCAAAAACAACCTTATGAATAAAATATTTTCCTTTAGGTCCACATGGATTAGATTAGGACATTTATTATTATTTTATTTTAAAAAGAGTTAAAATAGTTAAAATCAATGTTTAATAACTAAAACATTTTTAATATAGGTTTATACATAAGATAAATTAGACTATAAATATTAATTAGAAAGATAAATATATTTCCTACCTAATTGTATTTTATTTAGAATTTTTAAGCCATTAAATAATTTATGTTAATTATGACACAATAGTGATACAGTAATTACCTAAATAATGAAATATTAAAATAATTGATATTATAAATACCCAAATAAATGTAATTTGAGATCTTTTATGAATTACAATGATTTTCTATGTTAATATGACATGTTATTATTAATTTAATTAACTTTTTTCGAACTAATCATGCTGTTATAATGTTCAAAAAAATCAATTACCAAATAGTGTCAAAATTGACATAAAATAGTTTTTAAAATAAATATTATATTATTAATTGTTATTATATTCCTAAAAATCTAAGGTTTGGCCTAATTACATAGATACGGTTATATATATTAACAATGAACCACTTGGGGTTCGATTTTCTGGTTATAGTAAGTTTATTAACCATATATTATAAGAAAACAAGAAAATACGGTAAAAGTTAAATTATTTAGCATAGAGTTATGTCTAAAAGATAAGTTTAAAATAGTGACATAAACATGTCTTAAACCTATTGATTGATAGTATTTCGACCCATCCCCACTTTAGCTTCGAAATAAAACAATTTGGAGCTGTTATAAACTGAATATAACTTTATTATAAAAACATATTTTATGTTTTTTCAAAGGTGCCCCTCTCCTCCCTTATAAAAAGGGCACACCTTCCCTCTTCTCTTCACAATCTTTTGAGCCTTTAATCTCGTCCAAACTATACCAATTACTCTTATAAACCTCCCTATATACATCATAGAGGTTCTGGTATTCTCAAAATACCAACTCTAGTGCCCTAAGAAGAAGTTTAAATGAGGTGCATCGAGGAAGAGGTAATCACTTTTACCGACTCTTTCATGTTTCTTTCTTCTTCTACTTCCTCTTCTTTAGTTTTCTAATTACAAATTAATAACATCAGTATTAATTATATACTTATATGTTATTATAAATAAGAAACAACCCTATTTCACCTTCTATCCATCCTACGGAAAACGAAACCACCGTGCATGCATACGTACGGAATAGTGTCTCCATGCCGTGGTGTAATCTGTTTTCAACCACCACCTTACATTGATGGGTATAATGGTGTAAATAAATAACTATATATGATTATTGTAATGTGATATTGATTCTGAAATATTATACATACACTTCAATACAATTCCACGACAATTGGAATGATATCATCGCCTGTGCGTACGTATAGACTACCGTATCCACGACGCGATGAGATCCATTCTCCATGTTAACCATTCAAGAATGATTATAAAGTATATATAATAAGTAATCATGAAATATATGTCATAATAATGATACTAGATTTATATATATATATATATATATGTAATCTACTTAATTCCATACAATTCAAAAAGGAAACCAAAACAGAATTCATGCATACGTACGACCTACCGTCTCCAAGAACGATGTATTTCATTCCACTTATCAATCTATCATATATATATATATATGTATGTATATTATGAATATATATTATATATAAATCATGTTTTACATTATGGTATTAAGTAAATCAGGATATATGTAATAATATCAAGAACAAGAAGTCGAAACACGTACAATAAATGAAACGATTTTACCCAAATCGTTGCTTTTACATCATATTTACAAAAGGGCAGGTAATATAAAGTCATAAGTAAACCAAATATGATATCATAACAATGAATATGATTCTGTAATAAGTCAATGACATTATGTTAATCATTATACAGGAGGTTTGGATACATACGAAGCATATCAGACATATGGTAAGGGATAACTATTCCAATCTCGCTCTTATGTGAGATTGTTTATTCATAAGTATTTACTGGGTTTATGTTATCATTCGTGTCCCTATTTTATAAAAATGTTTTCATATATGTTTAGTGTCCATTTTACCCATTTTTGAATTTTACCACATGTTATGAAAGAAATATTACTTTTTTTACCAGACGAGGAACTTTTTGACTTTTCTGACAAAAGTATGAGGAGAAAGTTTTTTTTAACTTATACTACATGACCAAATTTTTACGGTTTCACAACGCATAATTTTCATGAAGCTTCCAATACAAGATTGCATGATTATTTTCAAAAAAATCCTTTTCTTTCAAAATTGCATGGCATTTTGTGAAAATAAAATGATTTTGAACAAGAAAGTATATTTTCCTCAAAAATTCATTTCAAGCGTTTTATCAAAACTATTTTCCATCTAAAATGACATTATTTAACATGTTTTTGTTTCAAGTATAATTTCCCCATAATATACTTGGTTTGATTATTCATATGATGAAATGATATCCATTTGTTTATATGGTTTATGTTATGATGGCATGATGTTTATGAATCTCATTCTATTACGTGGGTTATGCTATGATGTATGATTTATGATTTTGTGGCACGTGAAAGAATGATTTCATTATGATATGGGTGGGACATATATCTCCCTCAAATGCATTGGGTAAAGATTTATATCTCATGAGATAGACATGTATGTAACAGTATGTTAATTCGGATTAGTAATATAGGACTTGAATGAGGAGTGAACTCGATTCAAAAAGGGTCTTTGTCCACTAAGATGGTCTTGGCAGCAATGCCTTGGCTACTATGGAAATAATATCATGTGCTTAATGGTTTCCACAATCACATGTTTTATTCCCATGTTATTTTATCATGATTTATTTTTCTTTATGATACATTCCTTATATACTTCCACGATATATTTATTTATCAATATTTTTATGTTTATATTTTATGTTTAAGTTTTTCATTCAAATGATTATGGATTGTTTTATGTTCTCTATGTTTACCCTTAATGAGAATTTGAGCTCACCCTTTTTATGTTTTCTTTTCCCCAGTATATAAAGAATGTTTTTAGGTAAGAAAACCCAAATAGGAAGATCTTTATGGGAGATTTTGAAGATCTTTCACCATGATTAGAAGATTATGTTACGAGTTTCCAAAGCCACTAAACTAATACGATATAGGGTTATCTGTTTTTATCATGTATTAAGTATTCAACAAAAGTAATGTAATTTCCATGTACGTCATGATTTGGGTCTCTATAAATGGTTTTACTATATTACAATATATCAAGGAGAGAAAATGATAATGATAATTTGATTTCTCAGGAAACATTTTGATGATATAAATGATTGGGAATACAAAGATGTGTAAATGATTTTTTAATGAATTGGATAGAATAAGTTTCAGACATCATGTATTTTTAAAACAAAAGATCTAAAATTTAATGAATTAATTTATTAGATATTATTTATTACATAAAAATAATTTTGATTCATAATAAGTTATTTAAATATTTTGTAAATACATGAATGAAAATTGAAGTCTATAATTTTACAGGAATAACTAATGGTCTAGTATTATTTTCTTTATATATGTATCATATGTTAATGGAAGTCATGTTATGTGAAAAAAAGATCAACATTAATGTCTAATAAAAATATTATGTAGAGATAATGATAAATTATCAAAGAGATAATAGACATGGAATCCTGATATATTCTAGACCAATATGTCAATGAATATGAGAGGTAAAATATCTAGTAAAGATCATATTAATTGAAAGAAAATAAAATAAAGGAGGGTAGAACTGATATTAACTGAATATACATATGTGAATATCTATTATAATGGTAAGAAAAAATTATACAAGTTTTGAAAATGCAGTTTTGCATTATCTTTTTCCATGAAAGATCAAAAATCAGTAGTAGCCAAAAAAGAATGTTGTAGTGAAGAGTGTTTAATCCATTATATCTATAGAATAAAAATAATTATTGTATCCATTATATATTGATTTTAAAAGGGGAAATTAATAATACTGTCATAACACCTATAATAATCATAAGGTGCAGAGGGGACTTAACTTCTAATAGAATCAAATCAATTAGTAGATATTTTACTATAAATCATGGGGTAAATATACACAACTAGTTATAACCAAATTATTGATTCTTTTTGGTTTTATGGTTGAGGATTGTATCTTGATAGAACTGTGGATTATTATTTACTATTGAAAGGTAATCATTGTATATATTTTTCAATTAATTGTTTGGTGGTTTAATGAAATATAAGAATGATAATTAGATAATAAATATCGTTACTACTCAATTAGGATATGGGATACAATATTTAAAATAAACTAAAATATGACAAAAACAGATTCACCCCCCCCCAAACCCCATATATAGTAATGAATGTATCCAAATTTGGTCCTGAAAATTAATATCACAACAAGTTCTCCACTTTTATACTCTCCAAATTAAATGTTATTTTTCATGTTTTGAATTTATTCCCATGATTATAATGATTATAATATTTTTTTTAAATTAATTTATTTCCAATTATAAAGAATTAAATAATAAGAATATGATTAATAGAATAAACCATGAATATTGGATGGTGAGTATGTATTCTTATTTTCAATATAAGAATATTATTTGTTCCGTGGTATTTTGGAAAATGGTTTTATTATGTGAATTAATATGATGTTGTTCGATCAACTCCATGGATATTTATTTCAATTCCCTATAAAAATATTTATATAATAATGAATCTTTTAAATATTCTTCTGAATGCACTACACTACATGAATAACCTAGTATAATTGATCATACATTATAATATACCCAAGATATAAATGTAAAAACATTAAAAGATATTTTTCATTCCTTTACCAATGAATCAGTTTATTTTTTATGTGGGGCACATTAATTTCAGGGAGAAGTGATAAACCATATTGAATGTACAGTAGATATCATATAGATGGATTTCAATTAAAATACAATGAATTCCATGATGATCTATATTATTTTTGGTGACTTTGAAACAATAATGTTTGAACTTTTGAATCATTTATTCAAATATAAAGTATTATAGTTTAATACCATCTATTAAAATGTTTAAACTACGAAATAATAAAACAAGAACATTCATTCATCAGAAATTGATAAAATATCATTCATCAATATCATGAATGATCATTTGGAAAAGAAATATAACAGGATCATGTAATGTGGAACCTTATATCTAGATAAAAATAAGATACAAGATTAATATTCTATTTGTACAAATAGGTGTTGTGATTGTAAGGTTATTATGATTGAAGATAAAAAACACACCCAATATGATGTATCTAGAACTAGAAGTCAAAATTTTCAATTCTCCAAAGACACATATTGAGTCATCACTAAAGTATGAGACATTTATTTCTTCAATAAAATATTTTATTGGGGATTTTAATGTAAAAATACATCTAATAAATAAAAATAAGATCATGGAATCATATTAACTATCTATACAACTATGAATAAATATAAACCATCCATCATAAAATCAATTATCTGTGAGAATTCTACTTTTACAAACATTATATGTTCAAATAAAAAATTTATATAAATACATATGATAAAAATTAATGAAAATTATGTAACGAAGTGTGTGGTGGATATAATTATAATAATAAAACTTTTTTCCTAAATAATAATCTAATTTTTGGTGGAGAAATAATAAAAACATGGTGTTCCAAAATATTTTAACTTAATATAGTATACAATTGAGAAAAATTAACTATTAATACATTTATGATTTGGTGTTTATTTTTTTTTTGTAACTATGAAATGGATTATTGTAACATTAAATTAATGAGAAAGAATATAAATCCCATTTCATATAGGGTAAACATTGAAAATGGTTAACACTCATTTATAATAAATAACCTATCAACATTAAACTGATTCATAAAGGATGAAAATTTCTATATTGACGGAAATAATTCTAGTCATCTGAATAGTTCATGATCATCTATTAATGTATAAATATTATATATTAATTTATTACCATTGATTATTATAAAGAAAGATTAAAAATAATATTGAAAGCGATAGAAAAAATATATTTTTTTCAAATTTGAATAATCATAATAATGTGGTCAATAAGACCATAGAATGACCCTAGGACAAAAAGATAAATTCAACAAAAATTTAAAAATTCAATGAAGGCTATTTTGAGTGAGACATATAGAAGGTATTTTTACTGGTTGAAAAATCACTTGTATCAATATGGAAGAATTATGATGTCTTGCATTGTTTTTGATTATTAAAAAAATAATGCTCCCTTATTATTTGGAGAAATAAATCTCATTGTAAGGGTTTATAGAAAAATTATTAAAAGAAATATTGAGAAGAGATCACATGAATATTAATAATATCATGATATTTTTTTCAATGTAAAGCATCTATATTTCATTAAAGTAATGTATTATTTTCAATATGGTTTGACATGCCCCTTAGGATCAATTACTAATCTTACAGTAGAAGAAGAGATCATTATATAGATAAAAGATTCATTAAATGATATAAGTGTATAAAAGTACACTCAGAATATAAAATTAACACTATATAAAATTATATAAAATATTAGAAGCATACTTCTTCATGTTGAATCTGAATTGATTTTTAGATATTTAGGAATACAATAGGAGGAAACAAAGGAATCATTTTGTAGGAAATCATCTCAATAATCATGTTCAAATTGTGATTCAATAACCTACATATTATTACTTTTTCATTTTGTATTGACATTAGGCATAAAAGTTAGAGAATTATAGGTAAGAAATTTCTTAGAGTCCGAACCTGATATTGTTTTGATATTCCACCCTTATTTAATAGAAATAATGAACTCACCATCATTAGTTGATTCTTATATCAGAATTTTGGAAAAACTTTTTGATGGACGATTTATGATCATGTTAAGGAATAAATTTTTTAGATAAAAAATAACAATGGGGATAAGATGATATATTTTGTAGATATAAAATTTGGTATTTTGTGAATCATGAATCAAAATTGATCATCCTTGATGATGATATAGAGGTTATCAAATTTAGGCTTCCATGTGACAGTTTCCTATTTTCTATATTCTTGTCATGGAAATAATGATGCTAATAAATTTAAGAGAATAATCATTGTGATGATGATGGGGCTTGCCTCCTTGGGGGTGTATAATTATAAATGTTTTTATAAGTTTAGTGAATTTTCATTTCATGAAAATTTAAATTATTCAGTGAGGTTTTTGAATTAGTGTTAATATAAATTTATGTATTTATAACTTTATCACCATTAGAATGTAAAATTAAATAATTAAAAATAAGTGAATAAATTTATTTAATATCACTAGAAATAAATATGTTTTAAGATGATTCGGAGTTGATTCTTTGAACCTCAATCCCTATTTCTACATTAATTTTTCAATTGAATTTTTAAGTTACTTTGGGAGTATCATATTTATTTATTATATAATATAATTTTTAACAATTATTATCATATAGAAAAATAATCATTGAGAATTTAATAAATTTAGATACTTATAATTTCATTTGGAATCCATTTTAGTTAATAATGGAAACAATTCTAATATATATCAAACACACATTTTTTTCATCAAGCATGGATCAGGTAGATTTGGAGTGGAATGGTTGATAGAACATCTCTTCAGTATGAATTGATTCCACTATCCCAAGTAACTTTTATTTTATTTAAATATGTAGGAGGGAAATTTAATTGAATGAATTATGGGTAAGGGCATAATATGAATAATTAAAAATCATATTGATACGTCAATTAGAAAGAATTAAAATAATTAAAAAAAGTGATGTTATTGGGATTTATTTTTCAGGATTATATTTGTTGTCTATATATATAAATATAATTTGAAAAATAATATTGTCAATGATAGAGAGAGAATAATATAGGTATTATATATTATTTATGTTCTGCATTGGAAGAAGACTATTTTCATTATTCTCCTGAAAAAATGCCTGGATGAATTATTTGGATTTTTTGTTTTGAATGTACATTTCTTGTGATTAACCATAATTAAATACCATCTCAAAGTGGGGCCCAAACCAAACTATCACATATTTTAGGGTAATTATTGATCACTATAAGATGGAAACTATCACCCTGTCATCATAAAAAACAATAGAGAAACATTCTCCCAAATTATATTAAAAACATGAAATTTTAACATGATAGGAACAAACTACATAGGTATAAAATAATATTTACCAGTCATATAAAATATTAAATAGTAGAAGTAATACTACTAAAATAGAGCTTCCAATATCCAGAATACATGTACAATAAAAAAGGAAAACTAAAAATGGTACTACTAATATATGGGATAATGTGAGAAATATATGACCATATCACTACCATCTGTCATGTCATAGAGGAAAGAAATTTTACCAACTAATGATGATGCCTTTATATTACCTATGTCGAAAGACATAACAATGTATATTCATAGAAAAAGTGGATCACAAGTTTTTATCTAAATATTATTTTTATGGTCCCTCTATGGTCATCCATATCAATTCTCTTGACAATAATATGAACAATTGTTTACAATAATGAATCATGGCCTGATAATCAGTTATATAATTTTTATATCAATCTCATTGTAAAAAATATTATCTTTTCCATGGTTCGATGTAATCCTATAGAAATAGTTTCAAATAATATCACATATATTAATGAATTCATGTAAATTCATGTATTATATATCACATCTAATCCACAGTTGTTCAATATATAGATGTACATTAAAATCAACATGTAACATCATTCCAAATATCAAAATAGGTCGGGATAAATTGGAATCTCATACCCATACAAAGAAAATATTGTTCATCAGGTGTTTATATATGTCCATCAAATATAGAGAACAGATGAACACCCCATAAAATGAGTCTCCCAACATTGTATAACAAGTACCTAGAACAATGGAATTAGGTATTATTGGAACACTCCATGAGTGAAGGCCCTCGATAGAATCAACATAAAAGGAAAATTAATACGCATTCCACATAAGTAATGAAGTATTACCATGATATATGTTTCCCAATCACAGATTTGAAAAACCAATTAATAAACCCATTTTCTAATTCTACAAAAAATACCATTTCATTTACCAAAATTATTGAAACCATATCCTTTCTAAAAAACCTATTTCTAAGAACACCATTCTAATATAAACAATATATTATAAAATAATATAAAATAGAAAATTTGAATTCATCCATCATAATCTAGAGAGGTAACCACACACCTCAATCTAAGATCTCGAACACCAAATAAGGGAACCACAAATATAAAAGAAAAATAAAATACTATAATCTATTTTCTATAATTAATCATCATTGTTAAAAATCAATTCAATAGAAAAAATGATCGTTAGAGAGGAAAAATCATAGTATACCTCAAATTAACCTCAATACATTCCACAACCTACAAAAGTGTATGACACTAGAGGAAGACCGTGAAATATATCTAGAAATGATCAGGATGATTAACATAATAGATTAAGAGATCAAATAAATGTACATAATAATGAAACCATGATCAATGAAAATGAATAATCAAAATTATATGTTACATAGAGTGACACATTAGAACTAAATCAATTGTCTACTGCTGAACTAAATGATCCAGAATGAGAAATGAACCACACAATTCTAGGGAAAGTTCATGTGTCTCGAGGTAAATGCATGAGTCAAATGAAATATTAACACCAACATATCACACTGAAAATAACTCATCTATATACAATATTAATGTGAATTATTTCATGGATGGAATTCCTCAATCACAAGATACATTAAAAATAAAATCGCATAGGACTAAGTATCCTGATTTGAACTGGTTCATGATTTGAACACAGTTTACTGTGTTATAACATACCATGCCTTCAACCAATTCCCTACATCTCCCTGAATCATTTTTTCTTTGTGTAATCATTTAACTATTTGAAAATGTAATTAAAAAAATTAAAAATAAAGGATTATGATGGACTACCACATTCTCCATTAAAACATTTATTTCGAGACACCATGAATTCTAATAAATGTACATCCCCAATTTTTTTCCTTTCCCAATAAAATGATACCCATCCTTAATTGTCCCAAATGAACCCACCAAAAGGATAATACATAAAGAATGTTGAAAAACACCTAATAGTGTTTTTCATGATGTTACAAACTATTAACCATAAGAATTTTCATACCTAGGAAGTCATGTTGAAGAATGATGTTTGGAAATAGGTGAGGACACTACTCCCTCATCAATGTTCCTATGTCTCATTAAAATCTAAAAAATGTATCTATAATATTCTAACTGATGGAATGGAAATCCCTAGGGAAAAAATTTCTTGGGAGTCTATAATATTCAATGTTATCTCTAAAACAAACACTTTTACCTTTAACTTGATCTATTAACTAATAAAAATGTGTGAGGGATCATGATTGTACTTCTTAAGTAGTGACATGTGTAAAACCACATGAATTTCCATTAACTAAAAATTAATTTCCAACTAATAAAAAAACATATTCAGACACTAATTGGCTTTATATGGTCCTATATTTCTCAGACGCCTATGGATAGAGTCTTGTAGTCATTGATGAATTTTTCAATAATGTAGTTTCCATTAGATACATTGATCCTTATCAAGGACGATGATTATACATATCCTAAGAGAAATGTTATAGATATCCATAAAATCATCAAATGTTACACATATTCAAATATAAGGAATAATAATGATTGGTATTCCCAACTATTCCACACTAATTGTATGTCAGTATGACACTACTGACTATGATTGAAGGTTTGGAATATGTTTTTCACCTAGAACCACACTCATAACTCATGTGATGATTATTCAAATTATTTTTGATTATCTACACACCATTGATGCATCCGATAACTGGAAGATAAGGGTACGAATAACCAAACATTCCTACCATATGAAAATCATATATCATTTTCATATATATTACATCATTATAATTAAACCGATTCTTCATAAATACATTTGATTTGATATCTGATCCCCCAATTTGCAGAAAATGTTTATCCTTTATCTTTTTAGTATTTATTACCTATAGAAAAAAAAACTTTATCCATCAACCAATTGGTGTATACTAACACTAAATGACCTACCTTATTCAAGGGGAGTATACCCACATTATTTTCCATAATATATGCATATGTTAAAAATCAAAATAATTATAATGTGTTAATCCATTCATGTACAAGAACAAATTCCTATCCACCAATACCTTGGAATAACTCTATATCATTATGGGAGCCTCAATTTAGAACAGCACACTCTTCACCTTTATTTTTTAATGTGTATTTAAAAATATGAAGAACTAATTATTATTTTTATCTATTCCACTAATTCTTGACGATCATTTTTACTCATAATGGATGGTGGTCTCTCATGTAAGAACGCCCACGAACGATCCATTTCTCCTAAAACTCCTATTTGTAACTCAATAGCTATGTTTTGGACATGCAGTAATTTTTTTTAATAGAATGATGTACATGAATGATAGACTTGATAATATTCTTATCATGATGTGGTTTCCCTAGAGTATTATATTACGCAACTACATAAGTATCCAATATAATACATCATAGAGGCATACCGCTACACGTCAAAACCGAGAAAATGAAAAGAATATAATATAATCTATGTTTGAAACACAGAACCATAATAAGAAACAATGATATAGATCAATCACTCAAAATAGAAGACATGCATCCATATATCCCATTGTAACCAGATTATCATCACGTGAAGACCAGGCCAAACACTCACTATAACCAACATACCTAGTCCTAATAATTTTATCTTCATTCTACCAACTACATAAAACTATGTAAAATATGCTCTACTTTAGAAAAAATTTGATGAAATTGAATCGAATTCCCACAAATAATTATAACTAACCCAAACCATCAAATACTTGTAGTTTGTTTCTAATCATAGAAGGAATACGACTATATCAAAGACAAAAAAACAATAGTGAGTGATTTCTCCAAAAATGAACCTTATAAAATGACATATATACAAGAGAGAAAGTAAAATAAGGAGGGTAAAGGAAATATATGTCACATAAAATCAGAATTGTAGAATAGATATATCACCATTGCATCTATCAATATCCAATGTGTAGGTATAACAAAAAAGGAAAACTAATAATAAAATTCATACTCAACGTGATATTTTAGTAAAAATCCTACTATCACACCACAGGCTACCCAAACATAGTTGATATAACCCCCCATGCATCATTTTGTACCAATTCCATTCCATTCATAAAAATACATAACAAGTAAAATGCTCCTGTGAAGGGTTTTTCAGGGTGTGAGATAAATAGGTTTCACAAAATCCAGCTCATAAGTTCCATATCAAGTCTCAATAGATCAATCTGAATAATTATCAACTCCTAATAAAATAAGACTTTATAATTATTTAAATATTTTTATATTAATATTATTTTAAATAATTTTATCTTTTTCCATAATTCCAAGTAATCTAATTAAAATAGTTTCATTGGAGTTCACAAATATTTATATTGTCAATTGAATGTATGTGTTTCATGTCACATAAAATCCATGGTAGTATATGATATAAGACTATAGGAAGACTTGTGGGTAATATAATTAAAAAGATCATATGAGGTTATTCTATTTAGGACACTCTAATCCAAACAAAAAAAATTACATATAACAATTCTCAAGATATATGCATCGAATAATCAAATTAAAGGAACACCAAATAATGTGCTCCTCTAAAAAGTATCTAACAAGTCCCTAGAAAAACAAGACTATGGAGTATGGGAAAACCCCATTTGTGAACCCCCTCCCCCCATACAGTATCAACAGGAGAGGCCTATTACTACTATATACACTTATGATCCTATTGCTTATTATGTAATTGATTTCCAAAACCATTTAAATAAACAATGTTTTGAAAACCATTTCATAAATCCATTTCAAAAAATTTTAAAAAATAAATTCTCTTTAACCAAAATAATGGAGACCCATCTTTTCTACGAAACGAATTTCAATACACACAACTAAATCCAATTATTTTTTATAATAATATTTATAAGAAGCATAAGTAATGTAGTTCATCTAACATAGTACAGGTACAAAACCACTAACATAAAACTCATGCCACACACACATAAAGGGATCCCCAAAAATTTAAGAGCATATAGAGAAAACGACAGCCTTAGAATCAATCCTCTCCTATCAATGTCATTTCAATAAGAAAGTTAGTATTCAGAGAGGAAAAATCACAAGAAAAAAAATTATCACTTAATTAAAACTACTAACACAAGTGTTAGATTTAAATGATTGATTATGTATCATATGATTAAATGTTCATATATATTATCTCCCTCCATGGGACACCCAAAACACGCTCTATTAATTATGAATAAGAAATGATATATGAGAAATACATGAATGTGGTTGATGTGATGATATATTGAATATCAAAGGTTGTGTGATGATTTTTTGTTCCTTGTAGAATGATGTAGGAAAAGAGATATACTACAAGGATAAATGTTAATAATTCTATGTAGAATTTAAATACGAATAATGAATATTGATAAACTAAATCGGGTAAAAAAAACTGGTCATACCATATTAGGTCGACTTTGTTACAAATAATAAAAAATATTTTCATAGTATTCATTAGAGAATAATAAAATCACATTTAATCACTGAAATATAATCATACCTGAAGATTGTATTTAATAATATTTGATAATATAAGAGATTATAACTCTATTGATTAATACTAATGTCTCGTGGAAGATAATGATTTGTGAGAGCATGATTGTGCATAGATTCCATGAAAATCAAAATTATGAAATATGATCATATTTAATGATTTAAAGTAATTTGATATTCCCATAGCTAGATTTTATTTTAATGGGTGTCATAATTCTTATAGAGGCAAATTTAGATATTGGAATATATGATAAAAGAGAAGAAGATGATGTTTAGTTACTGGTGGAAGAAGTACAGAAGAAAATACGTGAATCTAAATACTTTTGAATGATTTTTTCTATATTGTATCACATATTGATAATAATTTCATCTTCTATATCCAATCCTTCAAGGAAAAATAAATCCTTTATTGAAAATGGGATACATGATTGGACACATAGGGGAACAAGGCATTGAGGTTAATTGACCGTAAAGTTAGACATAATTCTTATTCCAATGGATGACATATATGATTTATTTATGGATAGGTATTATGTTTTACATGAAATTTACAAAAAAAATGATGTATGATATTCAATAACTTTTTATATGATTTTTTCACTTAGTCAGAGTTAGTATTTATGAGAAATAGTGTTCGATATTGTGATATGTATAAAAACATACATCTTGATTTTTATTTGTGGAGACAATAGTTTGAATCAGGTTATGATAAATAAGTTTCACTTGAAAGGAAATATATATCATGAATTTGTTTATCATGATTCAAGATTTAAAAAAAAATTAATAAATAAGAATAATTTTTTATGAAGTAAACTGGCCATAACCATAATCAATTCAAATAAAATATACATACATGAATATATATTATTTTTTAGATTATTTAGATTGATGTAATCATGATATTTTCAAATACATTAGAAAGAAATTAATAATGAATAACAAAGTATTTTGAGATGTTTTCAATGATATTAATGACTGGGAATACCATGTTATGAAATGGAGTTCTATATAATGAATTTAAATGGAAAAATCATGACACATCTCAATTTTTAAAAATAGTAAGATCTATAATTAATGAATAATGTAATTGGGTATATTGAATTACAAAGAGATATTATCATATCAAAAAATGATATTTTCACTATGATATAAAATAGAGGAATGAAAAATCAGTAAAATATTTATAATGTAATAAATGATGTTGTTGTGTAATTGTGTATATATAAATATATATTCTGGAACAATGTAATTTATTTAATATGAAAAAAATTTGAGTGTGTATATTCATCATAGTTATTCTATAGTTCCCATTTTATGTTTTCTGAGAGTGAAAATACCCAGTATCAAGATATCCTAATGAATATTTGAATGTATATTAATAATAGAACTATAATAACCAATGTTAATTATAAACACTATATCAGCAAGATATATGTGAATACGGAATAAGTGATAATAAAGTAATAAATTTTCATGCATATCTATTTCCATATGAAGGGTAATAATTTTAAGTTAAGATAATATATAAAGGATATGATATTTTCTTTCTACAGAAATAGTAGATAATAGAATTAGAGCTCATGGTTTCATCATTAAAGATTTTGTGAGATATTTCGCATAAATAATAAAATGAAAGAATTTATTCATACTATTGTAAAATTAAAATTGGAAGAATAACATGAGCAAGGATAAAACTAAGAATTGTCTTTATGTGTTGGTGGAACGTGTGTGGTAGGATAACTATTGAACTTTTTGGATAATATACTGCAATTCAAGTGAAAAAATTTCCCTCTATCAAATAACTCTTTTATTTTTTTCTAGCGAGTCATGTGTTTTTGGATTTTATCCCAATTCAACAAAGGAGTTGAATTTCAGGTTGAATGTTTAACCATGTAAATATCCAATAGAGTTTTTTATATTTAAAAATTAATGATGATGTAGAGAAAACAATAATCATGATCTTAACGTGTAAAATATTAATGGGATTAAACTTTTAACATAAAAATAAACATCGCCAGTAGAAATTCACAAAAAATTCTATGTTGAATTAATAAGAATGGTGTCTTAACACCCAATATATTATTTGAAATAAGTCTGGAATTACACCAAACATACATTTAATTGTATAATAGTATCATATAATAAATTAAATTTTTCTATTTCTAAATATAGTTGACCAAATCAAATTTCAATTTATAAGGACTTCTTGTTCACCAGAACATAGAATTTCATGGTTGACCAACATATCAACATGATGTTACACCCCAACCATATCACCATTTTGTCCAACCCAAGTTCATTCATGTGAATTTATTTCCCCTTATTTTTCTTATCTATTTTATTCAATTTTAAAACAGTTATTATAATATTATGTTCAAAAATTATTGAGAAATAGATTGCGCCTCTCTAAAAGGTGTTATAGTTATAGAATCTGACAATGTCACAAACGAAAAACCACCCTCAATCCATATTTTACAGCTATTCAAGAATACTCATACCATTTGATTCAATATACATAAATTCCCCATATTTTTTATAATTTTATAAGATATATTTCTTTATCATATTAATGATTGTATTATAGGATAATAGTTTAATTTATTTAGTTACTAGTATAAATTATTATTCTATTTAATAGAGTATTATATATAAATTTTTTATTAAGTATGTTTATAGGATGCCTCGAGGATCGATGTGCTCCATGAAATACTCTAGAAAACTTTCTAAAGATGTTAAACATTATAGTTGGTATTTTTTAATTACAATCATTAAGGATAATTTCAATTTTTTGGTAAATTTGTGATAATTTTTTCATATTAAATAATATTTAAGATGAAATTTCTGTTATTCTAGTGTGGTTTTATTAACGAATTTTGTTCTAAAATGACCCCATTTGTAATATAATATAAATATATTCACCAAATTAATCCAAATATATAATCTTATTCATCACTATTAATCATTATTCAATCTATTATTTTTTACTTTATTTTAATAGGAAAAAATAAATTTGTAAAAGATAATTAATAATCATTTGCTTCATTTATATGATAAGTTGGTTAATATAAAATATAAATCAATAGTAGATTCATTATATTTCGATGAATGATCAATCATGGACAGAATATACATATATAATAATTTTATAAAAAAATAATTATTTTGTACTTTATATTATTATTAATTTGTATTATATATAACAAAACCCTTAAAACTATCTTATATTTCCATTTTAAAAAAATTCTGGTGATGTAATTTTGTTTTATATATGTAATAAAATGTCCAAGGAACTCAAATACAATAAGGCGTTGGAAAATGAACATAAAAAATATTGGTACTGACCATAGTTTTTTAATACAATACAGTTTTTAAATTCATGAGCCAGTTATTACCAATAATAAATTACAATAGTTAATATTCATAAAAAAAATCCTTATTTATATATTAGTAAAATTAAAGTATATTATATCAACAATCCCGGCCAAAATTCATCACTCTTACTGGTGATATTGGGAATTTAAAAAATATTTTTCCTTTTACAAAATATTTAAATACCTAATCTGTAATCATTTCAATCATATCATATTTATGAATATTTAAATGTGTCTTTTGGAGGAATCATTGATCTCAGATTGGAAAATATATGAGAGAGGTATTTTATTCAATTTTAAAAATTCATTATTTACCATTCACATTGAATTCTTTTAATATTAAGGGTGTTCGAAATTTAGAATTAGTAAATAAAATACATTATCAACTAGATATTTAAATTGTAACATAACCTTAAGGGCTCAAGCATACTAATGTTAAAAAACTATATTTAACATAATTAATTTAAAAAAATAATGATAAAATTCACCCAAAATATTATAGACATTTTATATGTAATGATTAATAATTATATCAGATATAATTCAAAATCGATATATTTAATGTAATATTTAAAATGGAAACATATATGATAAATTAAAATCCATCCTATGATCTTCATTTTTATGTCTTCAAACATTCACTAATTTATTCATTTATTGAATCAAGGAACTATGAGATGGACCATTGGTTTAATTGTAGAAATCAATCTGAATCATATCATTAAAAGTAATGTGAATATTTAATGTTAAAACTATATATTGGCATCATTTTAATTTCTATGGTTTATTTTGGAAACCCATATATCCTTTGGGTATTCACATATTTATTTATTAAAATTTAATGTCTTCAAACAGTGAATTATTCAATAAAATTACTTGTGATAAGTATCTTAGATAATGGATTTAATGATCAAAAATATTTAATTTAATTGGTTTCTTATTTTACATAAAAATTCTCATATTTTTAAGTGGATATGTATATTATGTATAATATAGTTTAATAAATAACCTTCACTAATTTCCTAATTAAATTGTCCTATAATGGTTTTGTATCCATCTACTAATCAGTATTATAATTTGGAAAGTAAGTCATACAAATATTATTAGTTATTATATTATATATTTTTTATGTATACATTTTCAGAGTCACATATTATCAATTAAAAACTAGATCAATAGTAATATATTTGTCAGTGTAATTTGGATTAAATCTACAATATGATATGTAAATGGGAATAATAATAATCAGATTATTGATTTTTGGATGTATTGAAAACATAAATATAATTAGCTATCATTTGTATGAGGTGGAGAGAACATTATAAAAAATTAAAATGATTTTAGTTTTTATAATAAGAAATTTATTCAAAATACCATCTTAAAATTTGATTCATATTAAATAAAATAGTATTGATAAAAATGCTAGTTGTTTTATTTTTTGTCTTTTGAGAGTTCATTATATATTGTGTCCAGGGTTCGGGTTACATCATGGATTATTTCTTGCTAAAAATATATTTCTATGAGGCTTAATTGTGTTATAACACTGTAGATATTCGAGAATGATTATGTACTATGATTATTGGATAATCCATACATGTAGCTTGATTTTGTTCTACCAGAGTTAATATTGCAAACTAAAATATTATAAATAGTAAGTCCTCGGTTTTTCAAATATAATGTAATAGGAAATATCATTAATCATATATATATATATATATATATATTATACCATTACTTGTATTTTGGTGGTTATGAATTACTCTAGAGATCAAGACATGGGATTTTTCTAAGGACTGTCTATTAGATTTTTATAAAAAAATCATGATTTTCATATCAAATGTGGAATATGGATTGGAAGTTTTTTATTTGTAAATGTATGTAAACATTGAATATATTTTACATTTTCATGAATATGGAATTTTTTTAAATTTTATTATAATTAATCGATGTTAAGGTTTTTAATCATAGGATATAGCTAGGGAAATATTAGAATACAATAATGGATGTCAAAAATTATAAATTTTCATGGCATTGGAGAAAGAGGATGACCAATAACATGTCAGTATTTATGTGATAATTTCAGGATGCATAAGGAAAATTATTTGTGAAAAAAAATCTATGTGTTGAATATTAAAATTGTATAGTGACACATATATATGGGTACCATATGAATTGTATTCTATTTTTTATAAAAAAAATCACTAATTCTTCATCTATTTTTTATCAGTAGACATAAGTATGTAATGTATTAAATTATTCATATTAATATTTCATTTAAGGGTAACTTTGGCGAATGTTATATAAAAAATTGTCAATATTTTTTATGGGAATATATAAAATTAACACTTTTATATATATTGAATACTTAGTGTTGTGAGACATTTATATGAGTTATCATTATTCCATGAAATACATAAGTGTCTTTTAATGTTATATAATGTGATTTGACTATAAAAATCTATAACTTTTTAATGTTTACCAATGATATTTAAGGATCCCAAACATAAGGGTGCCAGATTATCTGAAATTTGAGTGATAATCTATAACAATAATGTCTATAAAGAAGAGAAAATGTGTTTGAAAAAAAATTATAAAATTATAAAATTTTCAATACTATAAAGACTTATTTAAATGAAATATTAATAGATAATTTATCAATAAATGGGAGACTTTTTGTATCTTGACTAGATATCGATATTAACAAATAGTTTCTTTCTCTACCTCATGACTCCATCTATTTCTGAGATCATCTCTGATTCCTTTTTATTAATTATTTAATTTATAATTTGGTGTATATATGAGTATGTCATGATAAACATGTGGATTTATCATTTAGTTTCATCATTTTATTTCCATTTTGTAGAAATGTATACCTAAAATGGAGGTTTTTTAATATTTCCAGGTTTCTTCTGAGTTAATCTATATTGTATAGTGTCTCATTGAAAATTGATTTCTACATTAAATATATAAAAGGTCAATAGGTGTTTATTTTTTTTATGTGTGTGTTTTTTTAATGATTGATAATCTGTTATAATGTATGCTCAAGTGTGTTTCTTTTAAGGGAACAACATTTTGTTTCGATTATACATAACTTATATATATATATGTATTCTCTTGTGGAAAATGGTTTATTTTTCTAATATTTCATTTTGTATAGTATTATTGGTTTAGGTCAACAAGGTCATTATTTTTACAATTTTAATGTCAAAATTTATTTTTAATTATGATTGATGTGTTCTGTTAATACATGTTTATATGATAATTTTGTGATAATGTGTGATGATCCTGATAAAAATGGGTTTATAATGCTCTTATATATGATGTGGATGTTTTATAATATTGATATAGGTGAAAATTAATGCTCCCTATGTGTTTTTCCTATAATATTGATGATTTATGTTATCTATGTGGGTTGAGACCATAAGCATCATGTGAAAAGAGTTAATGTCCCGTGAGGTTATTTTAGAGAGGTGTTGATGGTGGGACCCTCCATTGATTTATTGAAATAGTATTTATCTAATTTAACATTGTAATGAATATGGGTAACACCATAGATGAAATGGTTATTAGAGTGAGACTAATTGATATGACGACCAAGGATGACCTTTATGGGTATTTCTTTCTATTTTCTATGATGGGATTTGAAATGGTGTGAGTCTTCAGATCATGAGTTCATTGGCCTAATGATATAGTATCTACTATTTAGATTTAGAATTTCATATTTACTATGATATAGTTGTGTATTTATTGTATGGGCATCATGGGAACTATGGAATTATAATATAATATTACATATAATTATTTGGAAGGATGAGAGAACTTCTACTAATACAGAAAATAAATGATTCTCCTTACTCAATAAATTGAAAAATAATGTAAAATATTTCTTGGGTCACATTTGTCATTAGTATATCTAGTCGGGTAATGGGTCCGGTGGTTATTTATTTCATTTTTTTATAAAATCAAAGATTAATTGATTTTTTCTTCTAACACCATTTGAGATTGCAAAATGAGTTCACACTCCAACTATACATTATAAAAATCGGACACATATAGAGTTTATAACTCAATGTATATGTAATAGTATATGTCCATAATCTATAAACTAGTATATATTATTTTTAATATAGTTTACAAGATTGATTTAATGTGTTTTCAAATGATATTAGTGGTTCTGTGGTGTTAGGCTTGTAGTTATTTTAAAAAAATTTGAAATATTTTTTTTGTGTTTCTCTATTTGATAATCTATATTATTCTTTAATTACTAACATGAAATTGTATCATTCATTTTTTATTGACCTATAAATATAAATATATATAACACTATTTCTTAATTTTAATTTCGTATTTTTTATATTAAAATTTTATTTTCATTTTGTATTTTATTCATATAATAATATATTAGACCCTTAATACTAGTGTACATTTTTTTTGATGGGGAAGATAAGCCAACGACCTAGTGACCCTTTTGTCAAAGAATTTTTGAGTTAGTTGGTATTTGTTATATCAAAGTGAAATCTAATAATGGGTTTTAAAAAGAATAAATACATTTTTTTGATTCTAAAATGTTATTTAATTAATTTTTCTTGTTATTTGGGATATAGTAGATGAAGGAAACAAAATGTATTGTTTCTTTGGATTGT
This sequence comes from Viscum album, assembly GCA_963277665.1. Taxonomy (NCBI): domain Eukaryota; kingdom Viridiplantae; phylum Streptophyta; class Magnoliopsida; order Santalales; family Viscaceae; genus Viscum; species Viscum album. The sequence goes on along the minus strand of OY728127.1, from coordinate 75,947,246 downwards.
TGTCTTATTATGTTCAATTATAGAACTATTATGGGATGAATTCCATGTATCCTTGGAAATTTGTATTTTTTATCTAGGGATCTCGGTTAAAGTTGAGTTATATTATATAAATTAATATGATATTTGATGTTGTTGGTTACTTAAAATAATTAAATGAGAGTCATTTTGGGGAACTCATACAACATTTTAGATACATAGGTATCACATTACATGTGTGTTCCTTATTGTGGTTATGTTTAGTAATGTTTACCCAAATTAATAATTATTATATTTTTTGAAAAATAACTCAGTGGAATTATACTCACCAATACTAGGAAGACCAATTGATCTAGAATGGGTAAGGTGATTGGATGTTTAAATAATTATAAATAAACTATATGATTCATTATAGTATAGATTAGTAGCTGAATATTACTCATCAAACATGGGGTTTTGATTCATGGTATGAATAATTATGATATATTTTTTATAGAGGGTTTAATACCCATCGTATAACTCATTAGGTGTAGAAATGAGGTGGATTTGATGGTCTTCGGTATGGTAGAGTACTCTATGGGTTAGTGTGTTATATTTCTTGGATTCAAGTTTCCTTCTTATAATGTTTAGACTACTATATATGTTTTTAAAATTTATTTTATTTTTAGTAAAATTCCCTCTAATGGACTAAGTATGATAATTTTTGCATGTATATATTGGGTTTCAACCATGAATTCAACACATGGATATTAAAAGTATGGATATATTAAAGTTCCAATGTTATAGGCTTTGAGGTATGAAGTATCACAACTATATGTATATTAGTTTTGGGATTGGACTGATCAGTCCCTTGGGGTGAGATAAGAGCTTGTTATCGAGATCATTGATCAGTGGGAATAAATAAATTATCCAACTATGTAGTATTGAATGTTGGATTCATAATCCCTATATATTCCTTTATTTCATGGATAGGGTAGATCCCATGTAGTGTAGGGATAAATTGAGTTTATAAGAAATTTTTTTTATCAGAAGTAGGTACCATCATGTTTAATAATAATGTAAGATACATATATGTATCTATTAGTATTGAAACATACATAGTTATTGAAATTTAATGTCAATAGTTTTGAGAGGATGACCAAGATGGTCCTTAATATATGATTCTTTGAAAATTTCATCAACATTATTTTTACTGCTGATGGTGACCAAAAATATATGAACAAATTTTCATTGAGAGTCCTAGATTATCAATTATTCTAGTAGATGGTTGGTTTTTTTGTTTTACTCAATAACAATATTATTAGATGTGATCTCTAAGGTGTACTTACTTAATGATACTATTCTAAATAATTTAATGGTTATGGTAAACTTCAATTCGAAGTAAAAAATTTTAGAGATGTGAAACTATGAATAAATAGTTGTTTATAACTAAGAATATGGTAACATACCAATCTGTAAGTCGGTGTTTTAAGGGACAACTATTTATACTCTGGGTATCATGAAATTTGGAAGTGGGTAGACCCAACAACATACTAAGAGTGTAGTAATGAATATGAAAAATCATAAAAAATCACCAATTACATGATTCTTGTGTGTGGAAATAGATCATATTTGCAGCAATGAGTGATCATTTTACGATAGTGTGTCAGGGATGTATTATGACTGTACATTTTATATAAGTTTACCAAAAGACATCACCATTGGTAACATTACTTTCATGGATTTAAACTCATGACTCAAATTTTGGACATAGAATGGTTCTGGTAAATGGGGTATAACAATATGTGTGGGATTTCATTATGGATTGGTTACCCAGTAGGGGAGGTTGTAGTATGATTCATATTACAGTGATGACATATATTATGTACGCTAAATATCTCTTTATAGATAACTTTTTTCTAGAGAACAGTTGTCTTTGTTTTTAATTGTAGATATTTATAAATGAGTTCAAAATATAATAAATTGTTTAATAAGGTATTTATTTATATTTATGAATTAAAAAATACATGATTAGTGATAGATTTTTATTGATAGGGTAAAAGGATATCATTGGGAATGATGCACGATAAGTTGGGAATTAGGCCAGAGAAAATATAAAATGAGAATTGAGATGATGAATTGTCATTATAATTTCTGATTTGAGGCCATATATGGATAGTTTATTCCCACACAAATATAGGATGATGGATTTGTAAGATATTATCATCCTAATGATTAGTTTTTCCTATTGGGTACCATGGGGGAGATTGTTATAGTGTGTCAGTCTCGTGGGAGGAATTTTCATATTATAGTTAGTCATTTGTAATTATCATAAATATATCAATGTTTTCATGATAATCATAGTGTTATTGTAAAATAAAATTTATTATGATTAGTTTTTGGGTTTGTTTTGGATAGTACATTGCTATGATATATTAAAGATGATGTATCATATGTTGTGTATGTTTTAGGGACATAATTATTCTATAAAAGTTCTTTAGGTAGTTTCTTTATTCAACTTAGGAATTTTATACCCTATTTAGTTGTTGGGGATGTCAATGTAGGCCGGGAAATAAATCATGGTTGTTTTCCAAGTCTCCATGGACATATATTATTTAAAAATGTAGATTAAATTTATTATTTAAAGAGGGGTATATGATGTGAGTATTTTTTATTGTGAATTATTTATAATTATGTGTATATGATTTTTATGAATTTTATGAATTCTATCCCCCCTGTACTATTTTAGGAATTATGGTTTTTCATTCTTCTTTATATTACAATAAAATTAATAGGATGTGATGAATCAATGTCCATGACAGCATATTTCACTTTATATGTGTGAGTATTTTAGCTATATTGTTCATGATGTGTATGGTCAATGGTGTTGAGAATAATTTGGTTATTTACTAAAAAGACACTATCGGAAGTCACCCATACATATACATACCCCATATATAAGATTCAAATTTTCATTTGGAAATGTCTAAAAGATGAGATTCATGTAATACTAAAAACTAAATATCATGAATGTAAACATAACATTGTGAATAGTGTAAAAAACAACTATGATTTATTAATAAATTTATATGTATATTGGGAAATTTATTATTCTAGAGAATTTTTTATATAAAATGTAACTCCCATTTTGTTTTACATTAGAGTCTTCCCATTATTAAAACATTTATTTTCTGGGATTTACATGTGAAAAATAAGTGTTCCATGTAAAGGAGACTCTAATATTAATAAATTTTAATTATCATGTGTAGGATTAACATCCAAACATATTTGTAAAAGGGTTTCCAAAAATTAAATTATTAATAAAATTTTCAAATAAAATAACTTAATTCACACGAAATATTGAAATAATATTTGACAGTAAAATAGAAAATGTAAGTGTTTGGACTCGAACGCTGTCATCAACCATTGTATGGTCATCTCATTTATTTCCTTTTAACGTTTCGGGAGTACATATTTGATTTATTAGTTTTAAATTTAAATTTTCTCATTCTATATTCATTGGTATGTTTAATAATCTGTTAGTGATGATTTGTGTTTTTCATTAATTTTTTATCCAATTTTGACAAAAATTGTGTTTTTCATATTTATTAACTTCTTCATAATGAACATGGGTCATCTAGAGGATTTGATTAATTTGATATTTTCGTCATCTAGGTTGTTGATGGCTATATATTTCTATATTTATGCATGTTTATATGCAATGTGTGACTATTTTACATAACATATGGTCTTATAACTATAAATGGAATCAATTATGGATTCCATTGTTTAGGAGAGAATCCTATTATTGTTCTATATGAAAAATATTGTACGTGTTCTAGTATAGTATGTTTTCATTGTATCATTTGATAATATTATGATGGCATTGATAGGGTTTATTATAATGTGTTGATTCATTGGTTTTGATTATTTATTAGGTTCCTTATGAACATTTTTGGGTAACCAATGTGACTGTAGGATATGTTTATCCCCAAAAATATCATTATGATATTTCAAGATATAATGTGTATGGTGTTGAAATTTTCATTGGTGGTGGTTAAAGTTTAGATAGGGCGTGGCATAGGATATCAGTTATTTTAACTCATCATCATGGACAAATCCATTTGGATTGTGTAGATATTGGCAATAGCCTTTGAGGTTTTGTTGTACCCCAACAATGGTTGGTTCCCCAATAGACAATGTGGTGTATTAGAGATGGAGTTTTCTATCAGTAAAGAGGAAGGGTGAACCATAGAGACAACATGTGGGGGAGTGAAACCTCTAGATGGGATCATGAGTCTCGTAATATAAATGTTATAGTGATTACGCTTGGACATGATATTTAAGTAAAATTATCAAATTTCATGAGGTTAATTAGGATGTTAAGAAGTTTTTTGGTAAATATATTTTTATTACAATTATTATTATGATACATATATTGATGTAACATAGGAAAATTCGATATGATATTGAACTGTGATTTCTTTTTAGATAAAATTGTCTAGTAAGATTAGCACACATCCAATATGAGTGAATACGAATGCTTCGTTCTATACATTAACTGGACGATGTAGTTAACGGACCACTCGACACTAGTTGTAAATGATTGGATCTAGTAGGTTCATTTTTTATATTCTTTCATATTTATATTTTGTATACAAAAAATTCATATTGGAATTTTCAAGGAAACTATTGGTGGATACCAACTGATTTAATAATCACACTTTACAGTATCCCTTCAAGGCATGTTTGGGATTTATGTGTCATGTTATGTGTATAATGGAAGGAATAAAGTCTATAACTTTTTGAATATTATACATAAAATTTTTCATTGGATGGATAGAATTTTATTGTAAATAGGATGAGTGAGAACTTGATGTTTCACAAGTACATATTGTGGTTAATTTTTCACATATACATGTTCAATCTATATAATGATGATATTTTATCTTATTTTATGATTTAGAAATATTTATTATTTTTACTTTTTTGGGTTTTTAGATAGTTTTTTATACTTTTTCATTAAGTCTTATGTTGTCTCGTTAATTACTCTTAAATATAGGCTATAGGCATCCCATTATAAACAACAATAACATCAATATTTTTTAGATTCCATGCTAGAATGTGGTGGCACACCAAAGATCTAATAACACTTTTATATAATTAAATGAGAATAAAATAGGTTAGGGAATTACACATGTGGTACGGTAAGGTTGATTTCTTGATCTGATAAATAATCTAAAAATATTTATGTGGGAGATCACATTATAAGATATTCTCTACATCTATATTTGTTTCTTTTATTAGAGGATATTAAATATTAAATTTCATGCTTAAGGTAATTGATGGATATTTTATTTGCTAAAGTATATGTCGAATAATGTAAATGACTACTGCACCTATGAAAATCAAAGCGGTATACATTGTATATTAGTAGGAGAATATTTTTAAACAGTGGTCCTAGTTATTTTTTATTGTTTCAGAGTTGGTTATTATTTATTGAGGAATGGGATTCATTGTTTTTTAGAGTTAGTGATTATCAAGGTGATTACTGTTTGAATGAATATAAATTTTAATAATGATTTTATTATGGATTCAAAAAAAATTATGATCATGTAATTTATGAAGACTATGTTCCTTCAATAATATATATTTTAATTTGAAAAAGGTAAGGTCTATATTTATTATAACATTAGAGTATTGTATTTTTTGTGAAAAAAATACTATTGGTGTAATTGAAATTTGAACTGTATGGAAGATAATTATAATATTAATTTAAAAAAGGTGTTAAAAATTATAGTATATTTTTTAGGTAATTTAAAACTTATGTTTCAAATTGTTCTAAAATGTGATAAAATCTAGTTTTTTGAATGCAGGTGTAATAAAACTATATATTTATAGAATAAATATTGATTCTAAATTATTTTTATTTTCCATATTTCTTCTTGTCCAAATAGATGATTTTAAATGATCTAACTACTAGTTTTAGTGGATAGTTCAACATCATTTGTATAAATTTTTGGTTAAGGTTTTTGGATTAATTAATTGGTTTAAATATATAATAATTGATATTCGGTATTCCAATTACTATATAATTATGTTTTTTTCGTTTGGTTTTTGATTATATTGGGTGATTCATAGTGATTAAGTTATGTTATGCAAAGGAAAATGTTTGGTAACTTAGTTGATGGCATCTAATGCTGTTGACGGTGGTGCAGCCACTAGCTCTAGTACAATTGGATTGATATCTTAATAAATGAACTTAATTTATATTTAGTATATTATAATTTAATTATTCAGAAATAAAATATTTAGGGTATATTATTTGAGGTTTTAGTCTACATGATGAGGTATTATGGATTTTTTTTGTTGACTTTTTTTTCGAGGACTTGTTTGTTCCACATTTCCCAGTATAATATTTGACACTTATATTAATGTTAGTATAATGGTCAGATATGTTGGGAATTTATCATACCCATTTAGTTTGAGGAATGATTTATTCTATAAAATAAATCTAATATAGAATATGGAGATATGTCTTATCCCCTCTCATATTAGATACAAGAAAGACATGGAATTTGGATTTATCTATTTTGAGAACAATGAAATTATCAACTCCATATGTCTTATGGAATGATGTGATGCATTGAGATACTCATATTGTAGAGATATGGTGATTTGAGTTAAAAGGATTTACATAAATTACTATTAAGATAAGTAACTTAAATTTTTTGTATTTATATTATGTAATATTATGTGGATAATGATGCAGAATCATTCACTAGGCAGTAAAGGCCTAGGTATTGTAAGGACTGGTCAACAACAATGTCTCTAATGAGTGGGGGTCTATGTGATGTAAATATCTATAATACATTATTCAAACCTGATATACGGAAATATATTCTTTAATTCAAGGGAACATATAGGATAGTTCAAACTATTGTATTATGTAGGATGAGTTTCAATGGGAAAAGAATAACAGATTAGTGGTTAAAAGTTGTGAGGGACCTTATTTTTATAGTTTTCAGATATATAATATGTATTTTATATACACCATTCTCTAATGGTATTGTAGTAATATTAATATATATTTTTTCTACAAATATAATTTCTATGTTTGGTATCATTTTTATAATTTGGGTTTTATAATTAATTAAAACTATTTTTTTAAATGATTTCCAAATTCATTATCGGCAGAAGAATAAGCCAATAAAATATAAAAGCAGCGATATAGAGAAATTTTACAAATTTAATGCCTATTTTCCATTAATTTGATAAAACATATAATGAAATTAAATTAAAATTTATAATATTATCTATAATGTCTATGAATGTGGTACTCTAAGAGATCATTACCCATTCACTCTATGTATTTGTAAAATTTGTATCACACCACTCATCATCACAAAACCAACCACTGACATGATTGGGAACATCCATCATGGAATTACTCATCTAATAATAAACCAATAATTAAACATATTTATGAACACCCACCTAGAAAATATTATCCTCTATGAGAAAAATAGTGGGATCATGGTTATAATTAAAATAGAAATTCGAGATTCTTCTTCATAATAACATTAAACCGACGGTTCATAATCATAAATAATATAAAGAACACTCTATAAAAATTAAATTTTGACCACTAAAACTCAACACAAATAATATACGAATAACTGATTCCAAAATGGTGAACATTTAATGAAAGAGACTTATACCCCACTTTAAAATACAATGTCGAATATGGAAGAAAAATTTGGTCATAACACCAGGAACATTTTATGTTTCTCAAATAGAACACACAAAGGGCCTCAAAGAACCACCACCCTAGAATTTTCATGGGGGATAAAAGGAATAATGAATCTAATTTATACTATATTTTCATTAGAGAATCACGATTCATCCACGAACAATAGGGAACCATAAATATATTTTTATATAGACATTCAACATTCTATGGAACACAATAAAGGATAACCAAAAACTATTCTGTCCATTAAAATAATTGAAAAGTATAATGTAAGATCCAAAAACCTATTTAAATAATACTTAACATAACCATACATTTACAGGATCAATGGATCATGAGGCTAGAGTAGAGATTGAGTTTCCAATTTCCTCAATAAAAGAAAATCCATCTATTACTACTAAGATATTAATTATACAAAACACCATTAATAATACAAGTCCTCCTCAAGTACACCACTAATTAAAAAACCAAAATAATCTAATTTTCTACCACCAAACAATAACATATTAATGGAATCATATTTTTGTGTTCGATGAGGACATAATTATTGATTAATTTCTAGAATCTACCTTTACTAGACTGAGACCCAGTGCTGAAAATTCCCAAAAAGGATCTTTGATCCCAAGTCCATAAATGAAAGAGGATATATAATATAAAAAATATTAGATGATAAATAAACATTGTGTGAAGCAATGAAAATCCTGGATAAATAGGAGGCATGTAGTAACATAATTATATTTTATGTTTTATAAATCTTCAAATAAATTTAATTTTATTAGTAGTTTATGATATAAGAGAAGTTGAGTAAAAAATGAAACATAACAATGTATAAAATTACAATATAGCCATTAAATAAGAATAATGTATAGATATTCTCGTGTTTCTAGTATAAACTTTAAATATTTTAAATATATAAAATATATCTATAAATATGTGAACAATTTTTTTTAAAGTTTTTAAATGTTTCCTAAAAACATTTTCCATGGGAAATGATTTTAATTTATATTTATGAAAAATTAATGTAATTAATTTTTTAAATATTTGAAAATTTTATTCAATTAAATTATTTAAATTTGATAAAATTATCATTTCAAAATTATTTTAATGTGAAATTTTAATTTTTTTTTCTAAAAAATATATTTCTTGATGAATAGTGATAAATAAGAATTATTTTTCAAACCAAAAGATGGTTGAATGTATTTAGAAAGTTCTATTTTGTTTTTTGTAATATAAAATAAATAAATAGTAAATTTATAAAATCAATAATACTATTATATTCATTATAACTATATTTATATCGGTTTTTAAAATAAATTCTTTTTATAGTTTAGAAAACATTTCTCTAGAAAACTACCTCTCTTCAGGTTTTTCAGGTTTAATTTCCCAATAAATTTTGAAAATTTTGTAAAATAAATCTAATTATATGGATTAAATATTTGGAATCATCCATTTTAAATTCATTAATTTTTTCTCTTTTTTTATTGGTCATAAAAAAATAAAAGAACTAACAAAAGAATTTAACTCTATTTATGCTTAGAACAAGATTACTAGAGGTTAAAGCAAGATATGAGGGTAATAATTCCAATTATACTTGTATAAATCCTTTTTCATATACATATTTTTACATCACACTCTCACTCTTTATAACCTTCTTCCTTTTTTATTCATCAACCATGAGAATGAGTTCAGTGTATTTCAATCTTTTCCATAATTCCATCGGGTTATCTGCCGCAAATATTATAGGACACCCCTCATTTCTCTTATTTACACATTAGTGATACTTATATATTAATAAATAACATACCAATAATCATATAAAATTCTCTATAACATTATTATAGTTTATTATTATTTTAAAATAACATTACAATTCCCTAAATAATGTATCTAACAGACTCTAACTAAAGGTGAGGCAACCATCAGAGTAGACCTCATTAAATTTATTTTATACGTCTTTTAAATTCTATTATTCATCATATATAATACAAATATTATCATTAATAAAAATAAAATTTATTGAAATCATGAAATCACCATTATACAACATCTATTCCATTAAATGGGATGTGAAAGTATCATTAGTGTGTACTTAAGGACTACCGCTATCACACAAAAATACACATCATTTTCAATCACAATATTTCATAGATGGTTATTATCTTCATTGTAGTTATTATTTATTTAATTTTTTATATTATTATTCATCATTAATAAAAATATCATATCTTTCATGATACCTTAAAATTCTTTACAAAATGATAATAATTCTTATTCTTATATGTGGATTATCGCCACCAAGAAGCAATGTGATTCTTTTTTCATTTCAATTATTCATTAATAGAAATAAGGATTGATATAATAAATATACATGATAAAATAATTAGCATGCAAAGTATAATTATTATTAACCATTTTTTTATTCTATCCGTCAAAAGTTGAAAATATTTTTCATCTCTACATACTACCAACCGTGAAAAATATCGGTGTAATTGATTTTTCAGTCTCTAAAATTTATCGGTGAATTAATATATATATATATATATATATATAAATATATTATACTAATTATATAATAATTAAGAATATATAGTGGATTTAACCTTCATAAATGTAAATAAAAACTAGAACAACTTAATTGAAGTTATAATAAAATATGAAATAGTTGACATTTGAAAATGATTATTCTAATAAACAAATAATTGAAAAAAAGTCATGAATTTTTTTTAACCTGATCATATAAAATTTTACAATTATCTAAATGATTCCATTATATATTATTAATAAATATAAAATTATTATATATGAGTTTATATCACTTTTTGATTAATTAAAACATAACAAATGGGGGTTTGATACAATATCATTATTTATCATGATTATATATGATTGTGTCTATAAGAATAAATTTTAACAATATTACTCCCAATAATGACATTAAATTGATTCTATTCTTGTAATTTATAAATTTTATTATTTTTCCACTCACTTTACTCTCTTTAGAAACCGAGAAAACCGAATAAAAGTTTTAATGAAAATCTAACTTTATTTTCACTTTGGTTGAAAATATTTTTTTCTAATGTAAATGTATTCAAATAATGTTTTCAATAATATTTTTTTATCATATGATTGTATAAATTAATTATCATATGTACTCTACGTTGTAAAATTTATTTCCAGGTAATCTTAGCATTTTTTCAAATTAGGGACTATTTACAATATACTAAAAATGTTAAATAAATACTTAATTATAAATACATATCATGATTTGAATTTACCGCCATAATCACCCATCAATGATTTTCATCTTACATTGATATTTTTGGGTATTATTTTTAAATATAAAAATTTCCATAATATTTGATATGTCTATTTTTTTTAAATAACTTATTCAAAAATTAAAAATTTTCTGTCCTCAATAAATAATTCTAGTCATTTCATTAATTCATTTTCATTTATAAAAACATCTGTTGAGAATACTGAGGCTGTAATAGGGAAATTATCTAATGACACCATCTATATTCACTCTTTGGGTGGTTTATGATTATGATTATGTGAGTCTTAGTGAATTTCTTTATTATTACTTGTTTTCATACGGTGAATTTTTTAAATGTTTATGCTAATCATTTCTTTTCCATGTGTTATAATATATGATGAATAATTTAAAATATTGTGGAAATTTTTTAATGGATTATGATTATGTGATGGGTTTTACTAGAATTATATATACCTAAAATTATTTGTGTATGGAGGTATATCTCATGAGATAAAAACGACATGAATGGGGATTGAACTTAGTTTAGTAAAGACTCTATCAACTGTAACATTTAAGGTAGTAACCTAGACTATAGATATGATATAATGGGGAGTGAACCCAAAACACAATGACGCAATTGGAAGTGACTATTTTATAATGAAGTGATTTTCAAGGATTATGTGTATGTAAAAAAAGTCTTAGGAAAATTTCATGCTAATAAGAATATTTGTCTTTTATTAAATTATGATTTATTCCTTATAAACTATCAATATTAATAATGAAATTAATTATTATGATATATGATTTGTAGGGTATGATTTTAAAAGATTAGATCATGTTATAATATCCTTATTATCATTTTATTTATAATTTATCATTGAAATTTCCCTTTATTAACATTAAAATGAATATTAAATAAAAATTTCTTATGATACATTTAACCATTTCGTGAAGATAGGTTTAATTTTATCTATGTTGAAAAAGATTGATAGTTATTATGAACATATTAGGAGTTTATGTAGATATTTTATGATAAATATGTTTATATATATGTATTTAAAATAAAACTAAACCTATATGATTATGGAATGGAATGTAAATTTTTGGAAGGAGTATTGTTCAATTAAAATCTGTTATGGATCAAATGTAGGGATCATTTTTGTTTTAATTGGTGTAAAGTTTACTAATATTTGGAAACATGGATGAGAAAACATTAGTGGAAAACATTATTATAATCTTATGTATATAAAAAGATCCCATATTGGGGTATTGTAATGACTATGATTTTTCTTGAAAAGAATCAAAATCAAGAAAATACAATTGTATGTGGTTTTGGAAGAGATTTGTCTTAGGGTAATAACACATAAAAGAGTTGGTTGATTATTACTCAACTATAATTTTGGTTCATGATGAATGTTCCTTTAATTTGAATCTAGTTTGAAACTCTCGTGTGATACATCTTGGTTGATTACCATTTTATTTGTCATCCACTATAATGGAATAGAATATATGATGACTATGAATGTCCAAGGTTACACACCATGTGTCATAGATTGAAAAGAATGTATCATATTTATAGATCTAATAAATGGGTTTTCATGATTTTGTGGATTCCCAATATGATTATTCCTTCTCACAATATAATTTTTTTATTCAATTGATTGACATGAATTATCAAATATAATTTTAAATGATAAAAATAATTTAATAATTTTATTTATAAGAAACAAAAAATTTGTGCATCTAGAATTAAATATCACCTTATTATTATTATGAAATTTTAAAATTCTATGAAATATACTGATGATTCGACTGATGAAATGTGGGAACAATAATATTTTGAGTCCATCAATGGAAAACATCTAACATGATTTTTTGTATTTTATGCTCCATTAATTGTTGACAAATGGATCAGTACCAATAAAATTTAATTTTTTATTCTCTAATGTGTAGATGATGAAAATTTTATATTTATTTTATAATATAGAATTCAATAAAAATTAATGGAATAATTATATCAAGAACAAGAGGCAACATTATGAAATTAACTTAATTAAGTGGGATGAGTTTATGAATTAAATATTCAATATATACATTCCTCATATTATTCATATTAAAATTGAGAAGAAATTTATTTAGAATAATTTAATGGGATGTGAATATGTCATTAAATTACAATTCAATCAAGGTATGGCTATGATATTACAACAGACCTGAATATTTGTTGAACAATTCCTATGTTTTATTAAACTGAGTCACCAAATATGTAAACTCCCAAAACTTCCATTTAAATGTTATTTTAATTAAATTGGAATTTTAAAATTCCGCGAAAATTGATGGCGCGTGATTCTAAGGCCCAGTGTGCCCGAAATCAATTTGGGAAGTTTTGTTCGGGTACATTCAGTAAAAGTATGAGTGGGTTTTTCTAACTTTTAAACTGGTTCTCGGAATTGAAGTATGAGGGAACCGTTGAACACATAGCACCGATATTCTCCTAAAAAGACTTTCACCTTGACAAGATTTGGTCGAGAGTGAAAGTCAATTTTTGGGTTTTTCGTGGAAATTATAAAATAAAATAAATGCATGTTTTATTTTATTTTGTCTATTATAACCACCCAAGTTGAATTTTGAGGTGGGGACCACCACACCTTAACCTCCCATGAGATTTTATGGTGGTGGGGCCCACCCAAATCTAAACTCCCACAAGAGGTTACAGTGTGGGGACTACCGGGAATAACCCCCCCCCCCCAATTAATTGAGGAAATCCTCTCAACTCCTTTATAAACAATGGAGACTAACCTAACCTCCCTCAACTTAATGGTGCCACCACCCCCCTCTTTTAATACTGCAAACCCTTCCCCTTTAATTAATTGAGTCATATCATTTAATTAAAAGCTACTATTTGAATTTTTAACCCGTCAAACTAAATAAAATATTATATATTTTTTGGAGGGGATATATATGTTTTTGTTGGAAAAAGGTTGGAAAAGGAGGATTAGAGCTCTTGAGAGAAACCCATCCAACAAATAACGCTTCCACCATGAAGAATGCTCCATCGATGAATAACGTTGACCCCGACTCCTACATTCTTCCTCGGGACTTCCTCTGACTTAGGACATCATCGACTACGAAGAGCCAGCGCAAAAACTGACAATCGAGAAAAACGCTGATGACACTAACGTCTGTCTTTTGACAATGATTTGTCTTCTTCACCGGATCTCCGTCATAAAACAACATACAAGGTAGGGGTTCAATTTTATTTATGTATGATTTATTCCCATGTTTTTCCTTTCATTTAAAAAAAGAACGAGGATGTTTTCCTTTTGCGGGAGGGTTGTTGTGCTTTGTTCATGATGAACTGATTGCTACCACCCTAAACGCGGAGGGTGTGGGCCAAACTAACATGGTCTGACGCACCATTGATCCTCTGTGTGATGTTCTTCGAAACGACGACATAGTAGACGAAGGCGAAGAAGGCGACGTCCATGCCACCCACGACCTCAACAACCTGTGTCGCCCCCGTGGTTGTCCCACTGCTGACCGATTTACTCAGAGTGACTCGACTAGCCTAGTGGGGAGGACTTAGTTATGGAGACAGACCCACATCATAGGAGCATCTGGTTTTAGTGGGAGACCCACGGTACACGACAAGAGAAGTACCTATGCAGGCTATGAGGGGGAGCACTTGGTTGTGGCAGCAGAACCATGGTGGGGAGAGCCTCTTTGTGATGCAGCAAACCCATGATACTCGACAAGAGGAGTACCTCTGTAGTCCATGGTTAGTGGGAAGTTCCTAGTTGTGGCGTCCGGCCCACTGTACTCGATAGAGGATTATTTCTCTTACAACTGAGGTTACGAAATGTTTCTACCCCTACAATAAATTTTTTGTTGAGATGAGTTAGTACTTTTGTGTTTTCCTCATGATTCACATGGATCACATTATAACTTAGATATATGTATGGGCATATACCAAATTAAGGTTATCCATTGATTTCATTCTTTATGGTTTATTCTTTTTCGATTTTGTGAGGTCATTAGGGTCTCGGGGTCTCTACTGAGTATCATTATACTCACCCCTTCGTGGGCAATGCCGACACTTTATATTGTTGGTTGCAGATGAGGAACAGTGCTGACTAAGGCTGAGAGTACCAAGATTGGATGGTACCCATTGGTGGACATTACGATGAGCAGGTACACGAAGGAGACAGACGAATTATGGGTGCTAAAGAGGTGATCTGTACCTACCCTTCAGGTAGAAACCTTGGAGGATGACCCTGTAGCTATTTTCCTTTTTATTCAGTTGTACTTGTACTACCATTCCATATAATTTACAGTTGGGCTTGTATTTCGGGGCCCATTTACTTTTCTGCACTCTTTTGTTATGCAGTTTACATAATGTTTAGTATCCAGTTGTTTGATCTGTTGGGCGTGTTTACTGGATATATAGGAAATGCCTTCAATTTTTTAGATAATTACACCTTTGGTGATAGTCGATGGCCCCTAACCTAGGCAAGGTGGGTTGGGGTTGTCACGACAGCGGCCTGAGGGACGGGTTGTGAAAAATTGGTATCATGGGTGTCGGTTATACCACAGAACATAAGACATTGATATTTCATTATTTGAATAAATATTGTAATGTGTAGTGAGAGTGGTACTATGTTCAGAGATTCTAGTCTTGGTAAGGCGACCGACATATCCATTCACCAGGACCATGACATATAATTCCAACTCTATGCACGAAAACACTGATTGTGTATGTGTTTTCAAAATCTTTCTTTATGTTAGCTCAACAAGTTCAGCACACTAGGTATAATCTCTTGAATGTGTAACATCTATTTTTTTGGATACCTCTATGCAGACAGCATGTTAGAGTTCCAAGAGTTGTACTCACTAACTGACCTCCGAGCTGTGAGGCCTCGGTGCAGGGCCCTTTTCAAGCAGAGGCACCAGCCGTACCTTTCCCAGTTGGTCCACCGATGCCACCAACCCTATCAGAAGATGGTTCATTCTTCTTGAGAGAATTTCACGAGTTCCAGCGTCATAGGACACTCAGGTTCATAGGAGAGACGGACCCAAAGGTGGCTGAGGACTGTCTAGAGGCTGTGTTGAGAGTCTTCCGACTAGTAAGGACACCAGCAGACCTCATGATGATTCATGTAGCCAGCCTTTAATAAGTAGCATCGCGCAGATGGTGAATCGTGATGCTCTAGGTTCCTGACCATATGGCGCTTCTAAGGGAAGACTTTGAGAGCCTGTTTTGGGCAGAGTTTGTCCCAGTGACTCTCTGTGCATTGTTCATATAAGAGATAATTCATCTATAGTAGGGATGCATGACAGTGGCTCAGTAATCAGCAATATTCACCTACCTATAACGTTACTCCACCGATATGGTGTGGGACCCATTCATCAGGGCCCAGACCTTCGAGCAGGTACTCATCCGGGAGATTAGGGATTCAGTGGTCTCATACAACATCCCGAAGAAGGAGGGGGTGTTAGAGAGAGCTCTTGTTGAGCAGTATTCAGTAGCCATATCCACCACTCGTCAACACATAGTGGAATCTTCAACAGCTGGAAACAGACAAATTTTGTAGAGGTCCATGAGGACCAGACATACAGGTGTACGACCGCATGATTCTAGATCGGTTGTGCGGGATACCCGAGGTAGAGACAGAGATGCTAGGAGCTGGTAGTGTTACACAGGTGGCGGACAGGTTCACATGGCTCGTGAATTCCGGACCCGCCATTCAGATGTGCAACATATGGTAGAAGGACCGCCTAGGAAGAGACAGTGATTCGACCGAGGTGGTCCGCAGGGAGCAGGCGGACGTGGCAGAGGAGTTGTTCGTGTAACTAGTGGTGGGAGACGTTTCAATGTGTTACCGCCACCACCACTAGGATGTAATGACCCAGAATTCTTGTGGGAATTCTTTTTTATATGTTAGAATTTTACGAGTTTGATATTTGGCATGGCGCACGATTTTATGGCCCAGAGTGACCAGAATGATCTGTTGATGTTTTTTTAAGCTAAAATTAACGCGCGTAAGCAGTTATCCTGAAAAAGTGGAATAACACTTAAACAATTACTCAGATTAGAAATCTGAGGCCACTGTTGCGCTTAAGATGGCAGGTTTACCCTAGGCTTGAATTATGTTTAGTCGGCATGTGCCTCCTGTGAAAAATCCCAAAAATGGCATAACCATAAATAAAATAATTAAATATTGTTATTTTATTTTTCAAATCCTTATAACTCAGAAATGGTAACTCGGGTTAAAAATCTGAGAACACTACTGAACTAGTGAGGGTAGGCTTTCTTTATGAAGATTTCAACATCGGTCAGCGACGACCACCAGAGAATGTTAGTTTTTGGCAGAAAATAAAATACTTATGTTACAATTATTTTATTGTAATATTCGTAAATTCTAATTGGTATATCGGATTGAAAATAAAATATTATAGTTGGGTTCGTTGTGGTGTGATTCACCTTGGCAGAGTTTATCCTCGACCGACGATGGCCGAGGGTGGATGATAATAATTTCCCAATCTTTTTTGGGGAATGTTCAGTAAACGTGCGAATGGAGTTTTATAACTTTTGACCTGTTGCTCAGAATTGAGATCTGAGGGAACCATTGATATCATAGAGCTGATATTCGCTTAAAAATAATTTCACCTCGACGATAGGTGGTAGGGAGTAAAAGTTAGTTTTTGTATTTAAAAAAATGATAAAATAATGTGTAGCCATACTTTATTTTCTTCCAGCCGCCATGTAAGTGTGGGTAGTTGGAACCTCCACTTTGGAGTTGGTTGTGGGACCTCCACACTCTAACCCCCCATGAGATGTTATGGTGGGGTGACCCAACTGAACCCAGCCTCCCTTGTGAGGTTAAATATGGTGGGGACCACACGTGGCCACCCGACCCCTATTAATGGGAGGAAACCATAACCTCTCAACTCACCCTATTAATTGTTCCACCACCACCCATTTTAATTCCCAAAACTCCTCTTTTAATTTGTGGAATCTCCCTTAATTAATTGCACCAACCCGTGTGAGTTAATTAAGGGGAGCCTCTTGACATCCTCTAAATTAATTGTGACACCCATCTTGTAATTAATTTGGTGGAGCCGGGTTAATTAATATCTTCTATTAGAATTATGTGCCAACATGATTTTAGACAAACCCTCCCTCTGCTATATAAAGGAAACTTAGGAGAAGGTTATGGGATGGCTTCATCAAGCGGTGAAACGCTGGAAAAGAGACATGTCACCTAACACTTGGAGGATTACACACCTCCCAACGAAAACCATGAAGAAATAAAAGAACACCGACGGTGATATTCTTCTATGACCTTATTCCTCAGACCCCTTCAATGTGGGACATGATTGTCTACCATGGATCGACGGTCAACCTACTGTGGCGTCAAAAAATGATATCCCATTAATCAAAAGTTTATGGATTTTTTTGTTATTTTAATTATGGGAATAAACCCCCCGTTATTCATCAATCAAGCTATAGTATGAGAATAGTCGTTTTCTATCACTGTAATGAGGAGGTTTCGGGCCGCATGAACATGGTCCAACCCTCCCTTTGTTTGTTCTTGTTTGGTGACGACGAAGGCAGTACACGCGGCGATGGCGATGATGGCAACGAACAAAGGTCGCGTTACCCATGGCCTCTCTGAACTGTGTCACCCCCGCAGCACCCCGACACTTTCCCATTGCCCCGCACCCCTGCCGGCATGCTTCTGGCACTCCGTTCCCCTGCCAGTGCTATCCCGGTTCCCCGCACCCCTACGGTCACACTTTCGGCGCCTCGCGCCCCCTGCTGGCGCGCTGCCGACTCCTATTGCGGCCTGCCTGGTGCACCGACAGCCTGTGCAGCGTCCAGCCGGCCCACCTGCATGGCCTACCCACTATCCTCCCACGCATTGGCCTACTGAGCCATCCCGTGGTGCCCCCGCGGTGTCCCTGGCTAAACTGGACCATTCTTCTGGGCCGATTTACCGAGCTTCCTACGCGGGGAATTTCGGGCCGAACCGCCCTCGCGGTCTGCAGGGCCGGGCCCGACGGACCTGGTCAAAAATAGTGGGCTGACCCACCCAATGGGTTGGGTCAGACTCAGCGCTTCTGACCCAGTCGACCTCGACTACGTCAAACCAGACTGGGTTGGGCCGAGTCGGTCCGAATGGTTTGGACCGGACCCAGGCCCATTACTAACCACTTTACCTCCACTAGGGTTCGGGGTATAGTTGAGTAACGATCAGGTTGGTTCGTACACGAATCCAACTAGGCCCCCGGGACTAAAATGCTAATAACTCACAGACCCGGCATCCAATTGACACGCCGTTTGTTATTTTTGGACACATATGATGTGGAAAACCTTTGAGATACTTCATCCTAAGACTTCATGAAACATGGAGTATCAACTAGTAGCTCGTGCAGCAGATCCGCATGGAGACGATAATACGGAGTGTGGAGACCAAGTCGTTGTTGACCTGACGACTACATGACCGATTCGACTCGGAGTGATTCAACTAACCAAGTGGATGGAGCTCCCAGTTTGGCAGCAGACCCACGGCGGATGGAGTGCCTGGTTTGGTAGAAGACCCATGGTACTCGACATGAGGATTACCTCTGACGGCTATTAGGGGGAGCGCCCAGTTTGGCGGCAGACCCACAACAGACAGAGTGACCTGTTTGGTAGCAGACCTACGGTACTCGACAGGAAGAGTACCTTAGAATTCTAAGGTAAGTGATTAGCGCCTTGGAGTCATGGCATGGCCACTGTACTCAACAGAGGAGGTGTTCTCTAGCATCTGTGGTTTTGATAATGAAAATTCTGTTTTGACTTGAGTCAATGACCTTTGTGTATTCCTCATGATTGAGATTGGATACTTGATAACTAAGGTATATGTGTTGTAATATACCTATATAATGGTTATCCGTTGAAATAATACTTTTTGGTTTATCCTTGTTGGATTTTGTGAGACCTTGAGGGTCTCAGGGTCCTTACTGAGTATCGATATACTAACCCCTACAAGGGATATGCCCGCACCTCGTAGTGTTGGATGTAGACGACAGATAATGTTGACTGAGGAAGAGTGTACGAGGACTGGATGGTACCCGGAGGTAGAACTCACGATGAGTCAGTACCAGGAGGAGGCAGACAGAAGAGGAGTGATGAGGAGGCCATCTATACCTACCCTTCAGGCAGGAACCCCATAGGATGATCCAGGAGCTTCTTTCACCTTTCAGTTGTTTGTCCATTTTTAGTTGTACATGATTTTAGTTGTATTTATACATTACACTTGGGATTGTATTCTGGCCCATTTACTTTTAGAACAATTGTTATACAACATTTACTCAGTGTTTGCTTCCACATGTACTCTGGTGGTGTGTGTTTATGATTTATAAAGGCAATGCCTTCCCAGTTTTAGGGAAATTACACCTTTTGCGGAAGTCGCCAGCCCCTGGCCTATGGATAGAGGGATTGGGGTAGTCACGATGGGGGCCCCGGTGGATAGGTCATGAAAAATGGGTATCATAGGAGTCGGTTCTACTGCAGAACATAGGGATCTAATATTTATTTTCTGTGAAGAATTAGTGTTAAGGGTACCGAGTGTGGTTTTCAGTTTAAGGAGTCTAGTGTTGGTGCAGCGGATGATGTATCTGTGCACCAGTACCCTGATTACTGATTTCCAACTCAGTACACGAAAACACTGATTGCGTGTGTGTTTTCAAAAAAATATTCTTTAAGTCAGCTCATACCAGGTCATCACACTAGGTATAACTATTGACTATGTCTCAGCTATTCAGGATGCCTCTACGAAGATAGCCAGTTAGAGTTCCGAGAGAGTGCATGATGTCGGTCAACTGAGCAACGAGGTTCTGTTGCAGGTCCCTCTTACTATGTTGGAACCATCGGGTGGTGTACCAACAAAACCATCACCCATTTGGCAGTAGATACCACTAGCCGCATTAGAGGACGGTGCACGCCGACTAAGTGTGTTTCAGGAGTTCCAATGGGAGAGGCCTCTATGGTTTCGAGGCGAGACATTTTCCCAGGCAGCAGATGACTGGATGGAGGTGATTACTAGTGTTTTCCACCTAGTTCAGAGCCAGTAGAATAGATTTTGATCGTAGTTACTAGTATTTTTCAATGACTGGCCATGAGGATGGTTGGAATAGTGATGAGACATCTGTACGTGGACCATTACCCAAGATAGTAACTCTAGGTAGTGTGCCAGCCATATCAGTGCATGTTGGTTAGTAATTACAATCGGCAGTACCAGTAGAGGACACTTGTAGGCTTAGTTCCTTGGATGTGTATCAGCGTTAGATACCCCTCTTATTCCGAGGTGAGCCTGACTCACACGTTGATAGAGACTGGCTTGAGGAAGTGGCTTAGAGTTCTCTAGAACTTCTACAGATTTGGAAGGACGATGTGTCGGTAGTTGAGTATTCATTGAGGCATACTGATCATTCTTGAAACATGATGAATATGGTACGATCAGTGCTTCAGGGCTCGAACTTCTGAGCGAGGTGTGATTAAAAGACATCCGAGCCAGTACAATTCTTCAACGCATTTTACTTATGTTAGTATGTTATAAAGAAACGTTGTGGTTGAATGTTTTTTGGCTGAGTGGATACTGCCAGTGAATGTTAGTAGTGGAAAAGCAGGAAACCAGTGCCGGTCTTAGAGTTTTGAGCATGTAAAAATGTTTTGAGAAGAAGACAAATGAATCTGTAGGGCATGAGATGTGGAAGCAGAGCTAGTTGAGCAGAATGAGGTGTTGTACATTTCAACATGTTACAACCACCCGCCATTGTAGTCCCCGCCAGGCTCATAGAGCTATAGGAAAGGGGAATAAAGTAGCTACTTGCGGTTAAGGAGTGTGACCCAAGGGCTCCAGTAATGATTCGAGGTACGGTTTGTGTCTACTACTAGTTGTCGTATAAATAGACATAGGTACCAATCCTTCCTTAATTCCACAAATCTTGTCCTAGACCTAGAGTTTTCAGTTAAACCATTGACTTGAACCACACGTCTAAAGATACATTTGGATGTAGAATCGGTAATCACACTTATTCCGACTGTGTGATCAGACCCTTGAGGTGAGATATTTTTCTGTAACTTCTTAGTGGGGGTGTCGAGGCCTTACAACTTTAATTTGGTTAAGGACTGGGAAACCACAGTTCATACACAGATTGACTGTATTAGGCAAAACACTTGTTGTTATCTATAACATTGGGATGAGTTTTTACATAGTTGGTGAAAAAAGGGAAACCTAGGTAGCATGTTAAATTCATGTATAGGAGGCTGCAGCAGATCACCCTTGAGTCGAACAGCCTTACCCTCGTGGCAGCAAGACTTCTGAGTTTTCATTTCCAAACTGGAGTGACAGAACATGGGGACATCCTTTTAAAAAATGTTTCTAGGATTACCCCTCAAGGAAGGAGAGATGAATGCTTTGGCTGGATACTACCGGAGACTCGATCCAGATTTCTCCAGAGATTCATGATCACGTTCATCCTTGACGATGAAGGGGAAATCCTTCGCGTGGTCAGAGAGATGCCAGCAGAGCTTTCAGGAGCTGGGGCAATGGCTGACTAGTGCCTCCATCATGAGGCTTCTAGAGTAAGGCGTAGGGTACATAGTCTACAATGATTCTTCAGGGACCAGACTAGGGTGTGTCCTGATGCTGGAGCGAGTAGTGATCACATATGGTTCTCGACAGCTAAGACATCATGAGTAGAACTACACAACCCATGACCTAGAGTTAGCAGTAGTGGACATCACCTTGAATATGTGGCTACACTATCTGATGGGAAAACGTTTTATCATGTACTCTGATCACAAGAGTCTCGGGTATATCTTCTCTCCGAAGGACCTGAACCTGAGACAACGGTGATGGCTTGAGTTCCTCCAGGACAATGACTTTGAGATAGTCTATACTTCTAGGAAGGGGAATGTTGTTGAAGATGTGCTAAGTAGGAGGAATGGAATTCAACTTATAGGAGAGGCAACATAGAAGCTATCTTACTTACAGATAACATTTGGGGATAGGTATGAAGAAACCTGTCTACATTCTCATTCAGTCACTCACCCACTTCTTCAGCGAGTTAGGGTGGCGCAGCATGGGGACACAGGCTGCGATATGCAACGTGCTTAGATATACACAGCGCAAGCATCTGATGGATTTTTTGAAGGTGGGGAGTATTTCATCCTCTATAGAGGATGTACCATAGTACCACTTTCACTTCATGAGGGAGTGTTGATGGATTTTCACACGACCCCTCTAGTGGTACATCCAGGTGTGGAAAAGATGTACCAGGATCTTCGACGACAACACTGTTGGCCATATATGAAGAAGGAGGTAGTGGAGTTTTTCTATTGATGCCTCTCTTATGAGAAAGTGAATGAAGAGCATCAAGTACCAGCAGGCTTGGATCATCCCTTAGAGGTCCTAGATTGGAAATTGGATGGGATATCCCTGGAATCTGTGATGGGTCTTACACATACATCTAGGAGTCACGATTTTATTTGGGTGATCATCGACCGACTCACCATGTCGGCCCACTTCCTACTGACCAAAGATGGTACGGGCTACCACAGATAATGTAAAAGTCATCCAGGAGAAGATCAAGACTGTACATAGTAGGCTGAGGTCATATACTAATGGAGACCTCTAGAGTTCGAGGATGGAGACCATGTCTTTCTATGGGTCTCACCTCGACAAGGTCTATAAAGATTTCACCGATGTGGCGAGCTATCTCCAAGATTCAACAAACCTTTCCAGGTCCATAGTAGAGTAGGCGAGGTGGCTTACTGCTTAGATCTTCCACCTTAGTTTCATCAGGTTCACAACGTCTTCCACTTATCTTAGTTGACGAGATATGTGCATCACCAATCTCAAATCTTCGACCACAGGGAGCTGGACATTGATGACGGGGGTAATTTTACAGAGGTACCTGGGGAGATTGGGGATCAATAGGAGTGGGTCTTTGGTGGATGGTCGATACCTCTAATGCGCGTTCGTTTGCCGCATGGGAACCTCTATAAGAGCACATGGGAGTGGGATGCTCCGAAGTGTGCTCAGTACCCCCCATTTGTTCCCTTAGATCGAGTTGTAGCTTATGGGGACGTAAGGCCCTGAGGTGTAGTGAATATAAAGACCCAAAATTCCTATGGGAATTTTTTTTTATACATGGGAATTTTATGAGTCCATAGTTTCTAATGGCGTATGATTCTGAGGCCCGCAGTGCCCCGAATGATCCGTCGAGGTTTTCTTATTCTTAAATTAACGCGTGTAAGAAGTTTTCATGAAAATGTGGTATAACTCTTAAACATTTACTCGGATCACAAATCTTATTCCACCATTGAGCTCAAGATGGTGGGTTTACCCTACGTGTGATTTAAGTTTAGTCGGCATGTGCCTCCTGTGAAAAATCCGAAAAATGGCATAACCATAAATAAAATAATTAAATGAAGTTATTTTATTTTACAAATGATTATAACTCATAGACGGTAACTCGGATTAAAAATCTGAGACCATGTCTAAACATGTGATGGTAGGCTTTCATCAAGCAGATACTAACATGGGTCGGTGAGGGCCACTAGAGAAAGTTAGTTTTTGGCCGCAAATAAAATAAATTAGTGACAAATATTTTATTGTAAAATTCGTAACATCTAAACGGTATCTCAGATTGAAAATCTGATATTACCGTTGGGTTATTTTGGGTGTGTTCCACCTTAGCAGTGCCTAACATTGACCAGCACTGGTCTAGGGTGGCAGATAATTATTTTCCGAACTTTTTTTCAGGTTCGTTCAGTAAACGTGCGAACAGTGTTTTATAACTTTAGAACCATTGCTCGGAATTGAAATCTGAGGGCACCATTGAAATCCTAGCTCAGATATTCTCTTAAGAAGACTTTCACCTCAACTGTAGATGGTCGGGAATAAAAGTTAGTTTTTTATTTTTTATAAAAAATGAATAAATAAAGTGTAGCCACACTTTATTTTATTCTAGCCGTCATGCGAGTGCGGGTAGTTGGAACCAACATTTGAGAGTTGGTGGTGGGACTGGCAAACCCTGACCTCCCATTAGAGGTAATGGTGGGGGTCCACACGATCCCAATCTCCCATGTGAGGTTAAATGTGCTGGGGACCACACGTGGCCACCCAACCGCTATTTATGGGAGGAGACCATAACCTTTCAACTCCCCTTATTAATGGTGCCACCACCACCCCTTCTAATTGAAAAACCCCCCTATTTGAATTTGTGGAATCTCCCTTAATTAATTGCACTTACAAGTGTGAATTAATTAAAGGGAGCCTCTTTACATCCTCCAAATTAATTGTGACACCCCTCGTGCAATTAATTTTGTGGAGCCGAGATAATTAATTCTTCCATTTGAATTACATTCCAACATGATTTTAGAGAAACCCTCCCTCTCCTATATAAAGGATGATTGGGGAAAGGTTTTGGGATGGCCTCGTCAGGAGGTGAAATGCTGGAAAAGAGAGGCGTCACCCAAAACATGGACGATTATGCTCCTCCAAACGAGGAATGCGAAGAACGCGAAGAACGCCGGCTATTATCTTCTTCTATGACCTTCTTGCTCAGACCCCTTCGATGTGGGACGTGATTGTCTGCCATGGATAGACGGCAAACCTTCTGCGAGGTCAATAAATGATCACCTATTAATCAAAAGGTAGGGGATTTTTTATTATTATTTTAATTATGAGAATAAAACCTCGTTCTTCATAAATCAAGTTATGCTATGAGAATCGCCATTTTCGGTCACCGTAATGAGGAGTGTTCGGGCCGCAAAAAATGGTCCGACCCACCATTTGTTTTTTCTTGTTTTTTCATGATAATGAAGGTACATGCAATGATGGCGATGAAGGAGGCGAATAAAGGATGTGCTACCCGAGACCTACGTGATATGTGCCGCCCCCACAGCGCCCTGATGTTCTACCTCCACCCCTACTCCCCTTCCGGTGTACACTCAGCTCCCCACACCCATTCCGGCACGCTACCAACACCCTGACCCCCTACCGTCATGCACCCGGCACCCTGCGCCCCTAACGGCGCTCTCCCGGTGCCCCGCGCCCCTGCGGGCATGCTTCTGGCACCCTTGCCGGTGCACTGCCTAACTCCTACCGCGGCCAGCCCAGTGCACCTGCGACCTACCCAGAGTCCAGCCGTCCTAGCCGCACTCTGCGCGGCCTTCCCACTAGCATTCTGGCCACTGGCCTACTGAGCCAACCCATGGATGCCCCGTGCTATCATTGGCCAAACCGGCCCGGTCTTCTGGGCCGAGTTACCAAGCTGCCTATGTGGTGACTATCGGGCTGAATCGCCCTCTTGGTCCGCTGGGCCCGGCCCAGGGGACCGGGTCCAAAATTAGCAGGCTAACCCACCCAATGGGCGTGGTCAGAGCCACAAACTCTGAATGGGATGACCGAGACTCGGATGGATCATACTGGGTTGGGCCCAGTCGGTCTGATTGGGTCGGACCGGACTCCGGCCCATTACTGACCCCTTTGCCTTCTTGGGCCATATCATTGGCACCAGATGTCTGTTTGGCGAACCGTCTGCGGCATCAGTATTCATGGATCGTATACGTCCCATTGAGTATACCCCACTAGAGTTTGGGGTATAGTTGAGTCACATTCAGGTTGGTTCGTACACTAATCCATCCGGGGCCTCAAGACAAAAATGCTACTAACTCACAGACCGGGTGTCCGATTGACATGTTGTCTTTTGCCTTGGTACCCCTATGATGTGGCGGTAATTTGATATACTTAAACCTATGACTTCATGACACTTGGAGTATAAATTAGTAGCTCGTGGAGTGGATCCTCCCGGACACAAGGAGACAGAGTGTCAAGACCTGGTAGTTGTAGACCTGACGACTACTGGACCAATTCTACTGGAAGTGATTTGACTATCCTAGTGGAATGAGCACCCAGTTTTGTGGAAGACCCATGGTGGACGGAGCGCCTAGTTTGGCAGTAGACCCGCGGTACTCGACAAGCGGAGTTTCTATGATGGCAATTAGTTGGAGCACCCGGTTTGGCCGCAGACCCACAGCGGATGGAGCGCCTGGTTTGGCAGCAGACTCGTCGTACTCGATAGGAGGAGTAACTCAACATTATAATGTTATTTAGCAGCTCCTTAGAGTCACAAAATGGCCACTTTACTCTATAGATGAAGATTTCTCCAATAGCTGTGGTTTTGATAATAATAATCATGGTTTGAGCTGAGTGTATTCCTCATGATTGAGATGGGTTACTTGATAAAATAGGTAAATGTATGGGCATATAACTAAGTAATGGTTATCCATTGAAATAATACTTTTTTGTTTATCCTTGTGGGATTTTGTGAGAC
This sequence comes from Viscum album, assembly GCA_963277665.1. Classification (NCBI taxonomy): domain Eukaryota; kingdom Viridiplantae; phylum Streptophyta; class Magnoliopsida; order Santalales; family Viscaceae; genus Viscum; species Viscum album. The sequence goes on along the minus strand of OY728127.1, from coordinate 75,919,893 downwards.
CTTTAGGGTATCGAAGTCCCTTCTGAGTATCATTATACTCACCCCTGCATGGGTTATGCCTGCACCTCGTTGTGTTGGATTCAAACGACAGACAGTGTTGACCGAGGCGGAGTGTACATGGAATGGATGGTACCTGGAGGAGGACCTCACAATGAGTCGGTACCCGAAGGAGGCGGACGGACATAGAGTGCGGAGGAGGATATCAGTACCTAACCATTATGTAGGAACACTGGAGGAATATCCAGGAGATGCTTTCTCCTTTCAGTTGTTTGTACCTTTTTAGTAGTACTTGTATTCAGTTGTATTTGTACATTAAAGTTGGGCTTATATTCTATCCCCCATTACATTCAGTACACATGTTATTAAACTTTTACTTAGTTTTTTCATCCTCTTGTACTTTGGTTGTGTGTGTTTACGATTTATAAAGGCAATGCCTTCCTAGGTTTAGGGAAATTACAACTTTGGTGCTAGTATCCAGCCCTGGCCTATGGAAGGTGAGCTTGGGGTAGTCACAATGCGGGCCCCAGGGGACAAGTCGTGACATAGGAGGTCCACCCTAACTGTAAGGATCAGGTGGAAATGGAAGAGATCAGCTCCATGCATCTAATTCATACGATCAATGCCCTCTGGAGATGATTTGAGGTATGATCAGTGTCTACTCCACCATAGATGTTGTACTTATAGACACAGGTTCCAATCACTCTTTCATTTCCACTACCCTCGTTTGGAGCTCAAATATTCTGACGGAGTCATTGGATCGATCCTTATGGCTATAGACTCCTACAGGAGAGAATTCGATGATTACGCACTACTGCCAGCAGTTTGAGCGTACTCTAGGAGGTGAGAGCTTCGGTTGGGATCTCCTAGTAGTGACGTCGAGGCTTTACGACATCATCTTGGGTATAAATTGGTTATATACAGTCCATGATCAGATTGAATTTATTTGGAACAAAGTGTGGTGTTTCCACATGGATGGTAATTTTTTTTACCTTTACTAGAGAGAAGTTGGCCTATGAAGCACATGATAGACTTACTCGAAGGAGAGTGCAGCTGATCACTTATAATTTGGAGAGCCTTACCCTCTGAGCAGTTGATGTGGAGAGTCTGAGCTATCCTGTAGTGGTGGACCAGTACGCGGATGTCTTCCTAGTGGATATTCCAGGTCTACCCCCTCACCAAGAGGTAGCATTTTACATTTAATTGTACCCTGAGATGACACTGATATCTACACCAGCATATTGGATGGATCACGCGAAGCTTCGCGAGATGCGGGGACAACTAAAAGACTTGCAGGGGAAGTGATTTATCTAGCCCCGTGTTTCTCGCTGTGTAGCCTAGATTCTATTCACCAAGATGGTGGATTGGAACTTGATGCTTTGTGTCGAATATCGGTTCCTGATCTAGGTGACAGAGAAGAAGAAGTACCCACTCATGAGGATTAACGACCTCTTTGATTAGTTGAAGGGATCATGGTGGTTATTAATGATAGACCTCAGATTAGGCTATCACCAGCTTAGAGTCCGATATGAGGATGTGAAGAAGATAGTATTCAGATGTCGGTACGACCACTAGGAGTTTTTTGTTATACTTTTGGGCATAACCAACACTCCAGTAGTGTTCATGGGACTCTTGAACAGGATTTTCCAGACATAACTTGATCACATTGTTGTAGTTTTCATCAACAACTTTCTGATCTACTTGAATACTGAGGAGGAGCATGCCTATCATATTCAGGTAGTACGAGACACACTCCTAGAACACCAGCTTTATGGTAAGCTCTTAACGTTCCAGTTCTGGTTCCAAGAGGTTCACTTTATAGGTCATGTAATCTTGTAGGATGGAGTTGCAGTGGATCCAGCAAATATTTAGGCAGTACATTCTTGGGATCCACCTAGGAGTGTGACGGATGTATGGAGTTTCTTGGGTTTGGCTGGATATTACCGGAGGTTTGTACTATACTTCTCCAGAGTAGCAGCACCACTATCAGCCTTGATGAAGAAGGTGAAACCTCTTGTGTGGTTGGAGATATGCCAACAGAGATTTCATGAGCTAAGGCAAAGGCTGACTAGTGGACTCATCTTGAGGCTTCTAGATAAAGGCGTAGTGTATGTAGTCTACTGTGACGCATCAGGGACCGAGCTCAAATGTGTCTCAATCCTAGAGTGAGAAGTGATGGAATATGATTCTCGGCAGCCGAAGAAACATGAGCGGAACTATGCTACCCATGACAATGAGTTACCAACAATGTTCTTCGCCTTGAATATGTGGATAAACTATCTGATGGGCTAGTATTTTACCATGTACTTTTATCATAAGAGTCTCAGGTATATCTTCTCTCAGAAGGACTTGAACCTGAGGCAACAACATTGGATTGTGTTTCTCTAGGACTATGACTTAGAGATAGTCTATACTCATGGGAAGGGAAATATTGTAGAAGATGCACTCAGTAGGAGGTCTGGTGTACAGCTTCTACGAAAGGCGATGGAGAAGCAGGATGATTTACAGATATCCTTAGTGGATAGATATGGAGCAGCCTTCCGATAGTCTCTTACAGTCACTCTCCCACCTCTTCAGTGAGTCAAAGAGGCATAGAATGGGGATTTTTACTGCGAGACATGACTTCCTCAAATATCCACTGGGAAGGTAACTAATGAATTTTTTGATGGTGGGGAGCACTTCATTCTTTTAAGAGGACATACCATGGTACGAGTGTCACTTCAGACATAAGTGTTGAGGGAGTTCCACACGTCCCCTAAAGTGGTACATCTAGGAGTGGTGAATAAGTTCAAGGATCTTCGACAACATCACTGGTGGACAGAAATGAAGAAAGCATTCGTATATATTGTTTCTCGGTTCCTCACTTGTCAGCATGTGAAGGCGGAGCATCAGGTACCACCAGGCTTTGTTCAACCATTAGAGGTCCAAGAGTGGAAGTTGGATGGGATATCCATGGACTTTGTGATGGGTCTTCCATGCACATCCTATGGTCATAATTTAATTTGGTTGATCTTCGACCAAATCCCCAAGTCGGCCCACATCGTACCAATCAGATAGAAGGTTTTAGTTGAGATCATGAGATGCCTCTATGTGCAAGATACTGTGTGGCTCCATGGAGTACCTTCAACGATTGTCTCAGATCATGACATATGTTTTACTTCCAGGCTATGAAAGGGGTTGCATGAGGGTGTCAGGACTCAACATAGTTTGAGCACCTTCATCCATCCTCAGACGGATGGCCAGACCGAGCGGACCATTCAGACCCTTGAGGACATGTTGTGTGCTTCTGTCCTCGACTTCGGTCACAGCTCGAAGGATCACTTACCATTGGTGGAATTTTCATACAATAACAGCTATCACCCCAACATAGGGATGGAACCTTTTCAGGCATTGTATGGGTGAAATTTCAGATCATCTTTGTGCTCGACTGACCCAGGGGAGTCAACACACATGGAACCCGAGATGGTATGTGGTACTACGGAGAAGGTCCAAATCATCTAGGAGAAGATGAAGAATATACAGAGTAGACAATAGTCATATTCTTACATGAGACAGAGACCTCTATAGTTCTAGGATGGTGACCATGTCATTCTACGGGTCTCACCTCGATGAGGTTTGCGTAGATTTGGCCATGGCGACAAGTTATCTCCGAGATTCATCAAACCTTTTCTGGTCCTCAGAGGAGATGGAGAGTTGGAATACTGCTTAACTCTTCCACCACAGTTACAATGGGTTCACGACATCTTCCACATATCCCAGCTGAGGAGATACGTGCATAACCCTTCTCACATCATCGATCATGGAGAGCTGGACGTCGATAATGGGGTGACATTTATGGAGGTTTATGTAGATATTGAGGATCGACAGGAGCGGGTCCTTCGTGGATGGTCGATATCTCTGGTGTGCGTTCGTTGGCAAGATGAGAACCTACATGAGAGCTCATGGGAGTGGGAGGCTCAAATACGTGCTTAGTACGCCCACTAGTTCCCTTAGTTATGAGTTGTAGCTTATTGAGATGTAAATCCCTGAGGTTGGGAGAATGTAACGACCCATAATTTCCATTTAATTTTTTATTAAATAGGAATTTTACGTGTCCAAAAAAATAGACGGCACATGATTCTAAGCATGGGTGTGCTCAGAATCAATTTCGGAAGTTCTCTTCTGGTATGTTTAGTGAATGTATGACCTGGTTATTCTAACTTTTGAACTGTTTATCATAATTGAAATATGAGGCCACCGTTGAACTCGTAGCATCGATATTTACCTTAAAATACTTTCACCTTGATCGTAGTTGGTCGAGGGTTAATGTTAGTTTTTGGGTTTTTTGTGGAAATTAAAAAATAAAATAAACACATGTTTTATTATATATTGTCTCTTATAACCACCAATGTGGAAGTTGGAGGTGGGGTCCACCACACCATAACCTCTCATGAGAGGTTATGTTGGTGGGACCCACCTGAATATAACCTCTCACGAGAGGTTTCGATGTGGGGACCACCCGGGACAAAACCCCCAATTAATTGAGGAAAATAACTCAACCCCCTCACAAATGAGAGAGAGCCTCTTGACCTCCCATAACATAATGGTACCACCACCCCTCCCCCCCCCCCCATATTTTAATGCTGTCAACCCTCATTCATCCATTAATTAAGCCATCTCATTTTATTCAATGCTACAATTTGAATTTGAAAACCATCAAACTAAATAATTGATAATCCATTATCGGAAGGGTCAATCAATTTATTTATTGGTAAAAGGATGGAAAATGAGGATTAAAGCTCTTGTGAAAAAACACTCCAATGAAGAACGCTTCCTCCACAATGAACGCTCCGCCGATGAAGAACGTCGACCCCGGCATGGGCCTTCATCATCGGGACTTCCTCTGATGTAGGACATCTTCAACTATGACGAGCCGACACACAAACTAATGATCGAGTTAAATTCCGATGACACCGACTTCCGTCTTTTCCCAATGATCTGTCTTCTTCCCCGTGACTCCATCAGTGAACAATAAATAAGGTAGGGGTTTAACTTTATTTAAACATGATTTATTTCCATGTTATTCATTTCATTCTAAATGATGAACGAGGATGTTTTCCTTTTGATGGTGGGTTGTTGTGCTTTGTTCTTGATGAACTGATTGCAACCACTATAAATGTAGAGGGTGCGTGTAAAACTAACATGGCCCGACTCCCCGCCGATCTTCATTTTGGTGTTCTTCAAAACGACGATGAAGGTGATAATGGTGACGAAGGAAACAACCTCACCACCCGCGGCATCAGTGACTTGCGCCGCCCCCATTGAATTCCGATCGCCGACCGAACCGTCCCCCATGCCCTGGCCGAACCATCCTCACCAACGGTGCCGCCCCACCGGCCACGCCGCCCTTCCAGTTGTTCCACCTTCACCGGTTGTGCCCCCGCACCGGTCACGCCCCTGCGCCCTGGCCGCGGTGCCCCTTGGTCGTAGGGTCCGTGACTTCATGGAACTCATTCTTTGCATGCCCTTCTGGGCTGAGCCGCCTTGGGCTAGGCTGTGATTCCCCACACCCTTGCGTCTCTCTGTGGTTCCTCGCAGTCTACTAGGCGGGGCCCAGTAGACCAAGCCGAACCCAACGGGCTAGCCCGCCAAACGAGCCAGGCCAAACCCAGTGGTTCAGGATGGGTCTACCCGAACCGGGTCAGCCTAAACTGGGTCGGACTGGGTTGGTATGACCAGTTTGGACTGGACGCAGACCCACTATGGCCCGTTACTTTCTTTTGTCCATATCATTGGCACTAGTTGTCCATTTGAATAACCATCAGTGGAGCTGGTAATCATGGAGCATGTTGGTCCCTTTGAGTATACCCCACTAGATTTTGGGTTATAGTTGACATACAGTCAGGTTGGATCATGCACGAATCCATCTAGGCGCCCGAGACTAAATGGCTAATATATCAAAGACCTGACATCCAATTGACACGCCGTCAGTTGAATTCATACCCCTATGATGTGGCGGACCATTGAGATAGATCATGGTGGGACATCATGTGCATCGACCAGTAACTTGTGGAGCGGGTCTTTTGGATAGGAGCGAGCATTTGTGATAAAACCTAGTAGCTAGTTGATACTTTAAGACTACTAGCCATTTGACCAGGAGTGATGCGACTAGCCCAGCGGGGAGCACCTAGTTGTGGCGGAAGAGCCACTGTGTAGGAGCACCAGGTTGTGGCAGCAGACCTGCAGTACCTGACAGGAGGAGTACCACTGTAGGCTATAAGAGGTAGCACCTAGTTGTGGCGGCATACCCACAGTGGCGAGCGCCTAAGCGTGATGCTGCAGACCCATGGTTCTCTATAGGAAGACTACCTCAATAGTGAAAGGTTAGTCGGAAGCACCTGGTTGTGGCGGCAGTCCCACTGTACTCGTTAGGGTTGGAGTTCTCTAGCAGCCGAGGGTTCAAAATTTTCTTACTCGTATATTAAAATCCTGGTTGAGATGAGTCATTAGTTTTGTGTTTTCCTAAATATTGAGATAGATAACATGATTACTTAGTTATACTTTTGGGCATATACCAATGTAAGGTTATCTGTTGATTTCATTCTTTGTGGTTTATCATTGTTAGATTTTGCGAGACCATAAGGGTCTTGGGTTCCCTACTGTGTATCGTTATACTCACCCCTACATGGGCTATTCCCATACCTAGTTGTGTTGGTTGCAGAAGACAGACAACGCTGACTGATGTTAAGAGTACCCAGACTGGACAGTACCCATAGGTGGACCTTAAAATGATTCAGTACATGGAGGAGATGGACAGAAGAAGAGTGGTTAGGAGGTGATATATACCTACCCTTCATGTAGGAATCTCGTAGGATGACCTAGTAGTTGTTTTCCATTTCTTCAGTTGTATTTGTACTTCCTGTTCCTTGTACTTTACAATTGGGCTTGTATTTTTGACCCCTTTTACTTTTCATCACTCTTTTGTTATGCAGTTTACTTGCTATTTTGTATCCAGATGTGTGCTATGTTGTGTGCGTTTATTGGATATAAAGGAAATTCCATCCAATTTTTAGTGAATTACACCTTTGGTGCTAGTCGCCTTCCCTGGCCTATGGAAGACGGGCTTGGGGTAGTCACTACATGGTCCTGAGGGATGGGTTGTGAGAATAATCCATAAGGGACTCCATTAGCTATCAATAAATTATTTTATATGCTTTGGATGATAAAATAGATATTATATTTTCCTATAAATCTCATGTTTTAGAAAAGAACAAAATTATGGAAATAAAAAGATGATATAAAAAATATTGACACAAAAAGAGCAACATTAATTTATGTTAGATGTGTGGAAGTAAACATAAAAAACATTGTTTTTAGGGAACTATAAAATGTATTATGTGGGGAATGAAATTTTATCATCAAATTAAACCTAAAGGTGATAATAAAAAGTTTTATTATGATGTGAATAAATAGATTATTACAAAGAATACACCACCCACACACCCGTATTTCAAATTCATATAGAATCAATGGTATTCAAACATGTGTAGAAACTAAATAGTAATTTATGATGATTGATTCAAAAAACCACTTTCCCAAAGAAAACATGAATTCTCAAATATTTTATTTTATTAATGTTGGTAATGATAAATAATTGATGAAATGTACTATTAACATAAATTATATATCTTCCAATGTCTTATTTGATTCTAGGTAACCCCACATTTTTAGGCAATGGATTATCTCTAAGTTTCACAGTTCCACAATATGGATTTGATGGTAAATTATTATTGAAAACTCATGATGATATAATGATCACATATCTAGTGTACGGTTCTTCTCTGAATAATGTTTTTTGGAATTTTTTTCCAACAAATCTAGTTAATCTCTCTCATATAGAATTTGATGTTATTTCTAGAATGAATTTTTTCTATTTTCATTAATCTAACATCAATTGTGTATAATGATAAGACAGGTTTGATATTTCAACCAATCCTATGACCATCTATCTGTGTGATGATAAATTAAAAATTCAATGGAAATTGCATCAAATGTAGGGGTCTCATCTTCTATTCAAAAGGGTAATTTATCTTATATGGTTGGGGAGAATCTCAACATTATATATATTCCTATTTTAATATATTTCTATGATTCTTTTCTACCAGTATAATATAGTAGTTTATAGAACTGTAATGTTTTTTTCAATAAAACTAAAACCTAGTACAACAACTATTTCAAATTCTCGTTGTAGAATATTCATAACTGATATACAAAAAATGAATAAAAATTCATAAAGAGTCATGATAAGCTATTTATGCTTATATTTTTATCACATTGGGATGAAACTATTAATTTTTTCATAAATAATGATGGATAAATATGAATTTTCCATTATTATATATAATTTAACATTATCCTAATCTAGACTAAGTATCATTTTCCCCTATTGATGACTTTTTCAATGAATGAAGACGAGGAAAATATTTTTACACGATTGATATTTAATATGAATACTTTTAGATGATTGTGAAAAAGTAAATACATACCGAAGAAAAAATTCCTTTTAAATAATGGAAACATATAATTTAAAATGACATATTTTGTATAAATAATTTCCCCAAATATTAATGAATGTACTGAATATTCTATTTTGGTATCACCTAGATTTTTTTGTGGCAGTATTTATAAATGATGTTCAACTATGTTATTAGATAAAATATTATAATTATGATCAGTAGGGTATTATAATGCTCTTAATGGTAGAGAAGTCTAATGAAAAACAAATCAATTGTAAATTTTGGCTAAAATAAGTATTAATTTTGGGTCAAATAATATAAAGAATGTGCAAATTAGGGGATCTATAAAAGATGTAAGTTATAGATAATTCTACTAGAGATAATATTGTTACTAATATAAATTGTTTTCATGGTCAAGATGGATATTTTCGATGCTTTATGGTTAACTTCATTGAAAATTATAATCCACTAAAAATATCCCTCGGAAAGGATCCACTTTATATATGAAAATGAATGTGATGAAAATTATTACAAAATGACAAGCATGTTAATTAATTCTCCTTTATATACATTACTCGATAAGGGAGAAGGTGTTTTTTGCTATAATGATTCCTCAAATAAGTGATTGGTATGCATCCCCAACTATAATGATATGGGGATAGATAATTCCTCACACCAATTGAATTACCATGGAAAAATTTACAAGACTCATGGTTAAGAGTTAGCATCAGAAACATGTACATTAAATATATGAATCTATTATAATTATGGATCATTGTGTGACATATATACTACAAATAAGATTAAAATATATATTTTCACACATATATGGTTGAATATGCACCATAGAAGATATTTGGAGTGGATTACAGTTTATGATTGTCCAATACATGGCCACACGGGGAAAGTGAACAATCTGTTTGGTTATTTTATTCGAATAATAAATGAGTGAATATATATTATGAGGATTATAAAAGATCAAATATTTTTAAATTTTCAATGGATGAATTTAGAAATAATCCTTGAAAGGAATAAATTGTATCTTCCGCAATTGTGTGTTGAACTATCTGTCCTTGTGAAAATTAAAGAGTTATAGAATGTTGATGGAGAGTTCAAATAGATGGTTGTAATTGTTGATGGGTTCATGGTGGATTATGGTGGAATAATAACGATCATAAACTGTGTGTCCCATTAATGCTATACCTAAAGTAGGTGTTTTTGTATGAATCCCATATATCAAAATTTTCAATACATCCCAGAACTATGAGGATGTATAGAGATCAAGAAGATTAATTCATCTAAAACAAAAATAAGGGAGTTATTTTAGAGTGCCTATCTTCTTGCATGGTATTCTATATTGTTAAAACAACATGAAATGTATTTTGGGGATATTGTAACCATTACTCTTGCCTAACTAGTAATAAGAAACAAAAAATTTTATTTTACCATCTTAATCACCAATATGTCTAAATTCTATTAATTTATTAACATTTTATTCAATTATAATAAAATTTAAAAACACTTCGTTAAAATTTGAGAATTTTTTCCATTGAATTGTTTTTAAATATATACATTAACGATGTTTTAAGATTTTGTGGACTACCACATTCTATAGCATCTTATCAGGATCCAAGGTATTCCTTGAATTTTTATAAAATTATTCAATATGACTTGTATAAATATATGAGGTTATGTACTACATATCATCCTTATTTGAATTTTCTGACTTATGGAACCATTATATCCCTTGAGAATATGATGAGATATTGATCTATCATTCTAAAATGAGTTTTGTACAATAACCTTCCTCTAGTTGAGTTTTACGACAACATGATCTTTCAATCTAACATTTAAAAAGATCCATATACAACCCATTATGGAAGGAAGTTTATAAATTCAATATTCATGATATGAATATTGATTATTAATGTTATTGGGATTATATTTGGCCCTTGAAATTTTGGATAATTTCAAATCCATTCGATGCATGATCAAGGCCTCATAAAGTCTATGTAAGTGTAATGTTGGCAATCATCTTAAAAATATAAAAATCAATGTTGGTGAGAATTTATACCTGTGAATTTATACTTTTAAAATTTTCATGAGATTCATAAACAATTGAATGATAATCCAAAGGTATATTTTTCCATTCGAGTATCATTGGTGCTTCCATTGAACAATCCTCACGTCTATGATGTGTTCCATGTATCTCTCCTAAGGAAGTACACCCCTACATCATCACGTGTAATAAAATAATATGTTTAACAAAATGAAAATAATATTTACTATAATGAAAAACAATTATAAATATTATATTATAAAATTAATGTGATAAGGAACAAGTCCACTCATCTTTATAATTTTATTAGGAGGAATCATAAAATCAATGAAGCATTATTGGAACCAATGATATGATTAATTATTTATATCATCAATTTTTTAGTAGATAGATGTGGTTTTAAGGATGAAATTCATTATATGTGTGGTAGAATGTAACGACCATTCATCAGGGGACATATTTCTTTTCATGTAACTTTAAAATTTTTGATAGCTTGATATACATCTAAACTCGAGTCTAAATTAACCTTAATTTTGAATAGTATTAAACCATAGCCATTAAAATTGTAAAAACTATAAAAAAATATTTTTTTAAGATTGTGTATATATATTTTATATAAAAAATAAATTTTGGTATATGGGCACTTAATTTATATTTGAGCCTTTATATGCATCAAAAATTCATCATTCCTGAGAAATGATTTTATTTCTTCATCTGAAAAATCACATATTTACTTTTTACACATTTTAGAAAATTTATTCCTCAAATTTTACTATAAATTATTAAATAAAAATATCTTAATATTACTATAGTGATATATTGAAAGAAATCAAATTTTTTATTTGATGAAGAACAAAAAATGCTGAATTTTATTAAAATTTTATTTTTTAAGGAATCATCAAAGATATATTTAGTTTTATAAAACATTTTAGAACAAAAATTTACACCTTTATATAAATAATAGTCCAATTATGATTATTAAAATAATTTATCTTTTGTATTTTATTATAAAATTTCATGTAATAAAAAATCATTTCTCAAAAAAAATAATTTTGCATCGTGTTTTTGGGATTATATTTAAAAAAATCATACAAATTATGTGAATTAATAAAGGTAAAATATTCCTTTTTTATCATAATTTTCTATTTTTAATGTGATACCAATTAAATATTTGTTCTTATAATTAATATAAATAAATAAATAAAAGTCATTGCGACTAATGATAATACAGGTTTATCAGGTCTGTAAACAAAGAGATCCTGGAATTTTTTCCTTTATAAAAAATTTAAAATGCTACTTTGGGACATATTAAAACTAGTTAATATACTTACTTTTATACTATGTTAAGTTTTAATATTTTTTCATTATTATATTGTTATCATATTTTAATATTTCGAGAAATTCCAATTGTGTCATTTAATGCACATATTAAAGGACCCACACCTTTCAAAAATTCAGAACAATATGAGACTTATTGATCAGAATAATCCAAAAAAATAAAATATAAAATCTCTACAAATAACTTATATTTTAGGATATTCATAAAACACCACTCCAATGGTCCTTTATAGAGGATCTAAGGGTGGCCAACTGAATGACAGATCATCATCATAACGGATATATTTCAATTTAATCATTTTTATACCTCTAATCAATATAACTTATTCATAAAAAATAATAAATTATGCATCCTAAATATTATAATATTTTATTAATATCAAGAAATAACTACTATGAATTCTATATTCAATTAAATGTAATTTGATGCTATCGACTATTTGTGCTTATGCACTACCACCATCACATATTGTTAAAATTAATTTTCCATCACCATCATTCGTGGTTGTTTATTTTAATAGATATAATGTTTATAAATGATATGTATTTTAAAATATTTCTTTTATATTAATAATATCTTTTATTCCACTAACCATCTAATACATTGAAAATGGTATTGTCCCTATTGCATACTAATTGACTACAACCTCCACAATGGGATGTGGAAAATTTTATATTTTTTCATTATATTTGTTGTAGTAATGATAAATTTGTTGGATATTAATTATATATATGATATAATAAAAATTATACAAATTTCAGTTACTATTTAACATTCTTTACTTCTATTCTACCAATAGTGAGAGAAACATTCATGTGTATATATGAACTATTGTCTCAACGAAAATTCAAATTACTTTTAATATATCTATATTTCTTTTATTAAAATATATATATAGTTAATTTTTGTAATTATAATATAATTACTAAAAGTATGATGATTATGTAACCTTGATTAATGTAAAGGTACCCGATCTATCAAACCAATATTCTAACAAAAACCAAAAGAATCAACAATCAAAAACTGGGACATTAAATGGAATTGTTTATAAATGGATATTAGAATTTTATAATTTGATCATATAAAACATGATAAGTATTTAAATTATTTTGGTATTGAATTATAATAATTTAAAATTCATTAAAAACATTATAAATCACCTTTAATAAAATTCATATTTGAGGAAATGGTTTTATGTAATAATATGATTTAATATGAGGAATATTTATAATTTTATTTCAAATGGTAAATTTCGGGGACCTAACTCCCATGAATATCATGAATTTTCCTCTTGTACTATTATTTATGAGTGCTGTATTTTTTGAATTCATTTTAAAATCTTGAAATACCCAAGAGACTTAATAAAAATGTTTTATGAAAACCATATTTATTTTTCACATGAATAGAAAATCCTTTGTATTTCATGTAATTTTTTTTCAAGAATATAATTTCAAGAATATTTTTACTATTATTATATGATTTTTAATGTTATTTTATCCATTTATTAAATTATGAAAAATAATTAATGGCATCATCTTCTCATTTTCCTTATAAATATCTTTTTAAAATTTAATGAAATTATGGAAGGTATTATTTGATTATTATAAAAATCATGAGTGGAATCTAACACCATAATGAACTCTAAATGGATAGAATATTCTGATAAAATTTTCCAGTTTTCTATTCAAATAAAATATTCTCTATAATATATGGTATCATTTTTTATTTAAAATTAATTTTTTTAAAAGGAATAGGTATTTTCATAAAAAAATATTACTAGTTATATTTTAGAGTAATTTCATTTTTTGTAAGCTTATATTTCTATTACATATACATTACATAGGATATGATTGAAGGATACCATCATTATTATTTATCTATATTGATTATGAATATAATGTTGATATTTTTTATAAATAATTTAATTTCCCTAGTTAATGAAATGATTAGTTTTGTAAATGTGTGTGATCGCTATTTCTTTCTATTAGTAATGATATATGAAATATTATTTATGATCTTTTGAAAAATAATTGATGGGATTATGATTATGCGACTAGTGGGACAAGAAATATATATGCCTCCAATGTATATAGTAATTATTCATATATCATTAGATAATATAAGGAAGAATGTTTCATTAAATTAATATAGTAAGGGTCTCTATAAAAAATGAATGTCTTAAAACCTAATCATTACTAAAGAAATGATTGAAGGGGAGTTATCACCATCCATTATGATATTGTTGGATGTTACAATTGAGATGTTAAATGATTATATTTTATTATAGGTATGATAAAATGTGACGAATTATTCCAAGGTTATTATCTTGTGGATCATATTTTATTTTTCTTATAAGACTCATGTCTTATGAACTACATATTTGTATTACATGATTTAATATTAGGACCAATAATTTTATGGGTATCACTTCCAAATTTTAAACTCATGTTCTCATACGTTTATACTCATCTTGTAATTATGATCTATTTAATATCATCATTTTTTACCCTTACTGAGCATGTGATTTCTTCCTATAATTTGTTTACTTTACCCATGACATGAAGAGTTGTTTTAAATATGATATGTCCGAGAGGGGTTTTTTTATGAACCAAATATTTTGATATGAGGTATATATTTTATAAACAAATTTCTTATATATCAATTTTTTTGAAAGACACTATATCGATATGATTCTACCATGAATCATATTGTGATGTATTGAGTATTCGGAATTTAAGAATTAATTTCTATGTATGAAATGTATAAGACAATATATTTGGAATGAAATAATTGGAGATAGTTTTGAAATCGATCCCTATTAGAATGATTGTTTTGGATAATATTTGTACTATGCAATTTTGTGGATTATTTTTGTAGAAAATCTATATATCTCCTGTATATTGTATGTGGTGTATTTCATGGAATATGTTGTATGTACATAGAGTTTACCTATGATTATATATAGATACTAAGTTAATATAATGATCATCATAGATAAATAGGATAATAATTGAATGATTCTATTGTAAATATTATACTTTTATCACATAGTTTTATAGTCAGGATCATTTTTTTGCACATACAATTAATTTTTTAATTAGATGAACTCGTGATTATTAAATATATGTTATCATATACATGGTAAGAAAATGAAGTTATATTTTTTCAGTTCTGTCACAACGTTATCCATCATATTCATTAATAGATAAATAGAGAATTTTTTTTGATAAATTTTTGTAGATGGTTGAATATAAATTTTTTTATTGTGTAAGAGGGTTATTTTGAATCTTTTGTTTTTTAAAATTACATGATTTGATGAGATATGTTATATCAAATTCTAAAATAGAGAATGTGTGTGATATAAAGGAGGATGATAAAATGTTTATGTTTTTTGGGCACTGATATAACATCATGTTTCCCTGATGGTGAGGCTATTTTATAGTTCTATATTGATGAAATGGAGGTTCTTTATACAGTAAAATAATATAAATTTTAATGGAATCAATATAATTAAAGGATTTATAATGTGTTTAAGCTAATGGCCATCCCTATAGACCATTATAAACATCTATCGATGATTCAAAATTAGGGATCCAATGTTTTCATTTGTGGGAATATTATTTTGGGATTATTTCAATATTACCCATATATGGTGGAATATGAAGTGTTGTGTGAATGAAATATTTTTTCCCTTTACCAATTATTCCAAAAAATATGAACCATGTAGCACAATATTTTACAATTTGATTAAATATTTTTATATTTTTATATATTTGTTGTATTATATTTTTATTTGGAAAATCATGGCGGTGGATAGTTTATTTTGAAATGTAATGTTTCTAATTCAATAGATAAATTGAGATTGTTTCACTTTTATGTTCGGTTTATTCTAGTAAAATGTTAATTTTTAATAGATATATGTTAATTATAATCTATATATGATATAAAAAAGTATTTCTACTATGGTTGTATAGATCATTATAATAATTATTATACTTTACTATAATATTATTTAATTGTGGATATTCAATTTTAAACAATAGATATTCTATTTAAATTATAGATACCTCCATTAAATATGTTGTGGACATTGAATAATATTTATCATATTTTCCTATTGATGTCATGAGCTAATAGTTGATTGTTAAAATGGTGTGATGCACAATGTTCTGACCAAAATTATAGAGTTTAATAGTGAGAGGATGGGCATGATCATTTTATTGTTTTTCAGGTTACATATTTTGATGGATAATACATGGTAAGAGATATGAATTATTACTATTTTAATTGTAATTAATTTTTTTAATGATATTGATGCTCCTAATTATTTTATTTGTTAATCACCAATATGTGTTACATGGAAATATTTATAGATAATAGGTTAACCTCTAGTGAATCCAATTCATGTGTGTGATTATATGCATTTTATTGGTTTTGAAGGTTTTATATCATTTTTGTCGAATAATATTTTTCCACGGGGTAATATTTTTTTTATAGATTCATATTATTGATGTATTATTTTGATTTCAATGTCATTCTAAATATTAATTTATATTAATTATTACCAATAAATGTTTCTTTATTAATTGATATGATGATCACTCAATCGTTATGATATGGTGGTATAACATATATATATATATATTGGAATTCCCATCAAATAATTTTTCTAATAATTGGAATTTTTATAATTTGGTGTAGTAGTGGTAGAGGTGTATATTCATCCTCCTATGGATTATGGGATTATATTTTTCTTCATAAAAAAACAATGTTTTTTATTCCATGGACTGTTATTGAGTTATGTAGGGTGTAACAACATAATAATGACTTAATATTTTTTAATTTTTATAGGATATGGTAATCTATGATTCATCAATAGTGAGATTAGATTACAGATTTTGTAGAAAACTTTTTCTTCCAGTTACGCATGAAACCAAGGTGTCCATTAGTTTTTTTGAAAATAATGTAAATTTCATATTAGAGTCTCCTTATATATTACCATTTTTCGAATAAGGTAATAGTTAAAAATTATTATCCTTTATTGAGGATCAATTATCTTGTATATCTTCATTATGGTGTGTGCTGTGTTTATTAATATTTCTAATATTTTATATTTCATTAATTAAGTATTTCAAAAGTGTATATTTATTATATATAATTTATTATTTGTATCGTAAAAATTATAATGATGTATTTTTATTTATTTTATTGGTAGAACATATTTGGATTAACAGTTTGATGTAGATGATCATTAACCTATTTATTTATATTCATTATATAATATTTATAGACGTTGAATTAGTCTACTCTAGACCAATGGATGAGACAAGAGGATATATGATTATCTTCGTTGAGTTTTTTTGTAAGAAGAAATTTAATAATATGTTTTAATGTATACTTCTTTTATTTTTAATTTAGATTTTATTAGATTTATGATTTGTTATAATTATGATATAGGTTATATTATGATGGTTGAGGTGGTATAATATTGTTTTTATCCTACAAATGTTTCTGAGATGAAATTTTTTTATCTAGATGCAAATTATGTTATTTTTTATTACTCTCATGTTTTGATTGTTCAATAATAATTTTCATAGATTAGTTTTAGCATTATATAGAACTAGTTTCAAATACTTTTTTTAATAAAGTGAGACTAAAAAATGTGGATGTACTTGTATTTTTGAAAGAGTTTGTTTCCACTGAGTTGTATTTTATTTATCTTTTATTTAGGCAATTTTATCAAGTTCTACTATGTATTGATTGTATATAAGTCTATATTGATGTTCTTTATTTGGAAAACATATTCCAAAAATTATTTTTATATCTATTAATTGGTTTTTATATTTTTGATTATATGTAATTAATTAGTTTTACCTCATTTTATATCATTTTGGTGTTTTAAGATTTTATGTTCCATAATTTTTTAATAATTAAATTAGAGATATGGTAAATTTATTTTTTTCATTCATGATTATAATTATGATTATATAATTATTTTTAGATAATTCCAACTGGGATTTGCTTTAATTATGTAAAAGGTCTTATGGTGACATTTTTTAGTAAATTATAAATTTCATAAAAATTATAGGGGAGTTAGATTCTTTTGAACATTATGTGGATGTGGTTTATTTAAAATATAATTTGTATCAAATGTCTATGTTATTTTCTATAGGGAATTGGTATTGGTAATTTTTTTGGATATTGTATGATAGATTTATTGGATGGTAAAATTATTAATAACATATCACATGATGAGTGGTTAAAATATGAGGATATCCATATTTTGTATAGAGGATTGATGTTTATTCAATAGATTATATATGATGTGATATTGTGGGAGTTTCAAGGATATCACTTCTAGTTTTATTATAATGAATCATCATGGGGACCCATAAAAAAATGGGAAATAACCAATACACCACTGACTTGTGAGGTGTTATAGATCCTCATGTGCTAGCAACATGTTACAGGGCATTAAAAACAATAAATGAGAATGATTTATTCCATAAATCCATATTATAGTAGAATGTTCACTCTCAATAAAATCCAGCCTTTGAATTTATTTTAATTTTAAATCCCATTAAATTTAAAGTATAAAAATAGATAAATAAATGTAAAAATATAATAATTGATGAATTTTCAATTTATGAAACATTAACTATGTAGTTCTGCAGCTTACCCAAACGTCCAACTACACAACCATCGACCTCTAGTATCCTCAATATCCAATATATATATGAAGTCCCCAAATAACTCAAACTAAATGTAACGACCAATGTATTTATAGAATAATAAATTTTCTTATATATTATTATTTATGAATAAGATATTAATTTTATGTTAAATAGTACTCTTTGTTCGATAGTGTATAGAACACGCAATAATGGGTTTCGTTGAAATCTTATGTAGCGCACAACTAAGAGTTATATTGAAAAATAGAATGATAATATTATTATTTTAAATTTTAATTAAAACATAGGTGTTTTATTCATAGTAATGAACATAAATAACTAAATTATGATTAAACAAGTTTTTGAAATTTTTTTAGAGGATTAAAATAAGAATTTATCCGATTTTTAGCATGAAATACTCTAATATTCATTTAAAGGTCGATATTACCACCTTTTTATAGAGAACCCTTTTTAAATCTCATTTTTTTCACTTTTATATGTTCCATTTGAAAAAATAATCATATTTTTAGAATCGGGACATCAAAATTTACTTGGAGTAAAATTTTGGTATTTTTGTAACAAACCTAAATTTTTTATGAATAGTAAAAAAATACTGCATTTTAAATCAAAACTACCTTTTAATATAATTTATTTATATGAATAGAATATCCTTATAAATGATTTTAAAGTATAATTATATTATATTTTTACCATTTAATCCAATTTTTGTCATTGTATGTAATTTCATTCTTATATTGGGCATAAACACATCTCACTTTTTTATAGTTATTATTTCTTAAAAACACGCTTTTTGGTTTTGACAACGGTAATGAATTTCAAATAAATTTATGTATCTTTAGTATTTCGAATTTGGAAAAATAAATTCTATATTTGGAATCTGGATTGTCAAAATTGTGTAAATATTTAACTTTTATTATTAGACATTATTAATAGTAACTTCATGAAATATTTTATTTACCATGGTTTAAGGGAAAATCTGGTAAATAAGGGATAAAAAATATTATAATAATATTTAAATACCATAAAACATGTATTTACCCAATATAATGATACATTCTCGACCATGGGAATCCTTGGGTTGATTTTGGGACCCCATGGATCCACTAGTAAGTGAAAATGACATTTTTTAAAAATTAATTTAATGTTAAGGAAAATGTAACCTAGACATATCTCTTTTTGTAATAAATATTTATATGGAATTATTTAAGGGATATATTTTCATGAGAAATTTTAAATATAAATTTAAATAGATTTAATATATCATGGTGTTTTATTTAAAATTTCTACACATTAATTAAATAAATTTATTTATCACACAAGTATGATGTAGGGATTATATTTTTAACGAATGTTTTAAATATATTATTTTAAAAATATTATAATAAATTTATTTAGAAATTTTTTATGCCATTCAATAATTTTTGTTATACTATATACTTCTTATGTTTTAATTAACGATGTTTTTTCAAAATAATCAAGTTGTTATATATTTTTTAAAAGTATTGATATGAATAGTTTATAAACTGACTAAAATGAGTTTTTAAAACCATTAATGGTTTATTAGATGATAAAATAATCCTCAAAATATATGATTCATCCCAAAAATATAAATTATGTCATAATTTTTATAAATAATTCATTTAGGGTCTCTTGGAATTTTTATGTAATTATATTAACCATATATTATGAATATACAAGATGACATGGTAAATGTTAAATTAGTAAACTAATGGTTAAATATATACAATTATGATAAATTTATTTCATAAAATTTTTTAAACCCCAATTAGTGAAATCATTTCAAACATTCCACACATTATAATCGATTTAAATTAGTTCGGAACCATTTTAAATAAAAAATCAGTTTATAATAAAATAATATTTTCAGAAGTTCCTAAAGAGACCCTCCTCCCATTTATAAAAGGCCATCACCTCTAACCCTTTCCTCACAACTCTCAACCAATTTGGATCATCCAAAATCTTCTCTAATAATGTTACAAAATCCCTTTATTCCTCTTATAAGCCTTTCCCTAGGTAGAAGGAAACTCAAGAAATCATTTTGGTTCAAAGAAAAGTAAGTTTCTTAATTTAATGGTATCATCTTCTCTCATGTTGTTTTCTTTTATTTTTATTCTACACTACCTCTTCTCTTATTCTTATTTGTTAACAATAAAAAACAAATATCCTCAATATAATTGGATTTTTTATGAGAATGATTCTGTCTACACTTCCTCACAACTTCATCTAATAGACACGAACAAACTATTTCTGTGGACGGAGAACAACTGTTGCACGAAATGATGATTGTTCAATTATCCCATACTACTTCTCTGGGTGGCCATAATGATGGTACTAAAAATATATATTATATCTATTTTATTTATTATATCTATATTCTTTTTTAATGATCATTTATAACACACCTTTAAGTTTTTAAAGTTGTTTATATAAAATTATTTCATTTGACCAAGTGTGGACTAATGCCCCCTCAAAGTGATATGGCTCATTCATTCTATACATGGAATGTATAGAGGATGTAATTAATGAATATATGTAACATATAGTAATTAATTATTATAAACCTATGTAACTTTAGTTTTCATTTATTTAAATTTGGAAAATAAATGAAAGTAGTGTTTATGTGTACGTACGGCTTACCGTCTCCATGAACGGTGCATTTAATTTCTTATTTCCAAATGATATGGACTATTATTAATACATAAATATTGGAACAATATGATATATATGATATATGAAGAATTATTATCATTTTTTAAATAAAGGAAACTTAACCACATGTACTATTTTTAATTATAACATGTTCATTTTTGACTCCGGTACCAAATACTGACAAAACAACTGATATTAAAATAAATAATTTTGTAATTTTTATAACATGGTAATAGGTGATATAAAAGGAATAGTAAACATTTAAAAATCGTTAAAGCAATTTGAAATTTAATTATGTATGTTATTTAATAAATTAATGATCAAACGAGTCAATTCAGACATGAGGTAATGGATCCCTTCCCCATCTTCTTTTTTTCAAAGTCTTATTTTATGTTATGTCTTTAAATTTAAATTTTCAATTTTTGGGATATGTTATTATATATCCTAATTTCTATAAATTTTATTTCTATGTGACCAAAAACCCTTTTTCTCTCTCATCAAATCATTTTCTGAATTTTTATGTGATGCTATTTGGATGCCAAATTTCTGTAAGGTTACTTCTTAACCCAATTTCTATTCATTGGGTTAAATATATAAATATTTATTAGATCGTGCTATAAATATCTGTGAATGACCTATTATTGTTTTATGCTTCGTATACACCAATATTGAGTGAATTTATATATTTCATGTATAATTATGTCATAGATTTATCTTTAATCCAATGGTATTATATTTGTTATGGGATACATCTCAATCTCCTATTATTGAGTCATATATTAATACATTGCACCTTTATTATCCTATAAGGTATATATATGAAAAAATTTAAAAATTATATCATGAATGTAAATATCCTCATAATATTTATTGATTTATGTTTTGTTATTGTTTAATGATTTTTATTCAACTATTTCTCTAGTGGTAACATATTATTTAATGGAAACATCATTTTAAATGATTAAAAAATTTAATCTTCTATATTATTCAATTTCATGTCAATGATTTAGAAATGATTTTAAGTATTTATTAATGTGGACAAGATTTTTTTATGTTTTAATTCCTTTAATGTTTTTTAATGTGGTGTGGGATAGTTTGATTCAATGGTCTACATTTGGAATGATTTAAGTAAATAGATTATGTCAATATCATGAACTGATATCATTGAATTAAATGGGTATCATTTATTATTCCTTAATTCTTGTATTATGTGCTATGAATATGTTATGGTTCATGGGAATTTATTAAGTATATGGTTGTTTCCATGTTAATCCTTTTGTGTGTGTTCCTGAGATAGCTCTCTAATGCATTGAGTAACGTGATAAGGTAAACCTTAATATTTCTCCTAAGAGATTTAGGTAATATACTATGATGGGTATTCCAAATGTAACTCCCTATGTAGCTATAAAAGAAACAATGTATGTTTGTTATGGATGCCAAAATACACCTTTTTCATTTATTATTTTTATGTGATATTCATAAATTTGATGATTTTGTGAAGTATGTTAACGAGTTTATGTTTTTAGATAATAAATTATGATTTCGTAGATTTGTATGCATCCATGGACTAATATTTCATTACTTATTTTATATCCTTACTTAGCAGTTTATGCTAAACCTTTTTTTGGAAATGTCTTCCACAAGACATAAATATTACTAAGCTCAAGGATGGGATCATGGAAAAGTCATGTTATCTAAAACATGGAACTATACCTGTTTCTTTTTTTAAGAGATATTAATTTATGGAAAAAATGGATAGTGAGTTGAAGAGTCTACACGTAATGTGGAAGTTGTTATGTATTAGTTATGACCTAATTCTCTAAATATCTAATCCTGAAAATATCCTCAATGAGTATTATTAAAATAATTAATGGTTATATAATGTTTAAGGAAAGGGACTTAAAGTTTGTATCAGATAATAATTTAGAGAAATTTAGAGGTTAGGGTGTTATATAAGCATAAGTAAAATAATCATAATGGCTAGCATATTAGATATAGTCGTAGTTATTATAGATAAATTGAACCATTTTAAGATAACATGAGTAATAATATCTTAGTGTTGTCACTCATCATAAGATATTATATGATGATATTATTGATATACTCACACTCACCATTTAAGTTTTTTTAAATTTTTGGATCTAGAAGGAACCAAAGTAATAATATATGTAAATGAAACTGTGGTGGTTTTTTTAATAAGATACTAAGTGAAATGGGAGTTTTAGTGAGAAATCATGTGGTTATACTTAACTAAATTTCTAGAGTATTGATTCAACACTTGACTCTTGGTGATTTTCATAAGGATTCATATATGAGTAAAAAAAATCCCAATTGATGTTTAGTGAATAATAATAAAGGTAAGTATATTAAAAAACTAATGAATCAAGGATGTGGAAATAAACACCTAGGAAAATGATTCAAAGGGAAGAGAAGATGTTTCTTATGTGGTAATGAATTTCATAAATCAATTACATGCCACAGAAAAAGGAAGTGTTCAGTTTATTCCATGAAAGGGATAAAATGTCTTTCTGTGGGATCAATGGAATGCTTCAAATGTGATGTGAATGGTAATTATACAAATATATTTCCTTTGAAGATTGTTCTGAAATGGTATCAATATGATCATACAAATATATGTTTTCCAATTCTTAATTCCATTCCAATTGAAGATGAGGTATTTTAAATTGATATATGAAAGGTATGGATTATTTCATAGCTCATTTTCTGACATTTCTGAAGTCATAAGACATTATGAATTATTTTGACTTTTGAAAAAAAGTATTACTAAATAAGATTTAAAATATTGGTTAATGGATCATGAAGAACGATGATTGAATAAGAATTCTACATATAATAGATTAAAGTTTTATGATAGATTTGAGGATGAAGAAACAATTCAAATTATTATATTCATTTTGATTAAGGGTTTATTTTGAAGACATTTTCTAGTACGTGTAACCATGAATTTTGATATGTGAAAATTTTATTCAAGGAAGAATTATATTATCTTTTTTGTATATTGTTATAATGAACCATTTTGGTTTACACGATCCTTGAATTTGAGGAAATTACATGTTATTAGTTTTTAGGATGAAAATGTAATGTATTTGATAAAATTTGTGGTTAAATATGTTATGGTTATTTATAAAGAATTTTTATCATTTAGTGGAATGTTATAACTTAATATAGTTTTTGAAAAAAGGATAACACGCACACCATGTGACAACCCATCCCATTAGACAAAGCTGCATTATTCAAACCAACAACCAATGTCTGACTAGGATTTATCACCTACCATTGGACTATGTGAATTACATGGTAAGTATGACTTTTTCTTTTAGTAAAATGATTTTATGGATCAATAACAAGTTGATTTTGGTGAGTTTTGTTTTATCTAATTTATATCCTTACTATACAAAATGATTTGGTGATTAAGTGATATAGGTTATTTTGGTAGACATTATCTATTTTGGGAACACTATATGCTTAATAAAAATAGAATATTATGGGATCTCATTTGTGGAGTAATAGATGAAATTTTATTTTTGAATAATCTATGATTTTGGTGTGGAAATATGGTGATTTGGGTTATTTATGTAAATGATTAATCATAGAGAACATGTGATTAGGTTAATAACAATTCAGTAGGAAACTAAACGTGTAGTTGATGTTGTTTGTAGATAATTGTTAAGATTTACTATTGAAGACGCTGTCATTAAATCCTTCCGAGTTTTTGTTTTCAATCTTAGATTAGATTATATTTATAGTTTTTAAGGACAATTTGTTATTGAATGGTCTATTTCAAACTTTTGGTATTGTTTGTTAAATTTTTTAGATTAAGAGTATTATTTTTTTTAAAGATAATCCTTTTTTTGGAGTAATCTGATCTTGTACTAACCATTTTGGTTTTGTTTAATTTCTAAAGACAGGGGAAATATATAGTTCATCTTTTTTGGAATATGTGATTATATGAAATTTTATTCTAGCACTTACGGTATGACCAAGTCATCTAGAATACACATCATTTGAAAAAATATGAGTTTTTGGTAGAAATTTTTTTATGGATGAAACACTACTTGAGAAATAACTATATTTGCTTATGTACTTTGTCATTCTCATTAATAAATTCACCAAAATTTTTAAATTGAACATAAAACAAAAAAAATTATATTTACTATTTTTAATAGGAAACCAATAACTGTTTACCCCATCCCATGTATGTGATTTTCATGTTGTTAACATTTTCTAGGTCATTTTCTATCACACTCCGTCAAAACATGACACATAGTTTCTCCTACATATCCATTTTTAGTTGAATCATAGTATGTTATATCTTAGGTGAACATTGTACAAATATTTTTTCGTTTCAAGTGATAGTTTTTATGACACTTTTCTGATGTGTGACTTGCAATAATGTTTCATTGCCCAATTTTAAAACTAAGAGGATGTAATTTTTAAAAAAAGGGGGAAATGTGACGACCCAGGATTTTATAGAATAATATTTTTTTAATATGTATTAATATTTATCAACAAGATATTAATTTTATGTTAAATTGGAATCTTTGTTTCATATCACATTCAACATTCAACAATGAGTTTCTTTGAAATCTTATGTTGGGCACAATTTTGATTTATACTAAAAAAATAATAATATTATATTATTATACTATATGTTAGATAATGAATATTTGTTTTATTTATGGGAATGAACAAAACTAACTACCTTATGGTTACACATGTTTGTCAAATTTCTTTTTAGAGGCATAAAATAATAATGAATCTGGTTTTAAACTCGAAATACTCGAATATTCTTTAAAAGTTCAATATTATCACCTTTTGATACATATCCCTTTATAAATCTAGCTTTTGTCACTTTTATATGCTCTGTTAGAAAAAATAGACATATTATTTAAAAGTGGGACATAAAATTTAACATGGGTTAAAATTTAGGTATTTTTCTGATAAAGTTCAATTTTTGATGAATAATGAAATATACTGCATTTTAATTCAAACTGCCTTTTAAACTAATTTTTTAATATGCATAAACTGTTCTATTAAATGGTTTTAAAGTGTAATTAAAATATATTTTTACAATTTAATATTATTTGGGTCATTTTAAGTAATTTATTTCTTAAATTGGACCTAAACACATGTCAATATTTTTTTGCTATTATTTCGTAAAAACCTGATTTTAGTTTTGACAACGGGAATTAATATTAAATTAATTTCTGCAACATCAGTGTTTTAATTTTGAAAAAAATGATTCCATATTTGAAATCAAGATGTCCAAAATTTTAAAATAGGTAACTTTATTTTTATACATTATGAATAGTCACTACAATAAATATTTAATTTACCATGGTTAAAAAGAAAATCTAGTAAATAAGGGTAATAAAATTATATTATAATAATATTAAATTACACTAACAGGTGTCCTAACCCTATTGTATGATACATTTCCGACCATTGGAATTCTTAGGACTATTTGGGGAACCCATGGTGCCACTTGTAAGTGAAAATGACATTTTATAAAAATTAATTTGAATTTAAGGAAAATGTAACATAAACATAAATCTTTTAGTAAAATAAAATTATATGGATTTATATAAGTCATATTTTTGAATATAAATATTAATTATAAAGATAAAAATATTTAATAAATCATGGTATTTTATTTATTTTTTTAGAAATCAAATAAATAAGGTTATTAATGACAGAATTAGGATGTTTTGATTACTTGTTTAATGAATATTTCCAATAAATGACATTATAAATATTAAAATAAAATTATTTTGAAACTTTTGAAGCCATCCACGAATTTTTGGGATAATATCTACTTGTTATATTGAAATTGATGATGTTATTTTAAAATAATCAAGTTAATATATACTTTTTAAATGTAATGATATTAATAGTGTATAAATTGACTTAAATGATTTTTTTAAAAAAATTATTATTTTATAAAATGATAAAATAATCCTAAAAATCTATGATTCAGCCACCTAAGAGATATGATGTTACAAATGTCCTTAGTGATCCATTTTGGGTCACTAGGTGTTTTATATAAATTTATTAACTATATGGTATGAATATACTATCAAAACGAGTATCCTAAATAAAGAAGATTGTTGTTATGAGAAGGATTGTAACTACACTTCCAAACACCTCCATATAATGGATATGAACATACTGTTTTACTGAAATGTGAACTACTACATTATGAAAGGATGATTGTTCAATTATATCCTACCTCCTCTGATAGTTTCCATTATGATGGAACTGAAATTATATATGATATAAATGATATCTATTTATCTTTATGATTATGTAATTATCATTTAGAACATACCTTTAGGATTATAATGTTGTATATATATATTAATTTAATTTGACGATGTGCGGACTACCGCCCCCTCTTTGTGATATGACTCCTTCATGGTACACGAGGAATGTATATAAGATGGAATTAATGATATAATTTAACATATATAATGGAATTTTAACAAAACTATGTATAATTTTGTTTACATTCCATAAAATATGAAAAATAAATAAATGTAGCATTCATGTGTACGTACGTCTTACGATCACCCTGAATGGTGCATTTCATTTCTTATTTCCAAATTCAATGGACTATTATAAATAAAAATATACTCAATATGTATGATATATATGATATATAAATAATAAATATTATTCTAAATATAATGGACTCTTTAACACAAAGACAAATTTTAATACTAACAAGTTCATTTTCGATTCATGTTCTTAATTTCGCGAAAAGGACAGATATTAACAAATATAATTATGTAATTTTTATAATTTGGTAATAAGTAATATAAAACTAATAACAAAAATGAAAAAGGTTTTGAAGCAAGTAGAAATTAACTTCAATTTATTATTTAGGAAATTAAACAACGAATGAGTCAAGTCGTAAATTTGGTAAGGAAATATTTCACCGTCATCTTTTTGTCAAAGACTACATTTATGATATATATTTAAATTTCTATTTTCAAATGTTGGGATATGTTATTATATATCCTAATTTCTGTAAATTTTTTGTCCACGTGATGAGAGACCATTTTTCTCTCTCACCAACTCATTTTATGAATTTTTATGTGACAATTTTAGGGTGTCAAATTTTTGTAAAGGAATTTGTATCCCATTTTCAATTATTTGGGTTAAACATATAATTCTTAAATATGTCATGTAATAAATTTCTTTTAATGACCTATGATTGTTCTATACCTAATATCAACTTATATTGGGTGTATTTATATTTATCACACGTAATTATCTCATAGATTTATCTTTAATAAAATTGTACAATATTTGTAAGGGACCAAGACTCAAGCTCCTTTCATTGTGGAATATCATAATATTGGGCACCTTTATTATCCTATAACGTGTATATACAACCATTTTGACATTTTATATCATGAATTTCTATATTCTTATTATATTTATTGTATTAATTGATGTCATTCTTTACTTATTTTTACTCATGAGTATCTCAAGTGGTAAATGATTCTTTAACTAAAACAACATTTTAAATGATTTAAAGATTTAATCTTATAAATTACTCTAATTCATGTTCACGTTTTAGAAATGATTTTATGTATTTATTTATAAGGACATAATTGTTCTAATGTGTTAATTACTTTCATTATTTTCAGAGTGGTATGGGAGACGTTGATTCAAAAATCTACTTTTTGAATGTTATAAATGGATTTATTATGTCAATATCATGAATTATATCTTTTGAATGCAAGGTGGTAATGTTATCTTTTATTTTTTATTGTTTTATGTGCTCTGAATATGTTTGGGTTCTTGGGCATCGTTTAAGTATATTAAAGGTTCCACGATAAACCTAGGGCGTGATTGATGGAGATAGTTCTCAAATGCATTGGGTAACATGACAGAGGTATATGATAGTGATTATCTTAATAGATTTAGGGTATATATTGTGATGGTTATTCCAATTGGTACTCTTTATGTGTATATGAAATCTACAAAGTATGTTTGTTATAGATACCACAATTTACATTTATGATTTATGATATCTATGTGATATTTATAAATATTATGATTTTTTGAGGTATGTTAATGAGAAAAGGTTTTAATATTGAAAATTATGATTTCATTGATTTGTATGAATTCATGGACTAATTTTTCATTCCTTATGTTTTATCCCTTACTATGATTTTTATTCTCATTAAAAGTCCTTGAACTGTTTTTCACATGATATGATGATGAATATGGTCAAGGATAGGATCCGAGAAACTTCATGCTATCTAAAACATGGAACTAACCTTGTTTCTTTTTTAAGAGTTTTTATTTTATGAAAAAATGGATACTGATTAAAAGTGTTTAAATTTAATATTCAAGTTGTTATATATAAGTTATGACCTAATTCTATAAACATCTAAACCTGAAAAGATCATCAATGGGAGTTATTAACCTAATTCAGGATTGTGAAATGTTTAAGGTTGGGGCCTTATATAAAAATAATCGAATATCTAATTTATAGGAACCACAAGGATTGAAATTAGATGAATTAATATAGCATAATCATTATACAAAATCATTTAATTGCATTAGTTAGATGATGTGACAAATAAAACAGAATAAAAACAAACCTTATATACCTATTAGTCCTTGAATATCCCTTATGTATTCTAGGAACCATATAATTAATAATATTTTAATCAATTTCTTAAAATATATGACCATATAGTCATGAGTATAAAAGTACAAAATGGCCCACCGACATCCATTCCAACATCAATGTATGCTTTTCTAAACCACTTATTCAAGAAAAGAAATTAATACCCCATTTGAAATTTATTACTACAATATATTATTCAATTAATTTTAAATAATTAAACAAAAAAACAAAGTGTAATTTTAAATCCAAAAAAATATGTAGGATCCATACCCCAAAGAGTCAAGATTAAGGTATTTATGATAATGTTTACCTAAACAATGTAGGTAGGGAAGAAAAGTCAACCCCAATATAAAAAATACCCTATATAAATGAAAAATAAAAGTGTGAGTTTGTTGAGTTATTAACCATGGAACTCTAGAAATAAAATCTAAAATTGGTAATAATAACTTCAAGTTAGCCTCAAACGACATATTCTTCTCAATAGTCTTGTTATCCTTATTTTAACATAATACTCCCACACTAGAAGTGTGGTTATACCATGGGTAACCATCATGATGTATCATCAATCATGTAACTCTATATCTAGTCACACATGACAAACTATATATTTCAGTCATCAAATAGTCTACTTAATAACATGTAATTTCCATAACTAAAACTGTTAGAAGCAAAGATATGATCAAGTTATCCATGCATTTACATAATATAACATGTGATATACCCTAAAAATCAACATATATAAAATCACCCATAAATAGTTGAAGTAATAAAATGGGTGAAAGGATGGTCTCTCACACACTTAAATATAAAAACACACAAGTTGGTTCCAAAACTGCCTTTAAAATTTCATTTAGGAAATCGATAAGAATCTATAACATTACAAAACAATTTTAAAATAATATTACAGAAAGTACATGTTCAAATCCACAAATGGTAAATTATTTAAAAATATCACACACTTTTATGCATTCATGTAATACTTAAACCATAATTATTGAGTTTCACCCTTTAACGAAAAGATGTAAAATTACTATTAAGTCAAAAAAAATTATTTAAAACAACCATTTAAATAATTTTCTAATACAAAAAAATCAGGTACCTGATTAAATACACAAAAATTAATTTTAGAAAAATAATATAAAACAATATCAAAATATTCTGAATCTCAAAAAAAATTAATTTTTATTTCACCATTTTAATAAATGATTGGCTGTCACAGTTTAAAAGAATTATAATCAGACCATGATTTAAATTATTAATACCCATTAATTTATCTAAAACCCCATATATAATCAAATAATTAATAACAATTTTACCATAGAAAATATCAACAATAATATTAAAAAGAACTTACCAATTATTCTAAAATTTAAACCTGGTTCATGGTCTAACATAGTTAAAATCAGTTGAATGTGGCCAAAAACATCAAATATGGGATGCGAGTAACCCCGAATAAGACTTTTATGATTTAAAATAATTAACCTGAACCAAATTTGAGAAAAAACATCGTTTTGGTTTCAAAGAATAAGAGCATTAATACATGGGAGAATAAGAATAGGGTGGAGGAAAAAATAATGGGAGAGAAGATTTTATATAGGGTATAAAACCTGTAATTTCGGATTAATATGGATAAATCATTGAAGGGGGGGGAGCAGAATGAGGTGGGATAAATATAAATAAAGGGATTCATCCATGCGTGGTTGTTAAATGTATTATGGAAAAAGGGGTAATTCATTTGAAAAATCTAAAAAAAATATTATAAATAATGTAAAAATAAATTTATGTGGGATAGTTCACAGTTTACCCACACAGCTCACCAAACAATGTGATGACTATATGGCCCATTGTGGAGAAACAAGAAAATTTCCAATTTTCTATTCCTGTGACACAAAAGGGTATTCCTACATATATAATGATTGTATAACCTTGAATACACAAAAGATAATCATAATGAAATGGTCCCTACATGTTTCTTAAACCATGCTGGAAAATAGTTCACCACATTAAAACTATTAAAAATTTAAAATATCTATGTAAAAATTTGATGAAATAATAAATAATATTATTTAATGTAAATAATATATAAATATTTAACGTTAAAAATTTAATGTTCTAACATGTTCCCCTCAATAAATATTTTACCCCAATAATCCATTGTAAAATGTTGTAATAGAAATACATATCAATATTCAAATACATACAATGAGATGTAGAAGCATTGATAGTTTTAAATGGTCCCAAAACTTTAGAAAATTTTTACTAGAACTATTATAAAATATTAATTTTAATCATACATTAGCAACTTCAGACATATCCACGTAGAACAAAACTAGTAAACTAGTAACTCAATGCATTAAAATTACTTATTTACATTTGGTTACAATCCAATTTCTTGTTATAGTTCGAAATAGAGGTTCAAAAACACCCACAATATTTAGAGGGAACATCTCCCAAATTAAAATCCTAAGAAAAATGTGGATCTATCATAGTTTCCCCACCATTAATAATTTCTCTAAAGATTTAGTCAAGGAAACATTAGAACCATATCCACTAGAACCACTAAAAGAATATGATGGAGGAATAATAAAAAGAGACCACACTTAGTCAAAACATATAAAAACCCATAAAAATAAAACATTCGAACATTATCTATGATTCCATTTGAATGAATTAGGAACAACTGACAAGAAATATTATGCACCATGATTTAAAAGACACTAATATATCTAGGAAATATTAGAACATCTGGAACAACATTGGTTTTAACCACATTACACCAAACTCAATGGGTGATCTAGGACCTCAAATCCTAGACACCACCTCAACATTAACAAATCAAAATAAAATGGATTGCATCATGTTCCCAATAGATTAATGAAAACTCCCATAAATGGAACCCATGAATCTAACATAAGGTTTACCACGATCTTCAAATTATCAAACTCATCTCAACAAAAGAACAACAACAAAAATCTACCAACATCTCAAAAGAATCCATATTCAGTAACATGATGCCCATCATGGTTAGTGATACCTCAAATGATCTCACTAACTCTAAATCTACCTAAATAAAATTTCTAAAACTATGATTCATCCTATTATAAAATCTATATGCTCACATAATTCTTAGCATGATACTTCCCAGTCATCTTTTCAAAAAATTGAGAACAACACAAAAATAGATTGGATCATAATTAATAAAACCTACAAGATCAAAGGGATCAACAGATCCATACCATAATACTATATTTCATGTCTTGGTAGGGATACTAAATAAGTCAATTTAATCTAAAAAATTAGGGAATCATCATATGGAACATCCTAATAAATATACCATACAAACAACTAGAAAAATACCTATCAAAAAATATTCCATAATTCCATCTCAAAGAAGAAGAAACAACTAACAAGATCATATACTAAACTACAATTCAATGTCATTAAAATATAATGATAATATTTGAATAAAGTGATCAACATTTTATTTAACATCAAGCCACTATAATAAATGGGTAATTAATGACCCCAAAACTTGGAAAACATCTCATAGTGATGACATCAAAATATTATTGGAAGTATCATGACCACTATATCCTGAGGAAATATCACATACATGTTACTCAATAGTTGACCATAAGGTTTACCATGATCAAAAAATTATAAATAGAAGATCTACTAAGAAACAATCACCAATAATACCCTAACATATCACCACAATCTAAATTGATACAACTAATTTACAACAGGATAAAAGATACCTAAAAAGATATCACTAACTATAAAACACCTCAAAAATATAATCAAAGATGAGAAACATCTGTATCAGGACCTGTCCCCGTGGCCCGTGCTGTGACAACCCAAAGCCCGTCTTACATAGGCCATGGGCTAGCGACTAGCACCAATAGCATAATTCCCTAAAACAGGTAAGGCATTACCTTTATAACCTGTATACGCACACAACAAAGAACACAACTGGATACAAAAACTATGTAAACAGTATAACAAAATAGTGTTGAAAAGTAAAATGGTCCATAAATACAAGGCCAACTGTAAAGGTACAAGTACAACTGAAAATAATACTACTGATGAATGGAAAAATAGATGTTGGGTCATCCTATGGGATTCCTACCTCAGGGGTAGGTATAGATAGCCCCATCAGCACTCAACGACAATCAGCTTCCTCCATGTACTGACTCATCGTAAGGTCCACCTCTGGGTACCGTCTAGTCTTGGTACTCTCAGCCTTATTCAGCGATGTCTGTCATCTGCATCACACACAATGAGGTGTGGGCATATCCCATGTAGGGTTGAGTATAATGATACACAGTAGAGACCCCGAGACCATAATAGTCTCACAAAATCCAACAAGTATAAAAAAAGTATGATATCAATAGTTAACCTTTATTATGTATATTCTCATACATATACCTAAGTTATCAGGTGATCCATCTCAATCATGAGGAAAACACAGAAAAACTGACCCAGCTCAACAAGGATTTTATTATAGGGGTAGAAACATTTTGAACGCTCGGCTGTTGGAGACCTTCTCTTCTATCAAGTACAGTGGGACAATCGACACAACCAGGAACTTCCCACAAACCTTGGACTGCTGAGGTACTCCTCATGTTGAGTATTGTGGGTCTTCTGTGTCACACAGAGGTTCTCCCAACAATGGGTTTTCTGCCACTACTAGGGGCTCCCTCTCATATCCTGCAAAGGTAATTCTTCTGTCGAGTACCACAGTTCTACCACCACAACCAGAATATCCTACGTCGTGGGTCTACCGCCACAACCAGGTGCTCCCAGCTGGGCTAGTCAAGTCACTCCGAGTCAATCGGTCAGCAGTCATCAAGTCTCAACCAGTTACATGGTTCTCGCACAAATACTCACTTGTCTCTGTATGATCTTCTCTACCAGCTATTGGGAAAAGATGAACGTCTGTGTAATCAACTTATTCCTCGATTGATGGTATTTGTGACGGCTCTTCATAGTCGAAGACGTCCTGCATCTGAGGAAGTACCGAGAAAGAAGGTCAAAGTCAGGGTCGATGTTCTTCATCGGTGGAGAATTCTTTATAGAGGAACTGTTCTTGGATGGAGATTTTTCTCTCAGGAGCCCTAATCCTCCTTTTCCATGATTTTTCCAACAAATAAATAGATAACCCTCTAAATAATAGACTATCTATTTTTTGTATGATGGGTTTAAGAATCATATTGTAGCATTTAATTAAATGAGATGGCTCAATTAAATAAAGGGGGAGGGTTGACACCATTAAAAGAGGGGGGGGGGGTGGGGGAACTATTATGTTAAGGGAGGTCAAGAGAGTCTCCCTCATCTATGAGGGAGTTGAGAGGTTTTCCTATATTAGGGGGGGGTTGTCCAGTGTGGTCCCCACACCGTAACCACTCATGGGAGGTTATGTTCGGGTGCGTCCCACCACCATAACCTCTCATGGGAGGTTAAGGTGTGGTGTTCCCCACCTCCAACTTCCATGTGGGTGGTCATAATATATAATAAAAAATAAAACATGCGTATATTTTATTTTATTATTTACACAAAAACCCCAAAAACTAACATTGACCCTCGACCAACATTCGTCGAGGTCAAAGTCTTCTTAGGTGAATATCGGCGCTGCGAGTTCAATGGTGGCCTTAAATTTCAATTTCGAGCACCGATTCAAATGTTTGAAAATCCCGCTCATACGTTTATGGGACGTACCCAAACAAAACATCAAAAATTGATTCCTGGACCACTGGGCCTTGGAATCACGCGCAATATTTTTTATCGGACACGTAAAATTCCCATATAATTAAAAAAATTAAAAGGAAATTCTAGGTCATTACATTCTCCACACCTCAGGGCTTCACATCCCAATAAGCTAAAACTCATAACTTAGGGAACAAGAGGGGGTACTGAGCACGCATCTTGGCCTCCACCTCCCATCTGCTCTCCTATAGGTTCTCGTGCTACCAGCGAATGTGTACCAGAGTTATCGATCGTCCATGAAGGACTCGCTCCTGTCAATCCTCAATATTTATGGGAACGTCCGTAAAATTCACCCCATCATCGACGTCCAACTATCCATGATCGATGATGTGAGAAGGGTCATGCACATATCTCCTCAGCTGGGATACGTGGAAGACTTCATGCACTAGTTGCAACTTTGGTGGAAAAGCTAAGTGGAAATCCACCTCGCCATCTCTCCTGAGGACCAAGAATGGTCTGATGAATCTCAGATATAACTTTCCGCCTCAGCCAAATCTTTGTAGTCTTCATCAGGGTGAGACCCGTAGAAAGACATGGTCTCCATCCGCGAACTCCATATGTCTCCGTCTCCTATTGGAATACATCTTATACCTAATATGTGTAGTCTTCATCCGCTATTTGCTGTTCTGCACCTTCTATGTGGTATCTTGTACCATATCTAGTCCCACTAGTGATGACTCCCCTGGGTCTGTCCAGCATAAAGGTGATCTACATGTTCTCCCGTATACTGTCTCAAAAGGTGCCATCCAAATGGTGGAGTGATAGTTGGTGTCATATGCAAACACCACCAGTGGTAAGTGATCCCCCAACTATGACTAAAGTCATGGACACAAGCACGCAGCATGTCCTCGAGGATCTAAATGGTCAGCTCAGTCTGGACATCTGTCTGAGGATGGAAGGCAGTTCTCAAATGATGTTACGTCTTGAAAGCCTTTTACAACCCCTTCCATAGTCAGGAGGCGAAACATGCATCATGATTAGATACAGTAGTCGATGGTACACCATGTAGCTGCACAATATCATTCAAATAGAGGCGTCCTAAGCATTTTACTAAACCGTACTCTTTGATCAGTAGGAAGTGGGCCTACTTGGTGAGTTGGTCAATGATCTCCGAAATCGAGTCATGTCCCCTTGATGTACGTGGAAGTCCCATCACAAAGTCCATGGATATCCCATCCCACTACCAATATGGGACCTCTAAATGTTGAACAAAGCCTGATGGTATGTGGTTCTCCGACTTCACTTTCTGAAAATTGAGGCATCGAGTGAAAAACTATACTACTGCATTCTTTATTCCGGGCCACCAGTGCTATCGTCAGAGGTCCTGGTATATATTCTCCACTCATGGATGTACCAATAGAGGGGATGTGTGGAACTTCCTCCACAATTCCTCCTGAATTAACACTGGTACTATGGTACATCCTCTGAAGAGGATGATGTTCTCCCCACCTTCAAAAAATCCATCAGGTTCCAACCCTGTGGATATCTGAGTACGCCGTGTCTCACTGTCAGCATCCTAATGATGTGCCTCTCTGACTTGCTGAAGGAGTGGGTGAGTGTCTCTAAGAGACTGAAGGAAATATGCTCCATATCTATCATCAAAGGATATCTGCAAAGCGCCCAATGGCTCTATTGCCTCACCCAACACTTGTATACCTGATCTCCTACTGAGTGCATCTGCAATAGTGTTACCCTTAGCAAGAGTATATAATATCAAGAAGTCATAGTCCTAGAGGAACTCAAGCCAATGTCACAATCACTGGTTCATGTCCTTCTGGGAGAAGATAAACCTAAGACTCTTATGATCCAAGTAAACTGTAAAGTGCTCACCAATCAGATAGTGTCAGCCTCTTCCTATGATCCTGAAAATTTCACTGACATTTCTCTGACCAAACCAAGGATTGGTCCATCTTCATCATGGTTGATAGTGGCGATAAAACTCTAGACAAGTATGGAAAAAATAACTAATAGTATCCATCCAACCATAGGAAACTCCGTACATCCATCACACTCTTGGGTGGATCCCAAGCATGTACCACCTCAATCTTTGTAGGATCAACTCCAACTCCTGCCTCCGATATGACATGTCCCAAAAAGTGAACCTCTCGGATTCAGAACTTGAACTTCATGTGCTTACCATAAAGTCAATTCTCTCGAAGTGTGTCCAATACTACCTGTAAATGATAGGGATGCTCCACCTCAGCAGTGGATTAGACCATAATTTCATTGATTAAGACTACGGCAAAGTGATCCAGGTATGGTAGGAAGATCTTGTTCATGAGTTCCATGAACACTACTAGAGCGTTGGTTATGCCGAATGGAATAACTAAGAACTCGTAGTGTCCGTACTAAGATCTGAATGTTTTCTTCTACACATCCTCATATAGAATGATGAGATGGTGATAGCTTGATCTGAGGTAAATCTTCAAGAACCACTGTGCTCCCTTAAACTGATCAAAGAATTCATCAATCCACGGGAGTGGGTACTTGTTCTTTACTGTTACCTGGTTTGGGAGTCGGTATTTGACACAAAGCCTCAAGCTCCCATCCACATTCTTGGATAACAGAATCAGGGCTGCCCAGGGAGAAACACTAGGCTGGATGAATCCCTTCCCCAGCAAGTCCTCTAGTTGTACCTGCATCACGCAAATCTCCACGGGAGCCATCTGATACGCTAGTGTAGATATTGGTACTATCCCAGAATACAAGTGAATGAAAAATTCCTCCTCTATGTGAGGAGGTATACCTAAGACATCATCAGGGAAAACATCTGTGTACTAGTCCACCACTACAGGATAAATCAGACTCTCCACATCAACTGCTCTGAGGGTAAGGCGAGACAACTAATTAGTGATCTGTTGCACTCTCCTCCAAGTAAGTCTAACATGTGATGCGTATGTTCCCTTATCACGGATGAATGTAAACCTGGTTACATCTATGTGGAAAAACAAAACTTTTCACCGAATACAATCAATTTAAGCATGGAGTCTAGATAAATAATCAATACCCAAAATGACGTTGTAAGGCCTCGATGCCGCTACTAGGAGATCCCCGCCGAATCATTATCCTACTAGAGTATGTTCACACTGCAGGAACCAGTGCATAATCTTAGAATCAACTCTTGTATGAGTCTCTAGAAGTAAGGATCAAGCCAATGGCTCCATCATAATCTCTGATCTTTGAATGAGGGCAGTGGAAACGAAAGGGTGACTGGCACCTGTGTCTATAAGTACAACAGCTATATTGGATTTGACATAGATCATACCTTGAATAATCTTTGGAGTTCCATGATTGTATGCCTCATCTGCTTGGAGCTGATATCTCCCATGTCCAGCTGCTCCCGGAGGTTGGGGTGGACCTCCTGTTGGTGGTGGGGGTAACACCTCAATTCACCGCCGCCTGCCAACTGCACGACCAGCTCCTCTTCCACATTCACCTTCTCCCTGTGGAACGCCTCGGTTGAATCTATATCTTTTCCTGGGTGGTCCTTTGATAGTCTGTTGATCATCCTAATGGAGGCTCAAGCAGTCACGAGCCATGTGACCCTTCCCATCGTATTAGTAACACATCCCACTCCTGGAATGTTCTTCTCCGCTGCTGGTGCCCCGCACAACCGATCCACAGTCAAGCAGTCATCCACATGTAGGTTTTGTCCTCTTGGACCACTGAGACATCTATCTAATACAAAATGTAGAATACACTTCTACGTGTCCACTAGTGGTGGATCTCGCTACTGGAGACTGATCAGCAAGAAAACTCTCCACTAGTAGGGCTCTCTCAAACACCCCCGCATGGATCGGGATGATGAGTGAGATCACCGAAGACGTGATCTCCCGCCTGAGTCCTTTATCAAAGGTCCAGGCCCTGGTGAATGGGTCTCAAACCATATCGGTGGAGTATCATGAGAGGTTTGTGATCCTTTCTGGGTACTAGGCTACAATCATGATGCCCTGCTATAGATGAAGTATCTCCTGTATAAGCACTGGGTGAAGAGTCTCTTGGACAATCTCTGCCCGAAACAGGCTCTAGAAGTCTGCCAGAGAAGAATTATCTTGTTAAGGATATACAGAAACAAAATCCACCATCTACTCGATGCTACCTATAGAAGGATGGTGGCAATAATCACCATGTGGTCTCCTGGTGTCCCTACTAGTCAAAACACTCTCACCATAGCCTCTAGGAAATCCTCAGCTGCATGTGGGTCCTTCTCTCCCATGACCTTGGGTGGCCTATGGCACTAGAACTCGTACAACACGCTCAAGCTTTGTGCACCATATCCTTCTA
Source organism: Viscum album (assembly GCA_963277665.1). NCBI lineage: Eukaryota > Viridiplantae > Streptophyta > Magnoliopsida > Santalales > Viscaceae > Viscum > Viscum album. The sequence continues at coordinate 75,879,923 of OY728127.1, read as the reverse complement.
GGGTAGGTGGCATCGATGGTCCAATAGGTAAAGGTATCACGAGTACATCCAGTGGAAAATGGACATTCACTGAGGCCTCGTCGCTTGGTGGGCTACCAGTGCATACTACTCTCGAGAATCTAGCTGGTTGTCTGCATGGAGGAATCCTGAAAGAAACATATGTGACATAGTCAAATGTTATACCTGGTGAGCTGACCTAGTTGAACTGACTTAAATAAATATTTTGAAAACACACACGCAATCAACGTATTCTTACACTGAGTCAAAAATCAGAAGTTAGGGTCATGGTGTATGGATACGTCAGCCAATACTCCAAAATAGGACTCCATGAACTGAAAACCACATTCACTACACCTAACATTATTTCTTCACAGAAAAAAAAGATCCTAGTATAATGTTTTTTGGTACAACCGACTCCTCTGATAACAATTTGTCACGACCTGTCCCACGTGGCCAATGCCCTGACTACCATAGGCCCGCATTCCAAAGGCCAGGGGCTAGAAAATAGATTCAAATGTGTAATTCCCTAAAACCAGGTAGGAATTGCCTTTATAACCTATAAACGCACACAACAGAGTACACAGTTTGATAAAAAACACTATGTAAATTGTATAAAAAAAGAGTGTTGAAAAGTAAAAGGGGCCTGAAATAAAATCCCAACTGTAGAGGTAAAAATACAACTAAAAACAATACTAATAAAGAAATAAAAAACAAATGGTGGGTTGTCCTATGAGATTCCTACGTGAGGGGTAGGTACAGATAGCCTCATCAGCACTCCACTTCCTTTAGTGTCCTCTGTGTACCGACTCGTCGTAAGGTCCACCTTTGGGTACCATCTAGTCCTGGTACTCTCAGCCTTAGTAAGTGTTGTCTATGATCCACATCCAACAAAAAGAGATGCAGGCATAGCCTGTGGAGGGGTGAGTATAACAACACTCAGTAGGGACCTCGAGTCCCACAAGGTCTCACAAAATCCAACTAGGAAAAACCAAAAATTATGAAATCAAAAGATAACCTTTCTTAGGTATATACTGGTAATGGCCCGGACCTCTCTGGCCCATTCCTTTGTCAAAAAGAGGGTCCTGAAGTGTTCTGGAGGGTAAAATGGACTTTTCCCACACTTTTTAGAAATTTGAAACTACACGTCGTGTAGTGTGAGTACACGTCGTGAACCCCCTCGCCGTGTTTACCCCATGTGGAAGGTCGTGTCTTTTCCGTGCAATGTAAATGGGTACACACCATGTACCCTAAACTAAACGCCGTGTAATCCCTCACCGCGTACACATTACCAGTCAACGGTCATGTGCCGTATTGAATCCATGTCTTTTCCGTTTGAAATAAATGGGTACACGCCGTGTGTCCAAACTACACCCTGTGTAGTCCTTCCCCACGTATGTGTTACCCTCAAACCGTGTGTTGATCAGTTAATGGCTATGAAGCTGTGTTGGAAGCCGCGTGGAGACTGTGTGAAATAACCGAGTACACGCCGTGTACCATAAAGTACATGTCGTGTAATTTTTCTTTTCTCACCTATAAAAGGAGGGGTCCAATCCTCCTTTTCAACTCACCCCTCTCCTCCCCTTTCCTCTGATCAGAGCTCTCCCAAGAGGCTTGAAGACTCTTTCTTCCATAACTTCTTCGTCCGAGCTCCGATTTACGATTCATCAGTGGCCACGGGATTGTAACGACGAAGTGGAACTTCTGAGTTTTGATATGTTGTCTTTCCCTTGACATTTCCTTTCTGACTTCCATCTGAGGAGGTTTCTCTAGGTTTTGTCAGAATTGACGGACGCCAACAGACGTCTTCTAAAGTTGATCCGGGGAGGAACATTGTTATCAGAACCTATTGAGGTAGGGCTCTTACCTTCGTCTCTCTAATTTCTGCATCGTGCAGGGTGGGTTTCCTCTTGTTTTATGAGACACAGTGGAACCGGTTTAATGAAGATATTAACTGGATTATATAACGGGGATGGGAAGTTGTGATTACTTTTACTTTACTTTTTATATCCAGTGATATTATGTTGTGAATTGAACAGGCTTATGCATACTGAAAATCATGGTCGTTGGGGGACTTTGCTTGCGCAATTAAATGCTGCCTTATCATATAGACCGTTTTTGGGAATGGATCCTTGTTGAATGTGGAATTTGGTTAACCAAGTAAAGTTAGATGATTAAATTAAAATATGGAACCCTTGTGTGATCACCCCGGTTAATCAAAAATGGAATAATGAACATGTGGGTGTTGGCTTTGATACGTGGCATGTGATGGGGGTGTTTTGTGGGTTGATGTGGATCGAGTGAGCAGCGGGGATATGGATGACTTGGTTGTGGGTTGGTGTGAATGTTATGGCAGTGATGGGCAGCGGGGCTGCAATAAATGGTATTAAAGGGGTAATGATGTATGGTATGTTTGGGGTTATGGTGGTTGGTGGTGGGGTTGAAGGGATGGGTTTGAGTTTGGATGGACTATGGGTTGTGAATAATAAATAAAAAGTGGAAGAGTTATTGAACGTTGGGGCATGGTAATGGAAAGGGATTAAAAATCCATGGGTTGGTTGGTTGATAAGAAGGACTTGGTTGTGTTGCTTGTGTCTTCCTAACTTGTTTTTTGGATTGCCGGAATATGTTTTCCAAATGATTGATGTGGTTGGATATGGATATTTTCCCAGTAGTTAAGTAAATAAAAAACTAATTATACTGAAATGTGAAAACCTAAATGGGGTTGGGGTTGGTTGTTGTATGCATGCTTCGTAATAGCAGTGCCAAGGCACATGCTGAGTTTCTCTGATTAGAAGACATAAGTTGGGCTGAGTGTTTGGTATATATATATATATATATCGGTATATTTTTTGTTTGACCCACCCAACCCATTTTGAGCACTTAGTGTTGAACACTCCCATTTCATGGGAGAGGGTGGTTTCCCCATAGTTACCAGGTCCTTCCTGCTCCTTCTTCCCTAGGCTGTGATGGATTGAGGCGACCTTACACCTAAGACTCTTCGGGTAGGTTTCAATTGGGGGAGATTTAGCCCATGACTCTTCGGGCAGGTTTTATTGTTTCCCAAGAATCATCGGGATGAGGCCTAGGTTTGTGCGGGTGAGATAGATGGTGGTGAGGCCCAGGTGTGTAACACCCCGAGCTTCCATGATACGCTTCTAATTCAATAATGTAATAGCTTGCATTGTGCGCAACATCGAGTTCTAACACACTGTAACTAATCAAAGTAGCCGTTATGAATAGTAATAACCACTTTTTAAAATTATAGAAATTTTATATTTCAAAATGGACTTCATTTTTGTATTCGTAATATCGAAATTAGCCTATGTTGAATTTTTAGTATTTTTCTGAGAACTTCTAATTTTTTATGAATAGTGAAAAATACTTAAAAGCAACTTTTTTAATAAAAATAATTTATAGTGATAAATTATACTATTTAGTGGTTTTAAAGTATAATTAGAATATATTTTTACAATTTTATCCAATGGTGGTCATTAGAATTAATTCAACATTGAAATTGGACATAAACAATTGCCAATCTTTTGATATAAATTGTTTCTTAAAAACACGCTATTTGTTGTGACAGCGGGAATTAATTATAAAATTAATTAATGCAACATATATGTTTGGAATTTTGTAAAATAGACAGCATTTTTGAATTCGGAATATCAATTATAGCTTAGGGTGAAATTTTGGCATTGTTCTGAAAAACTTCAATTTTTGATGAATAGTGAAACCACTAAGTGGTAGTTAAATAACTGATTTTTCGTTGAAATGAAATATTACCACTTCTGTGATTTGATTTTCAAAAATCCTACATACATGGTTTTCATTAAGAAGTAAAATGTGGTTCAATGAGATTAAAATAATTTTTTGGTGAATAGTAACTTTTAAGTTCTTAATCACGATTAGAGGTAATTAGTGTAGTTTAAGGTACAAATAATGTTTTTATAATATGAGATGAGCATGACACTTGTCTTACTCATATTGGATGAGTCATGGCCGACCAATACAACCCATGGGTCAACTTGGGGACCCCATGGAGCCACTTAAGTTAGAAAATGACATAAACACCTTTTATTTAATGTTAAAGTAAAAAAATGACACAAACATAAAATGTTTTACTAAAACAGTTTTTAAGTGGGGTTACACAAGTCCGAATTTTGACTATAAATATTAATTAGAAATATAAAAAGATTTTCTACATCATAGTATTTGTTTTATAATTTTTAGAAATAAAATAAATTAAATTATTTATGACATCATTATGATGCAGCGATGACCTCATTATTTAACGATTTAAATAAAATGAGAAGATAATGCAAAATCCAAGGCTTACACTTGTCCAAAGCCTATTGGATGAGGAGATTTCGAAACCTTATCACCTTAGCCTCGAATTATATATGTGTGGGACCTTTATAATCTGAAAAGCATTGTGAAATAATGTAACATTTCAATCTTTCCAAAAGAGCCCCTCCTCTCCTCTTATAAAAGGCCCCAACCTCTCCCACCTCATTTACACTTTAAAGCCATTTGGCTCGGCCAAACTCTGCCCAAATACTCTCCCAACTTCCCCCTCTTACTCCTAGAAGCCTCACTATGGGAAGAACTCTTCTCAAGGAAGCCTTTGGCTCAAATCAAAAATAGTTACCCAATTTTGAGGTAATGTCTTCTCTAATGTTGTTTTGTTTTATTTTTCTTCTTCAACCCCCTAAACTATTTTTATTAATTTCTTTTGTAACAACACCAGTATATTCAATATACTAGGATGTTGTTATAAGAAGGATTCGAGCTACACTTACACACACCTACATCTAATGGTTAAAGAACATACGGTTTCTGTGGATGGTGAATTTCTGCCTCACGAAACGATGATTGTTCAACACTCATATAACACCTTCAAAGGTGGCCATTAAGATGTAACTATTTTTATATATGATATATAATATGTTTATATTTTACTTATACTTCTGTATTTCTCATTTATGGCATACTTTATGATTTCCATTATGGGTAAAACGTGATAATTTCATTTTAGGAAGTGCGGACTACCGCCCCCTCAAAGTGATTTGAATCGTTAATGCCATATGTGGGATGTATAAAGGATTAAGTAAATGGTATTATACACTATATTATACTGGAATTATATTATACATTTATATCATTATGATTTAGTTCCATTAAATATGAAACTGAAATGAATGTAGCGTTCATGCGTACGTACGGCTTACCGTCTCCATGAACGGTGCATTTCATTTCTTACCTCTAAATGTTACCTAATATTATAAATGAATGTATATACTGGAAATATAAGATATATATGACATCTAAATCATGAATATAATTCTGGATATAATGGATATTCTACCACATGAACAACTTATAATTATAAGAAGTTTATTGTTGACTCAAGTTACCAAAGATCGACAAAATGACTGTTATTAACTTAAATAATTACATAATGTTCATAACATTGTAATAAGTGATATAAAAAGGATAATGAAATTTAAAATGGTTCTTAATAAGGTAGATATTAACTCTAGTTTATTATTCAGGAGGTTAAAGAACGGTTGAGTCAAGTCGGACACAAGGTAAGGGAATTTCTTAACCCAATTTCCATTCTTTGGGTTAATCTCCTACTTTAAAATTATGTCATGATATTATTATGTCCTATTTTTTATTTTTAATTTCTTTATGTGTACCTATAGTGAATACACGTAATAGATCTATTTTATTTTAAAAATGATCTTTTTAAGGACTTCGTCTCAATCTCCTTTCATTGAGGCATATTTGGCTTTATACACAACTTTCTTTTATACGGTGTATAAACCCCTTTGACTTTTATGTTTATTCAAAAGGAATCTTTTTATACGAAGCGTTTTGCTAAACGACAAAAGGGAATGTTTTTCTTTCCGTACTTATGCGGCGACAACGACTTCTCTGCCGCTGTGACCATTATTTGAGTTTCGACTTCCTCTACAAGCCATCATTTTTTTAATGAAAAATAAATACAAAGTTTTAACTTTATTTTATTTTGGTATTGAAAATGGTTTTGAAAGCATTTTTATTATATCAATGTGTTGTATTGATATCTTGTGATTGAAATTTGGAAATGTTATGTTTCCTTTATGCATGTTTTATGTGATACGATTATGTTATGGTTTATGATATGTTTAAACCTATTCATATGAGGAATGCATTGGACTTAATAAGTGACGGGTGGAGCCCGCTATAGCTCCTCGATGCATCGGCAGGTCTCATGAGACAAACTAGTGTCTTGGCACAAGGCCTTGAAAAAATCTTATTTGTAGTCTTGGCACGAGGCCTTGACTACGTGGTTATGATAGTCTGGCATTATGCATTCCATCATTATGAAAGTGGTTATTGATATTGCATGTGATTATTCGACCAGTAGAATATCCATGTGAAGAAGTGAATGGCATTATCTCATTTTACTTTTTCCATATTATGTTGAAGTTCAAGTTTAAAAGGCTTTTGTTTTAGTTATACATTGCCTTAAATGTTAATGTTTATTTATGAAAGCTTCCTCTATATTGTTAACCTTACTGAGCATCTGAGCTCACCCCTTTCAATGTTTTAATATTTTTCCAGGATGTGAAGAAGTATTTTATGAATGACCTACAGGGGTAGTCAGAAAGGGATATGATTGTGGACTATAGAGACCATGTTATTGTAGTTTTTCACTTTGTGATGTAATGTAACATTTATGAATGTATCTAGTGTTTCCAAGGCTACTAAACTAATCGGTCTTTCGAGACATGATCTTTTGTGATCATGCCAATGTTACGAAGTAATGCACCGACTCTGGGTAGCTGGGGTCGGGGCGTTACAAGGTGTGTGCGGGTGGGATGTGTGGTTGTGAGGCCCAGTTGTGTGCGGGCGGGATATGTGCTGGTGAGGCCCAGGTGTGTGCGAGCGGGATGTGTGGTTGTGAGGCCTAGGTGTGTGTGGGCGGGAAGAGTGTGGCAGCATGAGGACATTCGTCATTAGTAAGAGCAGCTAACTACTGGGGAACGATGCGGGGTACCCAATAATCTTGTTCATATATACTACTACTACTTGTTTTGATTGTGTTTTGGTGGATAGAATTATTTTCAAGGTTTCTTCTATTGTTATCACGGGATATTAAGATGTATCCCCACTTGTGCATGAGAGCTTTAGGTTTCCCTACTAAGTATACTTGTATGATCACCCTGCGTTTACTTTTAGGTTTCCAGGAGGACTACCACGGTCGTGCGGGACCCTACTTGTCAGACAGTTAGAGTTGCTATAGTTTGGTGTACTTGTTTCATTCGGTATTGTACATTGAGCTTTCTCGTACTTACACCATGTTATAAAATTGTTTAAACATTCATGTGGGCTTGGTTTGGGATTACTTCTTTACACTTGTTCATTTTTTTGGTGGTTGACTTATCATATTTCCTGATCCTAAATAATAAAAAGGGTAATGCCTCCAATATTTGTGGTAACTCATACCCTTGGTGCTAGTCGCAACCCCAGGGCCTACTGGAGGCGGGACTCGGGGGTCATTATCTCCATTTCACCATTTCCACTTCAGGAGGGGCATCTTTGGTGGGAGGGGGTCATGAAAGAATGGTATCAAAGGCGAAGGCTGAGAGATAGCATAGAGTCTGGAGTTAGGCAGAGTGAGGATTGCATGGGATGGTAGGGAAATAGTTTCAGTTAATATTGGTGCGTGAAATAGGCCAGGGAAGACCGGATAGGACATGGGATTTTATGGCCACCAGTGATCCAATGCAAGGACTCTGAGCCTACAGAACGACCAAGTGAGACTACATTGATTGCAGGGTAGAAACCCTAGGGAAGGTACATGCATCATCATTTTTGTGTTTTACTTTATTTGGGTATTCTGGGAAAGAAATTGAAATAAATGATAAATTAAATCCTTGAGAAATTTTCTTACTACTTGGGATTATGTGATCTTTTTTTACCGTACAGCTATGGCACATGGACGTCATTCCCGGGTGACATAGACGTTCGAGGCCCAATAGATTCAGTCGGTCGATCAGTTGAGGATTGACCGAGAGGAGGATTATAGCTATTGGCAGAAGACTCTCCATTCTTTCTAGTGGCAGACCCTCAAGAAGTACGAGGGTAGTACTTCAGATACGGAGACGGAGGGGTGGCTTGAAGAGCTAGGGATCACTTTTACCTTGATCCGTGCTCTGAGGGAGTACTGGGTTCCACTAGCAGTTAGTCATCTAAGAGGAGCAGCGCGACAGTGGTGGACGCTCTACCTTGGAGAGAGGATAGAGGCAGTGGTTCCATGGGCTGACTATTAGAAGGAATTACGAGAGGAATTCCTTTCTTCCATGATCAAGGTAGAGAAGCGGTAGGAGTTACTCTCCCTTCAGCAGGGGAGTATGTTAGTACGAGAGTTGGGGATCAAGTTCAAGGATCTCCTGCGCTTTGCTCCAGATCTCTTTTTGGATGACGAGTCTTGGGCGAGACGTTTGGAGGAGGTGCTTCACCCTTCGCTTCAATATGCTGTCACCCCCTTCACCCTTCTGACGTACTTGGCGTTAAAGAAGAAGGCGAAGGTTTTAGAGAGGACGCAGTCGCTGGGAGGTGCACCACGAGAAGGGATCCAGCTGGGCTCGTCGAAGGGGAAGGTATTCAGTAGCAGGTCTCCTACGATGGGACCTCCCAGGTCCATGCGAGTGGGGAGCAGGCCACAACAGTTCCAGTTTATATCTTCGGGTCCTCGTCCCTTTTTCACGACCATAGGACCGAAGAGTTTTTCTTGTGGAGTTTTCGGGCACGTTCAGAGTCGGTGACCGACCCGAGATCAGTACGATGGAGGTGGGTAGGTTCAGCGCCCACCTCAGCAGCACCAGTTGCTGGCGATGCCCTTCCAGCAACAGCAAGAACATGCTCTTCTGAGGGCAGACATTGCGAGAGGAGGCCGACCTTAGGGTGCTCCTCCGGGACCTCGACCAAGAGTTGACAGCTCCGGTAGGACGAGAGGTTGTGTGAGGTACGATTTTTTTGTTCTACACTCTTGTTTCTGCTTTGTTCGATTCGGGAGCTTCACACTCTTTTGTTACACCTGGTCTAGCCTATGCTTTGGGACTAGACATAGAGGACTTTATGTACCACTGGTGCTGAGTACACCAGTTGGAGGCCAGTCCAGCGCATCTTGTGTTTTCCGGGGATGTGGGATGACGTTGGGACCACATCAATCTAGTGGGGACCTTCTTCTATTACAGATGCAGCCATACGATGTCATCCTAGACATCGACTGGTTGTTTTCTGTTAGTATCATTATAAACTGATTCCAGAGAATAGTCGTGTTCTCCGACATGGATGGGAAACATGTAGCTTTTTTTGGCGAGAGGATCTATCAGGATGGAAGCCGGCGTGTAGAGCCTCTCCTTTCCTTATTAGGCGGGTTATCAGTGGTTCCATCTGATATAGAGATGATGGATGTCCCGGAGGTTGTTGGGGAGTTCCTCGATGTTTTTCCTAAGGAGTTTGTGACTCTACCCCCCCCCCCCCCCACCGGTTTGACATTGAGTTCAGGATAGACTTACAGCCTGGTGCCCATCCGATTTTGATGGCCATTTATCGGATGGCACCTTCGGAGCTGCGGGAGTAGAGAATTCAGATTGACGATCTGATAGAGAATGGTTTTGTTTGACCCAGTGTGTCGCCATGGGGTGCTCCAGTTTTGTTAGTGAAGAAGGAAGATGGTGGTATCAGGCTATGCAAAGACTACAGAAGGTTAAACCAGGTAATGGTCAAGAACCATTACCCTATCCCAAGGATAGATGATCTCTTCGACCAGAAGAGGGGAGCAGGTTGGTTCTCTAAGATTGATCTGCGATTGGGATATCATCAGCTGAGGGTGAAGGACAGTCACATCTCGAAGACGGCTTTCAGGTGCAGGTATGGGAACTTCAAGTTTGTAGTGATGCTGTTTGGAGTTACGAATGCACCTGCTGCGTTCATGGTACTTATGAACATTGTCTTCTGAGATTTTCTGGACCAGTTCGTTCTTGTGTTTATCAATGACATCCTGATCTACTCAAGACCAGAGGAGGAGCATGTTGAGCATCTCAGGGCAGTCTTCGAAGTCCTTCGACACCACTAGATTTATGGGAAATTATCGAAGTGTAAGTTCTTGACACAAAAAGTATACTTCTGTGGGAATGTGGTGTCTCAGAATGGAGTGTCAGTGGACCCGTCGAAGGTGGAGGTAGTTGTTTCTTAGGCAGCACCCAAGAGCGTGGCAGAATTTCGCAGTTTCCTGGGGTTAACAGGTTATTATCGGAGGTTCGTTTCAGTCTTCTCTCGAGTTGATGCTCTGTTGAAAGCTTTAACTGGGAAGAACCAGGACTTCTTTTGGAGCGATCAGTGCCAGAAGGCTTTCGACTACCTGAAGGAGAAGTTTTTAAGTGCTCCCATACTCAGGTTTCTAGAGGAAGGGTTTTTGTCTGAGGTGTTTTGTGATTCTTCTGGCCTTAATCTGGGGTGCATGAAGATGCAGAAGAAGGGTGTGATCTGTTATTGGTCTAGACAGTTGTGCCCTCACAAGCGTAACTTTGCCACCCATGACCTGGCGCTTGCAGTTGTAGTGTTAGCATTGAAGTTGTGGCGACATTACCTATTTGGGGAGCACTTATTGGTCTTCTTAGACCAAAAGAGCTTACGTTATGTCTTCTCCCAGCATGACCTGAAACTGCAGGAGCAGAGATGGGTCGAGTTTCTCTAAGACTATGACTTTCAGATCTCTTACACTGAAGGTAAGGGAAACATTGTGGCTGATGACCTGAGTAGAATGTCACATAAGGAAGTGGTTCGGGAGTCCACTAATGCTTGGAAAGCGATGGGAGAGTTGGCCGCCTTGCACTTGTATTCCAAGGTAGAAGGTGTTAGAGGTTGTTTGTTTCAGATGACGATGCAGTCCCCCTTGTTGCAGTAGGTGGAAGAGTCTCAGTGGGGGGACTCTGAGGCGGAAGTGATGTGGGATCGTGTTGATCAGAGGAACACTCCATAAGGATGATCAGAGGACAGCTGACATCGGATGATTTTCCATTGAAGGTCGTTTGTCCCAAAGACAATGCGTGAGGGAGTTCTCCGTTAGTTCCATAGCATATCCATGGCGGTACATCCAGGAGTTTCAAAAATGTACTGAGTCCTGAGGGAACAGTTTTGGTGGCCTCGGGTGAAACGGGCAGTGGCAGAGTTTGTGGCTAAATGCCTAGTGTGTCAGCAAGTGAAGGCTGAACACCGTGTTCCCAGTGGGTTGTTGCATCCTTTAGATGTCCCTGAGTGGAAGTGGGATGACATCTCAATGGACTTCGTCACATGAATACCCAGAGCTCAGGGAGGTTATGATGCTATCTGGGTAATGGTGGATCGTCTGACGAAATCAGCTCACTTCTTAGCAATTAAGGATTCGGGCCCGGTGAGTACCTTAGCACAGAGGTATGTAGACGAGGTGGTGTGTTTGCATGGAGTTCCGAAGACTATCGTCTCTGACTGGGATACTCAGTTTACCTCACGAGTCTGGAGGGGGTTACAGCATGCTTTCGGCACCCAGCTACGCCTTAGTACAACTTTCCACCCCTAGACCGACGGGTAGACAGAGCGGACTATCCAGACACTAGAGGAAATGCTGCAAGCATGCGTTCTGGATTTCGGAGGATCATGGGTATGACACTTTCCTTTAGTAGAGTTTTCCTACAACAACAGATTCCACTCTACTATTGGCATTGCACCATTTGAGTCTTTGTATAGAAGACCATGTCGTTCACCCATTTGCTGGGCAGAGGATGGTGAGACATGCACTCTTGGGCCAGAGGTAGTACAGAGCACCACAGAAAAAGTCCAGCTTGTACATGAGAGGATGAAAGTGTCTCAGGACCTACAGAAGTATTATGATAATCGTCGTAGGAGGCCCTTGGAGTTTTATGTGGGAGATCATCTGTTCGTGAAGGTTTCCCCTCGACGAGGGCAGCAGAGGTTTGGGAAAGGGAGAAAGCTCTCACCTAGGTTCATTGGACCTTTTGAGCTGTTGAGGAGAGTCGACGAGGTGGCATACCAACTAGCCCTGCCACCTCAGTTGGAGAAGGTTCAAGTCGTCTTCCACGTCACCCAGCTTCATTGGTACTTACACGACAACTCTCACGTTATCGACTGGGGATAGTTAGACATGGGAGACGACGCGACCTTCAAGGAACGCCCAGTCAGAATCGAGGATCTAAAAGAGAAGGTGCTCCGTGTATGAACCATTCTGTTGGTTCGTGTGTTATGGAGGCATGGAGGCCTCAAGGAGAGCACTTGGGAGTGGGAGACCATGATGCACGCTCAGTACCCGGAGTTGTTTTGACATGTGTTTTCCTTATTCTCTTCCAATCATTGTGTTGATGTTATACTTTGTACCTTCGATATATGGAATTCTTGGTTTGTCGGTTGTGAGACATTTTGTTTCCTTATTCCCTGGAAGTTTGTAACTTGTCCGGATGTGTGGGGAAAGGGAAAAACCTGATCCTTTATCGAGATTCATTAATGCGGATGTGATTGAACCCTTGTGGGTGATTCAGTGCCGCCTAAAGCGGATAATATCTCGACATAGGAGAAGGAATTTCCCCAAACCACATGTTCGGGAAGTGTGTTGGTTGTGTGGTGTTGGGGGAAATTTAAGTTTGAAAAATCCTAATGTATGAATTTGGGGAGACCCATTTCTTAATTGAGACGCATTAATGAGGATGTGATTAAACCTGTGCAGGCGAGTCAGTGCCGCCTAAAGCGGATAATATCTCGACATGGGAGAAGGAATTCCTAACACATATGATTAGGGTTGTTGGTTGGGCTCCTGTTATAACGAGAACCCTAAGAGGTATCTTTTTGGGTTTTTTCTGGGTTAGTTTTTGAATTCTCGGGGATGAGAATGTTTTAAGAGGTATCTGATGTAATTTCCCAGACCTCTCCATCCCATTCCATTGTCAAAAAGAGGGTCTTGAAGTGTTTTGGAGGGTAAAATGGACTTTTCCAACACTTTTCAGAAATTTGAAACTACACGCCATGTAGTGTGAGTACACGCCGTGTACCCCCTCTCCGGGTATACCTCGTGTGGAAGTTCGTGTCTTTGTCGTTTGAAGTAAATGGGTACACGTCGTGTACCCTAAACTACATGTCGTCTAGTCCATTCCCAAGTACGCATTACCAGTCAATGGTCGTGTGCCATGTTGAAGCCGTGTCCTTACTGTTTGAAATAAATGGGTACAGTCGTGTGTCCAAACTACATGTCGTGCAGTCCTTCCCTACGTATGTGTTACCCTCAAACCATGTGTTGACCAGTCAACGGTCGCGAAGACGTGTTGGAAGCCGCGTGGAGACAGTGTGAAATAACAAAGTACACACCGTGTACCATAAAGTACATGCTATGTACTTTTTCTTTTCTTGCCTATAAAATGAGGGATCCCATCCTCCTTTTCAACTCACCCATCTCTTTCCCTTTACTATAATCAGAGCTCTCCCAAGAGACTCAAATACTCTTTCTTCCATAACTTCTTCGTCTGAGCTCCGATTTACAATCCGTCAATGGCCATGGGATGGTAACGACGAAGCGGAACATCTGATCTTGGATCTGTTGTCTTTCCCCGGGCCTTTCCTTTCCGACTTCTACCCGATGAGGTTTCTCCGGGTTTCGACAGAAGTGACGGATGCCTTCTAAAGTTGATCAGGGGAGGAGCGTTGTTATCAGAACCTGTTGAGTTAGGGATCTTACCTTTATCTCTCTGATTTGTGCATCATGTGGGTTGGGTTTCCTCTTATTTTATGAGACACAGTCGAACCGGTTTATTAAAGATATTAACAGGCTTATATAACGGGGATGGGAGGTTGTGATTACTGTTACTTTACTTTTTATATCCTGTGATATTATGTCGTGAATTGAATTGGCTTATGCCTACTGAAAATCACAGTCGTTGGGGGCCTTTTCTTGCTCAATTAAATGTTTCCTTATCTTCTAATCAATTTTTGTGAGTGGAACCTTGTTGAATGTGGAATTTGGTTAGTCAAGTAAATTTGGCTGATTAAATGAAAATATGGACCCTTGTGTGATCACCCCGGTTAAACAAAAATGGAATAATGACCATGTGGGTGTTGGATTTGATACGTGGCATGTGATGGGTGTGTTTTGTGGGTTGATGTGGATCGGGTGAGCAGCGGGGCTGCGGTTGACTTGGTTGTGGGTTGGTGTGAATGTTATGTTAGTGATGGGCAGTGGGGCTGCAATAAATGGTATTAAAGGGGTAATGATGTATGGTATTTTTGAGGTTATGGTGGTTGGCAGTGGGGCCATAGGGATGAGTTTGAGTTTTAACGGACTATGGGTTGTGAATAATAAATAAAAAGTGGAAGAGTTAATGAAAAATGGGGCATGGTAATGGAACGGGATTAATAATAAATGGGTTGGTTGGTTGATAAGAAGGAATTGGTTGTGTTTCGTGTGCTTTACTAACATGATTTTTGGATGGCAGGAATAAGTTTTATGAAAGATTGATGTGGTTGGTTGTGGATAGTTGAACAGTTGTTAAATAACTAATAAACTAATTCTACTGAAGCGAGAAAACCTAAATGGGGTTGGGGTTGGTTGGTGTATGCATGCTTTGTAATAGCAGCGCCGAGGCACATGCTCAGTTTCTCTGATTAGAATCCATAAGTTGGGCTGAGTGTTTGGTATATATATACATATATCGGTATATTTTGTGTTTGATCGCACCCCACCCATTTTGATCAATTAGTGCCGAACACTCCCATTTCATGGGAGAGGGTGGTTTCCACGTAGTTACTAGCTCCTTCCTACTCCTTCTTCCCTAGGTTGTGATGGCTTGAGGTGACCTTAAACCTAAGACTCTTCGGGTAAGATTCGATTGGGGTTTATTTAGCCCAAGACTCTTCGGGAAGGTTTTACTGTTTCCCAATAATCATCGGGATGAGGCCCAGGTGTGTGCGGGCAGGATACATGGTGGTGAGGCCCAGGTGTGTGCAGGTAGGATGTGTAGTTGTAGGGCACAGGTGTGTGCGGGCAGGGTACGTGGTTGTGAGGCCCAGGTGTGTGCGAGCGGGATGTGTGGTTTTGAGGCCCAGGTGTGTGCGGGCGGGAAGAGTGTGGCAGCGTTAGGACGTTTTCCGTTAGGAAGAGAAGCTAACTATTGGGGAATGGTGCGGGGTAACCAATACTCGTGTTCTTATATACTACTACTACATGTTGTTATTGTGTTTTGGTGAGTGTGGCTGGTGAGGTTGGGTGGATAGAATTCCTTGCTAGGTTACTACTGTAGTTCTCACGGGACATTAAGATGTCTCCCCACTTGTGCATTAGAGGTTTAGGTTTCCCTACTGAGTATACTTGTATGATCACCCTACATTTACGTTTAGGTTTCCAGGAGGACTAACACGGTCGTGTGGGACCCTACTAGTTAGACAGTTGGAGTTGCTGCAGTTTTCTGTACTTGTTTCTTTCAGTATTGTACTTTCAGCATTCTCGTACTTTCACCTTATTATAAAATTGTTTAAACATGCATGTGGGCTTGGTTTGGGTTTATTTCTATACACCTATTCTTTTATTTTTTTGGGGTTGACTTGTCCTATTTCCCGATCCTAAATAATAAAAAGGGTAATGCCTCCAATATTTGTGAAAACTCATACCATTGGTGCTAGTCGCCACCCCAGGGCCTACTGGAGGTGAGACTCGGGGTTATTATCTCCCTTTCGCCATTTCCAACTCAGGAGGGGTATCTTTGGTTGGAGGGGGTCGGGAAAATACTCATACATATACCTATGTTATCAAGTGATCTATCTCAATCACGAGGAAAACACAGAAAAACTGACTCAGCTCAACTAGGATTTTATTATAAGAGGTAGACACATTTTGAACCCTCGACTGCTGGAAAACTCCTCCCCTTTCGAGTACAGTGATCCTTCCGCCACAACCAGGCGCTTCCCACTAACCATGGACTGCTGAGGTACTCCACCTGTTGAGTACCATGGGTCAGATGCGTCACGCAGAGGCACTCCCCACCGTGGGACTGCCCCCACAACCAGGCACTCTCCCTCAGATCCTGCAGAGTTACTCCTCATATAGAATATCGCGGGTCTACCACCACATTTAAGTGTTCCTCCACCGTGGTTCCGCTGCCACAACCAAGTGCTCCCTAATGGGATAGTTTAGTCACTCCACATCAATCATTCATGAGTCTTCAAGTCTTAGCCAGCTACTAGGATCCCACACGGATGCTCTCTAATCTCCCTTAGATCATCCACAAAAGCTACTGGTCAATGCTCAAATTTCCTTGAAGTCCCACGAAGAAGTATCCAAAAGGTCTATCTCGTCGTAGGGGTGTCAACGCAATTGACGAAAAGTCAATCAGACACCCAGTCTATGAGTTATTAGCCATTTAGTCTGGGGGACCCGTTTAGAATCATGAATGATCCAACCTGGCCTTATCACAACTATATCCCAAACTTTAGTGGGGTATACTCAAGGGGACTTCCATGCTCCAAGATTACCAGCACCACTGAAGGTTCGTAAAATGGCCGAGTGGTGCTAATGATATGGCCAAAAGAAAGTAATGGGCCAGAGTGGTCCCCGGTCCAATCCAACCCGGTCGAAGAGACCGAGCCCGACCAGTGTTGGCCAACTAGGCCTGACCTATTGGGCCTGGGTCAGCTCGTGGGGTGGGCTAGCCTGTTGGGTTTGGTCCAGCCCACTAGCCCCAACCGAGCCGGTCGTGAAGAACTGAAGAGAGCCGTAAGTGTGCGGGGCATCTCGGCTAGGCCTGAGGTGTCTTGGCCTAGTAGGGCATTGCGAGGGGCCAGTTCGGCCAGGGCGCTGCCAGGGTGTGCCCGGTTCTGCCGGGGGCAGTGCGGCCGGGGCTTAGGGGCACGACCGGAAGGGGCTAGTTGGTGTGGCTGGCACGGCCGGCGGGGCAGCACGGCAGGCGAGGGCGGTGCTGCCAGGGTGCGGCGCAGACGGCGATGGATGCGTGGCTGAGGCACAAGGGCCAGTTTGGTCGGCGGTGGGAATGTTGTGTGGGTGGCGTTAGTCGCTGAGGCTGCGGGTGGTGTGGCTGTTGTCTTCGTTGCCTTCGTCATCTACATCGTTGTTTCAAATAACACCACAAAGAAGATCAGCGGGGGGTCAGGCCATGTTAGTTTGGCTTGAACCCTCCGCTTTTAGGGTTGTAGCAATCGGTTCATCAAGAACAAAAAAACAACAACCCTCTCACAAAAGGACAACATCCTTGTTCTTAGTTTTGAAAGAAAGGAATAACATGGGAATAAATCATACTTAAATAAAATTAAACCCCTACCTTGTTCGTTGTTCACCGACGGATTCGTATAGAAGAAGACAAATCGTTGGCAAAATATGGACACCAGTTTCATCACCATTTTTCTCGATCATCTGGCTTGTCATAGTCGAAGACGTCCAACAACCGACGATGTCCCAAGGAAGAAGGTCGGAGTAGGGGTTGACGTTCTTCTTCGGTGGAGCATTATTCATGTCGGAAGCTTTCTCCATTGGAGAGTTTTCTCTAAAGATATCTAATACTCCTTTTCCAACATTTTTCCATCAAATGAATTGATAGCACCTCCAAATAATAGATTTTCTATTTTTTCATTTGATGGGTTTAAAATTAAAATTGTATTATTTAATTAAATGAGATTTCTTAATTAATTAATGGGGGGGTGACACCATTAAAAGAGGGGGTGGTGGCTCCATTAAGTTAAGGGAGGTCAAGAGAGTCTCCGACATTTATGAATGAGTTGAGATGTTTTCCTCCATTAATTGGGGGGATTTGTATGTGGTGGTCCCCACACTGTAAACACTCGTGGGCGGTTAGGTTCGGGTGGGCCCCACAACTATAGCCTCTCATGGGAGGTTATGGTGTGGTGGTCCCCACCTCCAATGTCAACGTGGGTGGTTATAATAGATAAAATAAAATAAAACATGCCTTTAATTTTCTTATTATTCCCATGAAAAACCCCAAAACTCACTTTCACCCACGACCAACTGCCATCGAATAAAAACCCTAATAAAAACATCAAACAAGAATATACAACAAAAAATTATTTGAAAAATATAAAACTCCCAACTATAGATTTTAGGAAAAAATCGATAATACGATTATTATATCAAAACATTCAAATTATATATTTAAAATAGAAACCCCATTTTCATTTCGAAGATGTTTTCACCCAAACCAATAATTAAAAAATCATTCAATTTTCTCCAATACCAATGTCAATTAAACAATAATATTCTTATTAATAAAAAAAATATTTCAAAAAAAAATATTTTATGAAATCTTATAATTTTTTTATCGCGAAATAGATTTTATAGAATATATAAAACCTAAAGAATACAACATATCAATACCAAATAATACACCTACCTTTGGTTTTCCATGAACTCACCACAATTGATGGTCATTTTCAAGAAAATTATAAATATAAAAAAACAATATGTGGAACCCAGGCATATCCAAGAAAAAATCTATCGACATTTAATGATTGGTAGTTTGATTGTATCACGTCTTCTCAGGACCGAAAACAAGACCTCTTAACATCGACTCATCTTATCTATCCATCCAAACAACCAATTTATACAGCCTAAGGAAACACATCTATTCCAATTAAGATCAATAAATCATATGGAATAATAAAAATTAAAATGAAAAATTAAAATTAATATCTTAAATAAATGTGTCATGAAAGGCCTTATCATGATATTTATTTATTAGGAACCTACCCAAGACCATAATCAATCTAAACACCCTAAAAACCATACATAAATATTACATCAAAATATAAAAATATTTCTTATATAACATATTTATCTACATAAAAAGAAATTATCTAGTTATTTAGTAACTGATGGCACATTAATAACAATTCCAACATGAGATACACCATATCCCACAATGTTCTTTTGAACAAGTACCCTGCTATTATAAATTATAAAGAATAACTCTCATCATAAAAATGGTCATAGAAATATAATAAAGGGTGACTTGAAATTCAACATAATTATAAAAAAAATAAGATTTCAATATATCATGGACATTAGTGTATCAAAACATAAGAATTAAATTTGAATAGCATATCCTGCATACAAATAATCATAAAATTTTGATACAAAATAATAGTTGTTAGTTTATAATACTTGAATCATAATGGAATCAAAAAAAATTAAACAGTGCATATAAACAATCAATTTAAGGAATATTTTCATCATAGACATTTGTATAAAAAATAATTTCCTTTATAGTTCAAGGATCACATCCAAGACTATCATTGATAAATGGGTTAACTCCCCAAACCAACATATATGTCAAAGTTCACTCCCAGTAATATCATTGTGGAATTATATTAATAATAAATCTGTTCACTTTATTTTTCATTCGTTTTTTTCATATGATATATCAACGTTTACCTAATTCATTAGAGGGAAATATAGGTCGCACCGACCACATAATTAAAATCATACATATTTGTGCCATAGGATCAGGAAATATTAATCATATCAAAACCAATGAAAAGATATAGTATTAATAATACTTTCATCGTATCATATTCCTTGTAAATAAATTTATTTCATAAAATTATCATTTTAGGTAATCCTTTGGGAAATAAATTGTTATCATAATAACTTCATCATTTCATTATATCATAAAAAATTGAAAAATTATGCTTTTTCATAAGCTTCATATTCTAATTGTCATAGAAAATTCGTAGGAGTAATAATAATTGAATCCTTGGATCATATTTCTTTAAAATAAAAAGTGAAATCGTAGGATTTCATCAAATGTATAAAATGATATCGATAGAACACTTGTAAATTTTTTGGGGAAAATATAATTTCTTCAAAAATTACTATTTAAAACAAAGTATTAATAAATTAATATTGAAATAATTTCGTTGGAAAATTAAAAATAAAATTTAAAATTTAAAATCAAAGAAAATAAGGGTCCAGATGGTGAGAAATTCATTTCATGAAGTAAACGTGAAAATAGATATTCGATTTAATTTTTTTATAAAATCCAAACATGCATTTCTTTTAAAATGTCTTGAGGATTCCTTCAAAAAGGCATTTAAAAAGTAAAAAAATGAAATAAGTTCAATAAATATCATTGGAACGTAGTAAATACTTTTTGAAAACATATATTTAGACATAATTAATATGGAAGACAAATAACATTGAACTGAATTTATAAATAAACCATATTTTCTTAAAAAACATTCTATTAAACATTTTTTTTCAGAAAAAATCTTTTAAAATATATTGTAGACAAGTAGAGAAATATGAATGAAATTTTTTTATTTTTCATGTAATAAATGTATAATAAGATAATTAATGTGTTTTTCTGAGATTTTGATGGTGATAATTCATCATTGGTAGTAGAATCATTACCAGTCATAGTAATTGATAAGATTGTAAAATAAAATCCTTACCACTTTGGTAAAATTGAATTATACTCTACATGAATGAATATCATAAATTAAAATATGTAATATTATAAGAATAAATAAATTCTATATAATTCATGTCGAATGTGATGTATATACACCTTATAAAATAATATTAGTCCCTAACATAACTTGTTTCTCAACGTTTGAAGATTGAGATAAAAATACCTTAAATAAAGTCTCAACAGTCATCCTACACATTAAAACATCCCTTTTGTTAAATATTTTTTTATATTATATACATTACATTACAATATATATATCTATATGATACTATATGTGATTAACATTTGACCCTGAATTTTTCATTTCTTTACAATATTTTGTAAAAGACATATTTCATGAAATTATTTTCCTATTTTTCACATATTTTTTGAATTATTATTTTTGTTAATAATTTTGTATTTATATTAAAAAAACAAATATAATGATAAAAATTATATAAAAAATATATATTTTAATTATATATTAAATAATAGTAATACATAAATTTTAGAGATATAAAATTAAATACATCATTTTTGGAGACAGTATGACATAGGTACACATGATTTATATGTACATTTTTTTAATGGAATAAAATAATAAAGGGAAAAATATATTACCATTGAAGAATCATATTTAAGTGAAATAAATCAAAAAAATTCATTAAACCAATCATTATTACATTTCATATAAAGAACTAACATATCAAATTTCTTCATGAGGTGGTATTCCGTCATACACACGGTCAATGGTACCTTTCCCATTTCATGGAGTAGTAGATGGATATAAGTTGTTCCACTAAAAATTAACATCTCAGTATATGGGTTATAGTTTTTTATTATATCATCATAATTGATTAATTTTTTAAGGATTTAAATGAACTAAAACTAAAACACAAGGTTAATAAATTACGTCTTTCTTAGACAACCTCAATGTGATTACCTTAATGCCATACTACATTTTTTTATGATCACATAAAGTCTTATAAGATTTTGGTATGGATTTGAGAAATATATATGTTTATTTTTTTTCCATCCCAAAGTGTTGTTGATGTTTTATGATGAGAGGGTAAGGGTTGGCCTTTTATAATTTGGGGAGAGGAAAAACTTGGTAGTGAAAGGGAATAATGTGTACACATGTTTTTTAAAATTAATGTTTTCTCAAAAACTATTTCATTATCAATCCTTAGAGGTGATGTTCCTAAAATATGTGCATTCGATGGATTTTATAGTATTTTATATGTAATTATACCCCATATAATTTTAATTTAAGCAACTTGAAAACCCATTTTGACCTTAACAGTGGTAAATAATTATTACTATTTTTAAGATTAATTATTGTATAATATTCTATTCACCTTTTTATATAATATTACTTATACTATTTTCCTAAAATAAATTATATGTAAAAAGTGATATATTATTAAAATTAAACATAATGTTGAATACAATTACCCCAATTTGATTAAAAAATATAAAATTAAACTAATTTTAATTTTCAAAAACCTTATTAAACTAATTTGGATGGTTTTAAATTTTATAAACTAATAAATATTCTTAATAAAAAAAATACTTTTAACTATTCACTAAAAATATACATTTCAAAAAATATATAAAAACTAATTGTAAGATAATTTTGACTTGGCAACTTTAAAAAATAATTTTTTTTATAAATAAATTTTCTAAATGTGTTAACAAAAATACTATTATTATTTTTTACATAATGTAATACAAATAATTTTCGGAAAAAATAATTTATTTGAAACATATATTGACTATTCTAAAAAATTAGTACTTCATTATAAACATGTTTCCCTATAGAAACCAATTATTCATAATATATAAATTTTTTATCACTATTTATATATCTATGATAAATAGCTAGGTTGTAATTATCACATATAAATAATAATATTAATAATATAACTTATCTTGTTAATGATTAGTGACATTGGTAACAGATGATTAACACAATGTGACGTGTCATGAAATCTATCAATTAAATTAAATTTATTCCTAAAATAATAATTCAAAAAAACGTAGGGTGTAACATTCCACCCTTCATAAAATGAATTTATCCCTCAAGATTTTTCACACCGCTAAAATAATGAGAATCATTATTCCTTATTATTTCCTCAGGATCACACAGATCGTCCTCAAACTAGTGTTTTCTTCACAAATGTGTGACCAGTTCAGTGGTATAACGTTATATAACATTCTCTATTCGATAAAAATATCTCCACTGGTTGTTCTTTATAAGAAATATATTGATTTATCGGTATAAAAACTACGTTAAGTACATGCGAATGGTCATGTATGTGAATTTTTAGTGGAGATTCAGGTAACACATGGTTGAACTTGAGATATTTTGGGATGATAGACTAACTATTGGTTTCCACATAGATATGGTCATGAATTTTTAAGGGACCAATATAACAAGGGTTTTATTCACACTTCTATTCAAACGCAACATGTTAATCCTTGATGAAATTATTTGAATCACATTTTGAATTACAGCAAATTTCAAAACACTAGCAATTTTCATGATAAAATTTCAACCAACTCTGTTTCACTCTTTTATAATGTAGAATTTCTCAAATTTTCTCTTCCATTTAGTTAAATATATAAGGATATGACTTCTTTATTCATCCAACGTCATTCTAGTATGTTTGATTTCAACACTTCTTTCCATTGATGGATTAACAAGGGGCTATATGAATGCTTAAGATAAATCCATTATTTGATGAAAACTTCTCTAAATTAAGGAGTTAGTACCATAATCCTTTTAAATAATGTGAATAGGATATCGACATATCATTTTGGGATTGAAATTTTATCTTGGAAAGAAAACATATATGTTGCCCCTTTTCTTTATTACAAATTAATTCATGAATTATTAAATAAGATGACACATAAAAACCTGAGATGATTTAGAATTCTAGTGTCTTGATTAATTAAGTAAATTTCATAAAAAATAAACAAAACATGATGTAAATCATCTTTATTCAAAACATCCTTAACATGTACGTACATAAAAATGTAAGCAATAACCTGATGACATAAATAAGAATTGAATTATCAATAAATACAAGTAAGGGAATAATCATATTATAACATTATAAAATTAATAAATGTTAAAAAAATATTAATATCAATGGGACAAAAAATGGGTGTGAGTTTTAATAATGAATAACAAGGCATGGCACAACATAATAATCGTAAATGAAAAGGGGGAATGCGGAAAAAAACATAAAACACAACAACATAGACATATGTAAAGGCCAATAGACATAACATCAGGATATAAATATTACTATGATGGATTATATTGACACCATAAACCCTTTCATGATGTCTCATGATACTAAAACCTTACCCGATACATTGGAGCAATATTTAATTATGGGGACACTAGTCACATTTATTTCATTCTCATGATTACTTGTTCAATAGAGATCATACAACCTGGATTTATTAATCGTCATATTTTATTAAATGATCATGGACCGTAGAATAAATTTATGTATGAGCACTATCTAAAATTATATTTTCATAAAGGTTAACACCATTGATAGTAAATGGGTACACGTATTCACATTACAATTGTTAGATACATAAAATTATGGTAAAATATTTGCAGTGTTACAAGGGAATATAAATATTCATGGGGTAGATAAATGATATATAAATGTGTATATAATTATTTTTACATCCTAAGTTATATAAGGGGGGCATATAAGAAAAAATCCCAACTTTTTAATAAAGAATATTTGATGGATACAGTAGTGAAGATAATTAAATAAAGAGAGGAAATATAAGAACCCTTACCTTGAGTGTGTGATTATAGATGCTTGGGAGGAGCTTCATAAGTGATTGAGGAACATTGAGAGGACAATATAGAAGGTATTTAATATTTTGGACATTCTCCATGTTTTTTTTTGAATAGAAATAGAATCATGTGTAGGTTTATATTGGAAGTAGATTATAGTTATTTATTATATCCCGACCATATTTTTTAGACCCTATATTGCAAAATAAACAAAATCACAAACCATCCTATGCATAATTCCCTTGGATTCTGAAAAATTAAAAAACATTAGTATTTTATATGTCCAAGTCCCTACATTAATTATATAATTTTCGTGTGGATGTGAAGGTGACTCATACAGTTAAATAAATTATTTTATATCCCAAAAGTTTATTATAGATTTTATGAGATTCATAATGGATTTATAAAATTAATGAAATAAACATAAAATCACAATATATTACATTATAATCATATATTTTGTCATGTACCCAATTTATATTATTTATCACATTATTTTGGGTCACTATGATGTCATTGTACACACTGTATATTTATATCGAATTTAATTTTTACCTGAAAATTTGACTATCACCTAAAATTATTAAATACATACCATTAAGAAAAGTTTGATGTTATGATTTCAAAAATAATATTAATTTTATCAAAATAATTTCATAAATATTTTTATTTTAGTTTTAAAATAATAATTGACATTTATTGAATATTGTCGGGAATATTTTATAAAAATAGTTTTTGAACCCTTATAAAAATTAAATTTTACATAATAAAAATTTAATTAAAATTTAGAATTTAAAAAATTAGTAAGTAATAATATTTTCTTAAAATATTATTTATTTTAAAAATATATTTATTTTTCAAAAAATATATTTAATTAATTTTGAATAATACCCAAAAATTGTAGGTGTTCATTAATGTGTCAAAATAAAAAATAATTTATATGGTTACAATAATAAGTAAATATAAACATTATACTATTGAAAATATATATACATATTCAAATTGATTTAAACCCTATGTTTATAATATTCATATTATCAGTAATCAATGTCTAAATTATAATTTATTTATGATGGTAAGATTACTTTTAAATATTATTAGATATAATAAAACCAAATAATTGCATGTGTCTCATATAACAATGTTACATAATAGGACATTTAATTCATTCGCAACAAAAAATTATTTTATAATTGTTTATATTGTCACAATATTCTCCCATTAAAATATTTATCCCTAAAATTTTTCATTTCCCACACTAAAATATACGAGGGAAATTATTTTTCATTAAATAGTGGGTTTCCATGTCACTTCCTCAAACTTATGGTTTATACACTAGATATTGACCAGATGTGTTTTCTTATATCAAAGAACATTATTTATATGAACTATGAACATTAACAATTGTTCCTCCAATGAGAGACCATTTTCCATTGATATCACCTATATATTGTGTACCTATGAGTGGCTTAGTATGTTCTTCCCCAACATAGATACATGGAAGACATAATTTAACTTACATAGGTTAACTGGGTGTTCTAGATGATAGTTCACCACACCTATGTGATAAAGGTTCTAAAAGTGATTGATATTTGTTGAAATAATATTTAACTTCATCCTAAATATCACGAAATTATTCTATGGATATATATATATATATAGGGAAATTTGGTCTCCATCCTGAATCTCTAGGTCTTATCAATGATTGTGATTATAAATATTTTTTCCACTCTCAATAGCCTTGATGTGTTACTAAATGGTTTTATCATTTTCCATAATTTCCTTTACAATTTCCCAACATTAATGACTTATATATCTCATCCCACAAATATATTCATAGGGGTCTATTTAGATACAAAAAAGGAAAATTTTATTTTTTGAGAACATAGTCAAAGAAATATGTTGGTCCCATACACTATTGAATTAAATTTACTGTGGTATAAACATTTACATAAGTGTATTTACAGTCCACTCAGATTGCCCATCAATTTTTGGGTGATAAGACATATTGATATTTGAATCTGTATTTAGTTCATTTAGGGGAATCTTTTAGAACATGGTGGTAAATTTTGGAACCCAGGCATATACAATAAATATTGGTGTTCCACGTATCATCAAAACTTCTATAATATATATCCTTTAAAATTTATCAAGTGAGAAGTCATAATGAATAGAAATTATGTGTAATTTCTTTGTATAAGGATCTAACACAACCAGATAGCATTATTTCCTCTCCATGTGTTTTAAACAATAGTGAGAAATTAAATTTTTTTTCCCATTTCCATGTATGTATGGGTAATGGTATCCTCATCCCCTTAAATTTATTCATTTTATTCTATAATTTTCTTAAAAAAAAGCATCTTGGTTTATATTCTATGATCTCATTAGTCATATTTTCCATCAAATAGAACTCTCAGAGTTCTTTCTAAATCACTTTTGTTCATGGATGGATGGATATGGTTAATCTATGGGCATAATCTAACACATGCTTATTTAACTCAAGATTCGACGGTAGGCATAGTCATGACCCAAGTATCATAACTCCATCATAAATATAGATCTTGGAGGATTTCCATTTTCTTATAGATTCTTTATTTTTCTAAATTCTCATATAATCTCTTTGAAAAAACGTTTTTCATACTGAAAGGGACAATTGAGCAGTCATTTTTTTGGTATTTATGATTTTTCTTTAATTATGTCAAAGTATCCATACATTTCAATTCAAAGAAGATCTGACTATTCTTGATTATAATATATGACTAAATTTTTGGTTCCTTTAACATAGAGAATCATCATCATTATTCACATTCCTATGATAGTTTAGGATTGACCTTTCATAATCCTTGATCTACTATAACCATCGTCATTGGTGCATAATCAACACTTTTTGTGTGAATATATACTTTTGTCTTTTGTGTTTCACAAACGATTCACAATTATCCCCTAATATATAGTTTAATCATATTATCAACATGAAGATAATTATATACAACTCTCGATCATGTTTTTTGTGGTTATATTCATGAACATTCAAATTTAATAATTCATTGGATATCACTATATCATTCTTCATTGTTCATGAAAATCAATAACAAAAAAAAAATCAATAGTTATGGGTAGTGGGAGTATATGTATAGTTATAAACCTCTTTTTTAACTCCTTGATGCCCTTTCCTAATTTATCACTCCATGAAAACATGATTCCCATCTGAGTTAGCTTGGTTATAGGGTTTCAAAATTGGGATAAATTTCTCACAAATTATTTATAGTACTAACTCATCTAATAACACTATTGATACTTATCAAAGATATTTTCCTCATCCATCCATTAATTTCAACTATCTTTGAAGGGCCCATAAATATCTCATTTCATTTGATAATATTCCAAATTAACAAGACTTCCTTCACCCGAAACTATCATTTTTTACGTGGTAAAAATAATATTCTTACATAAAATATATAGTAGATTAATCATATTCTCTTTATCTCCTCCTTAAATTTGGAGTGTAGTAGAATATCATATATAATGTATAGAAACAAATGTCAATGTAATATCTATGGAATATAATCATCATTTCTATAATGATTTATGGAGCATTAGTGGGTTTTAAATGAATTACAATGAACTCAAAGTAAATTTATCTTGTACGAAAAGAATTACAGTTTATATCTATATTTTCCAACATAACACAGACATACCCTTACCCAAGATCCACATTTAAGATGTATTATGCTTTTCGTTGCTCATAGAAAAAATTCAACAATTTTTGCAATTAGATAATTGTTCTTTTCATGATCTTGTTGAGATTTATCTAATAAATTCAAAGTCAAAATGATGCTTCCTTCTTTTTGAAAAATAGAACAAGTGCACCTCAGGGTGAAGAACATAGTCATATGATCCCTTTATCAATATTCTCTTATAGTTTTTTCTTCAGATCCTCATCATAAAATTTTTCCATTCTATATAGAGTGTTGGATAAAGTTAATATTCTAAGTATAAGTTCAATTATCCAAATTCAACCTCTCGGCTATGATAATTATTGAAAAATTCATCAAGATACACTTAAATGTATTCCACCACAATGGGAATCTCTTCGTGTATGGCCATTTCCATTTAATAAATAACATGACCTATAAAAGCTTACTCATAGGGAAATAATATCCATTATTTTAATTTTGGTACTAAAATAGATTCATCATTCTCCTTTCATTTTTATATGGTCTGGGGATGATTTACATATGATGTGTGATTTCTTCCTCAATATAGTTATTGTTTTCTCTAAATAGGGAATGCCAATGCATATCCCTAATAGCATAAAATAACAAAAAAGTGAGTATTACATATGATGAATTTTAATAATGGAGGTTTTATATACATGGGATGAAAGAAATGACCCATTTTTTATTTTCACTGAAAGCTCTACTTCCATGATTGGTGATAGGGATTGAATAGTTGTAAAAAACTATCCTGATATGAATAATGTTGTAGAACTAAAAAAAAAATTAAATTCCATATTCTTGAATTGATAACTTGTATACTATCTCAACATTGTTGTTGAGATCCACCTAAGAGGTGTTGATGGAAAAATCAATCACATGCAGCCTTGGACTCTATAGGTTGTATCTAAAAACCCTTGTATTAGTGCATTGGTTTTAAAAGTTCCATAGTTCCTGATAGTTGACAATATGAACAATGTTCTAAGAGTTTACTAGAGAATTAATTTCCTCAATTCCATTAGTGGCGTTATCCCTTCATTAATATCATCCTAGGATTCTTTCTTTTACACAACTAAATCATTTCCTCATTCCCCCTAGGCAATTTTTGAGTTGCTTCATTCCTCAATTTGGACAAGGGGGTGTTGAAATTTCATAGTACCAACAAATATCCCCACCAGACAGTAAAAATAAAACTCCATGTTACACTTATTTTCCATGTTACACCCTTCAAATTAAATGACCTCCATTTGGACATGGTTATAGCCAACCAATAACATATTGAACAAATAATTTGGGGATAAGGAAAAATACATAGGCATATCATTCAATTATTGATATGTTTTCACAGTACAACCAAATAAATTTTTATTCATTTTTCTTGAGAGAAACGAAATCCCATTCCGTTTTAACTTAGAGTGTTCAAAGATACTATTTATTAATAAAAATATTATGATCATTATTCCACCCCCAAACATCAATCCCTTCCTAGGGCTTCATATTATTGATCATTGTCTAAAACTGATCATTTAATCCCTCCCTATGATAAAGATATATAAGAAGCATATATTTTATTGATTATTTATGAATAAAGGAGATCTTCTCAATTCCATTGGTCCATTGTTCTATGATTAATGGATCAGATGATCCATTGAATATCATAGGCCTTTGTTGCATGAAGGTATTGATAGAATATTTTATCTTATTAGGGGGATTTGGGTGCTCCCCCTAATATAGGATTATATATAAAACATGATTCAGTTTTTTGAGTATCGTCACAATGTTATTGAATCCTACTCTCATCGAGTTGGGAATATAATTGGGCCATACCTCACATTTCCCATCAAATTTATTTTTTACCATATTTTCCAATTTATGGACAATGGATATAATAAATGGAAAATTATGGATGATTATATTTATAATATTAATTACAAAAATGGGAATAGAAGGAAATTAAAGGAATAACATATAAATAACAGATTCTTCTTTAGACTAATAATTTCTACGGTTCAATCCATGTTATACATGATCTATTTCCTAGCATAAATTCTAAGGGTAAATTTTTGTTCCCATAGTAATCATACATAATGAGATTATAAATTGACCAAACTATATCCCTTATGAATTTCAAATTCAGTGTGCAACAAGGCCCATTTTTACTCAATGTTTCTCAGTCAAGTCCAATTCCACATGGTGTTTTTGGTTTTTACCCTAATGTACATCTATTTCAGATTCACATAAACAGGTATTATCGCTACAACGACATATTTTAATGATAAACCAATTAATATGAACATACCAAAATTTAGGGATGATTTATCTAACATAGTATAATCATTAATTCTTTCTCTATTTTTTCCATTCCTCATCGTATAAATAACTAAACTTTTCCGATACTACCAACAATGAAAACCCTTATATTTATTACATAATAATTCATGATTGATTATTTATGGTTACACATACAACTACCCCAATGAAAGAAATTTCTGGTGTCTCTGGGAATTATCTACAATACATTAAAACATAAATCAATAAAAACATCATCAATATTGATAACTTCCTTAAAATTCACTTATATAAATATGCATTGGATAATCGGAACATATTAATGAGAAAGGTGTGACCTTTAAAGACCAGTAGGAGAATAAAAAAGGAATAAAATGAATAAATGTATACGTTTAAGGAAAATATGCCAATAAATAGGACATAAATGGGTTGGGATTCAAAGACATATACAATTAGGCAAGATATTTTAGGATAATCGGAAAGGTAACATGGGAAATGATAAAACAACATAGAAAATTATGTAAAAAATATAGGTCAAGAATAACTACACTGAAGTTATAATGGGAAATTCCTATAATGGAATATGTTTACTCCATAATCCAATGTTTTAAGTATCATGATTATAAAAAATTACACAATTCATTGATGAACAATATAACTCTTCATTCACCCATCAAATTAATTTCACTATCAGTCTTATGTGTGCCACAAAGATCCTACGAAATTGATTCATTCCTAAAAATGATATGTTGAAAGATAATGGTTATGGAATAAAAACATTCACATCCCAAATAGATTTTTATAAGTGAAAAAGTTGAACACCCTTGATAGCAAATTGGTATGGGTATTCACAAGAAAAATGTTCAATGTAAAATATCACAATGAATATTTTGAAAAATAATAGAGGAGTATAATGGTTCCTGGAAGGAAATAAAGAAATTGAAAGGGATATCACATTTTTTATACATAATAAATTAATTATTAGGGACATGTAATGGCATATTAAATAAAAATAAAATTGAGGTAATATGGGTAACATAATGATGATACTTCAATGAAGATGAGAAGGAAAATAATTCTTACCATGAGAGTGTGAGTCCAAATGCTTTGGAGGAACTTATTGAGTGCTTTGGAGATCCATAACAGGACTTTAGATACGGGTTGTATGAGTTCGAACATGCAAAAATTAATTTTTTTTGAGATAAATGGGGTCTTAGTTATGATTATATATGAAAATAAAGGGGAGTTATTCATTATTTCCCTAACCTTGGTTTGGTTCTCAATATAACAAAATAAATAAATCCAAAAACCTTACCTTTGATTTTTCTAATTGTTTCTACTAGAAGTTATTTTTTCATTATTTTATAATTCAATGGTTTGAACAAAATAAAATAAATCAATTTAGGGCCCCAAAGTGAGTCATATTCTTTAAAAAATGGGTTTATAACATTAAAACATTTTATAGGTATGGAAGATGTAAAATATCTATCTAAAATAAATAAAATAAACATAAAATAACATTATTTAGATTGATAAAAATATATATGGTCATTGATACACTATACATTATTTATTACATCATTTTAGGTTCATTTTTTAATCATAAAACATGCCATATATTTCTACTGTATAATGTTATTAATCTAAAATTTAATTTTCTCATAATATTATGAACAAGTATCAATAAGATAATTTTAATGTGATCATTCCAAAAAATAATATTACATTTATAAATTTTTTTTGGAATATATTCATTTTAACATTTTAATTATAAATCAAAATTTATAGAGAAATGTAGGGATTTTTGACAATAATAATTTTGAAAAATAATTTAATAAATAAATTTTACATCATAAACATTATATTATCACATTTATTTAATAAAACTAATATACAAATAATATTTTAATAAAATATTAATTATTTAAAAATCCATTAATAATTAAAAATAAATTCTATATTTTAATTTGAATATTCCCAAAAAAATTTTTTTTTATCAAAATAAGAAATTATGTATAATGTAATAATAAGAAGTAACTGTAAACATTATTCAATATAAAATACCATATTAATATTCAAATTATTGTGGTCTTTATCTGTATAAATTTAATACATTAGTATGCCCAATATTTATGGTGTATGATGTAGATATTTTCATGGGTTGGTTTGTCATATGTGGTTTGGGATGTCATCCCAATGAGATCTCACTTCTATCATAAATGATTTCCCTCATGATTAAGTTATTTGATCTCAATATCTCATAGAATATTTGATAAATGGGATTCATAAGGGATCATCCTACTCCATTATTCCATCACTTCACTTTTTTGAGTCAATTGGATTTGTTCAAACACTATATTTATAAAAACTATGGGAACGTTATTCAGCGGAGATATAATCAATGGTTATGATACGTAATGTTAATTTAAATATAAAACATATAATCAAAATAGTGATTTTCATGTTTTTTATATAACTATATTACAAAATAAAACATTTAATTAAATCACAATGGGGATTTTATTGATAAAATATTTGGAAAATAAAATCTCTCTATGGTTGATATTTAGTGTGATAACTCAACTTTATATCAAGGGATTATAATCATATTTTTGAAAATGGTGAGTTAATCCTTGTATCTTGATCAAATTCAATAAAATATTGTACTCAGTGAAACATTAATATATCATCATTGTATATACTAGAATGGTCATCCATAGATAAATCGCCTTGGATAGTGATAGAGTGTGCTGAATTTCTAAGATAATCATCTACAAACCATATAGAATTATCCAATTACATGTTTTGATGAGTCAAACTACCCAATTTTTGGTGATGTTTTCCAACTTTTATTAAGGTATTGGTGATGGATGTAACATCCCTTTATACATTTCTTCCTCACCCATAACTAGATGACATACCACATACTGAGATACAAACTTTGAAATATCACTCTTTAGGCCATCCCACCAATATAATTTTTCGTATCACAATATATATATATAAATTATATATTGATAATAAATATTTACTAGCTTCCACTAACAAATCCTTCAAATTTTTTATGAACAGAACAGAAAAATGGTATCTAAAACCCATCATTCAATCAAGATCTAGGTTACAACTTGGAACACTTTTATCCTTTTTCCACAGGTCTATATCTTCATTCTACACCTATTAAAACTTCACATGGATAGATGGTTAAAAATTAAATTGAAAATTGTAAGATTACTCCATTTTGTTTTTTATTCCAATTAAAACCGTGTAAAATTATGATGTTTTGGATATTTTGGGATCCTCATCAAGGATACACATATTTGATTATTTCAACTTAATGAATAAATCTACTTGTTTCCCTTACCAATGTGGTATTTCTTTCAATAGTAAAAACCATTAATCATCACTTTAGATATTATCTGGAAGATGATCAAATCCATATATTTGAATATATTAATTAAACATTTTGATCATTATATATATCATAATTTTATCTATAAAGATAATGATTGATTGTGTTTTAATAAAAACATACCACAACTCTATCATTAACATATTTAGTTTATTTTTCATATGAACCATGAATTTTCATTATTAATAAGCTTTATCCTTATAACTGTACATAATAATCCCTCCCAATCAATTCTTGGATGCATAATTATAAATTCAAAACCCTACTATATTATAGGGTAATTTAATCATAGGTGCGATGAATAATATTCTATTCATTCCCCTAAAATATTCATTGCATTAATCTATCGAGAAGAACTTCTACCCCTTATATTTAAACTCAGTGATTGGATAAGGAATTTACTAGAAAAGCTTCAAAAAAACATATGGGATATCTAGATAAACACATAACACAATGTATCTATATCAGTGTGGTTAGTCTTAGGCATCATTCAATAGCATCCTTCTCTAATAGATATACCTATAAGCACTAGATTGAAATTTTATCACTAAAAATGTTAAATTTGCATCTAAAATTCATAAATCATGGACATTTGATATAATATTTCCTTTTATATTCTCTTTAGTAGAATTTTTAATAAATCATCATCATCTTCCTTATGCGTTGAATCAATGATAATATTTTCTAACAAATTGTAAAAAAAATAATCCTAAAATTATATATGGATAATTATTTAAATCCATGATTATAGTGGGGGAATATATAAGATATAATAGAAAAAATATATGATCATTATTTCCCTACAATTTATTTAATGATGTATTGGGTATACTATCATTATTGTCATTCGTTTTATGACATTCAAATTAAATGGAAATATTGTAATATTATTGAGCTCAACATAGTTTATCAACAAGTTCATAAATATTGGGTAGTGGGTATTGTTATTCATTGGGATCTTTTTTAGTTCCCTAAATTTAATGAAAATTCACATGGATCCTTATTTTTATTTATAAAAATTATTTTTCCACCCATGTTTATAGACATATCTAAATTAATCCCTTATAAAACTTCTCATGATGTTTCTTATTCAATTCATAGTTTTTAATCAATTCCAATTTATATAGAGAATTTGAAAAAAAATCCTGGAACTATCATTGAGTTCTATTATGAACACAAATTATCCTTTCAGTGAAAGGATAGTCAATTATTCAAAAAACATATAAAAATATATTACACAATATGTATATAATTTATGTTGATCTTATCCCAAACCATCTTATATAACAAGAATCTTGAATAGGAATCAATAACAATAAAATTTGTTGTTATTTACATGTAATTTATTATTTAAAATTACACTGATTTATGATCATAACTTAGTTGGGAATATCAAATGTTAATTAACTTCAATGAAAATTAATGTTAGAACTATATGGAAAAAGATAATATATTCCTAATATAACAAAAATTTCAACCAAAGGACGAATATGTTATTTTGAGAAAGAACATTCTCAGAACTTCAACTTAAGATGAATTATATATTTGAGATGTGATCATAAACCATTAGGGGGTTTCACTACAAAATATATATATAATAGTATCTGTGACGTCCCAGTACAATTATAAAATTCATCATAAATGAATTAATGGATAGATCCATAGTTGAACAAGACATTATATGTTATAGTGTGTATGGTACATGTATCTTTCATCACATCATTGTTTCACCTCGTATTAGAATAAGTGGTTGCATGATATTTTTCATTTCATATCTACATCGTAGGTTTCTCACATTGAACATCATAATTGAAACATTTATTTGATAATTGGTTAACCTAATTCCCATACAACTTGCATTCCACATACTGGAGTGTGGTTGATACATTATATGGACCTTTATATCTATTTTCTTAATTATCAAACATCATCCCATCCGATAAGAATTAAAATCCCTATTATATTTCTCTACACATTTAAAAACTTTACCAATACCATTAATGATTTTTTTCTATGTCTCCTTCCACACATTGATCTTAAAAGAATGCTCATCTTATTCTATAAATGGGTTTCATATTTTCGTTTGAACTAAAACATAAAATTATTTTCAATCCAATGAAGTCAATGGTCTACTCTAATATCTATTTCAACCATGACATCACAAATAATGATTTCATTATAACTAATAAATATTCATACAGATAACATAATTCATAGAATTGGTTTTGATCTAATGAATCATCGATCAACCTCTCATTCAAGATGGATGATAATTCAGGATGTGTACCTCTTAATTACCATAAAATCTTCCTTATATATACCTATAGATTCATCATATTTTATAATTATCTCAATTAAATTCTTATATATTTTTGTACAAATAAAAAGTTGTGGTTACTTATTTAAAAATATTATCATAAACCCATCCTAATTCAAGTAGTCAATCTCATCATGTTCCCTTCTATTCATATTGAGATTCCACAATTTATCAGCTTCTTAATCCATACTATATATGGGGAAACTGTAATTTTAATGTTTTGAACACTTGAGAATGTAAGAAAAACTTTTTAGGGGTAAAAATTAATTTCCCATCAACTAGTCGATAAGTTAATACACTGAAATAAGGTGGTCTTTTCCTCATTAAGGACTCGATAGAAAATTGTTCCCTCCTTTGATCATTAGGGAGTCCAGCACATTTCAAATTTTTATATTTTTGTGTGATCCCTAGAAACCATATTACTCTTTCCTACTCCAATACTGTTTTTATGTTCTTGAGGACAATAAATGAATTGTATTTCTGGATTAAAATGATTTTTTTAGGATATATCGATTAAAAAACATATTGTACGTAACAATAATAATAGTGGGGAACCACATAATAATGGTAAATCTAATTTATGATATTTAAATAAATAAAATTATTTTAATTTATAAAATACACGATTTATCTTATATTTTCTATAATAATTATTTATTTCAATCTTTTATGGTGGTCGATAACTAGTTTGTGAATTTCAAATTCATAACCCATGGGGGTTTCATCAAGGTGTGTAGCAATACAAGATATTGTGCACTAGGTAATGATCAAGTCACTCTAAATTTCTCTTGGTTTAATATATTACCCATATACAGGATAGTTATAAAATAACATCTGCATCTATTATTGAGAAATATAATTAATTTTTTTGAAACTAATTTCTCTATCATTTAAAAAATTTCCATAACACTTTCCAAAATATTTACAAATCGCTAGATGTATTATTGGATAAATCATTAGAAATATCAATAAAGTTCCCAATAATTATTTCAAATTATATATTACATAGCCTAACTACTCCATGATCTAGTTACAACTATAATGACCTAAACATCTCATACATAAATATTACATTTTAGTCTATGAATTTTGATTTAATAACATAAGGATTCAAGATAGAATTATATTTTTCTACTCACATTAAAAATTTGGACACATAATTAACTAGACTATTAGTGATCTATGTTTTCCCCCACTACGTTCATCATAACTATAACCCCTCTTATACATATCAAATTCAATAACATTCATCATAACTTGCAGAAATAAAAAATTTGAAAGAGTATTCTAAGATGCTTAGAAAGGGAAAACCTTGTATATATCAACGTATCAAGGGAATATGGATATGAAGAAAATGTGAATAAAATTTTAATTACATTCCCTACATATAATACATAGTAAACATCACTCCTTGAATAAATTTGGGTAGATTGTAAGACATCGATAAAATAATAATGAAATAACACAAACCATGAGAAAATTACATTGGTATATGGGATAGATTCATTGAATATATATAATCATGGAAAATATTTTCTTTATTATATTAAGGATAATTTCCAATATAATTATTGATGAATGGGTTAACTCCCCAAATAATTATAGAATTAATGTTTCACTCCCAAGAATATCATATGGGAAAGAGTCCCTTATATAACTTGGTTCACCACCCATTCATATCATGTATGTCTAATGAGATATTGGTGTTCGTGAAATGAATTGGAGGGGAATATAGGTCCCATGTATAACTTAATGAATATCATATTTATGTGTCCTACATGAACATAAAAAATGTATCACATAATAACTTATGAAAATAATGGGAATCATAAGACATTAATCATATCAAATGACATGAAATTAAATGGACTTAATAAATAATTAATAATATTATAAAATAATGAAATGAAATATGTTTCTTTATTATATATCTATTAAATCATAGTATAACACATGGAAATAGATTCTAGATTCATTAGAATCATGTCATCACACACATAAAAAAATTTGGAAATAAAAACAATTCTATATGTGCGTCATATTGAATTTAAATCATTTGTAACATCAAAGGATGTCATCGTAGAAGGAAAATTATTCACAAATAACAATTTTATCACTTCTAGAGAAAAATAAATTTTGAATGAAAATAAATTTCTAAATAAAATAATTGATAAAATATTTTGTAAACACTTTTATTTTAAAATAAACATGGAAAAATAGAAAGCAATACTAAAAGAAAATAATATTCTGGTTGTGGTACATTTAATTCATGTTTATGATATTGAAAAAATAATCAATTTATATTTTTTTATAAAATAAAAACATGAACTGTTTTAATGTTACATTGAGATTAATTTAAAAAAACAAAAATATCAAAAAATGATAAAAATTAAATTTAATAATAATTTTTTATGTATTAAAAACATTCATTAAAGCATTTTTTCTATAAAACATGTATATAGAGAAAATATAATTATCAATTGAAGAGAAGGAAATTTTATTTTTTATAAAATAATTTATTTGAAATATTAAGTACATAAAGAGAGTTAATGAAGAAAAATATTTTGTATCATCATATTAAAAGAGGATATTAAAATTAACTAATATTTTTTTTGAGATATGGGACCTAATAATTAATCATTTCTATCAAAATCATTAAGAATCTTAATAAATGATAAGATTGTGACAAAAAAACCTTGACACTTTGGTGATGTTAAATTATAATCCCCATGATTGAATAACATTAAATTTTACATATAATGTCATGAGAATAATAAATATTCTGGTTATTAAATTTCAAAGGGTCTGTATATATATCTCATCAAATAATATGGGTTTATAGTATAATATATGTCAAAGATGAAAAATATAGAAAAAAATCCTTAGTCATAAGTATCAACTTCATTATCACATGATCAAACATCCTATATAATGAATATAATTTTATTTTCAATATATAATGAAAATATTCATAACTATATTATTTCATATCTGATTTACACATTATATTTTATTAACTATTTATTTTCAATTCTGGTTAAAAGTAATGTTTCAGTGAATAAATGCATCATTTTCCGATAAGTTATGATTTGTTATTTTTTGTTCTCAAACAATGACAATGGTTGAATCACCTTAGTAATTTTTAAATGGAATAAATTTCTTACATATTTATTATGTATTTATTTTTTTTAATATATAAAATGGTAGAGATAGGAAATGAAACACACCTGGAGTGAATATAGTATGTTGTATGTATGCATGAACGTTAATTTATTTTCGTTAAGGATTTAATGAAAATAGGTGAACAATATATTATCATTATAGAGTTACATTATGTCATACATATCATATATTTCCAATAAACACGTCCTTATTACCTTATATGAAATTCATGAATGAATCACATCGCTTCACGACCCAGTAGCTCGCTGTACACAAGCGCAATGTTTTCATATTTCAATAAAATTTATTGTAAGAATTTATTATTGTAATTATAATTAAAAAAGTATAATAATATCATTAATATTTTATTCAATACTTTAATACATCATTATATATTGTCTTTATAGGTTGTGATGGAAAAAATAAAATTAGTGTAAGAGGTGGTAGTCCACCGGACACACGATCGACAGTTTCATTTCATATTTTATGGAGATCAAGAAGATTCTAGTTTATTACACTAGAAAAATAACATATCAGTATTATTTACAAAATCATTTGATTATATCATCATTATTGAAGAATATTTTCTATAGTTAGAAGAAGAGTAAAATAAAAATTCATAGTTAAAAACATTACCTTTTCTTGGAAAATCTCTTTTCATTTTACATTAAGCCTTCTTAAATTGGATTTATGATCAAAAAAGGGAATATATGGTGAAGGGTGGGATTTATTTAATATATCATGGTAGTTATTCTCGGGAAAAAATTATTTCAGTATTGTGAGTTTTGAATTAAAACGGGTGTCCTTTAATTAGTGGAGGAGAAGGCAATGTTGGTATTTTTGAAAAGAATAAAGTGTACCCACATTTCTCTCATGAAAATATAATATAAAATGGATCATTATAGAATCATAAAAGTTATTTTGTCTAAAAATGTCCATGAAAATGGACCTAGGTACGTCTATGGTTAATTTTAGCTGAGGCTTTTTATGTTTATTGCCCCGATTAACTCATTTTTATTATAAATATAGTAAATAACATTTAATATTTTTACTATTCATAATGATCAAAAAGTAATTTGAGATTATTTGAAGATATAACTAATTTTTAATCAAAATATGGAAAATATTTTAAATTATTAAAATCGTATAAGGGTATTAATGTATATAAAAATAAAACACACACATGCAAGGAGAATGCAGGTTTTCAAAGGAAAAAATTTCATAAATAGAGAATTTTTTAATATAAAAATTTAACAAAAAATTAATTCAGATGATAAAAAATATATTTATAAATTTATAATTCAACTATAATTACTCATAAAACTTTTTTAATAAAATATTATATTGGTAAAATGTTATAAATAAAAAATTAATCTTAATAAAAACAAGTAGTTTTCACTCTTCAGTTAAAATTAATTATTTTACCAAAATTATATTAACTTCACTCTAAGGTAATTATAATGTATAGATTAGAAAAATTATTTTTAATTTTTAAAATAAAATTTATAAAAGGGGTAAAAAATATTATTTTATCACAAAATTAAAAAAAAATTGAATACAGTTTTATAATATAATGATTTTTCTAAAAATTATGTAATTATTATCAATATAAGTTAATTATATAAAACCATTATGCATAATATTTATACATTTTTTATGACTATTAATATCTATAATTTCAATATATTGGTTATAATGGTCACATTAAAATAATAATATTAATAATATGTCGTGGTTTGTTAAAACATAGTGCCGCATGAAATACAAGCCAAACATGGTTTTCTAAGTAATATAAGCTATAAAAGAAATTTAATTTATTCAAAAAATCCTGATTCATGAAAATATCAAGGTGATTCATCCTAGGACTTGATGATAAATTAAACCACAATTATAAAATGATACCCTAATCATAAAAATTGTTGCTTAAAAAACTAGGCGCTTTCTAAAGAACTAACACTCCACTATCTTGAGTAGTGTTCATGATTCACTTATATTGTTGAAAGATCAAGGTACTCTGAAAAAATTAATTGTTCTGATTAATTCCTTATATCAAAGTTAAATCATTAGGGATTATCCCTTAAAAATCTAGCAAGACCCATCCATAATTTTTAGGTCCATTCTGATATCATATTACCTAAATTGATAAACAATGTGGAAGAAATAAAATAAATTAATGCAAATTCAATAAAAAATGTAGTAAAAAATATCATCTGAAACTCCTTTGTTGGAAAATTAAACCCTAGTATAGAACATCTAATATATATATATATAGTGTAATATCTAATAATAACCACAATTGGAAGTGTTAGGTATCTTATTTGAAGGGAAAATGTAATGACCCAATGTTTGATCAATAAAATTACCTTATTATAATTATTCCATATATTATAATAAAATTAAGAAGAATAATGAAATATAATGATAAAAAAATAATATGTGACCATTAAAAATATTTTTTCCACCTGGATGTTTTGAATTTCATAAATATGGCATACAAAGTTGTGTTCAGGATGATTTTTTACTCTAATTGAACAATCCTAATTTTTGGCGAATATTAACATACCCATATCAATAGTAACCAACACTTATTAATATTTATATGGACATTATGATTAGTAAATAGTCTAAAATAATTTTAACCTTAACCATGAATGATTAATAAAATTTAGGCATCTTATAAGTGAAAATTTTTCCATTGTAAAAAAATTGGTATTTTTTGTAAGTTATAAATAAATAATAAAAATAAATAAATTTTAAAGAAAATTTATATTTTAAATTGTTTTAATTAATTAAAAATTCTATATTTTCTAGTTTTAATATAATTTTATAAGACCTTATGCTTTTCTTGAAAGCATTATAAAATATGCTTTAATTTATAAAACTGTATTTTTCAAATAAATTATGAATTTATTTAAAAATAAAATTAATCATATTTAGAAAAAAAATTTGAAACTTTTACATATTTTTTGGCTTCCCTACATTGAAAAATAGTTAGGGTGAACTTTTTGGATTTTTCTGAAATACATGATTTTTTTATAAATAGTGAAATACCATAATTTAAAAAATAATATAAATACATTAAAAATAAAGTCAGGTATGATGTTCTACAGATGTAAGACCAATTGGTTCAGATTATCATGATACAATTATTTTTATTTGGTAATGTAATAATACCTATTAATTTTCTTGTGTAGAAATATTAAATTATTAAATAGTATATTGAGAAAACCCCTCTCCAATTCACTATAAATATCACCTTTCAGATTCTCGTTTACTCACACCACTAAAGCTTCAAAACATGTAAAAAATCTTCCATAAAATCTTTCCTAGACTCTATCCAACGTTCATGAATCATTGGATCTCATCAATAGACCAATCCAAGGTTCCA
This sequence comes from Viscum album, assembly GCA_963277665.1. Taxonomy (NCBI): domain Eukaryota; kingdom Viridiplantae; phylum Streptophyta; class Magnoliopsida; order Santalales; family Viscaceae; genus Viscum; species Viscum album. Next base: position 75,837,309 of record OY728127.1, on the reverse strand, counting down.
CGAGGAGGATCTCAATAGGATACCACAAGAGGTAATTCCCCTCTCTCTTTTCCTTTAATTTCCTTTCATCTTCAAAGTCTTTTCTTATTATCTCTCCATATATCTTCATCAACATGTTATTCTAACTCCATTATTATACATATGCATTCATTTTATCATAATAATTGGATATTATATCATCCAACCCCCTTATCCTCTTTTTTTATTATCTAAAGGAAAAAAGTTGTTTTGTGGTGTTAATTAATCACCTGCAAGAATGACATGTTTTCAATTTTCTTTTGTACCTTCAGATATGATCAAGATAAAATTTTAATGTTTTAAATAGAATTTTATATATTTATTATATCCTATTTATGGTTTTGGAACTAACTTGTACATATTAATATATAACTAAATGAAACAAGTTCATTTTGGATGAAAAACTGCCAAATTTACCCAAACGATCATAATTAATATACTATCTAATGAATTATCCACAGTTTATTTAATATAATAACATGTAATATCAATTAGTCTCTTGGAATATAATGAATAAAATTTAATATCAGTTATATATGTTTTCCCATGTTCTACACGAACATCCATTTATGAATAAAAGTGAACCGCTCAAGAAAACCATAAAAAAACAATCTGTAACAATATTTTGAAACTCAATAACTCATCATAATTACTATAAAAAACAATATGAAACTATAATGAACCATATTAATGTAATAAGGTTATGAAATTGGAAATTAATTAATATAATTTCGTTATACAGTACATCAAATGGATGAAGGCATTCAAATACGAGGTATGGGGAAATTCTCAAACCCAACATTATTTATTTGGGATCTCCTCTTTCACTCCATTTTTCAGTATGGTTACTCCTTTAATATCAATTTTTAATCATTATAATTCCTATTCTGGGATATAATTTTTTTCCACAGAATCTTATGTCAAGTAAATGTTTTCCAAAAGAACCTTTCATTCAAAAAACACACCATTTACTTCTCACATAAGGTGGATGGTTCTTGAATCAAGTTTGTTGTTCCCAATTTCTTTTAGGAACACAATGTTTATGGATTTGTTCTTATGATATGAAAACCAATCCATTACATTCGTCATATATGTTTAATTTTGATATATTTTCTATTTTTTATACATGATAATGATAATGTTATGGTGTGAGAGTTGCTTCAGGTATTATATTAAAAAAAATAAATGTTATGTTGTGAGAGTTTTCCCCATAATTATACAGCACTCCAATACATTGGGTAAAGTGATTAATCTAATGAGTTAATGTGAAATGTTTTGTGAAAATGATTCTATCATTTTTCAAAACTATTTTTGATAGTTAACTGTTACATGATGTTTCATTTTAAGCATTTCCACATTTCAAGTATTTTATCAATGACTCCACTCTTGATCATGATATTTTTCCTATGTTATGATTATGCACACTCATTGTTGTATTGTTCTTATCAACCTTTTTATTGGGATTTTAGATCACCGATTTTTGATGTATATCCTAAGGTGACTAAATTTACTAAGTAGAGGTTAGCTTCTAATATGAATCTAGAGAAGAAGGAATTAAATAATCCTTTCTTCTTGATGTTTTAAATGTAATGTTTGTTTCTAGATTTCCCAAGACACTAAACCTCTAAATCCCCATAGTGAAATACTATTTTTTTGTTTATATATATAATGACATAATAGTAGTTTTAGATAATGATGGGTCACAACAGTTTGTATTATAGGCAATGTTTTGTTAATTTGGGAATTATGATTAGTAAACCCTAGAGAAAACCTCTAGTATGAGAATAAGTACAAAAATTATTAAAAAAATATTTACATAGGAACATTCTAAATGATGATTTTATTGATAATAGTAAAAATAAATATGTTATTTATTCATGAATTTTTGACTTTTTATTTGTCAATCCTATTATATAATAGAAAATTGTGGGAACCAGGAGAAACCAGGCCAACAACTCATGTGAGGGCCAATGGAACGATTGACTTAATGACATCACCAATGTTTTGGGAGGTGGAGTTCAAAACATCATGGACATGATTTCCCAACTATCCCATGTTATGAACAATAGAAAGACTAATGGGGAATTTAATTCTTCACCAAAGAGGGAGAAAATTGGCTATCGAATTTATTAAGTCGCAACAACCACCAACATTTAGTGGATATTCAGATCCACTAGTTGTGGTAAAATGGGTCAAATCCATAGAGAAGATCATTTATATGCTTCTATATTCTATGGTAGAGAAGGTGACTCTAGGCTTTTAACATCTATATGGGGAGGAAAATCAATATTTGTATTTGATTAAGAACACAAAACCAGGTGACGAAATTGAAGAGATGAAATTGAAAGACATAAAAATTGCATTTTTTAATAAGTATTTACCAAGAATAATTTATACAAATATAGAGAGAGAATTCATATAGAACATGGAAAAATAATAATAATAAGTCACAACCTATGAAGAAAATTTCACATGGAATTCAAATTATGCTTTAGGGTTTGTTATCAACAAAGAGAGAAAATTTGATAGATTCTTTAGTGGATTAAAACCACACATTCAAAATGAAAGTGAAATTCAGACTTTGGGAGTTATCAAGAAGTTTTTCAATGTTATCTCAAAGTGAATATGGATTTTATAGTATGGTCCAATGGCTTTGGTGATAAGAAATGAAATATCTAAAATCATGCTATGGGGTCTAATAATAAATATGGGAGGAAAATCAACTACCCAAATTCCAAAAATGTTGGATGTTACATCATTTGAATAGACTCAAAGGGATGCAGACATTATTCAAGTGTGGGAATGAAGGAAAACATGAAAAAGAGTGCCAAAAAGACAAGAAAAGGATAGATAATGTAGTGGAAGACAGGAGAAAACCACCCATGTTTCAATGCTCAAATTGTAGGGAGCAAGGGAACTATGAAAGCCAATGCACTAAACCATGACTCCTTGAGGGTAATCTACATTAGTATCCCCTTAATCCAAAGCAACTAGTGAAGGAATATTTCATCACTATTGTGGATGTGGAGAATGAAAATGATGTCGTAGAAGGTACACTTCCAATTCACTGAAATATTAAAAAACCCCTTATTGCCTTCTAGTTCTACAGATTCATTCATATCTTTCATTTTTTCTAGAACAATAGAATCGATGTGCCAAAATCTTGTTGTAGAGATATCTAAAAAACACTAAGTGGTGAAGTAATTGCAACCCAATTGTTTGACTCTTCTAATTTTTGTGTAAATTGGATGAATCTTCTAGTGAATCTAGTAATACAACACTTGGTAAAATTTGACGATATAATGGGAATGGATTGGATCTCTTTATGTATATCACATATCAATTTTCGGTAAAATGAAATCAAATTTAATATTTAAATCCATATTGTGATCCTCTATAAAGTAAATAATTATCATGAATATCATTAGAAATATCCTTCAATGGTGCGGGTATCGATTCCCTATGATGAAGCATACCTCTCGAAAATGGTTGTGCCCAATGAAAGTCCCAACTTAGAAAAATTCCCATAGTGAGGGAATATAGTGATGTATTTCCTAAAGAGTTACTCGGACTACCCTCGGACTGTGAGGTAGAGTTCTCAATATAACTCATACATTGAGCTACTCCAATATCAATGTTTTCCTTTACGATGGATCCTATCAAAATATAAGAGTTAAAGAATCAGCCGCAAGAGCAATTGGAAAAAGGGTTCATCAGCCCTACTGCATCACCATCAGGTTCACTAGTGATCATTATGAAGAAAAAGGATGGAACAATGCTGTTATATATCGATTATTGGGAACTCAACAATATCACCATTAAAAACAAGTATCCTCTTCCAAGGATTGATGTCTTGTTTTATTACTTAAGAGGAGGTCAATACTTCTCAAAGGTGGATCTTTGTTCTGGATATCATCATCTTGAGGTGAATAAAAAAGATATTCAAAAGACATTCCTCTGTACCATGTATGGGCACGATGAGTTTCTGGTGATTCCCTTCAAAATTACTAATTCTCCAGAAATCATCATGGATTTGATGAATAATTTTTTTTATATATTATCTCAACAAATTTGTGCTTGTGTTTATCCATGATGTCATCATCTACATAATGAGCATGGAATATCATAATGAACATATAAAACATATGTTGGAAGCATTGGGAAAGGAGATATTGTACACCATGTTCAGTGTGTTTAACTTTTGGATGATGAAAGTAACGTTCATGGAACATGTCATCAAAAGTGATGGAATTTATGTAGACCCTTCTAAAACCTAGGTGATTGTCGAATGGCCTATGCCCTATAGTGTCATAGAAATCCATATTTTTCATGGATTTACTGGGTACTACCAACGTATTGTATGAAATTTCTAATGATTGTCAATACTGTTATCTATGTTAACAAGGAATGAGATAAAGTCTGTCTAGATGGAAGAATCTGAGGGAAGCTTCAACGATGTAACGAGATGGATGATCACTGCACCTATACTCACATTACTGAAAAGTGGGGATTGTTTTATTTCATAAAGTGATTCTTAGGAGAAAGGTTTGGGTTTTGTAAACCTACCAAATGATAATTTTATAGCCTACTCATAATAGAAGTAGAATATCCATGAGCAGAACAACCTGAGGCATGATCTAGAGCTGGAAGCTGTGATTTTTGTCTTGAAAATTGGTGGCACTACCATTATGGTGGGAAGTGTGACATATACACCATCCTCAAGATCCTAAATTATATATTCACTCAAAATTAGATCAACAGTCATCAAAGGAGATGGTTAAAGCTAATCAATGAATAATATTACACTATTCACTATCATCCTAAAAAGTTGAACAATGTAGCTAATTCAGTAAGCAGAAACAAACATGCTACTTTGTCCATTTTGAGGATTGATAATAACCCTATCTTATTGGATATGAATAGGATTTATTTGGAAATCATAAGTGTAAGAGATACATCCATCATTTTAAAAATGATTTTTCAACCATCAATACTACATATTATTAAGGAGCCACAAAGGGATGATCTGGTTTTACAAAATAAGGTGCATGTTGTAATGGAATGGATTCTTCAAGAGTTCTATATCGATAATGAAGTTGAGATTTAGTTTGGAACGCAGAATTGTGTGGCTTCATCACTAAGGATAAAGAAGTAGTTATTGAACAATTGACATAGTTCAACATTCTATATCCATGTAGGAAGCACCAAGATGAACCGAGATCTCTATGAACACTTATGGTGCGATATCATGAAAAATTAAATCGTGGAATATATCTCAAGGAGCTCGATATGTTAGATTGTTAAAGCAGAGTGAAAAAATTCCAAACGGTTGATGTAACAATTGCTAATACCCTCGTGTAAATGAGAGAATGTCACTATGGTTTTATCAAGGGTCTCTTGAAGTCGTCGAAGGGAAAAATGCAATATGGGTTGTGTTTGACTGACTAACCATGACTTCCCATTTTATCTCAATTTGGGAAGATCTCTCGCTTGAACAACCTAAAAAGTTATATGTGATGTATTTGGTAAGACTGCATGGTGTTCCACTCTCGATTGTCTCAGACCATGATATAAGGTTCACATATAAATTCTAAAGGAGCCTTCAACATTATTTGAGTATAGAGTTAAACTTCAAGACAACCTATCAACCCCAACCTGATGATCAATTTGAAAGGATTATTAAGATAATTGAAGATATGATAATATACTAAACTTAAGAATTAAAAGGTGGATGGGATCAAAATCTCCCATTGGTGGAGTTCTAATACAATAATAGATTCCACTCGAGTATTTAGATGGCCCCATGTGAAGATCTATATGGAAAGAGAGGTAGAACTCCAACCTGTTGGGATGAAGTTGGAGAAAATCTACATTGACCTGGCCTTATGCAAGTGATGACAGAGAAGGTTCATGTCAACCAAAAACACATCAAAGCTGCTCAGAGTCAGAAAAAGAGCTACAATGACAACCATCAAAGGGGCATATAGTTCAACAGTGGAGATAAAGTCTTCCTTAGAATATCACCATGGAAGAGAGTCATGCGATTTGGAAGGAAAGGGAAGCTAATCACAATGTACATTGGCCTCTTTGAGATCCTTGACTACATAGGATCCTGGCCTATTAGATTTCACTTCCATAGAATATGGATCATTTTCATGATGTGGTTCTTGTATCACTCTTGAGGAAGTACATAACAGATTCCTGACATGTACTGAACTCTGAGGTGGTACAACTGTAAGATGATCTCTCTTATAAGGAGCATCACGAAATGATTCTATACTAGAGAGATAATGTTCTACTCAATAAGAAAACCCACCTGGTCAAAGTGTTTTGTGGGAACCATATGTTTGAAGAAGATACATGGGAACTATATGAGGAAATGAACGAGAAGTACCCTCACCCATTTGGATAAAACGAAAATTTGAGGGCGAAATTTTATAAGGGGGGAATATTGTAATGATATAATGTTTTATCAATGAAATTCCCTTCTTATAATCATTCCTTATAGTATAATCACATTAGGAAGCACAATGACATATAATGACAAAAAAATATTATTTGTCCATTAAAAATAATTCTTCCACTTCTATTTTTTGAATATTGAAAATTTCACTTTAACACTTTTGTTCCGGAAGATTCATGGAGTCTAATAGAACAAACCTAATTTTTAGTGAATAAGAACATTCCCTTATGAATATTAACCTACCCTTATTAATAGTAATATGAACCTTATGAATATTAAATAGTCCCAAATAATATTTACCTTAACTATGAATGAATAATAATATTTGAGTATATTATATGTTATAATTTGACCATATTATAGGTATTGTAATTTTTGTAAGTCATAAATAATTAATTATAATTTTTTAATTTATACAATTTTTTTTTTTAAACATGTATTCAAAAATTATCAAATCTATGTCTTCCAGTTTTAATATAATTTTATAAGACATTATGATATTTTTGAAAGCATTATAAAATCAGTTTTAACTTTAAAAAATCGATTTTTAAAGTAAACATAGATTTTGATTAAAAATTAAATTCATAATATTTTGTAATTTATTTTTGAAACATGGAATTAATTTTTTTATTATACACATTGAAAAATTCTTAAAGTGAATTTTTGGTATTTTTGTGAAATACTTGATTTTTTATTGAATACTTAAATACCATAATTTACAAAATAAGCTAAATACACTAATTATAGAGTCATATACTATTTTTTGATGATGTTAGATCAATTGGTTCGAATTAAATGATAAAATCACTTTATTATGTCATGGATGACTCACTATTACTTGTATTGTGGAGAAATAATAAATAAATGAATTTTATATTGAGAAAATCCCTCTCCCCTCCACTATAAATACCAGCCTTCGCACCCTCAATTTTTCACACATCTCAAGATTAAATACTTCTCTAATATCTTGCCAAACATCTTACCCAAACCCTGTCCCACTTCCAATAAGATTCTATTCTCATCAAAATACCAATCCAAGGTTCCTTCAGGAGGATCTCAAGAGGATATCTCAAGAGGTAATTCCCCTCTCACATTTCCTTTAATTTCCATTCATCTTCAAATTATTATGTTTTTATCACCCCAACTATCATCATCCACACGGTATGGTAACTCCAGTATTATAAATATAATATAATTTAATGATAATATTGGTATATTATATCATCCAACCCTCTTTTCCTCTTGTTTTTATTTTTGAAAACAAAATGTTGTTCAAGTGATGTTAATTTATCACCTTCAAGAATGACATGTTTTCAATTTTCTTTTCTACCTTTAGATTGGGTCATGAAACCATTTTTATGGTTTAACTAGAATATTATATATGTATTATATCCTATTTAATATTATGTGAATAACTCATGTCCATATTACTAAATTATTAAAAGAAACATGTTTGTTGTGGATGAGAACCTGCAGAATTTTCCTAAATGATCCTTATTAAAATCCTATCTAATGATTCATCCACGTAGTATATAATATTATCTATTATAAGATAATTTACCAACCTAGATGATAATTAATATTTTTTAATATCAGTTACTTATGTTTACCCATGTTCTACAGGAACATTTATTAATGAATACAAGTGAACCAGTCATGGAAACCAAAAAGACAAACATTCCCTAACAATGTTTTTAATCTATATAACTCATCCAAAGCCCCAAAAAATAAATTTATGAATCCATAAGGAACCATATTAATGAAAAAACGTTCTCTAATTTAATAAAAATTAATATATTGTGGTTAAACATTTTATTAATGTGAATAAAGAGTTCAGATATGAGATAAGGAGAAATTCTCAAACCAAACATTCTTTTTTTTGTGTTCTCTCTCATTCACTCATTTTTTTTGTATGGTTACTCCTTAAAAATCATCAGTTCATAATTATCATTCAAATTCTGTGATATTTATGTTTTTCTCTAGAGTTTATTTCAAACAAATGTTTTTCAAAAGAACCCTTCTTCCAAAAACACTAATTTTACTTGTCACTCAAGGAAGATGGTTTTGGTATCAACTATCTTAATCACTCTTTCTTTTAGGAACCCAATGTTTATGAATTTGTTCTTATGAGATGAAAACTAATCCTTTTAATGGGTCACCTATAATTATTTTTTATATATATTCTATGTGTGATGTATTATAATGATTATGTTATGGTGTGATGGGTGAACCCAGAATTATATAGCACAGAATGAATGATATGATGTGACGGGTGCGCCTGAAATTATACAATACTAAAATGAATTGGGTAAAGTGATGAATATCATGAGTTAATGGGAAATAATGTGTGAAAAACATGATATATTTTTTTCCCAACAATGTGTTGTAGTTAACCACTATGACCAGATGTTTTGTTTGAAATCTCACATTTCAAGTCTCTTATTAAATATTCCTCGGATGTTCATGACACAATGCCTTTGTCATAATTATGATCACCCATTATTGTATTTTTATTATCAACCATGTTATTGGGATTTTATATCACCCCTTTTTGATGTATATCCATACATGACTACATGTATTAAAGAGATTTTAGGTGCCAATAAGTATCTAGAGAAGAAATAATTAAATAAATCATTATGCTTGATGTTTTAACTGTTATTTTTGGCCCCAGCTTTCCCAATCCTTTAAACCTCTAGATACTCATTGTGTAATACTATAATGTTTCTTATATTTATAATGATGTAATATTAATGTATTAAAAGTCTGGTTCACTATAGAAAACATGGTCTAGAATTATAATAAAAAGAAAAATGTAAAAAATAATACCAAACAATTTAACAAGAACAATTTTTTTGTGAGACATAAAATAGAATAAACATTAAATCTCCAATATTCACCAACATGGCATGGAGTGTGGAATTCCTCAAGAAGATATCAAAAACTTAAATATAATCTGTGTTAGTATACTCGTGAGAATAAAAAAACTCAATTATCCAACACTTTCTCTACCACATGGTAAACGTATATTTTAGAATATATGTTCAAAAAATTTCTAAATTAATAATAATATATGTTATAAAAACGCAATTTTTAAAAACCCAATATCATTTGAATTTCAAATTTCTATAGTTCCCTATTTATTTTTAATTATTTTATACCATCACAATATACAAGTTCCATTGGATGAAGTTATTTTATCCAAAAACATATTTTTTAAGGGTTGTTAAAGACCCAATACATTAAAAAAATACAGAAATCATTATCGTGGACACATTGAAAAATAATGTCTTAATATAAAATCCATGATTATGTAAATTATAATGGATCAAAGTATGAATAACAAGTCAATGAGAAATAATTAAATTCTATAGTATAATTGTTCTTCAATAAAATCATGTGGGGAAGAATAATCAAGAATAAATTGATAATTCAATACACCAAATGTGAATAAATATAAAAATGTAAAGGGATATTATCCTAGTAAAATATTAAATTTAATATTGAATTGGTGATAAAAAAATTTCCACAATGAAGAACATATTTATATAGTTAATTGGGATGACGTTATTCGTCCATAATAACCCAATCCATGGTTCCTAAAACACTCATTGAGATTTATATACTCATCTCATAAACCCTATAACACTCAATCTAGATTCAAAATTAAAACTTGAGTTAACACTTATCATATAATCTATTTACTAGTAATTTATTTGCTTGACTAACTCCCATGAAAGAGAGTTAGGAAAGAAGAAAATACAAATTCATAACCAGATATAGTCAACACTGCTTTCCTCCGCATATGTAAATCATCAGGCTTGAATTAGAAAACGTTTAAAGGGTTACAAGGATGGCCTCACATACCCACATATTTTAAATCCCAAAATATGGGGTCAAATAGGTCTTTAAAAAATTCACTCTGAATTACAAGACTATTCTATAACCAGTCCAAACCATTATACAAATAATTTTAAAATTTAAAATTCATAAATCCCCAATTATAAATCAAGTTAAAAATCAATATATTTTTTATAAAATAACATAAAATAAAAAAACCATTATTAAATTGTATACATTTCTAAATAGGTGTAAAATTAATTTTATGTTTTCCAATATATTTATAGCCATCCTTTAAATATATTTCCAATATTTTTATATTCATCTCACACATGTAATTAAAATTATAATATTTGATTAAATGACTTCAAAAACCGCACAATGTTATAAATCTGAAATAATGTTTTTAAAATCTATCTAACCAATTTTAAAACTCGAACTGGGAAAATTATATTGAAACCTGATTCAAAAAATTCATTAAAATATGAAAATACATATCTTCCTTTGAAAAAAAAATTAAATAAAAATATAAACATATTATTTAACTTTAGAATATAAAAACATAAATTTTAAAAAAAGAAATATATTTATTATATTAAAAGTAAATACTAATATGAGGGAAAACATACATAGAATTTCTAGTATGTGGATTAGATCATCAATAAATATATAATTGGAGTATGGAAGAGGAAATATATTCCCTAGAATCAATAACATGAACCAAATAACAATTGTACCCCAAGTTGAATTCATCCAACATGTTTGACTGTATAAGGTAGAAGAAAACGTGGAAGGGGATTAGAGGGACGAGGGAAGATGACACTGTACATTGGGATTCAACCTCGAATCACTATGAAATTAAGTGAAATCAATGATGTTTGAGGAGGCTAGAGGAGGAATAATTTTAAATGAGGATGGGGTTTGTTTGAGGGGTTATTTTTTTAAGAGTAAGTGAAATAGGGTAAAAATGTTTTGAAAAGATAGTTTTGTTAACAATTCAAATAAATAAGTATGTATGTTATTTGACACATTGTTACACAGACGAATTTCAAAAACATATAGGGACATTGAGAAATGAACTGGATATCCAAAATACACTTCAACCAATTACTTCTATAACCCCACACATTCCAACATTCGATACACAAACCATTAATATGACACCTATCAATGGACATACACCATTTTAAGTCCTCGAACTATTTAATACTCATTTATGATGTCCATGTTCCCAATTAAAATAATTAAATTTCAAAATTTTCTAGTTCAAACATTATAGAAATAGAAAATAATAGAAAATATTTTAAAATATTATAAAATAATTAATTATAAAATCATGGTGTGGTATATGTATTCCTACATATAGAAGATGTATAGAGCGGTGATGCAGTAATTTTTAGTTTATAATTATAGTTATTTGTGGTGATGTTTGGTTATTGATAACATTGTTCGCAATAGGTAATGTTTCAACATCTTGTCTCCGAAGGATTGGTGTACACTTTATTGATTCCATATTTTATCCAGGTCAATATGTATATGGATTTACTTACTAGTATTCCTTATGAATCTAGTTCTTATGATTCGAAAGTAGTAATTATATATAAATTAAAAAATCATTCATTTTATACCCATTTCAATACATTATATTGTTTTATTATTTTTTATGACTGTATGTATCTAAGATTATGAAATTTCATGTAGAAAACTATGGGATTATGAGTGATCATTTATCATTTATTACATCATTAATTTAATTTTATTGGAATATTATTTTAACAATCATTTGTTTATTCATAATGAATTGATTTGACACATATAATGTCATATAAAGATATCAATTAATATATTGGATTACATTCTGTAATCATTTATTTTAGATTATGGGGGCTTAAAAATTGATCAACCCCCATTGATGGAGTCCTATTATAATAAAAACAATAATTGATTGATTTTCATGGAACCATACTAGTCAATGTATGAAAACCATTTTTATCCTCCATTGTTCTTTGATAATTCATTACGGTTTCATTGATTAGACCTTATTTGAAGTTAAAGATCTATATGAGTATGAAATTAATTTAGTTGAATAAGAGGATAACATAGAAAATATAGAATTTTTATAGGAATTATTTAAGGAACATTTTAATTTTTTGGTTGGTGAATGTGTTTTTCTAGTTTTCAATGTGGTTGGAGAATCTTCTACCACATTAATTTGGCAATATTTTCAAGTGTTTGACTTGTCAATTTATGTAATTTAAATGGGTTATATATGTGGTTTGTAGGTTGGATATCCTAATTTTTTATAAAGTATTCACAATTAGGTTGATAATTTAATATTTTCGAATGATTTATTTGATAATTCTCATTTAGATTTGTGAGTAAAAATTTATAAGGATTGGGATGATTTATTTTCTATTTTTTTATATGATATAAGACCCTAAAGTGAATATTTCATAGTGTGATAATATTTATTTTATGTGTTATACTTAGATCTATTGAATTTTTTAGGATATCAATTTTTAGTTGTAGTCCCACATTTAGTTATAGTTATAGGATTTTTTTATGTTTTATACGTTTATTTTTTATTATATCTTTTGGATGTCTATTGTAATTGACTTAATAATATGGATATAGTAGTTGAAATGGGATATATAGATTTGGAAGCTTTTTATTGTTATTATTCTAACAAATGATATTTTTACCATCTAGAGAATATATGGTATATTATGGAAAATCATCTATTATTATAACACTACTAATAGGTGCATGAACTGTTGTTTCCAGAAACAGAAACATTAATTTTTTAATAATCTATATCACATTATCAATTACTATGAAACAAATAATGATGGTTATGTTTTGATAATGAGTGGTCAATTAATATAGGTCACACATAGATAAAATTATTTTTAAAGGGATCACTTTACCTAATTTTCGGGTTGTAATTCATTTATATAAAAAACATTATATCCTACTACCCATATTCACATTTTTTATAAAATAATCATATAATTGAATAACTGGGGTATATTGAAATATAATTAAAATATGAATTTAATGAACCCAAAAATTAAATGATATATGCTTATTAATCACCATGTTTCTTCATAGTATATACATGGTGTACACTATTTTCACACTCATAAAAGTCATATAAAGTATTATAGAGAATACTAACAGAATAGCCAACTGCATAGTTGTTTTATCACACTCTTTGTTTATTGGGGATATTTTTTTAATGATATAATAATAATTATATAATGACACATGTCCTAAAATCTTATTATTTAATATGAATAATTTGAGAGAAAAAATATAAAAAAACACAGAGAGTCAATATATAAATCTTACTAGGTTTATTGTGTGACGCTTTGATTTTGGTGTGATTCCATCAATTTTCCCAGAGTCATAACGACCCCTACCATCCACTTCTAGACACATTATATAGGTTAAAACATTTTTTATTGATAAGAATTGTTGTTCTATTAATATTAATTACTAAAAATGTTATTTATAAGGTCATAGAAGTTGGATTACTCTTTCAATATTGTGGAATCATTCAATTCACAATAGATTATAATGTGAATCTCTAGAAAAATCTACAAGACATCAGAAATACCAGATAATATTTTTTATATATGTCTCTTGATATTATGTTTTAATATATTTGTCTCCCCTGTAATACCTCAAATATACCATTCCAGTGCTGTCATCTAAGCTATACAATGTGACTTCCCCCATCATATTAACACACATCTCAGATGAGATTAACCCTTCAGTATAGACAGATGAAACAAATTATCTCAATTAAAAAATATATCATCACACTTAATAAAAGTTTTCATGGTTTTATTTATATCACATGATAATTAGTAGATTATTCATCAAAATAACTTAGGGACAATACACTCTAATATTAGGTAAAAAATTGTATGAATGCAATTATATTCAATACAATTAGGGGGATCTTCCTTCATTATGTGATTTAAAATATATTGTATAACATCGTTCCAATTATTTTTAATTATCTCTAATCAACTCCAATAACATTCAAATTCATTAATGAAAAAAGAACCTTTAAATATGGCATAAAAACACAAAAAAGATAAATGAAATTTCATATATAATAGTTTTCAACATTCCTCTTGTATGAATGATCTCAAAATATCACACCATATGGTAGAATTGAGATTGTGATAGAACACCAACCTTTTCAATGGGAACAATTAAATATTTAAAATATCTATTCTATAATCAACTTGTGTATACTATTCTCAAAATTTTTATATTCTTCTTCGTATATGTTCTTCAAGATTCAATCTATGAAAGATAACTTCTATCTGTAATTTTTTATTTTTTTTGTAACTGTTTGAAATAGAACATGTGTTATTCCCAAAACATGAGATACAAGCATGTTTGGATATTTTTTCCGGTTATAATTCATGATTGTATAAAAAATAAATAATAATAATTCACTATTTATATAAAATATTACCTTTTTTAGAGTGCGAATTTCTAAATAAAAGAAAATGGAAAAAAATTATATGAAAACACCTAAATGTATTTTAAGAAATAATAAAATCTCCGAAATAATATCATTATGAATTTGTCCATAAAAATATTATTGGTCATGATATCTAAAAATTCCATTATTTTATAATTATACTACAATGAAATCCATTATTTTTTCTCTATATCATTTATGATTAACATCATAGTGTAATTATTCTTTGGAATCAGATATTGAACCAGAATATTTTGAAACTTCATTCCATATATATTTTCATTCATAATCTCAAATGGGATTGTGTAATTTCCCCTAATATGTAAAATATGTTACTTGGTACATCTAATTTATGTTATCAAATTTTAAATACAAACACAATAATCCTTTGTTATGATAATATTAGATGACTTTTGAATATTAAACTATCTTGAATCATCAAACATTTTTATGGAAGGCACCCCAAAAAGTATATTTTTGATCTCTAATGTCTCCAATATAATTTATATTATTATATAAATAAAACTATAATGATAAAAATTGTTTTTACATTATCATGAAATCAATAGTTTGATTGATATAGCACTGTATCTTTTTTAGCTCCACAATGAGGGACTAATACTATTTTAATTGGAATAATACATAAATTATAATAAAAACATATATCTATCCCTCACACTTTAAAATATATAAAACAACCAATAATATTTTTTAATTTCATTTCTTTCAACATCCTTCCTTATTCATCCAATGATATCATAATCTCACATTCCAAAGGAGTTGAAATATCCCTTTTCTATTCTATGTAAAATATATTTATCAACTCTCCAAAAAAATTATCTTCTAACAGAAGTGTAATATATGATATATTTATGAAATTAGGTCCCCATGATATGTTATGTAAATGATAAATTCCCCTTCTAAAATTCCCACCATTTTTTAGAGACCTCCAAATAATTTATAACGTGGTTTTTGGAAAACAATTATGTCATCAACATACACAGTCATAGTGTTGAGTTAGTTTCACAACCATGATATATATATTTGAATTCAACATTACTTTATTGAGTTCCATGATATTTTATGTGGCCATCTAGACCTCAAAACCATACATATGATGAATTTTTAATCCTATATTGTTCTACTGTTAGATTTAAACCAGACAACCATCAACTAAAATGATAAAACAAATCATGTTATTTATTATAGTCTTCTATATCATGCTCAGCATTTCAGAATGTATAAAAATTGTCATATTTGGAAATATTTTTCATCTTTTAAGCATCAATAATATGATAAATTCATATTTACTTTGTCCTTACAACTATAAAATAACATCTTGTAAAAATGTGTTCTAAATATTTGATATTAACCATGATAGAAAATAATTTTTTCCATTATAAATTATATTTATCAATTTAAAACGGTTTAAAAATGGAATCAACTCAACATTTTCAATTAAAACCTAAAAAAAATCTCATGTGTTGTTGTTCTCAATTTTGTTCAGATATTCTTCCCATATTAATGTCTAATGCACATGTTGTAAGTCCAAATCCACACTCTTACATTATAAATAGAAAGGAAATATACCATGACTAGGAATTATCATTTTTCCATGATTTTATAAATTATTTATATGGTCTTCTGTAATATTTCAATTGTTATTATATTTTATATATCCTTAAAACTATGGACGTTAAATCACCAAGAATTCTTCACTTACCTAGTGTTATTCATATTCCTAAAGATTATAAACATATTCTTGATTATATATAATCTACTCATGCTTCCTAGGGATCTCTTGATTGGATTACATAATGATATAATCAATGGGTAATGCCTTTTTTGAGGAATTTCTTATTTTCCTACAAAAAAACATCAATCCCATTAATAATTATTATTGGATTCTAAATTCATAACTTGTAAATACATCCACAAAGTTTGTAACAAATAATTATTATTTAATTTTATATCATACAAATAAAAAAAATCCATCATTTAATAAATATTAATTCGAAACATATTAATACCATCATGCTCTTCAGAAATGGGTTCTTTTTATGTAATAAATTATTCATTGTATTTCTATAATTGGTTTATTAAAAAAATACTAAATATAGATAGTCTTAGGTGTGTCTTCTCACAATTGAATGTTAAAATTACATTCATTCAAAGAATTGATCAAATAGTATACATGAAACTATGATTCATCCCCTCAACAACTCCATTTTCAGGGATGTGTATTAATTTCTATATTCATATCTTATATGATGTCTCTCATGATATGACTAAAAATATATTTTATTTATATCTAATTAATTATTGTTTCACTATCAATGGAAAATATACTATGTCTGATTCCCAAAACACGTTTGAAAATATTTCATTTTTACAAGAAAAATTCTTATACATGACATAAACAAGACCAAAGTCACATTAGAAAAATCATTAAAAATAATTCATGAAATACTCATATTTATTTGATTACATCAATATTATTAGTCCATAAATACATAATTTTACTAATTGAATACATTTATTTGATTTTATACCCACTATATTTTGACTCATACTCAAAACATTTCCATTTTGACTTATATCATAATTATTGAATATTTCATATTGAATAGTACTTATATTTATCGTACTATTGTATTTAAAATGTTTAACAATATTCATTAGCTCAAAATAGTTATGTTAACTATGATAAATATGTATTTTATCTTTTAATATCATGTAATATGAAATTTACCAATTATACATTTTGAATATGTATTTATTATTCAATTTCACCTTCCTTGTATCCATTTCATCCTTTAATTTCATTATGAAACACTCATTCATCCAGAAGAACCCAAATACATTAATCATTATTTTAGGAACACCCAGAATATTATTCCTTAGCTCCTAGATAATAAGATAATAAATAGATTTACCCTTCCTAATATTAGTGTGACTGTCATATTTCACATTGATTGTTCAATAATTTATGAATGCCACATCACATTTTTCATACTATTAGTTTTCTACATAGATATTTTTGTTTTAATAATATTTAATGATAATTCATTATAAATTATCCTTGTATTTTATCCTTTATACCCCTTAAAAGGCACATTAACCATCATTAAAATCTATTGATAATTACTCTGCATAGAATATTAGGGATCATTAATCTTAGTAACACTAGTAGAATCTAAAGAATCCTACTGCTAATCACCTCATGTTGACCACACATCAAAAAATTATACTTAATAAGATCAATAATAATTATTAATATAAACCCCCTATTTTTGAATATATCATATATGGCCTCTATAAATTTTATATTTACCCCCACTCAACTCAATACCACTATCCAATTCAATATATAATATACTATTCAAACAGATTTAATCATTATATACATGGACAAAAAAGCACAAAAATATTTCAAGGATAATAAATATCCGTAGGTATAACATAGTTATTTAAATTTATATTCTTCATTAGTCTATCAATTTCAATTTCTTATATTTTTTTCAATATTCAAATTTGAGGAATCATGCCCAAACACATATTTTATTTCTTCAACATTTTCTATGTTATTAAATTTATTCAACACAAGTCTTTAATTAAAATTTCTAACATCATAAAAAAATTTATAGATTAATGAGTCTTCTTTTATAAGTTAATTAATCAAAATATTCATTGTGTTGTCACTAATTACATAATTTAAATTTAAATCCCATTTGTCCAAAATAATTATTCTTGGAAACATTTGACTATAATATGATTTTTTTTAATTAGCATAAACCATCTATGATCTTTTTATCCTTTACAAATCTTCATTTACATAATTATTTAACTCAATTGATTTTGATCTACTCAATGAATATTAAAATAATCCATGAGTAACAAATGAATATATAGTTATACATGCTTAGAAATAATATTTTATCTAGTAATATCATGAATTTGTACTCTTCCTTCCATAAATTTCATGAGATATTCAATATTTCTTTACAAATCATTTATTGTCTTTAGAATTTCCCAATATTTTTACACATCATGGGATCAGTTTAATAAATAATTCTGTTTCATTAATTAATTAGTTAATATTTTCTATCCAATATTTTCATCCAATCAAACTGTGACATATATTAATATTGAAAAATAATTTACAATCTACTCATTTATGATATCTTTTTCTCGGAACCCCTATTCTTCTATATCAAATGAGGGATATTTGGGATTATTCAATTTTTACATGATATTTTTTCCTTAAAATTATAGGTTTATAATTTTTTCATCACACACCACATGATAATAATTTTTTTCATGTTTTTAGATATATATATTAATCTTTATTGAATTCCCATTACTTTTATCTTTTGATAATCATCCTCCAATGCATTTGGTGGCCATCATGTTTTTTCTATATGATCTTTTCGATAAATCATTCCACAAAAATTGTATGTTCTACTTTTGGAAAACATTTAATCAATAGAAACTCATTCAAAAATAAAATCATTTCAATGGATTTTTTCACCTACATTTACCTTTTCATCATTCCATGCCCTTCGAGAATAAAGAGAAAAATTAGCTAAATTCCATTCATTAAACTTCCACATTTATATTTAGTCTTCATTTAAACATAAATGAAATTAGAACAATGTTGATTTTTT
Organism: Viscum album; assembly: GCA_963277665.1. Lineage (NCBI taxonomy): Eukaryota > Viridiplantae > Streptophyta > Magnoliopsida > Santalales > Viscaceae > Viscum > Viscum album. Next base: position 75,817,817 of record OY728127.1, on the reverse strand, counting down.
TTAACGGTTCACTCATCATTTCAATGATCCATATGGGTTGAGATATTTACATTGAGATTTTCTAAAACTATTTTCAACAAATAATTAGTGGTAGGATAATTATGTTTTCTAAACTAGATTAAAATTTATTTCACAATTTTTTAACTCAAATAAAATATCCACCCACTGATTAATATTATCCCATTTAGATATATTCAAACAGAACCCGATTTTTTTATATAATACACATTATTCTTTTATATATTTTCTAATATAATGGAGTTTACTATGTTTTTTCTATTATAATTATTCTAATAACTGATGTTAAATGTTTCCCTTAGTGTCAAAATAGTAATGACTTACATTTCATACCATTATATTTCTTATTACTTGTTTTATGCATAGATTAGGTAATACAAATTTAAGGAATAACAACACAATCCCATGTGTTTTAATTATTGTATAAGACCATTATTAAATGATATTGAACAATTTTATCCATTAAAAATATAGAAGCACCTATAATTAAACATTTTAAATCCATTTATTTGGATCGTATTCATTAAATATTGGTATCTCATCAATCAATTATATATGATCATAAAGAAATTATGTAGTACTACTGGAAGCATAAATTCAACCATTTCATCAATGCTATGATACAACATCATATATATGAGATAATCCTGGCATTCAAAATAATAATTGAGTAGTATAAACCTGATACCACTTAATCCACCTAGGGGAGAGTTTAACCCCTAAGAAGATGGTGATAATAGTACTGAAAAATAAATACTATCATATATAAATGTCGACACTCTCATCAAATGTAAGTGAATAAATTATAAATATATTTACAATAAGATGTGGAAAGGGTGTGAACTAAATATCACATATGTACCAAGGTATTTCTCAAATCCTCACTCATACTTATTTTCAGGATGCTAATATATGATGTCAATTAGTTTTCATCCCAAAAAACACATTGAAATATTCTTTCAAAATAAAAAATAGATGAGAAATCGTGTTGTTTTGAAAACATATTATTATATGAATAATAATTTCCAAAAAATAATATATAGGTATTTTTGATATCTTAAGTGCCCCCATAATTTGTACTACATGTGCATATATGTTAATACCCTAAAAATAAAACTTAAAATACAAAGGATGGATCTTTGAATATGTGGTACAAAAATTATTTCATTAAATTTTTATCATAGGTAGGATGATTTATTATTTTTATAGATAAAATTCATTTTAGAAATAAAATTACGGTTCGATCGATATTGTTTAATTAATATGATATAAATAAATAAATCCCATTGATCTTGGACTAATTGTATATATCGGTTTCTATACTGGTGGTTTGTCCCATTCATTATGATCTTGGACAATAAATTTGTTAATAAGAACATATATAAATATCATCTTTAGTCAATCACATTACATTAGGGAACTATTACTGTTTTAGTGAATTACTCAAATTTCTACAACCATCAATTCCTAACAAAAATATAACCTAGGTGGTACAAGGTTGATTCCTCATACTACATCATGACCCTTATCAAATTAATAAAAATTTGGGAAATAATAATTCTCTTTTAGTATAATACAAACATTATCCATGAATCAACACATGGTGAAAATATCTATGGGATACTTCTTGATAGAGTCCTATACATAATATGCCATCATATTTATTCTTGTAATGTGATAATATCATATATAGATATAATATAGTTATTTGAATTAACTTTTTATATCTGATTTATGTCAAATAATGGACTACCATATAATAATAACATAATCTCCATTCTACAACATTACAATTAAATATATGTGATCGTGGTGTAATTTCCACTATATATGATTAAACCATTTATAATTTTGAATAAAATGAAGTATATTTCCATATCTTTTCATCCTAATTACATTCAATATTATATTAACATCAACACATTACAGTGTGGTCATTGTTTACAAACTGATTTGGATTTCATAGTATCACTTCAATCTCTTTATTCTTATAAATATGTACACAATATTATTATCATTCTAACTCATGCATGAGAATGTATCAACAAAAATAAGAATGAAAACATCCAAATATAATAAATAAATTATCATAAGAAACATTTAATATCATCTCATTAGTTAAAAGGTGAACTAAACCCCTAATCATATGATATAATGGTGAGTCTAAAAAACTATATCCCTTGTTAGAATATATATTCCATTTTATTGGAATTAAATTTAGATCAAATAATATCACCACAATTACAACTTTTTAAATTCGACTTCATTTGTTTTTTTACAGATTCATCTCTCAAAAAAATTTCTTCCAATTATTTTTTTCTTTTAGTAGTTTATATGATATTGGGTTTTTTGGTTAATGTGATGTCAGTAATTATTTCAATTAGACATTATTTGACTAATAGTTTTTAGATGTAAATAATTAATTAATTTTATAGGGTATTTAGATATAATATATCAATATTCTAGTGTAATTGATGTTTAGAAAAAGATATCAGTGGTAATACGAACACATGGAAAATTCTATGTTCACAGCTATGATTAAATATTTGATATAAAAAATGGGAAATAAATTTTATTATGATATATTTGATAGATAAATTCATAATAATTTCAATATTTTACTTCTTATGTATAGATTAATGTCAAAGAAAATATTCATAAATAATGAATGTGGAGGATTAATGTTTTTTAGTGAGGATCCTTTATATACATAGAAGTTGTTTGGTTCTTGTGAAATTTAGATTAGAGAATGGAATTTTATGCATGGATAGTTTATAAAAAGAGTGAATTTGATGATTTTCTTGTATTTTTTGTTCTATAATATTTATTTTTTCATTATGATTATATTATGGATATAACTCAAATATATTTTTAGTCCTCAAGTATGGAATTATATGTTATATAAGGTTTCGAATAAATTAAGGCATTTCTATTAATGAAAATAATTATTACAATATTCTCAGAGGAAATGGAATGTTTTTTATTTATAGAGTCATTATATTTAGTAGAAGATAAGTATTTCCAAGTTTTATAGAGGTTGTTTGTATGTCACATATATTTATAACTATTGTTTGACCAAATGTGTTTGGTGGATCTCTTGAGAGATAAAAATACGTATTTTGGATTTTTGATGGATTATAATTTTATGTTTTATAGGATAAATATTTTTCCTAAATGATTATTAATTGTGATCCCAATAGTAGTTTTAGAAGTTGATGCTTCTCAGTATAGCTTCATGATCGGTTTGAATGTGGTTTGGGATTTTTTTTATTTTTTTTGATGTTGATGTTTAGATATATAATAAATAGTTTTATGGGATGGTTATTTGTGATCTTGACACATGTTCTAGAGTATGATTCATAGTTATTTGGTTTTTATTTCTAAAGTTTTATTATTTATTATTTAGTTTAGTATTATTTTGGATGATGTTTACAAACATAGTTATAATTTCTCAAAGGTTTTTTTGGTGATTGGGATTATTTTATTTTTTATTATTGACTATTTAATTATCTAATGGTTTTGATTGATAGACAATTTCCCATATTTTTTTATAAAATATATTCTTTTAATATTTTAATATATAGAGGGTATAGTATAGATGATTTATTATTATAGATTGACATATATGATCGGTTTTCATTAGATATATGTTCACATGTATAAAAAGTTGGTATTTTAATGTACTGGGCTATAGGTTTTTATACCCAACTTCAATGTTGATTTAAAACAGGAGGCCATTAGATACAACATTGTTAAAGATATTGTGATATGATCTCCATGGATTGTAGAAATCTGGATTCAAGTTAAAATATTAAGTTGTAAATATACCTTTTTGCTATTTTATTTAATTATTGTCATTGATTCAATCAGTACCAAACTACCAGCCATGTAAGAGAACGTTGTGTCTGCCACATCATCATAGAGTATTTAGGGTATTTAGAATATCTTGTGGAGGTAATTAGTATGTCAATTAATATAATATTTTTATAGACATGAATATAGATTTTATAGAATTTCATGTATGTTAAGGTTAGATGTGTGTCACAAATAGTATTCTATAAGTGAGTGGGATGGATTTATGGTCTATTATTTTTTATAGAAATTATACTATGGGAGATATTTTATATGAACATATACTTTATTTTGGTTATTTTGGTTTTCATAAGCTATAGGGGATCTCAAATATACTATACTCAATTGTGGGATAGATGTTGTGTTTAACATTTTCACTCATAGATGGAATAGTATGATTTAATCACCCCAGGTCGGTTAGAAGATTATGCTGGATACTACAAAGTGTATCTATGTTAATCCATGATTTTATTTCTAAAATTTATATATTTAATAGTTTTTTGGAGATGATTAAATTATATGTTTTCTTGTAAGTGGGTTTTTAGATATAGAATAAGTAATTATATTGTTGTGGAGGTAGATTGGGATTTATTTCACTATACATTATTATGTATTTGTTAGCTATATTTAACATTTAATAGATAAATAAAATTTATTATTTTATTTGATATTAAAATAAATATATATAAAGTAATGTAGTTGATAATTCATTCTATTGTAGCTTTACCATACATTTTCCACATTTTTAATAATAGAAATTTATTATTGATGGAAATGTATCTAATATTTTTATTCTATAGAATTAATTTCTAATTACACCCTTATTTTATTACAAAAGTACTTAGAGTGTAATATTAATTATTGTTGCTCGCCTATGGTAAGATACTAACTAAAATCATTTTTTGATATTTCAAAATTGAACTATTTTCTGAAAATAATCATGATTTTTTCTATAAAATATTGAAAATGCATCATAAAATATAATGATAAAATAGATTTATTTTTTTAATCATGTACATTTATAAAGTGTGGGTGTTTTTTGAAATGGAAGTCAAATAAAAACAGATTTTTAAAATATTGGATCAATCAATTTGTCATAAAAAAAATATTTTCCCCAAATATTTAATCATATAATAAATATAAACCAATACATTATATTTATAATTAAGTATTTATATTTCTTTATTTGTTTAGTAGTTAAAGAAGAAAATTTATAAAACCCATTGAAGAATTATTTAAAAAAACAATCAAGGCACATGAATTCAATTTATATTATAGAAGTATGGTAATTTATCTAGTATATTTGGTTTACATAGTGTATGTTTCCTAAAACTAGTCTTGTATTGAAAATTTTGGAAGTGAACATTCTGTCTTAATTTTATAATTATATAAAACCAAATTATTACGAATCACTTGTGTATTTGGGTCTATAGAATGATATATAAAATGATATTTAAATAATAAAATATAATACTATGTTTCTTATTTAATATAAGGATATCATGGAAATAAATATTGCTAAAATATTAATATTGGATTTAGTGTGAACACGAATGATTACGAAGATCTTACCCTGGTGAGAGAAGTTAGTCTTATAATCCAATTTGATATATATTGAGTATACCATAGGAAATGACATATATATAAATATATTATATTGTTGATAATTTCTAAATTGAATTATCATTCATCTATAACAATAGGTTCCAAAGAGTTGAATAATTATCCATTCATACACATCTTATATTAATCTTAATAATTATCAATATAGAGGGTGGATTGGTGTAATAGTAATAAATAATTCATATTCTCATAATTAATACATGATTTTTCCATCTATATTAATAGTTTTTCATATAGGCCCTTGACTATTTATTATATTAGAAAAATTAATCAATGATTAGATAAAAAACATGAAACATTCATCTACATTCAGAAACAATGAAATAATTATTTATCTAATTTTTATAATATAATTTTTGAATTTAAAATAGACGATATTTTTTATTTTGGACTAACGAGTATCAGAAATCATGTATATTTAAAAAATAATGGATAAAGGGATTATATGGGTATATATGTGGCTTTATGGAGAGGCATTTTGGTGATGTAAATCTCACTAGAATCTTACATAATTAGTGTAGAGGTGATTTGTTAACAAATTCATGTAACTAATTATCATAATTGTAACAATATGAAAAAAGGAATAATTAAATATTTTATTTTTTCCCATTAAAAATTCCTTTTATAAACTAAATCAATTGATGATGTTTGGTCATATGACTCATTGGATAAAAAAATTATAATAATATATTCTATGTATGAACAACAGTTGATCAAGGTAAATATATTTCTTAAAATATCATATTTAATTACACACATATTATACATTCCCAAAATATTATTCAATGTAACATTATTGACATTCAATTCAAACAATTAATATACTAAATATTTATAAAAAATGAAAATACATTATTAATAAACATAGTAAATCATTTTTTAATTTAATAAATAACACTTATAACAAAACCAAAAAATTTATACATTACATTTAAAGTATACTTCATAATGATTTTTTTGAAGAAATGTATTCAACAGATTAATTTCTAAGTTTACATACATATCTCAACATTAATTAAAACATATGGTAAAAACATAAAAATATACTAAGAATGTAATCTATATATATTTGTTTCGAATAAATTATATATTTCCTTACTAAAAATTCAATCAAAATTAATTTCACATTAAATAAAAAAATAACGAAATGACACATGCATATGCATAAGATGTGTACATATTTAATAAATTCATGTCAAGTAAAGGCGTATTTCTAGTATGAAGTAAAATATACATCATTATATGATCAACATATTTCAATTTTTATTTTCTCATATGAAATTTCAAATATTCTTCATAAAAAATTTAAAAATCAATAATCCTAATTCTTCAATTAAAGTTATGAAATTATACATTTGTGACCAATAGAACAAAAAATCTATTAAAATTATGTAAATAAATAAATACTACACTAAATTTAGATTTATTAATCAAAATAAATTACTTTAGATATATATAAGAATAATTATATAATGAATAACCCATTGAGGGTTCTCTTATAATAAATATATATAGGTATGTGTAGTTCCACACTATTATAAGTATTATTATGTTCCGTAGTTATCCAAATACAAAAAATTTTAAATAAAAAACATGATATATATGTAATAAAAATTAATTAATCCATTTTAAAAAATCATGTGATAAATAATTAGTAGATATGTAGTGCATAATATGGTCATATCATGTTTGAAATACTTTAGAGTAAAAATGATGACAATGTTCCTATCAATAATTCATAACTAATTAATTCATGATTATCTAGATAATCAATTTCAATTGTTATAAGAATTTAAAATTCACAAAAAGATGTTATAAATTATGAAACACATCTCTTAAACTTGATAAATACTATCTATAAAATAAAATAGACATTCAATCCCAATTGTGTACCATCTATAATTTTTCACCCATTTACATTAATTTTTTCCATTTGTAGGAGTTATATAAGTAATTTCATAATTAAATTATACTATGAAAATATGTTTAATATATTGATAGTTGGGAGAAATGATCATTTCATGAAAATATGATTTCATCAGACTTATTAGTCCTGATAGTGGGATTTTTCATTAGTGTTACTCTTATAGTGAAAGGAATTATTTATAATTAGGAACTACATTTTGGATATTTATGTGTTTCCATTTATTTATGGATAATGTGTGTGGTAGTATAATTATATTTGATACATAAAAATGGATTTTGATTATTTTCTGTTTAATATTTTCATAAATAGTTTGGTTAATCGCAAGAAAGTCAATTCAAATCATGAGATAGTTATAGTATCCGGGAAACCAAGATTAATGATTTCGTGGTTCTTATATGAGGTGCATCGTTATGGAATTGGGATGAGTTTTTTTTCAGTATGTATATCTAGGTATGACTCTCTTCTGGAATAAGATCAATAATTTTATGAAGATGCTTTATATTTCATGATTTATAGTTTGGAATCCATTTTTTAATGATAAACCTTTTTAAATTCATTACTTTTAATGAAATTTAAATGTGAGATTATCATAATACATAGCGGGGGTTATATATCACCTAATGAATTTATTTTGAAGAATAAAACTCTTAGTGATATTTATTATCTTACTTTTAATCCTGGTTTTTCTAGTTTTTTTTAAATTCATATTCCCATGAGGCATTCAGTCTATTTCATTAACATCTCATTATCCCTATAGGATCATTGGTGATAATATTTCAGACTATAGATACATGAGAAAAACCCATAGGCCTTAGACCATGTTCCCAATTATTAATTCATATACGCTTCAGATCTCATGATATATTTCTTTGTACTGAAATTAGAGATATTGTGGTAGATATTGTGTTTCTTTTGTATGGTCAGTCTAAAAATTTTTATGGGAGATAATGTTCTAAAAGTTGATTGATAACATCTTATGAGTCCATTTTCATTTTATTTGGACCATTTCTCTTGGAAATGGGTATATAAAGGATCAGTGGTTTATGAGATTTCAAAAAAGTCCTTTTTTACCAAAAATTATATGCTTGACTGTCTTTCTGTTATTTATTCCTATAACCAATAAAAATTGTTTAAACATTTTTGATTTTTAAGGATTCATAAGTATTCATAATTATTGAAGAAGGGGATACATATGGGTTATTCTAATAAAAATAAAGATTTAAATAAATAATATTATCTTATTATGGTTAATTTTAACGAATATTATGGACATATGTGATTTTTGAGTTTTCCATCTATAAAAAATATACAATTTCCTCATTAATGATAATTTCTAAAAAAAGTTTTTGTTGCCTTTATTTTATTATCTTGTAAATATAATTATTAGATTAGTATATAATATTGGGAAAGAGAGGATATTATGACTATTAGAATACGAAACAATATTGATTTTACTAACATAATACATATTGAATTCATTTTCTGATTTTTACATGAATCAAAATATAATCTGGAATTCTTGGTTTCATATTAACTAACATTATAATTTTTTCAAGTATAATTTTTTTCTATTAGATGTTTTTGGGTTTTCATTGTACTTAGGTGGTGATGATTTCATTTTTCAATTCCCGTTTCATACATGGCCAGGGTGGAGATTAATATAATTAAGTTTTAGAATTCCATCATTCATATCAAATATTATTATAACTAGGCAGTTAGAGTCTATTGTTTACATTGAAAGGCCATTGGAGACAATTTCATCTAGATATTTTTAATGAAATTTTACAAACTTGTTTTTTGCTTTTGTGTTTTTTCAATGTATTTTTTTCTTTATGTTATCATATTTTAAATTATTTTAAATTGTTTTTATATTGGTCTTTAATTCTCATTTAATTTGATATTATGAAAAAGATTGTTTTTTATAGAGAGTTGAATCACTATTATAGTGAGTTGGGAGATATTTTTAATAATTTTTGGTTTTTTGGTTTCATAAAATTCTAAATGAAAAGGGTATGTGGTTAAAATAATGCTTTAAACTGAATGAACCTGTAAAATAATTTAAAGAATAATAGATTGTTGTATCTAAAATAAAATGTGTGCATGATTTGTTTTTTTTTTGAAGAGCACAATTTAAAATAATCATTATATATAATTGGTAATGTATTTGGTGATGTTGATTTCATTTCAAAATAAAGATATTTAATTATTATTATTAATTATTATAGGTAGTCATTTGATTGTGTTTCTGGTTTCATTTTATTATAATGTTATTTCTTAATAAATTTAATTAGGTAATGTTGTGGGGATTATGGGTGGACTTTGGTATTTCATGGGCAATATTGTATTGATGCCATAACACATGGGTTGTAATGTATAATGTATTTAATTAATTTAATTATGTTATAATGACCTAAGGATACTATGTTTATAAAGCTATATTAGTTTTAATGACATGATTTTGATGCATTTCATGTACTTACTATAGTTGGGAGTGTATTAATAGGAATCATTTGTGATCTGGGTGGTTGGCATTTGAGTTTTTATTCTTCCAATTGACTTATTCCATTTTTTCATGCATTTCAAATTATTTTTATCTTTTCTTGGTGTTTTCCTATTTTAATGAGGCTTATTGTTATGTCTCTAAACATTCTATATGGATTTTTTCATGGATTCATTTAATATAGTGGGTATCACTCCATTGTGGATCTTTTTAATGTTTAACCTCATCAATGTTTTATGTTAATTCATATTGATAATAATAATTTTGGAGCATTGTAGTCAAATGCCTCATTTTTTTGTTCCATGAATTTTCTTTTGTAATTTGTTGTATGTGTGATTAAGAAGTTCGGTGGTGATTATTAAATGTAAGGATTATTTTATTAAATAAAAAATACACATATGGATCATTTTGGCACCATATTTTTTTGGTATATCCATGTACTTATATAAGTGGACTTACAATAGTCAAGTATACTTCTTCAAAAGGGTTACACTGACATCATGATAGATTCATTACAATGGAGAGTTGAATAAGTGATATTTATTATATTAATTTCTCCTCAATTGGAATTTGTTTTCTGTTTTGGAACATTATAATGATGAGAGATGGGTCTTGAATTTATTATATTCAATCCTACTTAAGAAATTTAGGTTGGTCTTACAAAATTTTGTAATGTTTTAACAATGGTTATTTCTATATGGTACACTCAATTACATATCTCAAGGATCTCTTATCAAAGGAACTATCAAAGTGTTTTGAAAAGCTTTGTTACAATGTTTTCATGTTGGGTAGATCAGCCATAATAGGGGGAATAATGTTGGCATCAAGGCCCTTGGAATTTTGAGTTTCCCAGAGTGTCCACAATGGTTATGTTATGACTTTCAAATAATTCATTCTTTGTAAACCATTTTTTCAATGTTATTCAAGATATATATAAAATGTTATTTAAAAAATTATGTAATGCATTTAACACAACAACATTGTATAATGGTCCTTATTAGTGCACTATAATGATTATATTATCATAGATTTTAATAAATTATGGTTCCCTCATTAATTAACTATTATTTATTTATACCGTATTTAAACATATAAATTAATTATATATATTAATAGTGGAACTAAATGTATTAGGATGATAATTCATCCTTATATTAATGTTTTTTTATTATTAATTTCTTTATTATCCTCTCTTATATTCAAATTTTCGTTCCATGTTCTTTCTTTTAGGATAATTTTTAATCTGTTTTCATTTTTTATGTGTATTGAATTACTAATTTGAGGTTATATAAAGTGTTACATGGTAAATGAAACATATTAGGATTTCATATGTGTTCTACATCAACATTTTTTTCTTGGAGAGGTGTAATTTGAAAAATAATGAGGTATAACATTTTAAAAAAAATTCAATATTACCATGAAATATATGATTTACTAATAATATTTTATTTCATCTAATGAAATTTTTATTTTCTATATATACATATGTTATTTTATATCTTATTCTTACGTATTCAAGTTTAGAGAGAAAAAGGAATATTATGGGGGATTGTCTTTTAAATGAAGGAATTCTAGGAAGATATTGAGCTATATTAAATAAATTATCAGGTGAAGGATAGTCAAATATTGTTTAAGAGTATCATTTTATTTTCAATAAAAAAATTATTAACTAATATCAACTTGTATGATATCTAGTTAGTTGGTACAAATTATTAACTGTAAATAATTTTTTTTCACCCTAAATACTTCATAATATTTAGGAGAATGTTTCTGGAGCTTGGAACTGGTTGGGCATGGGAGCTGGGGCTTAGAGAGACTCGGTTTGGAAGTAGAAAAAAATATTAACTTTTTTGTGCATGCCCAGTATCACATAAAACATAAATAACTCCCATTAGGTGTCTTATATCTGATTTATAAGACCTCCCATGAGTTTTTAATGTCTTGATTTCCTACAAAAAAACATTATGTTGTCCAAAATTGGAGTTTTGATCGTTTTCGTTTATATGATGTGGCACTAAAAATAGAATTAATTTTATTTTTTTTTAAATAGAAACAATTATATCCCCAACCATTGGTGCACATGAAATGACTGATGTGGGCCGCATCTCCCATCTTCCTTCCCTCATCTCTTTGGTGATGGTGGAATCAAGGAAAAAATTAAAAAAGTTGAAGTGTTGTTGATCTATATTCCTGACATAGATCACTTACATATCGAAGAGATTCAGGATTCATGTATCATTATTCACCCAAGGAATTTGTGATTGGAAAATGGGGTAGGAGGATTATATTTTGGTCATGATCCCATTTTTTACGTATTTTTTAATGTACTTGAACCAAATAAGGTTTCTACATATTTAATGAAGGTAGATATATAGGTCTTAGGGTGAACCGGAAAAAATATGAGGTTTTTAGAGGTGTTTACCAACTCGAATCACCATCTACCTATTGTTTATTTTAGTGAAACATTCCATTTATATCTTCATGTTTTAGGAAGATGAAAAATTGAGAATACATTTTGTGTATGGGTGTTACATGCCATGTAGTTTTGTAAACTATTTGACCAAGGGACATGGATAGGGTGAGCCATGTTGAACTACATGGCCATTCACTATCAAACAACCATGTAAAAAGATATAGGTTCTAGTACAATTACACATTAAAAATATAGGGTAATTTGGCTATTTATCATGAACAAGTCGTGTGGTATGGGATATACGACATGTAAGGCAAAAAATAGATCAGTCTATATAGAATATAAACATGGCTAAGTGCGGAGGGATGAGAGACACGAGGTTTAACTCCATTAAAAACTATAAACCCCTACAAGGTTTTGTAAAAAAAGTAGATATGATATATTTCTAGGTTATCTAGTCGGTTCACACACAGTGTGTACCATAGTGCACGTTGTGTACCCATAAGAGATACATGATAGATCTTTTTCCTTCTATATCATTTTATATGAGAATTAAATATAGGCTTTTGAATAATCTATCCTTAGTGGTTTTTTCATATGATGTAATGGTATCTTATGTTATTGATTAAAAGATATGAGGATGAGAAAATGAATAATGATTCTTGTGGTGTTGTGCTGAGCCAATGTTGGAGATTAGTGTAATTTTTGAAGGGAGATGCTATGAATAACACTCCCTATATCATCAGCGCATAGGTTTTCCTAAACTATTTGCGTAGGTTGATATGTGACTCCCCATATCATGGGTGTAGGTTCATTACCTTTGGGTAGTTTTCCTCTAGGGAAGTTACTCCCCTAATAGACTAGGGAGTGGGTTTCCTCATGATGTTCATAAACATGGACAATACTCCCCTACCCGAATAGAGTGAAAGTCCTGTATATATGATGTATAAATGGAGTCATAACTCCTCTTATATACATGGGTGTGGTTGTTCTATCCAATGAGTCAATAATCCCATGTCATTCTAGGGTGTGGGTGCTCCATACATGTTGATCCTTCATGGTTGGTACTCCCCATCCATGTCAGGGAGAGGGTCCCCAAGCCCGGGGTTCGTAATCAAATATCATATTAGGGTGTGGGTTCCATATTGTTAATGAGTTGATAGAGTTTCCACTCCCATGTCCTACTCGGGGAGTTTACTCTTGTCAATGATTAGTATTTCATTACCTAGATAGGGTTCAGGTCCTCTATCTATATGTTTTTACTCCCTAATCATATCAGGGTGTGAGTCCTCCCACCTCTAAGTGGTACTCTCCTGACATTGTAGGCCATGGGTCATCACATACTGATTAGTACTCCCCTGTCTTCATGTAGGAGTTGGTAGAAGGTCCTCTATAATATTTGGATAAGTCTTGGTTGTGGGATATAGTAATGGGGTATAGGCCCTTCAATTTGATGTGAATGATACCTAGATAATAGGTAGTTCTCCATTGATAGAATGTTGTGTGGTACACTCCATATAATAGAGACAAGAGGTTTCACATGTTAGTTAGGATCATTACTCCCATGGTTCTGAGGTAATTGGGAGGCTTGGTCCCTTTATTCTCTCATAGTAGAGAGAATTTGGGTTGTGAATTGTCTTGAGCAGTGCTCCCTCAACTATGGGAAATGGCAAGAGGCGGGCCTCTTCACCTAGAATTTGTTAGAAAGTGTTGGGAGCAAGGTAGTGAAGATAAGGCCAATGGTTTTCAGCAATAGAGTTGCATATATATATATATATATATATATATATATATATATATATCTGTGTGTGTGTGTGTTTCCAATGAACCACGTTCTCTCGGACATACCATTATGAATGGTAGAGTTCTTCCCTAAAGAGTTCATGTCTCATATGGCTTCTATATGGGATGGCTGATCTCTTTGAGTGTTTTCTGCTAGTTTCGTGTTATTGTTAGTTCCAATTTAGTGAATCCTATTACATTATATGAGGTCATAACATCATGATACTTGTTATCTAACTTGAGAAAATCTAGGTGATTTGTAGGATTCCTTGTTGTGTTGTCAAATGTTGGGGTTCAAACCCCTTGTAGGATATGAAGATATTACATGTACATCCAAGGATGGATCGAGTTGGAGTTTCTCTATTTATTAGGGCTCATTCTAGATAGGTCTAGAATACTATTTCTTTTCAGTTCATACCTTTTTCATTTTTTTCTTTTTAGGGTTCCTACTATGTATTTTTATACAAACCCCATCATGGGCTTTGACCGCACATGTTTTCAGACTCATGCAGACCATAGGCCGTTTGACGGAGACCATAGAGGTCCTAAGGTAGGAAAGGCTTAGTGATCTAGGAGTTGTTTATTGGAAGTGGGCTGAGGAGTATTTTGGATGTTTTTTATGAGAGAAATATCCACTTTCTGAATAGGTTGTATGCTTTTTCATTTTACATTTATGGGATTTTTCCCCTTCTTTCGCATCAATATTTCTATTATACTCTAGTTGTGGTATATAAATGAATTCATGCATCAGTTTCTTAGTGGTATTTACATTTCAACATTTTTTTGATCTTTCAGATGTGTGTGTGTGTGCATATTCATAAGAAATGCCTCCCATGTCAACGATATTCCTACATAGTGTCTGTCACAAGACCCTGCCCTATTAGAGGTGGGATGGGGGAGTAGTATCACATACCACAATGGGTCGGTTCAAGATATAGTTATATCAGAGCATGTCAGTTCCACATTGGGATCATAGTTTTGTGAGCTCCGTTTAGGTTTCATAATGATAGTGTTGTGATGTCTTGAGATCAACTCTATGTTTAGAGGATCTAGTTTTGGTGTAGTGGGCTACATATCCATTCACTTGGACTTTGATCACTAGATTTATGACTCGGTTTATTTGGACACTGGTTTCCAAGAAATAATAGAATCATACATTATATAAGAATATGATATGGACTTTTATGTCCTTTTTGTGTTAGCTCATCATTTTTACTATTTGAAAATTGTTCATCATGGTTTTTTTGGATTCCACCATGATGAAATTGAGATATTATTCTGCAACATGATTGGGATTATAATCCACCACATGGTAATGATTTAGTAAATGGCTCTTCTTCTATGGATTTTCCTCCTAGTGGTCTACCAATTGTTCCACTACCAATTGAGAAATTAGTTTTTCCAAAATATTAGGACAGGGATGAGTGTAGGCTGAGAGTGCTACCCGAGTTTCTGATTTACGGACCAATGAGGTACCAGGGTTATCCAGACCCCATCAGTAAAAGATGATGGGAATGTGGAAGTCACATGGGTTTTCAACTTAGTGATGACACATCATGATCAAATGGTAGTCCTGGAAGAGATTGTTCTATATGGTTCATATTAAAACTGGTGAAATCTTTTGATATAGTCTCATGATGACATGACATTCACATGGGTTTAGTACGAGTCACCCTTCAGGGGAATGTTTTAACCAACAACGTTGAGATCAGTGCATAACCAAAAGCATATGTATCGTTACAAGGGATGCATGACTTTGAAAGTGTTTTTAAAGAGGTACACAGACCTGTCATGATACTCACTGGATATGGTTCAAGATTTGTTTTTCATTTCATGGACCGTCAAGCCAGGCTTGAATCAAGATATTGGGGAATCTGTGATTTCGTTATTCTTGCACACCTATGCTTGAGCGCTGAAGAAAGTTCTAGTGGAGGAGAGTATCTTGTTTGATGAACATATATACCTAACCCACATCCATGGTCACAAGATTGAAGTGTCTTCATAGCTAGAATATGACATATGAAATGATAGTGGTGCAAGAAGCATATCCTTCCCATACTCAAGCATGTGGGTCAATAGAAAATGTGTTGCATAAGGGATCTAATCAGTCATAGGATATGTAGTTTTATGGTTATGAAAACCATGGAAATATCGAAAGAGATTTTACGACCCATTTTGCTACTGAGAGGTATCAAGATGATTAGATTACTTAGAAAAGATAACACTTGGAGTAAAAAGAACATCAATGTGAAGGACGAGGCAGAGGATTTGGGAAAGTGTTAGGAGGCAGAAGGTAGTTCAAGGAGTTTCCACAGCCATGCCTAGGTTGTCTAATCATGGCATAGGGATCCAGATGGCGAGGGCTAGGAAATCTACCAGACATACATGATTTTGACCTAGAGGCCCCGAGGATTATTGGAGTTAATCTATCTTCCCATTCTACTTCATATAGTAGCAATTTTTTGACACTGGTATGGTTTACCATTTCATTCCACTTTGGATCAATGTTTAACCATGTTGACATAGGGAATTGGTAGAACCACACATTGGTTGTTGTGAAAGAGGTACAAGTAACACCCTATGTTTTTTCAGTCAGCCCATTTCTCATTGTTAGTAACCTCCTATTTCATTTGGGTTTAGGGAAATGTTGTTTGAAAATGTGTCAAAGCATGTTCAGGACTTTCCTATGCAATTTCAATGCTCAATTCCTTTCTTCTTGTTATCCCTAGAATAAGCAGAGCCTTCACTAACAATCATTCTATGGCGGTAGAGTTAGAACCTCTGATGTATCAATTGTAAGGACTGGTTCCATAAAATCCATAATAAGAAACTATTCAACCCGTTGGTGTGATAGTGTTTTGTTTTTGGAGATCTATGTCACAACTTGGGGTATGAAGATGAAGGGCCAGGAAAGCCCTAATGTTTACACTTGGGAGGCCCGATATTGTTCATAAGAACCATCGTCTGTTCAACATCAATGTTTAACTAAAATATCATTAGGAGGATATTGAACAATATATCTAGTGGTGGAGGTGAATTATAGTGATCTGTTAGTATATGTCACAAGATAGCAAGGTGGTATACCTATACACCCCTTTAATATATACGAACTATGGTACTTTGTGCATTACTACCTGTAGAAATTAAAGAGACATGTTCTTTTTTTTTGTTTCCCAATTATGTCCTAGTAGAAACATTACATGGGAGTGGTTTTACATTTGGAGATCCTCTACTTGTGTGTTTGTTAAAATCAAATGAAAACTTAGTGAGATCACTAGTATGGGAGTCGAGTATGGAGAAATGTTTCTTCTATTATGCTTAACCATTATATTTTTGGTGAAAATCCCAAATTTAGGGATAATTTAATGACTCGAGTATTGACAGAAATGACATTGTAATATTTTGGAGAATGTTTCTGGAGCCGATTAGTGAGTTGGCACAAGATATCAGGGCTTGGGGAGCCTGATGCGGCAATATTGAAAATAATAATAATATTTTTTTACACATACATAGTTTCTCTTAAAGAAAAAATATATCACATTCCGAGTCTCATGGTAGATTTTTAAGAACATGATAGAGTCTAGAATGTCGTGTTTACCCTGGGTGTGACATAATCATGTCTGCATCAGTAGTTTTGATGGGGGTGTTTAGGAGAGGTTGCTTTAAAAATAGGGAATAAATTGTTTTTAATTAATTAAAAATAATATCCCCCACTAACACATGGTGGGAATAAAACAATAGTGTATGTTTGCATCTTATCTCCACCTCCCCACCTACCGTTTTAGAAGGAAGAGTCAATCCAAAAATCAAATCGACAAACTGCTGCCGATCCCTATTTCTAACGTGGATCATCAAGACATCTAAGGGTTGCACAATCTAGGAATCATTGTTCATCCAAAACATATGTGTTTTTCCATTGAGGTAGTTTTATTTGTATTTTGGTCTTGATCCACATAATTACACATTGTATTAATGTTCTAGAGCCCAAATACATTTTCTAGAGATCCCTTATGGGAATATAAATAGGTTTTGGGACAAATCTGGGAAAAACGATGGTATTTTTAGTTGATTCTCAAATGGAATCACTGTCTACACGATGTTTAGTTCAGTGAAACATGTCTTGTAGATCTTATAGTTCAGGTAAGATGAACATTGGGGACACCACACCACGTATAGAGGTTACAAACCGGGTAGTTCCCTAAACCGTATGAACATTAGACATGGCATGTGATAGTCAGGTATAACTACAAGGTTGGGTACTAACACTAGACTAACGTACACAGACATGGGTTCTAGTACACTAAAATGTCCAAAATACATGGGTGAACAACATGGCCTTGTGGCTATCTATCCTAAACATGCCGTGTATTATGGGATACATAGTGTGTAAGGCACATTGTTGGGAGGTTGTTTCCGACACTTTCGTCGGGGCGCGCGCGCATCCGTCCATCAGGGGGGACGCGCGGCTTTGTTTCCCCACATTCCTGCATTCCAAAGGCGGGCGGCATTCGTTCCTTGTTCAGGTACGTTTGCTCCTTGATCGAAACAGGATGATGGGATGTCGGTTCTTCCTTCCGTGGATTCCTCCTCAGAACTCGTCACCTAGTCCAGGTCTCCCTTATAGATTTAATACGTAGTTCGTGAAACTCTTCACAGTGACATGTTTCCATGGACGCCGGTTAATTACACTTCTTCTGTCGGGACATTCCAAAGGGTCCAGTCAGGGCAGCAACCTTTGGTCAGGGGAGTAGTCACGTTGAGGCATCAGAAGCGTGTCTGGATGCTGGGGTACCTGGCATGTCTGTCTGTTATCCTTGACCACAAGGCTTCTCGAGGGCGTGGAAGCCCGAGGCATCCCACATCGAGCGCGGGGAATTACACGTCATAGACACGTATCTGAGGTTTTGCTCAGCTTCTCATGTTCAACACAGGGTATGCCGCGAGTTTAACGTCTAGCGGAGACGGATGAGAGTGAAATGGGACCATCGCAGGGGGGGGCGACAGTGAAGTTGGGCTTGAGCCTTGACGAGGCCTCCTACGTATCCCCGTGGCAGGGAATCAAAGTCTGCGTAGTTCGGGATGGTGCCGGTAAACCGACGTGAAGCTGGACCTTGGTCTGATTAATGTCGCCAGCGTACCGACATGAAGGTGGACCTTGGTCCGATGTGCATCGGCAGCGTACCGACGTGAAGATGGACCTTGGTCCGATGGAAGTTGGGCTTGAACCTCTGGTAGGATTCCTACGTACCATGCCTTGACATGGATCAAAGACCTCATAGTTCAAATGGGGCTTTGTCGGTGAACCGACGTGAAAGTAGACCTTGGTCCACTATTGGTGGGCTTGAACCTCGTGGAGGCTTCCTACGTACCATGCCTTGACATGGATCAAAGACCTCGTAGTTCAGGTGGTTGGGTCGCAATGGCTTACCACTGGACCAGAGTGTAGTTTAACGTCATGCTGGACGTAGGTAGAACACGACGTGAATTGGGTGATGGGTGGGATTGAACCTCGTGGAGGCTTCCTACATACCATGCCTTGACGTGGATCAAAGACCTCGTAGTTCAAAAGGGGTTTTGTCGGTGAACCGACGTGAAAGTGGACCTTGGTCCAATGGGTGGTGGGCTTGAACCTCATAAAGGCTTCCTACGTACCATTCCTTGACACGGATCAAAGACCTCGTAGTTCGAAGAATACAGTTTAACGTCATGCGGGACGATACTGAACCCTGACGTGAATAAAGGACGGGCGGTGGGTGTCGGTGAACCGACGTAAGTGAGGAACCTTGGTCCGATGGGAGATGGGGGCTTGGCACACCGACAAGGAGACGGTCTGGGCCAATGTTTGTTGGGCTTGAACCTCAGGGAGGCTTCCTACGTACCATGCCCGGACACGGATCAAAGACCTCGTAGTTCAGGTGGGGTTTCGCCGGTGAACCGACGTGAAAGTAGACCTTGGTCCACTATTGGTGGGCTTGAACCTCGTGAAGGCTTCCTACGTACCATGCCTTGACATGGATCAAAGACCTCATAGTTCAAATGGGGTGGGCCGCAATGGCTTACCACTGGACCGGAATTGCAGTTTAACGTCGTGCTGGACGGGGGTGAAACCCGACGTGAAAGACGGGCGGGCTTGAACCTCGTGGAGGCTTCCTACGTACCATGCCTTGACATGGATCAAAGACCTCGTAGTTCAGAAGGGGTTTTGTCAGGGTCGGTGCTCACTCTAAGCCCACGTGAGTCATGCTCGGTGTGAGAAACAAGAGGTTGCATAGACCCGATGATCACGTCGCGAAGGGTGCATCCGTGAGAAGCGAAGAGGGGATTACACGTTGGGCGGCCCATGGTGTTGGGACTTACTCCAGGATGGAGGCCCATGGTGCGACAAAGCGCGGGAAATATGGACCTTGGTCCGACGATGGGAGGTGCCTCGTTCCCTATCACGTCCTCCACTGACCTTGGTAGTGGTGAAGTACAGAGATGCACAGGTGCAATCATCCGTACCAATGGTTAGGGGCTTACGCTCTGAGGCAGCCCTTCCCCTGCGAACATACACCACTCCGACAAGGAGGATCTCATTCCATGTGCGGAAGAGTTACATTCCCGTGGAGACGAGTGGTGTAATGAATGTTCGAGCTGGGGGGACCCTTCGTGAGGGAGACGAGTTTGGGTCACAGTTTAACGTCATTTGTTGAGGACGTGGTACTTGGCAGTTTAACGTCCTGCAACTCGGACGAGGTGGGTTCACTCCACACCCCTAGGTTATACATAACCGGTACCCTCTGGTCCTTGGGGAAGGGAAGGTGTCGGTAAGGCCATGGTAATGGGGGGTCGTGGGAGGTACTTCGCGAAGTGGAACAGTGTTCGCGGAGCACTTCCTCGCGAATAAGGAGTGGTTCGCGAAGCAGGGTCCTGCCAAGCAGTGTACTTCGCGAAGTGGAGCGATCCTTCCTTAGCATACTGATTACTCGTATGGGTTGGGTGTTTCGCGAAGCACAAGTGCTCCGCGGCTGCCCGGGTTCCCTTGGGAATCCCCTTCCTTTGCGAACGCCCTTGAGCTTCGCGAAGGGCATCCCTCTCGGAAGAGGGGCTCAAAACGAAACAAATCAGAGTCGTCTCGTGAAGTAGAAATACCTCACGGAGCTCATGATTTCCGGGGAAAAGCGTGCTTCGTGATTCGGGAGAGGAGAAGCCGAATGGTCGGGTTGTCCGTCATCGGGACTCAGGGGGAGTCGAGTATTTATAGGGAAGGGGCGCCGCGAAGCAGGGCTCGCGCGCCGCCTTCGGGGCTTCGCGGCGGCTCGCAAACGTCAAACGGGTTCGCGGAGGATTACCGCCTCCGGAGCTTCGCGGCGGCTCGCGAACGTCAAACGGGTTCGCGGAGGATTACCGCCTCCGGCCATTCACGGCGGAACGCGAACGTCAAATGGGTTCGCGGAGGATTACCGCCTCCGGAGCTTCGCGGGGTCGCCAGGGTTGGGGCGCTTCGCGGCGGGGCTTCGCGGCCGTGCTTCGCGGGGCAGCGCGCCGGCTGTCTTTTGCGTTCCTTCCTTTTGGGCCACATTTTTGGCTCCAACAAATGCCTCCCCTCAGACTTGGAGCCGCGGAGGGTGAAGGGTCAAAGTCTGAGGGAAAATCGCCAAAATTGTTTGTGGTTCGCGATGCAGCATCGCGAAGGGGCCCGCGATGCTCGTCGGGGCCGCGGATCCGGACGCGTCGCGCTGCTTCGCGCGGGTGAGGCGCGCCGCGATGCTCTGGGGTCGTCGCCTATAAATAGGGGGTCCGCCCTCTTTTGTCTTTACGTGCCTTCCTTGTCTTTTTCTGCTCTCGATTTCGCGAAGCTCCGCGTACTCCGCGACAACCCTCCGCGAATCGAGCTTCGTGGCGAACCGCGGGTCTCCGAGGAAATGCTCGAGTCGAGGGACCGAACACAAGGGTTAGGCTGGGCCCACGGGGAAGTACCCGGGCGCTCCTACGTATCTCATAAGGATGAGAATCAATCCATACGTAGTTCTGGAAGGTGGAACGGTAAGGTACCAGTGCCAGGGGAAAAGGGGAGTGAGGACGTGGCCCTTGCACTAAAGAAGCGGAATTTGATGTATCTTGTTTGTTCTTTAAGGTGAATGGTTTTTTTTTGTGAAGCGACAGGCCTAGAACAGTAGGTCGTCATGTCGCCACAAGAATCAAACCGTGATGGGCGTTGACAAATGGCATGGCACATGACCAATACGCAACGTGATGTCCTCTACAGCGAGGTCACCACAATGCGGTGCCGTTTTTCGTCGTGCGGCCAGGACGATAATGTCACAGTTTAGGGTCGTATGATAGTACCAAGCATGCATTTTATCGTCATGCAGCGCAGACATAGCAGTTACGATGCTAGGCGGGAAATGTGCGCAGTGTTATAAAACACAATTGACAGAGACATGATCCCACATCAGATTGTACGCCATCCGGAGGTGAAACAGGGAGAGAGACTGGCTTCCTGAATGGGTTGTACCCAGAGACAGGGCGTCTGGGAGGTCCTACGTATCCCATGAGGATGGGAATTTGAACGTAGTCCCGAATGGGTCTTACTTTATGGTCTTAGAGCTCGGACCATGGGAGTCCCAAAGGATGCCAGATTGCAGCTTTGTCCCCCTAGCATGCAAAGGTGCACTCAGGGATAGCGCCAATAGTGTCGAGATTCCACCTGGACATGATGGGGTGGAAAATGATGTGAATCATGCAACCAACATTCAAGGACTGAAGGGGCTGGCGTGACGACAGAGGATTACTGCTGACCATGTTCGCAACACAGCATCCTGTCGCGTTAGCCTGAAATGAGGACTAACAAAACGAGCATCGACCGCTGACCATATTCGCAACGCGGGATTTTATCAATTTGTTGTCCGAAACCCTGGAGGGCGTTGGCCCATATCGGTAGGAGAGCCCTTGGGCATAGTCTCCAGGCCGTTCTTGGGGGTCCCTCCGGGTGTGAAAGATGATGGAAGTCCGAATAGAGGGGAACACGAAGCTTGACAAGTGGAAGGAACTTGGTCAAGTTGAATCTGACACTCTTGGTCCTAGACTAGAGTGCTCTTAATACATGGGTGAACCACTGCAGGGAGTCAAGGGACTCATCCTTGAAGGTGATCGAGGGATGGGAGATTCCCAGGGGGAGGGGGCATGGTGCCCAAAACCTTGTATCATACCTACACATCCCCCTTCTGGAGAGAGATAAACCAAGTGTCCTAGGTGACTGGGAGATCAGGAGATCACCAGGAGGTGGGGCTGGACCCGAATCTTAAACATCCAGGTGGTCCTACGTATCCCATTAGGATGGGAATCAAGCCACACGTAGTTCTGAAGGGTGCCTTTTAACGTCATGCAGGACATGGAATAGGAGGACTGAACCTCAGAATGGGGACGTGCGTGGTGCAGTTGTTGCAAACCCGACGTGAATGAGGACGTAGTCTTACACTGCGCCACGCAGTCCTGTGATCAGGGTCCTGAAGGCAGGATTAGAGAGGTAAATTTGCTGAACTCAAGCTGGGTCCGAAGACAAGGGGTCTTGAACGTAGTTCCAGATGAGAGTCTTAGTTTATGGTCTTAGAGCTCAGACCGTGGATGGTGACAACTCCCGAGTAAGCACAGATGTTAACCCAATCCCTAAGCTCACGTGAGATAAACTCGGTGTGGGAAACACGGGGGGTATCCTCTTCGCAGTACTTGGGGCGTCCATCAAAGGGGAGTCAGCAGAGAGTTTCGAAGGACACCTTTGATGTAGCTTGTTCCTCGAACGCGCAGACGTGCACGAGGGAAAAGTACCAAGAGTCCCGAGACTCTACTTGGACATGATGAAGTGATGAAGGGTGTGAATTGTGTACCCGGCATTTGGGCTTAATGGGTTGGCATGACGACAGAGGAAAACTGTTATCCATGACGGAAACACAGCGTCTGTATCGCGTTAGCCTGAGGTGGGAACAACAAACGAGCATCGACCGCTGACCATATTCGCAATGCGAGATTTTATCGATTTGTTGTCCGAAACCCTCAGGGGAGTTGGCCCGTATCGGCAGGAGAGCCCTTGGGCATTATATCCAGGCCGTTCTTGGGGGTCCCTCCAGGTGTGAAAGATGATGAAAGCCCTGATGCGGGGATACGCAAAGCCTGGAAAGCGGGTGTGGACGTGTCCGAGTAAAGCTTGACATTCCAGGTAATAAACCAGAGTACTCTTAAGGACATTGGTGAACCGCCGAAGAAAAAGGATCGACGAAACAGCTCAGAGGACATGATCCCACACCACACCATATGGTCCCCTCATGGGGGAAGGATGGGCCAAGGGGCCAAGATGGGATGGGGATTCCCGAGAGATGGGGCTGGACCCGAAGCCTAGACGTTCAGGTGGTCCTACGTATCCCATTAGGATGGAAATCAAGCCACACATAGTTCTTGAAATGCAGTTTAACGTCATACTGGACGAGGAGGGGAGTAATATACCCCTAAACATGGGAGGTGTATGGCATGGTAAAGAAGCCGTCGTGAATGAGGACGTAGTCCTACGTCACACCATACGATCCTATAAAATAGGTCCTAGACCACGGCCCGGAAAGGCCAAGGGGCCTGGGGCTGGGCCTCAGTCAGGAAGGCCTGACTGGTTTGTAGTTTAACGTCTTACATGAGGACGGGGGTCGGGGACCCGAGGAGGCCAAGGGACCTGAGGCTGGGCCTCGTAAAGGGAGTCGCACGGCACGGTACATGATCCCGACGTGAATGAGGACGTAGTCCCACACCACACCGTACACTCCGGGTAAGAAGGGGCCTAGGCTGTGACCTGGAAAGGCCAAGGGGCCTAAGGTCAAGCATCAATCAGGAAGACCTGACTGGCTTGCAGTTTAACGTCTTACATGAGGACGGGGGTCGGGGACCCGAGGAGGCCAAGGGGCCTGAGGCTGGGCCTCGTAAAGGGAGTTGCACGGCATGGTACATGATCCCGACGTGAATGAGGACGTAGTCCCACACCACACTGTACACTCTGGGTAAGAAGGGACCTAGGCTGTGACCTGGAAAGGCCAAGGGGCCTAAGGTCAAGCATCAATCAGGAAGACCTGACTGGCTTGCAGTTTAACGTCTTACATGTGGACGGGGGTCGGGGACCCGAGGAGGCCAAGGGGCCTGAGGATGGGCCTCGTAAAGGGAGTTGCACGGCATGGTACATGATCCCGAAGTGAATGAGGACGTAGTCCCACACCACACCGTACACTCCAGGTGAGGAATCATGGGTCGTGGCCCGGAGAAAAGGGGAAGTTATCAGTCAGGAAGGCATGACTGGTTCGTAGTTTAACGTCTTACATGAGGAAGAGGGTGGGGGACCCAAGTAGGCCAAAGGGCCTGAGGCTGAGCCTCGTAAAGAGAGGGCGTACAGCATGGTACATGATCCCGACGTGAATGTGGACGCAGTCCTTCACCACACCGTACACCCTTATGAGGAATCCTGGGTCGTGCCCCGGATCGCTAGAACCACCTGGGGGAAGTTTGTCACCTTGGGATGGGGTAGAGGGGACCACTGTTCTTGATTCCTGGGGCATCTCGGGGTGGACCCGAAGATCCAGGACACTGTTGACCAAATTCGCAACGCAGGACTTGTATCGATTTGTTGCTTGAAAACCCTCAGGGACGTTAGCCCGTATCGGTAGGAGATCCCTTCGGCGTAGTATCCAGGCCGTTATCGGGGGTCCCTCCGGGTGTGAAAAGGTGACAGAATCCCAGTCAAGGAGTCGGTGAAGCTCAGTTGCATTCATCCATGAAAGGGGCAAACACCTCCAGGGGGAATGTGCATCCGGGTCGAGGCTTGCTCGACGTGGGTCGGGGAAAAAGTGTGCACCCTGCCATGTCTTGACCCGAGGGGAAGATTTTGGCTTTTGGGTTGGGCCAACAGACGAAATGTCTGGGTGTTCCTACGTATCTCATAAGGACGAGAATCAAGCCATACGTAGTTCTTGAAAGCCATGCAGTTTAGCGTCTTGCGGTGTGGACGTGGGAGGGTAGAATAACGGGAGTGGGCGCATGGTGAGACCTTTACAATCTTTGCGCGAGCGGGGTTGCATGAGCGGGGCCAAGATAGCCTACTCCCTGCTACACAAAGATCCTCCAAGGAGACTATCCCCAGGGGGAATAGCGGAAGAGAAAAGATTGGGGCTGGGCTCAAGACGAGGCGTCCGAGCATTCCTACGTATCCCATGAAGATGGGAATCAAGCCGTACGTAGTTATTGACATGCAGTTTAACGTCATGCAGGACGAAGTCGCAGTTTAGGGTCGTGCAGGACCACTTCGCAGTTTAGGGTCATGCAGGACCAATTTAGTTTAATGTCGTGCAGGACCCTCTCGCAGTTTAGGGTCGTGCAGGACCCTCTCACAGTTTAGGGTCGTGCAGGACCACTTTTTTTCCCTAGGCAAAGTATCGCTTGAGGAATTTGGCATTGGTGGGAGGAGTTACACGCTCTCCATCTGTGGTCACCAAGGATTATGCTCCGTTGGGGTAAACCTTATGGATTATATAAGGCCCTTCCCATTTGGGTTCTAACTTGGGTGGTTTCCTACCGGGGATCATTGGCGCTCGAAGGGCCAGTACCAGGTCACCTTGTAGAAAAGAGCGGAGATGAACCTTCTTGTCAAAAGCTCTCGCTATCTTGTCCTGATGCCTTTACAGATTGTGCAGGGCACAAAGCCGGTTCTCGTCCAGTGCCTCCAACTCAGCTAGACGGATCTCGGCTACCTCATCTGATGTCTGGTGATCATAAACTGCAGTGCACAGCGACGGCAGCTGGATCTCAATGGGTAGGACGGCCTCAGCTCCATACACCAGGGAATATGGGGTCACCTGGGTAGAGTTGCGAGTCGTCGTCCGGTAAGCCCAGAGGGCGTTGGGGAGATTGTCTGGCCAACTCTTCTTGTTCTGACCAACCATCTTCTGCAGAATGTTAGAGAGTGTCTTGTTGAACGCCTCGATCTGTCCATTCGCCTGCGCGTGGTAGCGGGAGGTATGGTTTGACTGGATGTCGTACTTAGCATACAGTTTCTTCAATTCTGCTGCTCGGAAGTTGGTGCTGTTGTCAGTGAGGACGGCGTGAGGGACTCCAAACTGGTGGATAATGTTGGAGCTCACAAAGTCAACGATGGAACGGACCTTGACCTCTTTGAGCGGAACTGCTTCTGCCCACTTGGAGAAGAAATCCGTAGCAGTCAGGATGAACCTACACTGGCGGGCTGTTGCCGGTGGATACGGTCCCACTACATCAAGTCCCCATACCACAAATGGCCAAGAGTACATGGTGGGGTGGAGGGGTTCTGGCGGCCGATGCAAGAAGTTGGCGTGTACTTGGCACGCGTGGAATCTCTTGGCGTATCCAATACAATCGTGGATCATGGAGGGCCAGAAGTACCCTAACCTTCGGATTTGTTGGGAAAGCTTCGGCCCAGCTTGATGGGCGCCACAGGAACCGGCGTGAACCTCTTGCATAACTTGAGGTATCTCTACTCCTTGGATGCAACGGAGGAGGACACCATCGAAACTCCGCTTATAGAGGATCTGCTCAAGACTGGGGCCGCTCTGGAGGGTGAATTGAAGTGCGCGGCGTCGTATTCGCTCGCGTTCGGCCCGGTCGTCCGGGAGCTGACCATTTTGGAGGTACTCGACAAAAGGTGCTCTCCAGTCGAGGGTGGTTTCAACGACTGCGTCTGACAAACCCGGGACTCCCGATATGGAGGTTCCAGTGGTGAGATGACTTACCCGCAGGCTATCACGGTCCTCTTGGGTGACGGGAGCAATGACTCTCCGGTGGGCCACATGTATGACCAAATCATCTTGCTCGGGTTCTGCGATCGACGCGGCTAAGCCAGCCAGGGCGTCCGCTTGGTCGTTCTGCGACCGTGGGACATGGGTAACCTCTGGCTGAGGAGAGAACTGGGCCATTAGGAGGAGGGTGTACTCCAGCAGCAGTGCAAGCTCTGGCTTCCTGACGACGTAGTCACCATTAACCTGTTTGATCACCAGCTCAGAATCTCCCTTCACATGTAGATGGGGAACATGGATCTCAAGGGCCAACTCGAGGCCGGTGATGAGAGCTTGGTACTCTGCCTCGTTGTTCGTACAACCTTCTGACAACTGGAACGAGTATGGCAGGACGGCTTGATCCGGGGTAATGAAAACAATACCCAGACCCACTCTGTTGAGCTTGGGGTCGTTGAGCCTTCTACTGGTGGGGCTCCGGGAGGCGCTGTCGAAATGAATTTGCCAACACGGGATAGCATGATCGACCGAGAGGATCGTCTCATCGGGGAAATCCAGGTCCAGGGATTGATCTGCGGAGGTTGGATGGGCAGCTAAAAAGTCTGCCAACGCCTGTCCCTTAACGGCCTTCTGAGGCACGAACCTGATATCAAATTGTTGGAGAATCACCGCCCACCGTGCTAGTCGGCCAGTCAGCATGGGGCGGTTCAGGATGTACTTCAGCGGATCTACCCGAGAGATCAATTGTACCTCGTGGTGTTGCAGTTAGTGCCGCAACTTCTGCACAGCGAAGACGAGCG
The DNA here is from genome assembly GCA_963277665.1 of Viscum album. NCBI lineage: Eukaryota > Viridiplantae > Streptophyta > Magnoliopsida > Santalales > Viscaceae > Viscum > Viscum album. The sequence continues at coordinate 75,789,133 of OY728127.1, read as the reverse complement.
CAAGGCAGCTCTTTTTGATAGGGGAGTATCTGACCTCCGTATCGAGAAGCATGCGGCTGAGATAGTAGAGACTGTTCTCAGTGCCCTCGTTATTCTTCTGGGCGAGCAGCGCACCGAGGGATCTCTCCAGGGAGGTCACGTAAATGACCAGCGGCGTTCCGGAGATGGGTGGCATCAAGACCGGAGGTGGGAGCAGATACTGTTTGATTTCCTTGAAGGAGGCCCGACATTCCTCATCCCATTCGTAGGCAGCGTCTTTCTTCATGAGCCGGGAAAAGGGCTTACACTTGCCAGCCAAATTCGCAATGAATCGGCGTATATAGGCTAAGTGTCCTTACAGGCCTCGAAGCTCCCGAATGTTGTTCGGGGGAGGCATTTGGCTGATGGCCTTGATCTTCTCCGGGTCGATCTCGATACCTCGGTATCTGACAACGAATCCCAGAAACTTCCCGGAGGTGACTCCGAAGGCACAATTCAGCGGGTTCATCTTCAGGCGACGGGAACGGAGGAAACCGAACACTTTCTCAAGGTCTTTGAGATAGTCCTGGCGCTGGCGTGATTTGACTACAAGGTCATCCACGTAGCATTCCACCAATGTCCCGAGGATCGGTTTGAATATGCGATGCATGGCCCTCTGATAAGTGGCCCCTGCATTTTTCAAACCGAATGGCATTACCCGGTAGCAAAAGGTACCCTCGGGAGCCCTGAAGGCAGTGGACTCCTCTTCTTCGGGAGCCATACGGATCTGGTTATACCCGGAATACCCATCCATGAAAGAGAGGGCTTGGAACCCGGCCGCGGCGTCAATCAAAAGCTTCGTCACTGGGAGTGGGAAGTCATCCTTTGGGCAGTGGCGATTGAGATCGCGGAAGTCGATGCAGACTCTGATCTGCCCATTCTTCTTCCTGACTGGCACAATGTTAGCGAGCCATTTGGGGTACTGGACCTCCTTAATGAAATTGGCTTTGATAAGCTTGTCAACTTCAGCCTCCACCATAGCACCATGAGAAGGGTGCATTTTCCTGGGAGGCTGCTTGAACCCACGATGTTTTGCTGTGAGGCCCAGACGGTGGACGACCACTTCGGGATCCAGCCCTGGCATCTCATCGTAACTCCAGGCAAACACATCGCAGTGCTGTTTGAGGAAGTCTACATACTGTTGCCGCTCCTCGAGGGGCATGGCCGCACTGATCAATGTGGGTCTTGGATCTGCCTCGCTACCAAGGTTCACCTGTACTAGTTCATCAACCGTGGTAGAGACGCATTCTTCAAAGGCTAGGGGAGAATCCTCCAAGTCTTCCTCCCCAGCCATGGGGGAACTTCTTGCGACAGAAGATGCTTCCGGGCTCTCAAAACCCGAGGGGCAACTGGTGCCGGCTTGGGCAGCAGCGGTCATCACATCAGGAGACTCACTTGTCATTGAGACCATAGCAATGAATGCATTTGATCCGATCCCATCTGGCCTTCGACCTAAGGGGCCACGCTTGATGATATCAAAGCAGTGGTGATGTGTCGGCCTGAGTTGGTTAATTCCATCCCGGCGAAAGAGACGTGTATGGCGCACCGCCGTTGTCATCATCTTGACGTCTCGATACCGTACAGGGGTAGGAGGTTCCGGGATGACCCGAGCCTAGTTGATGTAGGAGTACGAGGTGATTTTCCGCCGTCTCTTGGACACGGGAACATGCCTTCCTTGCGTACCCGAAACAACAAAACATTGTCCCATGTCGGGGGTCGTGGCCTCCAACCGGTGGATCGGGAGGATGTAGGCGTCGTCCATGCTTGCCCAGGGATCACTTGTGATCGGGGCGGGCTCATCCTCGCTTACTAGGATTTGCTTGTCCTTACTTTTGTAATAGACCGCATCCAGATAGCGGGCCTCACAAGAAGCGAAAGGGGACGCATCTCCTTGGAGCACGCCTACTCGACCGTTGAGCGAGTACTTAAGGCACTGGTGATACGACGAGGGGACCGCTGCATGCAGATGGAGCCATGGCCTACCCATCAATGCGTTGTAGGCGGTGTCCTGAGAAACAACCATGAACTCGGTGCTGGCAATTAAGCCACCGAACTGGGTCTTCAGGAGGATCATGCCGACCGGGGTTTGCTCTGTCCTGTCGTACCCCTGGATCCTGAGGTCAGAGGGAGTCAAATCACCTTCGGACAGACCCAGCTTTCGCAGCGTCCGGGTCGGAATTAGATTGATTCCAGAACCCGTGTCAACGAGGCGTCGGCGGACTTCCACACCGTTGAAGTGGCCAGTGATATACAGTGGGAGAATGTTCCCCTGTATAGGGAGGTCCTCATCTTCGCCGGAGAACGAGATAACCGCCTGACATTCGGCGTTTTCAATCGTCTCGGTATGGAAGGCTTCCGCAACTGCCACTTCCGTCTCGAACTGGAGGGGGCTCCTTAGGGCCTCGGAAAGTGCCTCGTGCATTTCAGATGACAGGAGAAGGGCCTCGAGGATGGAAAAACATGTAGGGATGCCGTCCAGATGCTTCAGAACATCGTACATTCATGCCAAACGCGAACCTCTGCTTACAGGAGGTCGTTCGGCATTTGGATGCACAGCAGGTCCGGCTGGCTGAACTGGCGAGTAACTAGTACTGGGTACATCTTGCTGCCTACCAGTAGAAGCCTGAAGAGTAGTCGCCGAGCTAGGATCGGACAGCAGAGGCTGGCTTGTTGCCGGGAAAGACTGGCGGTGATACGAACAAGGCGGCTCTCCTTGATCCAGCAACACGAACGGCGGTGGAGGTAGAGCCGAGGGTGCTGGATGGGTTTGCGCGTGCTGAGATCTGCGCTGAGCCTGCTGCCTAGTCTCGGCAGCGTGCACGGCTTAGCCACAAGTGCCTGCTGACGTACCTCGATGACCAGTGCGATTGCGATTCCGCCGACATTGACGTCGGCTGGAAACGTTGGGGAGGTCTGCCTGGGGTTCCCCCTCGTCGGGGGTCATATAGGGCTTTACCAGCTCCACGGTGTTAACCGAAGTGTACCCTTGACTGTCGCTCGAAGAGTCATCCACCATTGGGCGGATTCTGGGAGGAATGCCCATTTCGGGAGGCATAAAGTCGCCGAGAGTGCGGGATGATGACGGCACTGGCGGTGCATGTTGCTTCTTCTTGCGTCGCCGCTTCTTGCCCTTTTGGGCAGAGGTCGACTGTGAAGACGATGCTGAGGCACCGACTACTTCTTCTGAAGATTCGGACTACTTCAGGCGTGCCCGGATGATACCCTGGGCACAGACGACAGTTTTTCGAGCCATCCAGTTGTCGTATTTCTGGGACCCGTGGCTAGGGACCTGCTGCCACTCACCTTCGCTTTCGCTGCCGATTTCTAATCCCGCAAAGACGCCTGCCACTTGCGCTGGCGCTGGGCCCAACATGACTATGTTGTTGTTGACCTGGTCCTGAATCCAGTCTTTAAACACATAGCATCGCTTGAGGGTGTGCCCCAGGATCCGATGATAAGGGCAGTAGTTGGGGTGATCGGTGAGATGCGCCTCTGCCGGCCTCCTGCACTCAGGCAGACGCACAATCCCTTTCTCTAGAGCACTTCAGAAGTAGCCAGGGACCTGATTTTCGTTGAACGAATAGGTATGGTACTTTCTTTCCTGGTAAGGAGCCCTGGGGGCCTGGTCCTATCGAGGGACCGGAGGGGCCTGCCGAGGAGGCGGCGCCTGGTTGTCTCGCCTAGGTGGCGGTGGCGCATTGCGCGGGGGAACCTGTCGGTTCTGAGGCGGTCGCTGCTGGGCAGGAGACTATTCTTGAGGTGGAGGACCTCTGCGGGGTTGCGGGGGTGGTGCCGCCGGTAGCAATTCGAGCTGCCTCGGGGCTTCTATTTGAGCCACCGCGGTGGGTTCAGCCCTGGCGGCCCTCCTGGCTGGGATCATAGGGGGCAACAAACGTGCCTGACTAGCCTGTTGCAGGGCCTCCTCGAGGTGCTGGGCCTTATCCGAGAAATCTCTGAACCCTCCAGGGTAGTTCTGGGTAATCAAGGAAGGTACCAGCTCTGTCTTGACGTTCCCCACACACATCGTCAGTAATTTCTCCTGAGTCAGTGGCATATCGAGGGAATACGTAAGTCCTTTCCACCGGGCGATGAAGTCTACAACCCGCTCATCAGGCCTCTGTTTGCACTTGAAGAGGTCCGCAATGCTGGTCTTTCGCGTGGTGGAGCTGAACTGGTATAAGAACTGCCGGTGAAGATCCTCCCAACCGGTCACTGATCCGATAGGGAGCTGGCTGTACGAGACGAATGTCGGACCTTCCAATGTCTGTACAAAACATCGGAGCTTAGCGGCTTCTTGCTGAGTCGGGGTCCCCAGCATGGGGCCACACCTGGAAGAGAAATGACCCAAGTGCTGGGGTGGGTCCCCTGTCCCGTTAAAAGGCAAGAAAGTGGGGTTCCCAAAACCCGGAGGCGCGGGCATATCATCCACCCACGCGGGATAAGGCTTGCCATCCGGTGGGACCGCCACATGCCGTGTTTCCAACGCCTCGAGGCGGGCTGTGAGTGCCGCAATAAGGTCCTCCGGGTGGGGGTCCCTATCTTGATAGGGATCCCTAACCACAAGCGCATTACCAGGTTCTTCAACACGGTAGACGGCTTCGGCTGCTCGCGGGTCGACTGGCTGGACAACCTGTTGGGCGACTGGGGGAACCCGGGTTGGATTCTTCAGATTGCCCCGTCGCTCAGGGGGGTTTGGCGAGACGTATCGCGCCCTCTTGCCGTATGTTCCGGCCTCCGCCCTGTCCGCGGCAGTAGCATGATCAGGGTTGCCCGGAGGCATCTCACCGGGGGGAAATTGTTCTTTCCCCTGCTGCCCCAGCCTGGGATTACCATAGTCGGTTCGTCGCTCTGCGGCGCGTTCAGCCAAGAGTTCGTCGACCAGCCTCTTCTGCTCATCAAGCTGTTGCCGCAACGTGGCCTTCTCAGGATCTTCGTCCGTTTTCTGCACAGAGGCGGACGGGTCGGAGTTCTTGACTATTCCGACGTTCTCCTTAACATTGCCAGTGCTTCGACCGAGTGCCAGCGACTCGGTGGGTACGGGGAGGCCTAGCAGGTTCCTCTGATGACGAGTAACTCTCCCTGACTGGTCAAGAAGTGGCGGTACGCCCTCGGATGGTAAGTCTCCATCACGGAACTCAAGCTCATCTTCCTTATCCACAACATCGGCCATGTGGACCGCGATTCCTCTCGAGGGCATATCCTCAATGTCGCATAGCGAATCGGGCTGTCGTCGGATAGGGTCGAAGAGGAGGGCAGCATAGTGTCCACAGCCACGGACTTGCACATGGGGGTGGCTTCCCTGACGATCATGCGGAGTGCCTTGAAACTCTGAATGCATTTTTGTTGGAGGGCACTCTGGTGACCGGGCGACTCGGGGTGCTGGGCCACAAGGAGCGCCGCTGCATCAATCAGGCGGCACTGTTTGCCAATCTCCTCGAAGTGCTCTCGACTCCTGGGGTATACTACCCGTTTACAGTGGAGGTGGAAGTGCGTCGCCCACAGAGTTCGACAAAAGCATCCCACTTCTTCAGGGGTAAGCGACTCGGGTACGCGGAAATTCAGCGCCGCCGTGGGCCTGAACTTCTCTGGGAAGTAGTCCGCTGCAAGAATACTCCAGAAGCTCCTGGGTTCGTCCTCGGGGATCGGGCCTACATTTCCCCACTCATCAACCGGGGGTGGCTGAGGGACCGGTAGCGGTACCGAGGGGGACCTCTGGGATAGCAAACTCGGCGGTGGAGAATACGGCGAGCGAGCAGACTGGACACCGAATTCTGGGCCTTCCTCTGAAGAGCGAGGTGACCTCACCACAATGTCACGATAGGACGGGCTAACAGCCACTGCTTCAGGTACGGGAATCGCCGTTACCGGTGTCCGGTCATGTCATGGCTCTACCACCGTTGACCCCAAAAACAGCTCCTCGTGATCCCGAGTAGAGGCAGAGGGCGCTTCGAGTGACGATGGCGGTGACTGCGCGGTCGAAACCTGCGGAATTCCCAGGATTTCTTCCTCCTGGATGTACCTGCGGAGAGAGACGGGAATCCAGTGGACCTCAAATTCTGGGAGAACGAGGCTGACGCGTCTGGTTCCTGCCCCAGTCCTTGATACGGAGGAGCTGGGAGAAGGTTCCATCGCTGAATCGCATTCCGCCTCCGAATCGGAGAAGCGGGAAGGTTTGATCTCCCCCTGGGCCTTCACAGGATTCTTCTTGTGGCGGTGACGACCAGCTCTTCTGCCCCTGGGTGGCTCTTCGGGACAGGGTTGACCCCTATCAGGCAGCCTTGGGGCGGCGCTGGCGCCGTGGCGGAGAGGGCCCCCTCTCGAGACAGCCGGGGTGCGAGGGGCACCAGGGAAAATGTCAAAGGTTACATGGGGAGGACCTCCATGAACAATACCCATGTGGGCGGGGCCTCTTTTGGAACTGGAAGGAGCATGGGGAAGGCCTCCATGGTCGATGTGAGTGGAGCGAGACTGACCTTCACTCCTTGAGTTGCTGGGGCGAGGAGGACCTTCGCCAGTCGCAGTGAGGACGTAGGGGGGACCCCCACATTGAAGAAGGACCTGATGGACGGTGCCTTCAGAAGGATAGACTCCATACCCTTTACAGCGGGCGTGGGAAATGTTTCCGCGCTGAGCATCACTGCCACGGGGCAGGTCTTCCTGCAGGATGGGGGAAGCACGAGGCATGCCTCCATGACGAACCTCAGAGCGGGGAAGGCCCACGCTCTGTGGAGTAGTGGTACGGGGAGGACCTCCGTACGGGGTGGCATCACTGCGGGTTAGCTCGCGGCGATCACTACTTGGTCCTGCAACCCGGAGAGTCAACCCAGCCTGCCCGTGGGGCGGTTGGGGTCTTGATCCTGGTTGGGCGAAGGGGTGCCCCTGCTCAATGTACGCGGGGGATTCATAATGTACGTCGGCGGTGGCTCGGGCCACTGTAGCTGTCGACGTGGACGCGCCTAGGAGAGCGTCCTCAGCCCGGGCCCGGTGCTGACGTCGGGTTAGGCGGGCCGGTGCAGGTGGTGCAGGGACGTAAACTGCCTGCTCTTCCTGCGGGGCCGGACGGCGGCGCTGATGTGGCCGGATGGGAGCTCTCGCCTGGGGGCCCCGGGTCAGGACCCTGAGCAGACTTAGCCGGACAGCGCCTGTCTCTTCAGCGTATGGCGAAGAGTCGTCAAGGCGTTCCGGAGATAGGCTCCCGAAACGGTTGAACGTCTGGGTGGGGAGCAGGGGCTCCCTGCGCGGCCGGTTAGGGCGGCGTTGATGGCGGGGCCTAGAGGCCTCCAGGTCCAAGCGGGCCATATCCCTGGTCGGGATGACCCCTTCCTCCTCGTACCTATGCACGAGGCTGTTGATCACCCTTCGTTGGATGACCTCTGATGGGGAAAGGGGACGTGGACGTCCCGTATTCCGTGATGTGGCAGCCGTCGTGGCGGTGGTGGCGCCATGTGGAGTGGTCGTCGTGGTGTTGCCCGTGCCCCTGCGCGGGCGAGGAGCGGATGGTGACCGCATCTCTGAAATAGCAACCTGGTTCCTGGCAAACGAAGGGATCAACTCATCAGTGCTGAGAGGAAAAGGATTGGCAGCCAGTGCCCCAGCGTTCTTCCATCCTCCATGTCTGTGAGAAGGATCCACGCCAACACGCTGCAGAGCGGAGTGCCCCACATTCTACTACCCCGACTGCCGGTGAGTTTCACGACAGGCCCGCGATTTTCTTCGCAGGACCAGGCAATGGATATCTGGATCCGGTGACACGTCAATCTACTGGTGTATCGAATGCTACTAATCTTTATGGTGAGGAGAAGAATTTCACGTCGGGTTCACCATTTCTGTTTCCGACGCTTTCGCCGGGGCGCGCGCGCATCCGTCCGTCAGGGGGGACGCGCGGCTTTGTTGCCCCGCATTCCCGCTTTCCAAAGGCGGGCGGCATTCATTCCTTGTTCAAGTACGTCTTCTCCATGATCGAAATGGGATGATGGGATGTCGGTTCTTCCTTCCGTGGATTCCTCCTCAGAACTCGTCACCTAGTCCGGGTCTCCCTTATAGATTTAATACGTAGTTCGTGAAACTCTTCCCAGTGCCATGTTACCATGGACGCCGGTTAATTACACTGCTTCTGTCGGGACATTCCAAAGGGTCCAGTCAGGGCAGCAACCTTCGGTCAGGGGAGTAGTCACATTGAGGCATCACTAGCGTGTCTGGATGCTGGGGTACCTGGCATGTCTGTCTGTTATCCTTGACCACAAGGCTTCTCGAGGGGGTGGAAGCCCGAGGCATCCCACATCGACCGCGGGGAATTACACGTCATAGACACGTATCTGAGGTTTTCCTCAGCTTCCCGTGTTCAACACAGGGTATGCCGCGAGTTTAACGTCTAGCGGAGATGGATGAGAGTGAAATGGGACCATCGCAGGGGGGGAGATAGTGAAGTTGGGCTTGAGCCTTGACGAGGCCTCCTACGTATCCCCGTGGCAGGGAATCAAAGTTTGCGTATTTCGGGATGGTGCCGGTAAACCGACGTGAAGCTGGAACTTGGTCCGATGAATGTCGCCAGCGTACCGACGTGAAGGTGGACCTTGGTCCGATGGGCATCGTCAGCGTACCGACGTGAAGATGGACCTTGGTCCGATGGAAGTTGGGCTTGAACCTATGGGAGGATTCCTACGTACCATGCCTTGACATGGATCAAAGACCTCATAGTTCAAATGGGGCTTTGTCGGTGAACCAACGTGAAAGTAGACCTTGGTCCACTATTGGTGGGCTTGAACCTCGTTGAGGCTTCCTACGTACCATGCCTTGACATGGATCAAAGACCTCGTAGTTCAGGTGGTTGGGTCGCAATGGCTTACCACTGGACCAGAGTGTAGTTTAACGTCACGCTGGACGTAGGTAGAACACAACGTGAATTGGGTGATGGGTGGGCTTGAACCTCGTGGAGGCTTCCTACGTACCATGCCTTGACGTAGATCAAAGACCTCGTAGTTCAAAAGGGGTTTTGTCGGTGAACCGACGTGAAAGTGGACCTTGGTCCAATGGGTGGTGGGCTTGAACCTCATAAAGGCTTCCTACGTACCATGCCTTAACACGGATCAAGGACCTCGTAGTTCGGAGAATACAGTTTAACGTCATGCAGGACGATAGTGAACCCTGACGTGAATAAACGACGGGCGGTGGGTGTCGGCGAACCGACGTAAGTGAGGGACCTTGGTCCGATGGGATATGGGGGCTTGGCACACCGACAAGGAGACGGTCTGGGCCAATGTTTGTTGGGATTGAACCTCAGGGAGGCTTCCTACGTACCATGCCTGGACACGGATCAAAGACCTCGTAGTTCAGGTGGGGTTTCGCCGGTGAACCGACGTGAAAGTAGACCTTGGTCCACTATTGTTGGGCTTGAACCTCGTGAAGGCTTCCTACGTACCATGCCTTGACATGGATCAAAGACCTCGTAGTTCAAATGGGGTGGGCCGCAATGGCTTACCACTGGACCGGAATTGCAGTTTAACGTCGTGCTGGACGGGGGTGAAACCCGACGTGAAAGACGGGAGGTCTTGAACCTCGTGGAGGCTTCCTACATACCATGCCTTGACATGGATCAAAGACCTCGTAGTTTAGAAGGGGTTTTGTCAGGGTCGGTGCTCACTCTAAGCCCACGTGAGTCATGCTCGGTGTGAGAAACAAGAGGTTGCATAGACCTGACGATCACGTCGCGAAGGGTGCGTCCGTGAGAAGCGAAGAGGGGCTTACGCGTTGGGCGGCCCATGGTGTTGGGACTTACTCCAGGATGGAGGCCCATGGCGCGACAAAGCGCGGGAAAGATGGACCTTGGTCCGACGATGGGAGGTGCCTTGTTCCCTATCACGTCCCCCACTGACCTTGGTAGTGGGGAAGTACAGAGATGCACGGGTGCAATCATCCGTACCAAAGGTTAGGGGCTTACGCTCTGAGGCAGCCATTCCCCTGCGAACATACACCACTCCGACAAGGAGGATCTCATTCCATGTGCGGAAGAGTTCCATTCCCGTGGAGACGAGTGGTGTAATGAATGTTTGAGCTGGGGGACCCTTCGTGAGGGAGACGAGGTTGGGTCACAGTTTAACGTCATGTGTTGAGGACATGGTACTTGGCAGTTTAACGTCCTGCAGCTCGGACGAGGTGGGTTCACTCCACACCCCTAGGGCTTACATAACCGGTACCCTCTGGTCCTTGGGGAAGGGAAGGTGTCGGTAAGGCCATGGTAAAGGGGGGTCGTGGGAGGTGCTTCGCGAAGTAGAACAGTGTTAGCGGAGCACTGCCTCGCGAAGAAGGAGTGGTTCGCGAAGCAGGGTCCTGCCAAGCAGTGTACATCGCGAAGTGGAGCGATCCTGCCTTAGCATAGGGATTACTCGTATGGGTTGGGTGTTTCGCGAAGCACAAGTGCTACGCGGCTGCCCGGGTTCCCTTGGGAATCCCCTTCCTTTGCGAACGCCCTTGAGCTTCGCGAAGGGAATCCCTCTCGGAAGAGGGGCTCAAAACGAAACAAATCAGAGTCGTCTCGCGAAGTAGAAATACCTCGCGGAGCTCATGATTCCCGGGGCAAAGCGTGCTTCGCGATTCGGGAGAGGAGAAGCCCAAAGGTCGGGTTGTCCGTCCTCGGGACTCAGGGGGAGTTGAGTATTTATAGGGAAGGGACGCCGCGAAGCAGGGCTTGCGCGCCGCCTTCGGGGCTTTGCGGCGGCTCGCGAACGTCAAACGGGTTCGCGGAGGATTACCGCCTCCGGAGCTTCGCGGCGGCTCGCGAACGTCAAACGGGTTCGCGGAGGATTACCGCCTCCGGCGCTTCGCGGCGGCTCGCGAACGTCAAACGGGTTCGCGGAGGATTACCGCCTCCGGAGCTTCTCGGGGTCGCCAGGGTTGGGGCGCTTCGCGGCGGGGCTTCGCGGCTATGCTTCGCGGCTGTGCTTCGCGGCTGGGCTTCGCGGCTCTGCTTCGCGGGGCAGCGAACCGGCTGTCTTTTGCGTTCCTTCCTTTCGGGCCACATTTTTGGCGCCAACAGAGGTCCATGTAGAATAAAAACACGACATGGGGAAAATTGAAGAGGGACACAACTTGTAAAACCTTTACAGTTTATGTACCCCTATATGGGTTTGTAAACTGTGTGGAAATGATACAAAGCTATGTGATTGGGTGGTATCACATGTATTGTGTTCCCTAGTGCATCTTCTGTACTATTAGGTGGTCCTTCGGAGATCATACATCTTTTGTATATAATTATATGGGAACCAATTTCATTATTGTGTGTAGTTTATCCTTATAAATTTTTCACATAGAATATGATGGTGGCTTCTGTTGTAGCTTACGAGATATGAGGAAGTGTAAATTTAGAAAAAAAACATGTGGTTATGTGTTGATCCGATGTTATAAATTTACATAGTTCATGATGACAGATGATGAAACAGGTAATCTCCAATATATTTAGGGGTTGGGTTTCCCTTACCTCTATGTATTGATTGATATGTGGATCCATGTGTCATGGGAACAGGTTCATTAGCTTTGGGTAGTTTTCCTCCAGGGCTGTTACTCCCCTAATGGAATAGGTTGTGTGTTTCCCCATGATGATTGTAAATATGAAGAGTACTCCCCTATTGTACCTAGGAATGTGTCATCCATATTTGATGTATTAATGGATTTAGTTCTCCCCAATTTTACTATGGAGAAGATCATATATCCTAGGTTTGGGTACTACCATGAAGTTCCTTTGAGTGGGTCCTCCATAATTGTTGTTCGGGTAGAGTCAGTACTCCCAAACTGTTTCAAGGAGGGGGTTTTTAAGAAAGGGGTTATTACTCTCCTATCATATCAGGGTTAAGTTCCCTCATAGTGAATGAGTTGATAGATTCTGAAGTTCCATGTCCAATCATGGTGTGGTTCTTCTAGACACTGTGTGGTACTCCCCTAATAGTTGAGGGCATGGTACCTCAATGTATAGCGTTTTACTCCCCTTTTTTATCTGGTAATGGGTCCTCCAATCACTAAGTGGAACCCCCTTGGACATTTTAGTGTGCAATTACTCACTTAAGGAGTAATACTCCTCCGTATTAGAGTTACAGTGGGTATCAGTTTCTCAACAGGATTAGGAGCTCCCTCAGATTTGGGATTCAGTAATGAGAAGTACACCCATGAAAAAAATGTGACCATTAACTAGATTCTATTTCGTTCTCTGATGCGGGAATGTGCTGGGGGAAACATCATATAGTAGCGAAATAGGATTATTAGGATAGTATGGAGCAGTACTCGTGAAACTACGAGGAAGTGGTGAGACACATGTCCCTTCCTTCTCTATCGTTATAGAGAGTACAAACTGTGAATAGTTTTGGGATGTGATCCCTTAAAATTTGTTGTGGCGAGAGGAAAAAAAATTCACATGGGATTCATTAGATTTTGTTGGGAAGAATGTAGCGATGCCAAGACATCTGGTGTTGGAAACTAGAGTTAGTCCTAGTAATATGTTCCTGATGGACCATGTTCTCTCATACATAACATGATAAATTTTGGAGTTATTTCAGATGGATTTCATATCTTGCAAAGGTTCCATCTATGATGGATGTGCTCATAGAGCGTGTTCTCTTAGTTTTGTGTTACAATTAGAGCCTATAGAGTGAATCCTATTACTGTATATGGTGTTAGAACCTCATGAGAAATGGTATCTAAGAGAACTATATCTGGGTTTTTTTGCGAATCCATGTGGGGTGTTCACATGTCAGGTTTGAAACCCCATATAGACTGATATGACATGAAATAAGCACTCAATGGTGGTTAGAGATGTAGATTCACTTAGGATTAGGGTTCACTATAGCTGGATCAAATGGACAACTTTTTTTCAATTATTCTCTTTATATTTTAGTTTTTTAGGGATCCTACAAAATATTCTTATATTCACTCTATCATAGGATTTACATGTACATTTTTGTGTCTTGTGCAGACCACATTCAATTAGATGTAGTTGATAGAGGACCCTAGGCAGGTAGATCCAAGTGAGAATGATAGTCTAGGGTGTTTACCGAATCTTGTGTGAGGAGGTTTTCAACATTTGGAATTCATAGAAATCCACCACATATGAGTAGGTTGGATTATTTTATAATTTTATTTGTTGGTCATTTTTTCACTTATTTTGATTTTATTATTTCTAGTATATACTGGTTTTGGGATATATATTTTTGCATGCAATGGTTTCATAGTGTTTTTTATATTTCCTCATTTTTTGAGCATGGAGATGTTTTCATGTGTAAAAGTACATAGGGAATGCCTCCCCTATTAGAGATATGTCAACTCGTAACTAGACACAATTTTTTTGGCCAATTATAGGTGGGATTGGGGAGTTGTCTCCTAGGACCTGTTGGGTCGGTCAGGACATGAACATTAAAAACTACATCAACAGATAAGTATAAAATGAAAGTTATTAAAGGGGGTGAGGAAACATGGTACATTAAAATTTACTAATGCTATTTAGATTACGTATAATGATTTTATGTTTGTTTATTGTTATTTATTATTATTCATTAGGTAAACTTTGTAGAATACCTTATTTGGTTGTAAAGTTACTATTGAAATGATGTGATGTCTCTTGGAATCTTATATAATATGGATGACATGATTAATGAGTTAAATATGACATTCACAATGGGAAATGATAGTGTAAATACATATTCATGATTAGTAAACATAATAATCATGATGTTGATTGTAGAATATTTGTTGGACGTTGTAGTTTTTTCATTGAACATAATTGGTGATATAGTAATTTTTAATAACATTTAGATTTTATAGAGGAGGTGGTTACAAATAAATAAATTAATTATTTCATCTTCTTTTTTATATTTAATTGTTATGAGATGGTGAAAAGATATTATTAAAATAATTTTTTTGTTGGAATCATTTTCATAATAATATGGTTTGGAATTTTTCACTATGGGGTGGTGTAATTATGTGTTTTTTGAAGGGTGTTTTTTTATTCATTATCTAATTAATTTCTATTGGGTTTTTTTTGGTTTTCAGACATTTATTTTGTAATATGCATAACATACATTCCTTGTTAAATCTAATTTTTTCTTGAGTGAGTGGATATATATGATAGGCCATTTAGGTTATTTGGGTATGATGAATTCTAGAAATAAATGACGAATATATTAATAGATATATTGAAACTAAATGAAAATAGTAAAAAATGGTTGTTAACATCTACTTTCACTTGACCAAAAATCATGGGAAGAATAATTATATGTGGAATGAATAACTATAAGTAAATGATGGTTAGATATTTTCAATGTAATAAATTATTTTAATTTTTCTTATTGATTAGATTATGTTATTATTATTATATTTTTCTTATAATTGGTTATAGTATTGTGATTTATGTTCCATGTTGTTACATTTTTTTTCTAATCATTATATTTTGGGAATGGTGTGGTGACAAATGGTGAGGATTAATATATCATGGTGTTTTATGTATTGATCACCTAACACACATGTTATAATATCTTGAGGGTATTATTAATTTACTTGGGTTGTAATTACTTGAGGCAATGTTTTATATATATTAAGGTGAGTTGAGGTATCTCATATGAATTATATGAGTTATATAATTACATATTGATAGAGTTATTAGGATGTATTTGTGATGTAAAACATGGTAGGGGATGTGAATTAAAAAATCATGACATGATTTTGAAGTTATTCATATTCACATTATCATACAATGAAGATAAGGCATCAATGATGATGATGTATTTGTGGTGAGTACAGGAAAAAAAATGTCTTGAGGTAGATTTCCATCATTTTTAACACCATAGATAAAATTTTGGGGATATATGGTGACATATTACATTGTGGTGGATTTATCAATGTGGGTAATATAAATATATATGGTGTTATAGTGTCTTTTAGGTGTAAGGAGGTGGTTGTTACAACTATACATTTTTACATTGCTTCTAACATTATCGAGAAGCTTTTTAGTATTCTTATTATTACATCTCACTACCTAGATCAGACAATTTATGACACCTAAACATACAAGTAAGATTGGTGATGATTTTTTATCCCACTTTTTAGTCATTTTTTGTAATTTTAATAGAGTTAATGATATTTCTCAGTTGAAGGTTCTTCATTATGATATTTATAATCATTGTACAGACAAGATATTTTCTTGTATGTTTTATTGGATAAAATAGATTAAATATTATACTGGAAAAGGAATGTGTTATTGTTTCGTGGGGTTCAATGTTGAGTTTCTTATTTATTTTAGTTATTCTTATTAAATTTCTACTTTTTATTTATGATTCTCATGGTTGGATTCAAATATGAATATAAATTATAAATTATTTTATATTAATTATTGTTTATTTAGATTGATAATCCTATTATGTACCCTCATGTTCTTACCCCTAATTGTTTGATACATTTCTTAATGGATAATCTAGGGTAGATGAGTGCAATAATTAAAGTAGAATATATAGATTTTAGATTATTAGTAGGATTCCTTGTAACTCATTATTGTTGCATCATTTATGTAGTTTTCATACATTGATATATATTTCAAATTTGGGTTGTTTTATATTTTTTATTTAATGAAATTCATGTAGTTGGTAAGTGATTTATTTTTATATTTAGATAGTTTATTAGAGTGAACCCTCTAATTGGTTCATTTTATACCTTCAATGTTAGTGTTTATATCATACCCTTTTAAAGTTGTGTTTTGGGGGGATACCCATGTATTTAATTATAAATTAAGATGAGATAAATTATGGATATATGATGAAATAATGGTTTGAACTTGATGTATGGAAAATAGTAATTGAATTGGGAGAGTGGGTCATGTATATATATTAACACCAAAAATAGAATCTTACATTGGACACATATAACCTATAAAGGGGAAAAACATCCATATATCCCCCCCCAAGTTTTCACATCCAGGAATCTCATAATTGAATAATATCAATAAAAACCCACACTTAAAAATAAATTCCTAGTCAATGCGGTTTTTCATTAATTATAAAAGTGATAATGACAAACCAGAGACTAATACATTGTAAAAAGCATTGTAAAATAAAAAAATATCATGTTTAATGATACTAAAATTGATAAAATATTTACTTTCATCAACCACATCGATATTATAAAATGATCTAGCCCAATATAAATTATTAAAAATTATGATTAATTAATCACTGATTAAATTTATATTACTCAATACATCATATATTATATATATATATATGAATTTTTTATATTGGAATATCATTTAAAATAATGAACCATGGTAATGAACACATATAATAAATTCAATCATGGATTGAATGTACTGAATCATCCTGATTAATTATTTTCACAAATCAAATTAAAATAAATATTATTAACTAATTTTTGAGGACCAATTCCACCATCTAATACATCACATAATTTCAAATAACATATAAAAATTAATAATTTAATATAAATAACATTGAAATAAAATATATTATTTATATTTCATTTCCAATTTTAAATAATATTTTATACAAGCACACTAATATAAGAAACATTTGGGGTTTTACAAATCCTATCCAGATAATGACATTGATGATAAAATATAACTCATGACATAAAAAACTGATAACTCCTAAAAAGTTTGAATATTCATCAACCACCATAAAATATTCCTTAAAATGAAATATATGAAGAAGAATATATCTATAAAAAATTCAATGATGAATGTTCATACAACATTAATCCATTGTCTAGAAATTGATTTCCCCAAACCAAATATATCAAGGGAAAAAAATTAATGTTATGGAACCTAGAAATAAAAACAGAACGTAAACCTATTAAATTCAATACATTCTCGTAGTAAATGTTTTTTTCTATAAATGGTATCTTATAATAAAAAAAATATTCATAAACATACTTAATTATTTTCTATGAAATCCACATAAATCCAATAACATGATAAGGATTATCCAAATAACATTAAAACTAGTTGTAACATTTTGACATTACTTGTCAATCTGTTCCCTCACCGAATTCATGATATAATTATAATATGCCTTAGGATAATCACCATGTATAAATAAGGTGATCAATTATGATTGAGGTATATGAAATTAGAATTTAAGGAAAATTTACAATTATATAAACTACACTACTCATTCTACAATTACATTGAAATTCATGAAATATTCTTTCATTTTTGAGACATTCCAATATTATAAAAAATAAAAAAACACCATTATTAGAATTAGATTAGAGTATATCATATTTTATTCACATTAAAAATTATTTAATGATGTTACATAGTTAAAAACATAAAAACATTACATGTGTAACATCTCCGAATGACATGGTTGACATGACCAAAAAAATATACTCTGTCAGATATAGACTTGATAACTACTCCACACATCTCAAAAAAAATCAATGAGATATAAAATCATCTAAAAATCAGACGTTCAATTTTTATCCTTCTCCATTGATTAATGATTATTATATTTTATTTAGGTCTCATTTCCATACCAATTTCATGATGCATACAAGCTACCCATCTATAATGTGGGTATGAAAATGTGAGCATAATTCAAGATATGATATCGAAAATATATCATCAATATGACGGAGTATATAAAGAATCAGCCAAGATAGAAATTATCTTCTAAATAAATACTATCCTACAATAGTGTGTAAACATTTCATATTAAATTTTAAAATTAACTGAATTTTTTTTATAAATCACCTCAAACATGCCATGATTGAACACCATACTAACGATATACAAATATCCAAATGATCAACCAACAACAATGTGATCACAAAAACCTTATGTAACCATCAATAAGAAACAATAGTATTTCCTACTCATTATTGGACCATTTCCCAATCATTCTCCAATATATCATCCTTACCATATAAGTAACTAACAATAATGTTGGAACTAAAAAATTTTCTTCATTGAAAACAATACCTACATCATAGTTTGCTTTTATAACCCAATAAATTCCGCTAACAATTCCATCCCAATATTAAAAACTGAAACATCAAAAACCATTCACCCCAAAGAAAAAATTTATAACAGTATTAATTTAAAAAATTATTTTCTACAATTATATGAAAAAACACATCCATGCACAAGGATATCCAAACATTTTATTTATTCGAAAACAACTCACACCTAAATATGCACCACTATAAAAATTATTAAATCAGATAATAAAAATATAACTGGTTAGTTAAATAACTACTATAGTACAAAAAAAGATATCAAAAAAATTATTAGAAAAATTTATCAACCCTAATATAGATTTCTTTTGGAAAAACAACACAATAAAAAGATAATAGTTCGAAAAATTATTATCAAAACGTTATATCCGGTGGTTTCTTTTAATTCAAGATCAATAACCTACTTTCATCTTTACCCATCATGATTGCTGATGAAACAACTTAAAACATGCATAAAATACTAGTGGGGGATCATGAAATCATTGAAATTGAATTCACACTATTACTATATAATTATTGAATATTTTTGTGCTTTAGAGTTAAAATATCATCATCAATTTACTCTACGGATAACACATGTGTAAGGAACAATGGTTTTTCAGACTATGAATTTGAGAATAAAACTGAATAATTTTATTAAATCCCTTTTGAGGGTTAAAATGGTCTTTTATTCTATGATATAACCATAGATAATTTTATTGAAAACTCCATTGGCCTCATAATATGATTTTTACCCTATAATAGGTGTTTTTTGGAAAACGAGTTGTTTGAACTTTTATAAGAGAAATTATTCTACGACATTTAATTAAATTAATATTAATTTATTCATGTGGATTTATTCAGACATGTATTTGGAATTCATAATCATATTGATATTTTTCGTCCTTCATTGATTCCATAATGCGTTGTATATCATTGTAATGTAATATACTCAATTTGGGATTTTAGTGTAAGCTGGGAACTTTTTTTCTTTTCATTTTCATCATTTTCATTTTTTTCATTCCATCACATATTCTGTGGATTCCTACAGTCTTCCATGTCACTTATTATTCACTTAGCTATGTGTGAGTAAATGGGATAGTGATATATAGAATGATATAAATGGGATGAAGGGTGCAACTACCTAGATTAGCACGTTTCAGATTGTTGTGTGGTCGCAATGGAGCATGCAAACAAGAAAATATTTGGATGATTTTTCCAAGAGGTAGATTTATTATAACATCATTCAAATATAAATATATTAATAAATATATGTTTTCAATCCATAGTTATATTTTGTTAAAACCCCTATGGTTGGATCAATTTATTTTGTGGTGAAATTGGGTTTTATGCCGATTTGAGGGTTTTCTGTTCGGTAAAACCCATCAACGTGACATGTTGTTCGGGGAGAAGATGACTTAATTTCTACATGATCAGCGAAGATGAATTATTTCTAATACACACCTTGTGGGACATTACACATTTTGTACCGGTACTTGGTAATGTTTCGGTGTACCTGGCTAGGCTACCCATGTAAGTGGAACATTCCATGTTGAGTTTGTGGACAGACCCTGTGTGGGATACAAGTCATGTAGATGTGCACTGCCATACATTATACCTGGACAGACTATGCGAGAGTCATGTGATGGAACACCATGTTGGGTACACGCCATTTATAGGACCAATATGTTGTGTACATTTTCTATTACATGGAATGGCCGGCTACAGTATATGCCCATATGGGGCCATGAGGGTACACATCGTGTTTTTGGGTACACACATTATGTACACATCCCTTGCTACACTTTTTAGTGGTTTTCATATATTTTAACAAATTAGTCATAACTCGACCCATTATTGGTCTATTATGAGTACAATTTTCCACAAACAACAGTTGTAAACCCAGTGAGGTGTTCTGAGGACTTCTCTGTTGGGTTTCATTCATCTCGTTAATTGATAGGTTCTTCCTCTAGTTGTTGGATTTATTTTCCTCCTTTGAGTGAGACCCTTGATCTAAGATGAGACATTAACTATCCATCATGATTTATTCATTTTATCCCTCCTTTGAGGATTTTCCCCAGTGGTATTTTCCCTACTAGCCAATGATTCCATTAAGACAGTTGTTTTTGAGGATCCCATGTGGGATAAATTTCCACATGTTTCGACCTAGATGATCAAATGTAAGATTCCACTATATACTCCCTATTTTAGGGGGTCCTATATGAGATTAATTTTCTTACATTATGGCGTATGGAATCCCGAATATGATCTCTTTACCAGTATGCTATTATTAGGATCCCTTGTAAAATAACATTGTTGAATATCTATTTGAAGATTCAATGTAGGACTACGCCCATACCTTCCCAGCTGAGGATTCTAAGTAGGATTCCATCGCTTATATGTATTCCTCAATAATCCAACGTGGGATAACTTTAATTTTTAACATTATGGACTCTATGGTTTCCCAAATTATTTTCCTAACCTGATCTATTAAATTGTGTATTGGTAGAGATGGTAGCATGTGTCATATTATAAACCTTGATGAAAATGTAACCCATGGGGTTGTGACTATAGTGTTTGGGTAAAGGGATTAGGCACCCTCAATAGTTTTTTATTCATTCACACTATTATTTCTGATGGAGAAATATTTTCTATAAGTCATTTTTTTGTGGTAGATAAGCCTAATTTGATGATTTTTTCTTTCCCTATGAGATTCTTGAAAATTCTTCATAGGATCAAACTTTTGAGCCATTCTAATCCTTATGTTTACTAGTATACATCGTGTTACAACCTCATACGTGTCTATTGTTCCACAATATTTGATTGTTATATTTTTTGGATTTTAAAAGGTGATTCTTAGAATTCATCTATTGAGATTGTTACTTTAATATACATCAATTGTATCCCTAATACTGATACACATGGATGATTCCTCCCTCCAGATTGATGGGGATTATTCTACTCTCATTGTGTTGTTTTATGATAAGTATGAATACAGTATCCTCATCTCAAAAGATATATGAGTATGATTATGCTCTCCTCATCCTGGGTTTGTAAGTGGACGATTAATCTCTCATTGAATTCTGGTCTGTATAAGATGATTATTCTCTCCTCAACATGAGGACTATTGAGGATGGCTATGCTCTCCTTGATTTTTCATATGATTAGTATATGTAGATGTGCTCTCTATGATATGTTGTAGGATCCAATTTTATTTATCATGGTGGTTGAGAGTGTATTATCCGAACTATGATTGATATTGGTCATGAAATACACTTCATGGATCTTAATGTGTGAGAATGTTGTCTCCTCGAGGATCTCTCAATATAGATATCATAAGAGTAATACCCATAGGGTTCATCCTAGTCATAATTTAATGACCATCAATGGATTAGGGTATATGGTGCAGACATCAGACTATTTTTAAAAGTAATGGAAAATATGGGGCCTCGATCATGGAAAATTTATAGGATTTTGGAATGTATTTCCCATGAATCATTTGTTACAGTGGTTAGAGGTGAGTACGGGTGAGCCTATGTTTAGGACGACTATCACCCTATTGTGATATAGCTTACTCAGAGACATTTCCAGTATTGTTCAATGTATGTATATGTTAGTTAGGTTTATGAACCAATGGTTAAAAATAATGATACATCACATGAATAACACAACATCCATCCAAATTCCCTTTTCACAATATTTTTATCTGATTGGGATTAATAACCCACAGATTGACTACTGAAGATTTTAATTTTATTAAATTCTCCATAAACATGTTATTTAATATTTATGTCTACATGTATTCATATGGGAATACATATATAGAAACATATAAGTATAAACATCTATAATTTCTCTTCTCCTAGTTGATAGGAATTATGGACCTGGAGGTCAACTGTGGCTGCACATTATTCGCTTTACTTATCTTATCAGTTGAGTCTTTGATATGTTGATTAGATTTCGTGATAATGTACTTATGGAATCAAATTTTATAGTTTCTTCATCAGGGGTGGCCTATTGAGATTATTTATCACCCCTTCGTGTGAACATCATTGTACATTTATACAATAAGTTTTTTAGGTTGATCATAGAAGCTTGGGGGATAAACATGGTACCTAGAGATTCATGAATGAGCAGATTTTCTCATTTACATTCTTTTGACTAGTCTAGTGTAATTAAAATGTGTTTGAATATGAGTTATGTGGTCTAGGTTGGAGTTAGTATTAGAGTTGTATTATTTTATTTATTTTCATTGGTACTCATTTTTCTGTATGGTCGACCCAATGGGGGACCAATGCAGTATGTATGACGTAGTCCTTCATGATTTTATAGAATTTTAATTTAATTTAATTACACAATTTTATATTTCAGATTACTTATTTTTTCTTCACTCGGATTACTTTTTTTTCAATGATACATAGTTATATCGACTATTTATGTACTCTCATATGAGTCAATATTATCCCCACTATCACACCATAGGCCATCAATGTTGGTCGGTGCCCTCTAGCATATGAGGAGGCACACATGAGGCGTTTGTCCTGATCTAACATGGAACACTGTATTATTAGAATCTAAGATGGTATTTATCAGTTTTGTATCATATCTATTTTTTTCCAGGCCATTACTATTTTTGATACAATAGATAGAATTATGAAAAAATTTTATCGTATAATGAACAAATTTATAGGGGTATGGGATTTTTATTCTACTCTGTGATTCTATTTTTTTTTGATTTTTTCATTGAGAGACTGGAATTTTTTTATGATATTATGATTTATCTTGGATCTCTTACTCTTGTCCCACATGAATAAGGATAGGTATAGATTTCTAATCTTGAGATGAAAATCCTATAGGCATCTCAAGAATCACATTTGGAACTTATAATTCGAATGATATAATAATTATAGTGTGTTTTTATTTCTTATGATAGAGTTCAGTGTTTTAAATTGTAAAAAGAATATAAATGGGGTTTTCAAATATTGGTTCTTGTGGAAATAAACTTAGTTAATTCAGCTTTCATTTGTTTCTCTATAATTAATGTTAGTGGGGATATGGTTTGAGGAATTTGGTTGTGATAATGTTGACGCATTCCTCTTTCATATGTGGTTAATTAAACTAAATAGGTCACTAATTAATTAGATTCTTCTTTGTTAATCGCTTTTTTTGATAATCTAGTCAGATCATAGAGTAAGACGTTGACAGGTTCACTACTTCATTTCTCAGGAATTGGACATCCATTGGATATTAACATTTTTGACTACCTGGTGTGTGTTAGTTTGATGTATTTTCTACATTGGTATTATGATCTCCATGGAACTATTCCTTATTATGATACTTATTGAGGATCCATCAGTTGTATTCCTTGTTGGTTATTTTGACTCCTGTATGTCATTTTGATCTTAACAATCATTAAGGAGATTGATCTATATGAATAGGTGGGAGACCTAGATTTTCATAGTTTATCATATACACATCTATGTTAACATCCATTTTATTAGATAGAAACATATGTAATAGGTTGGATGGATTTTTCAGAATCCTTTTTCAGTAGAAAGATCAGTTATACTTCAATTTTGATATCGATCAATGTGTAGTTATAGGGTATTGATGTATTGACACATTAATGCCTTTAGCTTTTTCTATGATCCTTGAGTGCTTTGGTATCATTTTTATCTTCATCAAATATGAAATATCAAGTTCCTCACCAATCAAAATGTGTTTCTACCATTTTAAATTTTTTCAGAGAAAGGGTAGACGCTGGTAACTAGACTAATGTCCAGGGATGAGCAGTCCTAGAATTAATCATGGAATAGTTGAGGTTCCCAGTTTTAAATAGAAAATAAAAAGTAGATTTTTCTTAATTAATAATGATGATCCATTTCATACAATCATATTAGCCTACTATTGGGCGAATCGTTGGTGTGTGATTTGAGTGATAAAGATATCTCTTGTTTTTTCATAGTTCTGTTAAATTGAAAATCCATGAGAGGATATGTTTGAGATGAGTACAAATAGTCTCAATAATGTTCTGTAGGTTTGCTTTCATGGGATTTTTGGCTAAATGAATAATGTACCTCCATTTTGGACGTGGCAATAGTAATGAATGTGGTTCCACACAAAATTTGACACATAATTGGGCTAGGACATAAATTATAGGAAGATGTTATGTTAGGTGTACGTTAAATACTTGTTTCCCTATTTTGTTGCGACTATATATTTGAAGAGATATATATTCATTTTTTATAAATCAATGTGTACACTTGGTTAAAGAGGATCATATTCAATTATGGATTCTTCTAGAGTACACAAAAAGAGCATCATCCCGAATATGATCTTCCTTTCAA
Organism: Viscum album; assembly: GCA_963277665.1. Classification (NCBI taxonomy): domain Eukaryota; kingdom Viridiplantae; phylum Streptophyta; class Magnoliopsida; order Santalales; family Viscaceae; genus Viscum; species Viscum album. The sequence continues at coordinate 75,764,786 of OY728127.1, read as the reverse complement.
TAAAATGATCATCACTTTTTAAGGAAGGAATCATGTAGAGGTTATCTTTAAGGAGATGTATATGGTAATCAGTAATATATAGAGTGCATCATTGGCCATCTGATATTGGTGACCCTTTTTAAGTTTAAATTCATCATTATACATGGTCTATTTGGATTAGAGTTTGGTTTTTACATGAAAATAAAGTAATTACATTGTTGAAGATTAATAGATATGTCGTAGTTGAACGTCTTCAATGTAAGTGGTAGTTGATGAAAATATGATACAAGTCATTGTAATGTTAAGATAGATTGGCTATGAAAATTTTCTGTTTGAGATCATGGTTTATATACACACCACTAGATTTTATAGGTTAAATATGGTTTGTTGTGGGGATATTATAAGGACCACTGTTTTTCCAGATACTAAATTTTTTGAAAAAAAATATAATTTTTGCATTCAGATTCTTTTTAAAAGGTAAAATTTTTATATTCACCCCAGATGATGATCATTAAAAAAATTTATAACCACTATTTCGGTCATGTAATATAGTTTTTACCATAGGATTATACTTTGGGGTAAATATGAATGTTTTAAAATATAGCATAATGATCAATATTTAATATTTAATTAAATATAGATTAATTTTCTCACGTTGGTTCGTTCAAGCATGTATTTTGAAATAAGCATTGGATTGATATTTTGACTCAATCATTGATTCCATTATGGTTATATTTTCTTAATAGAGATATAAACCCATTTTGGGAACTGGGACTAGGTTAGGCTCATTTTATTTGTTTTCATTTTATTTCTTTTATTTTTTATTTTTATTTTGTTCCATTATTACAGGATTATCTTTAACTCATACATGGAAACTCCATTTCATGGACATGATTGGTAAAATAGAAGAGTGTGAAATGGAAACGTAGATTTGGGAATAGGGGTACGTATGGGGAGCTCAAGAAAAACTGGATTCTCATATGGTAGTCATGGAGCATGGAAACAGTTGAAGCTTTAGTGAGTTTTACCCAATGGTGGGTCATTTATTTTTTCTTCAAATCCCACATGATATGTCATTTTACTATTTAATCCCATAATATATATTCTTGTAACCCCATGGAGGTCAATGTACATCTTTTAGGGTGGAAATGGGGGTTCCATGGTTATTGGAGTGTTTTCTATTCGACAAAACATGCCAAAACAGCAAGTGATTTTGGGAACACACATAATGTTTTATTACTATTTCGGAAAGATGGTATTTGTCAATGTATACAATGTATATGGGAATTAACATTCATGTACTTGGAATATTATGTGTATCCAAGTACACATCCAACCTTCCTATGTAAGGGTCACATACTATGTAGAGTACATAGATTGACCACATGTGGGATGCATGCCATTTTGATGTACACACTCACAGATTATACATCACTAGGCCATTTCACATACATTTCCTGGTTCCTCAGGCTGGTTATATTACACGAACATGACCAAAATTATATATACATAGACTTTTACAAGCTACTTCCTACTAGATTTCATGCCCAGGGGGGGCCATTAGGGTACATGTCATGTACCAGGGTTCCCAAGCCATGTACTCCACCCATGTAACCCTTTAAAGTTTTTTATATATATTTCCCCAATTATCCAAAATTGTAACAATTTTTTCCATTATGAATATATTTTCATGTATTTTACATTAGTAAGATCCACTATGGGTTTTGAGCACTCCTATGGTGTTGTTTCAGGATTTTTCTTAAGGGATAGGTTCTTCCTCCATTTACCAAAGTGAATTGTCTCTTAATATTGAAACCATTTATATAGGATGAACTATGAGGTATCCCTCATGATTGATTCCATTTAGCCTTCCATTTAGATTTTCTCCTCCAAGTGAATTACCATTCTTTCATAAGAGGCTATGAGACTAGTTTTTTATGAGGATCCCCTGTATGATTACTCTAATTATGTTTTGAGCTAGATGTTCTCATGTAGTATTACTCTATATTTTCCATATTACTAGGGGACCCCTATTGGATTATTGTTCTAAAAAATTGTCCTAGAAAATCCCATGTATGATCCCTTTACATGTTTATTGTTATGAGGATCCCTTTTTGGAGTTCCTCTTTTGACATTTCATTCAAATATCACATGTTGAATTCCTCCCTTACCTTCCCATATGAGGATCTCTAGTTGGATTAATTCACATATGTATATTCCTAAAGGATCTCTTATAGTATTAATCTGAATTTTTTAAATACATGACCCATTGTATGTCCCTGTGTTTGACTATCCCAAATATTGTACATTGGGTTTTGGTAGATATGGTAGTAGGTGTCACCTTAGAACCTAATCCAAAATATTAAACCATGGGTATGTAAATTTTGTGCTATATTTTAGAATTCATACTCCCTATCTTGTTTTCTATAAATTTACATGGTTAATTTTGATAGAGTTAATTTTTGTCTAGGTTCTACCTTTTAGTTGATAATGTGCCTAATGTGAGGAATTTCTCTTTCCTTTTGTGATAAATGGACATTCTTCTTAGCATTAAAATTCTATGCCATGTTATTTATTATATTTACTCCTACACCCATAGGTACAATAATGGAATTGGATATTGATGAAGTATATAATATCATTACATTATTGTGATTTTAAGATGTGCTTCCTAGAATCTGGATTTTGATCCTACTACTATGATATATGGTAACGTAATCCCTATTAACGATACTTGTTTATGATTCCATTTTCATGAGAGATGATGATGATTCTTATCTCCTCAAATTGTTTTATGTTGTGGATGATTAAACACTCCTAATATCATGGGTCAAAGGATGATTATTATTCTCTCCACAACTGGGGTTCTTGGTGGATGATTATTCTCTCCTAAACATGTAGTATATAGAGGATATGTACAATCTCTTTAACATGTGGCCTATGTTGGATTACACCACCCTATTTAGTGTTTCATATGAGGAGGATCTCAAAAATTGACTACAAAGATCATGTTTTGACTGATTCTCATTATTAGGTTCATTGATAATGAAAAGTCAAACCACAGATTGATGATGGGATGATGTTTGCATCATGGATCTCAAGGAGTGTGCATGACATCTCACCATTGAAATATATTAAAAATCACATAAGGTCCAGACCCTTAGGGTTCATATATGTCTAAATGTCATGGATTCCTATGAACATGGACCTTGGTAATAATCATTATAATGGATTTACATCGAATGATCAACATTGAATCTAGCCTAGTGTCCATTTACTTGTTGTTTGGATATAATTCCCAAGAATATTTCATTAGAGCGATTGGACGAATGTATAGATAATCCCTGGGTTTGGAATACTGTCCCCCAATGGTGACAAAGATTGCTTAGATATTTTTTTGGAACTGTCCAATAATGGGATTTTTCGGTTGGGATTACTAAACCCGCGATCTAATTAATGATACATCGCTTCAATGGAACTATGATTTAATCAATTCCCCTTTCATAGGATATCAGAGGTTTCAGGATTATGGAACCATGGATCGAATAAAAAATTACTTTATGTTATTTTTTTTCATCATTGATCATGTATATTAATTTTATGTACATTTTTATAGGAATGGGACTATACATATACACGCATATATGTATGGACATCCATGATAGAACATTCTACAGATGATATGTATTACAGACCTAGTGGTCTATTGTGGCCACACATTATTGGATTTACTTTTCTATTTAGTTTAGCATTATCATGTATGAGTAGATTGAATGAGTATTTACTTACGATAACACATTTTATCAGTTCATTAATAGGGTGTCCGATTGAGAATATTTATCACTTATTCATGTTCACCTCTGTGTGTGTAGGCATTATGATGGAATTTCAGGTAAATCATTGATGGATGCTGGATAGGGATAACACATAAATATTCATGATCAAGTCAAGCTACTCATTTGGGTTCTTCTAATTAGAGTATTGTAGTGAAACAGTTTCTACAGACCCAATATGTCGTGTGGCTCGATGTTAGAAGTAGATCCCACCAATTTTATTTTTATTTTTTTGTTCTCCAATATCAATAAAGTAAGCCTAGTGGGGCCCAATTTTGTATGATCTGCTTTGGGGTTCATGAATTTATATAATTTTTATTTTTTATTACTACACGTTAAATTTCTGTTTATTTACTTATTCTATACTATGGTTATTTACTTCTAAGCATGATATTTATTTATTTATGTTTTTTACAAATTATGATACTAGGGCATTGTCAACCCACATTCACAAGAAAAAATTTCTTTTCAAATCTTATGCCTCTGACATAAAGGGATGCATTATTAAGGCCTAATGACTAACCACCTCAAAGAATTAGATTAGTTGAATCATGTTAGAGTTGTTACAATAATTTTAGTGATCCCAGATATTTGAAGGAAATGCAATAAGCATTATCAAAATTAGATAAATAATGAATATTTTAGAGCAGTTTTTTTAGTTATAATGATAAAATACATGGTCCCAAAAACCATGTCTGAAACATGAACCTATCCCCTTATCAAAATTTTGGTATTAATGCTCAACATGTGTGGGGACAATAGTTATAAATTGGTCATGTATAACTTTATATCTCTCCCTAATCCCCTACATGTTTTCGTAAGAATAATATATGGTCCAAAGACCATGCATATACACATTAAACCTATAAAAACAATTAAAAAATTTATTCCATATTAGAATAAACTCATTGTTAAAAATGAATCATGAAAATTAATTACAAACAATAATTGAGAATCTAAAATCCACATTACCATTTATGTTACCATTCTCAAAAAGATTGAGTGCATCATTACTGGAGTAATTTTTGAGCCATTGGTTACACAAAAATGATTATGTCTCCCTAGTATCTACATTCATGTTATTGTGTTTCAAAATTACAAGTACAAATTTAATATCTCTATCATGAATCATTTTATCACATTACTACAAATAAAAAATAACCAATTTCAAAAATATATCATTTATTTTTAACTCCCCCAAATTTCAATATATCATGAGATCAGGGCCCATAATCTTTTTCTATAACTAAAATACATGAAAAATATCATGAGTAAAAAAATTCTACGGAGTAATAGACCTTTTGAAACATTTATATTAGTGTATTATTACAGATAATTGAAATCATAACACAACCTACCAAATTTGTTATCCTTGGGTATGGTGGCCATATTCATCACTTTTATTTAATAGGGGGAGAATTGTTCTTCTAATTACTCATATGTGATATTACCTATGGTTCTCAATCTATTTCATGGTCCATTAAACACCTCATTGTTTCCTAATATTTCAATTTTCCTAATAATATATTCACTCCTATAGCGAATCCAGAGGATACATCCCACTGGCCATGAGTTCACTATTAAATTGTACATCCTAAGTAATCCAATAGTGTTTTATTTTGGTTCGAGGTCAACACTGATGAATGTATTTGAAATATTCACCATTATTTCGTATAGTTTGATGGATCCTGATTTGGTTTATCTATTGGATTTGATGAAATATAAAATTATTTTCAAGAAAATTATTACTACTTGACATAGAATTTGGACATGTATCCCATCAATGTATGTTTTATCTCTCTATTTTTAAGGTCTTACATCTTTATCATGATCATAATCCCCCAAAATTAAAATTTTGGGTATGATACCCTAATACAACTCTTACATTTCAAATATCATAGATTCATTCTTGACATTAAAATATAGTATATATGTTCATTTTTTTATATTAGGTCAATGGATATGTGTACTATTATTTATACCAACATATGTATGTATGGTGAAATTTCATGGCCACTTGTAGAATAAATATTGATTTCTGTATTAGAGAAGTAATACTACATCCAATGGTAAAATTTTGAATCCTAATGTGATATTTTTTCATTTGGTTATCATTATTGACAGAACCACTATTTTTTCCTTTCTTATTATAAGGAATATTCTAGTTGGTTTCCATGATTAATTGAATGGAGAAACTACTACAAATTTGATGGAAATGGAATGTATAGGGTCTAACCCCTCCCTCGAGTCTGACATCATGAATTTCCTCTTACATAGAGTAATTTAACTATTTAATTGAAACTCATACTCTACGACCCCAGTTTAATAATGGGTACTATTTCTTATGACGGATATATTAACTTCCAATATTTTTTTAAATATCACCTTGATTGTCTCTTAGGATATGGATCTATCCCGATTCTAATTGTATATAAATGGATAGTTTGGACAAGGATTTTATCAGTTCATTATTGAAAATCCTTGAATGGAAAATATAAGAATCATGATTTTCATAGGGATTTTTATTCATAATATGTATTCTAGAATAATTTTCATAAATTATTTATGAATATTTATATGGAATTTATTTTCATTAAGGGATATGTTTTGTTGAACTATATAGTTCCATGATTCAATAATAAATTGGATGAAATTTATAATATTATCGTTGGGAGTTAGTTGGACTATCGTAAAAATATGTCATACGAACCATTTGATGCATTTAATTAATCTATTGACCCTATATTGATTGATTCAGACATCAATGATAATAAAAATAAAAAATTTATTTTTGATATTAGGGAATAAAAAAAGGAAGAAAGGAGGCCCTGACTCCATGGAATATTTTTCAACAATAAGATGAAATCCAAACCGCACATGCATTATTTCATGACTCCCAAACACAAAAAGACTAGATTTTTGGGTAATGGAATGGAATCAAATTTATTTTACCCTATGATATTTAGGATCCATGTAGAGAAAGGATGTGGAACTGAAATTAAGGGGTAGAAGGAGATGACCTAGAATTCATGTATATATATCACCTCTTACATGATATACAAGGAAGGACACATGGGATGGATAATCATCTTGAGGAATCTCCCTATACATATTGAGATAAATAATTCTTTTATTTATTTAACATGGATATAAAAGTATTCGTAGGAAAGGGATTGGGTGTTGAATTAGTGAATATACCAATAGAAACAGTAAATCTGCCTCAAATTTCATATGTGGGGAGGTAATCTATTATAGAATCACACTTAATGCTATAGATGTATCTACCTATAATAATATCAATATAAACACGTCCTTTATTGATAGTTAATATTGAGGAATAATGACCAATTTGGACCTCCTTGTATTTTAAATTGAGGAAATTAAGAGAAAAAACTCCATTATAAATCATCAACAAATTAATATTATTTGAAAAGTATTTTAACTCTTTATATTGATCCCACACACGAATAATTTTTATGCATTCGTTATAAAAACCACATTTTGGGTTAGTGATTTAATGTGGTTAACAAAAATTTAGATGATTTCATCATGTCTCGATATAATATGTCCTAATTATTCAATGATCTTATTAATGGCATGGTGGATTAGAATAAATTTTTTACCATTTATATCCATCATGGTATGAATTGTAATAATATGTTATTTTTTAAAATATTATTATTAATTATATCATGGATTCTGTTGTCAGTCATATTAGTATTTCCAATATATAATTAGTTGTGGTTTTATAATGAAAATTATTAAAAATATAAATCTTTAACAGGTAATAATCTACCAAGAATCCAATTTACATGATATAAAAATTGATCTGATACATACCAAAATATATAGGTGTTAGATTTACCTAAATATTTCTCACTATTTTCTATATATTTTTGGACAACATTGAAAAAACATGACATGTTAAGACTAAGTACATTTACCATTGATGATAATCAATATACGAGTTTTACCAATTCTGATCCATTTTAATCCACTTGAAAATTAATTGGATATTTTTAGCAATATTTGATAAATTACTCATTAAAAGAAATATCCACCTACTATAACCAATATAGGAGAGAAAGTTGTTGGCTTTCACAAATTCCATTAAAGGGAACTATTGAAATTTTAAATGGAATAATTCATTTGAAGGAAAACTCATATTGTGTAATATGACGCTTCAAAGAACCCTTAAAACTCCAGAAACATTTCCCTAATACTTTCCTCTAATACATATAATATCCTCATTAATTAACCATTATTCTAAGAATGATAAGTAGATTAGAAGTTTAATTATCTATCCTTATATGATTATGAAATCCTTAAAATCCATTAATTGAATCAGGGAACACATTCATAAATGATTGATGTTAAAACAGTGTGATGTTTAATGACTTTCAAGTGATATATAATTACCAATTTTATCAATAAATTCATCTCATGAATTTTTTGGAAGTGAAATGATTATATCATTATTTCAAAAAACTATTCCAATTATGTCATGTTCTAAATGTTTCCCAAAAATTTCATAATAAACCCAAATTTATTTTCTATGACAACCATATTTATGTCAGAAATGGTTGTATCATTCCCATATAGTGACTATGTTTATTATTTATTTTTTGAATATATGGATGTTTGTAAATTATCGGATTTCCATTTTATTTATATATCATGAAAATTTTTACTATTTTATGTTATTAGAAATATTTTTACAAAAGTATAAACACCTTAAAATTGATATATAAACTAATAGAGTATGTCCTCTTCCAATAAGTAAGACATACATAGAGGGCATCAAATATAAAAATTTCAATCTAATGATTTTGATATAATTACCAAAATCGAAATTCAATTTAGTGGGTCAATCAAACAATAACTTTTGGAATTATTAACTTTAGTTTCCCCACTATTTTTTGTCTGTTGGTGTCTAGCTGTTTGATTTCTCAAATGCCACAGCATATCAGTTACTAAAGACAATAAACTCTTTATACATCTATACATTGCTATTTTTTATTTCTAATAATATCTTAAAAAATATCTTGAATTAATACATTAAATATCCAAATCAAAACCACAAGTACAAACACTTTATGACCACATTAATTGAGACTTCAAGCATTCACAATTACCCATTCACAAAAATTTTGGTATAGAAAAATCTCCTGATGGTGTTCCTTCAATGTGAAATATCCATTTTCCACTACTCAACAATTTTGATGAAATTATTTTTTATATTTGAACACTCATGATAAATATTCAATAAAACAAGTTAAATATAATACACAATCCCATTATAAGAGTCTATAATCATCATGGTTATATATAATTTACCAAATTCTTTTTGAGTATGATCCTCGGTCATTAACATCTATTTTTTTTTGGAAAAATCATCATATTTTATCCACTATGGAATTCACCTCATACCATTAAAATATAAAAAATAAAACCATTTTGTAATATAATTTTTTTGATAAACTATGGTAATTCATTAATACTCAGATTTAGTAAATCATTTTTTGATATTTTCTAAGAAATCATCAATCACCCCATCATCATACATAGTTATAAAAAATTTTAATAACATCTCTCATGTGATGTGAACATCCTTGGTAAACAAAAATAGTCTTGATCTACTTATTTATCTTCTAAAATTTATAATGGATATCAATAATCACCCAATAACAACTTAGTTCATTTTTCCCATATGTAATTACATTAATTGGAGTTCATATGGTCCCTATATCTCTTACTCGTATTCGACACATTATTGGAATAGACTACATAATTATCCAACTAAAAATAAAATAAGGTGTCACACACATTTAAATAAATTATTCCATTCCATATTCTATATTTATATTTGATAAATCATTAATATTTATCAACAAAAATACACTAGATATCTTGAAAACCAAATGATTCCTTGACTCTCAAAATACCCCCCTTGAAAATGGATTCTTATACATATCTAGTATACATATATTACATAATATACGGACCCAATCATGAATAATTAATCAATGAACTCATTTTTATGGTTAATGGAAGACTATTTTATTATATATACCAACCTTAATGTAAGAAAATTGACTACATTATTTCTATTTTTTGAATGAATATGAAAACCATTATCATAATGATGAATAGTTTCAACTATTTTCTAGAAAAATTTCATTAATTTTTTTGAATCAACTTCAACATTTTCATTCTATCTAGGTAAACAAATAAATTCATGATTCATAACTGAATGATCTTATTATCACTATCCAATATGTCTGACTAAGTAACATGTACTATTGTTTCGAATAACATTTGTATTGAACTATTTATAACATCATTACTATATATACCATAGATAATTCATATTCCTAAACCCATTCCAAAATCATACATCTCTTATGTTCCTTTTATACCACGTGATGAATCTATACATGCCTTTCATCACTAAATTATGAAAAATTCATAAGTAAAAAAATCCAAATATAATTTCAACTCAGGAAAAATTATGAAATGAACCCTTCTATCCATCTCATATACTCTACGCATCTCTAAGATAAGAAATATTTTCTCAAATTAGTTTCCTATTATTATTCTACACACCATACACCACTATACAACAGATATCCCAAGACATATAAATGTTCAATATATAAATTTAATATTTTATTCCTTCCCAATAAACTATAGGATAAGATATTAAAAAAAATTAATATCACTAATTCATTAGTATATCACAAGACACTACACTCTTCCGCACATCCTTTAATTGACCCATTAGAAGTATCCATGTTGGTATCTATAAAGAGTTATCTATGAAATATCACTAAATTAAAACAAATAATAACACAATATAACCATATAAAGAACATATAATTATCAATAATTTTCACTAATAAATTTCATTGTAAACTAAAGACCATATTCGATTAACATTCCCCAACTCCCTAAATTGTATTTATGACATCACTTACAATTTAACGTGAAAAAAAACATCTATCACATTCAAATATTTTTTATAAAAATCATTTTGAATCCACATTGAATGAAAATATTTCAGAATAATAAATTTTTGTAACCCACTTCAATGATTAAATCATATATATCATCAAAACAATAAAGATCTGATATATGACATATCTACGAATGATTTAATGAAGCATGAATACATCATTGTCCTTTAGTGTGGAAAAATAATGAGTATAAATCTCATAAGAGATACAAGTTATTCTATTGAAACATGTCATATCACTGCATCTTGAAGGATAATTATTTATAAATAGGTGATAAAATAATTTTTTTAACTATTTCATGAGTCCTAAATAAATTATCTCCACTACAAAAACATAAATATACCAAAAAAATTAGATTTTATAACGTACCGATCTGACTTTTCACCCCTCAATCTCACTCAGGTGATATCTGAACGGGAATAGGATTTTATTATATCCCACAAATAATCAAATAACTTAAATAAAATTTGTGAGTCAAAAATTTTTTGGTTATATTATCCTCTCATATGAACTATTGGAAATATTTCATGTTTTTTCAAAAGGTCATACATGTGAAATATAATTGTCAAACATCCCTAATCTATGGATTTTACAACAAAAAAATCGTGATATACATGATTTTATAAATTATTATATATGGTTCATTAGAATCTAATTTTAATGAATAATAATAATATATGTGTAATAGCATAAAAAAATCTAGAAATTTCCCCAAATGTGACCCATTAATTTGTAAGATCAATGACTCCTCAACACCTCATAAAAACACTTCCATTATCCATACCTACTTATAGAACACCTACACCCTCTTAGAATCATCATTTTATATTTGGTGCCTCATATTACTTGTAGGTTATCGTTCCATTAGTTGTTTCACATTACATAAATTCACCACCGCCACAAAGAAAGCATGAAGTGTGTGAGTAAAAGACCTACTAGGATTTACTAATGGCTTCCACATTTACCACATATATATATTGATAAGTCGTTCACTAAATGTGTATCGTAAAAAATAAAAATCCATAATAGTTAATATTACAATAGAAAATAATTTCCTATTTATTAATAATTAAAATTTAAATATATTTTTTCATGTATTTCTTATTAATTATTTCTTAAAACCATGTTCTTATATCCATATCCCTGAATAAACCTAAGAGAACATGGATACCATGTGAAGCCAACAATAACCAAAATGAATCCATCCTATATTAAAATGAACCACTACACAAAAATTTTAAAACATACCATCAATCTTGGTGTGGTGCCCTCACATAGTTAAGATTTTGGAAAATATTCAGCACTATAAAGGCTCATATAATCATGTAGAAATTTCAAACACAACATTGACTACTCACCAAACTATCCTAAAAAATGATTACAATATTTCAAATAATAGATCTAAAAAAATTCATTTACAATATTCTTAATGAACACATTATCATTTTCACCGAATCTTGAAAAACATACTATAACCTAAAAATACACATATTCCATTATTTCACAATACTACTAAATTTTAAAAAAATGCTCAAAAAATGAACCATAATTAACTTATCATTTATAATACATATTTAAATTTAATAAATACAAAAAAATTAAAATTAATAGGTGTCACACAAAATATTATTTAATATTAGTCTTATACTTCATCTCGATGAGAGATAAGAATCACACCACAAAACATTAGATCTTTTCTCCACATTTCCTTCTAATGTTCAAAAAAAATCCATTATATATTTCTGGTTAAACATTTCATCTAATCAAGCACATAACCTATTGCATTTACTGGAAAAGGAAATAAAAACAAATGATAATAAGATATATTTATGTGTCACTTATCATTGATTGGGACTCCAACCATGTAATGATTCATTATATATGATTTTTATAGAGAGATGATTCCACAAAATCACTAACAATAGCCCCCTTTGATAAGTGATACTAGAATGGGGGATTGAATGGGACTTTTATAAAAAATAAATAGGAAGTAATAAAGAATATTTTAGAGACTTTTTATGTTGTTTTAGATCCATAATACGTAGTTCAAGTCATTGTGTTGTGATAATACAACTATCACAGTGTATGAAATTTGAAAACCAATGGCCTTAGGGACCATGCCTAAACTATTAATCCCATCATCTCTCTCCTTATCCACCATTTAAGAATTCCGAGTAATCATTTATTGTTCCAACAATATTTACCTACACAATCATCCTCTAAGAATACTCCACAAACAAATAATCATACACTCATAACCATTAAACTATTAAAATAAATAACAAAATATGGATTATATACCTATAATGGACCCATAATATTAAATATTAAGAAACAAGATTGTTATTATTTGAATATAAATCAAATATATTGATAATGATTGGAAAAAGAAATCTATTATGAAAAAAATGAATGTTGATGTCTTTTGTAATCGAAGGGAGAAGAACAGAAAATATATTAGTTTTTAATATATATATATATATATATATATATTCATATATATCTATTTATATAACTAGATCAGGTAGGGAATGATATATTATTCCTAAAATGGAAATTATCCACTAATTAAATTTAAAAATTATTAACATATCAAATATTGCAAAATAAATTCTTACTAAATAGATAATAAAAAGTTTATTATTAATCTAAAAATGAAAAAATAATGGCTCAATAATTAAAGTACAAAAAACAAATTAAATTCATAATCCTGACCGATGATAGTTACTAAAACCCATATAATCCAAAACTAATTAATTATATATTTTATCGTATGATATATCATCATTGCCTTTTATGTATCCTAAAAAATTAAATTTAACTTCAAAATTGTAATAATGGAATATAAATAATTGAAAACATTCCCTAAATCACTGACCCATTTAATTTCTATAATTTATCTCACATTAAATGATTTAAAAATATTTTATTTCACAATAATAAATAAGTTCTTAATTTATATTTTTATATAGGAAAATATTTTAAAAATTCAGAAATTTAATATTTATTTTATTGAATATATATATATATATTCATAAGTTATATTGATAAATATCAACCAATATTTAGAATTTTCATCATTGATAATTGAGTATTATACCTCGTAATCAATTTTTAATATAAATCGTCTATTATAAATTATATTTCAAAAATAACATTTAGTGTCCACATCCCACTATGGGATATAAATACAAAAAATTTAAAATATTTACAATTGAGTAATTTAAATATTATTTCTATGATAATAATGATAACATTATAGATAATTAAAATCAATAAGAACACCCACATTTCCATGTATTTTGAATTTTCAATTATGAATATAATCATAATGATTCATACTAGTATTTAACCATTTAAAAGAGAATGTGACACTCTCTACTACCATAATGAAAAAAAATTCTTCATGAACAAGAAATTACTAAAAAATTCGATTTTCAAGTGAATAATATTTTCTAAATCATAGTAGATATCATTTGTTATATATTTTCAATCATAATAGACCTTATAAACTTCTTGAAATAGATATGAATTTTATTATAGGATTATATTAAATTAATTTTGTACTAATCCATGATTATTCGATAGACACTACAGTTGATCTAAGATCACAAAGTTGAATAAATTAAAGGAATGTCAATATATATTTAAAAAATGATCAATTATTGTTTTAGTTTGGTGATGAAGAGTAAAAGATATACTATAAAACATTATATGCACAATTTCACAACACAATCCCATGATATATTAAATCCTTATTGAAATGAAATAATTTTAGTTACATTTATAGTAATATAATCTATATAAACTTATGATTTTAACAATTAATAATATAAATTTATTATAATATGATTATTTAAGGAAAGAATGAATTGAATTATCAAAATATTATACTCAGTGTCAGGAAAATTTTATAATGTTTTCCCATAATTACAATAACCATTGACAACTGGTTTTTGTAAATGGTTAACCAAAAAACATTTTCAACATCACATGATTTATTTGGTTTTTTAGAAATCTTGTATGTTCAATGTATTTAAAAAGTTAATGTCATGCTAAATTAACCCATGTGATATTTTATACCTAGTATAACACAATCCATAATCATATTTTCCATATATTAGGATTGGTTTCATACAACGGCTGTTATTTCATTAAAAAATACAAACTGAAATTTAATTATTTTTTTAATAAAATACTCACCTATACAATTTATATATCTTTATGTTATATGATAATTAATTTTCCCCTTATTTCAATTAAATATTTTCAAAAAAAATCCAATTATGTACAACTCTCTTGTTTCAAAAAAAGTATCATATTATATAATATTTAATTTTTTTGGGGGATATTGATAACCTTTTTTTAATCCATTATCATATCATAATAATATTTTCAATAAGTTATTTTCAAATAAATAAATATATAAAATTACATACTTCAAATGATGGGTATCCACACTAATGTCTCATCATTTTTAATGTTTTCAATCCTTCCCTATTATTCTATATAAAAAAGTCTCTTAATAACCTCCAGGCTCATATGAAATTAGAGTAAATCCATAAAACTCTCCCATAATTGATATAATGGAATTCCAATAACATTTTGAATAATTTATTCAATATCATTAATTATGTTTATTTTTTGTTCCCAAAAAAATTATCATATACCCTAAATAATTTTTACAATATTCCATTTAAATTTCATTGTTATATCCTAATATTACAAGTTCCAATAGAGTGATTATCATTTGAACCAATTCAATAACACTTTATAAAACCTTGAAATAACCATCAGTCATTATTTAACCTCCCAATATTATTAATATAAAAAATTTAAAAATAATATTGGAACATTATATTTGATTTTTGGAGACAATAATGAAAATATGTGAAACTAGTGAAATTAAGATTTACATATAGTCAAATTTTATATATTTATCAATCTCGATTCTATGTGACATCTCACAAATGAAAATTATATATTCTGATAGAAAATATTTATGTCTAATATATGGAAAAATTGATAAAAATAGATTTATTTAATGATGGTTTTTTTAATGTCAATTGATTATTTAATTCCAAGAATTTTAGGATCATCCATATTAGAATATGTCTTTTTTCTTTCATTGAAAAAATGGAAAATTTCATGATTATTCCAACAAGTTGTGTCAAATAAGTTACTCCTAATATGTGTTCATAAAGGATAAATTTTAAATTCTATATCAAACACATTGAATAATACAAAAAAGATATGATTGTTTTCTTATGATAATTAATTTTGATGCAAAACATATCTAATAGACCACTAACATCAAATTGAATATGGTATGGTAGACTATATCATATTTATATCCTTTTTTATTACTGTCCCAATCCAAAAAACATTAAAATTATAATCCATCATATTAATTTCCATGAACCAACTATAATATACATAGAAAATATATCATTATATGTGATTATTCACTATTACACATAACAAATCTCCCCCAATGAATCCAAAAGATTAGTCTCTTTGGACATTAGTTATGGAAATTTGATATCTTTTGTCACAATTTATATTTCATCAAAAATATCATTACAATATCAAAATTATAGGCATGTTATGTCTAAAATTTATTCATAGCCTATAAAATGGAAACAAAATATAAAATAAGATATTTTATGTTTAGTGTATGACAAAACAAAATATATTTCATTCTTGTACGCGTTTTTTTATTGGTTATGATCATAAATGATTAATAATAACATAATTAAATATGTATAACATATTAAGAAAATAATAACCCAATAAATATGTCTATATCACCACAAAAAATATGATGATTTTCCATAACATTGTAATGGTAATAAAATGTAAATGTGGCACATTAACCAGCATAAAGATAATTTATTATGTAAAGGATCTTTTGTATGTTCATTTTAATAATTTTTAACAATAAGATTTATAAAATAAAAAATATATAAATGATAATGTACAATAAAATATAATATCCAGAAATATATTTTTATCCCTTCATATTAAACAGATATATAATTGTTTGTCCACCAACCACATAATGAAAAAAAATTAATATCTATACCACTTCAATGTGGTAACATTCATTTATCCATCATAACATAATTACCTTATGAAAAGGATGTATATTTCAGAAAAAATTATCTTTATATATAAAAACAAATTATAAAATGAATAAATGTTGATTAATATATTTAAAATATCCTTAGTGAAATGTAGAACCATAAAATTATAATGACATATATTTGAAATTATGAATTTGAATTATATTTTAAGATATTATTAGAACTATTAGATTGCATGTTTGAAATATTTTCTATTTGTTTTGTTTTTTAGTAATAGATATTAATGAATTTTTTATTGTGTTTTCAAATTCATGGAATATATAATTAATGAATTAAAAATATTTTGAAAAACCTTTTTCGAGGAATAATTGGTCAATGTGTAGGGATGTTTCCATATCTTAGAGTGGTTTTCATATAAGTATATTGGTTTTAATGGTAATACCCAATACCCTTGTTCATTTTATCACTACATTTAAAAGTTTTTTACACAATTATTATTAATGAAATTTTATAAATAAATTCATTTTTCCTTAGATAAACTATTAAAGTAAGTAGATTTTAATTAAGTGGAAATATATTTCCTCTATCATTCAAATAAAATGAGTTTTTAATTATAGAAAAGTTCAATATATGCACACTATAATATGAAAATTATTGTATCATTAGTTAAGGCATAATAGATTTACCACGACATATAAAAGATATAAATGATAAAATTGATGTATAGTGTAATGGGATTTGAGATATTTAGGATGTAATTAAAATATAATTTTATATATTAGTGATGGGGAGAAAAATTAGTGAAATTGTTTATTATTAGTGTAACTCTCATAAGTTCATAATAATATATAGTGGTGTGGTTATATACACCAATTAATCAAAAAAAATATGATGCATTCTCTTAAGAGAATCACATAATGGTCATACATGTAACATCACTAATGTTATAGAATTTAATTTTCAACATTAGTGACATTATTATTTGGATTATAATTACTTTTCTCAATGTTATTTCCTATAGATGAGTGATATTTGGTTGAAGGATAAAATAAATAGACAAACAAAAAAACATTCTCCCACATCTGTATTATTTATGACATTTTTTCATTCAGTAACTAGTGTTAGAGAAAATATATTTTTATAGGATAATCAGTCAAGAAATGATGATTAATAAAGAGAAAATTATGAGTATAAATGAGTTCCATTGTATGGGGGAAATTTTTATCATATTTAAACGAATTGAAATGGACTCATTTATGAAATATTTATATTTATGTGTAATCATACATATAATTAATATATGTTATGTTGTGGAGTTTTTTATGTATAAAGTGAAGAAATTGATTTTTAATGTGAGTTATAGTGATAAAACATATTTTGTCGATTATTTTAAGGAAAAATGAATTTAAAGGTGTTGAGAAATGAATCAAATAAATTTATTAGTAAAGAAACATTCAATATTTTTTCAGTGCACCAGAATTCTAATATTAAAAATGGTATATGTTCGGAAAAAATGACTTATTATTTAAATATGATCCAAATATAAAATATTAATTGTTTATATAACTATAATATAGAGGGTTTGTTTCTATTTATAGTCTCTATTATGAGTTGAAATATTTTGACAACCAGATTAGTATTTTGTCAATATTTATACACCTATATTGTCTGAAAGTGTTTTATTTAGAAGAATTAAATGTTATGGAGTTACCACATCATGATTTACAATATAACTAGTTCAAATATGAAATGAGTATGAAGTCATATAATGGATCAACTCATTATTCTATTAGAAATTTGTTCAAATCAATGGTGAATAATGATAGTAATAAGTGTATATATTTTAAATAAGACATTTGGATGCATTCATATAACTTGCATAATGGATCATCATTCAAGGTAAAGGTATGTTTGTATTAATGTTACTTTTTGAATGCTTCTCCACAGATATTTTAGTCATGTTACTAAATTAAATCATAGAAACTAAAATGGAATCTATGAATCTGAATTCCCATATGAATTTATTGAATCTTTTTTATAAATGAATCATTAAATATGGAAACACATCTATGAAGAGTATTATGATAAAAAAGTTTCATACTATATATTATGTTGAAAATAATATATAATTTAACAGTGTAATTTTTTATTTCATTTCATATGTTAATAAAGTTATAGTTCAGTTAAATAATTGACCACAAAATCATTTAATAATGGTTTATCTCTACCGGGATTGGTGTTATGATTTAACATCCTACTTGGGTTGTGTGAATGTAAATTATAGTTGAATGAGGTTCTATAGTAGTGAAAACATACAATAATATAATGTGTTCCATGAATTGTAATATATATAATGTTTTTATATTAGTATAGGGTATAGCGAAGTAAGATTAAACAATCAATGAAATGGAGCTAAATCAGTGTGTGATAATTGTAGGGAAATTGTTATTGTGATCATCCATATGAATAAGGAAATGTGAATATTCATTAAAAATTAATCTCCTACATCACTAACGTCAAGTACTTAAATCTCAAGATATCCATGGATATAGTACCCATGCCAATTTTCCATAATAGGAATATATATTAATAATGAATTAGTTATAATGGTCCTTTTACATTGATTCTTGCACCAAACCCCTATATCTCTCTTCCATCATGGTGCAATGTTTACTATTTATTAATAGACGTGATATTAAATTTTATTTACATCATTCTCCTCCATTGAACAGTTTTCAATTTATTGAATATTAAATATTATATGTTTAAATTATAAAAAATAAAATATATAGATTTAAAAAGTCATAACAAACTAGAATCAATCACATCACCCATCTCCC
The DNA here is from genome assembly GCA_963277665.1 of Viscum album. Classification (NCBI taxonomy): domain Eukaryota; kingdom Viridiplantae; phylum Streptophyta; class Magnoliopsida; order Santalales; family Viscaceae; genus Viscum; species Viscum album. The sequence continues at coordinate 75,745,032 of OY728127.1, read as the reverse complement.
TTACCTTTGATGTATATCTTCACGTAATAAAACTATTGTGAATGTAAAAGATAAAGTAGACCCCCTTGTGACGTGTAGCTCAAAATTTGTTCCTCTTTATAATGAAATGGCTCCACATATGCCTAAGATGAATGAACCATAATGAAAAGACGATAGTAAATATAATGGATGTTATAATAATGGTTGATTAGGTATAGTTATGTTTTAAACTTCATTTATTATAATGAACCCATGGAATGTCATGGAATGAATCTTTCCTTAAATCATCAACAACCTTGTAAATGTTAAATTTTATAATCCCTAAAAAATTTATATTAAATTTAATGGATTTATGTTTCATTATCTCATTTATTATTATAAAATCACTATGGAGGTTCTATATTCTCTCTACCATTGATAACAGTATCATGATACCTCTTTCAACTCAATTACTATCTAGTATTTTCTGAATGGATTTTTCTCAAAATATTTCTATATTGAGAAAAAACCTATATAAAATATTCCATTTAATTTATTTTGATTAAAATATATCATGGAGAAGATTTGGTTCTTTGATTTTAGTTATAGGATCTCGATTGGAATTAGGATTTAGTACACTACTTCCAGATTTCATATGAATTTTTTCTATGCATTACGAGTCTGAGGAAGATGTTGTCTGACCATGGGAAAGAGTTTCAATATCTATAAAAAAAATTAATGGGGATTCATCTAGGATAAATATTTATATATAATTATGTAAAATTAATATTACATGTTTTATATAGAATATTTTGGATGTAATTGAGAATATGTTGGATATTTAGATGATGTTGGGAACCCTTGACAGTATGATTGGGACCCAAGAGTGTCCGAAGAGACAAATTACTGGGTTTTGGAACACAATATAACATTGGTGAGGATAAAAATTATTTTTAATAATATTGTAATAACAAAAAATTGAAATTTAATCATTTTATTATACATTAGTAAAATAAAACATATTAAATTGATATATTATTTAAAAATAAATAAAAACATGAAACATAAAAAAATCTATTTACAAAACAAATGAATTGAATATAAAATATATCAAATAAATATTAAAAAATGAATAAATTGATATATATATATATATATATATATATATATATATATATATTCTCTAATTCATGAGCCTTAATTTTTCTCTTTTATATTTTCGTAACATTAATTTAAAAATAATTCGCCTTCTTTCATTATTAATCCCATTTTTTGAGTTATAATGTTTAATGAATTATTCAGATAAAAAGGATGATAAAAATAATTTTCATATATCCCACATCATCTCGATTAAAAAATCACCTAAATAATGATTTACCCTATAATCCAACAAGATATCTCTATTCTCATATCTTCAAATGATTTGACAGTTGATCATTCCCAACATCCTTCTATAAAAACATGATAATTTATTCCCAATTTTTACACCCTAGAAATGTGAAATAAACTTATCCATTAATTTGGCATCACCCTCCAAGAACAAAAATATCCGTCATAACTGGGATCCAAAAAGACGAATTATAATAGTCAATCAATGAATATAAGGTAAGGTTAGTGTTATATCATATAGTCATTTTATCATGTCAGATATATTTTGTTTATTTACACACAAATCCATCAATATTTACATGTTAATATTATCCAATTTAGTTCCATGTTTCTCGCACAACATCAATAAATTTTTTTTACTTTTTATTGTTCTAGGTAAAGCATTATTGTCATAATAAATTTTAGAAAGTATAACTTCCTTAAAATTAGTTTTATGAAGTAAATAAAGGCAAATATTATTTTAAAGATCTTTTGTACAATTATTTATAGTCATAATAAATATTTTCTAAATTAAATAGTGTTTATGTTTTCAAGGTTATTTTTCCTCCTTTATTAATGAGGGAAATATTTTTTTAGGAATGATTTTTAAAATAACACATCAAATAAAATAATTTCTCACCACAACCACTTATTATAAATCATATTATGAATTTTTAAATAATGAATGGGTAACCAATGTTGTGGATCAAATAATAAATCAAATAATGTCTTGTTCTATACCGTCACTTCTATATCTAGCTCTAAAAACGCATTCTTTGAGTATAATTTTGTATACCAATTGATATTAACATTTCCAAAGATATATATATTTATCATATAAAACCATTTCATATAACAAATCATCATGAAATCATAACATAGAAAGTTTAAATTTCATTAGATATCAGTAACATAAATATCAATTTATTAAAAATTATATATAATATGATCATATTAGATCTCGTTTTTTACCCCGATGAGTTGTAACTCATGATCAAAACTAAAGAAATGAAAAACATTAAAAAGATATGAGACAAAATATTTAGTTGTGGAAAAAGTTATCAAATATTCATTTAGAGGTTTGGTGAATGGATTATTCGAAACAATTGGAGTGACATGGACCGTTAAAAATTTTTTATATTCCACGATAGACGAATAAGTGTCCCAAAATGATAAAATATATATCATCTCATAATATTAAAGTAACATTAATTAATTAATTTGATCCATGGAGCTCAATATTGGAATATATCATAAAACAATTGGAAACAATAATCATTGTAAATCATAAAAAATAGATAAATTATCACAATTTTATTCAAATAATAATGTAGAATTTTAAACTCTTCCAGATTCAAATAACATGGTTGAGAAGAAATCACTTGCTGATTCCCATAAAACATTGGAGTAAAAATCACTTATGAATTCCCATATTATAGTGGGATATGTGTCACTTATTGAATCAAATAGTGGAGGTAGAATAATTACATGAGTAAAATAATTATCTAATGATATATATATCCTAAAAAATTGCATCATAGGACATTGATGGACCACCTCATCATAGGAAATTAATGAACCAAACCCATCATAGGGATTTAATAAAATCATTATGTCCCCGAGATATAATAGAACCAAACAACCTCATAATGATAATTTAAAAAAATCAACATAAAATCATTTATATGACATAACACGAATACCCCTATAATTAAAATGCATTTCATATTACTTTTCAAGTGGTTTCACATAAAATTATTATAAGAGTTGGATTAGTTCATAGAAAATTAATTCACAAAAATTATGTATCTCATAACGGAATTTACAAGGTGATCATGAAACATAGCTCCAAAATAGATTTTTAATTTTTATATAAATTGGAAATGGCTTATAAATCATAAATAGAAATTTCATAAAACATTTATTATGATTGCTGAAAATAGATGATGCTATGATTCACTTTTAATGAATAATTTTGAAAAAATGTATCATGAATACCACTTTATAATGAAATTTTATTCAAAATAAAATAATTTATTCTATAATGGAGAAAATGATCATGTTAAGAAACATTTAGTGAATGAAATATTGTGGATTATGAAAAAAAATACTTTTGAAAATGTTTAACAAATATTACATCAATAAAAACTCATAAAAATAGAATAAAGAATAATTTTAAATTGATTTGAAGATTAATATTATTTCCATAAGATATAATACTTATTTGGGTTTTAAAATTATATTTGAAAAATAAAATCTTAATGAGAGAACATGTATATGGTTCATAAATTTCTAATTTTAGACGATGTGAATTATTATTCAAAACTTTTTACTTTTTTTAGAAATAAATTATTTAATATACTTTAATGGATTAAATAAAATTACTGAAAATAAATATAATGTGTCAATTATTAAATTATATTAGTTAATGGAGAAACAATGGATGAATATACTTCATAAGTAAGAATTATAACTCAAAAAACATTTTACTTAACAAATTCAATTACCACAATGATATATATCAAATCAAAATCCCATAGAAAACATAAAATGAATTTCTTCTAAAAATCAAATATATTTAATAAATTAAACCTAAAAACATACTTAGGGATACTTATATACTACATAATATAATACATGTGGTGGATATAGAATATCTCTGAATGAAATAAAAGGTTACATGAAAGCCATACAACTATGGAGAATTTTGAATGAAGACAATTTAAAACATGTAAGATATGAGATAAATATAATTACCTTTGAAAAAATAAAATCATCATAAAATAGTCCACATGTTCATTTTATATCCAATATATGAAAAATATGTATATAACATAAAATATGTATGAATGAAGAGAGTTGCATACGAAATACCTTTACTGCTTTTGTATTAAAGAGAATCGAAGAGTATGCGGAATGATTCATGGAAAAGCATGTAAAATAAAAGAGAGAATGATATAATAATGATAGTACAATAGATTCAAAAGAAAGAATATGGTAAAATGATGTAAAAAATTATAATTTCCTTTTAATTTTTTTATTAAATGGAATTATTTGGAGTCCCTACACTCAGACGGCATGTGATTCCGAGGCCCGAAGAGCCGGGAACATAATTCTGAACTTTTTTAAGGAACGTTCAGAAATCATGTAAGAAGGTTATTTAATCATTTGAACCAATTATCTAATCGAAAATTTGAGGACACCATTGAACCTCAAACAACAGGATTCATCTAGAATGGAATTAACATTGGTCGGAAAAAGCTGAACGGAAAAGTATATTTACATAATGTTCAGAAAATAATTATATAACTGTAAAAATATTTTTTTTTTGTTTTTTCATTCAATAAGAATTGACATAATGATGATGTTGTGCAAAAATGTGGTGGAAAAAGGAAAATTAATGAGGCTCATTAATGGCCTGTATCACATAGTGTAATGATATAATAATGGAAGTGTAACAGTGTAACGATGCGAAGTCGCAGCGTAACTGAAATGCGGTGGCGCGATTTCTTTTTTGTTTTCTAACGTTTTAGGGGACGAACAATTTAACGTAGCGGATTTTATTATAAATCATTGTGGAATCACCCCAACAAAGAATAACAAAGAACAGTATCAGATCTTTTTCATCTTTGATGCACCACAATATATAGAAGAAGACGTGATGACGTCGATATGTAGAACTCTTGAGGTCGAAAACTTCACCATTGAATTTAAAAGAGGTAGGGGTTTGGTTTTTCCTTCAAAGTTCTTCCCTGCTATTATTTTTATAGAAACAACGAACAAATAATTTCCCAAAAATAATTTGATCCGCGACTCATGCGTTTATACTGGATGGTGAAATTTCATGGGGATTTATAATTAGGGATTCAAACCATGAATGAGATGATAGAACTTCAATCTACGAACCACCTATTTGATATAATCATTTAATGTATAGGTAAGGGGCTTACACGATAAAGGAATGAGTCCCTCCACTCATGCGTTCTAGATGGCTGCATTCTCGAAGTAGCGTTAATTCAATTTCGGTGCCTGATCAGGGGTGACGGTGACCCGAGAGGACCATATGCATAGACATATCAAAAAAACGGACTAGTAGAGAAACATCGGTGGCCCGCGGAAGGTTCCACCATCGCAAGACCCCGGTGTGGTATTGCGAAACCAAGAATTTCATGTGAAATAAGTAGAAAAAAATGGTTCTACAATAACAGCGGAGGCATATATCCCTCATTGGTTGAGCTATAGTATGGTGGTGTTCCATTGGTGCATCATAGTGGTAGGTAGTCGTGGCCAAAATGTCACTGCAGCGAGTGCAGTATGAAGGGGTGGCCTATGTATGGGCTAGACAGATTGGCTAAATGACCTGTAGTCCATTGACTATGGCGAAAAGAGGAGACCCTGTAGTCTCTTGTGGGGCATTGGAGAGAAGATGCGGCTATATGTCCTGTCCCGACCAGGAGATGCACCACCGTTCCACCACCCCGTGTACCTAGCTAGGGCTAACTAGCGGCACCCCCAGCCCAGCGTGATAGACCCAAGGCCAAGCAGATGGGACTTACACAGATGGGATGGTCTCACAACCCAGTATGTTGGTCCCACTACCCAACAGGTTGAACTCATTCCATTCGGATTGGTTTGGACTAGACCTGGTGGACGGGCGACCCGGTGGGCAAGACCCTTGGCCAAACCAGCCCGAGTCCCATACTACTTATTTGGCCTTGAGCAATGGCCACGTCAGACCCGACTGACCCCATTCCCGAACCAAGATTGTTCATGTACATCTAATTAAACCGAGGTATGTGGGACCCTTAGGACAAGATGGTCGGGTCGGTCTGACTGGGCCCTGTTGCAACCGGTCCCCTGTTTACTAAAAATATCGTATCATGCAAATTGTGCATTTGATTGGTGATCCATTTATAGAATTGGGACCCTGTTTGGGAGGTGGATGTTAGGGAATGTTTTTTGGTGACATTCATGTATTTATATATGTGTTAATGTCTTGAGAATCGGTTCTCCCAATGGCTCTATGTATGGAACCTTGTGGTTGGATGAGATGTAGAAACTACTCGACGATGGCCTAGTGGGAAGCGGCTCAATGTGACCCGGTAGGCCCACCAAGGTGAGTGGCATTGTGTGACTCGGATAACGCACAATACTTGATAGGAGGAGTACCTTAGTTTAGACAAGGTGGGAAGCATCTCTGTGTGAACTGAAATGCCAACTGTGTGGAGCGGCTCTATGTGACCTAGCTTACCCAAGTGAATCATCAGGGATGAGTGCCAAATTAGTCCATGTTTTGTGGGAATCATCTCTATGTGTCTTGTCTGGCCCATTTTACTTAATAGAGGATGAGTTATCCAGTTGCTAGTGAGTTCTATGACAAGACTCATGATGCAACTATCACCACCCTAGAATATACCTGGTTAGAGAGGTATCTTTAACATTATGCTATGTGTGTAATATCTTCTATGGTGGCATTACCTATGTGGTATTTTCCTTTTTGGTGTTTTTTGGATTACTAAGATACATTTAGGTGTCTTGGGGTCCCTACTGAGTATTTTTATACTCACCCATGCTTTGGCTACACCCACAAGAGTTGTTTCTGGTGAAGAGGATCGACGTTTTGACCGAGGTCCTCATGGGGTCGGGACTGACAGACGATATGATGGTAGACATGGTGTCATATGACCATTTTGGTCCATGTTGGACTAGGTGGACATGACATACTATTGTGACTTCCAGCAGCTTCTTGCACTCATACGATTAGGTGGGGTTTTTCACAGACAACTGTCAGAGTTCCTTTTTGTAATTTTTGTTCCATTTTATTTGTTGGGTTTTTATTCTAGACCACTTTCATTTACCTTTAATTTATTCAATGTTTTTTTAGTATACTTTTTTTCCATTTAGTGTGTTGGGACGTGGTTGGGAGTTTGTGTTCATACAAGTAATTAGTTAAATGCCTCGCACTTGCAGGTTGACGCCTTCTGCACTAGTCCCCATCCTCTGGCCTATGAGAGGCAGGATTAGGGTATTCATGGCACGTGCCCTGGGGGGTGGTTCATGACTAATAATAATTGGTAAGAAATATGAAAACATTCATCAATGATGGTAAATAGGGAAAAAAGTACTTACCATAAATTCATTCTTTTGTATCAGTTCTATAACCTCTTGTATAATAATCAAAAAAACATTGATAACATGTTTCAGAAACATGTAAGTATCTATTAACTATAATAATATTTCATTATAATCCTTCATTTTTTATATTTTAGTAATTCATTAATTATTTTGATCATCGGATGCTACTGATTTTTATTATTTGACACATGCTTTGTATTATTGATGTCAGTCAACATTTATATTTTAAAAAATAAAAATTAAGAGTTTATTATAGATAATTGAATTTATTTTATATTATTATTTGAAATTATCAAACGTCAATCCCTTAGATTTTTTTTATAATTATAATATAAAATCATTGATGATCTTGTTTTGATAATTTTTAACGAAAGGATAGTTGAATCATAAAAATGAGTTATATTTTAATACTAACATTTTAGTATCAGAATCCAAACATTATAAAAAATTTAAAATCATATTTTATCACTAAATATGAAATTATAATATTACAATATAAAAATATTGCAGCATCATTCTTGTTGGTGATGATTTTGATTAAGATGTAAGTTTAATATCATCATTCAAGTTGAAAAATGATTATATTTTATATTGATATAATTTAAAAAATATATATTAATAGTATAAATTAGATATGATAATAAGATATTAATTTATAAAAGAAATAAATTTTCCTCTTTTTATACTTCTATTTGGTCATTAAATTCAGAATAATGTTTTTTATTTAATGTATTTAATAAAATAAATTATTTATTCTTCCATAATCATTATAATTTTATAAATAAAAAATACATTTATCATGTACTTGTCTTAAGATGCCAGAAAATTCTTTGATGGAAAATGAAACATGATGTTCCTTGATGTGGTTGTCTACAAGTAAGTGTGTGAAACATTTTCATTTACCACATTGATCATGTTAGAATAGATAATGGTTAGACAATGAATATAATAAAATTTAATTATAAAAATTATACTAATTTATTTATATTACTATATTTAAATTTGGTAAATATGAAGATGGATGACCAATATCAATATGATCAATCGAATGTTGGATAATACTCACTTGTAGGTTTTGAATCATCTATTAAAATACATCATGGAATATTAGGACATGTGAAAATTTATTATAACCATTGGAATCAATATTTGAAAAGGTAGTAAATGAAAAAATAATAATGGGTAGATGATTGATAATAATGTTTATGTTATGTTTTTCGTAAAGTGGGTGGATGTTAGATCCTTTTTCATATAAAAAGGTGGTCTTTTCCTTGGAATTTATTTTTATATGAGGGGTAAACATGAAATCTCATGGGATTTATGACTGTTTGGGTACTATTAGTTTCTGATACAAAATTTTATGAAGTTGAAAACTATAACATTTCTTGTATAAGGTTTTCATAATAAAATAATTTTTTCAAATTTTAGCCACTTTGTGGTAGTAATTTTAAAAATATTACACATCATTAAAAATTATTCGCGGTAATTTTTATTATTAAAAAAATAACATGGACCGACATACTAAATTTTGAAGTTATAATTCCAAATTTGTATTTTTTTTAATATGATTATATTTCTATATATGATAATATTTTAAATTAAATAAATTTATATGATATATAAAGTACTAGTTTTTTTGAAAAATGACCTTCTATATATTAACATTTTTATTCGCAAATCATAGAAATTAAAAATTAAATTACATTAGATAAATTATAGTATGATTAAATATAACTCTATTAATTCTATTTAAAAGTTATTAATTTAATTTTTTTTGAAAAAAATTAAACAATGTTTATAAAATAAATTTTTTCCAAAATCATAATTTTTCCATGGTTTTCTTATGTTTGATGGGATGTACTGAACAATATATATATAATTGTAATTAATTGATAAAAAATATACATTAAAATATATAGGTGTTAAATTATATCCCCTTAAAAAATCATATCAATGAAATTTTAATTATCAATACTGAATAAAAAACATATAATGGTATAACATATGACATAAATTCAAACCAATTATCATGAGTAAGACTATAAATATTGTTTTCCTTATAATTGGGATATATATTATTTTCATCCAACCATTACACATATTCAAACTCCTGTATTTATAGGTATTTTTAGTTTTTATGTATTTAACTTTCATTTCTTCATTTAGATGATCATATTTCTAAAAAATTATATGAAAAAATAGTTATGCTAATATCAAAAACAATCAAATAAATTTATCATGTAAATATGAAAATATAACCCACTATGTATTCTACAATGACACTCATTTGAACATATGTCCCAATTGGTTTAACAGTGACATGATTTGTTCAAACTATAACTCTATTTTTTTTTACCTAGGATTTTCATAGTCATACTCTTACTTGGTATTATTAATAAAGAGTATTATATTACACCGTCAAATTTATATTAAATACATTATAACTGTTCATAAAGAATTTTCTAATCAACTAAATCATATCATGTGGGAGTGTCAAATAATGTATGAATTTTTGTCATTATTTTCTTGAAATTGATGATTTTTCTTTACACTCAGTGATTTTTTTTATGTTCATTACCCGGATTTTCATCTATTCCAGAGTCAGTATCACCTTTGTTTTATCAAGACATGTTTTTCATTACAATGAAATTATAAACTCTAAAATTTTCCATAATATTTTTACATTTTACTTCAACTATGAATAACCATTGGGGGTTCACTATATTCCTCCCATCACCGTCCCAAAAAAATTACTAAACTAATCGCCAAAAAAACAAAACTGTAATTGATACTGATGGATGAACCGTAGAACCACACTTGTGAATCAGGTTATTAAAACACTTAAATTTTAGACCAAATTTATTCTAAGTGATTTGAGTAAATATAATAATACATATATATAAATAATAATAAAATTATATCTAGAATATGATCAAAGAATTTCCGAAAAAAATATAATTATTAGATATTAGATACACAAAAATATTGTTTTGAAAATTTATCCATCATCACATCATACTAAATCCCCTTTTATACATGTATTAGGTGTTAACTGTCTCTGTAACCTGATGAATAAAAATCATTTTAATGATGTGTGAAAGAAATCCTTAGTGAATAAAACATTATCAAATTTTCATAAAGAGGTAAGAATTTAAGAGTATTAAAATCCATATGAGCAATATTATACCATAAAAATATCCTCTAGGAATGATAGAAAAATCTATAACCTCAAATGATTAAAAATACACCATGGTAGAATAGTTGTGACAAAAAATAAAAAATCATGAGTCATGGATCATAATATAAGAATATAACCTAGATGTTTCAGGTAAGTATAATTATAGTAAATATTAATAATGTTGTGCACACATCACCACATGATTCCATAACATAGTTTGTGAGGAATCACATCCTAATTCCCAAAACGTATTTGGGAAGGAATCACAAAAAGATTATTATAACATAGTGGATCAAGAATGAAATCATGATTCCCATTATATTATAGAGAAATAATCACTACCACGTTGTCATAATTGGGTGAGAATCTATTAATATTTAACATAATTATCTCATGTGATTTATTACCTTAGCTGACACATCGTTATGATTTAAAGGTCCCAACATATATCACATAATAAAAGAAGTAATCCTTCTCTAGTATTTAATCCACTCAAGCTATATTATGAATTTAAAACCACAAAAATATCAATGAATGATAAAATATATTCATGTCTACCACATAAAATCACTCATACAACATATTGGGAAAGCCATAAGGAATGGAAATGGTTTTCACATAAAATTTCAGATGGTATAGCATTAAATGACTATAAGATTAATATTTTTTGAAACTAAATTTAAATCACCATGTTAAAGTATCATGAAAATAAATTTATGGGTATATTAATGAAACATCTATTAAAAAAATATATTTATATGTTTGAGATTATGATAAACATTTAATGGAAATCGTAAAAAGGGATATGATTAATTACTTTTTAAATTTTCATAAAAAGATGTTTACCAAATCACTTTCATAATTACAATATATCAAAACAAATTAAAAAAATTAATATTTTGTTTAAAAATTATAATAACCATTCTCTGTAAGGTAGTAGTTATTTTTTTAATAAAAAGGGAATTTAAGATAAAATGTTTTCTCATGATAATATATAATCCATTTAGATAATTTAAAATATATTTTTGGACCCCATTATTTTTAAAAGATGAAGGGATATTATATTAGAAATATGTTAAATTTATGTATGAAGGATACGTGATATAATTTTTAATTGGGATTCAAAATAATAATGGAAAATATTTTTTAAATGAAAAAATATGTGCAATGTAGGGAAAGATATTGTAGAAGATAATGTGAATAATTCATTACAAAGTAACATATTTATGATGAATGAATTCATCTGGAAATATTCTAGGAAATAATATACTATATACCATATTGAGAAATTAAACGTATCATATAACAAAATATTTTGGTGGAAGAAACAAACTAAGAATAATTTATAGTATGAAGGTGAATTATAGATAAGATAAAGGATATTGGAGATTCCAAAATCCCTTACAACATCAATGTGTCTCCATATTTAACCATGAAAGATAGAAATATGGATTTAGTTTTAAATTTATATAATTTAATAAAATAATCATTAAAATTTAACAATATTCAATATACAACACAAAATATAAAATAAGTTGTTAATATGGCATATGACTCAAAGAATGAATAGTTAAATAAGAAATATTTATAATTTTGGTAACATTTTAATCATAACTCCATAAAAGAGAAAACATGAAATAAATATTAATTTTAAATAAAAAAATATAGTTATTCTAAAATAAGCCACATGGGTACTATATAAACAATAAAAAATATGTCTATAATATGTAATGAGTCTCAAATAAGCATGTGAGAGATGAAACAAAATTACATCTTTGGTATTCAAAAAAATGAATGTGAATATAGGAAGTGGATGAAAAGAATTTTAAATTACATTATATTATATATAATTATGACTAATAAATCAAATATGTAATTAGGTATAACTGAAAATAAAAATTGGTGTGCGATAAAAAACATTACTCAATGGAGGAAAATTTGGACGAAAACACTTAACTTTAATTACATCTTGTTTGGGCATGATTGAACCTCTGGTATAACAAACTTAACTATTTTAACAAATTATTTATTAATACATTTCAAATATATTAACTTTTCATACCTTTATTTATAATAATTAATTATATATTTATTAGATAGTTATTAATTATTTTTATTTTTGGATTTTAGTGATTTTGATACTTTCACACATTCTTTGAGATGTTGGAATTTATACTCAGTAAATAATACTACAAATATAATTTCGAGATTATCTATGAAAATAAAATTTAATTCATATTTTGATTTCTAAAATTAATATTTAATTTCATGAGCCTTTTTTATTAGAAAATTTGAAATATCTGATGAAATTGTTTGAGTATGTTTTTAATGAAGAAGAGGTGGAATATTAATAATGAGTTAAATATTAAAATTAAAATTTAAAAAATGTAAAAATACTAATGTAAAATATTAATAACATACTATAAATTTAATTTTGTTTTAATTAAAATATATTATATCCTCAATCTTATCAGTAGTTAAAATGACCCAAACAAAAATTTGTTATAATCAGTGGTTGATTATGATTTGGATGTGGCTATAATATCATAAATCCAAAAGAAAAATGATATTCTATAGATTTTATTAAAAATATAAATCAAGGTTAATGATCATTTTATCTATAAGTTACATTAACAATAATATAAATATATATATAATATTTTTTTCATCTTAGTATGTCCATTTAGGGGGGTTACATTTAAAATGATCATTTTGGATTGTAATATGTGTTCCCTATGAATTTTATTTCTAAATCCATCTTTTAAATATCAATTAAGATGTGGTCTTTCTCAATATAAATCATGGATTGTGAATTCAGTTCCTTTATTCTAGTAGAATTAGAAATCTGGTTCCTCTTTCCTATATTTTAGTGAGTGAGGAAATAATAGTCATTATTTTTCTCTAACTATCTTCACTGACTCATGCCAAGGCCTTTCTCTATGAATATACATTTTATAAGGTTATGAACAACATATATCTTACAATTAAAATAATAGAGGGAGTAAATCCCAATAATAATAAAAAGACCTATGTTGGAAACTCAAGTTCATGCATTGGGTTGTTTTTAGCATGGATCTTCAACAATCATTATTCTTATGCTCTAATTTTTTTTCATTTGGAATGAGTACGTGATCCAATAATTTATTTAAAATAAATTTATAAAACATACCCTTCTCTACATGTGGGTAATATGAGTATATTAATAGTGATTATTCTGTTATTTATATCCTTTATCTTATCATCACATTCATCTATCTACCGAAACATTAACCATTTATGTGTTAACATTGTTTCTAGACATTAAAATTGAGAATATTTTTTATAAAAAAATTGGTTGTACACATATAATATAATAAAACAATATATTTACATAACACGTTAAAATTTATTTCATTCCTCGATTTTATAATTTTTTAGTAGACCATATGAAATTCTCACTCTTTTGATCATGTGTTGTAATAAAATTACAAAAATCATAAAAATATATATACATTTTTAAATTGGCATACATTTTATCCTTTCGTAATGTAGTCATTAGAATTTCTATTTTCAATTCATATTCATCATTTCTCTTAGAGTAAATTAGAATATCATAATAAATATAACCAACCATATAAGAATGTAGTTTTTGAAGACACTATTCAAAAAATTCAGGATGTTTTTTGAGGATTTAGTATTTTAAATGGTAATCACGATGAACTTATAGTGTCACTAAATCATACAAAATGATATCTTCTAAATATCATAATTTTTCAAATTTGTCTAATTATAGATATAATGGATATCCAACTACGATAATTAATGACCTCCTTGTAGTTTATTGAACATTTCATCAATTATTCGATGGGGATGATGTTTCGTTATAGTGATATTATTTACCCCTAGGTATTAAATTGCAAACCACATAGATCCATCTTTTTCCTAAAAAATAACACTAATTCACCCCAAATATTATGTACTTGGGAATATTAATAGTTTTACCAAATTATCATTCATATACTTATTTACCTCCTCCAATACAATTCATTCAATACTCTATGTATGTTTTTTTATATGTGATTCTCTTAGAATGAGTTATATTAAGAACCCTACATAGTGATCATCGTTAAATTGGAAAATGATCATGGGTTTATTTGGAATAAAATATGATATTTATATTTCTCGATAATATATGTGGTGACTATATAATGACTCAATATTTATTCCCATCATACCATATAATTCTACCTAGGGAATACATGCAATATTCATTCGATGAATAATCCCACAGAATCAAACCTTAGTGGAGTCCACAACTTTGGATCCACTAAAAATGATAATATATTATTTGTAGATGTTTCATTAGTATGTTATCATGGTTTTTATTAAATGGTTCTCTAATCCTACTACATATAATCTAATTTATAGAACCATACTAAAAAAAACATTTTCCATTATCTGTTGAATAGTCAGGGATCATTGTGTGATTTCATTTCCAAGATCCACTTTTGTGGTTATGATAAAATAATAATTACCTTTCTCGGTCATCTTTGGTGCCTATTGACTTGGATTAAATTCAAAAACGTATGGATTAGTGAACATGCTTTAAAATTTACATTTTTTCTAATTATTTTTGCATTGAACTATGGGTGGTGATATCAACGGTTTCTATCGTTAATCAATCATATTGTTCAGATTCTTGATGTCTCTTATACAATAATGATCTTAGTAGCCATATCATCCATAGATAAATAAGGTTTGAAAATATTTGAGGCTTTTACCATTAATTATCCTCTCATGTCATTGAAATATGGGTGGTTTTATTTTCTATCCGCAATTGTATTCTATTCTCAATCTTGATATTGTAATTTTTTATTATAATCTCCAAGTCAATGGGACTACTATTCAATATCAATATTTACATTGACAATGCATCGAAATAATTTTAAAAAACCCAAAGAGCCTTATATATATATATATATCTCTCCTTTTGGAATCATGGTTTTAAACTACTTAATTTTTTCATTATTTTTCTACTATTGTTGATTACAAATCCAATGGAATGTCTTGGATGCCTTGTGAATTCGACTTCACAATTCATGAATTATTCCCTCATTTTTTTATTATGATATAGTAATTATATAGCTATCATTTTTCACAGACTTCAAGGAAATTAAATATTGATAAATAACATTATAATAGTTCCCAAATCAACTTCCTCTACCTCATCTAATTGATTAATAATCATTATCAATTCCATCTATTGAATGGACTCTCTATGTACGATATAAACATCTTAGATAACATTATATTTCTCAAAATAGTGGAGCACAAAAAAATTATCTTCTCCAATCATTTATGTTTCTCTTCCTGGATAATTGGATCAAAACATCCACTAATCATAAATGATTTTTTCTGTATAAATTTATCATTTTCCTATTTATTTATCCAGGATGAGTGTGGATGTTCCACATGGTTTAAGTGATTTAGTATAATTTATGATACCTGGGAAAGAATCCTAATGATGTTTTTAACACCACCTCCCATTACATTAGAAATTTTATTCATATAGTTATTTAATTTTTTCTCACATGGTTCTTGGTCTAGTCTCTCTTGGTTCCCACCATTTTATAAATAATAAAATATATAAACAAAACTACAGTTATTAAAGAATATAAAAATTATATGTAAGAATAGATCCAATATAAATATATTAATTATGGGAACCATATGTTTATAAATTATTTTCATGATTCTTTTAAGATCATGTATTTTAATCATTTTATCATTAAGATTTAATATTAAATTAGTTATAAATACTTCATATTAGATTATATAGAGTTTGTGTTTAACCAAAAACAACCATAGTAATTTCAAACAAAATATCTTCTATGAGACATTTTCTTGCACTAGGTGATGATTTCTTTAATACCCAATATTATATTTTTGAGTTTATTACACATAGTTTTAACTCTTCAATCGATACATCTATATATAGTACCCATAATAGGATTTCATTTCTCGAAAATGTAACACTTGTATACATTACCAAATTGTAAGAAAGTTTTCGTCAAAGCATTTACATATCCCTAGGATGTTCAGTAATGGTTTCTTGTCTCAATTAGAAAATTAACTAAATAATGTAATGATATCAACTAAAACTACCACAATATTTACTACATGACTATTACATCATTTTAAAAATAAATTATACATTATTAATAAAATCTATAATTGAAAGGATTAGTATATCAAGAAAATTATGTTCATTATTCATTTTTATATAAGATAGCATAAAAAATATTTAAATAATTCTTAATTATCCTCTTTAAAAATTACACATTATATATAGTACATGTAATAACATAATGATATACATTAAATAAAATTCTATGCTAGAATCCCTTTAAGAGGTGAAATAACTTGAGAATAATTGTGATAAATGAATCAATAGTACATGGGTGAGCATAATTCTCATAATCATACTACAAGGATGGGACTATCATCATAAAAAAGGGATTTTTTTTATGGAATGGATTATGGAATATGAATATTAATTATATAGAATAACATAGTTGTAAAATTCCACATATGTTTGCGACCAAATATGGCATCATATTTACTCATAAAAAAAGTGTTGAAATCATAACATCATAATTGTGAACAAATAAATCAGCAAGTTAACAATTAGTAAGAAACAATTCATGAGATATATCATATTAATCAATGAATTAGAGAGATTTATAATTCTAATTCTACCTATCACAATAAAAAATACTGATAAATATACATTTTGTAAGGAAAGTGAACATATAAGAATCCCTTTCAGGATATAAAATACTAGAAATGAACGTAATTCATAATGATTACATAAATAATACATTTATGATTAAAATTGGGGTTCCAAAATGAATATTCTAGATCATATTTTAAATCAAAATATAATCATTCTTTAATGAAGATGAAATGACACAAGAGGAGTCAATACTACAATTTTAAAAGTAAATTCATTTTAAAAAATGAAAAAAAATTAGAAATTATTTTGAGAAGGTTGATTGAGATATATCTCTAGAAATAAACAGAAAATAATAGATTAAATTCTTTTTAAAGACACTGGTGGAATATCTATATGGAAAATAATTTTAGAAGGATATATCCCAAAAGAATGATTGGGGTTAGATAATCCCTTGTCATTAGATCCCAGTTTATTTTATCACATTTCCTCCCCCATTGTAAGGGAAATTGTTTTATAGAAAAATTAAACAAGGAATTAACTATTTTCATTTTTTCCAAAATTTATCGATTATAATAATTTTATTTTAATCTAAAATTGTTTTTTTAAATAGTGAAGAATTATATAATGATATTTTTCTTAAAACATATCATCTTATTAAGAATAAATAACCTGGATTCATCACTAGATATAAATTATTAATCCTGAATCAAAAATCAAATATATATATATATATATGTATTATAAATAATTTATTTTAATCAACCATAATTTTATTGATAATTCAAGAGGTGTGAATATCCACTTGGTTTGTGAAATGACCATTATTGGGACACTGTCAAAAGTTGCGGAATGAGAATAATAAAATATAACTATATCAAAAATGTAATCATCAATATAGTTTAACATTAATAATATTATTTTCACATATTACCTAATAAATATTAAATTATTTTGGATAGAATTAATTTGATTCAAATAGTACGAGGAAAGAAAAATGGGCGTAAATGTAATTGAAAATTTACTCTCTTCTTAGAATTACTTATTTTTATAATGCATTAAAATCATATAATGCTTGGTGTTAGTTCAGTAAATGAACATCCCTAATGATTTTATGTTGATTTATATAGTAAATAAGTATTTAGATTTGTAAATTGTGTGTAAAGTGGGTATTAAATGAGAGAGAGAGGGTGTATTTATATTTTAGGTGAGGTGTGTTTTTGCATAAAATATATAAAAATTTATATTTTTCATAGTATGAACTGATTCAGTGATATTATTTAAATTTTAATTAATATTGGAATAATATATAATGAATTTATGTATTTTAACACTTTCCATCACTATGTTAGTTATTTTATTGAAAATTAATTGGGAAATAAAAAATTCATAATTTAAAGGAATAATTTAGACATTAGACAATTGAAATAACGTTTTAAGATTATTAAACAGTTTTATTATGTTTAAATGAATAATTTATCCAACTAACATTTTAGTATATGGGTCAAAAAATTCTAGTATTTATTAGCCCATTGTTACATTTTAAATGACTTAATTTAAAACAGACCAATTCTGAACAAAAAAACATTTATAATTCCCCTAAACATTAATTTATTTCAAAAAATTTCCAAAAAAACAAACAATGTTATGTTGTAATTATTTTACAAAATTATAAAACATTTTAAAATTAATTAAACATAAAATGTAATTTTAATTATCAACATAAAAAATTAATAATTTCTCAAAATATATTAAAATATATATAAGAAGTTCTTGTACTTGATGAACCTAATCCTAATACGTATTATGAAATAAATTAAATAATAATATAAAAATGATTTTTTCCATAGTCGGTTATGTAGGTCACCACACACAACCATAATAGTATTACACCAATTAAAATTTTTTACAGAAAAGACTATCTTGATCTTAATGAACCTCTTTGGAAGATAATTAGAAACTATCATGGCTTCCATGTAAGCATGTGTGTTATCTATACTGATTCAGTTTTTGATTTAAATGAAATTTATTAAAGGTGGTAATATTCTCTATGGCACATTCCTAGAATTGGAAATCGTGATATCCACTACCATGTTTGAGTGATACTCCATCTAAGGATTTTCCAAACATGAGGGATAGTTTATTTAATGGAATTGTTCAATTCCTATATTTTGGCATTGACAGAACATTCTTCTTCAATGAAGTGTAAGAATAAAACATGAACAAATCTTTATCGGTATTGATGACACACCCATAACTCTAGGGACTGAATGCACATGATCCCACCCCATCAACATTGATTTTCAGCAAATAGGGGATCAGAGGAATCCACCAATAAGCTTTATATCCAAAGGTTACATGATCCTTCCAGAAACACAAAATATTATCAAGAAAATATGATTGCATACAACATTATCCATGTTAACTTTTTTATTGGTTTTAGTTAGAATATCCTTATGATGGGAAATAATCCCCATCTATAGATATGGTTAATTATTCAAAAATTAAAGTCCATGACATGAAATAAATATTTAAATTAATTCATAGGAGCACCAACTACAAGTAAAATCCCATGTTCATGATCACTATTACCCACATAAAACATAGACGTCATCAACCCCTTAAAATAATAATTATTGTTACTAAAAAGAAATGAAACTTGGATGTACTCCCATATAATTTATGCGAACATAAATGTAAAAATTATATAATTATAATTTAGTCATCATTCTAGATGAAATAGATACATTATGAAATCTGTATCTAGTTTTCTTCAGAAGGTTTTGTATTAAAAATCCTCCACTATATCCTCTAGATTATCATCTTTATTGATTGGGTAATGAAGGATATATGGAATATAAACTTCTATTGAAATACCAACACATTTTATTCATAATGTTACATCTATAACTTACTGTAATAGAGGGGGCCACTAATGTTGTGGATCATGATGAGATTTTCCATATCAACATAATCAAATAGTTGAATATTAACAAAAAAATTATAAGGAATAAAAACCAATGTTAAATAATAAATTCATTTATTTTCACAATTGGAGGTGTGATTCCTGAGGTCTGGGACACCCACATTATCACGTAGTTCCCTGGTCCCATTGGGTGATCATCAATAGTAAAAAATGGACTATTAGCATACCATCAATTTTTCCCATTATATGGGATGACTATAGGAATTTTTTATGTCTATCCATATTGATGAGGATAAATATGAGGAGTATTCATATTTAATTTTTTAGATAAATCCCCCTAATATGAACTCCAATGAGTTATCATTTGATATAATATGTTTCTTGGTTAATTTAATGAAAATTGATTTTCTAAAGAGCCTCAAATTATTCATACCCAGTGCCCCATATCAATGGTAGTTTAACCTCTTTCTACAAAAAATTAATTAGGAGTATGGAAAAAATGGACCATTTCCAATGAAGTTTTAAATCATATCTTGAGGCTCTCTAATAATTTCCTCGTGTTGTCTACACATTGAGAAGACATAGAGAAACACATATATGATCATTGAGTTCTAGTAAAAAATTATTCCCACTTGAATTTTTTTCCCATTTCCATTTTTCCATCAAATCAATTATTATATAAAATTATTTTCTAGGTTCAACCTTTTAACATTACCCCAAAAGAGGGTAACCACAAGATATGTCACCTCATGAATTCTATAAATATTTTTTTTGGGAGATAGATAGCCCATCCCTAAAGAAAAAAATAATAATTTTTCAAACTAATAACATGGATAACCCCTTCCTTATATTTACCAAATATGAATTTTAGAAAATAGATATTTTATTTTTAGTCATTCCCAATGATAATGATTTCATTGGACTAAAGATGATTTGATGGGGAAATATCCCGCTCCCAAAAATGATTTTCCAATAAAAGTCATCATGGACAAGGTCATTGAGTCATTACCTCGGCTAATTCTCACCCAGTGCAAAGAGATGGCCAATGAGGGGATCCCCTTACTTAACCCCTGATAACACTTAACGAAGTTTCTATGGATTCCATTTATATAATCAGACATGTTGTAACATATTAAAATAGTGTATGTCAAATAGATAAAAGTGTTTGAGAATCCATTTTTCTGAAAATTATATAAATGAAGCTACTTTTATTTGAGTCAAACACCTTAGAAATTTCATAAACAAAACAAATAATTTTATATTTTTCTATCATCATTTGGACATTGATGGAGTCATAGGAAGTGGAATGAAAATTGTGAATTTTTATTCTAGGGAAAACCAAATCTAATTAGTACTATTGATTCCACTGGTGATATCTTCCAGCTATCTATAAATTATTTTCCAGATGACTTTTGGTATAGTGTTCCATGTCACAACATGCCTAAATTCCTCGATGATCATTGAATTTTTTTATCAAGGTGAGGATTTTAGACTTGACACCACAGGGTAAGGAAGCATGATAGAAAAACATCTTCACAGTGTTACTAACGTCTTCATGTATAGTATCCCAATTGAACATTATGAATGTATTAGTAATTACATCATGCCCTTCTATGAAAGATATGTTTTAGGATAACATGGATTCTTCTATTACATTCTCATAAGGGGTCTAAAAAATATTTTTTTATGATCATCGTATACATGGGACAGTGTGTCATGACCCATCATCGTGGGGCTAATGCTGTAACTCCCAAACCTTCCTCCAAAAGGTCAGGGTTGGTGACTAGCTTAGAGTAAGAATATAACTAATAAGGGAGTCATTTATTATGTACCAATACACAGAAACAAATCTACAAGACCAAAAATGATGGAATTTAAAAACCACTAAGAAATAAATTCATGCATACCACTATTCCATCCAACAGAGTATGATTGGATGTAATGTTTAGTAAAGTTAGTTGTGCCATAATACAATCCCACAAAATTAAATATTCTATAATCTAAAATGTCCAATCTTTAAAAAAAAAATTTACTGGGGTTGTTACTCAAATCTATATGAACAATTCATCCTTCATAAACTCACAAAGCTCGGTATGTTCCTCATCCATCAAATGTTCGCTCGTCCACACAAGACATGACACATTACAGCAATGACCGTGTAGGGGTGAGTATATAAATACTCAGTCGTACAACATGAAAACCCAATGAAATAAATAATGGAAAGATCTAGTCCTATCTATATAGTATATGTCTAAAAACCATATAAATAGAATATCTGGATATAATCAAAGCATGAAATGATGTCGAGAGGTAAGTCACATCAACCTGATACCAACACAAGGTATTCTGTTTGAGGATTCCATGAAGCACTCCTCCAAGAGTTTGTACTCCTATGTCTGATAGAACTGATGATGTCATTCTGAGATTTACTATTCCTTGGGAACCGCCATAAAATATATATATATGTGTGTGTTAATAGATCTGTAATGATATATGATACAGTAAATGGGGATCACATTCAGGGAAATGGGGTGAAACCAACAACTCCATTTGGATTAATATTCTATGTAGGGGATTGATTACCAGTGATGTTGGTCAGGTTAATACTAATGATTCAACATAGGAGTTGAGCAATTAATAAAGGATACAAAACCAAAATTGCAGGAGTGGATTCCAATAACTCCATCTAGAATTTCTGACTGAAGGAATCATAGTCCAATGAGTAGCTAATGATACACATCAATGTTCATGGAATGATTCAGTGGATCGAACCCTAAAAAAGCACATCCATGATACGGTACAAAAAAGTTTCAATCAATGTTAAAAGGGGTAGACTATGTGTAGTAGGGTACCACAATGTGTCCCTTGACCCCATGTACGTCCCATGTACAATTAGATGTTTAATTTAAAATATTTTTTGTAGAATATTGGTACAAGTTGTGTAGAAGGTTCACACATCGTGCCCTTCTATACAGGCCCCAACTATGAACTCATTCCATGTTCCAATACATGTTGTCAACCAATTACCACCTACCCATGTACTAGTACAATGGATAAACCAGGTAACCATTAAAAAACTAGACGTTTTATGGGGTACATGCCATGTAGGCAACCCTTGTACTCCAACTTGTGTATATGTGTCTACCGAGATTCATGAGAAGTCTCCAGGAAGGGCCTACACATCATGTGAAATGGTTACAGGCGTTGTGGTATATAACTAACCCCAAAACCGTAGTTATAATTGACCAATTCCCAAACACCCTGTAATCTGTAATAGACACTGTGTTATTTACAAAATTATAGAATTGATGTTCTACCTCAATATTCTATGAATGATCCTATGGTTCTCGAACTATTTGTCCTTTCACAACAAAACTAGATATATAATATCATCCCATCATCATAGGATAGAATCAGGGAGTTTGGGCCTTTTATATTCCCTAAAATCTGATTCTAATCACCTAAACAAAAATCCCCCGATGAATGATATATTTCGAAACTCTTTGATCCTTCTATCACCATCACTATCACATATCTCCTAGTACATCATAGTGTTTAATCATCAATTGAAAATCGTTTTTCTGAGGAATGACAATAAAAAATTGTTCACTTATAAACAATAATTAATAAGAAGAACATTAAGAATATTAGGGGGCATAATAAACAACCCAAGGAAAGAACCTAGACCACTGATAATATATTACTCAATACATTCTATAAGAATGATCATAAAAAAATAAACTCTCTAAAACATTATACGAAAATAATAATCCAACAATATAAGACCATCAAAAAAACAATGAACCAAAGATCAAGATGTTCTTTGGATTGATCACATTCATTATTGAATTCAGAAACAATGAAATTAAATCATAATAATACACCATACCTGGGGATTGGATCATTCTGTGAACAATATTTTCTTACACATCATCATCATTAGTTAATTCCCACAAGAACAACATCCCACGATATTCTATCTATAATCATGTCGTCTTTAATTTCCGTGGAAACACTCCTGGTATCTCTATAGATACTCTAGGTATTTCTAGTATTTTGAGTCTAACCATGGATCCCAACATCTAGGTTTATATTAAAATGAATCATCTTAGGGTCACTGCATCGACAAAATATCAAAATAAAATCAATTATCCATTGATGTTATCTATTAAATACTCAAAATATACTTTTAAAGAATGACTCGTGTCGACCAATATTGGGTCGAGCCAAGGGTAAATTCGCTACTCTGAACGTAATGGTTCCCTATGATTGCTGATTCGTGAACACATTTATAAGCTATTCAATTTTTTTTTTGAAAACTATGCACCCATGGAATTAAATATATTTAATATATTTCAAAAATAATATTCTCAATACACCTTGCCTCAGAATCACAAATCTTATATGTGCATGGTCTCGAATTAATTTAGTATAAGATTTAAAGAAAAAATAAATGGAAAATTAGGGAAATTAAATTCTCCCAACCTTGTGGATTTAGGCCCCCCAAAATAAAAAAATATGGATTCTCTAAATGATTTTGATATAGTGCATCAATATGTGACTCCCACACACATGTTCTCTCTTATATATTTTAATGATTATATATGAAACACACTAATGTATTTTCTCACCCATGATAGATCCTCTCTTGCTGATCCTCGTTATCTACAAGGTACTCATGAAAATTCAATCCATCCACAATTCCCATCTCTCACTAGTTGATGAAGTGTGATGGATCATGCACATTTCTCATCATATGAAACATGTGGATATTATTTTGTGCCCAGTGAAACTGTGGGGGTAGAGCTATGTTGTATACCCCATCAATAAATCTAAACAATAATTGAAAATGGATGATAAACCTTAAAGATAACATATTTCCCCAACCAAATCTCAATAATCCCAATCATGGTGAAACTCAAAAGAACTCTGGGTCCCCTTCATCAAACACCAATAGCCTCTTCTATCCTTTTACATAATATTTCTGTTGTCTATGGGTAGACTTCATCCACTCATGAATGATTTACACATTATTCGTAGTAGCTCGAACTAACTATGGTCCCTTGCGTGCTAGCTCTCATGGGTTAGTACATCGAATTTTTTTCCTGTAAGGGCTTCCATACCGATCATCTAATGGTTCCAAACCAATGAAGAAGTGGTAGATATTGTTGTATGAAAACTCCACCAGCAGTAGGTGATCCTCCCAAATATGACTGAAGTCCACCAAGAATGCCAAAAATAATACATCTAGGACATGAATGGTCATCTCTGTCTAGCCATCCATTTAAGGGTGAAATGATTCCATCAAGCACTACTATTTACCAAATTGTTCATGGATCCTCTTCCACAATCGGGATGTGGAATGGGAATCTTGATTAGAATCTGACATTTATGGGACCCCCTGATGTTGAAATATCTACTGAAGGTTGAGGGATCCCAAGATCTCTAATAATATCTACTCTTGGATACCTAGGAAATGGTCCAACATGGTTCTTTGGACAATGATCATCCAGATTGAATTTTTTCTCTTGGACATATGTGGTAAACCCCTATCGAACTCTATCGATATCCCTTCCAACATCCATTATGTAATCTCATGGGGTTGTGCTAAACCCAATGGAACCAGCTGCTCACCCTTTATCTCCTAGAATGTAAGGCAACTACAAATTAACTCTACCTCTCCATTATTAAACCCAGTCCAAAAGAATAGATTTTAAAGGTCTTGGAAAACCACTATCACTCCATGATGTACCTAAAAGTTGTACATATGAAACTCTCATAGAACTTCTTCCTACAATTCAACAAGTAAAATTTTGATTCATATGAAAAGGATGAAATTTTACACACCTAGTGAATATCCATGACACTCATGTCTAGTTGACATCTGATAATGTAGGGTCTTGTAGTTTTTATCCCCTTGCTGTGCCTCACCAACTCTCTATAAGTGTGGTGGGGTGACAACAATCAACTGGAGATAAGTTGGTCCATATCCATACCCAATGGATAGTTGTAATGAGATCAAATGTTCTAACACCTCATTCAGAAACTGCTAACTAGATCTCGTTTTCAGAGAATCTTCCACCATGTTCCCCTTCACAGAAGTGTAGGTAATATCAAAGTCATAGTCCTGGTGGAACTCTACCCATCACTTCAATTTGAAGATCAGATCCTTTTGAGAGACGATATACTTGAGACTCTTATTCTCAGAGTAGACAATAAATCTCTCTCCCATCAGGTAGTGTCACCAAATATCCGTTACGAATACTACTACTTCTAACTCATGATTTTCGGTTGTGTAGTTATAATCTGGTATACTCAACAAGAATGAACCATATGAAATGACCGCTTTTATATGCATTAGGAAAAACCCAATTCTAGTTCCCAACACATCAGATAACACTATTTACTAGACACCCTCCTATGGAAGACTTGTGATCATAGAACTCATCAAACACTATATAAACAGCTGATAAGCATGCTGTAAATCCTCTATCCACATGAATAGCTTCCCCTTTCGAGTCAAATCTATCATCATTGATGATACCCTAGAGGAATGAGGTATTATGCTTTGGTAATATCATGTTAATACAATGATTTTATGTACCTCCATCACACTCCTAGGTGGATCCCATGATCACAATTCTTTTATAGTGGCTAGGTCCACTGTCTCTCCTTCCGCTGAGATAACATGTCCTAGAAATTCGACCACCTGAATCTAGAACATGCAATTCAAAAGATTCCAAAAAATTAGGTTCTCTTGGTGTACTTCTAGAACCATCCTTATGTTTCTTGTGTACTACTCTTTGAATTACAAGTAGACAAGGATATCATTGATGAAAACTACCACAAATCAGTCTATACAATGATGGAAAAATAGTTTAATGAGTCCAATGAAAAACATGTGGGTGTTTGTTATGCCAAACAGAATAACTATGTAGTCATAGTTACCATAGCAGCACGTGAATGAAATCATTTATATATCATCATCCCATAATAGAAATTAGTGATAACTTGATCGATAGTCATCCTTAAGAATCTATTATGCCCCTCGTAACTGATTGAAGTGGCCATCAAACCTTATAAGTGGATAATTTTTCTTCAAGGACAAATGGTTTATGAAACGTTAGTCCAATCACAACCTCAAGTTCCAATATTCTTTTTTTTTGAAACAAAACTCATTCCACGCATGGTGAAACACTGGGTCTCACGAAGCCCTTCTTCTAAGTCCTCCAACTGCACCCTCATCTCAAAAAGCTATATGGGAGCCTTCTAATATGATAGTGATGATATCAATGTCTTTTTAGTGTGTAATTCAATAAAGAGTTTTATATCATAGAGGGGAGGTATACCAGGAACATCTTCTCAAAAGACATACTCATACTCTGACACAATTGTTGTAAACTAAAAAATCATATTGTCTACTGCACTGAGGGTCAGGCTAGACAAATCATGAGTAATTGGCTACACCATCATATACATGAGTCTATCATGAGATTAATGGGTCTCCATTTATCCGCAAATGTAAAACTGTGGTTAATCACTCCACACACACTATACCACTCACCTAAAATAGTCAATCTTGGAATGGACTATGAATAACCAGTACATTCAACAAATGAAATCAAAAGTCCTCCCTAACTCTACTATGATGTTCCAACTGAAACTCTCACCTCTAAGTGTTAGGTAACATTATATGTATATATGATTGATCAATATATCATCTCTAGTATGCTACTCCATGCATAATGGTCGAGTCAATAGTTCAACTATAATCTCTATGTGTCAAACATATTATGTGTCAAAAATGTATGACTAGAAACTGTGTTTATTCATAATACATCTAATGTTGAAAAGGAAAATATCATAAATCGAATCATTCTTGGATACCTTGGTCTTATGCCTTGGCCACAAGAAGCTATCCCCACCCATGTGTTCATGCCCTCTGAACCTTGTGTGGACATCATATGGGTGGTGTTTGTAACATGACGAATCATCAACCTGCTCCGGCTACTATCCAATCTTCTATTCTGCATCTGCCACCCTATGAATCTACCTTCTCCTATAATTTCCTATAACTCAGTGGTATATCCTCTATTTCAATATTAGTAGTATGGTGGGTTTTAAAATCTTCAGAGAGATGTCCCCTTCCATCACATAAATAGCTCTGACTCTCCCATTGATGACTTGACCAACCTTGTGATCCCTGAATTATAGATCCTTAGTCCTGGGATCTACTCATGAAATTTCTCTCTTGTCTGGATCTATGATACTAACATTGACTCTATGTAACCGAGTTCTCTACACCTTCTTGTCCATTACTGAATACTAAGGGATGTACCTGCTTAAACAAGTTTCTTTCGACGAACCTTTCTCAATCACAATATAATCTGTTGTAATTTATAGAGGTATAAACGTGGAGTGGATTTATTTATGTAGACCATTGTTTAATATATGATCAATGATGTAATGATCTCTAAAAATATATTTTTAGTACCTGGACAGGCTGGTGAACCTCGATAAACTCTCATCCAGCATCAAACTACCCTACTAGAGCTGAAGAAGCTCTGGTATCTGCCCATCTATTAGTGTAACTGGTGAGAACTCATCTATAAAGAGGTTCTAAATCACTATCTATGAAAGAGACTCATCATCAGGATTCTAGATATCCAAACTACACCATCTCTCTATTGATCCATGTATAAAGATCACTATCATGATCACCATATTGTCTATTGGTGCCTTGGGTAAATGGAAAAATCTTGTCACCACTTTAAGCCACTCCTCAACAGGCTGAGGGTCAGGCCTACGATGGAACCTAAGGTGTCTCATTCTTTAAATCTTTTGGATCACGCCTAACATGTGCTCTTCATATGTTGGTATTGTGGGTACCACATGCTACTTTTAAGGTGTAAGTATGGCTATTTCACTATGTGGTAGTGAAATGTGTGGAACTAGTCCCTATGTCAAAGCTTGGTCATTGAGGATGTCATCATCATTATCATGTGACTGAATCCAAACTCAGATGAGACTCATGGTTATACTTTATGAAAATAAGATACAACACATTAAATGATTAAATCAGTAGAGAAAACAGAGTAAAGAAATCGAACTACAACCCATTCCAATATGATGCATGTACCATTATTCTCCATGAAACTATTGTCTTCATGTATTGCATTGAAAATAAGGTTTTCATAGTCTTAGTGTATGGAAAAGATGGTCTCCCACAGAAACATAGTAGTCCATCGCCTGGAAACAAAACTCGAAATATTTAATACTATATCACCAAAAAAATCAACAATTCCTTGTCCTAAGGTAGAACTAACTACCACTAATACCACTCTGTCCGGACTCATCCCAATGCATACCGTTCCGCGACTCCCCACTTAGGTCTCGAATAGGCCATTGGATATTAACTACAACCTAGCAGGCATATCACTATCATTAGAGGCATTGCCTATGTACCATTACACATGCACACATCTCTAAGCCCACAAATGATGAAATGTAAACATAATCTGAAACAAATGCATTCATACTGATATCCCAACCAATACAGTATGACAATAAATAATGTGAATTAATGTAAAATGGTTCTGAATACAAATCCCCTAAATGAAACAGTCCATAAACTTCCAAGTCTAAGCTGTAAACAAAATAGGTATTGGGTCTACAACTTAAATCCATAGGAAAACATTGAACTTCTTGAACTCACAATTCTCTTTCTGGTCCCAGTAAATAAAAATTCTTCCCTTATGCATAAGACATGACACGTTTTTGAAAATACTATGTTGGGGTGAGAATATCAACACTAAGTAGGACACCACGAAACAAAAAACAAAAAACAAATTGAAAGATGTAGTCATCTCCATACGTTATATGCCTACAAAAAATATAACAAGGATATCAAAATATTATCATATCAATAAATGTATCCTATATGTAAGTCACAACACCCACATAAAAATTCCAGGGATTCATTTTGAGGATTCCTCAAAACCCTCATCCAAGAGTATTCACTCTTCAGTCCGATATCACCGATGCCTTTCCACTGAAAAGTGCTGCTCATCCAGAAGAATCATGAGAGAGTGATATGATGGTAGATATAAAGGTAGGTATGAAACAATAGATTATGATCACATCTAGGGCCATGTGTTAGTACCAAAAAACATTTAGATTATTCTTATATATAGGGGATCAATGCACGATGAAGTTTGTCATGTCAATACCTAGGACTTTACCTAGGGAATGGATAATTAATAGAATATCCAACTTTGAGCCTCTCAGAGGGGATTCCTATAACTCTATCAAGAAATTCTTAATAAATTGATAATAATCATATGAGTAGGAAATGATACACATCAACATTAAGGGAAAGGATCAAGTGTATGAACCCAAACAAAACCTTTTAAAGAGATAGTTTAAAATTGATTCAAGCTATGTATAAAGGGTTGCACGACACATATTAGGTTCATAGGGTGATTCCATTTAATCTGTTTTCAAAAACCCATGTCATTTAAAACATGATATCTAGAATATGGGTACAAATAGTGTAGATGGGGTAAACGCCTTGTAGGCAACCCATGTAATTGAACAAAGACAATACATGTGGTGGGGTACACGCCGTGTAGGCAACCCATGCACTACACCCCACACCCACGTATCTCCCAAGATACGTGTTGAGTCCTCGGGAAGGGCCTACATTCCTACTAATTGGGTCACACATCATGTTACATTTTACTAACTCATAAATCCATAGTCACTGTGGAGATGGGACCACACACCATGTATTCTAGAAAACTTTTCGTGTTCTCTGCAATGTTACAGAATGAAGATTCTTCTAGAGCGTGACTCGATCAAACCTCCAGTGCTCTATTAGCTGGCATATTCACCTTGAAACCGAAAATCCAATGTTGTCTATTTATCATTATACTAAATCGCTGAGTTTCAAACATTTGATCGCCTCTAAAATCTTATTCTGGTCACTTGCATGAAAATTTCTTGAATAACTATATCTTTCAAACTGCTTCAATCCATCTGTCTATGTCATCATTATACGTCCTCTAGGATATAATGAAGTTGTATGTTCAATCATGGATCATTTCTCCATGAAATTATGGTGAAACAATCATTCATTCATAAACAATGATGAACGTGAAGAACTCATAGATATTCCGGTGAGAAAATGCACAATGAACAACCAAAGGAATGAACCTCAGTCATTTTCATTCCATCCAAGATCCATTATATAAGAATTATCATGAAATTAATTTCATTTCTCTAAACAATCAAAACAACATAATAATCCCAGAACATAACCACATCCCAAAATAACGATGAACCGTAGATCAACCTCTTAAATTATTGGTTTGGGTTCATTGTTGAATTACAAAATAGGGAAAATAAATCCAAATAATAGACCATACCTGGGTATTATATTGCTCTATAAATCCTATCGGTTTCTTCATTATATCTTTTTGTGAAATATATAAAGAATGGCCTCCCACGATCATTGATCCTCAATCTTATCATCATTTTCCATTTTGGAAATTCTCATGTTTCAACTCTAGAGATTCAAGGGAATTCCACCGTTATAAGTCTAACCATGGTTCCTCGTCTCTTTATATATGTTAAAAAATAATCATTAATTCATTTATACATAAAAAAGTCAATAAAATTATATAATATCTCCATTAAATTTTATTTCTTAAAACTCAAAAAATAACTACTTTTCATAGCTGACTAGCGTCATCTGATGGTATGTTGCGCCTAGGGTAAACTCATTGCTCTGAACACAATGGTTCCCACAGATTTATGATATAAGAACTGATTTAGAATATATTGCAATATTTAAGGGAAAATGTGTGCTCGTGCTATTTAATACATTTCAAACATTTATTTTGTGCTCACTAGGCCTCAGAAACACACATCGTCTTAGCACATGCTCTCAAATTAATTCCTTATAATATTTTATAAAATACAAGGAAAATAGAGTACAATTTATTTTTCTATCAATTATCATTTCATTAATTTCATCCCCATTTTCCAAATACATGCCTTATATTTATCAAATATTAATAATGGTAATCTTGTATATGGGTGTGAAGAGACACCCATTAATGTTTATTAAAGTGACCCATCACCTAGCTTTATTTAAACTATAGACGTAATGGGAAATAATAAAAATCATATATCCTCCCTTAAAAAATATTACATTGTATTTGGATGTGGAAAAAATAACCTTTATATTAAGAAAATCATCACTCTTAGAGAGGGATTTGATTTCGTCATAGGAGAGAACATCAAGATATTCATTGATGTTTTGGTAGTGTGGAAGGGGATTTTCAAAATCCTTGATGTAATCATCAGTCATGGATAAAGATTTATTATTATATGCCTTTTGAATCTTTTTTTTTATTCAGACTGGTTGATAAAATCTAATGGGGTCTACTTCGGTCTCAATCTTCCATAGTTCTATAATGGCCTACGAGCATTAAGAAATAACTAGAAAATAATTTTTGAATTTGGAATGTAGGGTTGACCTTAATCTTATTATTAATGTGTAAATAATTTGAGGGTTCATATTAAAGTGGTTATATAGAATAATTATATGAGAGATGTTAATAAGATCATTCATTTCATTGACATAGAGAAAAATGTCTATATTTCTAATATTATATCCATTTAAGATATGTATTGTCTATGAAAGTCCACTCTATAATTGGGAATATAATTACCCAAGCTTGACATACATAAATATTACATCATTTTAGACGAATATTAATTACATCACACTAGTACCTGCCTGAGGACCATAATATTATGGTGTCCTTGGATACATGGAGACAAAATATTCTATATTAGGGAAAAGTACTCAACATCTCCCAAAATGATTTCCAACTACTGTACTTCAACCTAAATCTATTATTCATCACCTAGGGAAAGGAATCATATGGAAGTGGTGGGATAAAATTCTCATTAAGGGTAAGTGAGGGAGATATGCATGCAAAATCCTAAGCATAATAGCATGACAATGTGATCAAGAAAATAGAAGATCATTCAATATATAAAAAATAAATTACACATCAATCATATCATAAATAATGGCAGTTCAGAAGACACGAAGAATAAATATTTAACTATCAAAGGTTAATAAATCCTAACATAGGAAAGAAACATGGAATTTTTGTAGACATGTAAACATTTTTTTGATTTCCATCGTAGAGAAGGCATTGCTTCCAAAACTGTCTTAGTAGTATGGTTTCACTCCCCATAGAGTATTAGTAGTCATGGTTCATTGCCATGGTCATCTTACTAGTCAATGATAACTCCCAATACCATATTATTTCATATCATGAGATATAAATATTTACAAAATGAACTTGAGGGAGATATAAGTCCCACCCTTCTTATATATAAATCATACCTACATGTTCCACATATACATAAACCATTTATCATAAACATTACCTAAGGAGAAAAATATGATTCGTAAACTTGTAATAATATCAGAAAATGTATAAATGATACAATTTTCATAATAATTTAATCAAATTCATTACCCATTAAAATAATATTGGTTTCAAAAACATCCTTCCATCAAAACATAAAACATTCAGATAAAAAATATGAATTTTATTCTTTAACAATAACAATTTATTTAATCATATATGGGGATGTATTTTGAAATATCACTAGAAACATGAATTTTTCCTAAAAACCATTATAAAACATAAAACATATTCAAATAACTTTTCATAGAAACCATATTGAAAATATATAACAGAATCCGGAGAATCATATAAAATAGTTCTTATAAAAATTTACTTTTCTTCAACGAAATAGTTCTCTTTTCTTAAAATGTCACACAATTTTAAAAGAAAATATTTTATTAGATAACAAACTAGTAATATTGTAGGGAGGGATTAAATGTTCTAAATATTTTTGAAATTGTAAAAATCTCCCTTTATATATATGTTTAAAAAAAATTCTTCTCTTGCTTTTCCTTGAAAATTCAAAAGTACATCATTTGAAAAATGAAAGAATGATTCCAATAAAACCATATAGTAAGAAATAAAAAATGTGTTAAAATTATTGTAAATTTAATTAGGATAAAAACAAAACATTTTATGAAAACCCTTTTATAAAATATAGAAATGTAGGATATATATTATCCAATAGAGACATAAAATGAAGAAATCCCTAATATAGAAGAGATTGTGAAATCTAAAATCATCACATTATAATCAATATAATCATATGCCTCATGTAAAAATAAAATTATAAGAATATAGAAATAGAATAAACTTATGTATAAGGAACCATAAGGACATTTATGGGTAGTATATACACCACATAGAAGCAACAAGTAGTGTATGGGGCATGTGTCTCTCATAATTAAAGTTAAGAAAAAAACCCATTACAAAAAACCTAAATAAAATTCATTTTGATAAAATTTTAATGAATCAAAAAATAGTAATTAAATTATATTTATAATACTTTATATAAATTTAAATATAAATGTATGATAACACCAAGAATATTGAAAAGGAAAAAGGATTAATTTGTTAATCTTTTACAGTGTCCAATAAAAATTTGAACATTTAAAAAATATACCCATTATCATAAAATGAATATTTACATACTGAGAAGATAAAAATATTCATGATATCAAATAAAATATGATAATTTTATACAACTCATACATGAAATAGGTAGTGATTATGGCTTATATTTTATGAAAATTATATGTGAGACAGAATTCCATTACCTTAAGACTGATACTGTCACTATGTGTCTAAAACTCATGTATAATGGATTTAAACATATTATTAACATAAAATATAATCATAATAATATTTCCCATATAATATATTATTACTTTATGGCTTATATAATCCATTTATTAACTATTTTTAGGTTAAATATTCATTTCTGGTAATAATCATTTTCCTTTTAGTATGGATTTTGACATGTAATTCCTAATAATATTACATAGATAATGATTTACCAACCTCCAGAAAGTATAAAATGATTCTTATATAATATATATATGGAATATAAATATATATCAAATCAATATATGTAATATGTAATAAATAATTCATGGAAACAGTAGGTCGTACGTATGCATGAACAATTATTCTGTTTTCTTAACGTATTGAATGGAAATAAGTGAATGGAATATATGTACATACATACATAAATAGATATATATTATTAAAATAGTATTATTTTATCTTATATTTCATAAATATTAATAATATATAATATTTATAATCATCCTCGAATGGTTACCATGGAAGATTAGTCTCATCATGTCGTGTAGATGGTAAACCTTACATACACACAAGCGATGATATCATTACATATCTATAATTTATCAGGAATTAGATGGAATATGAATTATAAAAATTTATAATGTGGTGTTTATTTTTAACGACCTTTATATTTGTGTTTATACACTTATAAATAAAGAATACAAAAAAAAACAGTTTACACCACGGTGTGGAGACGGTATGTCGTACGCACACACGCATGGTGATGTTAGCTTTCGTAGGATGGGAAAAATGATAAATATGGTTGTACCATAATTTTACCATAATATCAACACATATTAGATTTTGTATTTATTAATTTTTTATTTAAAAAACCTATAAATAGGAAGTTGAATATGAAAATAACTTTGACAGAGTGGATGAAATAATTACCTCTTTTCAGGTATCTCTTTTTGATTTGTACAATAGGATTCCATAGGATGGATTTCTTCCCAAGGTATAGAATCTAGGATATAGAGAGGGAAGTTGGGAGAAGAAATGTGGGGGGGTTTTCCAATAAAAATGGCTTCAGTATTGTGAATTAAAGAAAAGTAGAAGAGTCCTCTTATAATAGAGGGGATGGGAACTTTAGGAAATTAAAATATAAAATTTATATAAAATAATTTTCAATTAAAAATGGATCCAAAGTGAGTTTTTTCGAGGGTGAGATGAGGATGGGTCTAAATATCATCATGAAATAAATTTTATACATGATTATGTTATAAAATTACCCTTTTCTATTGGATTTAAACCTCAATTAAATAATTTAACTTTTACCATGAGAACAAATTTTTCAACACTATATTGTTAATATATTTACAATTAAATTACTAAAAACCTTTATTATATTATTTATGACATATTTGAAATCATCCAAGTTATTTTTATGAATTATAGACATTTATTAATTATATAATACTTAATAAAATATTATTTATTTTAATTATCATTAATTTCAATTTTGATACTATTCAATTTATTCATTTTTAAAAATATCACGCCAAACTGATAAATTTGAAACAATGCATAAAATATTTCACTAATATGTGTAATATATTTATAAATTTTTTGATGTCATTAATCAAGTAAAAATTTATTTAACTATGGTATCTAAAATTCAAAAATTACCATTCACCATTTTATTATTCTATTAGAAAAAATATTTTATACTTATTGCAACCATGTATGTAATTTTTTCAAAATTCAATACACATAAGTGGTAAAATTACCTTTAATGTTAATCTCGCCAATATGGCTAGAAGTACAGTAAAAGAGACGTTCAAAAGGTCAATGGATTTATATATAAAAAATTAATTCAAATAACATAAATTGGATTAATATATGTATTATTTTTCAATTGTAACATTAAAATATATTTAAATTAAAAATTATTATTCAAATGAAAATGTTGGTTTTTAACTATTATGCAGTATTATTCACTATTCATCATAAATTGTAACTTTTTTAGATAAATACTAAAGATTCACTGTAAGATAATTTAAATTTTCTAAATTAAAAAACAATGTTTAATTTATCAGATTTAATTTCTAAATGTGTGTAAATTTACTTTCATTATTATAATAAGTTCATTTGAGATAATGATGTTTTTAAAAATATAAGGGCTTGGCCAAAATTCAAATCACTCATTATCAAAATGCTTTAAAAATTGTAGTAAATATTAATATTCAAATAAATATATTTAACACTTAGGTTATAACTATATAATTTAAGAAGTTGTATATATAAACTTGTCTTATTGAGTCTATGTGTTGCGTGAATTGTACACTAAATTAGGGTATCCTATAGCGCAGGAGAGTTTTGTATTGCATATAGAACAATCCATGTGGGTATTTTCTGTAAAAGGAATGCTTGTATTAGTGTTTTAATTTATATATATGTTGAAATATTTTGACACTCACATTAAAAGAAATATATACAAAATATAAACTACTTCAAAAAATAATTATTCTCAAAATCATGGGGTGTTTCATCCTACCACCCTTAAAATGAATTTCATCATCAAAAATTCATCTAGGTTTTTATATGTTTGATACATAAATTTTTATTCATAGAAACCCATATCATAAATATTAACACTAAAACATCCCGTAAAAAGGGATATTTCCAACCATAATAGTGGCCTAATGTAACATATAATGGTGTTTCCACATATGAGATCATATGTTGAGAGTGAATACTATACATGGTGGAAAAGTATAAATATAGATAGGTAGTGATTGAGGTCATCATACACAAATAAGTGAATGATCAAAGGAATATTTAGGGCATCAATGTCATAAATCATTGATTATTTGAGAAGACAATTGTTCATCTAAATAAAATGTATTAGGATAATATATTTTTTATCACATTAAAAAGGATATGTTATTCATGATAAATTTATATATGAATATTTCTTTCTTGGTGATTTCTTTGAAAAAATTATAATAAATCCATTACCTCATGGAACTATTTTCCCGAAATTCCCTTTTAATATTAATGCACTACAATATGCTTTTTATGAATCTTAAAGCCCATAAAAGAATAAGAAGTATAAGTATTTGATGATATAAAAATAAATATTAATTTATCATTAAAAATTAATTTAACACAATGTTTTAATAATAAATATTTATTCAACAAAAATAATTATACATTAACCCATACATTGAGTAGGCTACTGGTTGGCCTGAAACCCTTATCATCCTTCGGTAATGGGTTCAGGACCCACCGCCTTCTAATCCATGATTGTTTTTCACCAAATATTCCTGATATATTTTATTAAAACCATGGTAATATTATATATAATATGGGAATCCTTGAAATAAGTTTTATCGATTATTATTATTTTAACCAAAGTTTTCATCATAAACATACAGAACAAATACTTTCTCTGATGTTTAACCTATATATTTTTTAATAGTTAATATTATAACCCTTCACATGTATGAAACAAATTCTAATATTTAGAAAGAGAATCATTCAATAAGATTAACCTTGATTCCCCTATATATCACTATGTACCCCTTGACTTCTACATTCTAAACACGTGAATACCTTCATCATATATTCTCCTAAAACATTTTAAGAACCTGAATTACCATAACTCCATTTCAAAAACATTCAAGCTTCCTCATTCAAAATGTTAATGAATATATTCCATAAATTAAATAATTTTTAAATATCATCCATGATAACATATAATACCATGACCAAATATACTTATTCAGTTCTTGGGTAATTATTATCTTCCAATTTACTTATTCATATCGGACATATCTTTATCAAAAAATAATTATCTATACATAAAGAACATATTAATTGTAATCCTTCCATTATAATAATTTCAACATCACTTATCTAGTCCATCATAACCATTAAACATATTCATGTAAATCCTCAGTAAAAGACACATAAACTGAACAATCCTTATATATTTCCTAATAGACACTTCAATCCTTCCTATTCAATGATTAGCATGAAATTGGTCTTTCCTTGACATAGATGTAAATTTTTAGGTCAGTTAATTGAGTTGGGTAATTCCCATTTTCTCCACAGATAATGCATTGAACTCCATGTATGTTTGTCACTCAATAACCCTTTTCCCACATAGATAACATTATACCCCCTATTTGAGGTGTTCCACATGGTTCTTCTTCGATTAATCATGAAATGAATGAATCTTAATCTTCATTCCTCTATGTTTCTCACAATATGAACATGCATAAAATCCATCATGCTCTAATTTGATGTCTTCAGAATACTACTGAACTTCACCGTTTTAATCATATTCCATGATAACTATTTAAATATAATCACAATATCAGTCTCTCAAGTCATTATGAAATTTAATTTCTCATTTTCTCCAATTATCCATCTGATTCAATGTTTAACCAAATTCAATTAGTTCCCTCTATTTACTAAAACCAAAAAATATAGTGTCAGAAATATTGAAAATAATGATGAACCACATAAAAAAACATTCACTTATAGGATATCTAACTTATGACACCTTCTATAATATAAGAAACTGTAGGATCACCATAGATTATTCATATCCAACTAATATTTAAATCCTTCATAATGGTTTCAGATGTATTTGTGAAATTCTTTAGAATATCCCCAGAGAGTGTCAAACTAGGTGTTCTGCAAGGCCCGTTGACATGCACCAGAATAACCTGAGTCTTGCCTGGATCATCTTTTCATAGTTGTTACTCCTAGGTACATATGTTCTAGAGCCGCATCCACATGTTTTGTCTAGACAATGATGTAATTCTTAGAGACAACTTACTCTATCATTTACCAAACCTCCAAGAAATTTTCCTAATAAATAAATCATCTTTATACATATCCTTAGGGACATCCGTAGAAATAACCATATAAATATATCTTGGGATCTCAATAAGATTTCAAC
Source organism: Viscum album (assembly GCA_963277665.1). NCBI lineage: Eukaryota > Viridiplantae > Streptophyta > Magnoliopsida > Santalales > Viscaceae > Viscum > Viscum album. Next base: position 75,705,024 of record OY728127.1, on the reverse strand, counting down.
ATCCTAGTTTTCAAATGTTGACTAAACCTTTTATCTAATTCATATATAACAAAACATAAGAAAGGGGTCACATAAAATGCATAGAATGGGTAAGCAAGGAAGATATGTAAGAATAATAATGACCATAATGGTATGAGATTGTGATCATGAAAATAGATTCTCATACCATGCATAATGAAGACCATATAGAAGAATACTGAAATAAATAATTAGAGTTCATAGGACAATAATACTATGTAAATAATGAACATAGTTCATGAAATCCTAACATAGGAACAAAATTTGGAATTGAGGAAGACACATAAGCCCATGCTAATTTCAATAAATTTCAAGGCATCATTTTCAACACTATCTTATTATTATGGGTTCACCCCTCATACAATATTTGTATTTAGGGATCACTCCCATGAACATGTTAGTAGCAGGAGATCACATGTAAAGAACAATAATTTCCTTTTAAATTATAATTTTTTAATTAAATGGTATTTTTACGAGTCCGCAAAAATTTTCGGTGCATGATTTTGAGGCCTGGTGTGCCGGGAATAAATTTATGAAGTTTTGTTCCGGTACGTTCAGTAAACATATGAGCGCATTTTTATAAATGTTGAACCGGTGCTTAGAATTGAAATTTGAGGGCATCGTTGAACTCACAACAATAGTATATGCCTAATAAGACATTCACCTCTATGACATTTGGTTGAGAATAAAAGTTAGTTTTTGGGTTTTTAGTGAATGAATTAAATAAAAATAAAGTTGTCTAGCTTTATTATTATTTGTTGGTTAAATCCTCCCCTTGGAAGTTGAATGTTGCAAGTGTGGGGACCACCAAATCATAATCTCCCATGAGAGGTTAGAATGGTGGGTCCCACCCGAACCTAACTATTCATGATAGAATATGATGTGTGGACCACCGAGGACTAAACCCCACTAAAAATGATGGGAGAGGAAAACATATCAAATCCCCTCATTAATGACGAAGAGTCTCTCTACCCCCCTCCATTAATGTGTCAAATACTCCCCTTTTGTTTATTGTTCCAACACTCATGAATTAATTAAGTGGAGCCAACTTAATTAATTCACTCTATTTGAATAATTATTCCAACAATAGATTTTATAATCTATTACATTGCATTTCTAATAATTTGGTTGGAAAAATGTTGGCACAGTGGATTAGAGATTCACTACTGGAAAAGTAGGCTATACCAACGGTTTATAACTGTTGCTATAGGCTTTAAAACCATTGGTATAGGGTATACCAACGGTTTTACAAACTGTTGGCCAGTAAGGCGTGGGGAAAGCCCTTTACCAATGGTTTCATTTAAACTGTTGGTATAGGTTCTGAGAAATCTGGAAAACAATTTACCAACAGTTCAGAACCGTTGGTAAATTGTTCCCCAAAACTGCTGCCCAGCAGCACCCAGAAGACCCCAGAAGCTACACCTGCATAAAAAAACAGTGCACAACAGCCCTCAGTATACCATCCACTATACACCTGTATAAACAATATCACAAAATCCACATACAAACTTCAAACAGTATAAAAAACACCTAAAATAGCCCAAAAAAACACATGACAACAATCATCCGGTGGTAATTCACCTCACCCATCAAATTCTAATAGGCAGAATAGTTTGATAAATATCTATTAGAGTTGAATAATACATTCAAATTGACTCAAATCCCATTTTTTTGTGATACTAGGTTTGGGTATGTAATGATTTGTGATTAATTTTTCATTGAACTTGTATTGTTTATAAAATATGGTGAAAAGATATTTTCTTAGGAGTCTCGTCACTTATGACCCCATGAGTGAAACTACCAAACTCATGAAAAAGAGTCGTTGATGAGTGTAAATTTCAGTTGTATTCACTTAAAATGATATCCTTTTGAAATAATAGAGAGACATTGAGTGGTGTCATCCACACCATGCCTCGGATTGAGGCGGAGTTGACTCGTACACATCACAAACGGTTCATGGATACATGTCCTAAAGTATCAACAGTATCCGAATGCCTTTGGTCTATTTTCTGTATGTCAGTTGTTGTTTTAACTTAAATTGTTTTCCATTTCAAAGAAAAGTGAAACACTTTGAGTGGTGCCAGCCACACCGCACCTCGGATTGAGGCGGGGTTGACTCGTACACGTCACAAATGACCCATGGATCATTGTCCTAAAGTTTCAATAGAATCCGAAAGCATTTGGTCGGTTTTCCGTATGTCGTTTTTTACTTAAAAGTGCATCCATTTTAAACAAAAGAAAGACACGTTGAGTGGTGTCGGCCACACCGTGCCACGGATTGAGGCGGGGTTGACTCGTACACGTCAATAATGACCATGTGATACATGTCCTAACGTATCAACAGTATCCGAATGTGTTTGGTCAGTTTTCCGTATGTGGTTTTTTTACTTAAAAGCGCATCCATTTTAAACAAAAGAAAGACACTTTGAGTGGTCTCGGCCACACCGGCCCTCGGATTGAGGTGGGGTTGACTCTTACATGTCACATATGACCCATGGATACATGTCCTAAAGTATAAACAGTATCTGAATGCCTTTGGTCCATTTTCCGTATGTCAGTTGTTGTTTTAACTTAAACCGTTGTCCATTTCAAAGAAAAGTGACAAACATTGAGTGGTCTCGGCCACACCGGCGCTCGGATTGAGGCAGGGATGACTCGTACACGTCACATATGACCCATGGATCTTTTTCCTAATTTTTCAACAGAATCCGAATGCGTTTGGTCGGTTTTCCGTATGCAAGTTGTTGTTTTCACTTAAAATCATGTCCATTTCAAATAAAAGATAGAATCTTTGAGTGGTGTCGGCCACACCATGCCTCAGATTGAGGTGGGGTTGACTCGTACACGTCAAAAATGACCCATAAATCATTTTATTAATGTTTCAACAGAATCCGAAATTGTTTTGTCGGTTTTCCGTATGTCGTTTATTTTACATAAAAGCGCATCCATTTTAAACAAAAGAAAGAAACTTTGAGTGGTACCAGCCACACAGGCCCTCAGATTGAGGCGAGGTTGACTCGTACACGTCAAATATGACCCATGTATAGTTTTCCTACAGTATCAACAGAATCTGAATGCGTTTGGTTGGTTTTCGGTATGTCAATTGTTGTTTTAACTTAAACTGGTGTTCATTTCAAAGAAAAGTTGGACATTTTTAGTGGTACCGGACACAATACGCCTCGGATTGAGGCAAGTTGACTCGTACACGTCACATATGACCCATGGATCGTTGTCCTAAAGTTTCAATAGAATCCGAATGCGTTTCTTCAGTTTTCTGTTTGTCAGTTGTTCTTTTAACTTAAATTGTTGTCCATTTCAAAGAAAAGTTAGACACTTTGAGTGGTTCTGGCCACACCACGCCTCATATTGAGGCGGTGTTGACTTTTACACGTCACAAATGACCCATGGATCGTTTTCCTAAAGTTTCACCAGAATCCGAATGCGTTTGGTCAACTATCCATATGAGGTTTTTTTTACTTAAAAGAGCATCCATTTTAAACAAAAGAAAGACACTTTGAGTGGTACCGGCCACACCAGCCCTCGGATTGAGGTGGGATTGACTCCTACATTTCACAAATGACCCATGGATACATTTCCTAAAGTATCAACAGTATCTGAATGACTTTGGTCCGTTTACCGTATGTCAGTTGTTGTTTTAACTTAAACAATTGTCCATTTCAAAGAAAGGTGACACACTTTGAGTGGTCCCGGCCACACCGACCCTCGGATTGAGGAGGGGTTGACTCGTACACGTCACATATGTCCCATGAATACATTTCCTAAAGTATAAACAGTATCCTAATGCCTTTGGTCCATTTTCCATATGTCAGTTGTTGTTTTAACTTAAACTGTTGTCCATTTCAAAGAAAAGTGACACACTTTGAGTAGCCTCGACTACACTGGCCCTCGGATTGAGGCGGGGTTGACTCATACACGTCACATATGACCCATGGATCGTTGTCCTAAAGTTTCAACAGAATCCGAATGTGTTTGGTTGGTTTTCTGTATGTCAGTTGTTGTTTTAACTTAAACCGTTGTCCATTTCAAAGAAAAGTGACAAACTTTGAGTGGTCCTGGCCACACCGGCCCTCGGATTGAGGCGGGGTTGACTCATACGCGTCACATATGACCCATGGATCGTTTTCCTAAAGTTTCAATAGAATCTGAATGCGTGTGGTTGGTTTTCCGTATGTCAGTTGTTCTTTTAACTTAAATTTTTATCCATTTCAAAGAAAAGTTAGACACTTTGAGTGGTGTCGGCCACACCGCACCTCGGATTGAGGCGGGGTTGTCTCGTACACGTCACAAATGACCCATGGATCATTTTCCTAATGTTTCAATAGAATCCGAATGCATTTGGTCGGTTATCCATATGTGGTTTTTTTTTACTTAAAAGCGCATCCATCTTAAACAAAAGAAAGACACTTTGAGTGGTACCGGCCACACCGGCCCTCGGATTGAGGAGAGGTTGACTCCTACATGTCACAAATGACCCATGGATACATGTCCTAAAGTATCAATAGTATCTGAATGCCTTTGGTCCGTTTACCGTATGTCAGTTGTTGTTTTAACTTAAACAATTGTCCATTTCAAAGAAAAGTGACACACTTTGAGTGGTCCCGGCCACACCGGCCCTCGGATTGAGGAGGGGTTGACTCATACACGTCACATATGTCCCATGGATACATGTCCTAAAGTATAAACAGTATCTGAATGCCTTTGGTCCATTTTCCGTATGTCAGTTGTTGTTTTAACTTAAACTGTTGTCCATTTCAAAGAAAAGTGACACACTTTGAGCATTCCCGACGACACCGGCCCTCAGATTGAGGCGGGGTTGACTCATACACGTCACATATGACCCATGGATTGTTGTCCTAATGTGTCAATAGAATCCGAATGCGTTTGGTTGGTTTTCTGTATGTCAGTTGTTGTTTTAACTTAAACCGTTGTCCTTTTCTAAGAAAAGCGACAAACTTTGAGTGGTCCTGGCCACACCAGCCCTCGGATTGAGGCAGGGTTGACTCGTACACGTCACATATGACCCATGGATCTTTTTCCTAATGTTTCAACAGAATCCGAATGTCTTTGGTCGGTTTTCCGTATGTCAGTTGTTCTTTTAACTTAAATTGTGGTCCATTTCAAATAAAAGTCACACACTTTGAGTGGTGCCGGCCACACCGCTCCTCGGATAGAGGTGGGGTTGACTCCTACACACCACAAATGACCCATGGATACATGTATTAAAGTATCAACAGTATCTGAATGTGTTTGGTTCGTTTTCCGTATGTGGTTTTTTTTTACATAAAAGCGTATCCATTTTAAACAAAAGAAAGACACTTTGAGTGGTACCGGCCACACCAGACCTCAGATTGAGGCGAGGTTGACTCGTACATGTCACATATGACCCATGTATCGTTGTCCTATAGTTTAAACAGAATCCGAATGCGTTTGGTCTGTATTCCATATGCCAATTTTTGTTTTCACTTAAAATCCTGTCCATTTCAAATAAAAGTTAGTGGTGTCGGCCACTACTTCAAAGCACATTTTCCATATCATCTTCCACATGAATAAACGTGAAATACATGGCTAACTAAGAAAGCTAAGTAAACAATAGAAAAATTAGCATCACAGTACCAAGGAATACTAAAGGTCTATGTAGTATACTAATCATACAATAAGAATCAAGTGCAAAAAACAGAATCTGAATGCAACGTCCCTATGAAGCAGAGGAAAACCCCAAGTGGAAAACCATGTTCAAAAATAAAGAGTTATACAGAATTAAAAAATGTAATGGATCAATCTGCCTCTAATCAACATCACCATCACTACTATCATCATCAGCCTCATCCTCGCCGCCATCTCTGTCCTCGTCGTCGTCCTCATCCTCGGCATCATCCTCGCCCTCGTCCACATCCTCTCCCTCGGCCCCATCCTCTCCCTCGTCCACATCCTCATCCTCACCCTCTTCCTCTTCAGCATCCTCGTCATCACCAGGAACGTCATCATCTCGATCGCCACTAGAGATGACGCCTGGTGCATTAGATGATGCACCCATCGACGACATAAATGTCTGACAAGCCGCACTAGCCTCTGGTGGAAGTGATGAAGATAAAGCTCTCATCAGTTTCATAAATTCTCTGTCTCTTGTTTGAACATGTACTTCCAACTCTGTGACCCTTTTATCAGACTGTCTTGCATGATCCTTGACCTGTTCCAACTCGGTGGTACTAGAATGGATACCTGGAGACGACCAATACCTCGTCGGGACTATATTCTTACCAGGTCGGCAGCGTACTCGACCAAAGTGCTCATCCCCCAAAACCTGATATAAATGATCGTGTGGCCCAAAATTGTCAGGCTCCTGGGAATCAAGATCCTCTAAAGCAGCCTGTAAAAAATATTAACAGATTATAAAATTTCAAATTATATATTAAACTTTGAAATAAACAAATTAAAACATACAATCTTCTCTTAGGGCGGTTCATTTTCCGCAGTTCCAACTTTTTTTCTTCTACTCGAGCAAAACAATTTTGCTCGAGGGATACGTCCTTCAATATTCATTTTGTGCTTCTGTAATGACATTGAAACAATATAAAGTGAATGAATAATCATATATTCATTATTCAATAAATCACATAATTTAAGTAGGATCCATTAAAAAGGGAAAGTCCTAAAGAAAAATTATAAACAACTATATCGTACATGCTGCCTCTCATGATCTGACATTGTTGTGCGCCCCAAAGTGTGGAGGTATTTCTTTGAATCAATGTTTTTTTTTCAGAAGATTCCTAAATAATGATTAATAATTAATAAGATTATATTAATGCAAAATATGGAAACTCTCATTTAAATAACTCAAATGAGATTAATACCCTAAATTTGGCAGTCGCCCAATGGGTAATCATTTGGCGATATTGCTCTATCGGGTAGTCATCCACGATAGGTAATGTCTCTAACTCCGTGCCCACTCTATCACAACAGCCAACATATAGCTCATGCTTATAAGCTCTCCAATGCTCTCCTAGCTCTTTTAAACGTGCTGATCATGCACCTTCACTATCAGGGAAGTTAAACCGAAGCTGAAACCAAATTGATTAGTTCATCTAAATACAAAAATATACTACATTAAATCCAATAGATTTTTTACCCATATTTGTGCCCATGCGTTATCCTTAACTTCGGGTGGCAGATGTCTCCAAGAGAGAGGGCTGACCGGAATGATATCGGAGTATTTGGCTAGCGTCGCCAAAAAACCCCGACATTGCTGCCCAAATTTCTCAATCATTTGTCCATCAACATTGTATTCTACCATCAACTATGTCTGGCGGTTCCATACCACACGCAAGCGAGTACGCCCCCTCCCCCGCCTCCTATCTGTAGATGAATCTGTTATTAAAGAAAAATAATATCAATACAAGTTATAATAAAAATAAATTTTGGTATAAAAATTTGATAGAGTTATATAAATATACCTGTGGTAGTCTGATCAATGGGTGCAGAAGCTGAAGGAATATCCTTTATAGGTGGAGTGTCCCTCAGTGTATGCTCCTCAGCCACATACTGTGTCGAAACAGGAGTCGAAGAAGGTGGAATATAATAACCTGGAGATAATGAACCAGAAGCAAAAGATGATGGCATAGACGTCTGGCCAGCTGGTAGTGTAAACATCGGAGGTCTAAATATCTCATATGTACCTGATGACATGCGAGGATCAAAATAGGGCGTAGAAGATACGTCTGTGGTAGTGGATCGTCTAAATCTCACCCCACAAGCCCTCGTACCACCAACCTCTCTACTGGGAGCAATATCAGGCTCCTTGTCAGATATATGTCGTCTAGGGCGTGGATCCTAAAAAAAAGTTTGACAGAAAAGTAAACACATTATATTATAATTTATTGAAATATTTATATTTGAAATAAAATACTCACAACAGGGATGAGTGGAGGAACACCCATCTGTACCATGCGACGATTATTATCTGTCATCTTTTTCCGCCGCCTCTCTTCAATGGGTGTCATTTCCTGCAATGAAAACAAATATGGAAGTAATTAGAAACAGATAACTAATGTGTAACTCAAAAAACAAAATATAGAAAAACCATTATGATAAAAAAAACATAATGAAATAGAAGATTTATGGTGTTATGAAATTATGTACTAAGATACACACTCTGAATGATGTAGGTGAAACATGTAGGTGAGAACACGACTGTATGATTCTATATATTTCCCACCAAAACTTCGGGTTCACAATCAACTCTGACAATTGAGCTGTTGGGGTCATCATAAGTAACAAACAGATTGCTTCAAATTACAGTAGGGATAGTTTCAACTTCATCATCACAATCATCAAAAACATTTCTGGGATTTAATTCAATAATTACACCGAATTTAGGATGACGATGATCTTTGACATAAAAAACTTGTTTCACCATTGATGCTAATACATATGGTTCATCGGTGGCAAGAGTGTGAGTCATTTCAATAACTCGAAATCCACAATCATCAATAAAGGTTCCTTGACTCATCATTGAATCAAACCATTGACATTTCATCATCGTGACTCGACCATGCGAGTAATAATCCAAAATTATTATTTTCTCCACGACACCATAATAAGAATCATTTTCAGAACGAGGTCTATTGTCCGGTGAACTGGAATAACAGTCTGTGGTGGCAGTTAGCATTACACCATTATGCTGTGTTCTCATGTTTCTTGCTCGTTCAATGATAACAAATTTGTATCCATTGATCACAAGTGATTTACAAGCACGAACCATGGTATTAGGACCAAAATCCAAATCTCTTATTTCCTCAGAAACAGAGTCTGTAGGGAAACTCGATACCTGAAATATATACAAATAGTAAACTTAATTAAATATTATTTTTATTTAGTTATTACAGAAATATTTTTACCTTCAATTTCAACCAATCAGAAAACCCTTTTCTATGCAAAGTCTCCTTCTTTATCAAAGATAAAGAACGATTCTTTCTATATATCAATTCTTTATTTTCCCTGTAGATAAAAATAATAATAGTTTAACAAATATTTAAAATTACAAGAGATAAGATATGAGTTAAATGTACAATTAACTTACTTTATATACTCATCAAACAAATCACAATTGAACAACACTGTGCGATGTGCCATCTCTCGCTCTTCAAGACTTAATGTTGTCAATGTATATGATCCCGGAATTCCTCCTGTCTGAGGAAGTGATGGAAAACTGGGATCAATTTTCCCATACTGTTCTTATTCATTTCTCATTGGTCTGTTTATTCTCATAGTATGATCAGACAAATACATTGAGCAGAAATCCATACATTCTTGAGCCAAGTAACCGTTCACAATAGAACCTTCGGGATAATTTCTGTTCTAGACATATGATTTCAAGGTGCACATGATTCTTTCAGTTGGATACATCCAACAGAAAGAAACGGGTTCTTCAAGAAGTATTTCGGTCGGAAGATGGACAGTCAGATGCAACATGCATGTAAAAAATGATGGAGGGAATATTTTTTATAACTCACACAAAATTAATGGTGTCTCTTCCAACAGTTTTTGCACGAGGGATTTGGACAACCTCTTAGCACAAAGATCTCTAAACAAATAGCACAACCGAATAACTGAGACTCTAACATTATTGGACAAGAGATGACGGATTTCTATTGGAATCAACTCATGCAAAAGGACGTGATAATCATGAGTCTTCAATGATTTCAACTTCAACTCTTTTCTGTTGACCTGTTTTGATATATTGCTTGAATAGCCATCAGGAACTTTAATAGTCTCTAGCACTTCCAGAAATTGATTTTTTTCAGCAGGAGACATCACATAAGAAGCACATGGAACTTGCTATTTATTTTCACTGATACAGACATGATACAATTCTGGTCTGATCCCCCAATCTACCAAGTCACGCCGAGATCATAAATCATCTTTTGTCTTCCCCTTGACATTTAGAAGAATCGAAAGAAACATTTCACATATATTTTTTTCAATGTGCATTACGTCTAAGCAATGACGTAACAAGTTGGTTGACCAGTATGACAACTCAAAGAATATACTCTTCTTCTTCCAATTGTAACAGTTATCATTGGAAACATTTTTCCACTTTCTAGATTTCATTACACTCTTCCCAAATGAATAACTGAAATCTTTCAATTCATTAAGCACATCAGTTCTAGACATACGCTGAGGTGGATCATCATTCTCCATGGTATTTTCAAATCTTTGACGATTGTTTCTATATGGATGGTTCATTGGCAAGAATCGTCGATGTCCCATAAAACTAAAACTACGACGATATTTCAGTCTTCTCGATCGAGTATTCTTCATACAAACAGTACATGAAAATTTTCCTTTTGTGCTCCATCCAGACATTATTGCATAAGCAGGATAATCATTGATAGTCCACATAAGTGCAGCACGCATCTGAAATATGTTTTTCGAACATGCATCATATGTGGGCACACCCACATCCCAAAGAAGTTTCAACTCTTTTATTAAAGGTTGCATGTATGCATCTATATCATTGCCGGGATCAGAAGGGTCAGATATCAGTATACTCAAGAAAGTGTAAGGCTTTTTTATACACAACCAAGGGGGAAGGTTATAAATGTGTATGAAAATCGGCTATGTGCTGTGCGAAGTAAGCATCTACCCAAATGGATTAAAACCGTCACATGAAAGACCCAGTCTCACATTACGCACGACGGCTGAAAATTCAGGATATCAACCATCAAATCTCTGCCATGCAAATCCATCTGCAGGGTGAACCAACTCTTCATTATTCTTTTTTGTCTCGGTGTCATGCCATCGCATTTTTACGGATATTTCATCAGACATGAAAAGGTTCTGTAATCTGGGGATCAATAGAAAGTGCCCCATTACTTTTTGTGGCACATGAGATGGTGTTCCATCATCTTTTGGATTCCATCGGGAGGTTCCGCATTTTATACAATCATTTCTTTTAGCAGTTTACTCCCAAAATAAGCTGCAATAATTCAGGAAGCATGAATTTTTTTTTGAGAATCCATGTTCATCAACCAACTTCCATGCCATATAGTGGTTTGAGGGAATATCTGCATCATCTGGAAGTAATTCCTTCAAGAAGGTAAGAATATAATCAATTGCATTATTTGAAATCCCATACATAGTTTTCCCATAAAACAATCGGATTAAAAATTCTAACTATTTCATTTTATCACATTGCCGATATACTGGAGTCGTCGCAGCATCATTAAATTTTTTCACCCTATCAACATCATCATTTTCATTGGACGCATCATGTGTGCTTGTATTGAAATATTGTTGGTTGGACATCCTTTCCTTCTCATGATGTCGAATAAATGGAAACCGATCATATATCAAACTCTCCAATTCAGTCCTATCATTTGGATCATCAACATTTTGAGATTCCATTTTCTCTCCCTTGTGATACCACACATAATAGTTTGTTTGGAAACCATATTTGGTTATATCATAGCTAACTGCTTCACGGCTCAACCAAGGTCTTCCAACACAATTAAAACATGGGCAGTGTATGCGACCACTATCTGAAGCCTTGTCAAATGCAAAATCTAGAAAGCTGTTCAAATTATTTTAAAAATCGGTTGAAATCCGATCAGTTTCGTACATCCAAATTCTATCAATTCTGTAAAAAAATCGCAATAAGTCATTTCAAAGCAATTAAATAATATTAAAATTTAATCAAAAAAATATTTACGTAAATGACAATTGTTTACTCTATATAAAAGCCTAACTAACACATTACTCTATATGAGAATCATATTAAGAAATACAACAAAACACAGTGTATATAAGAAAATAAGAAAAAAAATTTCTAATGCCTATATTCACGGATTGACCAGTAAGATATTTGAAGTGGATCAAGGAATACATAATCCTTAAGGGTCTTTTTGGGAGTATATGAGTTTTATACTTTAACTTCTCCAAGTAGATCATGATGAGGAGTAGGATGAGGATCATGGGAGTGGCGGGACTATCCAAGGGGGGTGTGGCGTGTCCAGGGGGTGCGGGGTGTCTAGGGGTGGTGGGGCCGTCCGGGGGGGGCGGAGGTGTCCAGGGGTGGGGGGTTGTCTAGGGGGGTTGGGGTGTCCAGGTGGGTGGGCTATCTATGGGGGTGGTCAGGTTGTCCAAGGGGGTCGGGGTGTATAGGTATATTTATATGAAAAGAATACCCCCACAACAATCATGCAACCCTGTCATTAGTCTAAACCCCTAGAACACATAAAAGAAGCTAGTATGAACATTTAATAAAATATTTAACACCATACGATTGAAAATACAATCTAAATATAGTTTGAAAGGATATAATGGTGTGTGTGAAAAAAATGATATTAAATCAATTTAAATTAATATGGAAGAAATTAGGGTTTATAATACACTAAGAGTACATCAAACAATCCAAAACCATTATAGCACCACCCCCTTGGATATCCCGCCCACCCCCCTCGACACCCCTTCTTCCTATGGACAGCCCCCCACCCCCTTGGATTGCCCGCCCACCCCCCAAGACACCCCTACCCCCCGTGGAATGCCCACCCACCCCCCTTGGACAGCCCGCCCACCCCTCCTTGACAGCCCGACCACCCCCGTGGACAGCCCGCCCACCCTTGTGGTCAGCCCACCCACCCCCGTACCCCCCAAGACACCCCGTACCCCCCCTGGGATAGCCCATCCCACCCTCCCAAACAGCCCACACCCCCCTCCCCCGCACCCCCACCACCACCACCTAGACATACCAACCCCCCTGGACACCCCACACACCCCTCCCCCACAAGGACACCCAACCCAGACCCCCAGGACAGCCCACACCCCCTGGACAGCCCCGCCCACCCCCGTGGACAGCCTATCCCACCCTCGTGGATAGCCCCGCACACCCCCGTGGACAACCCACCCACCCCCGTGGACACCCCCGACCCCCTAGACAGCCCAACCACCCCCGTGGACAGCCCACCCACCCCCCTCGACACCCCTTCTCCCTATGGACAGCCCCCACCCCCTTGGATAGCCTGCCCACCCCCCTGGACACCACTACCCCCTGTGGCCAGCCAACCCCCCCTGGATAGCCCGCCCACCCCTCATTGACAGCCCGGCCACCCCCGTGGACAGCCTGTCCACCCTTGTGGACAGCCCGCCCACCCCCGTACCCCCCTGGACACCCCGTACCCCCCTGGGATAGCCCCGCCCACCCTCCCAAACATCCCACACCCCTCCCCTACAACCCCACCACCACCACCTAGACATACCAACCCCCCTGGACACCCCACACACCCCTCCCCCACCAGGACACCCCACCCAGACCCCCAGGACATCCCACACCCCCTAGACAGCCCCGCCCACCCCCGTGGACAACCCACCCACCCCCGTGGACGCCCCCTACACCCTAGACAGCCCAACCACCCCCGTGGACAGCCCACCCACCCCCCTCGACACCCCTTCTCTCAATGGACAGCCCCCAATCCCTTGGACAGCCACCCACCCCCTAGACACCCCTTCCCCTGTGGCCAGCCCACCCACCCCCTTGGACAGCCCGCCCACCCCTCCTTGACAGCCCGACCACCCCCGTGGATAGCCCGTCCACCATTGTGGACAGCCCGCCCACCCCCGTACCCCCCTGGACACCCCGTACCCCCCGGATAGCCCCGCCCACCCTCCCAAACAGCCCACACCCCCTTCCCTGCAACCCCACCACCACCACCTAGACATACCACCCCACCTGGACACCCCACACACCCCTCCCCCACCAGGACACCCCACCCAGATCCCCAGGACAGCCCACACCCCCTGGACAGCCCCGCCCACCCCCGTGGACAACCCCTATCCCCTAGACAGCCCAACCACCCCCCGTGGACATCCCACCCACCCCATCGACACCCCTTCTCCCTATGGATAGCCCCCACCCCCTTGGATAGCCCGCCCACCCCACTGGACACCCCTACCCCTCATGGCCAGCCCACCACCCCCCCTGGACAGCCTGCCCACCCCTCCTGGACTGTCCGGCCACCCCCGTGGACAACCCGTCCACCCTTTTGGAAAACTCGCCCACCCCCGTACCCCCCTGGACACCCTGTACCTCCCCTGGATAACCCCGCCCACCCTCCCAAACAGCCCACACCGCCCTCCCCTGCAACCCCACCACCACCACCTAGACATACCACCCCCCCGGACACCCCACACACCCCTCCCCCACCAGGACACCCCACCCAGACCCCCAAGACAGCCCACACCCCCTAGAAAGCCCCGCCCACCCCTGTGGATAGACTTTCCCACCCCCGTGGACAGCCCCGCCCACCCACGTGGACAACCCACCCACCCCCGTGGACACCCCCTACCCCCAAAATCCATTATCCAAAACATATCAAATTGGTTTGAAGGGACTAAAAGTAATTCATGGTCCCCATGGGCTGTAAATTGTTCCCCATTCATAGAAGAAACCCTTTAGAAATGATTTGACCATGTGAATATCTGTCAACATCTATGAAGAGAATCAATACAACATATACATAAACTCAAAAAAAACATCCATATCATTGTTATTCCAAAGAGTAATGTATATATTCAACTCAAATATACATTTAATATCTAAAATTAAATTCTAGAAAAAAAGGAAGGGATCCAATAAAATAACATAGAACACCATGTGGCTTGAGGTTTAAAACCCACCATATCACCTCCTACAACAATTTCTATAAGGGAACCAAATAACAATAATAAAAACTAGCATCCCCATGGAAAACATTGGATTTAACACAATAAAAAATAACATAATCTACCTATGAGGATTGAGTATATGTATGTTGTGAGACAAAATTCCCATTAAGATCCCACCTAATATTCATGTATATCCATTATAATATAAATAAAACTCCGAATGGGGAGAGGAGATCGCGATGGGCTATAAATTGACCATATCAAATTTTACCTATTCGTATGGGGGTGTACCTGTTGGGATGGGGGGTGCTGGTATTCAGATTCATGAGAGCAGTGGAGTCGGATGGGGTTCGTGAGAGAAGCAGAGCGAATAGATTAGGGCTCTGTCCGAATGGGGAGAGGAGATTGTGATCTGGAATTTGGGGAAAACCTTTGCCAACGGTTTATAAAAACCGTTGACAAAGGCACACATTTCCAAACGGTTCCAGTGAACCGTTGGGAAATGTGTGAGTTTAGCAGCCCTTTCCCAACAATTCCAGTGAACCGTTGGGAAAGGGTCCATCGAAATTCCCTTTGCCAACGGTTTAATTAAACTGTTGGCAAAGGCTCACTATACCAACGGTTTAAGTAGACCGTTGGTATACTACCATTGGGAAAAGACCATATTCCAGTAGTGATTTTGGGATAAATTATCTCTTTAACGAAGAACGAAGAACGCGTTCTTCTAATAAATAATTCCTTCAAATATGAAAAACGGCCTCCTTCGACCTTCATCCACGTTCTGTTATCATTATGGGACATCTTCAACTGCCCTTCCCTCTTCGTCTTCGTCAACGAACTGAGGTACGAACTCAAGAACGGAAGTGTTCGGTGGACGCGACGAACGAATACAACATCGTCTTCTTCCCCACGATTAGGTCAACGAAAAATGAGAAAATGTATGGGTTTGGACTTTATTTTTGTTTCTCGTTCTTCGTTTTTCCTGTTGAGGATTACTATTCGAAGCTGCAAGCTATCACTATAATACGGAGCATGTGGGCCAAACGAACATGGCCCGAGCCCTCTGTCATACTTTGTGGAATTTGAAATAAACGTGGCATGAGTACGAGATTATTTATTTCCGTTACCAATGCTTGTGGATCGAAGTCAGCATCCCGATGAGTGTGATGCTATATTCGGAATGATAATCAGGCCACCGGAACTCGTTTGGTTACCTGCGGAAGGCTAGTATGCGGTCGGAACTGATGAACATCACATGCAATTAAGGGAAGGGTGACCGACACTCCATTCGGCAGCATGGATGGAGGCGGTGCAACCATTCCGCCGGAGGAGATGGTCGCGGTCGGCCGGCCACGGTGGAGCGTCAGTGGCAGGTGAAAGGGTGGCTGCGAGATGAACCGGCAGCCTGAGCCACCCGGTTGTCAAGGAGGGTGTGGCGCAGTGCACCGCGTGGTGGACCAAGGGGCCGCGGCCATGGCCATTGCGGCGTGGGATGGGCGGCTGGCTCTTCCGTTCAACAGAAGAGGCACGACACAACCGCACCACATGGTAGGTGGCGGACCGCTCAGCCTTCCGGGTTTAGCGGAACCCACCTCGTGGGTCTCGCGTGGGAAGGACATGTTCCAGCTGGTGCCGGTTTTGAACCCACCCCCCTCCCAATAGCTATGCCTTTTAGGATTCCAGGGGGTGCAGACTCCCCCCTGGATGCGCCAAGGGTGGACCCCAGGGGCCGCCGATCGCATGCCTCGCACGGGCCGGGACGCACCCTCAGACCGGGTCAGACCTGCAGACAGGGTCACACCCGCGGACCGGGTCAGACCCGCTGACAGGGTTGGCCATGCGGACCGGGTTGGACCCCAATTTAGACCCGGGTTGGTCTAGCTGGGTTGCATCGGACCCAGACCTGCTTGACATGTTTCCACTCATTAGCACGTAGCACGAGCTACATGCATCCGATTGATGAACCATCCATGGTGACAAAAACCATGGAGGAAGACAGTTCTTTTGGAATTTCCCAATCGAGGTTTGGGCACAGTTTCTATCTAGAAATCTCGGATCGAACATAAATCCAACTGGGACCTCAGAAAGGAAATGCCAATAACTTTTAGACTGGGTGTCTGACTGACACACCATCTGTCGCATTGGGTTTATTCTGGAAAGATAGATATTTTGGATACAAAACATGTCGATTTGTAGAATTTTTTTTATAGACTCTGGGATTGAGGAGGAGACACTCCAGGAATCAAGCATGCTTCATGCGGAAACCTATGGTTGGATGATCCATGACTACTGTTCCTAGATACTACATGGGTCTGATAGCTCTGACTGCTATTCCTAGATCTTGTTTGGGTTTGATAGCTCTAACTACAGTTCATGGATCCTCTATGGGTTCAACAAATCTGACTAATATTCCTAGATCTTGTGTGGGATCGATAGCTCTGACTGATGTTCCTGGATCATGTGTGGGTTCGACAGCTCTGACTCCTATTCTTGGATCCTGTGTGGGTTCGACACCTCTGAATACTATTCTTGGATCCTGTGTCGGTTCGATAGCTCTGACTATTTTTCCTAGATTCTGTGTGGGTTCGACTGCTCTAACTACAATTCCTAGTTTTTGTGTGGGTTCGAGATCTTAGAGCACTGTTCCTCAATCCTGTGTGGGTTCGACAGCTTTGACTACGGTTCCTAGATCCTATGTGGGTTCGAAAAATCTAACTACTTCTCCTGGATCCTTTGTGGGTTTGATAGCTCTAACTACTGTTTCAGGATCTTATATGGGTTCGACAGAGTAGATGTGTTAGTGGCCATGCCTAGTCATCTCTATCTTTATACATAGGTTGTATACCTATGTGAGCTGAGTCAGTAACTTTTGTGTCTACCTCATGATTGAGATGAGTTACTTGATAAAATAGGTATATGTATGGGAATATACCTATGTGAGGTTATTTTTTTATTTCATACTTTTTGGTTTATCCGTGTTGGATTTTGTGATACCTATAGGGTCTCGGGGTCCATAGTGAGTATCATTATACTCACCCCTGCATGGGATATGCCCGCACCTCATTGTGTTGCTTGCAGACGATAGATAGTGCTGACTGAGGTTGAGAGTATTAGGACTGGACGGTACCCGAAGGTGGACCATATGACATAACGACACACGGAGGAGACATACGAATGTGGAGTGCTATGGAGGCTATCAAAACCTAACCTTCAAGTAGGAATCCCGGAGGATAACCCAGCAACTATTTATTATTTCTTCAGTTTTACTTGTATTTCTAGTTCCTTGTAACTTAAACTTGGGCTTGTATTTCCAGCCCTTTTACTTTCCATCACTCTTTTGTTATACAGTTTACATAGTGTTTTGTATCCAGTTGTGTGCTCTGTTGTGTGAATTAGAGGTTATAAATGCAATTCCTTACCAGTTTAAGGGAATTATGCATTTGGTGCTAATCACCAGCACCTGGACTAAGGAAGGCGGGCTTGGGGTAGTCACGGCATGGTCCCCAGTGGACGGGTCGTGAAAAATTACTATCTAAGGAGTCGGTTCTACTTTAGAACTTAGGACTCCAATATGTTCTATAAAGCAATAGTGGTATGTGTACTAAGTGTGGTTTTTAGTTCAGGGAGTCAACTGTTGGTGTAGTGGTCGATGTATCCATACACTAGGGCCCTGACTTCTGATTTCTAAATCAATTCATGAGAGAACTTATTGCGTGTGTGTTTTCAAAAGTTTTCTTTATGTCAGCTCAACCAGGTTAACTCACCATGTATAAAATTTAACCATGTCACATCTGATTCTTTTCAGGACACCTCCCCCCCCCCCACGCAAATAGCCAGTTAGAGTTCCAATAGTTGTACATACTGACAGTCTAGCGAGCAATAAGGCTCTGGGGTAGGGGAATATTTCTATGTTGTCACCTTCGGGTGGTGTACCATTAGTAGCACCACCCATTGGGAAGAAGATACCACTATCCACACTAGCAGACGATGCACGCTGACTGAGCTCATAGCACTAGTTCCAACAGTAAAGGCCTATGAGGATTCGAGGTGAGATAGATTCCCATGCAGCTGAGGGCTGGATGGAGGTGATTTCTAGAGTTTCACATCTAGTTGAGACACCAGTAGAGTAGATTATGATCTTAGCTACTCTTCTTCTTCAATGAGTAACCATGATGATGATCCGCATAGTGATGAGGCTCCGGTACATGGATCATTCCCCAGGATAGTACCTTTGGGTAGTGTTCCAGCTATATCACTACTCTTTGGTCTGCAGTTACAACTGGTGGTACAGGTAGAGGACACATACAGGATTAGTGCCTTACAAGTGTTTCAACATTATATACACCTTAGGATCTTAGAAGAGCCTGACTCACAGGTGGCTCAGGACTGGCTTAAGGAGGTGGTTGAGTGTTCTCTATAATTTCTATAGCTTTGGCAAGATGACATGTTGGTAGTTGAAAATTCATCGAGGTGTACCTATCATTCATTGCACTCGAATAATATGATATGATCCATGCTTCAGGGATCGAACTTTCGAGCGAGGTGTGTTTAAAGGACATCTGCCCCAACACTATTCCCATATGCATTACTACTTAAGATAGGGTGATTGATATTACCATTTTCATTTAATATTCATTGGCTAAATGGATACATCTAGTGAATGTTAGCAGTGGGAAAGAAGGGAACTGTCACCAGTCTTAGAGACTTTCACATGTAAAATGTTTTAGGTATATGATGTATTTGGGACAGACGATTCTACATGGAAGAATATGTGGAAGCATAGATAGGAGAGCAGCATGTGGTGGTGTACTTTTCGACATGTTACAACCACCCCCTTTGTGGTCCCCTCCAGGCTTAGGGAGCTAGAGGATGGGGGGAAGAGAGTAGCTTCATGTAGTAAAGGAGTGAGACCCTAGGGCTCTAAGAATGATTCGAGGTATGGTATGTCTCAACTAATAGCTTCTGTATCTATATATATAAGTACCAATCATTCATTCATTCCAACAATCTTGTTCAAGACCTAGAGATTCTGGTTAAAACGTTGACTTATCCCTCACGTCTGGAGATACCTTTGGGAGGAGACATGATAATCACACTTACACTGACAGAGTGATATGACCCTTGATGTGAGAGTTTTAGTTTGAACCTCTTGGTGGTTGTGTTGAGGCCATAATACGTTAGTTTGGGTTTGGACATGACATCCACAATTCACACTCAGATTAAATTTATTGGGAAAAAAGGTTTTTGTTTATCTACAATGTTGGGATGGGGTTTTCCATGGATGGAGAAAAAGGAAAACCATGAAGAATAGGACAAACTCATGCATTGGAGGGTGTATCCAATAACTTGTAAGTCAGACAAACTCAACCTTATGGCAGCAGAGTATGACTCTGAGATATTCTATACTCTAGGGAAGGGGAACATGGTAGCAGATGCACTCAGCAGGAGGTCTGGCCTCCATATGTTGAGTGAGGTGATAAAGCAGCCGGCTGCTTTGTAGATATCCATTGTAGATAGTGATGGAGAAACCTTCCTTCAGTCT
Organism: Viscum album; assembly: GCA_963277665.1. Lineage (NCBI taxonomy): Eukaryota > Viridiplantae > Streptophyta > Magnoliopsida > Santalales > Viscaceae > Viscum > Viscum album. Next base: position 75,684,785 of record OY728127.1, on the reverse strand, counting down.
CATACAGTCACTCCCCCACTTCTTCAGTGAGTCAGGGAGACACAACATGGGGATGCTAACTCTGAGACACTAAGTACTCAGATATCCATAGGGCAGGCACCTGATGGATTTACTGAAGGTGGGGAGCATGTCATCCTCTTCAGAGGACGTACAATGATACAAGTGTCATTTAATGAGGATGTGTTGGGGGAGTTCCACACATCCCCTCTAGCGGTTAATCCTGGAGTGGTGAAGATGTACCCGGATCTCTGACGACATCACTGGTGGCCGGTAATGAAGAAAGTAGTTGCATAGTTTGTCTCTCGGTGGCACACTTGTCTGCAAGTAAAGGTGGAGCATCACATAGTAAAATTCTTGGATCATCCTTTAGATGTCCTAGAGTGGAAGTGGGATGGGATATTCACATACATCATGAAAATACATCCATGTACATCCAGGGGTCATGAATCGATTTGGGTGATCGTTGACCGACTCACCAAGTCGGACCACATCCTACCGATCAGAGAACAGGGTTCAGTAGAGAGCATGGGATGCCTCCATGTGAAGGATATTGTGTGGATAGATGGAGTAACTTTATCTATTGTCTCTGATCTTGATGCAAGGATTATATCCTGGCTATGGAAGGGTTTATAGGAGGCTTTTCAGACGCAGCTTCGTCTAAGAACCACCTACCATCCTCAGACGGATGGCCAGACTGAGCGGACCATTCAGTCCCTCAAGGACATGCTCCATGTTAGTATCATCGACTTCGGTCATATCAGGGAGGATAACTTACCTTTGGAGGATTTTTCCTACAACAAAAAATATCACTCCACCATAGGGATGACACAATTTGAGGCGTTATACGGGTGACCTTACATATCACCCTTGTGCTGGACTAACCCAGGGGAGTTAGTAATGGTGGGATAAGAGATAGTATGAGATACTATAGAGAAGGTGTGAATCATCCAAGAAAAGATGAAGACTGCACAGAGTAGGCAGAAGTCGTATGTCGACAAGAGACAGGGACCTCTAGAGTTTGAGAATGGTGACCATGTCTTTCAAAGGGTATCACCCTGACAATGTTTAAAGATATTTGGACGAGGCGACAGGTTATCTACAATATTAATTGGACCTTTTCAGGTCCTCAACAGCGTTGGAGAGGTGGAATACCTCTTAGCTCTACCACCTCAGTTGCACTAGGTGCATGACATGTTCCATGTATCCCAGCTGACGAGATATGTGCATGACCCTTCTCACATCATTGACCATGGGGAGTTGGACGTCGATGATGGGGAAACTTTTGTAGAGGTTCCAGTGGAGATTGAGGATCGATAGGAACATGTCCTACATTGATAGTCGATACCATGGATGCGCATTCTCTAGCAGCACATGATCCTCTAGGAGAGCACATGGGAGCTGGAGGCTCAGATGCGTTCTCAGTTAGCCCAAATTTTCCCTTACTACTGAGTTGTGTCATACGAGGAAAAAGAGCCATATGTTCAGGATAATGTAATGATTCAGAACTACCAAGTAATTTTTTATTATATGGGATTTTTACGAGTCCACAAAAAATTACGACGCATGATTCGGGGCCCGGTGTGCCCTGAATCAATTTATGATGTTTTGTTCGGGTGCATTCAATAAACGTATGAACTGGTTTTTATAACATTTGATCTAGTTCTCGGAATTGAAATCCGAGGGAACTATTGAAGTCGCAGCGTCGGAATTATCCTGAAAATAATTTCACCTCAACGTGAGTTGGTTGAGAATAAAATTTAGTTTTTGGGTTTTTAATGAATGAATTAAATAAAAATAAGGTTGTGTAGCTTTATTATTAATTTTTGGTTAAAACCTCCACATAGAAGTTGAAATTTGGAAGTGTGGGGACCACCTGACCATAACCTCCCTTGAGAGTTTATGGTGGTGGGGCCCACCCGATCCTAACCACCCATGAGAGTTTACGATGTGGGGACCACCCAAGACTAAACCCCCCCTAATAATGGTGGTAGTGGAAAACCTCTCAACTTCCCTAATAAATGAGGGAGAGTATCTCCACCCCCACCCCCTCCATTTATGTGTCAAATCATCTTCTTTAATTTATTGTGCCAACACACATGAATTCATTCAGTGGAGCCAACTTAATTAATTCACCCTTTTTGAATTCTTATTCCAATGATACATTTTATAATATATTACCTTGGAATATCTTTCTTTTGGTTGGAAAAATGTTGGCAATGGAGGATTAGAGCTTTTGGGAGAAACGCTCTCATCAACGAAGAATGAAGAACGCATTCTTCTAACGAAGACTGCCTTCAACTATGAAAATAGACCTCCTTCTATCTTTATCAATAGTATTCTACCGACATGGGACATCTTCGACCGACCTTCCCTTCTCATCATTGTCAACGAACCGATGTACGAGCTCAGGATTGAAAGTGTGAGGCGGACCTGACGAACGACGACTACACATTCTTCTTCCCCGAGATTCTGTCAACGAACAAGGATAAAAAGTTGGGGTTCAAACTTTTTTCCTTTTTATCGTTCTTCATTTTTCCAATAGAGGATTAATATTTGAAGCCACATGTTATGACTCTAATGTTGAGGGTGTGGGCCGAACGAACACAGCCTGAAATCTCTATCATATTTTGTGGAATTTGACGATAAATGTGGCAAGAGTCCAGGATGATCAATTTCCCTCAACAATGGTTGTGGATCGATGGAAACATCCTGAGGAGTTCACATCTACTTATGGAATGAGAATCGGGCCCCTAAAACTCGTCTGGTGAACCACGGAATGTTCGTCGGTGGTGGGAACAGAAGAACATCACCAACGACGAAGGGAAAGGAGACCTGCCGCACGGACGACAGTGGTGCCACCACACCGTCAGAGGATTAGGTCATGCTCTATTGGACATGGAAGAGCAGCAGTGGCCGGTGTAAGTTCGACTACAAGAAGAACCAGCGGCCCGAGCCTAAAGGGTTTTCGGGGAAGGTGCGGCGCAGCGCGCTGCACGGTGGACCAAGCGGTCCCAGAATTGGCTGCGTCGGCATGTAATAGGCTACTGGCTCTGCCAGACACCAAAGGAGGCGTAGTGGAACCATGCCTCATAAGAGGTGCCGGGCCTCTCGGCCAGCCGAGAGGAGCGGGCATGTCGCGTGGGTCTCGTAGGACAAGGATCGGCACCACATGGCACCGGTTTTGAACCCCCCCCCCCCCCCCCCGAACGGATAAGCTGTTTGGGATTCCATGGGGTATGGCCTTCCCCCTAGATGTAGCTAGGGAAGACCCCCTGGGCCACCAGCTGTGGGCCGCGTGTGGGTGGAGCCCATCATGGGTCAGACCCAGCGCGGGCTGGGCCGCCCCCGCGGACCGGGTCAGACCCGCGGACTGGTTCAGACCTGCAGACCAGGTCGGACCGGCAGACCAGATAGGAGCGGAGAAATTGGTAACACCCCAGTCTAGACCCGAGTCAGACCCCAGTCTAGACCCGAGTCGGGTGGGGTCGGGCGAGGTTGGTCCGACTGGCCCGGACCAGATCCAGACCCGTTTGACTTGTTTCCACACTTTATCCAGTAACATGATATACGAGTGTCTGATTGACGAACCTTCTATGGAAATGGAAACCTTGGAAGAATACAGTTCTTTTGGTATACCCCACTCGAGGTTTGGACATAGTTGGGGTATGGTCGGGCTGAATCGAACATAAATCCAACCGGGGCCCCAAAACGGAAATTCCAATAAATCATAGACTATGCGTCGGATTGACACACCGTATGATGCGTTGGGTTTATTTTGGAAAGACGGATCTTTTGGATACATGAACATGGGATTTAGTGGAATTTTATGTATAGAATATTGGATTGAGAAGAAGACCCTCCCAAAATCAAGCATGCTTTGTGCGGAACCCTGTGGTTGGCTGCTCTCTGAGTACTATTCCAGGATCCTATATGGGTTTTACAGCTCTGACTATTGTTCCTAGACCTTGCGTGGGTTCTACAGCTCAGAATACTATTATGAGATCATTTATGGGTTTGAAAACTCTGACTATTGTTCCTGGATCTTGTGTGGGTTTGATTGCTCATACTACAATTCTAGGATCAGGTGTGTGTTCGACAAATCTGACTACTCTTCCTGGATCTTGTGGGGGTTCGACAGATCTGACTACTATTCCTCGATCATGTGTGGGTTCGACAGCTATGACTACTATTACTTGATTCTATGTGTGTTTGACAAATCTAACTTGTGTTGCTGGATCCTGTGTGGGTTCGATAGCTCTAACTACTGTTCCTCGATACTTGTGGGTTTGATAGCTCTGACTATTATTCCTGGATCCTATGTGGGTTCGACAGCTCTGACTACTGTTCCTGAATCATGTGTGGGTTGGACACCTCTAACTACTATTCCTGGATCCTACGTGGGATTGACTTGATAGATGATTTAATGGCTATGACTAATCATCTCTAACTCTCTACATAAGTTTTATTCCTGTTTGCGCTGAGTCAGTAACTTTTTTGATTACCTAATGATTCAGATGGATAACTTGATAACTTAGGTATATGTAAGGGAATATACCTATGTGGGGTTATCTATTGATATCATACATTGTGGTTTATCCTTGTTAAATTTTGTGAGACCTAGAGGGTCTCTAGGTACCTACTAAGTATCTTTATACTCCCTGCTGCAGGGCTATGCCCGCACCTCATTTTGTTGGTGGCAGATGCCAGACAGTGATGAGAGTATTATGACTAAATGTACCTGGAAGTGGACCATACGACATGAAAATATAGGGAGTAGACGGAAAAACATGGTGTCCTGATGAGGCTATCTGTACCTACCCTTTAGGTAATAATCCCGCAGGATGTCCCAATAAATATTTTCCCATTCTTCAGTTCTACTTGTATTTCCAATTCCTTAAAATTTACAGTTGGGCTTGTATTTCCGGCCCCTTTTAATTTTCAGTAATCTTTTGTTATACATTTTAAATAGTTTTTTGTATCTAGATGTGTGATCTATTGTATGTGTTATAGGTTATAAAGGAAATTCCTTACTGGTTTTATGGAATTACACCTTCAGTGCTAGTCACCAGCCCCTGGCCTAAGGGAGGCAGGCTTGGGGTAGTCCTGGCACGGTCCCCGGGGGACGGGTCATGAAATCACTACTCATACCATCGTAATAGACACAATCCATTCCCATGGTCGTCTTAGTAGTCAATGTTAACTCCCAAGACCATTGTAGTTTATCTCCTTAGATATAAATCTTTACTCAATGAATTGGAGGGAGATCAAAGTTCAAACTATCTAATAATGAAATAATACCATGTGCCACCAAAACATAACATATTTATAATTATCATAATCCAAGGAGAATAATGTCTGTCATAAACATGTAATCATATCATAACCTATGGAAAATACATAGGTTTCACAATCATTTTATCAAAAGAATTACCCAAGAAAATATGTTCTGTTTCATAAACATTATTCCCTCAAAACATAAACCATTCAAAGAAAGAATATGAATGGTATTCTTTAACAATGAAATTTTATGTCATCATAGGTGGGGAAGGATTTTGATAGATCATAGGGAATATGAAATTTTTCTACAAAACACCTTCTAAAACATAAAACATTTTCAAAAACATTTTCATGGAATCCACATTTTAAAATTTTTGTGGAGTTATGAAAATAATTTAGAATTATTCCTGTTGAAAATATCCTTTCCTCGCTGAAATAGATTTTTATAACAAAATTTTTGTCCAATTTAAATAAAAACAATTAAATTAAAAATAACCTAATCAGAATTTTTGATAATATTAAAGGAAAAAATGCATCAAGATATTGTAAAAAATCATTCTTTCCATATTTGTTAAAAACATTATTATCATACTTTTTCAAAAAATAAATAAAAAAAGTACATCAATTGAAAAATAAATGAAATATTTATTTCAATCTAATTAGTACAAATTAATAATGGGTAGTAATTACTTCAAAACAAATTAGTAACCAAGTAAAACAGTTTATGAAAAAAAATTGAAAACAATAACATCGATGTTTTATATTACCCAATAGGGACTAAAAAATAAAAAATCCGAAATATGGAAGATATTGGGAAATCAAATGTCATCACTTTATAATCAATATAATAATGTTCCCCAAATAAAAAAAATTATATAAATGTGGAAATATTATAACCTTTTAAAAAACAATCATAAAGGAAAATTAAGATATGTATTTACACTACATAGAAGAAACATGAAGTGTTTGTGGCATGTGTCTCACATAAATGAAGATGAGACAAAAATCCTAATACATAAAACCATTAAAATATTCCTTTTGAAAAAATTTGAACGAAATTGAAAATTTTCAAAAAAAAATGTTCTTTATAATCCATTATTAATATAAATAAATATGTATCATAATACAAATAATATTGAAATCGAGAATGGATTGATTCTTTATACATAAAAAGCATCCCATTTCAATTTGGACATTTAAATAATATACACAATATCATAAAATGAATATTTAAATACCATAAAGATAAACATATTAATGATATGAAAGATAATATGAGAAGTACAAACACCGCACACAATAAACTGGTTGTGAACAAGTCTTATATATTATGAAAATTAATAGTGAGACGTAATTCCCTTACCATATGTATGCTAGTCTCCATATGTGTCTGAAACACTAGTATAATGGTTCAAAAAATATTAATAACTTATACCCGAATTATAATATTATTTATGATATAATATATTATTCATTTATATCTTTACATTACCTTTTTTTTAATTATATCCAAGTTGATGCAATATTTTATGTAATAATTTCATTCCTAATCAAACGTGTTTTGACATGTTATTCTTGATCATGTTACATAGATCATAATTTACATAATTATGTAATTTATAACTTGATTTATATGTCATATATTTTCACAATGTATATATACAGTTGAATGATATATGAAATATAATACTTTATTCATAGAGACGTTAGGTTTTACGTATGCATGAAGGATGTTTTTGTTATCTTGTGGTATTGAATGAAAATAAGTGAATGTCATATATTTACATATATATATATATAAATATATATTATTTAAATTATTCTTGTATCATTTTTATTTCATATATTTCATACGTACTAATAATATATATATTTTATAATCATCCTTTAATGATGAACATGGATGATGAATCTCATCGCATCGTGGAGATGGAAATTAATACATACGGAAGAGTGATTATATCATTTTATATTGGAAAAGAGCATGGATTTTGATGAAATATGAATTATAAAGGAACAATATTATTTCATATTTAACATTTACATAATATATATTAATAGTTATACCCATATCCATAATTTATATATGAAATATAGTTTACACCAAAGTGTGGAGATGATATGACATACACAAGAATGAATGGTTATTTTGTTTTTTGTTGGATGGATAAAAGGAGTAATACGGTTTTCCAATAACATTAAAAAAATCTCATCATATATTAAATTATATATTAATTGGTTTTCTATAGATCAAACATTGAAATAAGTAGTAGAAAACAAAAAGAACATCAAAATAGGTGATAAATCAATTACCTCTTTTTTGGGTATCTCTAGCTAATTTGTACAAAAAGGACTCCATAGGATGGATTTATACCCATTGTATGGACTCTAGAATATATTTAGGGATGTTTCGATAGGAAATATGTAGGGTTTGGCTGATTCAAATTTCATTATAGGTGTGAATTTAAGAGAAATAGAAGTTCCTTTTTAAAAGAGAGTGGAGGGGCACTTCAAGAAACTCTAAAAATAATAAATTAATATATATGAATATTCAATTTAAAATATATCCAAAGTGTCCTTATTAGAATATGAGATGAGGATCAGTCAAAAATGCATAAAAAAATTCATTTTATGTAGTTACTGTAAAATTACAAACAAACCCAATTGGATCATTTATGAAATATTAGACATTATGAATGTTATTTTTACTGTCCTTATATTTTTATTAATTTTATAATGTTTAATTCAATATTATTTATTTTAATGTATTATTTTTGTCAAATTTGACACTGTTCAATATTTTCATTTTTAAAAATATCAAAACAAATTCATAAATTAAAAGGAATACATATAATATTTTATTAAAATGTCTAAGATATCTATAATTTTTTATGTCAATAATTAATTAAAATTATATTATTTTTAATATTTTCCATATCATTTATTTGATATCAATTACCTAATCTATTACATCATCATTATTATAAAAGCCATTAATTATGTTATTTCATCTATTACAATTGAAAATAAATTATCTAGATGAAGATAAATTTATTTTATTTCAGATTTACAATTATAGTTGATGTTATCTGATGTATAACCATATATTAAAAATGATTTAGTTATAATATTTTGAATAAGACAATTTTAGCTCTTCTTTAAATAAAATGAAATAAATCAACATATCTAACATTAGTGTCTTCAAAAGGATCATATTTTCCAATTATGGTTGATTTGGGTCGAAAAACCACCCATCCAATGAAATTAGGACAATATTTTGGTTGATTTTATATTGATACAATATTATTTTTACCTTTAATTAGCCGATTTACTTTTAACCGTGATAGATAAAATTCCAAAACTACTATTCCCCAAAAATTATTTTGAGCCTTTTAGACATATGTTTTTGAATCATATTAAAAAAAATTATATCCTTTTTTCGAAAATCAATTCACAGTAGTGGTAAAATTACATTTGCTGCTAATACCGAAAATGTGGATAAAAAGTGAGTAAAAGAGGCGTTCAAATGTCCAATAAATTTATATGTCTAAAAATGCATTCAAATGATCTAAATTGCATTAAAATATGTATTATTAATCTAATATGACATTTAAATCAATTTAAATTTCAAAACTATTTAAATGAAAACGTCATTTTTTAACTACAACGTGTTATATTTCTCAACACATCAAAAATGGAATGTTTTCAGAGAAATACAAAATATTCAACCTATGATAATTTCTATGTTTTGATCTAAAAAATGATATTTATTTTGTAGAATTAATTTTCTAAATGTGTCTAAAATTATATTCTTTTTTAGAAGTGGTTCATTAGTGAAAATGAAAAATTTTAAATATAGAAACACTTTACCAATAAATAATGTCATTCATTTAAATATGTTATATTAATGTAAAAAAATTATACACATTATTAATATTCATATTAAAATTATTAATTGATACTTTATAATTACCTAATTAAAATAATTATATATATATGTGTGTGTTTCATATAAACTCATTGTTGCATGCATGGTACACTAAGTGAGTGTTTCTAGTAGTGGAAGCCAAATTGGTATTACATGTAGCCCAAGACAAGTCGATATTGTGTGTGGTATTTGTGTTTGACTGAGTGTTTTAATAAATATATAAATAACTATTTCCAGTTTTGCATGAAATGAAAAATACCCAAAAGATATATTAATTTCAAAATAAAATTCAAAAAATCCAATTGAGTAACATGGAACCTTAACCAGGGTACACCATTCATTATGAAATATATGTTACATTTCAATACAATGGACATGATTAATTTTATTTTCAATTTGTATGTTATAGGAAAATACCATTAGTATAATTGGGGTTTTAAAGCTGTTAAGATAAAAAATACACCACACTTTAATGGTATAATTAAAGTGTTAATCCATCAATCATTATAATATATAAAATATGTAATGATGTTAATGAATAATTTTTTTTCTAATAATAAAATGAAATATTGTTTTTTCACTACACTGAAATGCGTCAAAAGGAGAATTAGTTTCATGATAAGATAAATTTAATCATTATATATATACATGTAAAAATTTGTAACATGCAATATTACATGATAATTATAGATCATTGTTGGCTTTAATTCAATATAATGGTGTGAATTTATATATTATACATTTATCGATTCATCTAATATAATTGGTACAAATTAAGAACACAAATGATGGCCTGAATGTTTTATATCATCAAATTTATTATAAGGAAGAAAAGGGATTTTTAAATTGAATTATTGATTAGTTTTATTAATTTGAAAATTATATTTCTAATAAAAGTAGAAAACAGTAGGACTACTATTTTATGTTATTATATCACATGGTTTATTGTTTTTTCATATACAATTAGAGAGAAAAAAACACTCATCTCTAAAAATAACTATAGAGTATTTTAAAAAATATATAAATTTAGATTGAAACAATTATTTGTAAACTACGTAACTACATTTGCGATAGAGACAAATTTTTACCTCATTGAATACATCTAAATCCATTTAAAAACTTATTTCATCATTTCCTAACATTTATGCATGAGTTTCCTTCTTCTATAAATATCCATGGAAATTTAAAATTCAGGGGTTTGAGAATTATGAGTCACTCCTTTGTGTGAAAGCACCCCCAATGTGTAACCACCTTCCGTTTTCTAAAAGGGAATCCATGCAGAAACATTAGAAAACAATTGAAAACAATATTATTTCTTCATGTTTATATTTTATCATGAATCAAGATAAAATAATGATGATATTATACCAAAAATAAATTTTGATAGTTTCCATAAAGGGTCATATACCAAAGATTATATTATATAATGTATTAGGAAACTATTTTTCCAAGTACTTAGTGGGACATTCTCTACAAGTAAATATTTGTGAATCTATATTGTTGGAATTTAAAAATCAAAATTCCATGTATTTTTTACACATAGAAAAAATTGACAACACTGAATTGTGAATAGAGAGGCTATGCCTAATTGGGTACGTTTATAAAAGAGGTTATTATAAAAGATTTATTTTTATCAGATTCGGTAATATTTATATAATGGATCAAAACCATGGAATATGAGATAACACCAATTTATAAAAGTGATTTAAACTCATCATGGGATTTTTTCTCACAAATGCCAATAACCTGTGAACTAATTAGTCTAATGGTTTAATTCAGAGTAGGTATCTAACCTCTTTACAAGAACACACATAGGCCCCAACCTCAATGTGTCATTTTCATATTCCCCCTTATAGTTTTGTACTCTCTATATCTTGTTAGATTAAAACCACCTATCAAAACATGAGATAAATTGTAAATTATAACTTTTATACAAAACTCAAAATCAAATTGCAATGGATAGACATTTGTATCCATCTTTTTTAAAATTAAATTATATATTATATTTATATTTAATGGACTATTTATATAGAAAAATAAATGTCCCTCTCTGTGTCACTTAAATTTTATGGTGGTATCGATCATTTATTTGTGAATCTCGCAATGTATTAGCCATTATGGATACTGTAGAATACGCCAAATTGACTATAGACCTAGAATATTCCAATCATTTATACCAAAACTCCCCAAGTTTTTTTAGTCATCACATCCAATATAAAATTATAATTATATATTTTGTGATTATTTATGGGACACTCCTATATAACTCCAACATTAAAAAAAATTCATCACTTTTTACTTAAGGGTCAATGTTGTGTCACCATATTTTGAATGATTTAAAAATTACATTGGGGTTAACATAAATAGAACACAGTCATTTTTTACTGAACAACCATAAAATGTACCATGTGGCCTATATATGATTGAACGTAAAATACACCATGATTTTCAGGGTTGTATGGCAGTAAAATAAACCACATCTATTCTTTTCACATGGAAAAAAATTTACTACATTCCTTTTTTAGTATTATTGAATAACTTGGTTTTTGAATCCCTGCAATGGGATATATAGGTATAACCCTTTTAAACCCAATCTCAATAAAAATATACTTGTAATTGGGAAAAAAATTGGATGTCATTATATAAACCATGTAAACCTTCCTATGTGGATTAAAACTCTAGAAAATAATTCAGAATCATCCTAATTGGGTTCCCTCCTCTTTGGTTCCACCACACATAGAAATATACTAACTCTTTAAGTACTTCTAGCGATATGTAAGAATGTCTTTAAATCATGCTGGTTAGAAGAAAAAATGATCATTAATTATCATTAGTATTAATATTGGTTATGCATAAATACTCTTTATTGATGAGCTAGAGAGTCCTTATGAACTATCGGTCCTGAACATATAAAACCATAAATCATCATTTGGATTTAATTTGTGAATACATTATCACTAATACTTATTAACAAGTAATCAATTATGTAATTATTTGTGATGATCTAAATAAACCATTAATCTCAACAGTGATGGTCCAAAAGACCCATAAATTTTATTTGTTATTAATCAGAAAAATACATAATTAATATTGATTGTAATATATGTAATTATTAAACATATACTAATAAGAACAAAGAAAATATACATCATTATTTATGTCAAGAAAATAGATCAATCAAATAGTGATGTGTTAGTGGACATGTATCCCCATACCGATTAAGATCACATATGATAAATATCCTTATTCCTCCTATAATGGAAGAAAATTCTAGATTTCTTATAATTTGTAATTATGATATCTATTTTTCACATTCATAAATTCCCTCACGCAATAATAATAAGATTAAATACACCTCATGTGTATGATAATTTACCTATATCATAGTTTTTTTATTCCTTGGTCAACTAATTATCTTAATAATTAATTATTTCCCTATAATGGTTATAGTGGATGTAAAATAAACAAAAATTGTTATAAAAAATGATTTCAGAAATAATTTATAAAATCTAAATCTTACCGAAAGCCCAATACATGAAATGAAACTCCCCTGTTTGGATATTTAACATCTAATACACTTAATATTGGTATGCATAATCTGTTTATATATCCAAATATGAATATTAAAATAAAAAATCAATGAAACTAAAAACTATTTAACACAATATAAAATCCATTACCAATGACAATGATGTATTGATTTTTACTAAATGATTATAGTGAAACATCTTTGGTCATTTTTCATATTATTTAAGACCCTGAACATTAAAAATTTCATTTGGTGGACACAAATATGATCTGAAACATAATATGAATTGTGGAACTCTAGTGGTTCCCATATACTTTATGATCTATGACTATCCTACCATGAATCACAATTTTATTTTTCCCACCACCTCTAGCAAGAATGCATGGTTACATTTTCTACTCACTCATATTAAGTGTCTACAATTTCCTATGGTCAACATGCTTGTACAAGAATAATAAATTTTTTTTGTAATCCAAATTCACTACACATATAAGAAAATACTATAATGGGGTATCTTGTGTTGGACGATCCAATAATTAATATATATTAGTAGGGGAGAGAACCCCCACCCCAGAAAAATCTATAACACAATCAGTAGTATCCCTCCTTGATGTGGTGAAAAAAAATACGTTCCTTCTTGGAATTGGATTTTGAGATTTTTGCCTATATTCAGTATATTTCTTGGGAGTCAATAAATAATGATGCCACCCATAATAGTTGTAGTTATTAGTTAATTACTCTAAATTTACCAAATGAAACTGATGACACCAAACCACAATCTTTTCATTCATAAGAATTGAGAAGGTGATCCATCAATAGGAAATCCAACAAGTTGATTTAAATTGGAACAAAATCCCCATTAATTATTTGAAAAACTAAATAATATCCCTATATTATAATGGATTCCCATTGAATATTTAGTTTTATGATGGTAGGTAATTACCCTTGTATCTAAGTGTGTGCATCATAGACTGAATATTTCATCCTCATCCATATAATAATATTCTATTACAATAGAAATTTATCTCACAAGGTCGTTAATATTTATGATGAATGGTATACCAATAATAATATAGAAAACTATTTAGTGGTCCTCAACATAGATATATCATAATGTATATAGGACCTCCTCATTCAAAAAAATAAATAATCCATGTATGAGTCATATGGGATAATTTTTCAACCAGTAACCCATTTTATAGTACATTCAATACAGCAGTAGTAAATAGCCCATATTTTATAATTAATTTATAAAATGAAATAAACTATGAATAAAATGATGATATCATCCTCATTCTCTTATAGAAAAAAAAGAATTAGTGGTTATACCATTGTAACTAACAGATAATAATTTAGACTATACTCTAATTTTGTAAAAGGATACCTCTTAATAAGATATAATATATTAGAGAATGGTCTCTATAAAAGGTACACCACAATAAGTTTGTGATTCCTTGAAAAAATAAAAAATCCACTAATATTTTTGTCTTAATAAACCACATCGATATAGAATCAAACACTCAGTTATTCTAAAATATTTATGATAAATCTAACCTTTATCGATACATTTGTAGAGAGACATCTGGTATAATAAAAATGACCATATGAAAACTATATTGAATTTCATTTTTATCTTGATAAAATATAAAATTAATTAGTATAGGAAAATATTCTAGTTGAGTATTGTACCATTTATAAATACTAATGTATTCTTCCCAAAAAATTAAATAATTTTTTTTCCTAACCTACACCATAATATATAATCGATGCTAAATCATTTCATTAGTATACATATAAAATATAAATGATATATTTATCCACTAAATATTTTCGAAAAATTATATATGAATGTTTATGTTTTTTATATTTTGATAGTGGGAGTCCTCAAGTCTCGTAGGAAAATTATGTTTCTTCCTCCGGATTATATTGATTACCTTTACAAAATATAATTACCAATTAAAGTGTTATCCCTAATGAACTTCTCAAGGATGTGGAAAATATTTTTCCCTTCAGTTTTCCACCATTTTTCATTAATGAGTGGATATAGTGAACATATTATATGAAACATTGCTGGAAACAAATTGATGCATGTAATTTAATGACTCTTTTTATAGATATAACTCCGGAAAATCATATATTATGTTTAATATATTACACTTCCATCAATAACATGCCTAAACAAGATATGACTTAAGGATATCAGTTAAAAAACATATTAATAATTTTTTTAGTAGGGATAATCTATCATAACAAGGATCGGAAAACCATTTCAGAAGAGAACACCTCATGTCATGGTTCTTACAGGGCCAATAATGGATATGATGGGTGGAACCTAATAAAAAATCACTTCAAATTGTTCCTCTAGAGATATTAACCCAATATGAAAGAATAATCATGGATAAAATAATATCCATAACATCTCATGGAATTCACAAAACCACAAGGTTTGGGGATATTTGTTTCAAAACTACCAATACCCATACCATACTGGCTATGGGAATTTTTATCTCAACATCTATCCCTACCAAAATACATAATTAAAATAAGTTTTGATGAAATTGAGTCATCATCTACATATTATAATTGAGTATTTCATTGGAGGGGGAGCCCCCACTAGCAACAAACCAACTTCTGACATCTCAAAACCCGAATTTAACAGACGTTATGGGATATGTATATTAGAATGAATTCTATATAAAATATTCTACAATAAAACATAATATTTTTCCATGACAAAATTTGCATCGTTAATGGGGAACAAGTTCATAAGCCTCTCATTATTGACAAAAATTTCTACGGATGAATTTACAAACCTGATTTTGTAATTTAATCCAAATAAGGATCTATATCATACATATATTTAAATAAATGAATACTTATTGTTCATACATTAATATTTCTTAATATATATTGTGAAACTAACCATCTAACATATGGGGGAGGAAAAAACCCAAAAGAAATAATTCATAAAAAGAAAATTCCCTCTATAATGAAGTCCCCAAGAAGAGTGTATACATATAATAAATAACATAATTAAAAAATTTGGAATCCATCAAAAAATAATGGTTTTTAACAATAAAATTGATACTAAAAAATCATTATCCTCTTAAGGCCCAGTGACATTCAATTCACAGTTTAAGAAACTTTTTTTCTCAATGTGAATATAGATTTCCATTCTCATACATCATATCATCATTTAAAATATATTCAAAAACCTCTTAATTCATAAATCAGAATTTATTTTTAGGTATAATTATATTTATGGAATACCTTGTTTAATTATCATCAAAAGTTTGAGTGTGTTTATGTCTTTCAACATCCTAACATTTACGTGAAAAAAATAGGTTTATATTAGGTTAGTAAAATCATCAATAAAAATAATTGAGTATTTACTTACAATCTCAATATTTTGTATCGTCAGTCCACAATCATTTGAGTTTACTAACTCAAGTAGTCTATAAGATATATTTTCCATCCCCTTGTGATTCATAATCAATATTTTTTCAATATGACATATAACACTTAATTTGATCATTTCAAATTATATTATATATATATATATATATCTTCGAGCATGATGTGCTTATCCATATTCTTCAAATATAAATTACTATGTGCTCTATATAAAATTTAATTTCATAATTATTTCTCTAGAAATAATAAATTTAGTCCTAACAAATAATTATTTTATCCATAAATAAGTGATACTTAAGATAAACATATCAAATATCTAATTGTGGCACTCATTATTTAAAATAAGTAATACTTATTTTAAACCAATTGTGGCACTCATTATTTAAAATATCACCACATTATAGTTATTTAAAAAATAAGTGATAATTAAGATATATACATATCCAATATCCATCAATAAATAAAACATTAATGTATATCTTTTAAAAAATATAATTTTATACATCTCTTTTTACAACACGTGATCTATGTTTTTAACAAGTGTATGTCCCTGCATCAATAAGTTAATATAGATTCAAGATATTTTTATCATCAGTCTTGTGTAAAATGAAACCAATATCATGGTTCCATAATTTATAACTATTTATGTACATGTAGTCATCTATAGTAACATTTTGATGAAATAAATTATTCATTACATAAATATATTTTTAATTCTCATTTTTTCATTTGCTTCATAGGTAACATCATTGTATAATTATTGTAAGTATTTCTATGTTAATCAGACATCCCAAATATATCCTATAGAAAATATATTGCATTTTTTTATTATACAATCTTTTAAGGATTTTTTTGATATAATTTTAATAATAATATTTTAGCTATACCCCATTATTCAGACATCTCTTTGATTAAGCTATTGAAGGATTATACCAAAATTCATATTATATGTGTCTATAGACTCTAAATGAACAATATAATCTATAAAAGTAAAATTTACTTGTATAGAAGAAAGGAACAAAAATATATTCTCATTTTGATTCATCTATATTTGATATATACTACTGATTTTTTACCTTATATAGCTTAGGTGAATTCTCTTTAACATTGATCTTTCCCTCATTATTGGTCTCAACGTACTTTTCCATATACACCTATTTACCTATGGAATTTCAAAACTCATCATATATTTCTGTATAATGTATATTTCTCTTTTAATTTTAATTAATAAAAATCTTAATTTCATTATCATTTTATCCACTAATGGAATTATAATAATATTTATCCAAAAAATTATAATTACTACAAAGGAATAATAAATTTTTAACAAAATAATAAAAAATACTTATATTTTTTTATATTTTTGTTACATTGTTTAAGGTATAATTAATAATTTATATTAATATTTTATTTATAAATATAATTATCCCTCCATTAATTCATGAAGGCCTATGAACTCTAAATTTTTAATAATATGATTTTTAGTGGTTATCTAAAATATAAAATCTCTTCATTCTGTAATTTCAATGAGACATACTGTATTTATTTTGAAATATATCATCACATGTACTAATAATTTTTATGTGAACTCATCATCTGATTTTATTGATGAATATTTCATCATATTCTATTTCTTATTATCTCTTTTATTTTTTCTATTTTATTTCAAAAAAGAACATGTCCCCATATTGAAGCTCTTTTTTTGTGTTTCATCAACAATATAGTCTTCTTTAATAATCCTAAATACTTGTTCTCTTGAGGGGTATTTTTGGTGATTTGATATGGATATTAAGGATATTTTTCCTTCTTTATATAAGTCTTCGTATTCTATATTGGTTTATTTATAACAAGATGTGGATCAATATTATATGAAAATAGTTTCCGTCATTGTTTTATTTTATTTTTCGTTTAAATTAATTAATATTCTACACTATTTATTATAGTTATCATTTTCATTTTTGATGAACATTTTGATTGACCTTACTTCATATCATGTTCATCATTATTAACGATTTTTTTAGAAAATGACTATATTTTGTCGAATTAAATCATTTTAATAGTCTTATTACACTATATTTACATTTAAAACATTACAATAATGATTAGATATTTTTTAAAGAGCATGAAATCATCTTCCATGATGGATTCATCTTCATGATACTTCATTGACTCGAAAATATTTTATCATTTTGGAGCATTTTAGATTGATCATTTTCATTTTTACTTTTTCTTATTAAGTCATGAACTGTTCTTTTATGAAAGGTGATCAAAACGTTGTCATGCATTTTCATTGTTCACTAATCCAAGTCATTATCATAAATGGATTAAATATACTTCTTAAATTTATCCATGAGGATTGAAATAATCATCTTCATCGTAGCTGAATATTCACATTCATCAATATAACTATATAGGATATATTGTTTCCTTGAAATAATTTAAAATATATTGAGATTCATTTTTAGAGACAGGTGCTTAGAAAGAGCATGATCCCATGGCCCTGTGATACTATAGATTAATTTATAAATATATTAAATATATTATATATCACTTGGGCATAATTTACAAATAATATTGAATATCTCCTAAATAGATTCTCAAATTGAAAATCTATGAGCACTGTTGAAACCATATTGTGGGATTCACCATAGGAATGACATAATGTTTGTCGGCACTAGACGTTTGGATAAAGTAATAGTTATATGGTACGTTACGTAATTTAATTAAATTGATGGTTTTATTAATTAATTTATTGGTTACATATCTAATTACATTTATAAGTATCTGTCTATAGATGATCTCAAGTGTTACAAACAAAACCCTAGGTCTGTTGGGAAGATGTTATATTATACTTCATTATCGAATTGTTATTAGTCGAGGACTGAAGGAAATATCATGTTTTTCATAGATAGTGAATGTGAGGGATTTTCTTCCTCATGTTTGAATGTTTTCATCACCAAAAAATTAACAAATATTGAGGTTGGTCCATATTTTTTTTATTTCAAAATTTTTTAATAAATTAGACATTGATTAATTAACATCCTTAATTTTTACCATTTTCCATCATTCTCTTAAGCCATAAAAATAGTTGATTCATTCTTATATTTAGTTAAACTTCGTACTTCATTATTATCATCCAATTTATGATTTCATTGTCCTATAAATCTAGTAAATTTAAATAATAACTTTGTAATTGTAATTTTACTATCTCCATTCACTACTTTCATTGATGTTGTCTTGTGGGATAATGGTTTGAATTTTTTGGGGTGAGTTCAAGATGATAGAAACCTTATATTTGATGTGATAGGATGAAGAACATATATTATGATGGATTAAAAATATAGTGTAGTATGATGTGGGAATGATGGTGATCCTTCCAGGGATCATGAATCCAGTAACGTATCAGGAGACACAATGAGTGACGAGTGGTATTATAGAGACCCAAAACATGACGTACATGTACATTACATTACTTTTTCGGAATACTTAATACATAACAAAAACCAACACTCAAGGACCATAATTTTTTAGTGTATTTCGAAACTCAGAACATAATCTTCTAATTGTGGTGAAAGATCTTCAAAATCTCTCGTAAAGATCTTCCCATTTTGTTTTCTTAACTAAAATCTTTCTTTAAATACTGGGGAAAAGAAACCATTAAAGGGTGAGCTCAAATTCTCAGTAAGGGTAAACATAGAGAACATAAAACAATCCATAAACATTTGAATGCAAAAGCTTTAACATAAAATCTAAACATTAAAATCTTGAGCAAAGACATAAATCTTGGAAGTACAAAAGGCATATATCATAAAGGAACATCAATATTGATAAAATAGAATGGGAATAAATAATTTATTATGGAAACTATTCAACACTTGTTATGATTTCCATAGTATCCAAGGAATTTCTTCCAAGACCATCGTAGTGGACAAAGTCCCTTTCTGAATCGAGTTCACTCCTCGTTCCAGTCCGGTCTCACTGAACCAGATTAACTTACCATTCCATCCATGCCTATCCCATTAGATATAAATATTTACCCAATGCATTGGAGGGAGATATAGGTCCCACCCAACTCATAATGAAATCATTCTTACTTGTTCCACAAAATAAACATACATCATTCATAATAACCCAACGAAAAAAAAGGGTTTCATAAACATCATCCAATCATCACATAATCCATATAAAATAAATGGATATCATTTCATAATAAGAAAAGTGAAACCATGTAAATCATAGAGACATTATACTTGAAAAATACACATATGAAATTATGTCATCATATATGGAAAATGGTTTTGATAAAACACTTGAAATGAATTCTTGAGGAAAATATCCTTTCTTCTTAAAAGTCGTTCTCTTTTCACAAAATGTCATGCAATTTTGAAAGAAAAGGATTTTGTTGAAAATAGTCATGAAATCATTTGGGGGAAGCTTCATTAAAATTAGGCTTTATAAAACTGTAAAAATCCTTTCATGTCTTATAAGTAAAAAAACATTATCCTCATACTTTTTTCGGAAAAGTCAAAAAGTAAATTGTATGGTAAACAAAATAAAGATTCCTTCCTTACGATGTGGTAAATGTAGAAAAGGGTAAAAATGACTCTACACATACATGAAATAAAATTATGAATTTTATGAGAACATTTTGAGAACATATGGACGTGGATAATAAACATTACCCCAGTAAATACTTATGAATAACAATCGAGGATAAGAATGAGATTCGAATAATTATCCCTTACCTTAGGTACGATATTCTTTGTACGTATCCAAAACTCCTGTATAATGATTTAAATAATGAAATTGAATTATTAAAGAATCATATTCATTTTTATGATATCATATATGGTTCACTTATGACTTTATATTACCCGTTCTTTTGTAAATTTCATGTCAAAGCAGCGTTTTGGGTAAAACGTTTTATTTATCATACGTGTTTGGACTTGTGGTTATTTATATTATTACTAATTATATCATGATTTAATTACTTCCAGAATGTAAATAATGATATATATATATCATATATATTCAGTATATATATATATAATACAGATAAATGAAATGAAATACACCGTTCATGAAGACTGTAGGCCGCGCGTACGCATGAACACAGTTTTCTTTTCCTTGAATGGAAGTAAGTAGATGAAATATATACATATAAATGTATAAATAATTAAAATAGATTAATTGTGTCATATATATCATTATTATTCATTATATATACTTTATAACCATTGTTGAATGGTTAATCATGGAAAATGAATCTCATCGTGCTCGTGGAGACGGTAGTCCATAGGTATGCATGAGCGATGATATCTTTCCCATGATCATGGAATTGTATTGAAGTGTATGTATAATATTAAAGAATCAATATCACTTTACAATAAACATATATAGTAATTTATTTTCACATTTATACCCATCCATTTAAGGTGGTGGTTGAAACACTATTTACACCACGGCATGGAGACGGTATTCCGTACGTATGCACACGTGGTGATTTTGTTTTCCGTAGGATGGATAGAAGGTGAAATAGAGTTGTTTCATATTCATAATTAAATATCAATATATTATTGATATGGATGTTATTACTTTATAAAAAACAACTAGATAAGAAGAAGTTGAAGAAGAAAGAAACTCGAGAGAATCGAAAGAAGAGATTACCTCTTCTTTGACGCACCTCCTTTAAGCCTTCCCTTAAGGAAGTAGAGTTGGACTTTTTAGAAGACCAGAACCTCAAAAATGTTTTTAGGGAAGTGGATAAGAGAAATGCACAAGGTTTGGCCGAGCATCAAGGCTCAAATGGGTGTGAAGAGAAGAGGAAACTGGTGCCCTTTTTATAAGGGAGGAGAGGGGCACCTTTGGAAAAACTCAAAATATTATTTTATAATAAAGTCATATTCGGTTTATAATAGCTCCAAATTGTTTTATTTAGAATATAAAGTTGGTAAGATTCTATATCCTCGCAACAAATTTATTTTAGACATGTTTAGGTAACAATTAATACTTATCATTTAGATTTAACTCTAAGTTAAATAATTTAACTTTTACCATGTCTTCATGTTTTCTTACACTATATGGTTAATAGACATACTATAACAATCCAATCGATCCCCAAGTGGTTCATTATTAATATATATATCATTATCTATGTCATTTGCCTGACCCTTATATTTTTAGGAATAAAATAATAGTTAATAATAAAATATTTATTTTAAAAACTATTTTATGTCAATTTTGACACTATTTGGTAATTGATTTTTGTGAAAATTATAACAGCATGATTAGTTCGAAAAAAGTTAATTAAATCAATACTAACATGTAATATTAACATATAAAATTAGATTAATTAATAAAAAGTCTAAAATTATAGTTATTTGGGTATTTATAACATCAATTATGTTAATATTTTATTAATAAGGTAATTACTGCATCATCATTGTGTAATAAATATATTAAATTATTTAATATATAAAAATTATAAATAAAATACCATTATGTAAAAAATAGTATTATCTTTCTAATTAATATTTATAGTCGAATTTATCTTATTTATAAATCCATATTAAAAATGATTTATTTATTAAACATTTCTTTTAACTATTTTAACCCTTCTTTAAATAAATTAATAATAAATGTCCTAATCTAATCCAAGTGGACCAAAATGGTAATATTTTATTCCTAAGGTTGTTTTTGGTCTAATTACACTTATCCAATAGAATTAGGACATGTGTTATGGTAACAATAATAGCATTTTTACCCTTAATTACCCTATTTACTTTTTACCGTGGTAAATAAATGTAAAAAGTTACTACTCACCAAAAATTATTTTCATCTCATTGAACCACATTTTAATCCTTGATATTATTCGTGTCTCTCAGATTTTCAAAATTCCACACATAGAAGCGGTGAAATTATGTTTTATGTGAATTTCTAAATTCTCCTAGTAGGTGGGTAAAAGACGGTGAAAAGTTCAATAAAATTTTTATATATCTAAAATTATTATAAAATGACTCCAATTAATTACATTGAACTTATATAGGTATTATGTATCAATTTTCACATAAAATAAATTTAAATAAAATAAATAATTATTTAAATAAAAAGTCGGTTTTTAAATAGTAACTCAGTTTTTTCACTATTCATCAAAAAATGATTGTTTTCAGAAAAATACCAAAAATTCACCCTACACTAATTTTGATATCATTAATCCAAAAAATAAGTCCATATCAAAAGATAAAATTTATAAAATTTTAAAAAGTGGGTACTACCATTCATAACGGCTAGTTTATATAACATATCATTGTTTGGTGAAAATCGGTATTGCGTACAACACACGCTATCGTGGAAGGTCGCGATTGCGTGTAATGCATTCCGTGTCAGGGTTGCGTATAGTGAAAGGCTCCTTTATTGGTTCATATAACAGAATCCAACCATATTTCATTTATACATTGAATATATATATATATATATATACTCAATGTTGTGTACAATAACTACTATCAAACGAACTTGAAATTGTGTGTAACACGATCCAGTAATAGTGTTGCATATACTGAAAGCTAAAACGGTGTTTCAAATAGGGCAAGATAATCATTTTGTAGCATATAACACAAGACATCAATGAAATTAAAAAGAATATTTTTCATAAAATCTCAGGGTGTTACATTCTACCCCCCTTAAAATGAAATTCGCCCTCAAAATTTGTGAGGGTTATAAATGGATTACAATTTAAATGTTTCTTTCATAGAAACCCATGTCATAAAAAGGAATAACAAAACATAACTTTAAAAAATAAAGTATGAAACGTAACGATTACCCAATTTAACTAATCATTGGGTTTCCACATAGAAGAACATAGGTGAAAATATGGATATGGAAGAGAAATCTAACCATTAAATTCTGATGGAGAGTGGTAGAGAACATGGAAATGAAAAATCCAAACAATCACAAAGCCATAATTTTGTGATGATCTAATGTGCCATATTATTCATAGGATATGAGGGCACTAGGACAACATTTTTGGTTTTCATGATCATTTCCCTCAATTTGATGAATTAAAAAAAATACTTACATGATTTTGGTACAATCTCACTGTTGTTCATGCCTTGAAAAATTTCCACTTCATCTCTTAAAGAAATGATGTTGAATTTGTCATTTGTGAAGTGCTAGCAGAGCATGTGATAGAATCATTGGTCATTCCATCTGTTTCAAACAATAGATTAAAAAAAGATATCAAATATACATTAGTCTATCTATGGTGGGGTTAATCGTATACGATTCCAAAAATGAATTTATACTTCATCTATCATACCGCTTAATAAAATAAATCTAGTTTCTACTAACCAGGGACTTCTTGTAGGCCAGTGGTAGGCGATAAAGGCATGTCACACTTCAGATGTGGGTTCTATTCCTGCAACCTTGTCTGACGCGACGTGTTGTCGCCCATCCTGTTGGTTGTTCCTTTTTCTAAAACTACATTATAATAACATTCCTGCAATAATATCGAAAAAATTTCTAGCCTTAAACAATACTATATTATGTCTAACATAATTAATTCCAATATTTAGGATTATCTAAAATACTTCTATCCAAGCTTATAGTATAACGAATACAATTACTAGAAATGTCATCAACCGAGCATGTGAATACAATCATTTATCCCCCATATATTATATGATATATCTTGTTGGTCACATTCCAAACATGTGAATACCTTAATCATGTATTCTCTTGAACCATAGTGAAAACATGAATTCTGTCACATGGAAACTCTTTCCATATACCAAAATCCCAAATATTCTATATACTCAAACCATGATATCACTTTGTCCTTATATAATTCATGAGCTCATTAATACTATCAAACATTTCATTATCTCCTTAGCCCTTCTTTATGCGCATTTTAGGTGCTTTCCAAAAATATCGAAATAACCTTTCATGGTTACCGATACCATTCATCATATACTTTCAAACACTTTAGGAAAAAAATAGGGTAACAGTCTTTAGATGATTCTTTATTCCATAGTACCATTAAATTACCTCTACAACATAACTCTTGATAAACATAAATCATTCAACTACCTTCTCAAAACATTGACTGAGAATCAACAATTCTTTCATCTCATAGATCATTTGTAGTCTCTTCATCATCATCAACATAAATACTACCCATACATCCATGTTGATTCTCTTCATGAGACTTTCCCTTAAGGCATTGTTTTTCATAATGCTCGTACATTACATATTTAAAACATCTAACCATTGTTGATGTCGTAGAAATACCATTATCCTTATCCATGGTGTTAACTGAACCTTTTCCTTTTCACTTACTGGATTTGTGTCCTTCTTTTCAGCACCCAAAGAATCTTCCAGTTCCTTTGAAACATTCTCCTTGATGCCTCTTCCCTCATGATTTACATGATAGAAATTAACCTTTCCTTCCACTATGATCATCATGAAACTCCATCTTTATCTTATTAACTGAGTCGGGAAACTTACCAAAGTTGAGATTATTGATCATATTATGATATTTCTTATTAGGCATAATTACGATATGTATACCCCCATATCCAACTTCATTTGTCTTCTCATGAAGAATATCATTCCATTATCCATCATATCCTCTATTATCATGAATATTCCCGTTCCCAGCCATTTTCTAAAACCAAAAAAAAATAGTGTGAGAGGCCAAAATCATAATCAAGGGGCATTACCTTCAATATCTAACATCTTAGGTTAAATTCTAAGATCGTTACCATAATTCTAGGACTATAAATTATACTTATACTTAACCTTAGGGACATCCCTAGACATACCTTAGAAGTATATCTAGGGATCTCACTAAAGTTTTCATATCCTAGTTTCCAAAGGTTAACTAAACCTTTCCTCTAATATCAACTGTAGAGACCCAAAATGTGACATACATGGACATTACATTACTTTTTCGGAATACATAATACATAACAAAAACCAACACTAAAGGATCATAATTGTTTAGTGTCTTTGGAAACTCGGAACATAATCTTCTAATCACAGTGAAAAATCTTCAACATCTCTCATAAAGATCTTCCCCTTTTGTTTTCTTATCTAAAACATTTCTTTAAATCTTGGGGAAAATGAAACATAAAAAGGGAGAGCTCAAAGGCTCAGTAATGGTAAACATAGAATATATAAAACAATATAAACATTTGAATGCAAAATCATGAACATAAAATATAAACATCAAAATCATGAGAAAAGACATAAATCATGGATGTACGTAAGGCATATATCATAAAGGAACATAAATCTTGATAAAATAGAATGGGAATAAATCATGTAATTGTGGTAACCATTCATCACTTGTTATGATTTCCATATTAGCCAAGGCATTGCAGCCAAGACAATCTTAGTGGACAAAGTCCCTTTCTGAATCGAGTTCACTCCTCGTTCCAGTCCTGTATCACTGAACCAGATTATCTTACCATTCCAGCCATGTCTATCTCATGAGATATAAATCTTTACCCAACGCATTGGAGGGAGATATAGGTCCCACCCATCTCATAATGAAATCATTCTTACTTGTGCCACAAAATAAACATACATCATTCATAATAACCCATCGAATAAAATGGGTTTCATAAACATCATTCCATCATCACATAATCCATATAAAAGAAATGGATATCATTTTATAATATGAAAAGTGAAACCATGTAAATCATAGAGACATTATACTTGAAACATTCACATATGAAATAATTTCATCATAGATGGAAAATGGTTTTTATAAAACAATTGAAATGAATTCTTGAGGAAAATATCCTTTCTTCTTAAAATTCATTTTCTTTTAACAAAATGACATGCAATATTAAAAGAAAATTATTTTGTTGAAAATACTCATGAAATATTTTGGGGGATGATTCATGAAAATAAGGCAGTATAAAACTGTAAAAATCCTTTCATGTCTTATAAGTAAAAAAACATGCTCCTCATACTTCTGTCGGAAAAGTCAAAAAGTACATTTTATGGTAAACAAAATAAAGATTCCTTCCATACGATATAGTAAAAGAAGAAAAGGGTAAAAATTAATTTAAACATACATGTAAGAAAAGTAATCATTTTATGAAAAAATTTTGAGAACATATGGACGTGGATAATAACCATAACCCCGGTAAATACTTACGAATAACCATCTCGGATAAGAAGGAGATTGGAATAATTATCCCCTACCATAGGTCCGATATGCTTCGTACGTATCCGAACCTCCTGTATAATGATTTAAATAATATCATTAACTTAATACAGAATCATTTTCATTGTTATGATATCATATATGGTTCACTTATGACTTTATATTACCCGTTCTTTTGTAAATTTCATGTCAAAGCAGCGTTTGGGGTAAAACGTTTTATTTATCTTACGTGTTTGGACGTGTTGTTCTTGACATTATTACAACTTATATCAGGATTTAATTACTTCCATAATGTAAATCATGTTATATATATACCATATATATTCAGTATATATATATATAGATAAATGAAATGAAATACACCATTCATGGAGATGGTAGGCCGTGCGTACGCATGAACGCTGTTTCTTTTCCTTGAATGGAATTAAGTAGATGAAATATATATATATATATATATGTATACATAAATCTAGTATCTTAATTATGTCATATATTTTATTATTATTCATTATATATACTTTACAATCATTCTTGAATGGTTAATCATGGAAAATGAATCTCATCGCGTTCGTGGAGACGGTAGTCCGTAGGTACGCACGAGCGATGATATCATTACCATGATCGTGGAATTGTATTGAAGTTATATGTATAATATTAAGGAATCAATATAAATTTACAATAACCATATATAGTTATTTATTTACACCATTATACCCATCCATGTAAGGTGATGGTGGAAATACTGATTACACCATGACGTGGAGACGTTATTCCGTATGTACGCACACATGGTGATTTCATTTTCTGTAGGATGGATATAAGGTGAAATAGAGTTGTTTCATATTCATAATAACATATCAGTATATTAGTTATATTTATTTTATTAATTTATAATGAAACAACTATATAAGAATAAGTTTAATAAAAAAGAAACTTGAGAGAATCGAAAGAAGAGATTAACTCTTCTTCGATGCACCTCCTTTAAGCCTTCTCTGAAGGAAGTAGAGTTGGTATTTTTAGAAGACTAGAACATCCAGAATGTTTCTAGAGAATTTTAGAAGATAAATAGGGAGGTTTTGGCTGATCTTCAATGCTCAAAATGGTGTGAAGAGAAGAGGGAAGGGGTGCCCTTTTTATAAGGGAGGAGAGGGGCACCTTTGGAAAAACTCAAAATGTTATTTTATAATAAAGTCATATTCGGTTTATAATAGCTCCATATTATTTTATTTAGAAGCTAAAGTGGGGATGGGTAAAAATCCTCTCAACCAATAGATTTTAGTCAAGTTTAGGTTACAATTTTAACCTTATCATTTAGTTTTAACTCTATGTTAAATAATTTAGCTTTTACCATGTCTTCTTGTTTTCTTACACTATATGGTTAATAAACATACTATAACCAGACAAACGAACCCCAAGTGGTTCATTATTAATATATATATCCTTATCTAAGTCATTTGACCGAACCATAGATTTTTAGGAATAAAATAACAATTAGTAATATAATATGTGTTTTAAAAACTATTTTATGTCAATTTTGAAACTATTTGTTAATTGATTTTTGTGATAATCATAATAGCATGATTAGTTCGAAAAAAGATGATTAAATCAACACTATCATGTCATGTTAACCTATAAATTTAGTGGAATTCATAGAAAGTCTAAAATTGAAGTTATTTGGGTATTTATAACATCAATTATGTTAATATTTCATTAATAAGGTAATTACTGCATCATCATTTTGTAATAAATAAATTAAATTATTTAATGTCTAAAAATTACAAATAAAATACCATTATGTATTAAATCATTTTATCTTTCTAATTAATATTTAAAGTAGAATTAATCTTATGTATATCCCTATATTAAAAATTATTTAGTTATTAATATTTGATTTTAACTATTTTAACCCTTCTTTAAATAAATTAATAATAAATGTCCTAATCTAATAAAAATAGACCTAAATGGTCATATTGTATTCCTAAGGTATTTTTTGGTCGAATTACAGTTATCCAATAGAATTAGGACATGTTTTATGGTAATAATAATATCATTTTTACCCTTAATTAACCTATCTACTTTTAACCGTGGTAAATAAAAATAAAAATTACTATTATCCAAAAATTATTTTCATCTCATTGAACAATATTTTATTCCTTGATATTAACCGTGTATCATGGATTTTTTAAATTAAACTCACATAATTGGTAAAATTATGAATTATGTGAATGTCCAAATTCTCCTAGGAGTTGGTAAAAGACGATGAAAATTTCTATAAAATTTTTATATATCTATAATTATTATAAAATGACTCCAATGAATTACATTGAACTTATATAGGTATTATGTATCAATTTTCACCTAAAATAATGTTAAATAAAATAAATATTTATTTAAATAAAAAGTCAGTTTTTAAATAGTAACTCAGTGTTTTCACTATTCATCAAAAATTTAATATTTTTAGAAAAATACCAAAAATTCACCCTAGGCTAATTTTGATATTCCGAATCCAAAAATGAAGTGCATTTCAAAAGATAAAATTTATAAAATTTTAAAAAATGGGTATTACTATTCATAACATCTAGTTTATATAACATATCTTTGTTTAGTGAAACTCGGTACTGCGTACAACACACGCTATCGTGGAAGGTCGTGATTGCGTGTAATAAAATCCAAGTCAGGGTTTTGTGTAGTGAAAGACTCATTTTTTGTTGCATATAACAGAATCCAACCATATTTCATTTATACATTGACTATATATATATACACTCAATGTTGTGTAGAATAACTACTATCAAACGAACATGAAATTGTGTGTAACATGATCCAAGAATAGTGTTGCGTATACTGCAATCTAATACGGTGTTTCGTATAGTGCAAGATAATCTATGTGTGGAGTATAACACAAGACATCAATGAAATTAAAAAATATATTTTTCATAAAATCTCGGGGTGTTACAAGTATGGTGGCTTAATACATGTGAATTAGTTACTGATGAATGGATAATAAATGGAATGAATCAAAGGCCATAAGAGTTTTCCACTGATTAGAGGAGGTAAAATAGTGGTAATCATGGAATAAATTGTAGAAATTAAAATAATTTAATAGATTCCTTGAATTCTCCAAATTACCCAACTACATGCCTTGACTACCGAAGAACACATGGTGTGTTGACCTCTAAGGACTACGTCTAGGGTTTTTGGGTGAATTGATTATAACATGCTTTTTTAGACCCCCATGTGTCATGTGACCCTATAAAAGTGGAAGGGATTGTATTCTAGGATTATATTAACCTAGAAATGGCATGGTATATGTCATGTATTTCCACATGGATAGGAATACAAACACCTTTATGTACACGAACACACCTACTTACACAAACATTGTGAGGATCTTATGGGTTTTTTCCAAATGGATGAGAGGGATTGTGTAATACCCTTAAACCTTAATTAGTAATAACATTTTAGTGATCCAAGTGATATTGAGGACACTCCTTGGAATAATTATTGTTTCACACATCGTATAGACCTTTTCGAGGTTTGGTACCTATAGAGAATCTTCTATCTCGCATATCTCTTTCATCTATGACATAAATTTTAGCCTATGAGTAGACTATCCTGTTTTTATACATTTGGAGTGAACTGGTGGATTCATTGTGTCCTTTGATATATCATTTGATATATTTTGAGAATAATTCTCACAACCACAAAACTGGGTTTCCACAGCGCCACCCTTTAACAATGCTAAAAACATGAAAATAAATGGGATTCCTTTACCATGGATAAACAATGTTCTGATAAAGGGAAATTTTAATAGCACTAAAAATAGATATTAAAATAGACCCTTTATCAATGATTTTTTAATGCTGATAAAGTTACCCCCTTTATCGGCACTTTTTTGCGCTATTAAAGGGCACCCCTCTACCATCCCTTTTTTAGTAGTGATGATAATGTGGGGACTTCATAAAAACTATTTCCTGGCGTTGATAAACATTATATTTAAAATAAAATATTTTTTCATTAAAAATAATATATTTATTTATAAGTATATTTATATTGATATAAATATAATATAAATTTTTTAAATATGTTTTAGATAAGTTTAAATATACTTATATATTTAATATATATCAAATTTAGTGATAATGGCTTTAAAAAATTATTAAAAAATATTAATAATTAATAATTTTCAAATTATCAATCACTAATTATAATTTAATAAGACATTGAAGACACCAAAAATCAAAAAATTTATAAATGATCTAAAACAAGTTGAAAATGTAACTCAAACTACAAACAGTCAAAACATTAGATCCTGGTGTCCATTTGAGGTCTAAAAGTATCATATCGAATCTTGTGACACGATTTTCGTGCTTATGACCCAAGGATAATTTTTGTCACATTTTTTATTGCCAATAAATTCCTATAAGGCCTCCTGAACTGGGTTTTTAGTCGGGATACCATGATTTTTTAACATTCAAACTACTATAACTTTCGATCTGGATGTTTGTTTGGCTTGTACCACATATGATATTGAATATTATATAATTTTATTCAATTTGAATTTTTGGCGAGTAAAACATACTTTTGGATTAGTAGTTATGGTAGATTTAACATTCTATGGCTTTTCAGATACACATATATATGTATTTATTTTTAAATATGTGTGTGTGTGTGACTGTATGTGTGTGTGTGTTGTATATATGTATGTTTGTATATATATATTTATTTATAAACACACATAAAAAACATATTTCATAAATTTATTTCAAACTAATATATTAAATATATATTAACATAAAAATAGTAATATGGATAAAAAATTATAACGAAAAATATATATACAAACAGATATAACTACATATTAGTATAAGAATAAATTTATATATTTTAATATATGAATATATATATTTTTATTAATATAAATAAATATATTTATATTAATATGAGTCTATATTAATATAATAATAAATACATATATAAATATATATAGATATTTCATTAAATGGTGACAAAACATAATGGCTTAGTGGTAAAGGTTCAGGTGCGCACGGGAGGAGGTCTTGGTTTCGAGTTAAGGTGTAAGTAGGGGCACCTGAGAAAGTGGGAGGGGTTGTGTAGGAAAGTGTATCGTGCACAATGAGAGGGAGGGAGATCCTCCTAGAAAAGATAAATAGAGATTCATGTGCTGTTATAATATCCCAACAGTAATTTTTTTAAGTTTATTAAATTTTTATTTTGACTTCTATCTGTGATTTTTTTAGCCTTGATAAAAGGGGACTTTATGAGAACTTTTCTGAGAACTAATAAAATTTCCCCCACCTCCTTATCTTTTCCTCGATTAACAGTTCATTTTAGCATGGTTAATACCCTTTTCATACATTGAGAAAGGACATATATATAGTATTGCCTTTCCAAGAGTTTCTCGATGACAACAATGATCAGATAAGATCATTAGAGAGAGTTTGAGCTTAGTAATCACTCATTCCTACCAGGTTGAGGTTCCCTAACAAACCTCTATCTATTTAGTGGTAATCCTATAATTTATTGGAATGGAAGAACTATATCTATTGGGGGATACACCCTACAATAAATTGGTGTAGTCCCTCTATCTATTAAGTTGTTCCCCCTAGTGAACTTGATTGTGGGTCATCTATCTACTGAGTGGTACCTCTATCATAATATATATTACTTCCACTATCTACTGAGTGGTAAACCCCTATCATACAAGAGAAAAAAACCTCTACCTATGGAGTAGTATCATCTGACATATATATTGATGGTACTCTACCTAGAGATTGTCCCCCAATAATTTTTTGGCATAGTGACGAGGTGTTGGTCATCCACATGATTACATTTATGGATAAAAACCTGATATATTGGGAATTATTTATGAACTATTGGGAATTGTAGATAGACTCATCATGATGGGTTGTATTGTGATATCAATATCACATTTACCTTTATTATGGGTTTTTTAGGATGTTATATCTTGTTGTTGGGTGTTGTTTCCCACTTTCATGGGTTGAACTGACTTCTTCTATTATATCTCTTCTCTATCCCTCTTCAGTTTCTTGGGATTCCTAATGGGTATATATATATAATCACTACTTCATGGGATTTAACGAAATGTGTAAAGTATTAAGATGATAAAATAAAGTTCATTCTTTATTTTAGAGAACCACATGGATGTATGGGTGAATTTGATGATGTACCATGGTCAGGAGTTGGATGTATAGTGCTGGGCCTTCTTACAAATTTTCTTCCAATTTTTTTTGTATGGTCCATCTTCTCTGGTCAGGTGTCTTTCCCCTTTCTTTTTTTGTATTACAATATTGTTCTCTATATAATTCCCTATATGTTATTTCATGCATGGTTTCAACGTGAGATGACTATTTTTATTATTATTACTCCTCTAAATTTCTGCATTAAGATGGTTTGGTGTGTGAATACATGTAAATTAGGAAAAGGCCTCCAATAATAGTTATGTCTTTACATTATTGTCACAAGAAACTGACCTATGGAAGTGAGATTATTATATTTATAGCTATTACTTCATCTGGATAGTTGGGCATTGCTGGTTTGTGTGGTGAATGATGTATATTAGAAGTTGTTTAGCCTAGGGATGGTGTTTGGTGTTGTTCTCCAATGAGTAATCTTTGGGATTTTATCAAAATTTTATCAAAGTGTCTCGAGTGTGGATATCCATCTAAAGAATCCATTACTTCTAATATGGATGATGTATCTATTCACTAATACTCTGACTATCATATGGAAGAATCAGCATATAGAGACACTTGTGAAATGGAACTTTGGTACATGAATCATATAGTATTGTGTCTTATGAATATCCTTCTTTATTCAATTCCTCGTGTATATATTCTCATCGAACCATAGTATGTCACGATTAAATGTTCATGTTACCACCATAAGGAAAGAATTTCATGTTACATATTTAGAATAATTATGATGATCCAATGACTGATGAGGCCTTAGTTTAGGGGTCGTCACCATAGATCATTCATGCATGTGGTTATGTAGTAAAACCACTTCATTTGAGAAAAATATTATACCATTACAGAATATTGATTATGAAAGAATTTTTAAAAAACTCTATCAAAAATAAAACTAAAGGTTGATGATGATGCTCATTGATACATATCTAAAGCATCTGAGGGTTTTCATAATTTGGTGATAAGTGTTTTGAGTCCTTACAAAACCAAAATGATTAGATGTTTGAATACTAAAAATCCATTTTTATGAATCAGTTGGGTACTATTGGAGTTTAAGAAAAAATATTTAGCATGCTTTGGAACACCCATGGGACAAATTACACTATCAATTCCATAATTAGTAATACTCGTTGTGTTTGAACTCAGTTTGGATTCTAGATCTGTTAAATCTCGAGATGGGAGATATTGTTGTATCTGATTATTCTATGAGGTTCACTAACCTTATTAGTTACTCCATCAACATGAGTTTAGATCCTTACATATGGTTAAAGAAGACCAAGTTAGATCATCGTAGAGACAATAATACATGTGTGTAGGACCTATAAATTAACATATATGATCGAGGGTAACAGTGGGATATATTCACCAAGAGAAACTAATCTTGGAATTGCCTTGAAACTAGATCTTGTAGTTGGAGAAAGAGGGATAAGTCATCTGTAATAGCTATAAGGAACCTATTATTATGGTCTTAGTATAGGATTCCTCCTCATGACTATACATGGGAATATGGTTATGTGGCTCTATGACCACCCAAACAACCTAGGAATACTGTAGAGGTGGTGATGTTATGAATGTGAATATTGAAGACACTTGAAACATGATTTCCCAAGCTAACATCTTGAGGTGGGAAGATATATAGTAGTTGGACCATCTTGTATGAGGTAGAACCAAGATCATGAATCTCCTAGGGAAGGAAAGGGAAACCCTCAGGGATTCATAGATAGAATGGGAGATAGTGGGGCTCTCATAGGAGGATTTTATATTGTTGGATGATGTTATGAGACCCTCCCACCACCACCACCATGGGGCCCACTCCAAGCTAAGGGTGTTGGCAGTTGAGGTTGTTAGCTGTAACAGGCTAAGGGTATTTATGACCTAATCACTCAAGGTATGATTTATGGTATGGTCAATAATTATTTAACAATTTATTCAGAACCAACAGACATAGGTGAGAGACATTCCTTTATCTTCTAACTCCATGTGTGCGATCATGAGATCCCATTTGCGACATTATCCTAATATCTATTCCTTTTGGTACCTAAAGGAAATTCTACTTCAACATCATTTATATATTTACAGTTAAAGACATATATTATCGAATATAGTTTTTTTGGGACCTCTTGATCATCATGATGAGACTTTATGGCGTAAAATTTTTTAGGGACTAGTTTCCCTTTATCCGAGCCTATATTGATTTTCACTATAGATGAGTCAGATTACATTGGAAAGATTGGATGAGATACCCCATTATGGTTGAGGGTATCCCCATGGAGGAACATTTTAGTCATGTGAATATAAAGATGCAATGCATCATACATCAGTTGGTGAGTTTATCCCTTAGTGTAGTGGTCTCTTTGGGCATATATATTCATCCAATTGTTAAGGATTATATGTATGTCTTCATTTATGAAATTTTGGGATTACCTCCAAGAAATGGTATGGATTTATCCATTAATTTTTACCTGGGTACCTCTTTGATATCTTTTGAAGTATATAGGATAGATCTTACTGATATTTGGGAGCTGAGGGTTTAGTTGGAGGACCTTTAAGAGAATGGTTATACCAGAACCAGTGTATCCCCATGGGAAAACCCGGTCTTCTTCGTGTAAAATACACAAAGAATCTAATGGAATTATTTTCATTATTATCACGTGTATATGGAAATAATAATGAATAATATCCCATTTATAAGTATAAATGTCCTTGTTGAATAGTACCGAGGAGTAATATAGTTCTCAGAGTTCGATCATAGGTCAGAATACCACCAATTGATGCTTTGGAGGGCGATATTTGGATGATTAAATTTTGATGTTAATATGGATAGTATGAGTTCATATAGATTCCTTTTGGTGTGATGAATTACACTATCATGTTTATAGATTTTATATATCATATTTACTTCCATACATAGATTTATTTTAGTTATCTTCATTGATAACAAACTCAGAAACTCTGCATCATTGGAGTAGCATGATTAGAAATTTAGGATGATCATAGACCTACTTCGAGAGAACTAACTTTATTTAAATATCTTATTGTGCCTTTTATAGATCAATGTGGTTCACTTTCAAGGTTATATCATTATTATGCAAGGATTTTCAACTGAAATAATTACAATCAATGAAATTATTTTTGTGATCTACCTAATAACATGTCAAAGGAGAAGAGTCTTCTTGGCATGGTTGGGTAATAACAGAGGTTCATGGTGGATTATCTAGGATTTCAACCCATTTGACCTCAATAACATAGAAAATAAATTAGTTTACTAGTATTTAGTATTTCCATTGGTTTATTGACGAGTTGGGGCTAGTGCAAAAAATGTATCATATTTTGAGACTACTTGGAGAGGGAATAGATTATGTCATATAGTTCAATGCCTCCTGATCTAGGTTAGGTTTAATTTTAATTAAATAGAAGATTATGATCACTTATGAGTCAAGGTAATTTAAACCCATGATAAGAACTATGTGACTCATGAAATAGAGTTGGCAGTAGTACTCATCACTCTATGTATGTGTAGTAAATATCTTATAGGAGAGTTATTTTTTTGTTTACCAAAGACAATATAGTATCAAGTATGTATTCTTATAGAGATACATGAACCTAAAAATGTGGTACCATTAAAGTTCCTATAGGAATATGTGTTCGGTATATTCTATTCTCTTTGGAAGGGAATCATGTAGTCTGATGACCATAGCATTAATTATCACTCTTTCCTGGTAGAGAAGGATTATAATTAGTTTTTTCTTAACAGCTGACCTAGTCTGAGAAAAATGGTATGTATACACCTCCCCTTCTTCCACATGTGAGAGGATTAGTTGGGAGATATCAATTGTGATGTCCTACATGCAACATTATCCTCAACAGATTCAATATATATGTTATTTGAAGGATATAATCACATCAACCATTTACACATAAGGATTTTGTATTTTTTAATAATGAGAGAGGATGTGTAGGGGGATTTTTTCAATACACCTCTGGTTATGCATCCCAATATAGTGATGATGTTCAAGAACCATTATTATCAGTTTTAATGGGCCAGCATGAGGTGAAGTGTGGTCGAGTTCATCTATTTGTGTGTCACAAGTCAATAGGAAAATGTTTAGCAACTAGTTCTAATTGGTCTGTTGAAGCCTCTCAGGATTCTAGAGTGGACTTATGATGGAATTTCCATGAACTATGTGATAGGGATTCTATATATAGAGAGATTTCATAACACCAACTAGTTTTTAGTTGACCAACTTACCAGGTTGTGTCAATTTCATTCTATCAAGGAGATGTGTTCTATGAAGTGATCAAGGTAGTAGTACGTGTGAGAGATCATAAAAATTCAAGGGGTTACCTCAGTGTTGTCTCTAACTTTGATGTGCATTTAATTTCATGGTTGTTGAGAGGCCTGCAAGAGGAATTTGAAACCCAAGTGAGTATAAGTATATCATTTCAACCCCATTTGGATGGGAAGACCAAGAACAATATAAAATTGATAGTAGATATGATAAGTTTTTTCATATTAAACATTGGTTGGAGAATGGAGGATCAATCAACCATTGTGGAGTTTACGTATAATAATATTTTCCCTCTAGTTTCTGAAATTAACCATCCAATGCCCTATATGAGAGAACCTATGTGTAAATCATATGTTGGAAAAATATTGGTGAGGTGTCTCTTGTTGGGGTAGAGATAGAGTAGGGGACAATTAATAATGTCTAGGTTATCCATGAGTGGATGGGGACAACCTAGATCCAACAAAAATATTCTTCATATCCACATTGTAGGCCCTTAGTGATCTAGTATAGATACCATGTTTTCCTATGAGTCTCCCTATGATGATGATTTCTTATACTCAACATGGGATGCTTTTTATACACATGTTTTATTGGTCCATTATTAAACATTCATTGGTTTGAAGATTATAGTTACCACCTAGCGTTGCCCATAAATTTAGAGGGGGTTCCTGAAGCATTAAATTTATTTCATCAGAGGATATACATGAATGATAATAGACATATTATTAACTATAGAGAGATGTACATAAAGGATTGATCCTCTTTCGCAGATTACATAGTTGAGATTGAGGATCAATAGGAGTGTATCAATCATGGATATAGCACACCCATTTTGTTTGTTTTGGAAGAAAGGGTGAATGCAACAGAGCTCCTTAGAGTGGGAGACCATGATGTGGGATCCAATACCCAATGTCAACTCTAGACAATTTGATACAGAATTCATTAATGGGTAGAATAAATGAATTCATTATTTTAATTATTTAAATAATTTTTTAATGCCAAATGTCCCAATTCCCTATATTATTATCATTTTACGGATGATCTTCATGGGTAATACCATATCCATAGGATCATTGAGTTAAGGATCAATCAACCTTAGTTTCTGAATTGAGATCAGATGACGACTATTTACTGGTTTGAGTTGATTGGATCAACAATATATGGATCAGATCTTTCCAATCACTTGAGAATATGTTCTCTACAAATGAGCGATCCATTCTTGAGTTTGGGATTTAATTTTATTGAAATGATTAGGCAGATCTAGATGTATGTCTGGGCTAGGTAAGCGCTCTGTTGTAAGAGGGGTCATCATGAACCATATAGACCATCTCTATGGGGGAGGTGAAGGAAAGGCCCCCAATCGGATATATAATCTTTTCCAATTAAAAAATCAGGGATAAATTATTTTCAATTATTTATAGTGTTTTCAACCTTCTCATAATCCATATAGATATTTAATTTCTTCTTTTATCTATTTAAACCCCCAGCTAAATTGTTATCTCACCATTTTTGTGATCATTATCAAAGAACATAGTGAGAGTTAATAATTCACTTCATACATGTGCCTTTCCACTAGAATTTTACCATGATCATCATAATTGGAATACATGGTTGCTATATGACTTTGTTGGGGTAAGTTCGAGCATGATCACTCCCCCCGATTCATTGCAGTAGAACTAACGACGTGTTGTTTGATGGATACAAAAATAACTAAGTAAA
This sequence comes from Viscum album, assembly GCA_963277665.1. NCBI lineage: Eukaryota > Viridiplantae > Streptophyta > Magnoliopsida > Santalales > Viscaceae > Viscum > Viscum album. Next base: position 75,645,220 of record OY728127.1, on the reverse strand, counting down.
TATATATTAATTTTATTAATACATATTTTTTAAAATGTTTGTTTCATTTATTTTCAGTTTAAAATCCTTAATTCAACAATTTAAATGTTTCAGAATGGATTCACAGAGTTAATGAAGGTGTCTATAAATTTTTTTGGAGTGTATAACCCCATATTTTTGAGCTACTATATAGTTTGACGAAACTACCCTACCCCTCCCACAATTTTACTCTAAAATATGTGTGGATTTTGAGAAAGGGTCAAGGGGCCATTCGGTTTTCTAAAACCATGTAATCCAAGGTACATTATGGTTGAAAAATAAGGCATATTTATTGTAGATTTATGCATATAACATGCCATATTACCTTAATTGTGCAACTAGACCATGTGGGGTCCCTATTTAAGAAGTGCTATATTTCTAGGTTAGAACGTGATTTGGAAAACTGTGTAGGAAAACTTTGAGAACTATATATTTTTAGTAAAAAAATATTATTTTTCCAAAAAATATATAAAAAAAGTAATCCTATCTTTCTCTACTTCTTTTCCACTAGAAGGAACCTCCTCCTTCTTTTTAGGGTTTTGTATTTTCCAAGTGTATAGTTCTTGATATCACCTCTATCCTAGATACAAAATAAGCACAATCAAATTCCTTGGATATGAATTAGTATGTTCTCAATTCCTCTATATTTTATCACAATGGTTTTTTCTATCTCATCCACTATTTTGGAGGGAGCCCATTTTTCAAATTTTCATTTCAATTGTCCATTTATATGAGATATCCAATTTTAATTTTAATATAAATCTGATACTGAATGCAGAGTCCTTACGTCCCCAGTGTAGGTTTTCTGGTAAATTTCATTAAATATATAGTCATTTTTGTAGCTCCACCATTGTGCCACACATCAACCACTAATGCACACTTGAATTAAAATTTATTATTTCTCATTTAATTCATTCTTCCATGTTAATATATATCACTTGAACATATTAACAAGTTATAGGGTTATGAGCATAATCATTGACATGCCGTTCGGTGTGAAAATTCGATTTCTATATATAAATTTTTAAATGAATAAAACTTCAAATAATTCTTTGTCTTGGGTTATAAATGCAATTTTCCCTTTGAGATTAATTTCATAGTTGATTAATGAACCTTATATGATCCTAGTATTACTTTTTTATTAAATTACCTATTTTTATTATTTAAATTGATTTTTTAAATGTAAAGTAAATGGGTTGAAAGTGTACACATAATGTTATGTGACCTTACAATGTGAATTGTATTATATTTGATTCCCATGTTATATTGGGATTAAGGATTATAATTATTTTGTGTCATTCATCATGATATAATAATAATAATTATTATTCCATTATTATGGGTAGCTGGATGATTATTATGGGACCTTTTGAGAATGATGTTTAATTATCCCTAACATGTGGTGTCGAGCATGATGTCTCGCATCATCACACTCTTATATGGGAGATGAGAATCGCATTCCATGTTGCTACATTTCGGGTGTTAGGATGATGTCTCACCCCACCTATATCGAATGACTAGCATGATGTCTCACATTAATTAAGATATTCATTGAACATACCAAGTTGTTGGGCTTATTGGCCCATTAAAATGATCGTGGATTCTAGATTTACGCCCTGGGTCGATCCAACATCTAGTAGACACGTATATGCCTACTTATGTCTACATGTACATAGTAAACATACTTCTATACAATATATTACTATATATTTATATTACTTACATATATATATTATTTATTTTTAGAATCATTCTCATGTATTATGATGCAGGATGATGAAACAAGGTGTTATATGAGAACTTGATTCTGAAGGTATTTATTTAATATAGTTTCTCTACTTTCTATTTGAAATAAACATTAATAAGTACATTTATTTTTTTTGTATTATTGTGGAAGAAAATGTTTCAAAAACTCTCAGTGCATGACTTTATCATTAAGAGTATATTTATGCAAGTAAAACTACTTGAATATATTATCATGTTCAATACATGTGATTTAAATTTTTAATTTAAAATTAATCTAAGTTTCATATTCCATTAATGACGGGTTCCCATATATTAATGCATTAATATAATACATAATGTGTTCTTGGATCTATCATTGATAACATGTCATTGTGAGTATACATTAAATGTGTTTGTATCATTGGTTTTATACACATACTCTCATTCATGGCACATCAATGGTGGAATATCCTTGCTTCCATGCTCCCTTCTATTATTGAGTTAGAATATGATCACACTAAACATATTAGAAGGTTTATATCAGATCATAAAATTGCCCATCATTTACACAAATATTTAACAAAGGGATAATTGTTGCATATTAACCCATCCCACATAGATTCTTCAATCGGTATGGGCCGTAGTATAACTATAAACTATTTCCATTGAGCTGCTAAATTTTTTTATCCCCGCTAGTACTAATAATTCCATATGTACATGTTTTTGGACCACGCCACATAGTGGTGTATCATTTTCTCCCATACACTCTCTATGATCATTATTCATGGGAACACTTTTCCCTGCCTCCCACATTATCCCCAAGGATACTTCCTTAGCGATGTTTGACATCAAAATATGATGAAATGTTATAAAAAATAATATATTATTTTTCAATAAGAATATATATTTCCATGATAACATATTTCTACATTAAAAACATAATTATATCCTACCTTGGAAGGTGGTTATAGAAAATGAATTACATTGGTTCTAAAGGTAGTAGTCTTCAATACACAATAGTGACTTTTTTCCCATTTTATTGAAAAGGATTAATAATATAGGTTATCAAATTGACATAACAAAAGATAATTATATTGAAGATAATGGTATTACAATTTCTTCATGAATGTATAAAATTTGAATAATTTTGAGGAATAAATTCATTGAAAACATTACATTAAGAACTTTACCTCTTATTCAGACTACCTCTTTTAATTTACCCAAAAATCAATTCAAGGATTATTTTTTCATCCTTTTAAGGGAACATAGATCTGGGAAAAATATATGAAATTTATTTTGTTCAGGATTTCATAATCAATTTTCCACGATTTATTTGTGGAAGATATTATGTGTGGTTCTATTTTATATCTGAGGCGAGGGTCACTATTGGAATTAAATAATTTTTTAAATTAATATAGATAGTTAACCCTATAAAAATATTCCAAAACGAAAATATTTTATGATATTAAGATATTGATATGATATATTATAAAAAATTAAAAATTGTACAGTTTTAGTGGATGTTTCCACTTTATATTTTTCTTTTAACCCCAGTTAATTTGTTTTTCTATTACCATAAATTCTGTGTTATTAAAACAATATGTTAAAATAATGTTACTATAAATTGTTTGTTTTCCCATAAAAATGAAACGGATTATATTATAAACCATATCCCTCTCACCTGACTAATAATAATATATATATAATTTTAAATCATGTAATAAAACAATATTTTGTAATTACTACCATTAATGCCATTTTGAATCAAATCATTTGATTATATTTTAAAACTAAAATTAATGTATCTAATTTTGGTTGTAATCCATTAAAACATCACATATATGTAAAAAGATATCAATAAAAGTATTATGAAACAATAACTATCCACCAAAATATTACATTTCATTTTTTCTAAAAATCCTTAATAAATTTTAATTGATATGAACAAGTATTTTGTTCGGTTTACATAAGCTTTGAAGATAATTATTTCATCAAAAAGAAGTAAACATGATATAAGAAACTCATTTATCCTTCATGTAAGAATATCTAACTGATCAAAATTTTTATTGAACTGGACATACACAATATTGAATATTGTATCTTTAATCCTTAATTACTTTTCATCAACTCCTAATGACATTTTAGGTTTAGATTTTTAGAGAGTTAGTATATAAATATTACATAAAAACACATAAATATACAATGTGGACACTATTAAGCAATTGACATTTTTCAAAAAATACAAAATATGTAAATTAAAAAATGGTTTCATTTCAAAAATATATATACACGACATTAAACCTGATTTATTACGTATTTATACTTATACTGACTACTTTAGAATTAAATATTAAATTGTGGTGTTATACAAAAATGACATACAAGAAGCATAAAAAGACAAAAACATCAGTATAGTGACAAACAACAAAAGCCATTAATATATTACCTTTTTGTTAATAATAATTCTTTATTTGAAATATATCCTTTATACATGAAAATGAAATATCCTATTTTCCTAAAATAAAAAATTAAAATAGCCTAATGAAAATAAAAACCCATTTTCATAACATAGAGAATTTTATTCAATACTCATGTTTGAAATAACAATATCTTTTTTAACACCACAATAGAAACACATTGTCAACTCCCTCTTTCTTACTAATAAAGGAAATCTTCAATACACAATGATTTGGATCACTGTATGGGTTTATCAAAATATATAATGGGCTCATCCATTTCTTTTTATGAACTCCATGTTTAAAATATTTAATGGTAACACCTATTTCTATCTCTTAACATAAAACATATAAATAGTATCTAGCACACTAGTTAGACACATAATGATTACGTGCCATATATAAGAATTTTGGAATTAAATATTTCATCTTGAAAACAATTAAAAACTCTATAAAACATATATGAAAACACATTTGGATATCAAATTTCCTGTTATTCTACATAACCCATTCCCAAACCCATAATTACCCTGATGAATGAAAATAGTATTTTTCATTGAATAAACCATCAAATATTGTAGACGAATCTAATCATGAAATTATAGTTATGGACGTGGGTAAGGTAATTTTCTCAATATATGTTAAAATATATGATTATTTTTTTACTTTTTTAATGATATTAAAATACACCATAAAAATATAAATTTTGTGTAAATTTGTATGAAATAAAATTTAATGGAATATCTTAAAATCTAAAAACTAACACACTACAAATATACCATTTCTATGACATAAAATATGGAAACTTATAAAGAAAATTTTAATTAATTGATGGATAATTATTGTATAAAATTCACTACATTATATATATTTGAAAATACAGATTCATTTTGACCATTTTAAAAAAATATATAGGGATTCTTCAAAAAAGGATTAATAAAAAAATTTCTCTTACCTTATGTCTAACTCAACATATAGGTTCATTAACATTTTAATAATAAACATTGGTTACTTACCTGAATTCTTAATAAGATTTTTCAGGTTTTTTATTCATTTTATATCACTTATTACCATGATATATACATTTACATAATCATTAATTTCACATTGGATATTTCTGATAATATTTAGCTCATATTTCAGATATAGTATTGAAAGGATGAGTATGGAAAATAAAGTCATTATTCCATCACTTCAAGAATAATAATCATGAAATATTATTAACTTTGTAAATCATTATAACTATTGAATTCTATAAATAAATATATTTATGCAAAATTAATTTTGTTATAATTGGGGAGATGGTAGGTCGTACACACACATGTGTAATGTTACAAAATTTCAGCCATCCTTATGGAAAAATTGTAAATTCTATTTTGTCCTTAAATAATTTTCGATATATCATAAATATAATTTTACATATTTTAATATATATATATATATGTATATAATCCATGTGATATGGTGATTTAAAATTTATGACCCCATTTCATTGGGAATACAGTCCACACGTAGGCATGTACGATGTTATTATTATTGTGTTGAATGAAAATATAATAAGTAAAATGATAAAATATATATTTATAATGATTACTATTTCATGAATATATTTTATAAACATAAATTTTATTAGTATAATTGATCAATGATTGATGATAATGGAAAACAAATTAAATAGATTGACTTGGAGGTATTCCATCGACCACAAGGACAATGGTTTTGATTCCAATTTAATGGAAGTGGAGGTTAATATCTGATATTAATATAATATAATAAAATATCATTATATACTATAATGGTTTAATTTTTTATCAGTGATGAAGAAAATTTCATGGATGATGAAGGAGAAATAATACAGAAATGTTCAACAAAAAATGATACCACTTCTTCGAGAACCATCATTTTATTATAACCATTCAATCACTATGTTTGGTGTTCCTCATATTAAATGATAAGTAGAATTAGTGTAGGGATTAGGGTAATATATTTTTTATATAAAAGTTTAGAAAATTTTTTAAGTATGATTAATGAAATAAGATGAATTGGAACACATTTATAGTATACTGCAGGGGACTCATGGAATTACTCAAAGAAAAAAATTAATGTATATAAATTTCCAATTATAAAGGGAAAATGATATTAAATATAGAGAAATAAAAAGGTTCAAGATACTCTCAAATAATAATTTTCGAATAAGTTTTGTATAACTTTTACCCTTATCATTTGGTATCGATCTGTTGTTAACCCCTTTCACATTTGTTGTCACAGTATGTTGGTTCACTTTTTGATGGATAATATAGTTACAACAAATGAATAAACCAACCATAAATGTTCCATGGATGATATTATAAATCATATAAAAAATAATTGGTCGAAAATAATATATATAGAATTTTTTTATCATTTAATTAATTATTATTTACTATAAAATATCATAAATGTCCGTTTTTAGAACTATTCATTACATTGATTTTAAAAATATCAAGAATACATTTTAAATTTGAAAAAAAATTATATCCCTAATATGTTAGGATAGTCTATTGAATTCAGGTGTCAAATATAACTCCCCAAGCCTTCTAAACATATTATTAAATGATTTTAATTATATTTAGAAATGGAATATAATCCATGTATTGTAATTTATGTTTTGTTCGGATTATTTGGTACGTAATTAATTATAATGAAATAAAAAACAAAAAAAATTATTTATTCTCTTTAAAGAGTTCCTAATTATCATTGACATCTTACATCTTTATTGGATAACCTAGATAATAAATGAAAAATGGGATTATATAAAAAACACAGAAAGGGAATTAGCATATGAATAATGCTTATAACATTGTTAATAAGAAATAACATTATGAAATATGAAGTCTTGGACCTTGAATATACATATGGAAAAATAAAATATAGAATATGGGATCATATAATCAAGGAATCAATGAAAAGTGGTAACAAAATAATAAATGAAAAAAACATGAGTCAAGGAATATTTTTTATTCCATTACATATTGTGGGAATTGTGTCATGGATAACCACTATGTCTATTGAACATGGTAGTCTGTGAATCATGTCTAGCCACCAAAACCATTTTACATGGTGGAGAATGGGTCATTGCTAACCACCAATACCATTATACATGACGTCTCATGAAACTAAAAATTACCCAATGAATCGGAGAATTATCTAGATGAACCCATCATTAAATGTCAATGAATATGTACACCACATTAATAAAACAACATAAAGTATAAACATAATTGTTACCCATGGAAAAAAATTGGTATCATAATAGTTTCACAAGGAATACAAAATGGGCACATCATAAATGATTCTATGAAATAATGGATTTAAATAATGAATGTACATTAATTACCTAAAATAAGAATAAACCACGATAATTGGTCTCAAAATGAATTTATAAAATATAAAAACTATTTTTAAGAGACATTAGAAATTAAAAATATCAGTGTGGTTTATAGAAAATATTAAACAACATTAACCGAGGAAAGTGAATATTTGTTTAGATAATACCAAAAATTAAAGAAAACATTTTTCCTGAAAAATTATTTATTTTTGAAAATAAATGTTGTCTAAAAACAAATTCTGTATTGAACTGAAAAATGTGTGAGAAATCGGTATGTTTCCTTTAATAATGCCCTCCTGTCTTGATGATCTGAGAATGGATACCTTTTTAAAAATGAATTTCCCCTTAAAAAATTGATATATATATACTAGTTTAGAAAAAAAAAATATAATTTATAATAATTATATAAAATTAAAAAATAATTATAGTTGGTCAAATGAAGACAAATCGTAACAAGATGGAACAATTGAGGTTTTGAAAGCATCCCTCACCTGTTGTCCAAAAGTGTTATTCACTTGCACATAATATCATAGACAATGAAATTGGATTCATTAATAACATAATCCAAAACTTATAAATAAAATTTATTTATTATAATTTTATTATGTATGTTTATGGCATTGATGAAATGTTATAAGATACAATTTCATCATTCTAGGAGCATCTATTTCCCTATTTTCCTTGATCGTTTTATATGTATACATGTATGGAATATCCAGTTAAATTTTAATAGTTGTCCAAATATTAAATAGTATGTTATTGATGAAATTATAGAATAATAAATGGTGTTATGTATCCATTTTTTAGATTTGAGGATGATTCATTATGTAAATTGTAATTGATAACTATTTACATTATTTTTTCATTTTTTTGATCATCTAGAACATGGTTCATTTTATTAATTAATAAGGTGTATATATTCAATTTTAAAAACCATAAATAATATATATTACATATATAATAGTTTTTTTTATCCATAATAATGGGTTTAAGACCATCCTTGAAGGTTATAATGAAAATTTAAAATTCATCATCATTAAATGTGATAAATTAACACATCTCGAATAATTTTTTCATTTTTTACAAAAAAAGTTGTTAGGAAGAGAAATGACGTAGGTTTCTTAGATTTATTTTTTCACTTGTATATGTGGATTTAAGTATAGGATAGGAAAAAATATGAATTGATGTAAAATTAAAAGAATTTAAAATTTGTTTTTACCACATGAATTATTCTCAATGACAACTCCCTTCGAAGTATTGGGATTATTGTTTGGTTGTAAAAAATGAATAATAGATTTTATGGAGGTACATTGTAAGAGTATTATATTTAATTTTTACATAATTATAGTATTTTTATGTGTGGGGATAATGGGTAGTCCGGGTTGTATTTATAGTGGATGAGTGGCGTATTATTTGATTATTTTATCCATTTGTTTATTATTTTTCTTCATAGATATGAATAGTTTGACCACTATCAATAAATCTATTTAATAATGAAGGTTATTTCTATATTATGAGATAGCAAGACCCATAATTAATCAATGACTCAATAAATCAAGTATTAGTTAAATACAGTAAATTATCATTTTTCATTATTCATAAGAAATTAAATTGTTTTAAAAAATCAAAAAAATTTACCAAATAAATTCATTAATGCCTAAAATAAAAAAATTTATCAGTTTGTTTTAGAAATAATATTATAAATATGATAAATTTAATTTTTATTTAAAAGAATAATTTATTCAAAAAATACTAATTTAAAAATTATAACTCATTTTAAAACACATTGAAATAATAATTAAGGTTTTATAAATTTTTATTATAATCAAATGGAAATATGATATTAATTTATTAATATATATTGATAAAAACATATTTCATTCAAATAATTTTATAAATTACAAGATTATAAATAAACTTTTATGTGTCACATTAATACATGTTTTCAAATTATCATCTTAACGCATTTTTTCCATGATATTAATATATAAAATTATAATTTCAAGATGCCTAAACTATATCTATACTTTTATAAAGGAGTATATTATTCTTTTGAATGTCATAATATCCATAATGGTCACATAACTAGTCCAATTATAAGGTTAATATTCTATTTTTTAGCTTCTTAATTTACTATAAATACCTCTTATTTCATTCATTATTCATTTACGATGGTTTTATTGTGTTATCTACATTATTTTAAATGGTTTATACTATAGAAAATAATTATATGAAGGAAACAATTCTTTCATAGAATTATAGGTCATTAAATTCTTCCCTAATTTTCATGTTTCTCCATTGAATTTTCATTATAAAAAATATGGGGAAAATAGGAGTGGGTGATTATCTTTCATTTATTATTCTAGATCTCATGTCACCATTTTTTAATTTGGGTTCCACCATAGTAAATTTACCGAGTGAGTTGTCCTGTTGGGGTGAACATCATATCTATATTCCAAGATCATCATTGGATTCTCATAGTATGATAGATCATTTTATGACTATAACATATCTGAATTCAGTATAGGTGAGGTATTTTGTCAGTACATTCTGAAGAGGGATACATTGAATGAATTGTCTACTAGAGGTATGGTGGGTGGATGTTATAGTCTATAAGCCAGAGGTCTGACACAATTAAGAATCTTAAAAGGACTGATGTACCTCGGACACAACATAATTTTCACTAAAATCTCATGATCCTCATCCATTGATAGTTGTAGAGAAATAACATGTCTCCAAACATAACCTCCATGTCTCATTGATGATTACCCGAATAGATATTTGTTCATCTTTTGGAAATATGGATACATTGTTTAATGGTTTTCACATTTTACACTATTTCTATGACAATTTCAAGTCCAAACATCTTATGTTCACTAAATTTATTACATCATGCTAGTGTTCTACAAAAATTCTATTAATGGGATTCATATATAGCTATTGGGGTTCTTGAGTGGAAATTATTGTTATAAGAGAACTCAATGAGTGGTAGATGTTAGTCGCATCCTCCATTGAAATCTATAAAACTCACTCTCAAAATTTCTTCCCTTACTGGCATACGATGATCGTTTTTGAATATTCAGCGATCTAATTCATCACATTTTTCCTCCAATAGTTCTCTTGGATATTTATGTACATTATTGGGCTCCCTTGGTGAATAGAGATTGTTTATCCTTATGAATCATTAAAAAGATTTATCATTCTCTCTTGATTGGATGTTAAATATTGGCATGACAAAAATCTCATGAAACCTCCCCATACCTTTTGAAATCTATGCGTTTTCCATATCTAATAGCATTAATGTTATTCTAAATTTCCACATTATTTTTTCACAATTCAATATTTTCACCATGAGAGATGGTTTAGATATTATTTGGGAAAACATTTTTGAGGTTCCTATATTAATGATTCCCATGTCCATCCTTTATTGGTATGAAAATATTGGATTCTTCCCAATTATCATCATTGATTAGGATGTGGGATTATTTCTATATAGATAATATTCCACCATATTAGCCTTACTAGGATGGTAGTGGATTGAGATTTTGTAATATTTGTTGACTTATAACCATATTCCCTATCTAATATTAATCAAATTATGTGGGAATAAAAATTAGATGCTCCTTTACCAGTATATATCCCAAAATTATCCTCATAGAGATAATTCTTGTAGCTATCAAATACATTGAACACAACTTACAAGTCATGATCATGAATATGATAGTTTTCTTTCTAAATTTTCAACTTCCTTGTGTCATAGGGTATCGAAGTTAAATTTTTCATCAACAAATAGAATAATATAATCGTATAATAATGTCTTTACGTTAGAAAGATTTCACCACTTCTCAGTAGTGTGATAAAAGGTTCATTGATAATATTCTTTTTCAAATATTTGCAACAATCTCTACATTCACTTGTCCCAAAAAAATTCACCCCCTTAAAAGTTATCCTTGTTATTGGGATGATCAATAATGATGATTTCTCCAAAAATCATTCAGAATATCTTACTAGACCAACGAAACTGTGGATTTCCATTATAGATGTTTTCATGTGACACTCCTCAATTTTATTTTTCTTTGAAGAGAACACAAATATTCCATTAACGGTGATAACATTCCCCAATAATGATACATCCTCCATCTCGAACACACATTTACTCTACTTTTCATAATTTTTGTCTATTCTATTTTTTTACATTATTCAAATGATCATCATGTTCCTCCATGATCATGGAGTAGATAAGAGTTTTATATGTAAAGATGATAAAAAAATAAATGTAACCTCTAAATACTCTATTCATTGAATAGATGGTAATTGATTGAGAATTAGTGAGACTAAAAGGAATAACTATGATCCCATATTGTCCATACCATGTTCTATAAGATTTCATTGGAATATCTTCCTTGTTCACCTTCTATTGGATATATCATGACCGAAGGTCCATCGTTGGAAAATACTTGTTCCCACAAAGTTAATCAAATAGTTTATCTAGCCATTATTGATGATAAAATTTATTGATCATTATTTTTTTGATCTCGTGATAATCATTATATAGGCGCCTTGGTCCATCCATGTTTCGTACAATGAGGACTTCTACACCCTAGAGTGAAGCACTCGAGTGTTTGAAACCCTTGTCAAGATTCACCTATAAAAACTTATTTAGTTATTCCTACTTTATGGTTTGCATTTTATAATATGTCTTTTGATTTAGGAAGATTCAAAAAAACTGTTCCATCATGAAATCAATATATCTTTTATGAGAAAGAACAAGAAACACTATGGGGAATATATCAGTACAGTCCCTCCCAATGTGCATGTCATCGATTATGATCCTCTTTTTTTGAAATCAATTATGTTATATATTCTTTCTCATAAGGAATTAGTATCCATAATTGACATAATGTTTCTAAGGGATATTACTCCTCTTCCTTACAGTTTTATTAGATTTTATGATACCACGGTGTTTGAATATTGATATCCCTATCCTGAAATTAAATTTTATATTTGTATAATTATATATAATCCTTTCCTATTATATAGTTAAACTCAAATATAATAGGGTAGAAAATATTTTCTTGGAGGTTTAGTCCAAAATCATTAATTATGGATGATTTATATACATTTGATTCCATATAATCAAAAAAAATCAACATAGATATCTAAACCACCATATATTTATTTGGTTTTGAATAGTTATACTAAACATGTAACATATCAAAGAATATTTATAACTAAAATCAATTTTCATGTTCTCTATTCTGAAATGAACAAGCATCAGACCAATCACTATATCATTTTCAAGCCCCACCACAATAGTAGATATAGAATATTTTCTTACTTACTTCTTTATAGTTTATCTTCTTAATTTTCCCCCCAACAACCCTTATATTAGTAAAATGGTTCACATAATTACAATGTTCCATGTAGATGAAATAGTGAACTATAAGTTGGGTGCTGATATAACCATCCTTTATTCTTCCACATTAGTGGTATTATTCAAATTCCATGGGATGTTATTATCCAAAAGCCCCATTTTTACACATTTTATTCATTTCATGGTTCCCTTTAGTGAGACCCAATAAGGATTATTCCCCAAATAATGACACCTTGGGTGCAGGATTTTCTTTCCATCATAATATTTCACTACTGTTTATCCCGTATTAAACTCCATTTTCATCTTTAATGTTTTGGAACATGATACAACTGAGTGTATATGATCTCCAATTAATCATTAAAGTAAATATAGAAAATATACTCACAATTTTCAATTTATTTTATTTCATGTTCATATCATAGGCTTGTATTTATTTTCTAAAGAAGTAAAATAACATTCTTTTGGTGTTCTAGAAAAAGATGGAGGCATGTTGTTCACGTCTGGTGAAGTTTCATTCATACACCATCATGGACTTGTCTTCAATAAGATTTAGGTATAGGAAATCTATTCTTATTATGAGATGAAGGGTTTGGGAAAAATATATAATACAAAATAAATTCCAAAATTTATCCAAATACATGATATCAATTTCATCTTTGGATATTTTTCTTTGATCACTGTCCACCACTAATCAGATTCACTATGAAAATAATATAGGGGTTAGAAAATTATATTATTCAAAGCATTATAGGATATATAATATATTATTAATAATGTTAATCCATTTTTGTGTGTGGAGGGGAGTGGAATATTAACTAAACATTGGTGCCCTTTTTTGAATAAAAAATTAAACCGAAACATTCAATTTCTCAAGAGAAGAATGGAATTATAGATGATTCTTGTTATTATTCATAACATAGTCCAATTGAGAAATTAAATTCCTAAAATTATGAGATCCATTTCCCGTTATAATTATGATTTTATTAGTTAAATCATTGCATTTTAAATCCCATTGACTATTGAAATGAGTTCTCTTATTTGTATCATTAACCATGAAAAGTCACAAATGATTACGAGGCCTATAATACGTAGCTAAAAGGCCTATAAATAATCACCACTAAACTTAAAAAGGATAAAAATGTTAATGAAATTTATATTCTATATTTTGATTCCCTACATTTGAATCTAGTTTATTCTTGGAGATATAATTATTCCCAGGGTTCTTACTAATGTGCTCTAGTCATAATCTCCCAATATAACTAAACAATCCTCTGATACAAACTATAATGGAAATATAATTTTAAAATTGTTATTATATGTATTTAATCATAACTATCCATGTAATACAAACCAAGGATCATAAAGTAATCTATCATATGAATATTTTATAAATTATTATGTAGTATTGAATAAAACATCTTTTATTTGATTTATATAAAGAGATACTAACATATATTAAACTCTTACATCTATATATGATAACCCAGATAATATTAGAACCAATGGATGAGATAAAAAGGCCATTAATAGAATAGTAATTTTAATAAATCTTATCACATGGGGTATAAGGAATAACAATAATACATAAAATTTCATGGACCGTTGTAAACATATGGTAGCATAATATACATAACATGGGATCCAATAATAATGGAATTATTGAAATGTGGAGATAACATAATACATGTCTTAAGAATGAGGCCTGGATAATTGAAAAGATCATTAAAAATGGATTGGAATAAGTCAAGGATAACCTATAAGACCATTTCACATGGATAATCATGAGTCAATGCTAACCACTAAGAGCATTTCATGTTGAAGAGCATGAGTCAAGGATAACAACCATGAACATTTCACATGTCACCTCATGAATATAATATATTACCGTATCCATTTGAGTGTTATCTGGGTGCACCCATTATAATATGTTCCTTAATATTTTTTCCACATGCATAAATCCCAAATAAATAATAAACACAAGGGCTACACATGGAAAAAAAATTTCTTGTAATCTTGTCATATTGAATAACAAATGGGTGTATAATAAATATTTCCATGAAATAATGGATTAAAATGATAAAAAACTTCATAATGGAAAATATGAATTTATCACGATTCTTTAAGAAAAACTAAAGTGGAAACACATTAAAAGAGTGTTTATAATTCATTAGAAATGAAATATTTTTTGGCAGTTTAATGAAAATATTAATGACCACTTAAATAGGAAAATGCATATTTTTTCATAACTCATTAAATGAAAAGAATTTTTTATGATAAGTTGAGTGAATCATAAAAAATAATGGTTTATTGAAACCTATTATGGAGTGAACACGAAAATTTGTGAAAAATTCATAAGTTCCCGTTAATCTAGATTGCTAATCAAAAATAATGTTGAGAGGAACCTTCATAAAACACCCATTTCCCCATAAAATAATGTTAAAATAATGTGGATGAATGATTTTAGAATATATATATATATATTAATGGTTGGGGCCGAAGCCTCAGTTTATTACTAAAGTAAAGCAAATACCTCTTTTTAACTAGGAAGAGGGAGACCCATTACATAGCCTGAAGGCCCAGTGGGCATGTACCCCATTACATATCCCGTAGGCCCAATTTTTTGGCCCAATTTCCATTCTCTGAATAGTAACCTGGCTGCTACAGTACCGACATAGTACTGACGCTGCTACAGTGCCCAGTTGCTGCTACAGTACCGTCGCTGCTACAGTACGTGTATGGAATATAATGTGAAATGAGAATAGTTTTTCTAAATTTAAATTAAATGTTATAAATAAAATATTATAATATAAAATGATCTTATATGTCATTTTATTCTATATGTGAGGATGATAGCTTATTAAAAACGTTAATGATAAATGTTTAAATTATTTATGTTTTTTTAAATCATCAGGAACTTTGTTTTTTTTGTAATTATTATAATGTATATACCCAGGTTCAAGAAGACTAAATAAGATATAATCCATATATTTTAATATTTTTTAACAAAAAAGTTTTTTTATGACCATTAATGAAGGGTTAATTGAAATTGAAAACATTGCGTCCTTGAATGTGATAAATTGACACATCACGGAGGATGGTTAATTTTTTAGAAAAAATGGGAAGGGGAAGGGAAATGATGATGTGTGGATCTATTAACAAAAAATAACTCCACTATATAATAGATACAAGAATTATCATGTCACATTGATATAGGGAGGTGAGGATATTAAAATAAAATAAAATAAATTGAATGGAAGTTAAATGAAAAAGAAAGATGTTTTTACATCTTGAATTCATCACATTGAAAACCACCATAGGGGAATTGGGTTACGTATTTTTTGTGAAAAATAAATAAATAGGATTTGGGGGATAGATCTTAAAAGAATATTTGGTTTAATTTTGATAGGCCTCAATCCTTTTTATCTTTGAGGAGGAGAGGTTGTGAGGGGTGGTTTTTATAGTTGATGATAGTGGTGTTTTTTATTTATTTTATTCATTTCAAAATTATTTGGGCTAATGAATAAGAATATTTATATAATTGTCACTAAATATATTAAATAATGAATTATAGTAAATATCATGTTCTAAAATCATCTATACATCATTTATAAGTCAATAAATCATCTATTTGTTAAATATCATAAATTATTATGTTTCACTATTCACAAAAAAATTCAACGATTTTAGGAATATCAAAAAAAAATTACCCTACCCATTAATCGACATGTATAATTAAAAATTGAACTCTATTTTATGAAAATAATTTTATAAATATGATAAATAAATTTTTTAATTAAAATTACTAGTTAATTAATAAATTATGATTTCAAAATTATTACAGATTTTATAACACCATGAAAAATTAATTATGTTCTCATAATATTATTTTATAATCATAAAAAAATTATTAATTTATTAATATATTTTAAGAAAATAATTTTTATTTTACAATATTATATTTATTATAAAATTTAATATAATATTTTTTGTTTAACATAAATACCAATACAAAAATTATCATTTCTAAATCATTTATTTATATATTTATTGATACAACTATATCATATTTTCATTTATAAGATTGATATGTTTTAATTATACATTCATTTATTAGGGTACGATTCTATTGTATGGTTTACTATTCGTAATGTTCACACTACTATTCCAAATATCTTGTTAATATTTCATTGGTATATGTTATATAATTTCTATAAATACCTCTTATTTCATTCATTGTTACCTTATAAAGATTGAATTTTCTTCTCAAAGTTATATTAAATGATTTAATCTATATGAAATAATTATAAGTGTGTAAATGTTCATTGATAAATTTATTGGTGGTTAGAGATCACTTTAGTTTTCTCAAATTATATTATTTTTAATATTTTCAACAAGAATTATTTTATTTTCCTATTTTATTAATCTTGATTGTTTCTTTATTGTGAAAATATTTAATGTAATTATTTAATAACTAAAAATTAAAAATAAATTATGGTGGGGAAGACCATAATATTATAATTAAATTAATATATATATATATATAACATGATTTATCACCATGTTATACCTAATTTAAAAATATTAATTTTATGTAAAACAATATTGAGATATATTTTAAAACCGTTTTTAAAAAATATGATAAAACTAATTATCCCATCCAAATGGCCATAAAATTATATATAACCAATAATTTATGATTATCAATTAAATTAAAACATGCAATAAACATATTTGAATTGTTATTTTCATATTATGATAATTATAATTTTATTACTAACAATAATTACAGTATTTTTCTATTATTATAGTAAAAAAATTATTGTTGTATCTATTCATATTGAATGAAAATAAATGTGGCCCACTTCCCTAATTATAATTAACCAGATTCAAATATGGAATAGAATTTTCAAAATTAAAATCATATTATTGGGAGTATATAAAAATAAAATAAATTTGAAAAACATGATGGAAAACTATTTTTGTGAAATTTTTCGATTTAAAATATAAATTGAATTTATAATAAATTTCTGTTTAAATCCAGTTCAAAAAATATAACTGGATTATTTTAAATAAAAATTAACTGATAAAATTTTTAAACTAATCCAAATTAGAACATTCTTTTTTAAATATATTAATAGGAAGGTACACTTTTGAATCAATATTTTTCACTATATATTTAAAAATCAATATCTCTGGGAAATTATCAAAAAAACATCCTATGATAATTTTAAATATATGAATTAAAATTAAATATTTATTTCAAATATAAATTTTATCTTTGTAAAATTAAACATTCAAAAAAACCATATATAAAATTAGTAAAATAAAACAATTTCCTTTTTTGATTAGTAAAAGTACACATTAAATTTATAATGAATATAACAAAATTATTCAAGAATATTAATAAAAATGGAAATGATCTAATAGTTAATTGCATTCTTTTTTATGAAATTTTATTTTATACTAGTCAATAGTAGTAATGATATTAAATTAAAGGGAGTTACATTTTTTCTTAGTATATTTAATTTGAATAAAATAAATGTAGTTTTCAAAGAAAACAGGATCCAAATTTTTATCAAGAATAATATTTTTTTGAGGATGGTATAACCCAACTCATATAATTGATTACCGGTATACTTTTTCATTATTTTTTGACTCTATAAATGTTTTTCACCATTAGTAACCTAATTTTAAACTTCGATAGTTAAAAATATTTATTATTGTTTCTATTCACAAAAACAAAAAACAAAAGTGAACTATTAAAAAAATGTGGACATTCTAATTCCAAATATGGAATCTAATCGAGATTTAATTTAAATTAATTATAAAAATTATTTTATTATTTAAAAGAACACACAATGAAAACTATTTTTTAGAAATATATAATTATATCCTAGAAATAAAAATATTCCAAAATCTATTACAATGTTGATCCCTATGTAATTAACTATATTCATTAATATTATGTGACAATTATAAAACATTACTAAAAAATTTATCTATTAAATTACAGTTTTTATTAAAAATAATTGATATATTTCAAAAATTGGTATTTTTAATTATTTAATGTAAAATTAATATTTTTTGAAAAATAAAAATATTTCACCCAAATATAGTTTTTATATGTTCACTTGAAAACTATAGATTATTTTCACAAAAATGAATTTATAAAATTTTTAAATTACACTTTTAAATATAATATTTTAATTTAGGAAGACTAGAATAATATGAATACGAATATTTTCTTTTTGAATGAATAATTATATATAATTCATATAATGAATATAAATGTATAATATTTGATTCATGACTGAAATAATGGAATCAAAATGATTATTAAGTTTACATGTCTGTTCACAAATTTTCATTTCACCATATGTGCATTTATAATTATTTTTTGAGTTAGGTAAACCATATGGGTTTTCTTCAACCAATGACATATGAACTATATGTCCCACTTTTACAATTGAAAGAGCATCAAGAAGTCCCAATGTTGTCTCAATGATTTACATATTTGGGTTGGTCATTCTACCAAATATATTAATTTATTAGTTTGAAGTGGACATTTAATATTATTATTCTTTCAAAGACACATGTACCCTTTCTTCTATTAATTTCCCATAGGTTTAAATTTGAAACCCACCAGAATGGTTTAATATATAAGTTATTAAAAGATTATGTATTCTATTATTTCATTCCATGACATCTGATTTCATATTCTAGTACATCACCACCCATTATTTATCTTAAAATATGAGATATATATGGCATAGAGCTGGCGTAAAAAAACAAAAGTAATGATGAAACTAATTTTTGGGGATCTATCATTTGTGTGGTAATGAATGTCCATGTTTTCCATAAATGGGTTTTTTTATGAGTTGTGAACCTATATTTCTTCTCTGACACTTTCAATTTGTTGTATATTCTCTGAGAATGGTTGAATTCGTCTATAAAAAATTATATCATAAAAATATGTCACCTTTTTTACTTTTTTTATGGATATGAATTTGACCAAATAATTTGGTAAATATATAACATATAAATCAGTTGGGAATTTCGAATTCACCAAGTTAATAGAGAATTATTGTGATCTACTGGGTGAATATTTTTGGGACACAATATTTTCCATGGACTATAGTCAACCACCTATATATTTTGAAGACACAACTCCATCAATGTACACAAAATTGAATGAGTGAATTCTATACTATTTTAAAATAATTAAGATCAATTTGAGTACTAAAATAATAATTCTATAGATACAACAATATTTTTAGTGATGGGTTTGAGTAATAACAATTAGGAGTAGGAAAGAAGAGAAAATGCATGTATATCTTCGTGCATGTAGCAGATACCATTGATATGTTAATGAATAACAAAGTGGAAACATTTGTTTGACCACATTATGGTTCGTGAAAATGGGTAATATCACCAAATAATTGAGAAATTAGTGTTATTGGACGGTAAAATATTCATAATTTGTGAATTTATTTCTCCTCATCTCTACTCCTGATATACTACATAATCAAATAGATGAATTTCCTTAAAAATTTATACATAGAACAAGAGAAAAAATCATGTTTATTTCCCATGATTGAAATGGTTGTACCTTCCTATTGAGTCATAGATGAAGATGTGTCCACTCATATAGAAGAAATGGTAGTATGTACACAAATCATCTTATTTCATATCATTATAACATGACAACATGCACATTAATGTATTCATGGATTAGATCTAATCAATTACCCTTTATCAGATAATATTCCATTATTTATGTTATTTCTATCAAAAAATAAATTCTCCCAAAACCAGTCATAAATCATTCCATGATATAGCATTGTTGAAGATTTCCCGCAATTGATAAATCTTCCTTTGTAGTATTTATAAGTATTTGTATGAAATTAGGCATTCCAATGTATTGATCATTGAAAAGCATGATGTATTTCCATCCATCAATAAATCATTCACAAAGATCCAAAAGTAAGGATGGATTTTAAAATAGTTCCTCCTTCATGGGGAATATTTATCATATTAGTGATCATATTCATACTTTATACATAAGAATTTTTTGGAGTTCAAGGATTTTTAGAGTTGTTTTTTTAAATAAGTCCATCTAGAAATTACAGTTCTTGCTATACTACAATACTGATCATTCCTCTATTGGGTCATCTAGTGGTGCACTAAATTCATCACCTTACACCTATCAAATGGATAAGAGGTTATAAGTATTTAAAATAGTATATATATATCATGGTTTTCCAAATACTTTGTGAAATTTATGAAAATTTGACCCATCCATTAATCAAAAGACAATATTGGGGTCACTGCTATTTTATAAATGGATTTGTTAATATTATATTAGAATGAGTTCAAGATTAGAAAATGAAAATATCTCAACATCCTTATTTGTTCCATTGTAGTTATTTATATACACTTCTATTTTTTTAAATTGATGGCATACAAGAGGATGTGCATTCCTTCCAAGAATGGAAGTGGGATCTAAATGTCACGCCCCAGGATTTATTAAATTATTGATTTTCTATTTTAATTTAAACATTTTTATATTTTCATTTGATGAAAAAATGAATATAGATTATTAATTTTTTAAAATCACAATGTTTAGATTATTTTATACTCAATATAATGGTACTCTTTCACTACATGCAACATCGACTTATCTTATGATACATGAATCCCTGAGATTATGTAAAACAATACATTATTATTATAATTTTTTAAATGAGATATTTATAAACTAGATATTAAACATAATATTATGAACTATAATAGAAAATTTTTATAGAATTTCACATAAATAAAACATATTTACAATGAAATTTATAATTTTCAAAAAATTATTTATATGTTTAGAAAAAAAGAATTCCTAAAGAAACTTATTTTTGTATCCTTCAGTTTACAATAAGAAAATTATTTTTAAACACTCATAAATATTTAATATTAAAAAATTAAAATCTTTTTAAAAAAATTAATTTCAATATTAACATAATCTGAATTTTTAGTATTTTTATGAGAAGATTCATTTTTTGATGAAAAGATAATAATACAACATTTTTGTCTAAAAGATCCCTTTCGTTTAAATAATTGTTTTATTTTAAACTGAATAATAATGTCACCGTAGATCTATAACAGATATATTAATAAAATTTAGTTCATTGGAATCATTTTTATATATTTTATTTAGATAAAAATAAGTATTGTTCTTTGTGCGATCTTTTTACCCGACTTATCTCTATGTCTATGGTATTAGAATTAAACATATATTTTCTTGTTTTTATGATTTGAATTTTGATATGAAAGACATACATTTTTTTAATATTTTTTATATATAGTGTCTGAAAGGACAAGCTTACTTTTTGGAATAATATGAATAGTAACTCTGGTAGAAAAAATACCACAATTAAGGGTAAATTGGGTAATTATAGTTTAAAATAACATTATATTATTACACAAATACCATAAAACGTGTCCCAATTTCATTGGATGGGTGGGTTTTAATCAAAAAAATCCTTAAATATTATCATTCATAATGATGAAGGAGTAATAGTTTAATTGGTGGAAATATCAAATAAATGATATCAATTATATTAAAATATATATAATTGGACATAATTAATGACATCCACGAAAATTAATGAAACAGATGGCATGTTTGTGAGATATAAAACGTTTTTTTTCTAATTTTATCTTGTTAATAAATTATTTTTTACGGGAAAATAATTAATTGTATAAAAATTAACATAAATGAAGCTTTAAAAAAATATAGTTTTTTAAATGATAGATATTTCATAAAAATACATAATACATAAAAATTATTACAATAAGAAGAAAATTTTCATAAGAGATATATTTTGGGATATTTTTTTATTTTATATTAAATATATTAACCCTATATTGAAAAAATCCATGTTTCTAGGGTAAACATTAAATGGTTTAACTAAGGCTTAAAGACAAAATATAATATTAATATTGTAACTTAAACATATATAACATAATTTGTTAACATTTTTTCAACCCATAATAACATTATACTCAAAATAAATCAACTTTGATAAATTTTATATATGAAATAAATATTTATTAATATAATATTTTAAGGAATTCCAAAAATTCCCCCCACCTCAATTATAAAAGGGCACCTCCTCCCCCTATTCACCAAACTACCATAAGACATCTTTCTCAAAAAACCACTCTTATTTCTCTTCTAGTCTTCCTGTAATGTCTCAGATTTTACGTGTATTATTTTAAATATTATATGGAATTATTTCGAGACTGGGCGTGAAGACGGCACATCATTCTGAGGTCCAGTGAGCCCGGAATGGTGGTTAAACTTCTTTAGTTAAGTGAGTCAGTACTTGTGCATGATTGTGGAAGTTTCCAAATAGATGCCCGGATTAAAAATCTGATGCCATTGTTGCCACCGACGTGATGAATTTACCTAAGAATGATCCTAACCTCGATTGGTGCGGGTCGAGGGAAAAGGATAATTTTTGGACATTTTTATTAAAATCAAATAAATTACAAAATGTTAATTTTATTTTATGGAAACATCCGCTGTAGCCCAGCATTGGGACATCTGTTTCCTTATTTAATGACGCGTCATAATAACTAAAGAATAGAAAGACGTAGTCATTAATACTACACCGTATCATAAATGTCAATCATGTTTCCCTTTTTAATGGGTTAAGCGATTGGTGATCATTGACGAACTTTTGGCAGAAATCTCTATAGTATCCGTGGAGCGCTAGAGTGAACCCTCAATGGCGAACAACTATGGATCAGAGTTGATAATTTTTGTGCAAAAGACGTTGAAGGTTCTCGACGATGACGGTAGCGCAACACCTTCGTCAGCATTCGATCCCAGCTGAGGTAGGGGTTTGTTATTTGAATTCATTTCCATGTTTTTTATTTCAAACGATGAACGCGGATCAACCACAAACAAGTTGATCATCATATTCATCTGTTCCTGTCGGAGGTTTTATTGGGATGATTCCGGGAATTGATCCATGTTGTTTTGTTATTGTTTGTTCTTACTCTATATAATCCTTCTAACGGGAGCGGATCAACACCATGATAAACGACAGTGGGTGTTCGTTCCTCACCTTGTTTATTGGATTTCTCCCCCTTTATTTTCTCATGCATTCTTCATGTTCTTCATGGGAAAATGAAAAATGGATCGTTGCACATCCGTTCCACAACGCAATGATCCCAAATCGAAGGTTTGACACTGCAATGACCTTGGAGAGGTGCAACGACGATGGCGGAAGACGAATCAGACTGAATCGGAAAAGGGAGTTTATCGAGTGTTCTTCACGCAGGAATATCAAATCTTATACTCAAAGCCTATCGGAGGTCCGAAAACATCATGAGCAACTTTGTGGGGTCAAGGAAACCAAAACCTGAAAGTATCTCAGCGATTGGACGGATGGATCGACGAACGGATCATCAATGAAGGCGTGATGACGAAAGTCTATGTTTCTGGAAATTTGTAGAATACATGGAGTGTACTTCTGAAGAACACTCCATGTAGTACTGGCAGTGGCAGCTAGGGTTTTGGGGGATCATAAAGGAACCACATGACGTGTGACCCTGTTCTCACGGCGTGTCAGGCATTCCCTAAAGCTCAGCGTGTATTCTGGGAAATACACTGACATAGGATGATCTACATGGCTTCAGGGGACACACCGTGTACATTATGTTAGAGTTGGATACATGGAACTCAGCGTGTATCCATGGGGTACACCAACATGGGATGGAGTAAATGATCGTGTACTCCATCACACGGTCATGCGAGGCTCGTAACGTGGGTCACCCTATGTACCAATTACTCTGGTTTGAGTACACGGGTTGATGACCATGTACGGGCACATGGACAGTGTACACGGAGTTGATCCCAGGCACTCAGACATGGCTCATTCACCATACTACACATCGTGTACTAACTCTTCTACACTACCATCCTTATGACACTGGCCATTGTACACGGGCAGTACCCGGGGTCAGACGACACAACCTGTGCATTTTTACACACCGTGTACTTTTTGGAAAATGTCATGGTCCTCTTGTTCAATGAATCTTGGACATATTTAGTTGGGTTAGTTCCCCTTCTTCTCGTTCCCTTGAAGGTCAGGCATTATTTCCTCACACAGAAGTATGATCCCTTCAGCAGGACTTTCTGTGATAGAGTCAGGCATCCATCCGAGTGGCCCGGATCGAGATCCTCTTTCGATTCCTGAACCTAGGTAGAGTCAGGCATCGACGTGACCAACTCTACTGGGCATTGATCCTCTACCTAGCTTGTCTATCACCTAACTGGTGAATCCGGATGAGTCACAGTATCCTTCGTGGCCCTGGCAGTGATCCTCATCTGTGTATCATGATCTTTCCCCCTCAGGAGTGTGTCTCCACAAATGAGTGCTTCTATCTATCTAAAATCTTCCCACTCAAAAGTGTGTCTCCTGTAGTGACTGTGACTACCTCTCATGATGGTTCTCGATGGATGGTACTTCTCCGACGGATGTCATCAGAGTTGCATGACTCGTTGATTGTGTTCCCTCAGGACGAGTGCTTTGCGAAATGTTTGAACTGAATCCCTAACGAGGGTATACGGTTGTGTGATTTGTCTCTAGACCATAGGTCTGGGTTTGGAGTATATCTGGTTTGTTCTATATGTTATGTACACATATACTATGCATAGTTGATTATAACTTTACTTTGTGTACTACATTGTGGTTTTCAGGGTCCTCTAGTGAGTATTTTTATACTCACCCCTGCACAGGCATTGCCCGCACGTCTGGTGTCTTGTAAAGACGAGCAGCCTTTTGATATATTCCAGGTTAGAGCAGGATAGGACCATGCTTTCTGAGTTCCCTACAGGACGAGGCGTTTCTTCGACTACGAGAAGCAGTCCTGGTACCTTTTGTTTTTATAGGTTGTACTTTTCAGTTTTCAGACTCTTATTTTTGGTGGGCTTGTATCCTGGCCCAGTTTACTTTTAGTACTCTACCTTTCATCGTACTCTGTTAGATGGATTTAGTTGTATGCATTCATTTTTTTGTTCCTTAGTTGTTTTTACATTTCAGCATTGTGGGCTTGGAGATGTGTGCATGTGTACAGGTACCTAGTAAATGCCTCCTGTGTTAGTAATATGCATACTCGGTGCTCGTCACCAGCCCCCAGCCTATTGGAGGAGGGCTTGCGGAGTCCCGGCGTGGGCCCCATTGGGACGGGTCGTGACATAGTGGTATTAGAGGGGTCAGTTCTCCCTTTGGACCAAGAGTCTATGAGTGTGGTTTGGGGTGACAGTGTTGAGTGTTTCAGGTGTGGCTTTCAGGCCAGAGACTCCAGTGTTGGTGCGGCGGCTGACGTATCCATACACCAGGACACAAATAACCTGATTTTTGACTCGGTACACAAAAACATGGGTTGCGGGGGAATAAAAAGCACATTCATCATA
Organism: Viscum album; assembly: GCA_963277665.1. Lineage (NCBI taxonomy): Eukaryota > Viridiplantae > Streptophyta > Magnoliopsida > Santalales > Viscaceae > Viscum > Viscum album. The sequence goes on along the minus strand of OY728127.1, from coordinate 75,618,803 downwards.
TAGGAATGGTTTGTGGTTTCCATGTCCTTCGTGTCATCTATCCAGATATACTCTCTGACCATGGTACATCTTGTTTCCTTACAGAATGCCTCTGCGATGCATACCCGCTAGGATTCAATAGCACGATCATGAGGATGACCCCCTTAGTGACGAGGCTTCGATACAGGGACCAGTTCCCCAGGCGTTGCCACTAGGTGGTGCACCTATTATGCCACCACCATTGGAGCAGCCATTGGTACCTGCAGTACCGATAAGCAAGGAGCGTAGGCTTAGCGTGCACCATGAGTTCAAGAGACAGAGTCCCATCAGGTTCCAAGGCGATCTCAACCCTCAGTCGGCAGAGGACTGGCTTGAGGAAATGACTAGCGTTTTCCGTCTAGTGAGGACACTAGTAGACCAGATGGTGATCCTAGGAGGGATCCTTCTTCACGGTTCGGTGGGACGATGGTGGAGTCTGACCACACAGACTCACGACAAGGAGACTCTTTCATGGACGGTGTTTGAGTGACTCTTCATGGAGGAGTTATCTTTGTTTACGCTGAGAGTTGTACGCATCAAAGAGCCTCTTCAGCTCCAATAGGGCAGTATGACAGTATCTTACTATTCATAAAGGTTCACCAACCTTGCCAGGTACTCGATGGATATAGTCAGGGATCAGTACTTCAGAGCTTGGACCTTCGAGTGAGGTCTACGATGAGACATCTAAGCTACTGTTGTGCCTATATGCATATCAACTTATGCTGAAGTGCTCGATAGGGCCTTACTAATCAAGATATTCTTGGCGGAGTAGAGACATTCGTCGGCAGTCAGCAGCAGGCAAACAGGTGCAGAGGCCCCAGTAGCAGGTAGCGGATGTCAGGCAGAGGGACCTGTATGTGGGAAACGTCATAGGAGAACCCATGATAGGGGATAGAATTTCCAATTCTCTCAGGATAGATCTAGTCAGCCTAGAGAGAAGCGATTCTATGCATGTTACAGTAGGGGACATCTCTCTAGAGATTTCCCGACCTGTCGAGCTGCTGATAGGGAAGCAGTGGAGGAACCATCGAGGAAGAGGCAGAGAACGGAACAGGCCGAACTTCTAGGCGGTGAATTTGGAAGAGGATCACGGAGATCTGCAGGTGGCGGCAGAGGCTTCGACTTACTTCCACCACCATGCACAGGAGGTCTGCACAAGGCTTAGGGAGCTGGGGGACATGGATGAGGAAAGCTGCATGCGGTCGAGGCATACGACCCAGGGACTCTAGGGATGATTCGAGGTATGATCTGTGTCTTATCTACCATAGAATCTATTCTTATAGACATAGGTTATAGTCATTCCTTCATTTCCACATGTCTTTCACAAAGCCTCGAGATTCCGGTAGAATCGTTGACTCGATCTTTACGTTTGGAGACACCTACGGGAGGAGACTCAACGATCATGAACCATTGAAGATAGTGTGATATTATCCTTGGAGGCGAGAGTTTTAGTTGGAACCTCTTGGTGGTAGCATTGTGGCCTTAAGATGTCATTCTCGATATGGATTGGTTATCTTTGTTCCATACACAGATATACTATTTTAGGCAAAGAGTGCGGTGTGTCTACCCTGATGGAAAAAGGTTTTCGTTTATCGGAGAAAAGGAAACCCTGGAAGTATAGAATGGACTTATGCACAGGAAGGTATAGCCAATTGCTCTTGATTTGGATAGCCTTTCCCTTAAATAAGTTGATGTTGAGAGCTCCTAGTTCCCAAAAGTAGTGGCAGAGTACGAGAACGTCTTTCTCGAAGATGTTCCAGGATTACCTCCATATCATGAGATCAACTTCTGCATCGACTTACACACTAGGATGGCACTGATTTCCTCATCAGCATATCAGATGGCTCTCCTATTGCTTCTCAAGTTGAGGGTGTAGTGGGAGGATTTTAAAAGCAATGGTTTCGTGAGACCCAGCGTCTCACCCTGGGCGGCCCCAGTCTTGTTTTCCAAGAAGGCAAACGGGAGACTGAGGTTGCACATGGATTACTAGCACCTGAACGAGGGGAAGACAATGAAAAAGTATCAACTGGCGAGAATCGATGACCTCTTCTATCAGATTAGAGGGGCATAGTGGTTATCGAAGATTGACCTTCGATCAGGCTATCACCAGCTAAGAGTGTGGGATGAGGATATACCAAAGACAGCTTTCAGATGCCTCTATGGTCACTATGAGTACTTGGTGATGCCTTTTGGCATGAAGAAAGTCCCCACAGTGTTCATGGGATGAATGAACCAGATCTTCCAGCCATACTTGGACTGGTTCGTAGTGGTCTCTATTGATGAGTTCCTTGTGTACTCAGCGTTAGAGGAGGATCACACAACAGACTTGCGGATGGCTCTGGACGTACTTCTAGAGAACCATCTTTATGGGAATCTCTCGAAGTGCCAGTTTTGGATTCAAGAGGTCCAAGATCTGGGACATGTCTTCTCATCAGATAGAGTAGCTGTGGACCCAGCCAAGGTGGAGGCTATGTTTTCATGGGACCCACCTCAGAGCGTGACGGATGTTCAGAGATTCCTTGGATTGGCAGGATATTACCAGAGATTCATTCCAGATTTCTATCGGATATCAGCACCAATGATGGCCATGACCAGGAAGGGGAAACCCTTCATATATACGGAGAAGTGCTAGTAAGCTTTTGAGTAGCTGATACAGAGTTTGACGAGCGCCCTAGCCTTGAGATTTCCGAAGGAGGGTGTTGAGTACGTAGTTTTCTATGACGCATCAGGGACAAGTCTAGGCTATGTCCTGATGCAGCAGAATACAGTGATTGCTTATGGTCCGTGCCAGCTTAGGCCACATGAGTTGAACTATGCAACCCATGATCTTGAGTTGGCAGCGATGGTCATCGTATTGTTGATTTGGGGACACTATCTGATGTGTGAGTGGTTTATCGTCTACTCTGACCACGAGAGCCTTAGGTACATATTTTCATAGAATGATCTGAATCTACGGAAAAGATGATGGATAGAGTTCTTCTCGGAATATGATTTCACGATCATCTATACTCCTAGAAAGAGGGAAAAGGTGGCGGATTCTCTGAGCAGAAGGTCAAGCTCACAGTTGCTGAGTGAGGGGACACAACAGTTTGGCGCGTTGCTGTTATCCTTTGTGAAGGGATAGGATACAGCTTACCTGTAGTCGATGGTTGTCACCCCTCTACGCTTACTGCGAGTTAGGGAGGCACGACATGGGGATGTTCACTGTGTGGATTTACGTTTTCAGTAATCCACAAGACATGCTTCTAATGGAAATTTACAAGGTGGGGAGAACATAATTCTTTTCATAGAACAAACCGTTGTACCAGTGGCATTGCAGGATGAGGTCCTGAGGGAGTATCATACATCCCCTTTTATGGTACATCCTGGTGTGTAAAAGATGCACTGGGATCTTCGACGATAGTTCTGGTGGTCCGGCATTAAGAAAGTAGTAGCAGAGTTCGTTTCTCTATGCCTCACATGCCAGCAGGTGAAGGATGAGTACAAGGTACCAGCAGGATTAGCTCACCCCTGGATGTTCTAGAGTGGAAGGGGGATGGAATATCAATGGACTTCGTGACAGTCTTACCACAAACTTCCAAGGGGCATTATTCCATCTGGATGATCGTTGACCAATTCACCAAGTTGGACTGCTTCGTAGCTATTAGGGAGCAGAGTTTTGTAGAGAGATTGGGATGCCTCTGTGTGAAGGATATAGTTCGGCTCATTTGGCATCCCCTCAACTATAGTATCAAATTGAGACACTCGCTACATATCCCGGTTGTTTAAGGGATTCCAGGAGGCTTCTGGGACTCAACTACGTTTGAGGACAGTGTTTTCATCCCTAGACTGATGGTCGGATGTAGAGGACCATTCAGGTTCTAAAGGATATGCTGCGAGCTTGTATCTTGGACTCTGGTCGCAGTTGGGAGGACCACCTACCCCTGGTGGAGTATGAAAAAAACAACAGCTACCACTCCAACATTGTTACGGCACTGTTCGAGGCCTTTTATGGGAGACCCTATTGGTCACCGCTTTTCTGGACCAACCCATGAGAATTAGCACTCATGGGTCCAGAGTTGATGCAAGCTATGACAAAGAAGGTGCAGATAATCCGAGAGCGTAAGAAGACTACACAGAGATAGATGAATTTATATGATGGTCAATGACGAAGGCCTCTGGAGTTCGAATAGTGGGACCACGTCTTTCTTCGGGTCTCACCTCGACAAGGGTTATAGAGATTTGGCCAAGGCAGCAATCTATCTCCGAGGTTTATCAGACCGTTCCATATACTGTGCAGAGTTTGCGAGGTAGCATACCTCCTAGCTCTACTTCCATAGTTGCATCATGTACATGATGCCTTCCACGTGTCGTAGTTGAGGAGGTATGTGCATGACCTTTCGCACGTCATCGACTCGGGCGAGCTGGACATCGAGGATGGTGTGACCTTTGCTGAGTACCCGGTGGAAATCGAGGATCGGTAGGAGAGAATCCATCATGGGAGATTAATTCCCTTGGTGCGTGTCTGGTGACAGCATGAGAATATTTAGGAGAGCAAGTGGGACCGGGAGGCTTAGATCTGTGCATAGTACCCACAATTTTTTGAGTGGGATTTGTATTGGATTTTTGGGGACGTAAATCCCAAAGGTGGGGAGAATGTAAGGTCTCAAATTTTCTATGTATTATTTTTAAATATTATATGGAATTATTTTGAGACTGGGAATGAAGAAGGCACATCATTCTAAGGTCTAGTGAGCCCGTAATGGTGGTTTGAACTTCTTTAGTTAAATAAGTCGGCACTTGTGCGCAGTTGTGGCAGTTTCCAAACAGATTCCCGTATTAAAAATCTGAGGGCACTGTTGCGTCTGGGGTGATGAATTTACCTAAGAACGAGCCTTACCTTGACATGCACGAGTCGAGGGAAAAAGTTAATTTTCGGATGTTTTTAGTAAAATAAAAATAAAATAAATTGCTAAATGTTTATTTTATTTTATGGAAACATCCACTGCAGTGAAGCGACGAGACAACTGTTTCCTTATTTAATGACGCATCATAATGACTCAAGAATGGAAATATGGAATCATTAATACCGTATCATATCTTAAATTCCAAAAAAAATCCCTTTTTAATGGGTTAAGCTATTGGTGATCATTGAAGAACTTTTGGGAGAAATAGCTGGAGGATCCGCAGAGCGCTGGAGCAAACCCTCAATGGAGAACGGAAACAGATCGGAGTTTAGAATTGTTGTTCCAGTGATGTTGAAGGATCTTGACGATGGCGGAAGTGAGACACCTTCGTCAGCGATCGATTCCATCTGAGTTAAGGGTATGTTATTTAAATTCTTTTCCTCGTTTTAGAGTTTAAGCAACGAACGTGGATCAACCACGAACAAGTTGAATGGTGTATTCGTCCGTTCTTGTGGGAAGGTCTTATCAGGATGATTTGGGAAATTGATCCATTTTGTTTTTTATTGTTGATTCTTGCTCCGTTTAATCCTGCTAACGGTAGCCGATCAACACCATGACGAACGACGGTGGAGGTTCTTTCCTCACATTGTTTATTGGATTTCTCCCCCTTTCTTTTCTCGTGCGTTCTTCGTGTTCTTCATAGGGTGATGAAAAAAGGATCGTTGAGCATCTGTTCCATGACGCAACGATCTGAAATCGAAGGTTCGGCACTGCAATGATCTTTTAGAGGTGCAACGATGATGGAAATCGTTGAATCAGACCGAATCGAAAAAGGGCATTCTTCGAGCGTTCTTCACGTGGGAAGATCAAATCCTGTTTTCAGAGCTGATAGGAGGTCCGAAAAAATCAGGAGCAGCTTCATGGGGTCGGGGAAACCAAAACCTAGAAGTTTCTTAGTGATCGGACGGCTGGATTGACGAACGAATCATCACCGGAGGCGCGACAGCGGATGTCCGTGTTTCTGGAAATTTCCAGAATACACGGTGTGTTCTTCCGAAGAACACCTCTTGTAGTTTTGGCGGTGGAGGCTATGGTTTTGGGGGATCAAAAAGGAACCACATGGAGTGTGACCCTGGTCACATTGCATGTTAGGCATTCCCAAAAGATTGGAGTGTATTTTGGGAAATACACGGACACGGGATGATCTACACGGCTTCAGGGGACACGGTGTGTACAGCATGGAAGAGGCGGCTACACAGAACTCGGCGCGTATCCAGGGGGTACACAGGCATAAAATTGAGCACACAACCATGTACTCCATCACACGGCCAGGAGAGGCCGGTAACGCGGGTCACCCCGTGTACCGATTACATGTGTTGGAGTTCATTTGTTGATGACCGTTTACGGGAACATGGCCAGCGTACACAGAGATG